>JAEOAD010002085.1:0-1291250 GCA_036365145.1 Orientallactaga sibirica | reverse complement strand
AGCTATTGATGGCACAGGACTATAATCCCAGGCAGAGACTGAGGCAGGAAGATCTCAAGTTCATGGCTGATCTAGGAAATTTAGTGAGGCCCTATAACGCTGGATAATATGATGGTGGAGTGCACTTACCTAGTATGCAGTGAGGCCTTGAATTCAGTCCCCAGTATGCCCCCCCCCAAAAAAAGTGCAATTTATGTTAAAGCAGCAGTTTTAATAACCTGAGATTTTTCCTCTTCCCCAATATTAGGGATTTGAATCCAGGGCCTTGTGCATGACAGGTCAGTGTTTTACCACTGAGCTATACCACCACCCCCAAGCAGCACTTTAAAATCGTGTAGTGTATTTTGGGAAAAGAATAATACAAATAGTGTTGATGGATCACATATTGCTTTGGAGAGATGTCAGGACATGAGTTATTTGATAAGTTAAAATTAATATTGAACTTCAAAGTTTTTAAATCCCTTTACAGTGTTCAGGTGAATGTTTCTTTTACATATGTTGCTCAAGCTAAATATTATTCATATACTAATTAAAACGTCAGCACCTTTTATTAAAAGCACTTTATTTAAACTTCTAAAAGTTGTTGCCTCATTAATTTGACAGAAGTGAATTCATTGTAGCAGAATTTATGCTCCTGCGTGTGTTCTCACTAATGGCTTCTTGTGTTACTAAGCCACTAGCAGTTATTTTAGTTAACTTTATTTTCCTTTAACTTGTGGTATCTTTACTTTTTTTTTTTTTTTAATTGGAGAGAGACACAGAGTCAGAGAGAGAGGAAGACAGATAGAATGGGCGCACCAGCAGCCTCTCAGCTGCTGTGAATGAACTTCAGATGTGTGCGCCCCCTTGTGGGCAAGTGTGGCATTGTGCCCTTGTGTCACTTCGCATCTGGCTAAACGTGGAACCTGGAGATTGAAACAGACAGACGTTCTTAGGCTTAGCAAGCAGACACCTTAACCGCTAAGCCATCCCTCCATCCGTATCTTTACTTTTATACCCTTAATCTTTTTTCATGTGTTTATTCCAGTCTCTTCCTTTTTCCTTCAGTCTACTATTTCAAATCAAGCCTCCATTGTCTCATGCAGTTCTTGTAGTAGCCAGTAGACTATTCTTTGTGTCAGAGTAAAATGCAAATCTGATGTGTTTCCTTATAAAGGCTTTGAAAAAGCTCTCTATTGGATCTGCCTTGCTAGATATCTCTTGTCCTCTGCCCTTTATCAGTTCATCTCATGGGCATTTTACTAACATCTCATACATAAGCCCAAATTCTTTCCAATGTGTTACACCTTTTCAAGCTTCTTTGTCCTTGTACATGCTAGTTACTTTATTTTAGCTTCCCTTCCTCATCACTGGCAACTCTTACTAGGTTCTAATTACTTTCTGTGGATTGTTCTGTTTTGAAATGTCACTAAGCCCAGTATGTGTCTCTGTTGTTGCATTATGTTACATTGCATGGTCATTTACCTGTCTCTTAACAGGTCTTAACTATCTTATAAAAGACTTTCAATTTGCATATGTATGTTAATTGGTAGCATGTATTTATGTGTGCACAATGACAGTTTGGGTCATTCAGTGGTTGAGTTTAGAAGACATTCAGTATGATATGGCGGGAACCATAAATGATCTTGTTTCAGCAGTGTTATTATTAGTTTAGTAATTTCCTAGTAGAGTTGATGTCTTCAGTTTATAAACTATTTTCATTTCTACTTTGCTGGGAACTACATACTTTGTAATTCTGCTACTTTCATGTGTGTGCCTCTCAATTTCCTACATCCTCTTCTTGAATACTGGCCTAATTTCTTATAATCTCCTTTAGGCCAAGAAACCAAAAACTAAATAAATCTTGAGAGTCTAATATCGTAAACTTTTTAAAGTATAAGTCAGAAATATTTTTCATTTATTTCTAGGATTAGAGCTACCTTCTGAAGGTTGCTAAAAGGTAAATTTCTGGTTCAGCAAACTGTTCCTTTGTCTCTGTCTTATTGAACATTTTTTCTTGTATATGTGTGTGCACGTGGAGGCCAGAGTTCGGGGTTGGGAATCTTTAATTACTTTCCACCGCATTCTTTGAGACAGTTTCTTGCTAAACCTGGAACACAGTGATTGAAGCTAGACTAGCCAATGAGCTCCAAGGATTCTTCCTGTCTGCCTCCCTGGCAGTGAGATTTTAGGTGTAAACCATTGTACCCAGTATTTTTACATGAGTTTCAGGGATTAATTCAGACCCTCACACTTGCACAGCAAGCACTTTACTGACTAAGCCAATTGCCCCAGGCCTTACTGAACAATTTTAGTCAAGTTTTGAAAATTTTTGTTATATGATGTATCTCAGATAATACATCATGTTTACATCCAAATATTTCTGGAAATGTTTATGTTTGTTGCAAGTTCAGACAAGTAAAGAACTGATTTTTTTCCCAAATTCTCTTTAGTCTGCATTTAACTGAGATTGGAAATATGTCCTTGAACTGGAGTTAAACTTTTTCCTTTTGTGACTCCTTTTTGCCCAATAATTTTCTTTTTACACAACCCCAGGTATATAGATCTATAAATGAAGTGTACATATCAAACATTTACTGATCATAAAGAAATTTATTTTAAAGCAGTGTTTTGGTATATGTAATTTTGTCATGAAAGATGAAAGCAAACTTGCATACTGACTTGCGATTAATATTTGATACTGTAGGATGTAGAACACCTTCAGCAGTTTTCAGAGTTGGTAGATATTTTGATTTTATAGTCATCATTGCTGAAAACATTACTTCACGGAAATAAATATATAATACAGAATGACACAAGTATATTTAGGGCCATTTCAAAAACTGTTGGAAGTTCTGTTTTAATACCAAACCAGAATTCATTTAAGGATTTTTTAAAATGAAACTCAAACAGCAATTTAAAAAATTGTTTATTTATTTATTTATTTATTTATTTGAGAGGGAGAGAGAATTGGTGCGCCAGAGCCTTGGCCACTGCAATTGATCTGTAGATGCTTGCACCACCTAGTGGGCATGTGTGACCTTGCACTCACCTCACTTTTGTGCATCTGGCTTCTGTGGGGTCTGGAGATTCAAACATTGGTCCATAGGCTTCACAAGTAAGTGCCCTAACTGCTAAGCTATCTCTCTAGCCCTCAAACAGCAGTTTTTAAAATCAAATATCTTAATACAGTGAAATCTAAAGATACACTGATTTGATACTTAACATGCAGAGGAATGACTGTTTTCCATAATCAAAACTTTATGTTTCTCTCATAGTCTCAAATCTGCAGTGGGTGTTTTGGAACATTCCTTGGCTTTATGGGACGTGGTAGTGTATGCATACAAAGTGCACATGTTGTTCAGAACCAGGGCTGCAGTGATGCTGCACATTGCCACACAGGCCAGCACTGCCAGAAGCACCTTGGAGTTGTGTGTTTGATTTTGAAAACCTTGTACCATTGCCCAGTATTTGTGACCCCATATTCAGTTAACCCCTGCCAGATCATGATTTAAGATTTAAGATCATCAGATTTAAGAAGCTGGCTCCTACATAGCCAGGTCAAGAGATGGAGAAATAAATATAAAGGTGGAAGAAAGACCAAGGTGGCTGTAGGAAAGTGAATGAGGAAAGAGCCCCACAGGAGACTGCTGCATGCAGTCAGGAGTTAGACTTCTATTATTTTGAACTTGTTTCATGAACAGTGTGGGAAGCCATTATTCTGGCTGTTCAGGAGGCGATTGGAACTTCCAGTTAAAAAGAACAGAAAGGCTGTTAGAAATTGTGGAGAGAGATTTCCTTGAAGGGTGTGAAGAGGGATAAAGGAGATGTGGATGGTTTTGATATTCATTGTAAAGGTAGAATCAGTTAGGACTGTAAATGTTTCAACAGTGTAACTGCATTGATGTCTTGTGCTGCTTTCCATATGCAAATTATCCTTACACATAGTGTTTTAACCCTCTTCTGTCTCAGAGACAAACTCTCACTTACCTTTCACAACCCAGCTTTGAGCCTGTCACTGCTTGTATGAGACCACACATGGCACTCAGTTTGGTCTGTAAAGGAAGTGTTTGAAGGGGTTTTCAAGTGTGAGACCTAACTGAATTTCAGGTCTATAGTTTGTGAGACTGAATGACATGCATGGTCTCACACAAGGAAAGGAAATAATTGTCCTCCAGAGGGCACCCAATACAGTTTTCCTATTATTGAAACACGTGTTTGAGCATCTAAATCCTACATGCTCTCAATGTATTCTTTCCACACTCTTCTGCCTTTGTGAAACTTTTCTGTGTTTGCTTTTAAATTGTTGTGTGTGTGTGTGTGTGTGTGTGTGTGTGTGTGTATGTATGTATGTATGTATTTGAGAGAGAGGCAGATAGAGAATGGGCATGTCAGGGCCTTCAACCATTGCAAATGAACTCAAGACACATGCATCACCTTGTTCATCTAGTTTACATGGATCCTGGGGAATCAAACCTGGGTCCTTTGGCTTTGCAGGCAAGTGCCTTAACCGCTAAGCCATCACTCCAGCCCTCTTTCTTTTTGTTGGTTGTTTTGTTTTGTTTTGTTGTTTTGTTTTTTTGAGGTAGGGTCTCACTCTAGCTCAGGCTGACCTGGAATTCACTATGTAGTCTCAGGGTGGCCTTGAACTCACTGCGATCCTCCTACCTCTGCCTCCCGAGTGCTGGTATTAAAGGCATGCGCCACCACGCCCGGCTGTTTTTGGTTTTTTGAGGTAGGGTCTCATTCTGGCTCAGGCTGTTTTTTTGTTTGTTTGTTTTTTGAGATAGAGTCTTGGGGAATTGAGCCCTGGCCCACAGGTTTTGGAAACAAGTGCTTTAACTGCTGACCCATCTTTCCATCTTCCTTTTTCTCCAGTCCTGTTCTTCATTTGATATAAACTTGCCTCATTGTAATGACTTTTAGGTGAAGAGAAAATAATCTTTACTTTGTGGCCATCTAAAATAATTTTCACTCTATGAATCAACATGTGTTTTATCACCGTTATTAAATTAATTGTAACTATTTAGCTAAACTTGTTTATACTGTTCTGTACCATAGTTGTTTATCCCAGTTTTTCCTTCTCACATAGTAGTTTTCACTATGAAAAAATGAATTATATGATGGTAAAAATCTCAAAAATTTTTAAAGTCCATTTTAGCTTATTTATTTTGATTTTGTTATAAAGCTAGTTAAATTATAGTAATGTAAAAGTCATGATATGTGAAATGCATGTAAAAATATTAACATGTGATTATATTATATTTATTAATGAGAGAGAGAATGGGCATGTCAGGTCCTTTAGTCACTGCTACACAAACTCCAGATGCATGTTCCACCTTGTGCATCTGGCTTTATATGGGTACTGGAGAATCAAACCGAGTTCTTTGGATTTTGCAAGCACACCTTAAACACTGAGCAATCTCTGGCCCTGTATTTATCTTTAGAGTAAGACATGTAGATTATCATTCTAGCTACTTAGGCCATGTAAGAATAATAAAATTTAGTCTTAGGGAATAGGAAAACTATAGATTACAGAACTAAAAGTTAACACATAGAACATTTACATTTGATTTTTCTCATGTTCAATGACCAACAGAAGGTAACCACTATAGAATTGGCAGTCAGTAGCTAGTATTAGTTCTTTGCTTTCAACTTTTGTGTTGATTCTATGGCAGTTACCATTTTGATCTGAAAATAATTTCTATCCTACTATATACTTGATTCCTCCTCCATTATTAAATGTCAGTGACATTTTACCTTTGTGGTCCAGGTTATTTTGTTTCTGTATAAATGTATAGTTTTTCTAATAGCTTTCACTTTTTTGTTTTGCCTTGAGTAGACCCAGGCTGGCCTTGAACTTATGGTGATCTTCCTACTTCAGCCTCTTGAGTGCTAGGGCTAAAGCCATGTACCACCATGCAGTGCTTGAGTTTCTATCTTACTCTTGTTTAATATCTTTCTTTTCAATACACAGGAATACTCTGAAGACAGTAACTCTGAACCAAATGTGGATTTGGAAAATCAGTACTATAATTCTAAAGCATTAAAAGAAGATGACCCAAAAGCAGCACTGAGCAGCTTCCAAAAGGTTTCTATTTTCCATTTGATTCTGTGTTAATGCTTGTTTATTTTTTAATGGTGGTATGTCAGTTACATTTCTCATTTCTATGATCTAGTACCTGACAGGAAGCAGCTTAAGAAAGAAGTATTTATTTTGGCTATATGAGAGTACCAGTCCATGTAGCTGGGACTGTTCACACCTGCGAGGACCAGGAAGCAGAGAGATTGAGACCTGACATGGGACTTGGCTATGATCTTTAAGGCTTAACCCTACTGTGACTCATTTTTTCCAGCCAGGGCCTACCTTTTAAAGGTTCCATGACCTCCCAAACAGTGCAACTAGTTGGGGGTCAAGTATTCAAATACAGGAGCCTATTAGGAACATTTCACCTCTAAACCATAATGGATAGATGAGTTGGACCAAGGTGTTTTTCCCCCTATTAATCTGCCTGTGACACAAGGTCATAATTGCAGGAAAACATTTTGGTAGATAAGAACTATTATCATAGCTAATAGGTATTATAATGTTGTTCCTTTGGTGGGAAGATTACATTGATTTCTTGACTTCTGATACAGTCAGGTTGTTCTAACCAAAGACTTCTGGAATGAAGAAGTACTTTCTAGGTCTGTATGATCAAGAAACAGTTCTTACTCTTTATGACAGAACATCAAAATAAGTTCATTTACCCATACATACCTCAAGACATCTGGGTTTGTTTGTTTTAATCCTTTAAAAATGATACTGAGAATTGGTGAAATTTTGGGGAAAATGCCATTAATGTGATATAAAATGAATTCAAGGTTAGATACTGGATATTACTAGAACAAGATGTATTAGTGTTAGACTAAAGTTTTCCCTTTTTTAGGTTTTGGAACTAGAAGGTGAAAAAGGAGAATGGGGATTTAAAGCACTGAAACAGATGATTAAGATTAACTTCAAATTGGTAAGATTTGTTAAGAGGAAATTAATAATGAATAAATTCTGTAGGTAAAAAAAAAAATCTCATAACAAATTGCCATATATCCACTACAGTAATTGTATTGACACATGTCCATATTTATTCTACTTTGCAAAGTGATGACTGTAGTAATACTTTTTTTTTTTTCTACATAGGATATGAAAGCTTTTCCTCAAGGAAATTTATTCCTTAGATATGTACACAATATTGGGGTGCATTATTAGTAGTGACTGTTTGGGAGGGAGAGAATGGGCACACCAGGGCCTCCTGCCACTCCAGACACATGTGCAGTTTTGTGCATCTAGCTTTATATGGTTGCTAGGATATTGAACCTGGGCCTTCAGGCTCTGTATAAGCAAGCGCTTTTAACCAATGAGCCATCTAAGTCAGACCATGTCATTCCTGTGCTTCAGATCTTCTATTGGCCCTCCATCCCCTGCAGTCAAATCCAGAGTCCTTACCATGGCATACAGCGTCCTATAAATTTACCTTTTGCTGTCTTTTCTGGTCTTGTTTTTTACTCACTCTCACTGTCCTCATTGCCTGAAATGCTTTTCTCTGATAGTCATATGGTTTGTATTTGATTCAAGTTTGTTCAAATATAACACTGTACAAGGGAAGGATAACTTTCCCTGCTATTTTTTGTGGTTTGGGGGTTGTTTTGAAACAAGGTCTCCTAAAGCCCTGGCTGGCCCTGAACTCATGGCAGTCTGCCTGCTGAGTGCTGGGTATACAGGCATGAGCCACCATGCTTGGCTTTTATAACTTATTTTTCTCTGTAGTAGGTTCCATGAGAACTGCACGTTGTTTTGTTTATTGTTTTGTTCCTGTCACATAGAATATTGACTGGTGCTTAGTAGGTGCTCAGAATTCTGTTAAATGAACTCTGGAATTGTCATGATACTGTATTCATAGAGTCTCAATTCCTTTAAAGTGGTCAAACAAAAATCAAGAATATGGTTAGAGAGGCTAGGGAGATGGCTCAGCAGTTAAATGAATTTGTTTGTAAAGCCTGCCAGCCCAAGATCAATTTGCCAACACCTACATAAAGCCAGATATAAAAAGTGTTACAACATCTCCTCCCTCCCCCACATTTGTGTGCAAACAAATAAAAATGTACTTGAAAAAATAATACAGGATAGAGATGATGGCAAAAAGAATCATTTGAGAGATGAAAGGAGTAGGTACAAGCATGATCAAGGGTAGAACTTTAATTTTTTTTTTTTAAACAGGTTATTGGAAAAAAAACACTATGGAGTTCCAGCTAGCCTGAAACTCACTGTATAGTTAAGCTGGCCTTGAACTTATGACAGTCCTTATGCCGCCATACCAGTTTGGTAGAACTTTTGAGGGAAAGCTAAAGTTGTGCAGGAGGCCAAAGATGAGTACTTGGGAAGTCCAAGAATATGGCGAATGAAAAGATATCTGGGGGCTAAAGAGATGGCTCAGAGGTTAAGGCACTTGCCAGGTTTGATTCCCTAGTATCCACATAAAGTCAAATGTACAAAGTGGCAGATGAATCTGGAATTTGGTTGCAGTGGCTGTAGGCCCTGGCATGCCAGTTCTGTCTCTCTTCTCACTATCTCTTTGTGCTTGCAAATGAATAAAATTAAATAATTTTAATTTAAAAAATTAAAATTGCTGGAAATCCAATTCTTTGTGTCCTATATGCCTCTTCCCTCTCCCCATTAGCTTCTCTTGCATTTATGTGAAATTGACCTTCTGTTTGGCCCTTTATCCAGTTATTCCAAAATTCTTTTTTTTTTTTTTTTTTTTTTTTTTTTGATTTTTCAAGGTAGGGTCTCACTCTGGTCCAGGCTGACCTGGAATTAACTATGTAGTCTCAGGGTGGCCTCGAACTCTCAGCAATCCTCCTACCTCTGCCTCCTGAGTGCTGGGATTAAAGGCGTGCGCCACCACGCCCGGCAGTTATTCCAAAATTCTTGCATCCTTTTTTTCTTTTTCTTTCTTTTTTTAAAATTATTGACAACTTCCTTAATTGTAGACAATATCCCATGGTACTTCCCTCCCTCCCCCCACTTTCCTTTGAAACTCCACTCTTCATCATATCCCCTCCCCCTCTCAATCAGTTTCTCTTAATTGATTGCATCCTCTTTTTTATGTACTCTCACTCTGGTATCCTTTCCCATCCTTAAGAGTGATCACCATGGCACCTCCTGCAAGAACTACTTAGAAGATATTTCAACTTCTCAAAGTATCAGGACTATCAAAAAATGTTATTGAGTATTTTGTATATTGTATTTAAATCTAGTTAACAAAGTAAAATGATCTATACTGCATTTACCCTTTTTAGTTCTGCTTTGATGTGCTCAGAGAATGCTTATGTTGCACAAAGCCTTTCTTTCCATTTATTTTCTTATGAGACTGTTCCCCAACTTAACCAGGCTATAAAAGAAGCAACAAATTCCGAAGTCAGAGATTTTTCAAATAAGTAGTGACCTAAGTACTGAATGTTCAACTCTTAAGGTTCTGTGATTTGAAATATCAAGAATTCCTATAAAAAAGTGCTGTCTTAACGTAGTAACAGTGGTTTAGTTTTTTAGTCCATTTAAAAGGCTTCCTTGGGCTGGAGAGATGGCTTAGCGGTTAAGGTACCTGCCTGCCAAGCCTAAGAACATCCATTAGATTCTCTAGGTCCCACTTTTAGCCAGATGCAAGTGATGTAGGCATGCAATGCCATGCTTACCCACAAGGGGCATACATGTCTGGAGTTCCTTCACAGTGGCTGAAATGGCCTTGGCATGCCCATTCTCTCTCTCTCTCTGTTACTCTCTGTCTGTCTGTCTGTCTGTCTCTCTCTCTCTTAAAAAAAAAAAAAAAAGGCTTCCTTTAGGACTTGGTTTTTCCATTTGACCTTAGTACAGAAGGCGAGGAAGGGAAAGAGTTGTTTTTATTCATGCTTCTTGGTCTATCTTGGTTTATCTTTTGTTTGCTATTACAACATATATGAATAAGCTGAAATTTACAAAAGTAATGTTTGCTAGTATCCTTTCTCCTCGCATTTTTCAGTCAGATTCAGAGTTTAAGAGTTATATCACTGTTAAGTTTGAACCAGTAAAAAGTTGAAAGGTTCAGTTTCAGCTGCTCAGTGTATTTCCCACTATAAAACCAATTTTCCTAATCTTCCCTATTGTGGACAGCTTCATTTTGCTGGGATAAACATTCAAACCAGACACAGTTTACGGGAGGAAGAGGTTTATTTTAAGCTTATGGATCCAGAGGGATGTTCGGTCAGTGATGGAAGAAGCTGCTTCCATATATCCAAGCAGAGAGCAAATCATTACCAACCAGCAGAAGCCCCAGCACTCACATTTTTCTGTATACCTTTGGCTGGAAATCAGATCCACCCCAAACATATCTTAGGGCTGGACCCCAGGATCTGCCCCATTGACACCTCCTCCAAACAAGCAGTTATTAAACACCTGAGTCTATGGGGGACATATATTCAAACTACCACAGTCCCTCTGCTTTTAATTACAATAACATATTTTTAAATGAGCTTCAAAGTTACATAGCATAAGAGATCACTCAAAATTCTACCACTGTTAAAATCCTAATTCATTACTAAAATGTCATGTCAAAGCTAAGATGTACCTGCTTTGTGTAGGAGCCATGCTGATCTTTTCTGTATTGCTCTAATTTTAGTATATGTGCTGCCAAAGCGAGCACAAAACTAAGACTCTTGTTTCACTGTTCTTTCTTTTCCTATAAGACACATTCTGTATTTGGGTTTTAGCAGCTCAATAGTAGGACATTCCCTGGTATTTACTCCGACATGAAACTTTCATACTTATAAACATAGTTTGTTATAGTTTGTGCTCAGTCCTTAACATGATGTCTAAACTACAATCACCAAGGATCAGGGAATCTCACAGAAGAGAGGCAGAAAGAATATAAGAGTAGAGGGTGGGAAGTGAGGGTGTGGAATGTTTTCTGGATACATCAAATCCACTACACCCATGGACTCATTTCAGATGTTATTTCCTTCATATGAGCAAGCCTGTTAACATTTCATAAATGAGGGAGGGGTCCATGAGACCCCACACCTTTGAGAGTAAATGGAGACTGATGATGCTGGCAGAGGGGAGATCATGTCCTTGAATAGTGTAGCCATTGGAGGATTGCCCTTGTCTACCAATAAATAACCTCCCTCCCATGATTCACCAAGTGTAGCAGATAACTTTTTGTTGCTGGAACAAAATATCCTACCTGAGGCAGTTTACAGAAGAAAATGTTGGTTTCTGGCTTGTAGTTTCGAGAGGAAGTTTCATCATGGTGGGGGAAATATAGCAGGATCAGGTAGCCTGCCAGGCATCATATTTCCACAATAGCAGGAAGTAATCTACCTACTGGGCTTAGAGCGGGGCTCTATCACTTCAAAGCTCAGCCCCAGTGACACACCTCTTCCAGCAAGTTTCCACCTCCCAGAGATCTCACAACCAACCTTCCCAAACTGGCACCAGCTGGGGACCAAGTATTCAAAACACATGAGCCTTTTGGGGGACATTTCATTCAGGCCATCACAGCAGGCAAGCCTAAATTTAAAGTGAGATAAAATGCAAGTGCATAGGGATCTAATCAATGGGAAGAAGGGTTTCAGTGGGAGAAGGGGAAAGGAGGTGAATGAGGAGGGTGATCAAAATGCATTGTGTGAAACTGGGAAAAGAGAAAGCTCCTTAGCATCAGTAGAAAGCAAATAAATGTAGAAAGAAGTGATGATTTTAAGACTTAAGCATTAGGAAACCATCTTAGTAATAACTGCTGATGAGAGACATCAAGGGATTCTGAAAGTAGCAGGGCAGTGTCATTCCTTTACTTCTCACCCTAATAACCATATATTCCGTTAGTCAAGAAGAAAAGTATTATACTTGACAATAATCCATCCTCCTGATTGAAAGAAGCAGAACTCAGTAAAAGGGGGTATTGATAGCAGTTAGAGATTTCAGGACTAGATCAGATTATAAGATTAGACTCCTAAATTGACTTAGGTAGTATACTCAGTAAACGTCCCCCAAATACTTAATCATTGGACATTTCAGAAGTAATTTTATTTAGAAGTACTTTTTTCAAATGTTTTTATTTATTTAGTTGAGAAAGAGAGAGAGAATGGGCAAGCCAGGGCCTTCGGTTGCTGCAGATGAACTCCAAACACATGAACCACCTTGTGAATCTAGCTTATGTGGGTTCTGGGGAATCGAACCAGGGTCCTTTGACTTTGCAGGCAAATGCCTTAACCACTAAGCCATCTCTCCATCCTTCAGAAGACTTTTCTTAATATGGGACAAGTCCTGGGGTTTGAAAAGAGTCTTTTGAGTTTACATTTTATGAAGAGCTAGCCATTTAGAGGGAGAAATAAAACATGTAACTTTTGTTAGAGCACATACTAAAGAAGGAATATATCTTTGTGGGAGGAAATAGCTGGTACCTGCATATCTGTTTCCCACAATATTTTAAAAATTAGGCTATATTGTTTTTGTCTAGTAAATGATTTTAGGAGTTTTATAATTTATGTAAATGTGTTAAATGATGAGGAATCATATCTTAAACTTGAAAATTGATTGGGTTCAATTTGTTTCATAGGCAAAACATAAATTTTTTTGAGTCACCCTATTTGAAATTTAAGATAAAATGTTTAGTATTCCTCCCATATATAGTTCTGTTTATAAAAACATTTTGTGAATTAGTTGAGCTATATTTTACTAAGATAATATGCATTATATCTTATATGTATAAGATATATCTTATATCTTAAATCATGTATACATGTTTTAGTACATAAATATGTATCTAATCATGCATTCTTTTTCTTCTCAGACAAACTTTCCAGAAATGATGAATAGATATAAACAGCTATTGACCTATATTCGGAGTGCAGTCACAAGAAATTATTCTGAAAAATCCATTAACTCTATTCTTGATTATATCTCTACTTCTAAACAGGTTAGACTCATTTTCTCCTCATTCCTACTAATGTGTTGTTGTTGTTATTTATAGCCAGAGCTTCCTTGGGGGGGTTAGTTTTGGTTGTTTTTCTTTTTCAGACAGGGTCTTATGTAGCCCAGGTTGGCCTCTAACTAGCTATGTAGTTGAAAATGTTATTGAACTGGGTCCTCCTGCTTTTACATGTGCTAGCATTACAAACATGTCCCACCATGCCTGGTAGGGCTTTTTTGTTTGTTTGTTTGTTTGTTTGTTTGTTTGTTTTCTGTATGTCTTTTGTTTTTGCCTTTTTGCTTGATTTTTTTCTATTTGCATGTAAGTGTAGTGTATGTACATGTGTGTATGTATGTTTGTGTATGGGAGTGCATGTGCACTTATGTGCTTACATGTGGAGGTCACAGGTCAACATTGGTTGTAACTCTCAATCACTTTTCACCTTACCTTTTTTGAGACACTCTCACTAAACTCAAGGCTTACCAATTTAGCTACATTTGCCAACCAAGTCCTAGGGATCTGAACTCAGGGACTCAAGTTTGTACAGCAAGTGCTTTTCAGGGAAATAGAGCAGAAGCACAATAGAGGACACCAGAAGTCTTCCTTTGACCTCTGTAGAATGTGTGTACATGCACACGCACACCAGAAAATACTAATTTGTTTTATTCTTGTAATTCTCATTGGCATTAGAAGGTAATAAGTCCAAGTTAATTTCTTTAAATAGTATCTTCAGGTACTAAAATAAGATTCAGACAACTTGTACAGACTTATACAACCTCTCACATGGTTAGTGTCACAGTTGTGGTTTGGATGAAGTTGTATTTTCATTGGCTGAGATTGGAGACTGAACCCAGGTCTCTTTACATGCTAGGCAAGCACTTTGCCACTGAAGTTGGAGCCCTAGCCTTCATAGCCTTATTGTAATAAGCTCAGTCACCACTTCAGCTGTTAGGAGGTGTTAAGTACTGAACATAAAATTATAAGTTGTATGTATTTATCAAGAGGTGATCAATAAATGCTTTTTATAAGGGATTAGTGGTTGATAATTGATGACAGGAAGGGCTGATGATGAAAGTGACTGTGTAATAAATAGTCCATTCATTATTGTAGATTTTGGTTAATAAAAGCAACAATTTTTATTTATTTATTTATTTATTTTTTTTTTTTTTTTTTTTTTGAGTTAGGGTCTCCATCTAGTCCAGTCTGACCTGGAATTCACTCTTTAGTCTCAGGGTGGCTTTGAACTCATGGCGATCCTACTTTCTTTGCCTCCCAAGTGCTGGGATTAAAGGTGTGCGTGCGCTACCACACCTGGCTTATTTAGATTTTTTTTGGGGGGGGGGGCTTTCAAGGTGGAGTCTCACTCTGATCCAGGCTGACCTGGAATTAACTATGTAGTCTCAGGGTAGCCTTGAACTCATGGTGATCCTCCTACCTCTGCCTCCCAAGTGCTGAGATTAAAGGCAGGTACCACCGCGCCCGGCTTATTCAGAATATTTTTGATGCAGGTTCTCATGCTAGTCCAGATGTGAATCTTACTCTTTATCCCAGGCTGTCCTCAAACTCATGGTGATCTTCCTTCCTCAGCCTCCCTAGTGCTAGGATTAAGTGTGTGAGCCATCATACCTAGCTGGCTTTTTATTCTTTTGGCTGAGTTAGTTGTTACTTGGCTCTTTCATGTTCTTTTTTTAAAGCTTTCTTCTCTACGGTAGTAGAGCACAAGATAGTTTGTCATTTAGTATTTCCTTTTGTTCTCATAATCAGTACAATCACAATGACCCTCTGGTTTCCTGACTTTTCTACTAAATATCATTTTTCTTTCTTGAGGTAGTTTATTTCTACATGTTCCTTCATATTATAAAAAGGGAATCGAGGGAGGTAAACTTAATGCTTTGTTAGAATGTTGACATTGAGACCCAGGCGTGATGGCGCACACTTTTAATTCCACCATTTGGGAGGCAGAGGTAGGAGGATCACAAAGGGTTCGAGGCCGCCTTGAGAGTACATAGTTAATTCCAGGTTAGCCTGGACCAGAGTGAGACCCACCTCGAAAAAACAAAAACAAAACAGAATGTTGGCATTTAATGGCACTAATTCTAGGATTAAGTTATATGTATGTCATGGTTCTTCAGCTACATAGAAAGTTCAAATCCATCTTGGGTTACATGAGATCCTGTGTAAAACAAAAAAAAGCAAATACTAGATGTAGTGCATGCTGGTAATTCAGTACTCACTTCGATGATGAAGGCAGGAGGATCAGGACTTCAAGGTCATCCTCAAGAGCATAGTTGGTGTTAAGCCAGTCTGGTCTATGTGACATCTTGTTTCAAAATAACAAATGGAAAATCTACAGAGTGATATATTGTAGGACTTTTCTTATCAACAAGGGTTATAGAAACATTTCTAGTACTATGTTTTTAAATATGGCAAATGTTTAGGGAATGGAAGTAAATAATTTTAAAGCTTGAAGATTGTGTGCTATCTTGTAAGCTTTTGCCTTTTAAAAGTAAGAATAAATATTATTGAATGGCTGGCATTTCACTTAATCTGTAAACCATCAATAATCAGAAGTAAATAGCCAGCCTTTCCTAAAAATATACAACTTTCCTACTCCCATCTTCTTTCCACTTGATTCTGCTAAGAAAAGATTTAGAGACCCAGACCTACAAAAGCAGAGCCACAAAAACAAAAAAGAATAGAATTATATGAAGGGAAGGAGCTTACTCTTTTTTTGTAGCAGTTTACGTAGTGTTTGGTATATACTAGGTACTGAGTAAGATACTGAATAATGGTATGTACTGGGTACTGAGTAAGTGAATGTACAGTGTTAGTAGAAGTACAGCACATAATTTACTTGTTATAAAATGAAGTATTAGTTTGGGAGGCACAGACCTATTATAGAACTAATAGAAATATAGTTTATGTAGGAAAATTTTTTCTAGGTTTTATAAAACAAACAGATCTTGGCACTTCAACTTTTTGTCTATGTTAATAGAGTGGACTGTAGAAGACATTTGGTAAGATACAAATAGTGTATCTTACATGTATTAAATTTCAAACATGCACTTTTAGTTTGTTAAAATTAACTTTATTAACAGGTACAAATTTGCTGTTTACAATTATAGAATTCTGATTTTTTATGTCAGATGGATTTACTGCAGGAATTTTATGAAACAACTTTGGAAGCTTTGAAAGATGCTAAGAATGATAGACTGTGGTTTAAGACAAACACAAAGGTAACAGTTACATTTTTCTTTACTTTTGAAGAGGGGTGGTTGTCTTTAGTAATCACTCCTAAGGACACAAACACCATCTTCAAAGCTTTTGATTTTAATAATTTGGGTTTTTTACAGCTTGGAAAATTATATTTAGAACGAGAAGAGTATGGAAAGCTTCAAAAAATTTTACGCCAATTACATCAGTCCTGCCAGGTAATATTTCCTTATTTTTACTTAATATTTGCCTTTGATTTAAAAAGGCATTTGAAATAATTATAATCAGTGTATTGTTTAGGGGTATGTTCAGTCATCTATCCAAAAATAAAATTTAGAAAATATATTTTCAAAAACATGACTTCAATGCCAACCAAGCTTAGATAACTGGAGGGATTTTTTTTTTTTCCCCTGAGTTTTTGTATTTTTTCTGGTCAGAATAATTTCAGGTCTTACCTTTGTGGGGAAAGGTACAAGTATCAATGGATAGGCCCAGGAGAATTGGTTCCATGTTTTTTCCCCAGTAGATACTTGATTCATGCTTTAGCTAGAATCATTATCATTTATATTGTAATTTGTCTATTATAGATTAGTCTTCTACTAGATTGTGAAGTGAGGTGAAAAGGGCTACCTTCTTATTTCCCTAAAGAGATGCTCAAAAAGTACATTTTAATTAAGTAAATGGATCTGAAGCATTTGTGCAGATTTAAGGAAGGCCATAAATAAATATCCTAATTACAAAAATCAAGACTTTAATCACATAAAAAACTTGAAGCTGCTTTTTCCTTATCCAGTAACTTAGAAGGTAAAATGATGCCTATGTTCCTTGTAGTCACTGAAAGTATTGTTTTGAGTATACTGATTCCCAAGTAAAATTTGTAGCACATGTTCACGCAGATGGTATTAAAGATAAAAGGTTCCCAAGCTGACTGAAATAAAAATTACTGGGTTGTCTCTGACTTGTATCTTGATTAAAGCACTTGCTTTCCTAGACTGATGATGGAGAAGATGACCTGAAAAAAGGTACACAGTTATTAGAGATATATGCTTTGGAAATTCAGATGTACACGGCACAGAAAAATAACAAAAAACTAAAAGCACTCTATGAACAGTCTCTTCACATCAAGTCGGCCATCCCTCATCCACTGATCATGGGAGTCATCAGAGGCAAGTTTAATTTGGAGATAGTGGGTGGTAGCATGGGAAGATATTGGGTATTGCATATGACTGAACAACTTAAGGTGGTTTCTGTTGTACTCAAAATAGACAGTAAAGTATGAAAGTGAATGAAGAGGTTTAGTCTGAGAAATTAGGATAGCTTCTTGAAGTCTTGTGAAAGTTAGAACAATAAAGATGCTACTACTAGGAAACTCATGTCACCAGAAGTCTCATTCCTGAGTTATAGTGATGTTTATAAAATTACTTTCTGCTTCAACAGAAACAGGATATTTGCAAATGCTTGGCTGATACTTAATGTACTTGCTTTAGAGGATTAAAATATATGCCTTGGCCGGGCATGGTGGTGCACGCCTTTAATCCCAGCACTCGGGAGGCAGAGGTAGGAGGATCCCCAAGAGTTTGAGGCCACCCTGAGACTACATAGTTAATTCCAGGTCAGCCTGGACCAGAGTGAGACCCTACCTTGCAAAACCAAAAAAAATATATACATATATATATATATATATGCGCCTTGGGCTGCCGCCATTCAGATGAGAAAATTAAGAGGCAAAAAGCCAGTGAAATAGTTTTCATTTGATCTTTATAAATTAACATTGTTACAGAACTGAAAATGTTCCATTTTTCTCATATTTTGTTCTTTAAAGAATGTGGTGGTAAAATGCACTTGAGAGAAGGTGAATTCGAAAAGGCGCACACTGATTTTTTTGAAGCTTTCAAGAATTATGATGAATCAGGAAGTCCCAGGCGAACTACTTGCTTAAAATATTTGGTCTTAGCAAATATGCTAATGAAGTCTGGAATAAATCCATTTGACTCACAGGAGGTGCGTTGTGCTTCATTAATTTCACTTACTAGTTCTTTTGTGGAACTAAGTAGTACTCTTTGTACACATGCATAATTGATGTGTTTTAATTATGTTTAGGCCAAGCCGTACAAAAATGATCCAGAAATTCTAGCAATGACGAATTTAGTAAGGTAAGGATTTATATTTCTCAGTTAAGGTGAATTTCTTTTAAGCTATTCATGAGAGAGAAAAAGCCTGTCAAAATGCAGTTAATATTCAACATTTACTTTATTTCAGGTGTCACAAATTTTTTTATAATATATGCTGTTTGGTTTGAAGCCTTATTTTTTTTCTTTTTTCACTAGGGATTAGAACCATGGCCTATACATTCTAAGCAAGCATTCAACCACTGAACTATATCCCCTGTCTTCTTTTGACATTTCCTTAGATACAGGGTCTCACTAAGTTACCTAGGCTGACCTTAAACTTATAGTCATCTGCCTTAACCTCCCTATTAGCTACAATTACAAGTCTATACCAAAAGGCTAGGTTTTCTTTTTGTTATGAGTTCACTTTTTTTGTTTTGTTTTGGTTTGTTTTTCTAGGCAGGGTTTCACTATAGCCCAGGCTGACCTGGAATTCACTATGTAGTCTCAGGGTGGCCTTGAACTCATGGCAATCCTCCTACCTCTGCCTCATGAGTGCTGGGATTAAAAGGCATGTGCCACCACACCCGGCTCAGAATTCCCTTATTTTTGTTGTTATTCTTTTAATTACCTATCTGTATGTGTGTGTGTTCACATCATGTGGTTGATGTTTTTCAGTGGCAAACTGGTTCTGAATGTCTTAAAATTCATAATATTTACTACTTCTGTCTACTTTAAGTCCAAAATAAAATTATGGTTTGGTCCAAGAAAAATCAAGACTCTTCAATAAGAAAAGACATTATAAGCAAACTTGCTCAGTGACAAGAAAAAGAACATTTTAGGACTAGAGCGTTGGTTCAGCAGTTAAAGGCTTTTTGCTTTAAAAAGTCTGACAGCCTGAGTTTTATTCCCCCACCCACATTAAACTAGATGCACAAAGTGGTACATGATTTGGAGTTCATTTGCAGTGGCAGGAGGGCCTGACATACCCATACTCTATTTGCTTTTCTCTCTCTCTCTCTCTCTCTCTCTCTCTCTCTCTCCCCCTTCCTTCCTTCCTTCCTTCCCTCACATCCCCACACACTCTCTCAAATAAATAAAATATATGGCATTGTAAAAAAATTAGAGCCAGGCCTGGTGGCACACGCCTTTAATCCCAGCACTTGGGAAGCAGAGGTGGGAGGATTGTCGTGAGTTCGAGGCCACTCTGAGACTACATAGTTAATTCCAGGTCAGCCTGGACCAGAGTAAAACCCTGCCTCGAAAAATCAAAAAAAAAAAAAAAAAAAGGGAGGAAAGTATTTTAAGTGTTTTTTTGTTGTTGTTGTTGTTGTTGTTTACCCTGGGTAGAAGAATGAGATGATACTAGTAAGAATCACAAAGGTTTACTGAATACTTACAGAGAAAGATGTGACTAACATTTAAATCATCATCAAATCCCATACAATTATAGAAAATAAGACCAGGGTAAAAGCCTTTTAGAAGATCAGGCCTGTGAATAAGAAAACCTTCCTTTCGGTAGGCATAAACGACCCTCTAGGTTTGTGTGGACTTTGTGGAAAATTAGCGCTTCTTCAAGTGCTTTGTTGTAGGCTATATAGCTGAGTTTTTACCAAGGCTGGAAAAATACAGTTAAGGAGATAGTATAGTTTTTGATGGGTTCTTTTTTTCAGAGAATGTGTAAATATGAGTAGCCTTTTTCATTTTTTAAAAAAAACCTTAACGGTTAGGAACCACTTCCATGTATATTTTATATGCTTAGAGGAAAATAACTTATATTACGTTCCCCTGTAAAACATCCCCATTTTTTCTTTGTGGTTTTTTTTTTTTTTTTTTGCTTATGAGTTAAAAGTTTGGAGATTTTGTTGTTGAAGAAACCTAACTTTTAGCAATAAGAAGGAAGTCTTTCAGGAAGATAGGGATATTTAGGTATAAAACAATCACATTAAGAAATGTATTCTATTATCATTTACTTTTATCTACTTTCATTTTAGTTGTGAAAAGATACTTCTTCACTCTTTATTTCAAGCAGTTTATTTCATCTGCATTTGCCCGTATTAATGTGAGCAGATTTGGTTAGAAATTAACTTCAAAATGTTTTTTAAATGTTTGTAAATCATTTATTTGAAAGAGAACAAGAGATAGTGTGCACACCAGGGCCTCTAGCCACTGCAAATGAATTCTAGGTGCATGCTCCACCTTGTACATTTGGCCTTACATGGGTTCTGGGAATCGAACTCTGGTCCTTAGGCTTTTCAGGGAAGTGCTTTTACCACTGAGCCTTCTCTCCAGCTCTCAAGCAGCTTATTTCATCTGCATTTGTCTATATTAATTTGAGCAGATTTGATTAGAAATTAACTTCAAAACGGTTTTTAAATGTTTATAATGTTAAGTTGCTAAGCATCGGTTTAAACAATTAAAGCTTAAGAAAATATTGAAAGTTTTGCCTTAGAAATAAAATTTTAATATAGATTAGTTAAATACAATAACATGAATTGGAATCATATAATTATGGTTATATATTATGATGTCTTTTCCCCAGTAAACACTCATATTAGAACTTGCAAACTTACTTTAATAAATTTCTATCTGAACAAATGAACTGTAGTGTCCCACAACTTTGTATAAGATTTAAAAGTAAAAAAATTAAAACCTATTTAAGCAGCTGAGTGTGGTGGTGCACACCTTTAGTCCTAGCACTCAGGAACCTAAGGTAGGAGGATCACTGTGAGTTCTAGCCCAGCCTGGGCTACAGATTGAGTTCTTGGGCAGGCTGGGCTTGAGTGAGACCTTGCCTCAAAAAAAGTGTACTTAAGCAATGAGAAAATCTCATAAAGATAAAATACAGACATAAGCAAACCTAAGATAAAACTATGTGTGCTAATGTTTTCAGTACTTGAAGATATCCTCCTATAGTGTATTACATATGTATTTGGGATAGGTAAGAAAGTAATGCTTCCTAATTTTATCTTCCTAGTCAGTTGCCAGCAGACTAGAGGAAATAATTCCTGTTGAAGCACTGAGTCACCTGCCCCTAACATGAAGTTACATTGCGGCCCAACAGATGGAAGCAGAGCAGAGGGCGTGCAGAGTGGTTGATGATATGTCTTACATATAAAGCACACAGTGGTGCCATATCCAGAAGGTTGGCTTCTTCCTTCTCAGCACCTTTAGCAATCCCATAGTGCCCTACACAGTGATTCAAGAATAGATTCCTAAGGAGAACTCTTAAATATAAGTCAGCCTTGGCCTTCTGCAGCAAGGGAGTCCATCTCTAGTCTGTGTAGATGCTCATTTGGCACTAATCTGGCACTGATTTTTCTGCTATGTTCAGGAGAATTTTAAAGGCCAGAGAGATTTGAGAATCAAATGGTCCTTTTGAAAAGTTTTGACAGTTGCTGGTAGCTTTCTAGAAGATAAAAATTAGGAAGCTGCATTTTCTGAATAATCTTCAGAAAGGATAGCCTTTCTTTGTTGAAAGATGAGGCCAAAGTCTTGTATATTAATGTGCATGAAACCTGATTTCTTTCATTATGAGAGATTAATTATGCACAATTTAATTTGAAAATGTCAAGTATTATTTATTGATAATCTTAAGAAAAAGTAAGATTTAGAGACTATCTTAAAGTTAATATATAACGTTCTCAAAAGATCTATTTTTTTTTTTAAGAACACAAATCATTAGGATTTTGTTTTTGTTTTTATATTTTTAGGGATTTTTGTTTTTGTTTTTTGTTTGTTTGTTTCTTCTTCTTTTTTTTTTCTTTTCTTTTTTGAATTGCAAAGCCAGGAGCTCATGTCACAAATGCTGAATATGCACACTACCAGTAATCTATATACCCAAGCTGGGATTTGGTTTTGGGGGAAGATATGTATGTGTACATTTAATTTTTACTTCCATGATAGAAACAATAATATAACTTAGATTCATACATATAAAAATCAAGAAATAGACTCTGGTTTGTGAGGTGATACATGACCATTTGTGACAAAATTTACACTTTTTTTTTCCTGTTAGTGCCTATCAGAATAATGACATCACTGAATTTGAAAAGATTCTAAAAACAAATCACAGCAACATCATGGATGATCCATTCATAAGAGAACACATCGAAGGTATATTCTTTCTGCTAACTGAATGTTAATTGCTTCTTTGCCACAGTCAGAGAGACATGCTTCTTAATGAAATTGCACAGAATTAAATTATTTTGGCAAAGGACAGAAACATTTCTACATGCCATCATGATATATTTAGTTGATTTAAAGAAATCATGAGCCAATTTCATACTAATAGAGACAGGTTTTTACATGGTAGTCTTTGAGGTAGCTTTTGACTCTGCAATTTCATTGCAGTTTATTCTTGCAAGTTGATTATTGATGTTTAGGTTTGTCAAAAGGCTTTGAAAATGTACTAATATCTGTGTATAATACTAAGGTGCATATACTACAAAAAGTAGCTATGAGAAATATGGGAGTGAATGAAATTTTTCATAAGTTCTCTTGATTACCAAAGACAGATATTACCTCTTTTGGGCACCACTTATAACTCCAGTGCACCTATAAAGCTGTTTGGAGGTGTTAAAATGATCCTTGGAACAACTCACTAAATACTTAAGTTCCAAGTGCATCAGAAAAACTTGAAGACTAATTCAGAAGTCATGTTTTATTATTCTCCATCTTTCTATCCATTTCATTCAGCAGAGTTATTTTTAATCACCCTGGAATGGTACTGTACTTGGAAGATTCAGAAATCTGTAGTGTTATTGTCTATGAACTATAGTCTAGTTTTAAAACTTTGAAAAAACAGTTGTTGCATATAAAGAATTGCATAAGGATAATGTATAAAATATACTCTTGCCAGGCATGGTGGTGTACACCTTTGATCCCAGCACTTGGGAGATAGAGGTACAAGGATCACTGTGAGTTCAGGGCCAGCCTGGGACTACAGAATGAGTTCCAGGTCAGCCTTGGCTAGAGTGAGACCCTATCTTGAATAATATATATATATATATGAATTACTCTTAGGTTTTAAGAGAGCATACACTGAGTATTGGGCTTCTTGAAAGACATTAACTCTTGAAGAAAGGACACATGCAGGAATACTACTGAGAAAGTAGGGGATATTTTGGTTAAGTTGCAACATAAGTAAACTCAGGGAATAAGTTATGGGAAAGGCAACTTCTTATATCATACTATTCTTGTAGTAGACCTGAATATATTTAAATCTAAATTTATTTGGGTCAAAATAAATTCGAGAAGGTATATCATATAGTTAATTAATATGGCATCAAAGTAAATGATTCATAAAAATACAAAATCTATTAATATAAATGTATATTTTGTCTTTCAGAGCTTTTACGAAACATCAGAACACAAGTGCTCATAAAATTAATTAAGCCTTACACAAGAATACATATTCCTTTTATTTCTAAGGTATCTATATCTGTAGATTCCAGTGATGTTTATGACTTATAATTACCTCTTTTGTTCTTTAAAGTGACTGTGACTTAGAAATATTCTGTCATATGTATTTTAATGTTAAGTATAACTTAAGGATTGTACTTTTTCTAGACACTGATAAAATATCCTTTTTTTTTTTTTTTTTTGGTTTTTTTTTTTGAGGCAGGGTCTCACTTTATTAGTCCAGGCTGACCTGGAACTCACTATGTAGTCTCGGGTTGGCTTTGAACTCACTGCTATCCTCCTACCTCTGCCTCCCAAGTGCTGGGATTAAAGGCGTGTGCCACCATGCCCGGCCTGAAATATCTTAATAAAGGGCTAGCCTCAGTCATAATAAAATTGTACGAAGACTGTGCTTGACAAAATTAGGTCTGGGAGTGTAGCTCAGTCAGCAGAACACTTATCTGTCATGAGCAAGTCCCTATTAGTTCACTCCCCAGCATCAAAGAGGGAAAACACTTATAAAATCAAATCTTTATCAGATGTATGTTTTACAAAATAATTTTGATATGATAATGAATTTGTTCATAGTCTCAAGTTGGTTCTGGTAGTGCAGGCCTGGAATCCCAGCTTTTCAGGAGCCTGAGCCAAGAGGATGGGAAGCTCAAGGCCACTTTGGCTACTGAATGAGCTCAAAGCCAGCCTGGGAAATTTAGGGAAATCCTGTCTCAAGTAAAAGTAAAAAGACTGGGGATATGGCTTAATGGTAGTGTATTTGCCTAGCTATGTGTGAAACCCTAGGCTGAAAACAAAATTCTCTTACTATCTAGGGGTTTAGCTTGCATGAAGCCTGGGGAGAAAATTTACAACAGAAATTAAAGTCCTTCTAGTTTTTCTTTTCAGTGGTGTAACTTAATTTAAAATTTGAATATTATATAAAGTCATGAAGTCTTTTAAAATGTCAATTATATAATCAATCTTTTGTCTTAGGAGTTAAACATAGATGTAGCTGATGTGGAAAGCTTGCTGGTACAGTGCATATTGGATAAGTAAGTATTTTATAATTATTATCATTGTTTAAAAAATACTTCATTTATTTGAGAGGGGGCAGAGAGGGAGAGGGAGAATGGACACATTAGGGCCTCTAGCAACTGTAGACGCATGCACCACCTTGTGCATTTAGTTTTACATGGGTACTGGGGAATAAAGCCTGGGTCCTTTGGCTTTGCTGGCAAGCGTCTTAACCACCAAGCCATCTTTCTAGTCCCTATAATAATTTTTTAAATCACAAAACGTGTGGACCTATAAATTTCAGATAATGGTGGCAAAGATAGTAGTTGAGTCTTGCTCATTTTCATAAAAGTACTGGATGATTTTTTTTATTAGAAGATACATATGGGGGAATGATTTTTGACAAATGAACATATTAAACACATGATCTGAAAAAAATTTGTCATTTTTCAGAATTTCTTATTCAATATATAACCTACATACTGCTTATAAAACTATTTGCTGAATAATTCTTAAATGTTTTTTAAATATAGGGTTTATGTTACAAAACAGTCTTGAAATAACATCTTTCTTAAAAGTAGTAGATTTTGAAAGCTTCACAGATGACAATTTTCCTTGATAGAGTGGATAAGTCTATTCCTGGTGATTCTCTCAGTGAAATTGAGTAAATCTGTTAGCCATAATCTGGTTTCTTTCTAGGGTCTGAGTAAGGCAATAAATGTTATGACTAACACTAAACTCTTTCATTTAATATAGGCAGCAGGTGTTGTTATTCATTTGTATTTATTGATGATGGAACTCTGATGAAACATTAGTTTAGACACTACACTTAATAAAAACAATTTGTAGACTCTTTCTTACTTATTTCCAGCACTATTCATGGCCGAATTGATCAAGTGAACCAGCTCCTTGAACTGGATCATCAGAAGAGGGGTGGTGCACGATATACTGCACTAGATAAATGGACCAACCAACTAAACTCTCTCAACCAGGCTGTGGTCAGTAAACTGGCTTAACAGAAAACAAGCTTTTACAGATGTACTTAAGGCAACAGTGCAGAGATGTAATCCTTAAAGAACTGGGAATGGCAAAACTACTGTCGGTTGATATGTCCTGAAAATTAATGGAGTTATGGCAGAAGTGCTTTTTGATCAACTGGTTTGTGTTTTGCTGCTGCATTTATCCCAAGAAAAACAGCTTTAATCTCCAGAAGAAAACCAAAATAACCATGGGATTTATGCTGTATTGACATCTTGCCCTAAACATACAACATCATAGTAATTTGTCATGGGCAACATGACCAGAGAGAAGATTTTTGTCATGATTTTAAATACACTGACATGCTACTGTTGGTTAAATTTAAACATGTTTTACCTGCAGAAATTCTCTCACAAATAACCTGCAATAACTTGAAATGCATACCCTTTTGAACACTTCCTTTTCTCATGTATAAATGAAAATGTTTGCTGCATTTTGCAAAATGTCAATTCTCCAAAAATGTGTCCGTCTATTTCTGTACCTGCAGTGTAGTAAAGGTTTAGATGAAACCCCGTAATTAACAGTGGCATACTGTCACTTAGGTTTCAAGCAGCAAAATAAACAGTGCAGCTCAGAAATTAGAGTTTGCTTCCTGATGTGTTTTTATTACATTTGGGGTTGTTGTTTTGTTTTTTAGTACCTTAGAATTTCAGATTAAAAAGCCTGGAGGCAAATCAGTTGGTTAATTTGCTTTCAAGTTTTTTAAAATTAGTCTTTATGGATGAAGTACGGAGAACTACTTTCTAACAAGCTCTTGCATAGTACTGACTTTGACAGTGATGCTTTAAAGGAATAAAGTATTTTTTTTCTTAAGAATAATATTCCTTTTAAACAGAGTAAATTTTAATTCTCAGAATGTCACTTTAAACAAATATGCCAGAACTTAGACAGCTAAATGAATGTTACCCTGCATAGTAATCATGCTGGAATGTTATTTTCTAATACCAGCAATCAACAGTTGCCCAAAACTTCTTGGGTTTGCACTCAAAGTTAATTTAAATCACACACTATTAACTTTATGATTATTGGTTGTTTTAAAAATGTATTGAAAAACTCGCCTTTCATTGCCCCTATTTGTCACCAAATGAAAGTCTCCAAAAAGTAAATCTAACTTTAAATAATGCAGAAAGTATGCAACTGGCTTTGAACGCAATCCCAAAATAGTTCTGATATTTTGTTCAGTGGCAGTATAGTTAAGAGGATGAACTGTGGCCTTCCAAGGTAACTACCTTAAGGAACTCAGCTTGTTTGAATGTATCGAGTTTTGGATGTGTTTGTTTCATTTTTTTAAAAGTTCACATCATTTTATAGTGTCAAGCGAAAGAGCTCTAAGATTAACATAATTCCTTTGGTTTTCTATTGCTTGTTATTATGTAAAAGGTGAGTGGCAGTTGATTAGGAAGACTGTTGTAATTGAAGAGTGGCAACTAAGAATTTTGATTATTAAATCAGATTTTATAAAAAAAAAAAAACAGTGGAAGGAGCATGGACTTAAAACAAGGCATGCTTATTTGGTTTTGTCAAAATTTCACAAAAATATGTGATATATATTTATACTAAAACTATATAATCCTTAGATCTAGGAAAGCAATCAGTTAATGTCTTTAGCAGATTAAAGCAGTATTAAATACAGGTGCACATTGGAAATTGTAGAAAACTGCAAGAAGACAGGACAAAATGTCAATGGTAGGGAATAAAAAAAGTTTAAGATATAAATTGTGTATTTTCTTCTCTTTTACATAAATCATTTGTGAAAAGTGTGCTAATTTTTTTTTACAGGAGTGATTTAATTAGGATTTATTTTTCAATATAATTTGGAGATCCTTTGCTACCGAAATAAAAATGACAAGTTTCTGTAAACCTATATTCAAATATTTATGCATGTGATAACCTTGGAAAACCAAAACCCTGCTTAATTTTGAATTGATGGAATTACAATTGAAAGCCTTTGAATGATGTGATTTAATATTTACGTTTCACCTCTTAAAGTCCTCTGATGTTCCCTTTGCTGCCTAGTTCTCCTGTGATGTTTCCCATAATGTCTTCTATGATGTGTAGTTTTCTTGTGATGTCCTCAATGCTTGCAATGGTGTGCCTTCTGATTTTGGAAAGCAATATACTTATTCTCTGGAAAACTGGGCCAAGCATCTAAGTCATAACCTTTACTATAACTACAGATTTATAATACAGCTTTTATTTCCTATATTGTTCCCAAGATAGAAGGATTTTTGTTTAGTAATTTCCACTTTTGCTCTAGAGCACTCATTTTTAAATCCATCTTAACAGTCAAACTAATTCAAAAGAAGCGTTTTGTTGTTGTTGTTGTTGTAATTGTTGTTTTTCTTTTTTAAGGATTTCTCTGCGTTTGGGGGAGAGTAATTTTTATGTGCGTCAGATCTTGCAGAATTGTAATATTACTGCCCTGTGTTCATCTCATTTTTTTTTCCTTATTACTAAACCTGGACAAACTTACTTTAGCAGTCTTGACTGCTACAGATAGATGCCATCTACTGCAAGAGCTGGATTTTTTGCTCTTAAAGTTGTTCCAATGTCCTAATGTAGCATAATGATTTATTTGTTTTAAGATGACATGAGTATAGACATACTCAGTATCACATGAGTCCCTTCTGTCTAAAGTCTGGCAGTGGTGCTGTGTGTTCAAGACCCTGAGAACCTGATTCCACAGTAGGGATAGTTTAACTGAAGCCTTTTTTTATTTGCATGGGCTGCCTATGCTGTGATTGGTATACTATGTATGGTATATGTTTGTCCCAGCATAAAAACCACTTGGTTTTGTAATTCAGAGGATCCATGGTGGTAGAATTTTTTTTAATGCAAAGGTTTTATAGTTCTTCAGTAAATACTGGTAAGTATACTTCTCTTTGGGACATGAGGGTCCACATCAGTATGTAAAGCAGATTATATTGACACAGATTCATCTTAGTGTTAGTGTTTTTCTGTAATCATGTGTAAGGGCCTCAGAACTATTTTAGTCTTTTTTTTTTTTTTAAGTATATATTTACAAACAGAGACAGAGAATGGCATGCCAGGGCCTCTAGCCGCTACAAATGAACTCCAGATGTGTGTGCCACTGTGCATCTGGCTTTATGTGGGTACAGGTTGTTAGGCTTTGCAGGCAGGCTCCTTATCCACTGAGCCCTCTCTCCAGCCTGTCATTTCTCTTTTAAAAAACATTTATTTTATTTATTTCCAAATAAAGAAAAGGAATGGGTGTGTCAAGGCCTCTTGCTGCTGCAAATGAATTCCAGATGCATTTTCCACTTTATGCCTCTGACTTTACATGAGTATTAGGGAATCAAACACAGGCCATCAGGCTTTACAAGCAAGCACCTTTAAACTGAACAATCTCTCCAGCCCTATAGATATTTCTTTACTAGGGCTTTTAAAAAATCTTGGTCTGGTGCAATGAAGTGCTTGCCTCACTAACAATAATAAGGACCTAAGTTTGATCCCCAGAACCCCCACATAAAAATGTTGGGCATGGTGGCATGCACTCGAAATCTCAGTGTGGAGGAGATAGAGACAGGCAGCTCACTGGCCAGCCAGTCTAACCTACTTGGTGGCAGTGAGAGACCCAGTCCCAAAAAAGAAGTGGATAGTGTCTCTGACGGGCACACTGAAGGTTCTCCTCTAGCCTCCACCCTCATTACTATGCATGTGCATGTGTGGATACACACAAAATTCTTTGTGATTTACTTCTTAAACCTAATGTTTTCATTTGATTTTGGTCTTTCAAGTGAGACTTGGCAATTTAAAAAAACACACACAAGAGAAATGCTATTACTTTCACTCTTTATATGGGAATTTTTAGTTATGAAATGGGTGGCAGTTTTGTCTTTTTTTCAGACAGACTCACTATGTAGTCCAGGCTGTTGCCTTAAGACCCCTGATTCTCCTGTCTCCTGTTCTGGAGTGCTGGGATTACAGGCGTGCACCACTAGACTGGCTCTGTAGCATTCTGAAAGAAATAAAATGCTCATGGTGCTTCAGTGTTCAAGGGTGTTTAGATCAGTAACAAAAGTACATAACTTACCTCTTACAGAGGATTTACTATATAAATACTACTATCTGTACCGTATGTGTAAGATCAGTGACTTTCAACAGTACAGTATATATGTTTGACCATATGGTTTCAGTAACATGCACTTCAGTCAAATAGCTTTTGAAGTTTTTAAGGTTATTTCTCAGAAAACAGTACTGAAAACTAATAATTTGTAGATCAGAGTTTTAATGTCTTTTAAAGTTACCTCCTTCTCTGAAGCATTATCCTGGCACGATTCATATTGGAAACAAATGTTTCTTAGTAATCATTTCTTCAGCATAGGATTCAGTGTTTCCAAATTGGAAATTAAGCCAAGGAAATAATTAGGGGGGGGAATGTTTTCACTCAGTTCCCTTATATGATTGCTAAAAATTAGCCATGTACGAGCTGCAACATCCAAAGAACCACTTATGAGTTTATTACATATCCAAAAACAATTTCTCAGGCATAACCTTATGTCCATAGAAGTGGGCCCTCCCTAAACTCAAAGTACAATGATAGTGCAGTCAGACAGCTTTTGAAGGTCAAAAAGACCTTTCAAACTAATAACTATGTGACCAAAATTCCAATGTAAAAATGTAACATATATGTCACTACTATTTAGTAGTTTGATATTCCTATCTCTTAGTTTTTAGAGTAATGAATGGAAAGTTGAAAGAGTTGTTTCTGTGAACATACATGTATGTATACATACGTACATATGTTTTCTGAGGGTGACTGTTAAAACTTTGTCACTCCGACCAAGCAAGGTGATTCACACTTGTAATCCCAGCACTCAGGAGACTGGCAGGTGGATTGCCATGAGTTCAAGGCCAGCCTGGACTGCAGAGTAAGAACCTGTCTGAAAACAAACATACATTTTCTTTTCCATTCTTATCCTCATTGTGTTCACAGTACTACAAAGCAATCTGGAAAGGAGCCTTCTGGTACAATGTTGAAAACATGTCCTCTACCCTCTTTTATTTCATAGATATTGTCTACCATGGTCTAGGGACTGTTCTAAGGCTGAAAAATATCATGTAGAACAAATGATCCTTTGCTTAAAAAACTTAATTCTATGGGAAGAGACAGAAGTTACTTCAAGTGGAGAAATAAACTGCCAAACAAATTAAAGTTCGTTGGACACTTACTTAATTGAAGAAAGAAAGTGGGTGTGGGGAGGAGCAGGCAGACAGAATAAATATCTGAGTTGGTGGAAGAAGCATATCAAACATAAGCAAATTAGGATTGTCTATGATGTTAAAAGAAATGGGCAAAGGGCAGATTATGTGTAGTTTTATAATTTGAAGTAATTTTTTTAATGTGGGAAGCTTTTAGAACTATAAAGGAATTCTGGTTATTTTGTGAAGTATTGAGCAGGATGTTAGGGAGAACACTGAAGGTAGACTCCAGAAGTCTCAGTGAACATGTGGTTTGGGGACTAAAATGTGGAAAGGAGTGTGCAGAACCAGAATAGGTCAACAGGACTCAATGAGTTGAAGTCATAGGCTATAAAGTTGTGCCTCCTGTTATCTTAGTGAGTGACTGGTAGATAGTATTGAAAGAAATGAGAACACTGGAGAACCACTGGCAGAAGAGAAGGCTCCAGAAAAAGAAACAGTGGGGAAGTAAATTTGGCAATTTAAGGAGGGTATACGAACCAACTGGATGCTGCTAAGAGGTTAGGTACAATGAGGGCAAAGAAGGAACCTATGATTTTGAAAGACTAACACCACTCCTGGTAGCAATTTTACTGCTGCAGTCAGCTTCGTGTTGCTGGTATAAAGCGCTTGACCAAAAGCAGCTTGTGGAAGGAAAGGGTTTATTTTGGCTTACAGACTCTAGGGGAAGCTGTATGATGTTGGGGGTGGGGGGTGGACACAGCAGAAGCAGAAGGTAGACCGCCTCCTGGCCAACATCAGGTGGACAGCAGCAGCAGGAAAGTGTGCCAAACCCTGACAAATGGAAGATGGCTGCACCATCCATAAGCCCGCCTCCAGCAATACACCTCCAGGAGGATCCAGTTCCCTAATTGCCATCACCTGGCAACCACGCATTCAGAATGCATGAGTTTATGGAGGACACCTAATTCAAACCCACAAACTCATGACCATCCATAATGTAAAATGCAATGCATTCAGTCCAACTTGAAAAGTTTTTATCAAACCTAACACTCTTCAAGTATTCCCATCTTCCAAGGTTGACGCTGAACATTTCCAGTGGGGTAAGAGGGTCACCCATCTTTTCTGCCTCAATATGAGGAACTTAAACATTCTGTGTAATTTTTTTCCACTAATATTTGAGGGGAAAAAAAAGATCCATTTGGGACTGGCTGTGTATGTAATAATGCTTAGCATGAGACTAACCTTCATTTGAAATGTTTAGAGTATGAAAAATTACTTGTATGACCAGTGTGGTATAGAAAGTCTCTAGAACTTAATAGTCTTGCTCAACTGAAAAATTTTTTAACTTTATTTATTTGAGATAACAAGAGAGAAAGAGGCAGAGAGAATGGGCATGCCAGGGCCTCCAGCCACTGCAAATGAACTCCAGACTCATGCGCCACCTTGTGCATCTGGCTTACATGGGTCCTGGGACTCAAGCCTGTGTTCTTAAGCTTTGCAGGCAAACGCCTTAACTGCTAAGCCATCTCTCCAGCCCTCAACTGAAATTTTATGTTGAGTAATAACTCCCATTTTCTCTTTGCCCCAGCCTTCGCCCATCCTTGGGAGCCCTTCATGAGCTGAGTTTGAGTGCTAGGAATTGAACCCAGGGCCTTATACATGCTAGGCAATGCAACACTGAGCTGCACTCCCAGCCCCAACACTTTCTAAAGTGTTATGTTTTTAGATATTTATTTGCACATGTGTGTGGGCACTCCAGGGCCTCTTGCTGCTGTAAATAAGTACAAGTTGCTTGCTTACCTGGGTGACAGGAACTGAACCTGGTCTGGCAGGTTTTGTAAACAAGTGGCTTTAATTGCTGAGCCATCTTCCCAGGCCCCTAAAGTGGTACCTTAACATCCATTTATGTGACTTGTAAGCTTGAGCATCTTGTCATAGGTTTATTAATTATTCAGTTTTCCTCCTGTAGAGAGAGTACTTGTGTTAGTTCTGTTACTGTAACAAATGCTGAATCAGCTTATTAAATGAAAGGCTTTTTTTTTACTTGATGGTTTTGGAAGTCTATGACTGGTTGGCCCAGTTGCTTTGGGGCTTGGGTTAGAATGTCATGAAAGGAGCACTTTCTGGAGCATGCTGCTGACCTAAAGGTGGCCAGTAAGTGAAAGACAAAGAGGAGGGGCCAAATTCCCAGTATACCCTTTAGGGGCATATCCCCATGTCAAACTCTTAGAAATAATCCTAAATGTTTCAGGACCTCCCAGTAGTCCCATGCATTGAGGACCAAGATGTTTAGTTCTGGGAAGACTTTCAAGATAAACAGTAAAGCACAATCTTTACTGTTTATGTCTTTTTGCTGATTTGTAAAGCGCCATTTTATATTCTAGAACCTAACAGTGTTGGAATTTTCATACTGTCAAGGCCTTTATCTCATGACCATGAAAAATCAAGCACAAAGATGATAAGGAGTAAGACAAAGGAAATTTATTGAGGAAACAGTGAAAAGGCCCCAAGGTATCAGGGCAAACATACTTAGGATTTTGGCCAGCATCCAAAGAAGAGAAAAGGGGGGGCGAGGAGAAAAAGGTTACACTTCCTGAGTTAGAAAGAAGGCAGGCCCAGCAGTGATGGTCTGTGAGCCAAGTGCACCAAGGGAATGGACTGTGAGGAGTATAGTACATTGTTTCATTGAAAAGATAACTGTTCTTCCTACCTGTAGCACGTTTTTAGGGATGGTCTCTTGACAAGGTGAGTGACAGGTTCCATTGGATTAATGCTTCAGGAAGAGAACCATACCTCTTGATACCTCAAACCTTACTCCCTTTCATAGGAGGGAGACTGAGCGGACAGTACATCCTCCAGTGACCCCCAATTCTGCATGTCTGTCTACCAACAACATTATCTTTTAGATTTACAAGTATTGTCTGAAACATTGTCTTTGAAATCTTTTTCTTTTTTTTTTTTTTTTCAAGGTAGGGTCTCACTATAGCCCCGTCTGACCTGGAATTCACTATGTAGTCTCAGGGTGGCCTCGAACTCACAGCAATCCCCCTACCTCTGCCTTCCAAGTGCTGAGATTAAAGACGTGTGCCATCACGCCCGGCTAAATCTTGTATTAGAAGTAAAGCTTTCGTTTTGGTATTAAATTCATCTTGTTTTCCCTGCCATTACTCATAGTCTTCAATGCTGTTTAAGAAATCTTTTAATCTGTGCATAGTGGTACATGTCTGTGATCCTACAACTTGGGAGGTGGATGCAGGAGGATCCAGATTTCAAGGTTAGCCTCAGTTACTAGTAAGTTCAAGGCCAGTATAGGGTACGTGAGACCCTGTCTCCAAAAGATAAATAAAATCTTTTCCTATAGAAAAAATGCTAAAGTTTTTGTTTAAAGTTCATTTTGTTATTTGATAAAATGAAGGGTTTATCTCTAATGAACTAATTTTCTCAATATCTACTAAATTCTCAACTTTTTGATGCTAACTTTTTTTTAATAATTTTTTTTTTATTTTTTTGGAGAGAGAGACACACACAGAGACAGACAGACAGTGAGAGGGAGACAGAGAATGGGTGTGCCAGCAGTGTCTCAGCTGCCTTGAATGAAATCCAGATGCATGAGGCTCCTTTGTGGGCAAGTGCAGCATTGCGCCCTTGCGTCACTTTGCATCTGGCTAAACGTGGGACCTGGAGATTGGAACCTGTGTTCTTAGGCTTAGCAGGCAGGCACCTTAACTGCTAAGCCATCTCTCCAGTCCTGTGATGCTAACTTTTTAAAACATTTTTTGACAACTTCTACAGACAATAAACCTTAATATTTCCCTCCCCTCCCTGAATTTTTTCCTTCACAACTCTGCTCTTCATCATATCCCCTCCCTCTCTCCATTAGTCTCTCCCTTATTCTGATGTCATCATCTTTTTCTCCTATTATGAGGGTCTTGTGAAGGTATGTTGCATTGTAAGGAGTGGTGCCCTTCCTTTGGCTCTTAAATTCTTTCTGCCACTTCTTCTGCAATGGACCCTGAGCCTTGGAGGGTGTGATAGAGATGTTTCAGTGCTGGACACTCCTCCATCACTTCTCAGCACTATGCTGCCTTTTGGGTCATCCCAGTGGTCATCGCCATCTGAAAAGAGAAGCTTCTCTAACCAGAAGTGACAGTAGCATCAATATGTGAATATAAACATTAAGTGTAGTGCTTTCAGGGCAGTTTGGTGAGAATAATATATACATACAGTCAGACAAGAGCAGGCTTTATATCCCTAAGGCTTGTGACCTCCCCCTGCCCTAGGCTTTTGATTAGGGTTTCAGTACCAGTCATGTATGCCCTCCCATAGAGCAGGCCTCCAGTCCAATTAAAGAGCAGTTAGTTTTTCCCCAGAGCAGACATGCCACTACTGCATTCGTTCAGTCATTTGGCCTGTCTGGCCAAACTTGAGGCTTCCAGTGTCCACTGTTTTCACTGCTGATGACTTCTGTCTCCCATAGGAGTGCATGCAGTGCAGCTTTTTCTAGCTTTCAGTTGGCTGGTCTACAGGGAGAAGGTTTTTAGTTCAGTACCAGCTTGATTTCTCAGTGGTCTTGCCACCCAGGCATGTGAAGTCTTCAGCAATAGCATCATACCATCTCATGGTTTCCCATGAGAAACCAAGGGCTTTTGCAATAGTCTGTAACATTTTGGGGGTATCCGTGACCTCCCTGGCCAACAACTCACTGGAAGGTATCCCATCCCAGGCACTGAAAATTTTCTAACAACAATCTATGGCTTCTAGATGTGCCATTATTCAAAAAAGTGGGTTTTCATATGTCTTATTCAGAATATCTTGAATTTTGATTGACCCTTACCCCCCACCACCACCCTTTTTTTACTCAGTCACTTCACCTGGCCTTGTTTAGGCCATTCCACTCCCTGTAATCTGTTCTTCTTAAGTATATACAATATCATTTGATGTTAACTTTGGAGCTGACAAGTTACTGCTTGTACAAGGAATATATATCTGGTTTCTCTGTTTTGAGACTGGTTCCGTGTGTTTATTACTGATCTGAGTAATGTCTTAATTATAGGATAATATCATCACCTAATATGCTATTTTGACAATTATTTTAGTATATAGGTCTTGTATTTCTCCTGTCAATTTTAGAATTAGCTTGTCAAATTTCCTTAAAGACCTGCAGAGGTTTTAACTGGATTTGCTTTGAATATTTTTGCAGTGCTGAGGATTGAACCTAGGGCCCAGGACTTCTTACCTGTACCTAAGTGTGTGCAAGTGAGCTACATCCTTAGCCCATGCGAACTCTGCTAAATTAAGTTCCAAATCAGAGTCTGAACTCTTGTTTTCTAAAATATTTTGTAGTTGATTATTATTGGGTTTAAAGAATGATGTTATTATTTTCATGCTGGGTTTTCTATCTACCAATTTTGCTGAATTTTATTAATAGTTCATTTGTTAATTCACTAGTGTTTTCTATACATAAGTAGCTTATGGAAAAATAATTACATTTTTATCCATTTTCTCCCATCCCAGTGTTTCCTATTTCTTTGTCTTATCTCATTGTATTGCTCAAGATCTCTAGTAACTCTATCAATTGCAGGGGTAATCGCCAGCACCTTGCTTTGCCCTGGCCTCTAGATATGATCAGTATCTCATTTCTCTTTTGAGCAAGGCTTAGGTTTTCTATCAGTCTTGGAGAGTTAGTTTTCATTAAAATAATAACATTACCTTCTATTTTTATTTTTCTAGGAAGCTTTTTCTGTTAATCACATGTTTTGAGCTTTATTATTATTCTGAACTGGTAAGATTAACATGTGGTTTTGTGATTTTTTTTTTTTTTTAGTCCATTTGTACTCATGACATTCAAGTTTTCTGATGTTGAATCATCCCAGTATTCTGAGATAAGCATATTCGCTTATATGCTCCTTTTCAACACAATGTTGTATTTAGTAGCCAACATTTTATGTCTGTGTTTCAAGTGATATTGAGTTATAATTCTTCTAGTGCTATCTTAATAAGTTAATTATCAAGGTAATTTTACATCATTGAATGAATAGACAGCTTTCACTTTATTTTTTAGAATGCTGTCATATAAAAATAATCTTTTCAACTAAGATTATTTGTATTAAGAGAGGAGTTTTTTGGTTGGGGAGGGGTTACTTGAGTTTTTGGTCTGTTTTTGCTTTTTAAACATTTTAATTTTCTAACAGTGTCATACATGTCTATAATGTAGTTTATCAGATTAATTCCCCATTAACTTTTCCCCCTCCCACTCACAATAAATCCCTTCTTCCCAACTAGTACCCTTCCTACTCTCTTATATCTTCCTCTTCTTCCTCTTCCTCCTTCCTTCTCTCTGTCTTTTTCTCTCATCTCTCTTCTAACCCACTGGGGTTTAGCTAGGGTTGCTTCCATAAGCATGGGGGGGTGTTATTTTACTGAACCATGGCAGCTTTACAGTGATTAAACCACTGAAGAACATGACTCTCCACCCCTTTAGAAACCATTAACTGCCAATAGTCTATCAGGAAGTGGTGGGACCTAATGGACCCTTCCCAAATGAATGATGCAATGTTAATGTGTTCCATCTTGTGCAAAAAAAAAAAAAAAAAAAAAATAGCTGCATGAAAATAGCATCCGTCTCATGTCCAAAACACAGCGTTTCATAGTACTCTTCCCTGTCCTTGAGCTCTTGCATTCTTTCCACCCCCTCTTCAATGTTCCCTGAGTCTTATAGGGGAAGATATAAATGCCCCCTCTTAGAGCTAAGCACTCAACAGTCACTTATTATCAGCAGTTTGACCAGTCTGAGACTGCATTAACTGCAAACTGCAAGTTTTTTGTTCTAAGACTGACAACAGCACTAATCCGTGGGTATTAACAAATAGAAGGCAGTTTGATGATGTACCCTTTTAGCAAGACAACAGCAGTAGATTTCCCCTTCAGACCTGTGGTTACTGTAGCTGTGGGCTTTTGACCTGGTTTACTGTGTCATACATTAATTCACTCTTGTAGAGTGGGCCTCAGATCCAATCAGAAAGCATTTAGTTACACCCATAGTAGTCATGCCACTATTGTACCAATGGGCACTTCTTGCCTAGCAAGTCAGTATTATAGCTTCCAGGGTCCACCATTGATAACTTTTTTTTTTTTAATTATTGTTTTTTATTGACTTTTATACTTACAAAAAAACCCACCTGATATTTCCCTTCCCTCCCCCCATTCTACTTTAGAACTCAAGTCTCCATCATATCCCCTCCCTCTCTCCATTAGTCTTTCTTTTAATTTTGAGGGTTTTGCAAAGGTATTGCTAGGCACTGCAAGGTCATGGATATCGAGGCCAGTTTCTGTCTGGGCAGTTGCATTGTAAGAGGTCATACCCTTCCTTTGGCTCTTCCATTCTATCCGCCCCCTCTTCCACAATGGTCCCTGAGCCTTGTAGGGTGTGACAGAGGTGTTTCAGTGCTGGGCACTCTTCCATCCCTTCTTCTCATTGATAACTTTTCCAATAACTTGCATATCAACTTCCAGCACTATGAAAGCTAGCTGGTAGGGAGGAGGCTTCTAGTTTGGTTCCAGATTGATTTTCTGTATTCCTCAACCAAAGAGTATGGAGTCTTCAGCAATAGAGTCTCATGCTTAGTTCTGGTGAGCAACCAAGAGCAATGGCAATAGCCTGTATTGTTTTGGGGACCTCTAGGGCTTCCTTGACAAACAACACATAGGGAGGTATCCCACACCTGGCATTGTTATTTTCACTTAATGGATAACCCATGGCTTCTGGGAGTAGTGTATCCAATAATGTAGGGTCCTTCTGTTTATTCTCTTTATTGGTTAATTATATTTAATTAATTTATGAGTAGATTTAAATATGGATTTTTCATATCCAAGTTTTAATTAACTCTGCTCTCTATTCCCTTCATTCACCCATACCCCTCTCCTTGGTATTGCTTAACCCCTTCTACGACCCCTTCTATGATTTGGTATCACTTGTGCTCTACCATGCTCTCCTTACTGGTTCTTCTCTCACCCCCAGCTATTTCCGTCCTTTCTTGTCTACAGATACTCAAAGTTAAACATACAGATTTGAAAATCCAAAGCTAGGATCCACATATGACAGAACACGAAGTACTGTGCCAGGTAGAGTACCTGAGTTTGTATTCCCAGAACCTACATAAAAATCAGAAACTGGGGCTGGAGAGATGGCTTAGCAGTTAAGCGCTTGCCTGTGAAGCCTAAGGACCACAGTTCGAGACTTGATTCCCCAGTACCCACATAAGCCAGATGCACAAGGTGGCGCATGCATCTGGAGATTGTTTGCAGTGGCTGGATGCCCCGGTGCGCCCATTCTCTCTCTCTCTCCCTCCCTCCCTCCCTCTTTCTCTCTGTTGCTCTCAAATAAATAAATAAAAATAAACAATTTTTAAAAAAAAAAATCAGAAACTGTGGTGTGCTCTTGTAATTCCAGCATGCCTATGGCAAAATGGGAGTTAGGTACAGGAGCATTTCCTAGAAGCTTGTGGAACACAGTGGTAAACAATGAGAACAAGAGAGCCTTCCTTAAAATAAGGTAGAAGGTGAGGATCCACACTTGTTATCGGATCTCCACACATGCCATCACATGCACATGTCCACACATACACACAATCTTAGACACAAACCTAAAAATAATAAAAAGCAGCTTTTTTAATTTCATTAGGTGGCATTTGTTAATTGCTTTAGTTCCTGGGCAACCTAGGTCCTCTTCAGAAAGTCCTTCCCTATACCTATATCTTGAATGTATTCCCTACTTTTTCCTCTGGCACTTTCAGAGTTTCAGGTCTTACATTGAGATTCTTGATCCATTTGGAGTTGATTTTTTATGCAAGAGAGAAAAATTACCTAGTTTCTTTCTTCTAAATGTGTATGGAAATTCAGCCCCATTTGTTGAAGATTGTTTATTTTTAGTGTCTTAAAAATAACGTGGCTGTAGTTACTTGAACTATACTAGGTCCTCTATTTTTGTGCTGTTTTTGTTACTGTGGCTCTGTAGTAGAACTTGAAATTTGGTATGCTGATAACTCCTTCACTGTTCTTTTTGGTTAATATTGCTTTGCCTATTCAATCTTTTTGGTGTCTCCATCTGAATTTTAAGATTTTTTTCCTTCTATTTCTATAAAGAATAATACTAGATTTTTTTATTGGGATTGTGTTGAATCTTTAGGATTGTTTTTTCTATTTCTGTGAGGAATGCCATTGGGATATTGATGGGGATTGCATTAAATGGGTAAATCACTTTTGTTAAGACATTTTCACAATATTGATTCTTCCAATACAAGAACATGGGATGTCTTTCCAATTGCTACTGTCGTCTGTAATTTTTGCCTTGAGTGTTTTTAAGTTTTCATTGTAGAGATCCTTCACTTCTTTGCTTAGGTTTATTCCAAGGTACCTTTTTTTTTTTTTTTTTCTGAGGTGATTGTAAATGGGAATGATTCCCAGATTTCAGCATGTTTGTTGTTAGTATATGAAAGGCTACTAATTCTGAGTGTTTATTTTGTATCCTGCTACATTGCTAAAAGTGTTTATCAGCTCTAACAGTTTTCTGGTAGAATCTTTAGGTAAAGAATCATATCATTTGCAAATAATGATAATTTGATCCCCTCCTTCCCAATTTTTATCCCTTTTATGTGTGTCTCTTGCCTTATTGCTATAGCTAAGGCTTCCAGTACTATATTACATAAAAGTGGGGACAGTGAATACCCTTGTCTTGTTTCTGATTTTAGTGGAAAAGCTTCAAGTTTTTCCTCAGTTAGTATTATGTTGCCTGTAGGTTTGTCATAAATAGCCTTTGATGTTGAGATATGTTCCTTCTATTCCCAATGTCTTTAGAACTTTTACCATGCAGGGATGTTGGATTTTGTCAAATGCCTTTTCTGTGTCTATTGAGATGATCATGTGATTATTGTCCTTCAGTCCATTTATATGGTATATTTATCGATTTGTATATGTTGAACCATCCCTACATCTCTAGGCTAAAGCCTACTTGGGCAAGGGGTAAATGATCTTTTTGACATATTTTCGTGTTCTGTTTGGCAGTATTTTGTTGAGAATTTTTGCATATGTGTTCAGGAGGGAGATTAATCTGTAATTTTCTTTTTTCTGTCTTTGTCTTGTTTTGGTATCAGGGATTCATAGAAGGAGTTTGGTAGTATTCCTTCCTTTTCTATTTTATGAAAAAGTTTGAGAAGCATTTGTGTTAGTTCTTCCAGGAAGATCTGGTAAATTTTACTCATGTATCTATCTGGGCCTGGACTTTTTTTAACTAGGAGATTTTATAACTGTTTTAATCTGTGCTTGTTATAGGTCTGCTTAAATGGTTTATCTCATCTTGATTTATTTTGGTAGGTCATATAAATGATCCATTTCTTTCAAATTTTCAAGCTTAGTGGAGTATATGTTCTTTAAATATGTCCTCATGTTTTTCTGAATTTAATCGGTATCTTTTGTAATGATGCCTTTTTCATCTCTAATTTTATTGATTTTTTTTTCTCTTCTCTCTTTTGGTAAGATTTGCTAAGGATTTAACAGTATTTCAAAGAAGCAAGTCTTTGTTTTATTGATTCTGTATTTTTTTCTATTTCATTAATTTGTGCCCTAATTAATTTTTATTATTTCTTCTTGTTTACTGATTTTTGGTTTGCCGCCTTCTTTATCCAAGGCCTTATGGTGAAGCATTAAGTTGTTTCTTTGTGACCTTTCTGATTTTGTAATACAGGCATGTAAAGCTATAAATTTTCCTTTTAGGACTGCCTTCATTGTATCCCAAATGTTGTGTTCTCATTATGATTTGATTCTATGAATTTTTTGATATCCTTGATTTCTTCATTGACTCATCATTTAGTAGTGTATTGTTTAGTTTCCATGATGTTGTATATGTTCTATAGCTTTTCTTTTTTTGTTGTTTTTGTTTTTGTTTTTTGAGGTAGGGTCTCACTGTAGCCCAGGCTGACCTGGAAGTCACTATGTAATCTCAGGGTGGCCTCGAACTCATGGCAATCCTCCTACCTCTGCCTCCTGAGTGCTGAGATTAAAGGTGTGCACCACCACACTTGGCCTCTATAGCTTTTCTTGCTGTTGATTTGTAGTTTAATCCTATTGTCATCAGATAGAGGGTAAGAAATTATTTCAGTTTTCCTATATTTGTTAAAGTTTGCTTTGTATCCTAATATATGGTCTATTTTAGAGAATATTCCACGTGTTGCTGAAAAGAATGTGTAGTCTGCAGCATTTGGACAGAATATTCTGTAGATACCTGTTAGCTCCATTTGTTCTATGACCTCATTTAATCCAGATGTTTCACTGTTTATTTTTTGCCAAGATGACCTGTCAGTTGATGAGAGTTGGTATTGAAGTCACCCACTACAATTGTGCTTGGTGTTATCTGTGACCTGAAGTCTAATAGTGTATGTTTGATGAAATTGGGAGCCCCCATGTTAGGTACAAATATGTTTAGGATAATGTTCTGCTGTTGGAGTGTTCCTTTAATCAGTATAAAGTGACATTCTTGATCTTTCCTCACTAATGTCGATTTGAAATATGTCTTGTCAGATATTAGCATAGCAACACTTGCTTGTTTTCTAGGCCCATTTGCTTGAAAAACCATTTTCCATTCTTTCACCTTAAAATAGTGTCCATCTTTCATGTAAAGGTAAGTTTCTTAGAAGTAACAAATAGAAAAATCCTGCTTTTTAACCCACTTAGCAAGCCTGTGTCTTTTGGTTGGGGAATTGAGGCCATTGATATTAAGAGTTGTTGTTTTTTTTGTTTGTTTTGTTTTGTTTTGTTTTTTGTCCCCTCCCTCCCTCGAGGTAGGGTTTCACTCTAGTCCAGGCTGACCTGGAATTCACTATGTAGTCTCAGGGTGTCCTTGAACTCATGGTGATCCTCCTACCTCTGCCTCCCAAGTGCTGGGATTAAAGGCATGCGCCACCATGCCATGCTGATATTAAGAGTTATTACTGAAAGGTATGCATTCTTGTTTTGAAGTTCTTCCTGGTTTTCCTTTACTCTTTTGTATTGAGTATGGTTTATTTTTTTCCAACTTCCATGTGTGTGTGCTTTTCTTTCTCTTAAGCATGAAGGATCCCTCCAAGTATTTTCTGTAGAGCCGGTTTAGTGTTCATATAATCCTTTAGCCTGTTTTTGTTGTGAAATATCTTTATTTCTCTGTCAATTTGGATGTATAGCTTTGCAGGATAAAGTAATCTTGGTTGACCATTGTTATCTTTCAGCACTTAGAATATATCATTCCAAGCCCTTCTGGCTTTTAAACTTTGTGTTGAGTAATCTACTGTTATTCTGATGGGCTTGTCTTTATATGTGACTTGATTTTTTTTCTCTCTAACTGCCTTCAATATATTTTCCTTGGTTTGTCTGTTTTAATTAATACGGCAGTGAGAAGGTTCCTTCCTGATTTTGTCTGTTTGGTGTTCTAAAGACTTCCTGTATCTGTATTTGCATCTCTTTCCCTACTGAGAGGAAATTTTCTTCTATGATTTTTAAAAAATATATATACCTACTATACCTTTGGAGTAAAAATCTTCTCCTCCTATGTGCCCTGCTCTGTTTTGCATTTCTAGTATTTCTGATTGGTATTGTTCATTATTTCTATTTCCTTACTCATGTCTTGTATTGACCTCCATATTTCCTTAAATTAATTTCCTGTTTTCTTTGGGATTCCTTCTGGAGTTTGTTTTCTTCTTTGATTCATTTGATTTCTTCTTTGATTTCTTTGAATGTAGATATAATCATTCTTTTGAAATCTTTGTCCAGCATTTCACCTAAATTAGTCTCACTGAAGGTCATTTCTGATGGATTTATAATTTTTTTTTTTTTTTTTTGGAGAGACAGAGAGAGGGAGAGGAAGACAGAGAATGGGCACACCAGCAGCCTTGCAGCCGCTGCAAACGAACTCCAGATGCATGCTCCCCCTTTTGGGCAAGTGCAGCATTGCACCCTTGAGTCATTTTGCATCTGGCTAAACGTGGGACCTGGAGGTTGGAACTGGCATTCTTAGGCTTAGGAGGCAGGTGCCTTAACCGCTAAGCCATCTCTCCAGCCAGGATTTACAATTTTTGATTGTATGGTCTTGATTTTTTGTGTTTCTTGATTTATAATGTAGAGATTTTTGCATCTTGAGTTAATTGGATGCTTGGGTTTTCTAATTATCTGCAGTATTCTTAGATGTGCTAATCCAATTGTATATATCTTCAGGGTAGGAGCTTAAGGTGCCAGGTGTGGCTCTTATATTACTCCCAGAGTAACAGCAGAAGTGACCTCGGGTGTTCACTTTCCCTGCTATGCATGTATTCTAGTAGTCTGGGTGAAGCAAATTACTGGCAAATTCTAAAATTCAGCTGAGCAATATAAACATTCAATCAAAACCAGCATGAAGTATTTATGCAAGAGTGTGGATTAGGGCTGAGGGATGGCTTAGCAGTTAAGACACTTGCCTTCAAAGCCAAAGGATCCAGGTTCAGTTCCCCAGGACCCACGTAAGCCAGATGCACAAGGTGGCACATGCATCTTGAGTTTGTTTGTAGCAGCTGGAGGCCCTGGCACACCCTTTCTCTCTCTTTTTTTCTCTCTCTTTCCCTCTTTTTCTCTGTCAAATAAATAAATAAAATTAAAATATATTGGGGAAAAAAGAGTGGGGATTAAAGCAAACAGATAATCTAATAAAGTCAAAGTCTCTAAGAGTGTGTGTGGCCCTACACTCTTAATCCTGTCAACTGGGAAGCTGAGATTTCTTGTCTGAAATGAGTTCCAGGTCAGCCTGGGGCCAAATGAGACCCTGCCCCCAATAATGACAGAAGTAAAAGATAAAGGTTCTATAAATCAGAAAATGTCAAAGGCAACAATCGTCAACAACAAAGTATTTGAGAATGGTAAGGCAAATGAAGAAAATATCAATTAAATCTAACGCATAACCTGTCCTGACATTGAAGGTGAGATTAGCACTTCCAGTGCAGGCCTATGAACCTGGCTTTGTGTAAGTAGGTCCTCTTACCTTTTGGGATGGCTTCTAATCTTATCTGTGCTGAGTGCCCATCTCAGTCCCTCTCTGTTGCACTGTGCACTCAGGCTGCTTGAGTTGCAGGATCTGATGTTCTGATCAGATGTGCTGGATGCAGTGTGAGTGGGAGGTGGTTTGGTGGTTTGTGGTAGTGGCCATTGTGGCATGGGAGGTTGTGTAGGGTGCCTGGTGTTGTACTGCAGCTGTCCAACTGGTTCTGTTTGTGTTCTCCTTCAGTAGCTGCTCAGCTGTTCCCTGCTATGGGGTTCCCCTTCAGATTTCTTGACTATTCAAGCAGGTTGATGTGAGTAGAAAATCCCTTCACCTGTCTTCTGCTTCTTCAGCTCAGGCAGGGCTGGCTAGGTGGGTGGGTAGGTGGACTGGGACCGCTGGCACCATGGTGGGAGCTGATTCTGGCTGATTTCTTGAAGCTCTGGGTCTCTCCTATTTCTCTGCTATGGTTGATGATTACTTATCCACCTTCACTTTTTGGGAAAAGAGTTTATGTTGCTATTTTTCTTTTTATTCCCCCCTATTCACACAAATACACCCAGGCTGCTGTGGCATGGTGTGGTAGTTTGTCTCCCAATATATTCAGTGTTTTATTAGTTTGTTGTTTGCATCTGCAGCCACCTTGCTGGAGGCAATGTCACTGGGAGGATCTTAAGGTGTGATGGTGGGTTTGAGATTCCATTGTAAAGTATGTAAAGTGTGCCTAATAGGAGTTCCTTAAGTGTGCTGTGCTGTGTGGCTGGTGGCTTTTCTCTCTCTTGCCTGGTCCTGTGAAGACAGGCCACTTCTTCTGCCATTATGGAACTACCCCTGGATCTGTAAGCTTCAATAAATAATATCCCTTCCTCCATAACTGTGCCTGGTCTGGAAGTTCATCTCAGAGAACCTGAAGCTGTCTGCTACACATGGTTACTAAGCTCCCATCTTACTGCGAAGTCAGACTTGGTTTCTTTTATGGTGTTGCCAAAATCTCACATGTTCCATTCATACACTTTTAAAAATTTAACATTTTCTTTGGCTGAATGACTCAGCTCCTCTTTCTTGTCTTCAAGCCCTCACATTCCGTTTCCACATGACCCATTCTATTTGTGAGGTTATAAATTGAGCTTTTTATTTAACTTACTGAGTTTTTCATTTCCAGTTTCATTTCACTTTGACTTTTTTATCCCTATTGAATTGTAGTTGCATATCTTGCATTGACTCCCTTATTTCATTCAGCTGTTTGCATTGTCTTAGAATTCATTCAAAAGCTCATTCAAGGGCTGAAGAGAAGGCTTAGCGGTTAAGGCACCTGCCTGCCAAGCCTAAGAACACCAGTTCCAATCTCCAGGTCCCATGTTTAGCCAGGCGCCAAAAGTGATGCAAGAGCACAATGCTGCACTTGCCCACAAGGGGGCACATGTGTCTGGAGTTCGTTCACAGAAGCCGAGAGGCCGCTGATGCGCCCATTCTCCATCTCTCTAGCTCTTTCTCCTGCTCTCTCAAATAAAAAAAAAAAAAAACTCATTCAAGCCAGGTGTGGTGGTTTCATGCTTTTAATCCCAGCACTCAGGAGACAGAGGTAGGAGAATCGCTGTGAGTTCAAGGCCACCCTGAGACTACAGAGTGAATTCCAGGTCAGCCTGAGCTAGTTCATATTCTCTGAATTCATTGAATGTACTTAGTCTCTGGAATTTCACCTAAATCAGTTACTGGGAACTATTGCTATGAAATTGGTAATTTTTTGAGGAGACATGTTATCTTAGTTTTTCATGTTACTTGTATATTTGTATTGGATCTTGGGCATTTTAAGTAGTTGAATGTTTTGTTTTTTTGCTGCTTTCTTTTTAATTCAAGTCAACTTTCTTCTTTCAGTGAAGGTGTTTGCAGTATTCAGAAGAGAATAGGTTGTTGTAGTGTTGAGGTATCATTTTCCCCTGTTAGGCTAGTATTTAAGACATGAGGTTCTGTCATGATTCCTGCCCTGAGAGTTAAGTACTATCCACTAGAATAGTCAGTATCCAGGTTTAAACCCACTTTGAAAATAGAATAACAGTTGACTACAAAACAATAACTCCTTAGGTACTAAGCTTTTAAGGAGTAAAAGGCATTGATAGTATTGTTTATATTATATTTTAGTTGTTATAGATATGAGTGCAAAGAAAAGAAACAGAAGGAAAATGAAGTTATATGACTAATGCTTTGTTAGTAGTAGATAGGTAGATGAAGGAGCTTAAACAGAAGGGGAAACTGTAGAAGCAAAAAAAGTAGGGGAGGAGATTATAATAGTTTTGGCTAAAACTAGACTGACAGTACATAAAGACATTTAACTAGAGGTTGAACCACAGAGGCCCTACACTCCAGGTCAGCCTGTGTTCTCATGTATCCACACACACGTGTCTATCAGAGAGAGAGATGGAAATGATTTAAGGCAAGAACAGTGTAGAACCAGATTGGCCAGCTAAATTGACCTTTGTTGTTATATAAACAAGGGAGAGCTATAGGAGGAAAAAAGCTGAATAAAGATGAAGGCTATTAAAACCAACTGGCCTAATGTTTTGCATTTCATCTTGCTGTTGGGAGCTCCTCTGCATTGCTTTCCTTTCCCTCCCATACAGTGCTCCATCGTTTTTTATTAAACCAGTGAAGCCCTTCCTTTGTTGCCACATCTGTGTGACTTTCACTGTGGAGATAAGTGACTGTTCCAGAAACTGAGAATCGATGGCTGAGGTGATCTTGGCCCACCCATCATTGCCCACCATTGCTGTGATGAGGTGGCTGAGTACTGCTTGGAGCTTGAGCCTTATTCTCAGACACCATTTCTGGGTTCCTGGTTGGGTCATCCAAAGGCAGTCCCAGAGGTGGTGGTTGCCAGTGGCCCTTGTAGAAGACCTGTGGTGGCACAGCTTCTGTGGGAGATTTGTTAGAACAAGCCTTAAAACAAAGCTGTATTTATCTTATTTTCACATCTCCTTTTAAAGGGTTTTTCTTTTTTTTAAGATTTTTTTATTTTTATTTATTTAGTTATTTATTAGAGACAGAGAGTGAGAATGTGCACACCAGGGCCACTAGCCACTGCAAATGAACTCCAGACACGTGCCACCATGTGCATCTGGCTTATGTGGGAACTGAAGAATCAAACTGGGGTCCTTAGGCTTAGCAGGCATGTACCTTAACAGCTAAGCCATCTCTCCAGCCCTTAAAAGGTTTTTCATTAAGCTTTGTATTGCTTACTCTGATCATAATTTGGGCTTTGTTTATCCTGGGCCTTGTGGTTTTCAGGAAGGGTTTTGTTTTTGGTGACAGGGTTTTGCTGTGTATCCCATCTGGCCTCAAACAGTCATCTTCCTGCCTCAGCCACTGCACTCAGCTTAGGAAGGCTTTCATCATTTATTGCTGTAGAAGTCCTATATCAAGAGACTTCTTACCAAAAAAATGTTCAATGGCCACTAATGTGTAAGAATGCACACACCTGGAAACCTAGCACTGAAAAGCTAGAAGCAAGACAACCTTGTTCAAGGACAGACTGGGCTACAGATTGAGAACCTATCTCAAAAACCAAGGACTGGGGCTGGGAAGTGTAAGGTTCAGGAGTGACCATGCACACGCAAACCACTCTGAGGCAAAGATGAAAGCTTTTATTTGGGGAAAGCACGAGCTTCCAGGACTGGCTCACAAGAGAGCACAGCCCACCTGAGTTCCTCAGGTAGTGGGGGGTTTTATAGGGTCAGTTGGGGGAAGGTGAGGAAAGGAAAAGAACTTCTTTGTTCTTTACATTAGTGATTTCAGAAGGCTAGGGTATGAGACCAGAACAGTGAGCAGAGGACTCATGAGATATGGGGTCAGGAAACCATGACCAGGGCCATTGTTAGGCAAGGAAGGGATAATGCCTGGGCGGTTTCTTGAGGAATGTGAATAATCCACTTCCTTATGTCTCTGTGGACATCCTGCTGTCCTTGGTGACTCCATACTGGGACCTGTCTAACCTAACAGGAAGATGGCTCAGCAGTTTAGAACACTTGCTACTTAAGCATGAGGGCTTCTCAAGCCAGAGACCACTGAGTTTGATACCCCAGGACCTATGTTTAAAGCTCGGTGTGGCCATGCACATCTATAATCCCAGTCCATAAATTATTTTGCTTTTCTATTATATCCTCAGATAGGAGTAAGAGTTAGAGTAAGGGCAAAGAAGCAAAGTATTTAGAGATGTCCTTATAATTGATATAGGGACTGGGGATGCTTTTTCCTCTTACAATCCAGCTATAGCCCTTGGTTATTCTAACTCAAGGAAACACAGCACAACTGACAGAGATGGCAAGGATCTATACAAGGACTGGGATTTTAGCTCAGTGGTAAAGTATTTGTCTAGCATGTATGAAGTTAGGGGTTCAGTCCCTAGCACCATAAAAAAAAAAAGTGAAAAGATTTTATTATTTTTTTTAATCCATCCTGGTTTTAATAATTTGGATGTGTTTCAGTCTCCAGTATTGCAAAGTTGAGGTAGTGGGACAACATTTAGGAGACAGAGTTTAATGCAAGATAATCAGGTCATTGTGGGTATTACCCTAGTAAGGGATTAATGCTGGTCTCTCTGAATGAGTTTTTCTCCTTGGGATTGATTTGTTAGATAAGAGCAAGCCTGACCTTGGCTTCTTGTCTTTCATGTCTACTTCTCACGTTTGCTTCTATCACCATCCACCAAATAAATCATGACACAGCCATGGGCATCCTCATCAGAGCCAAGTAAATGCTGGCTCTTAAACTTCCAGAGCTATGGGCTATATACACTTTGTAAAGTACCTAGCCCTGAATATTTTGGTATAGTAACAGGAAATGAGCTAATACAAAAGTTGTCATCCAAGTGTGGTTGGCATCTGCACACCACAAGAGTTTCTCTGGATCTAACTCCGATGGTTTATCTTAGTTTAGTGGAAATGCTGTGGCTAAACCTTTGTATTTACAGAGTAACACTGGGAGTACTTGGAAATTGTTCTTAATGGGATCTTGTTCTCGGCTTGAATAAGGATATCAGTAACTGCTGTAATATTATACTGCCTGACTTTACTTAAATTTATGTTTGTCAGATAAAATATTTTAATGTCTTCCAACTAAGTTATTTTTCCTAGAACTTTGAGACAGTCTGTCTTCCCCACTCTCCCTCCCTCTCATTCTTCTCCCTCTTCTTCATCTTTTTGTCTTTTTCTCCTCTCCTCCTTGCTCTCGCTCTCTCAGTCTGGCCTTGAACTCTCAATTCTCCTGCCTCTGCCTCACAAGTGCTGGGATTACAGGAACATGCTATCACACTCAGCTCAAGACACTTTCTTAATATGACAGTATGATTTTTTTTGTATGTGTCTTCATATGGATCAGAAAATTATTCTGTAAATAGCATCTCATATTTAAAAACTAAACTCAGAAGTACCTATATTAAAAACTAAACAAGGTCAGGTATGGTGGTGCATGCCTTCAATCCTAGCACTCAGGAGGCAGAGGTAGGAGGATCGCTGGAGTTCAAGGCCACCCTGAGACTACATAATGAATTCCGGGTCATTCTCAGCTAGAGCAAAACCCTGCCTTAAAAAAAAAAAAAAAAAGCCTAATTTCTGATCTTAGATATTAAGGATACTGTCAGTACATTATTATCCATCCATCCAGAAATTGTCTGTGTATATAAAGATATATAATTTTTATAAATATGTCTGGCTAAATATTCTACTAAATGCTTTGTTACAGATGTGTATAATTTAAGCTGATACTAAAAAACAGACACTGTAAGACATGCAGGGGCATGGCATTTAACAACATTATTTCCCTTTGTTTCTGACTGCAGCATAAAGTGCCTTTCAAGTGACCTATTGTTCTGGTCTGTGTGGCAGGAGCACAAGAGTTTTATAGTAAACAATAGCTCACAATAATGGCTCATTGTTGGGGGGAAAAAATCCAGCAAATATCTTGGGGAAATGCCACCATGCATCTGGTGGTCAGCAAACTTGGAGTGGGGTTCCTGTCTACTTCTACTACATTCCACCTCCAGGCTCACAAAGGGTGTGATTGTGAGAAAATGCACTTTGCCAGTGGGATGTTTGACTAAAAATTTCAGATCAAGATACTCCCATAATTCTTAAGATCTTTAAGCTACTTAGAGTTTTTAAAGAGCGAGAGAAACTCTACAGTGAGCTTAATACTTATTATTTTTAGCACTGGAAACATACTTACTTTGACCTCTAAAAATAACATTTTGTGGGCTGGAGAGATGGCCTAGTGGTTAAGGCACATGCGTGCAAATCTAAGGATCCAGGTTTGAGTCTTCAGGTCCCACGTAAGTCAGATACACAAGATGGCACATGCATCTGGAGTTCGTTTCCAGTGGCTAGAGGCCCTAGCATGCCATTCTCTCTCTCTCTCTCTCTCCTCCATCTCTCTGTCTCAAATAGGTAAAAATAAAATCTTTTTAAAAAAATAAATGAATAAAAAATAATACTTTGAGCAGTGCATTATTTTATAGTAATGTAGAACACTGCTCTCTGATTATAACAGCCATTGCTCATTCCTTAGAGCAATTGTGACTTACTAGAGACCCCCCCCCCCCACACACACACACAAGATTGGGCCTGTTGGTGTTTCTCCCCTGAGCTCTCAGCCACTCCCTCCTGTGCCTCCCTTCCAGCTATATGTAATTCTGCCCCAGCTGCTTGTGGTGGGCGGGGGGTCTCAGGAGGTACTAGAGTATGTACTGTGTAGTACATTGACTAAAGGGGGTTCCATCTATGAAGCTATCATGCATGCTGTGGTGAGACTTTCCAGTAACGCAACTATTTTAGATAACCCACGCGCCTATAAATAACCCCTCACCCAGGCTGTGTAGGTAAGCCCATTAAACTCATTGGTTCAGGAAGTTGGACTTCTGTGAAATTGTTATTTTGGTCTGTCACTGGCACCCTATCTGGGAGGAACAGACGTTTGTTTGGTCTCCCCAGGAAAACTTCATTGAACAATGCCCACAATGTGCCATACTCTGGTGAATACACTGTATATTATCTACTTTAATTCCTATAACCACCTGTGAGGTAGGCACTGTTTGGGCTTCCTCTTTGTAATGAAGCAAAGTTAAAGGAAGGTTCCTGCACCTTAAGGTACATCCCTAAGAGGGGAAGCAGAGACTCAAACTGAAGCCAATCTGACCCCAAAGGCCAAACATATCTCTGTGTTACCTACCTTCTACTCATGAGAAAGAATTTGTCCCTTCTCTTCCCACCTCTTGCCTTTGTTCTTTTGGCACACAGCCTAATCAACATGTCTTTCTAGGTCAGCTTCAACAGCATGCTGCCTTTTTCTATTTGACTCTACCTTCTATAAAGTGCTGTCCTCATTCAACCCAAACCAACTTCACAGAAGAGTCAGCAGGAAGGCAGAGTCCCTCTTTCTGAAACCTAATGCCCTCTTTATAAAACTTGGATGAATATAACACATCCACTCTGAATACATGTGCTTGCGCCCCAAACATGGATTTTTAATGTGACCTGTATCCACAGACGAGTGAAGTCTAACTTGATGAACACAGCAGCTTAAAGAGAAACTAATCACATCCAGTCCAGGCTTCTCTCCTAACCACCATATTCCGACTCTTTCCAACCTACCCAGTCCTTTTGTTTTCGTGATTTGATTCTGTTTGCCTGCTGGCATCTTTGAATTACTGTCATGAATGAGCACAGGTATATACAAAGCATATGAGTGAGTGAAAATCCACATACTTGAGTAGTATGTATATGAAGAGATAAATGAGTATTGTGAACCTGTTACCTTCTCAGATATATGCCCTGGTATAGACTCCACATGGTGACAAATGTGATCTCTGAATGGAAATGCAGGTGCACAGTTCCTCATATTATAACAAATAACATGGTAGAGCTGTGGAATTTCTCCCAGGCTCTCTCTCCCAACAAACTTCCCTTTGCCCTAGTCATAGCTTACAACATCATTTGTCTTGATCTTACAAAATACTCTTATCTTGAGCCTCACATTTATAGCTTCCAATTTGGTCCAACAAACTTTCTCATTCAATTCATCCTAGTATCTAATTTCAAAGTTGTCTACCTTAAGAGTCTATTCTGTATCAGTTATGTATACTGAACTATGTCTTCCTCCAAATCCATATGTTGAAACCCTAACCCAGACTGCCTTTCTGCTCTAATCAGCAGCTACCACTGCCCTGCTCACATAAGCAGCGCAGGTCTCCTTGCACCTTCTCAGCCAGCCAGCTTGTTCACAGATACTTTCTATTTCCTATAGCCTAGTGTGTAGATCTGTACTACATAAAAACAAGTAAGTCCCAAAGCATCTACATTCCTTCTCCCTTGATGTAATTTTTCTAGTTCATTATCCCACACTAAAGTACTATCACCTCCGATTTGTTGAGACTGCAACTGTTTTACTTAATATGTGTTTTGTTTTCTCTTAACCAAGTAGTAAGTTTCTTGAGGGCAAAGACAACATAAGATTTCTATAATCTCCTGCTCCTTCCAGAGTGTTGGGCGTGTAATCAACGTCTTTAGATTCTTGATGATTAGATCCTATCTTTGGTGAGCCAGTGTCTTTCATGATGAGCCTGCCTATTGAATAACTATTTTTTAAAAATCCAAAAGGGCCAGGTTACTGGGGAAAAGGCATACTTCCATCCTGAAGACTCAAGTTCTTTGTGACAGGAATTTTCACAGCTAAGAAAAGTTAAGTAGGGATTTTCCAGGTGTTTTCAACAGGGTAAATCAAAGTACTATTATTGAAAGCCAAGTGACAGAACCAGGCTATGGACTGCTAAGGCCCTAGGTAAGGTAGGATAAAATATCAGTAAGTGGTAAGTAGGCTGGACTTGGAGCTGGTTAGCTTCAAGTCTTTTACCAGAAGGCTTTACTGTATATCCCAAGCTGGCCTCAAGCAGTGTTCTTGCCTCAGCCTCCTAAATGCTGGCATCTTACCAAAAAAATGTTCAATGGCCACTAATGTGTAAGAATGCACACACCTGGAAACCTAGCACTGAAAAGCTAGAAGCAAGACAACCTTGTTCAAGGACAGACTGGGCTACAGATTGAGAACCTATCTCAAAAACCAAGGACTGGGGCTGGGAAGTAAGGCTCAGGAGTGACCATGCACACGCAAAAACCACTCTGAGGCAAAGATGAAAGCTTTTATTCGGGAAAGCACGAGCTTCCAGGACTGGCTCACAAGAGAGGAGCACAGCCCACCTGAGTTCCTCAGGTAGTGGGGGTTTTATAGGGTCAGTTGGGGGAAGGTGAGGAAAGGAAAAGAACTTTTTGTTCTTTACATTAGCGATTTCAGAAGGCTAGGGTATGAGACCAGAACAGTGAGCAGAGGACTCATGAGATATGGGGTCAGGAAACCATGACCAGGGCCATTGTTAGGGCAAGGGAGGGGATAATGCCTGGGCGGTTTCTTGAGGAATGTGAATAATCCACTTCCTTATGTCTCTGTGGACATCCTGCTGTCCTTGGTGACTCCATACTGGGACCTGTCTAACCTAACAGGAAGATGGCTCAGCAGTTTAGAACACTTGCTACTTAAGCATGAGGGCTTCTCAAGCCAGAGACCACTGAGTTTGATACCCCAGGACCTATGTTTAAAGCTCAAAAATCTGCACATCTATAATCCCAGTCCATAAATTATTTTTGCTTTTCTATTATATCCTCAGATAGGAGTAAGAGTTAGAGTAAAGGGCAAAGAAGCAAAGTATTTAGAGATGTCCTTATAATTGATATAGGGACTGGGGATGCTTTTCCTCTTTACAATCCAGCTATAGCCCTTGGTTATTCTAACTCAAGGAAACACAGCACAACTGACAGAGATGGCAAGGATCTATACAAGGACTGGGATTTTAGCTCAGTGGTAAAGTATTTGTCTAGCATGTATGAAGTTAGGGGTTCAGTCCCTAGCACCATAAAAAAAAAAGTGAAAAGATTTTATTATTTTTTTTAATCCATCCTGGTTTTAATAATTTGGATGTGTTTCAGTCTCCAGTATTGCAAAGTTGAGGTAGTGGGACAACATTTAGAGACAGAGTTTAATGCAAGTTAATCAGGTCATTGTGGGTATTACCCTAGTAAGGGATTAATGCTGGTCTCTCTGAATGAGTTTTTCTCCTTGGGATTGATTTGTTAGATAAGAGCAAGCCTGACCTTGGCTTCTTGTCTTTCATGTCTACTTCTCACGTTTGCTTCTATCACCATCCACCAAATAAATCATGACACAGCCATGGGCATCCTCATCAGAGCCAAGTAAATGCTGGCTCTTAAACTTCCAGAGCTATGGGCTATATGCACTTTGTAAAGTACCTAGCCCTGAATATTTTGGTATAGTAACAGGAAATGAGCTAATACAAAAGTTGTCATCCAAGTGTGGTTGGCATCTGCACACCACAAGAGTTTCTCTGGATCTAACTCCGATGGTTTATCTTAGTTTAGTGGAAATGCTGTGGCTAAACCTTTGTATTTACAGAGTAACACTGGGAGTACTTGAAAATTGTTCTTAATGGGATCTTGTTCTCGGCTTGAATAAGGATATCAGTAACTGCTGTAATATTATACTGCCTGACTTTACTTAAATTTATGTTTGTCAGATAAAATATTTTAATGTCTTCCAACTAAGTTATTTTTCCTAGAACTTTGAGACAGTCTGTCTTCCCCCACTCTCCCTCCCTCTCATTCTTCTCCCTCTTCTTCATCTTTTTGTCTTTTCTCCTCTCCTCCTTGCTCTCGCTCTCTCAGTCTGGCCTTGAACTCTCAATTCTCCTGCCTCTGCCTCACAAGTGCTGGGATTACAGGAACATGCTATCACACTCAGCTCAAGACACTTTCTTAATATGACAGTATGATTTTTTTTGTATGTGTCTTCATATGGATCAGAAAATTATTCTGTAAATAGCATCTCATATTTAAAAACTAAACTCAGAAGTACCTATATTAAAAACTAAACAAGGTCAGGTATGGTGGTGCATGCCTTCAATCCTAGCACTCAGGAGGCAGAGGTAGGAGGATCGCTGTGAGTTCAAGGCCACCCTGAGACTACATAATGAATTCCGGGTCATTCTCAGCTAGAGCAAAACCCTGCCTTAAAAAAAAAAAAAAAAAGCCTAATTTCTGATCTTAGATATTAAGGATACTGTCAATACATTATTATCCATCCATCCAGAAATTGTCTGTGTATATAAAGATATATAATTTTTGCGTAAATATGTCTGGCTAAATATTCTACTAAATGCTTTGTTACAGATGTGTATAATTTAAGCTGATACTAAAAAACAGACACTGTAAGACATGCAGGGGCATGGCATTTAACAACATTATTTCCCTTTGTTTCTGACTGCAGCATAAAGTGCCTTTCAAGTGACCTATTGTTCTGGTCTGTGTGGCAGGAGCACAAGAGTTTTATAGTAAACAATAGCTCACAATAATGGCTCATTGTTGGGGGGAAAAAATCCAGCAAATATCTTGGGGAAATGCCACCATGCATCTGGTGGTCAGCAAACTTGGAGTGGGGTTCCTGTCTACTTCTACTACATTCCACCTCCAGGCTCACAAAGGGTGTGATTGTGAGAAAATGCACTTTGCCAGTGGGATGTTTGACTAAAAATTTCAGATCAAGATACTCCCATAATTTAAGATCTTTAAGCTACTTAGAGTTTTTAAAGAGTGAGAGAAACTCTACAGTGAGCTTAATACTTATTATTTTTAGCACTGGAAACATACTTACTTTGACCTCTAAAAATAACATTTTGTGGGCTGGAGAGATGGCCTAGTGGTTAAGGCACATGCAAAATCTAAGGATCCAGGTTTGAGTCTTCAGGTCCCACGTGAAGTCAGATACACAAGATGGCACATGCATCTGGAGTTCGTTTCCAGTGGCTAGAGGCCCTAGCATGCCATTCTCTCTCTCTCTCCTCCATCTCTCTGTCTCAAATAGGTAAAAATAAAATCTTTTTTAAAAAATAAATGAATAAAAAATAATACTTTGAGCAGTGCATTATTTTATAGTAATGTAGAACACTGCTCTCTGATTATAACAGCCATTGCTCATTCCTTAGAGCAATTGTGACTTACTAGAGACCCCCCCCACACACACACACAAGATTGGGCCTGTTGGTGTTTCTCCCCTGAGCTCTCAGCCACTCCCTCCTGTGCCTCCCCTCCAGCTATATGTAATTCTGCCCCAGCTGCTTGTGGTGGGGGAGGTCTCAGGAGGTACTAGGGTATGTACTGTGTAGTACATTGACTAAAGGGGGTTCCATCTATGAAGCTATCATGCATGCTGTGGTGAGACTTTCCAGTAACGCAACTATTTTAGATAACCCACGCGCCTATAAATAACCCCTCACCCAGGCTGTGTAGGTAAGCCCATTAAACTCATTGGTTCAGGAAGTTGGACTTCTGTGAAATTGTTATTTTGGTCTGTCACTGGCACCCTATCTGGGAGGAACAGACGTTTGTTTGGTCTCCCCAGGAAAACTTCATTGAACAATGCCCACAATGTGCCATACTCTGGTGAATACACTGTATATTATCTACTTTAATTCCTATAACCACCTGTGAGGTAGGCACTGTTTGGGCTTCCTCTTTGTAATGAAGCAAAGTTAAAGGAAGGTTCCTGCACCTTAAGGTACATCCCTAAGAGGGGAAGCAGAGACTCAAACTGAAGCCAATCTGACCCCAAAGGCCAAACATATCTCTGTGTTACCTACCTTCTACTCATGAGAAAGAATTTGTCCCTTCTCTTCCCACCTCTTGCCTTTGTTCTTTTGGCACACAGCCTAATCAACATGTCTTTCTAGGTCAGCTTCAACAGCATGCTGCCTTTTTCTTTTGACTCTACCTTCTATAAAGTGCTGTCCTCATTCAACCCAAACCAACTTCACAGAAGAGTCAGCAGGAAGGCAGAGTCCCTCTTTCTGAAACCTAATGCCCTCTTTATAAAACTTGGATGAATATAACACATCCACTCTGAATACATGTGCTTGCGCCCCAAACATGGATTTTTAATGTGACCTGTATCCACAGACGAGTGAAGTCTAACTTGATGAACACAGCAGCTTAAAGAGAAACTAATCACATCCAGTCCAGGCTTCTCTCCTAACCACCATATTCCGACTCTTTCCAACCTACCCAGTCCTTTTTGTTTTCGTGATTTGATTCTGTTTGCCTGCTGGCATCTTTGAATTACTGTCATGAATGAGCACAGGTATATACAAAGCATATGAGTGAGTGAAAATCCACATACTTGAGTAGTATGTATATGAAGAGATAAATGAGTATTGTGAACCTGTTACCTTCTCAGATATATGCCCTGGTATAGACTCCACATGGTGACAAATGTGATCTCTGAATGGAAATGCAGGTGCACAGTTCCTCATATTATAACAAATAACATGGTAGAGCTGTGGAATTTCTCCCAGGCTCTCTCTCCCAACAAACTTCCCTTTGCCCTAGTCATAGCTTACAACATCATTTGTCTTGATCCTTACAAAATACTCTTATCTTGAGCCTCACATTTATAGCTTCCAATTTGGTCCAACAAACTTTCTCATTCAATTCATCCTAGTATCTAATTTCAAAGTTGTCTACCTTAAGAGTCTATTCTGTATCAGTTATGTATACTGAACTATGTCTTCCTCCAAATCCATATGTTGAAACCCTAACCCAGACTGCCTTTCTGCTCTAATCAGCAGCTACCACTGCCCTGCTCACATAAGCAGCGCAGGTCTCCTTGCACCTTCTCAGCCAGCCAGCTTGTTCACAGATACTTTCTATTTCCTATAGCCTAGTGTGTAGATCTGTACTACACAAAAACAAGTAAGTCCCAAAGCATCTACATTCCTTCTCCCTTGATGTAATTTTTCTAGTTCATTATCCCACACTAAAGTACTATCACCTCCGATTTGTTGAAACTGCAACTGTTTTACTTAATATGTGTTTTGTTTTCTCTTAACCAAGTAGTAAGTTTCTTGAGGGCAAAGACAACATAAGATTTCTATAATCTCCTGCTCCTTCCAGAGTGTTGGGCATGTAATCAACGTCTTTAGATTCTTGATGATTAGATCCTATCTTTGGTGAGCCAGTGTCTTTCATGATGAGCCTGCCTATTGAATAACTATTTTTTTAAAAATCCAAAAGGGCCAGGTTACTGGGGAAAAGGCATACTTCCATCCTGAAGACTCAAGTTCTTTGTGACAGGAATTTTCACAGCTAAGAAAAGTTAAGTAGGGATTTTCCAGGTGTTTTCAACAGGGTAAATCAAAGTACTATTATTGAAAGCCAAGTGACAGAACCAGGCTATGGACTGCTAAGGCCCTAGGTAAGGTAGGATAAAATATCAGTAAGTGGTAAGTAGGCTGGACTTGGAGCTGGTTAGCTTCAAGTCTTTTACCAGAAGGCTTTACTGTATATCCCAAGCTGGCCTCAAGCAATGTTCTTGCCTCAGCCTCCTAAATGCTGGCATTACAGCATGAAACACCATTTCCAGCTAACTTTTTTAAAAAATTATTTATTTATTTATTAGAGACAGAGAGAGACACACACAAAGAGAGAATGGGTTCGCCAGGGCCTCTAGCCACTGCAAACGAACTCCAGATGGCCACCATGTGCATCTGACTTACATGGGACCTGGAGAATCAAACCTGGATCATTAGGTGTCACAGGCAAGTGCCTTAACTGCTAAGCCATCTCTCCAGCCCTCCAGCTAACTTTTATCAATTTAAATAAAATAACTAAAAGAGCTTTCCTTTAAAAAGAAAAAAATGGCCAACTATCTAGAGGGTTGTTAATATTTGAAAGAATTGTAAAAGCTACATGGTAATCACAAATGATTCCTCCATGTTTTGAGGCACTACATGTTTGTAGTCATATTTTGTTATTGTTATTGTTTTTGAGGTAGGGTTTCACTCTAGTCCAGGCTGACCTGGAATTCACTATGTAGTCTCAGGGTGGGTTTGAACTCACAGTGATCATCCTACCTCTGCCTCCCAAGTGCTGGAATTAAAGGCGTGGGTCACTACACCCAGCTGTAGTCATAATTTGTAGAGCAGTGACTAGCTAAATGTGCTGAGAAAAGAGTGGGAAGTACACATCCAGATACCTAAATGCTGAGAGGTAGACTTCATATTTTTGTTTTGTTTGGAGTCACAGTCTCACTGTGTAAACCAGGCTGGCCTCATGATTCTTTTGCCTTGGCTTCTCCAGTGCTGGGATTACAGGTGTGATCCATTGTGCCTGGCTGAAGGTGGGTGGTGAAATAGGTATTGCTTATAAAAAGTCAATGTAACTACTTTTGGAAAACAGCTTGGCAGTTTCCCAGAAAGTCAAACCTAATGCTGTCATTTACCCCAATAACAGATTCTAGATGTCTATCCAAGAGAAATGAAAACAGGTCCCCTTAAAGGTTTTGTAATTGCATGGAAATTTTATTCATAATTGCCCCAAACTAGAAATAATTTTTTTCTAAACATCCTTCAAATGATAAATGAATAGAAAAAGATAAAAAGATGGAAAACTCAGCAACTAAAGGAAATATATTGACACCTGTTACATGGATGAACCTCTGCAGCCCTGATGTTTTTTTAATGCACGTGTTTTGTATAGTTGAGTTCATTCTCTCTGTGCAATTTTTTATCTTCATTTTCTAATAAAATTTTATGCTATAGATATTGAACCCCACCAGCAAGGCCTTAATAAATACTAATAGCTAAATATTTCACCATGGGGATTTATCATACTCCATTCAATTGCATTCTTATTGGATATTTCCATTAGAAATCTCTGTTTGGAATCAGAACCTATGAAGTAAGAGATTATCTTCAATTGATGGAGTGTGATCAGCAAAGATTTCAAAACTGTAACAATACCAGGCATGGTGGCGCACGTCTTTAATCCCAGCACTCAGGAGGCAGAGGTAGGAGGATCGCCGTGAGTTTGAGGCCACCCTGAGACTACATAGTGAATTCCTGGTCAGCCTGGGCCAGAGTGAGACCATTCCTTGAAAAAAACTGTGCAACAAGGAGACAACAGATGGAACTGACTGACCAGTCCTACTTGCCCTGTGCAGCAAGAGGTCAGGCAAGCCCAAGAGCCCAGGGAAAGGTGCTCGAGCCCATTTGATACCTGTAGTTGAGAGTGAGCTAGGGTCTGGGAACCAAGAGGGACCCACACAGAAAAATCATCCTAAGTGGAAAAAAGTCAAAGTAGATCCAAATACAGCAGCAGCAGCAGTAGGAACCCCAAAGGGACTGGCCCTAGGACACAAATTATTTGTCATCTCACAAACTGACTGCAAGGGCACTATGTGTGCTGGTATATGGGAACCACAGTTGGCTTTCCTGCCTACCCAGAAGTAGAAGGACTAGAGTTATGGAGTATTATTGACCCATTGGTCTTGATGACATTGACAAAACCATTTAAAATACTAAATCATAGAACCAGTAAATGGAAACTCATTTCAAATGGCATGTAAAATTCAAGTATTTGCTTTCTCACTATTCATAAACATTGTTCATGAATATTGTAAAATTCACTGTGGTTGCTCGGAATTTGTAGTGTAGAATTGGGTTGGCATCTACATAGTGAGCTGTTGGTTAGGGAGGCCCACAACCCCCCCCCCAATTGTGGACCATTGCCAACGTTCTCGGTTACCCATCAGGGCTAAATGCAACACCCTGTTGCTGAAGACACCACAAGCTGTTGTTGCAGGATGTCAAGAGATTGTGTTAGAAAATGCTGTGTAAGCTACTGGGGGATAAAAGTCACCAACAGCATGAACAAGCAAGCAGTGGTCCTGCAAGCTACAAAATCAACCCAGCCAGGCAAGATGTACTTATTGATATAATAGTGGCACCTAGGTTATGGTGATAATCAGTGGCTATCTGATTGGATATGAGGCCCATTCAGTAGGAGGGAATTCTACCTGCTAGTACCTGCCTGGTACTAAGAACCAAATCAGAAGCCTATGGCTTGGAAGGTCATCAAGCCTTGAGGGAAGATTCTAATGTTCTTTGGTGAAAAGGAGAGGTTATTTTTTGCCTGTCAAAATCTTCTACATGTCTGTGTTTATCCCCCTTGATCCATGCTGCTCTCATTCTTGTTTAAAGAATCTGCTTTTTACAGATGGACACAAATACCAGGGAGACCCAAGACCCATCATAATGATAAGAAAATAAAGTCAACGGCCTAGCACTATCTGCCAGGGTCTAGGAAACATTACAGAGGAAGTGATGGATTAAATGCGTGTTCCTCTCATGGGTAGCCTGAGAACTTCCTCCAAGGAGATGTTGATAGACACTGAGGAGAATCAAAACAGAAAATTAGAGGCTGCCAAGAGCTCACCACTAAAGGAGACTTATAACAAGCCCTCCAAAGCTCTGGGAACCTTGAAGAAGAGAGGGTAGAAAGAATGTAAGGCCCGGCGTCGTGGCACGCCTTTAATCCCAGCACTCGGGAGGCAGAGGTAGGAGGATTGCCGTGAGTTCGAGGCCACCCTGAGACTACATAGCTAATTCCAGGTCAGCCTGGACCAGAGTGAGACCCTACCTTGAAAAACCAAAAAAAAAAAAAAAAAAAGAATGTAAGACCCACAGAGTGGGAAATGGTACTCTGAGGCATTGTTCACCCCTACAGAGACTGACTGGTACATTCATGAATACACAGTGACTACTGATAACTGACCACTGAGGAAGACCATCAGTGGAATGGGTTGGGGAAGAGGGGACATAAGAGTATAACTCACTAGGGATATGACCAAATTGCAGTATATTCATATATTAAAGTTCTCAATAAAAATTAACTTGGCTGTGGAGATGATAGCACAAACTCATTGAGTACACTAAATATTGTTTTAGGGCTGGAGGGATGGCTAAGTGGTTAAGGCACTTGCCTGCGAAGCTAAAGAAACCAGGTTCAATTCCCCAGGACCCACGTTAGCCAGGTGCACAAGGTGGTGCATGCATCTGGAGTTCATGTGCAGAGGCTAGAGGCCTTGGTTCACCCATTCTCTCTCTCTTTTTCTCAAATAAATAAAAATCAGTTTAAAAAATTATTTGTTTTGTTTACTTTACATAGGTGAATTGTGTAGTATATGAGTGTGTCTCAAACTGCTTTATATGTAAAGAAAGAGTTGGACGTGGTTGGTAACTTACTCTTTTAATCTCAGCACTAGGAAGACTTTGGTAAGATTTCCATGTGTCCAAAGCCAGCCTGGGCTACAGAGTGAGTCTCAGGTCAGCCTGGACTAGAGTAAGTCCCTGCCTCAGAAAAGTTTGTTTTTGTTTTTGGTTTTCTTTTCTTTTTTTTTATGTAGTCTCGCTCTAGTCCAAGCTGACCTGGAATTCACTGTGTAGTCTCAGGCTGGCCTCGAACTCACAATGATCCTCCTACCTCTGCCTCCCAAATCCTGGGATTAAAGGCATGCACCACCATGCCTGGCAAAAAAAAAAAAAAAAAAATTTTGTAAGAAAGAGGAATTCATGGTGGCTCATGCCTATAATCCTAGTACTTAGGAGGTGGAGGCAGGAAGATGAGGAGGTCAACACCAGCCTTTGAAACATAATGAGTTCAAGGCCAGCCAGACCACATGATATCCTGTATCAAAGGGCAAATAAATAGAAATTTAAAAAAGAAATGGACCCCTATGTACAAAATTCTCTGCTCATCCACCTCCTAGTGAGCTTGTGGTTTCCATTCAAGATTGACTTCTCAGCACTATGCCATCTCTTCAACCCTCACAGCTCCCCCCCACACACACCCACAGAGATGCAGTTTAGAGATAAAGTGGTAAAGAAAGCAGCCCTTGCCTCCAGGGGATTAGTGCACAGCCACTAAAAGCATGGGATCTCTATGCCATGTCATTATAACCTCAGTGGAAAATCCTATATACAAAAGGGTGGATGTGAGGGTGATCTGGCTGTGACATCTGTCACCCTATTGATCACCAGGGTTGATTTGGCAGATCTGGCTGGCTAGGCCAGTGTCCCCTTCCTCCCTCACCACTCCAAGTGTGTAACTCTTGAAGCTGCGCACTTGTTCTTAGCGGACAACCTTCCCCATATAGAGGAGGACCAGTCTTCAGTCAAAGGTATATGAGTAGCTGTGCCCCTGCTAAAACCTCCAAACAAGCTCTCAAGGTCCTATGCACAAAAGGTGTTGCAGTTACCTTTTTGTTGCTAGACAAACACCTGACCAGAAGTAGCTTATGGGAGGAAAGAGTTTATTTCAGGATTACTGATTCCAGAGGAAGCATCATCGTAGTGGAGGAAGCTGGCTCACTTCATCATTCATCCATCCATAACAAAGAGCTACCACTAACAGCCAGCAAGCAGAAACCGCCAGAGCTCAAACTGGCTCTTTATACACCTAGTAGGGCTGGACTGAAGATACACCCCCCAGTGACATGCCTCCTCCAGGAGGAGTCTGCCGGATGAAGATAAGTAGAAAGTTTAATCTTACTTTAAAAAATACCTGAGTAGTCAGGCGTGGTGGTGCATGCCTTTAATCCCAGCACTTGGAGGCAGTGGTAGAAGGATCGCTGTGAGTGCAAGGCCACCCTGAGACTACATAGTGAATTCCAGGTCAGCCTGAGCTAGAGTGAGACCCTACCTCAGAAAACCAAAAAAAAAAAAAAAAAAAAAAGAAAAAGAAAGCAAGAAAGAAAGAAAGAAAAGAAAAGAAAAAAGAAAAATACCTGAGTCTACTGGGGACATATATTCAAATATTCAAACTACCACAAAAGGTTAAGAGAAGGTAAAGCATACTATAAGAAAGAGAATGACTGATCTCACTCAACCCATATGCTAGTGGTTTTCTGTCAAGAAATAACATTCTGTACTTTTTAAAGGCAGGGTCTTACTTTAGTCTGGGGTGATCTAGAACTTACTCTATAGCAGGCTTGCCTTGAATTCATGGTGATCCTTCTACCTCAGCCTCCAGAATACTGGGATTAAACCCATTTTGTAGTTTTTAATGTATTTCAGAGGGATAGTGCATCCAGTTCTGTTCAGAGAACCTGCTTCATGAGACCAACATGATTTGTTTGTTCTGTGACAAAAAGAGCATTTGGATTTACAAATCTTAGCTAAAAGAAGATAATAGGCAGCAGAAGTAAGAGCATGAAACCAGAGGTACAAAATTTCCCTTTGCTTGTTTGCTTCTAAGTGTGTGCAAGAAAAAGAAAGGTCAGGGCTGGAGAGATGGCTCTGCACTTAAGGTGCTTGCCTGCAAAGCCTAAGGACCTGGGTTCGATTCCCCAGTAACCATGTAAAGCCAGATGCACAAAGTGGCACATGTATCTGGAGTTCACTTGCAGCCTCTAGAGACCCTTGCACACCCATTCTCTCTCTCTCCCCACTCCTTGCAAGTAAATAAATAAAAAAAATTTTCAAAAAGTCAATTTGACATATCTGTATAGGTCAGCACTCTTCTCAAATTCTATTCCAAAGTTTTTCTTTGTAAAGATGTCAAATGCCAGCTAATAATCTCCCTGTCTTAGGGTGATATCCTAAAGTAGGTGTACTGCAGTGAATACAACCATGTTTTGTCTTTAAGAGAAGAGGAAAGTAATACAAATATAAGCACTGGCCTTTATGTAGACAGTAGAAGGAGCTTAATGTGAAGCACAAGCGTTACCCTATGCTACAGTTCTCCGGAAGTTTGGCGCACTCTGGAAAGATGTTCTGGCATGGAGTGGTTTGCTCAGTTCTGGCCTAAAGGTCGTTAAATGACCTTTCAATGAGAAGGTCTTGAAAATTCTCTAACAAAAACCATTATTTTGCAAATGAAAGCCAAGAGAAATGATGATTTATCTAACACTGTCCCCTACTCTGTAGCCCAGTGTCAGGCCTTCCTCACACAACCCCAGTGCTGGCTCTCCAGAGGACCCAGTGTTCTCTGCCACCTGCTCTGCTCATGATTCCTTTGAGACAATGCTATGTACAGGGTTCACACCTAAAATCCTAGCACTTGGGAGGCTGAGGCAGGAGGATTGCTACAATTTCCAGACCAGACTAGACTACAGAATTACAAACTAGCCTACGCTACAGAGTTAAATCCTGTCTCAAAAAAAGGAAGATAAAAAATGAAAAGAAACTTCTTATAAATTTTTTGTATTTTAATTAGCATATAGAGTTTTAGTTATCATTATCAGATTTTTAAAGTTTCTTTTGAAGACAGGAGTGGTGGTGCACACCTGTAATCCCAGCACTCAGGAGGCAGAGATAGGAGGATCACCATGAGTTCGAGGCCACCCTGAGACTACATAGTGAATTCCAGGTCAGCCTGAGCTAGAGAGAGACCCTACCTCGAACCCCCCCCCCAAAAAAAAAGAAGTTTATTTTAATTGATTCTACTCTCCCTCTCTCTCTTCCCCTTGTACGCTCCCCCTTTCCTTTCTGTTAACATGTCACATGTATCCTCTTGTCCTTTCCCACCTCTTCATTTCTTTTAAAATAGAAAGATTCAGTCTAAATTATTTCTGTTAGAAGTACATTAATATAGTTTGGGCAAACTCTGACATGTTCATTTCGCAACCTTAAGATAGAAGCAGATTTTCTTTTAAAGTCATTATATGGTCTATTTCAAATAAACTTTGTACCACTTAGAAATTGTTATCTTTAATTATTCTAACCAAACTAATATTTATAAAGTTCCCAGAAGTCATCTTGGGGACTGGAGAGATGCCTCAGTGAGTAAAGTGCTGTGGCTCAACCTTGAGAACCAGAGTTGGGCCCCAGCAGCAACATAAAAGCTTGGGAGACAGAGACAGGAAGATCCCTATAAGGCTTGCAGGCCAGCTAGTCTAGCCAAATCCATGAGCTCTAGTCTGAGTGTGAGTCTCAAAAAAGAAAGAAAACAACCCGAATTCATGTTCTTATTCATTATTCAGGAAATATTTTTCATACACCAGCCCCTGTTGGCATCATCTACATTAAAATGCTAATATATATATTTTTTGTAGGGGGGGGTGAGGTAGGATCTCGCTTTAGCCCAGGCTGACCTGAAATTCACTGTGTAGTCTCCAGGTGCCTTGAACTTATGGTTCTCCTCCTACTTCAGCCTCCCAAATGCTAGGATTAAAGGTGTGCGCCACCACACCCAGCTCTAAAATTTTCTTAAATAGGTGCATGCATATGGAAAACAAAGATGACTCCTTTTGTAATTTTAAATGTCCTTACAGTGTGTTTCAAAAGCAGGAAGACAAATTTGGAGAGAAGGTTCTGGAACCAAAAATACATCTTTGAGTATTGCAATAAAGTAAACTTCAGAATTAACTGATAGAAAATCTTATATTTAGATTTAAAAAAAAAAAAAAAAAAGAAAGCCACAACACTTGGAATTTATACTTTTGACTGAAGGAGACAGGATGACCCAAGAGCTGTCTGCAAATCCTCAAAACATAGTCAAAGAAAAACTGGCCTCATTTGGTGCTTTCTAGAAATTAGAACTAGGAAGCCAGTGGGAGGGAGATACTGAGCTATAGGAAAAGTTATTTCAATGATAGTTGAAAGCAGAGGAATAGACTGTCCTGTATGTCACAAGTTTCTGCTGACAAGAGTTTAAGCAACAGTTATATAAGTAAATGGCTTTGCTTTGAAGAAAACAGCTAACCATGGCACCCTTTCCCCTCCCACAATCCTGCTTCTAGAGGCTGGCTTTTGGATTTCACATGACAAGCTTTCCATGAAAGTTTTTGAGTAGGTGAGCTAAATATGACATAATGCTTACAGCTATGTAGCAGTTAATTTGTAAGGATGTAGCTCATTAAAATCAAAGAATGGCTGGTGGCGCATGCCTTTAATCCCAGCACTTGAGAGTCTGAGGAAGGAGGATTGTCACTGAGGCCAGCCTGGAGCTACAGAATGAATTCCTGGTCAGCCTGGACTAGAGTGAGACCCTGCTTCAAAAAAAAAAGGGGGGGGGGCGGAGAGATTGCTTGGTGGTTAAAGCGCTTGCCTGCAAAGCCAAAGGATCCAGGTTTGATTCCCCAGTACACACATAAGCCAGATGCACAAAGTGGCACAAGCATCTGGAGTTGGTTTACAGTAACTAGAGGCCCTGGCAAGACCATCCTCCATTCTCTCTCTTTTCCTCTCTCTCAAAAAAAAGAACATATTTTAAAAATAAAAGAGAAAGAAATGTAGTGAGTCTGACAAAAAGACATTTTTACAAAAGCCAATGAAATATTTAAACTTTGTTACATTTTGTTACATTGAAAAACATTAGCTGAACATGATGGCGCATGCCTTTAATCCCAGCACTCAGGAAGTAGAGGTAGGAGGATCACCATGATTTCGAGGCCACCCTGAGACTATATAGTAAATTCCAGGTTAGCCTGGGCTAGAGCAAAACCCTACCTCAAAAAAAAAAAAAAAAAAAAAAAAAAAAAAAAAAGTAAATAAAAATAAACTATTATCCTGCTGGGGCCAAAACCCAACATTGGCTATTCACCTTCTTTGCCCACATTGTTTTGAATTTCTGGTTGTCTGAGGACAGTTAGCAGTCTTACAGCAGATGTCTGCAGGACTGAAAAAAGAATCCACTTATCCATTTGTTTCGTAGCAAAGCCAGACTTCAAGACACTAATCAGTTCCAAGGATCAGGTGACACCATTTGTGATGCTTTATACCTAGGGTCATATTTTTACTACTGGAAAACACACCCATAGAAATTACCTGTTTGAACTGGGCGTGATGGCCTATAATCCAAGTACTTGGGAGGCTGAAATAGTTGCAGGTCAGCCTAGGCTATAGTGAGACCCTACCTGCCCCCCCCCAAAAAAAACAGAAGTAGGAGAGAAAAAGAAATTAACCTCTTTGGATATTTTAAAGCAATATCTCTACCTCTAACCATACAGAAGCAAAAGGTAATACATGTACATTAACACACACACATATAAGCATTCATAAATACTCAGAGAAAATAATAAGTCAGATTTAAAAATAGAGGGAGACGGGCGTGGTGGCGCATTCCTTTAATCTCAGCACTCCGGAGGCAGAGGTAGGATTGTCATGAGTTCAAGGCCACCCTGGGGCTTCATAGTGAATTCCAGGTCTGCCTGAGCTAGAGCAAAACCCTACCTGGAAAAGCCAAAAAGAAAAAAAGAGGGAAAGTTTTGGAAATCTTTTCACCCAGAGCACTAAGAGGTCATTAGTGCACATTTGCATATTCAAGATAAGAAAATAAAATAATAAAATAAGCTTCAATTATATATTTAGCTTGGCTACTGTTTCTGTTTTACTTTGTGTGATATTCTGTTTAGTCATTGATATTAAAAAGAAGAATTCGCTTGTCTTCTTTTACTCTTTGTCCTGCTGTGTTAGGGTATAGTTCAGCCCCATGTATTGTCCCTTGAAACACAAAGTCAGATGCTGTTTGTCCATCCTATTTGAATGTCAGGATTTAAAATCATAGGCTTAAGAATTTGAAAATTCCTTCAAGTGGAGTTTAAGAAAATCATCAATGTTTCACAAATCACATCCTATTCAATGTCTTACTTTCAGTCTTTTTTTCCAGAGCAGACAAATTCCCCAGAGTTATGTAGCGTTCCAGAGTGTCCTCCCTTTTATTTAATTGTTTTGGAGAATGAAAAGCTTTTTCACAGCACCCCCACAAAATCTGTTATACTAAGCACCACAAAAAGTCACACATAGCTTTGAGCCCAACACAATGCCTGCAATTGTAACTCTTCTCAGTTTCTCCATTCTGCTGGTCTGTGACTTATACACAATTCTATTTTCTGAATTCAGGTTTAACACTAATGTATGAAGGAGCCACACACATTTTCCAGTACCTATCTGGAAGTATTGGGGTCCTTCAGCACAAGGATCCCACTGTTGAAGGCAGAAAGTTCCATTGTCTGGGATCACATACAAAATGATAGGAAGGACCTTGCCTGCACATAACTGCCAGCTATTCTGAGGCAGAGCCATCCATTTGGAAGCTGCTTCTGAAAAGGCAACAGTCTTAAAGGCTACATTCAGGGTGCGGGGAATAGTATGATGGCTTAGCAGTTAAGGAGCTCACCTGCAAAACCTAAGGACCCAGGTTTGATTCCCCAGTACCCACATAAACCAAATGCACAAGGTGGCACATGCATCTGGCGTTCGTTTGCAATGGCTAGAGAGCCTGGTGTGCCCATTCTCTATCTGCCTCTCCCTCTCTCGAACAAATAAAATATTTAAAAAGACTACATTCTGATACCCACCCTGATAGACCTTTGTCAAACAATTCACCATAAGGTCTACTGCTCATAGACTTGCTAAGGGGTATGTGTGAGTTTTCTTCTCTTATGTTACCTCAGATGTGCTGTCAGGGCCCTAAGGCAGGCCTTAGACCAATGATTTGCCCACACTGGCTGAGAGTCACTCAGTTTGGTAGTTTCTGTCTCACCAATCCTGTGTCCTTTCCTCTTCTAGGAAGATCAGATTTGTGGCTGTGGCCTACCTTTACCATGTATGCAGGACTTTCACATACATATATAATTTTCTGTTCAATTAATATCTTTTCCATTATATTTCTTGTTATGGCTGTCATCTGTATTTTATATATTCTTCTAAAATGTCTAAAATTCTTTTTAATTTAATTTAATTAATTTATTTGTTTGTTTATTTGACAGAGAAAGAGGGAGAGAGAAAGAGAGAATGGGCATGCCACTGTAAACAAACTCCAGATGCATTTGCTCTCATGTGCATCTACCTAATGTGGGTCCTGGGGAATCAAACCTGGGTCCTTTGGCTTTGCAGGAAAACGCCTTAACTGCTAAGCCATCCCTCCAGCCCCCAAAATTCTTTTAAGGGATGCAAGTCAACAAATAACTTTAAAGCAGTTTCTCATACCATACAGAATAGAAAAAGTTATGGTTGGTTGATTGAGGAAGCATTCTTGTGCATATGTAGGCATCTATTAAAAAGTTGCAGAAAGCTGCGATATTCCCTACCAGAGCGTAATGTTGCCCATAGAGGACAAAGCCAGTTCCTAAAGTAACCAAAGCTGCCATTTTAGAGATGGAAACTGAAGCAGGAGAGTCTTTATTTGGAGAGTCTATGCAGGCAGGTTATTCTGCTCAGAGGTGCCAATATTGAAATTAGAAATAAAAATAGACCCTTTATTTTCCAAAAGAAGAAAAAAAGTTACAGAAACTGTTACTTTCTGGGACAATATTTCTTTTTTTTTTAATATATTTTTAAATTTATTTTTTATTTTTGGAGAGAGACACAGAGAGAGACAGACAGAGAGGGAGACAAATAGAGATGGGTGCGCCAGCAGCCTCTCAGCTGCTGCAAAGAAATCCAGATGTGTGCGTCCCCTTGTGGTCACGTGTGGCATTGCACCCTTGTGTCACTTTGCATCTGGCTAAACGTGGGACCTGGAGATTGGAACCGGGTTCTTAGGCTTAGCAGGCAGGCACCTTAAGCGCTAAGCCATCTCTCCAGCCCTGGGACAATAGTTCTAAAGTCCATCATTGGGGCTAGAGAGAAGGCTTACTTGCTTGCAAAGCCTAATGGCCCAGGTTCGATTTCCCAGTACTCATGTAAAGCCAGATGCACAAAGTGGTGCATGCATCTGTAGTTCATTTGCAGTGGCTGGTGTGCCCATTATCTGTCTCTTTCTCTCTCTTCCCTTGTAAAATAAATTTAATTTTTTTTTTCCAAGGTAGGGTCTCACTCTAGCTCAGGCTGACGTGGAACTCACTATGTAGTCTCAGGGTGGCCTCGAACTCACGGTGATCCTCCTACCTCTGCCTCCCAAGTGCTGGGATTAAAGGTGTGCACCACCACACCCAGCTAATTTTAAAATACTTTAAAAAGTAAATCCATCAGTTGTATCCCTGTCATTCCTTTCCCTCTGCTTTTCTTTTTCCTTACAGCAGGATTTAAAACACAATTAGGACCAAGTACTGTGATCCATGTCCCAGCACACAGGAGGTTGAGGTTGGAGTTCACAGCCAGCATGAGCTATATGCAAGACTCTGTCTGTCTCAAACAACACCAGCAACAAAAACATAAATAAAAGGCCATACATAGAGGCCATGTTAAAAGGAAAGAGAATGTTAGAATACAAACTCAAATTCATTTAAATTTATTTGTAAAAATGTAATATATATAAGAATATTCACATTGTTTTATTGAATAGGGATTCTATTATTCTGGGCAAATTGCTATAATTCTTACTCAAATTGGTAGGAATTAGAAGCTAAACAGACTTAACAATGAAGAATACAGGTACTAAATTATCTTAAACACGCAAAGGAAAGTAGGTTATGTCCTATGTACAACTGATCTCAATTAAAGAGAGTATTTTGACATTGTAGAATATTTAAAAATTTTTTTGTTTATTTATTTATTTGAGAAAGACAGACAGACAGACAAAGAGGCAGATAGATAGAGAATGGGTGCGCCAGGGCCTCCAGCCACTGCAAACAAACTCCAGATGCATGCGCTACCTTGTGCATCTGGCTTATGTGGGTTCTGGGGAATCGAGCCTCAAACCAGGGTCCTTAGGCTTCACAGGCAAGTGTTTAACTGCTAAACCATCTTTCCAGGCTCTAGAATAATATTTTTTTGGTGGATCTGAACTTAGTGAAGAAGTGATGGAGGAAGCAGGAAGAGACATTGTTTACTCGGGCACTAGAGTAAAAGAACTGGGAAGAGTTCACAGTAATCAGGTATGTGTAGGATACAAAGAAACTACCTTATAAGGTCATTTTGTTAACTTGTTGCCATATCAATGAAGAGAGTATATCTCAACCAGACTGAGGTAGGCTAGGCAGATAAGCATGGGGAAGAAAGAGGCAAACTCCACAGTGGCTAGTGCTAATGGGATCGCGGAACTATGTTGTACTAAGACCACTCAAAGCCTGCTGGGGCCAACATGACTAACAGGATGGCAGCTGGTTGTTCTTCCTTTCATTATAATGGCATTTCCATATCATTAACTTTGCAAAATTACCTACTCCCATCATTTAACGGATGTCATGTCATATCTGGAAAACCCCATATAAGGATAAAAAAGGAAGTAAACTCTGGGATCCTAACTCATTCCTGGAATTCCTCACTTTAGCTATTAAATTGTCCCTCTGTAGTCATCCCATGATGCAACTCTCTTGAAAACCCTCACTAGTCCCCCTTTGCCCTGTGATAAACTTTCTCCCAAGTCCTTACTTTGCCTGTTCTCTGAATTCTTTTTTTGATGGTGATGAGAAATTGGAAACCCTGGTCTCTCTAACTCTGAGACTTCCACAGCCTTGTCATAACAAATCAACAGGATAGTATTACTGAGGACTCAAAAACAAAGTAGATTTGCATATAGAAGTCAACCTTTCTTATAACATATATATGTATTTTCCTTTACAATATATTCAATAAACAATATATATTAAGTGACAAATATGTAATATATTTTCTTTTATGTTTTTCATTGAGACTGGTCCTCACTACATAGCATGACCTGGCATTAAACTCCCAATCTCCCTCCTAAGTGCTGGGATTATAGGTATGCCCAGTTTATATCATGCACTTCTATGTACACACATATTTAGCATGTCATTGTCTTTACTTCCATGGATAAATGCACAACAAATGAAATAACAAGGTGATATAACTTGGTGAGAAATAAAAATTCAAGGCTAAGCTCAGTCTCCATCACACCTTACCATCTTGCTGGCCACTTTGAATGCTGAGGCCCTGGAAGGGTCTGGTTTAGAATGCATTACATGTTTGGTGGTCCACATTACCTGCTTTGAGACATCCAGTCTTCTCAATCAAGCAGCTGATATCTAACTGGTCCTTGTTGGGCAGAAGTAGCAGAACTGAAACTAGAATATGTTGATGTTGAATGTTGTGGTGCTCTTTCTTAACTAATAATGCTTCTGCAGGAAGCAAATCTTGATTTTTCTTTTTTTTTTTTTTTTTTTTTTTTTGCATTACTTTTAGCAAATACCATTTATCAGTGTGACCTGGGTTTTCTGGAAGTTCTCTGATTGAATTACTTTAAAAGGCTTTTTCTCTGATTCCTTGGTTAAGGTTAAAAACGTTATCAGTTGTATAAATTGACATTGTGTAATTTTTTCTATTTCACAAAATCTATTCTATCATACCTTCCATCTATTGCAAACTTTGCTAAAGGTAAAACAAACATCTTCATGAAGTGGTAAAAGTGCATTACTCAGCCTCCTTCATATGGTTTGATACACTTGTTAGAATACATTTTGCACAAAATGTAAACTCCTATTTCTCTTTCAAGGACCTCTAATCTTTCATTTATCAGCTTTACATTTGCTTTTGATTTCAAAATAGAAAGAGAACACATTTTGTTGATTCTAATTAGTTTGGTTCAAACCATTAGCTCCACTAACAATAGACTAATTGTCAGTGAAATTAGCCTTTGCTCTGACATTCTCTCCCCTCCCCCATTTTCCATCTTTACATAGCGGCAAGAACTGTCTCTCTCTGTGTACTTGAAACAAATCCATCTGAGTCTCAGGTTTCTCATTTGCAAACCAGGCATAATACATACATCTTAGGATTTCTGGGTAAATTGAGTTCAGTATTTCTAAGAATCAACACTCAATAATGTGAATTTCTTTTTTTTTTTTTTTTTTTTTTGAGACAGAGAGGGGGTTTAGAGAGAGGAGAGAGAATGGGCACTCCAAGGCCTCTATCTACTGCAAATGTACTCCAGACACATGCCCCACCTTGTACATCTGGCTTACATGAAACTTAGATAATCAAACCTGGGTCCTTGGGCTTTGCAGGCACGTGTGTTAACCACTAAGCCATCTCTCAAGCCAATAATATGACTTTCTTTGCCCTCAAAGAAATAGCCTGGAGGGAATCACAGCAGCAAAGCAAAGCCACAAGAAAGCAATGCATTCATTTTTTTAAGAAAGGTTTGTTTTTTTTTAATATTTATTTACTTAGAGAGAGAGAGAGAGAGAGAGAGAGAGAGAGCAGATAGAGAATGGGCATACCAGGGCCTTCAGCTACTGCAAACAAATTCCAGACACGTGCCATCTTGTGCATCTGGCTTACATGGGTATTGGGGAATAGAACCTGGGTCCTTAGGCTTTGCAGTTAAGCCCCTTAAACCACTAAGCCATCTCTCCAGTCCCAAGAAATTATTTCCTTTTTTGTTGTTGGTTTGTTTTGTTTTGTTTTGTCTTTCTAGGTAGGGTCTCACTCTAGTCCAGGCTGACCTGGAATTCACTATGTAGTTTCAGGGTGGCCTCAAGCTCATGGCAATCCTCCTACCTCTACCTCCCAAGTGCTGGGATTAAAGGCATGTGCCACCACAACTGACCCTAAGAAATTCTTTCTTTCCTTCTCTCTTTCTTTCTTTCTTTCTCTTTCTTTCTTTCTTTCTTTCTTTCTTAGTTTCTTTCTTTCTCTTTCTTCTTTCCTTTCTCTCTTTCTAACTAAGAAATTATTTCATAATCATTGTTTTGTATCCAGGATTTGGGGATCAATACATGTTTTTAAATTCTCACAAACCCTTAAAAATATTGCTCCCTGAGTGGGAAGGGCCCAGGGATAGAACATTTGAACTCAGATCAAGAGGTCTGATTCAAATCCAGGTTCCCCATGAGGAAGCTGATTTGACTCAGTGAGTAAATGTTTCCCTTATGAGGATTTGAGTTCGAATCCATACAACCTACCTGAATGCCAAACATGGTGGCATGTGCCTGTAATTTGAGCCCTGGGATGCAGAGGGTCTTCTAGGGAGCTTGGGGCTCTATAGCTAGCTAGCCTAACCAGATCAGTGAACTGTAAGGTCAGCAAAGAACCTTCTCTCCAAGAATAAAAGTGTACAGCAGGATAGAGGGATGGCTTAACAGTTGGGTGGTTGCCTTTGAAACTGAAGGACCCAAGTTTGATTCTCCAGTACCCATGTAAGCCAGACGCACAAGGTGCATATGCATCTGGTATTTATTTGCAGTGCTGGATGCCTTGGGGCACCCATTCTATCTGCCCCCCCCCATGGATAAATAAATATATTTAAAAAAAATAGTAGAGTGACTGAGGACAACACCCAAAGGCTAACTCTGGCTTCCACATGCGTGCTCACACTCATGCATGTAGCATGTGCACCTGCCCCCCCACACACACATGCAAATATATCCAAAAATCAAAGAAGGAAGTCCAAACTGAAGCTGAGAAAAAGAAGTTTTTAAATTTGTCCCTTCACTTAAGATTAATGTCTAGGTTCCGGTCAAGATGGTGGAATGAGAGCTACACAACTACTGCAGCCCAGAGAGAAGCCAGAGCAAAAAAGCCCCAATACACCTTTCTCAAAATATTAAAGGTCTGTATTTAACTAGCAACACAGGAGAGTCACAGGCAGACAAGATGTTTCCACCAACTTAAGGAGTTTGGTTTCAGCTCCGGTGTGCAGCTGCAGCCTGCAGTTAGGTGCGTGGCTCTCGGTGCCTGCAGTGACCAAGGCAGCCTAGGGAAAATTCCAGAGAGCAGAGGCTCGGGGGGGGGGTGTCAAACTTTGCGGGGGGGGTCTATTCTCTACCAGTGGGGCGGAGACCCAGGCCAGCCTAGGGGAAGTCCCAGACAGAAAGGGCGTAAGTGGGTCAAAACTTTGGAGCTTGATTCCCTCGCAGTGGCAGTGGCGGCACAAGGGCAGTCTAGGGGAAGTTTTAGGGAGCAGGGGCCTTTGGGGCTCGGCTCTCTCCCAGGGACTGTGGTGGCGGCTGGTGCAGCAGCATCCCAGGGTCATCTAGGGGGACTTCCAGAGAGCAGAAGTACAAACAGGTAAAATATTTGGGGCTCCACTCTCTCCCAATGGTGGCAAAATCCTAGGGGAAGTCCCGTAGAGCAAGGTCACCAGTGGTCAAAATTTTTGGGCTCAGGGCTCTCCCAGTGGTGCAGTGGGAGTACAAGGCAACCTAGAGGAAGTTCCAAAGAGCAAGGCCGTTAGCAGATCCAACTTTTGGGGGCCCAGTGCCCATTCGGTGGCAGCCACAGCTGATATTAGGAAATACAGTGTAGAGGAACTGCAACTGACAAGCCCGGCAGTGAGCAAGGGGGACCTTGGGGTCAAGTGAGAGAATTTGCCTCCAACTGGTGTTAGAAGCTTCTGGGAACTGCGGCCTACTTCCGAGTGGAAGTGCAACCCAGAAAGAGCTGGGGTTTTTAGTTAGTACTCAGGGAAGGGGGGGGCGGTAATCTCAAGGGACAGAGACAGCCCATCAGTGAGGTGACCCTTGAGGGGATGGGCCATCGCCACCTCGCATATACAGAGAGGAGCACAAAGGTACACAGAAACCAGAGCTGTCCGCCACAGACACAGCCCTGCATTAGCCAGCAACAGCTTACCTGTGTGTAAGGGATTCTACCACCCATTTCCTCCTTCTAAAAAGACGGAAGGGGGCTGGAGAGATGGCTTAGCGGTTAAGGCGCCTGCCTCCTAAGCCTAAAAAGGCTGGTTCCAATCTCCAGGTCCCACGTTTAGCCAGATGCAAAGTGACGCAAGGGTGCAATGCCACACTTGACCACAAGGGGAGTGCACACATCTGGATTTTGTTTACAGCAGCTGAGAGGCTGCTGGCGCACCCATTCTCTATCTGTCTTCCTCTCCCTCTCTCTCTCTCCAAAAAAAAAAAAAAAAAGAAAAAGAAAAAAAAAGATGGAAGGGCTGAAGAGGAGGGCAACCACACCCTGGCTCCTATTCCCAGGAGCGACTAGGAGCTGAGCTCATTCCAAACCTTCAGACAGTGAACAGAAGTGGAAGAACAGGGCCCACCCTATTCATTGAAGAGTCAGGTCTCCCAAGGTCTCACCTAAACCTGCCTGGAGGTAGCACATACAAGGTAGACCCTGCTTAGACTTAAGAGCCCCCCATCGAATCCAGTGGATAGACGACCATTGCACACCCACTTTCATCTAACCAGACCAGGCCACCCAACTATGGGCTATACAGCAGTGGCTATTGCTGCATTTTCAGCAAGACAACAGGTGGGTCTCAAGAGGGCAAACCCCAACACAAAGCAAACAACTCACAACACCAAGCAAAGGGATCCCCACTAAAATTGACAAAATGACAGCATGATAGGAATCATAAACACAAATGTAGAAGCCATAAACAAAGGACAAGGCAAAATTAAAGAAAATTGTCACAGTAATTAAACAAGAATTCCAAGAATGACTGAAGGAAATGGAAGAAATTTGGGAAAAAAAAACTCAAACTACAACTCAAGGGATGGCTCAATGAAATGGCAGAAATGTAACAAAAGGAACTCAAAGGATGGATGAAGGAAATGGAAGAAAATCAAGAAAAACAATTTGATTGACAGCTGAATGAAATCAAAGAGAACCAAGAAATTGTTTTAACTATACAGCTCAATTAAAATCCAGTACAATCAAGAAGTTATCACAGAATGTTAAAGGTACTCAAGGAGAATCAACAAATAAAATATCTCATAGATCACTGGAATAAACTCAATGAGGACAGACATGTCCAAATGTAGAAATGCACTCTAAGAGAAAATAGAAAGGTCAAACTAGGAAAAGAAAATGGAATTCAAGCAAGAAATTGAGAAGGTGAGGAAAAACACTTTAAAAATGAAATATCCTAGCTGGGCATGGTGGCACACGCTTTTAATCCCAGCACTCAGGAGGCAGAGGTAGGAGGATCACCGAGAGTACAAGGCCACCCTGAGACTACATAGTTAATTCGAGGTCAGCCTGGACCAGAGTGAGACCCTACCTCAAAAAGCCAAAAAAAAAAAAAAAAAAATATATATATATATATATATCCATCCTTCTTAAAAAGCTCCCAAGACAGATCTCTTCCCCCTGCTCCTCCCAGTTCCCTGATCCCAGTTGGTTTCCCTGCTGCTGGCTTAGCTCTGCCTGGACCCTGCAGGCTTGCTTGCAGAAACAATCCCCTTGTTCCACCTTCCTGATTGAAGGGCTCCTGGGCCCCCTCTCACAGATCCCCTGGCATGCCCATTCTCTCTCTCTCTTTCTCTCTGCCTCTCTCTCTCTCTCTCAAAATTAAAAATATATTTTTAAAAAGACACAAGTTTATCGGGTGGATTAAAAAAAATGAATCCTGCTATCTGCTGCCTTCAAACCCACCTCACCACTAAAGACAGACATTGCCTCAGAGTGAAAGGATGGAAAAATGATATTCCACACAAATGGATATAAGCAGGTGTTGCTATATTACTATTTGATAAAATAGGCTTCAAACCAAAAGTAATCAAAATGGACAAAGAAGGCCATTTCTTATTCATCAAGAGATGACAAAGAGAGAGAGAGATCCCGAATTAATAACTTAACTGTGCTCTCAAACCAAGTGGGTGACCTTCCCTTGGCTCTGTACTTCCCTAAATAAATATAATAATTATCCTTCTCAATCTTATTTTATTCAATTCTCTGATTACACTAGACATGAACCTAGGGTTAGAGGTTTAAGGACTTTCCTGAAACCCTAGCAACTCATTATAATTCAACATGATAGGGATTAACTCACATTTCACAATCATAACTTTAAACATTAATAGATTCAGCTCTCCATTAAAAAGACACAGGTTAGACTTCTGGTCAACATGGTGGACTCATAATCATGCTAGAGCTCCGGGGGAGTGAAATCAGGTAAGAATTGGGGGGAAGGGCTCCAGTACTAGTAGGTATTAAGGTACCTCCAGTGGGGGAGGGGCATTGCAGTGCATATTCAGGAATCTGCCAATTGCTATATGCACTCAGGCACAGCAAGGGTGCAACTGCAGGCTGGGGTGGGCTGGTGCCTAACTCAGCCAGCTGAGTTCAGGTGGGCAGGACAGTCTGGCAATTGACCTATTCACTCAGAGAGGGAACCAACCCACTGTGTTGGTTGGAACAACACAGTGTTGGAAGCAGGGCTGGTCTGAATGTCAGCAAATCTGTGTTGCTCACCCAGAACGATTCCAGCATCATGTGAGCCTCCCTGCCACTGCCTGCTCCTGTCTGTCATGGGAGTGGGTCTAGTTTTATTTTTCTACATGTTTTTGTCCAGCACCATTTGTTGAAGATGCTGTCTTTTCTGCAATGTACGTTGTTGGCACATTTGTCAAAAATCAATCAGCTATAGTTATTTGAACTAAGGGCTGGTCTTCAGTTTTGTTCCATTGGTCTATATGACTGTTTTTATACCAATACCATGCTGGGTTTTTTAAACTATGGATTTGTAGTATAGTATTAGATTGGGATACCTCCAGAAGTGTTTCTTTTCCTGAGGATATTTTTGGATAATCCAAGACCTTCATCCATTTCATATGAATTTTGAGATTACTTTTTCTATCTTTGTGAAGAATGAAGCTGGGATTTTTATTGGTATTGTGTTGAATCCATATATTGCTTTTGGTAGAATTGCCATTTTCACAATATTAGTTCCACCTATCCAGGAGCAAGGGAGTTATTTTCATCTTCTCATGTCCTCCTTAATTTCTTTCTGGGGTGTTTTTATGTTTTCTGTATATAGGTCTTTCACATCCTTAGTTAGTGTTATTCCAAGGTATTTGATTTGTGTGTGTGTGTGTATAACTATTGAGAATAGGACAGCTTTGCTAATATCTTTCTCTGTATATTTGTCTTTTGCATATAGGAAGGCTACTGATTTGTGTGTTAATTTTGTATCCTACCACTTTGTTGAAGCAATTTATCACCTTTAGAAGTTTTATGGTAGAGTCATTCAGGTTACTTACGTGTAGGATCATGTCATCTGCAAGTAGGGCAAATTTGACTTCTTTCTTTCCAATTTTTTGTTTGTTTGTTTGTTTGTTTTTTGTGTTTTCAAGGTAGGGTTTCACTGTAGTCCAGGCTGACCTGGACTTCACTATGTAGTCTCAGGGTGGCCTTGAACTCACAGTGATCCTCCTACCTCTGCCTCCTGAATGCTGGGATTAAAGGCATGCACCACCACACCCAGCTTCCAATTTTAGTCCCTTTTATTTTTTTCTCCTGTCTTATTAATTGGGTTAGGACTTCTAGCACTATGTTAAAGAGCAGTGGTGAGAGTGAACACCCTTGTCTTGTTCCTGATCTCAGTGAGAACTCCTTGAGTCCTTCCCATTTAACTATGATTTGGGCTTTAGAAACTTTGTAAATATCCTTTATCATATTGAGGTATAAACTGTCCATGCTTATTCTCTAGCATTTTGATCATGACGTGATGTTGTATTTTGTCAAAGGCCTTCTTTGCATCTATTGAAATCATGTGATTCTTCTGTTTAAGATTATTTATGAGGTGTATTATATTAAATTAATCAATTTCCATATGTTGAACCATCCCTGAATTCCTGGGATGAAGTTTGCTTTATCAAAGTGGATGATACTTTTGATGTGTTATTTCATTCAGTTTGCAAAGATTTTGTTCAGGATTTTTAAATATTTATTTTATTTATTTTTTTATTATTTTATTTATTTTTTTGGAGAGAGACACACAGAGAGAGACAGACAGACAGAGAGGGAAAGGGAGACAGATAGAGATGGGTGCGCCAGCGGTCTCTCAGCTGCTGTGAACGAAATCCAGATGTGTGCGCCCCCTTGTGGGCAAGTGTGGCATTGCGTCCTTGCGTCACTTTGCATCTGGCTAAACGTGGGACCTGGAGATTGGAACTGCTGGAGATTGGAACCAGCATTCTTAGGCTTAGCAGGCAGGCGCTGTAACTGCTAAGCCATCGCTCCAGCCCTAATATTTATTTATTTATTTATTTAGTTAGTTAGTTAGTTATTTATTATAAAATTTGTTTAGTGGCAACTTCTATACTTACAGACAAAATATTTTTATTTATTTAATTGAGCAAGAGAGAGAGAGAGAGAATGGGCATGCCAGGGCTTCCAGCCACTGCAAACAAACTCCAGATGTGTGCACCACCTGGTGCATCTGGCTCATGTGGGTCCTGGGGAATCAAACCAAGGTCCTTTAGTTTTGCAAGCAAGTGCCTTAACCACTAAGCCATCTCTCCAGCCCTTGTTCAGGATTTTTGCATCTAAGTTCATTAGGGATATAGCTCTATAGTTTTCTTTTCTTGTATCTCTGTCTGGTTTGGGTATTAGTGTGATGCTAGCTTCATAGAAAGAGTTGGGGAGTATTCCCTGTTCTGCGATTCTGTGAAAAAGCTTAAGAAGTGGTTTTAGTTCTCTAATAAAGGTTTGGTACAATTTGGGTGAGAATCCATCAGGTCCTGGACTTTCTTTTGGGGAGGTTTTTGATTACATTTCAATCTTTATAGATGTAATGTTTGTTTAGGATATTTATCTGCTCTAAATTTAGTTTTGGTAGGTGGTATGCATCTAGAAATCATGCATTTCTTCTAGGTTTGTGGAATAGAGGTTTTGTAAATATGTTCTGATGAGTCTTCCAACTTCACTGATGTTTGTTGTGATCTCTCCCTTTTCATTTCTAAAACTGTTTATTTAAAACATCAAATGGCAATAAATGTTGGCAAGGATGTGGGGAAAGCGGAACCCTCATTTACTGTTGCGGGGAGTGTAAACTTGTACAACCACTATGGAAATCCATATGGAGACTACTTTAAAAGATGAAAATAGGGCCTAGAGAAATGGCTTAGCAGTTAAGTGCTTTCCTGTGAAGCCTAAGGACCCTGGTTCAAGGCTAGGTTCCCCAAGACCCACATAAGCCAGATGTACAAGGTGGCACATGTATCTGGAGTTCCTTTGCTGTGGCTGGAAGCCCTGGCATGCCCATTCTCTATCTATCTATCTGCCTCTTTCTCCCTCCGTCTGTCTGTTGCTCTCAAATAGATAAATAAATGAATGAAAAGATGAAAATAACGCTACCAATTGACCCAGCTATTCCTCTACTTGGCATCTACACTAAAGGCTCCACTCTTTATTGCAGATATAGTTGCTCAACCATAGTTATAACTGCTCACTTCACAATAGCTAAGAACTGGAATCAACCTAGATTTCCAGTTTGATGAATAGATAATGAAGATGTGGTACATATACACAATGGAATTCTACTCAGTAGTAAGGAAAAATGAGATAATGAAATTTGTAGGAAAATGGGCAGACTTGGAACAGATCATACTAAGTGAACTCATTCAAGAAATGAAAGCACAGAAAGACAAACACCATATGTTCTCCTTCATTTGTCATTCCTAAACTGGAACAATTTGAGTTGCAGGCATACCTGACAGACAACTTGAGAGACAGATAAGAGGGATGGAAGAGTTTTTTGGGGGCAATACGAAGGAGGGGGTGATATACACAAAACCAAAATCAAAATGAATTGGTACCATAGAAAACTTCCTCCTGGATAGCAGAAACATGGTTTTGGTAAGAAATTGTCAGGTAAGAAGGGTTCTGGAAAGGGTGGGATGAAGCCGAATCCTCAAACATTTGGCTCTGGCCAAATTTGGCTTGTAATTCCTAGTACCAAAAATTGGTTACAATTCATGTTGAGCTATTGATCAGAGAGACCTACGGGGTCCCCAAAACAAGGCAGGCTTCTGTCAAAGCACTTGATTACCTGCCTGAGGTAAAAGGTAAGACCCTGTCACTGAAGATATCACATGTAGCCGACATAGAACATCAAGAGATCCCGCTGAACCTGAAAGTTAATCAAGTCAGAGATGTTTTAGTCCATATAGTGCTGAAAAGCACTACCTAAACTGTTGGGGGAAAATGGCCAACAATGTTTTGAGCCAGCAGGGACACTACTATATGAAAGCAACCAGCCTGGCAAGAAGTACATGCCTGTGTGTTAATGCCACACAGCCTAGGTGGGTAACTAATGGCTTTCTGATTTGCTATGAGATCCACTCAGTGGAAAGGAACCTATAACTAGAACTGGGAACCAAGTCAGAATCCTATGGAGACCAAGATTATGAACTCCAATGAGAAGCTCCCACCAATCTTTGTTCAAATGTGAGGCTAAACCCGTCAAAATCTCTCTAAATTAACAATGCTTATACCCTATCCTGATCTTACTCTCTGTTTAAGTATCTGTTTTGATTTTCTTTTTCAGAAGACAGCACGAACTGAGGACAACCAAAAGCTATCAGCAAGACAAGGATAGCTGACTCCCTGGTGGGAGATGGACCAGCCCCTCACACAGCAGCTATGGTCTAGGTGAAACCACAGAGAAACTGGCAAGATGAGCAAGAGTGCTGCTTCCAGGGCAAGCCTGACAACCTGGCCTGATGGAGAAAGACATTGAGGATTCTTGAAATGCACCAAAGCAGAAATCCAGAAGATGCTTAACATTAATATAGACTTAGAGCACACCCATCAAAGGTTAGGGCATTTTGAGGAAGAGAGGTGAAAAAATGTTATGAGCCATAGTGTGGGAGGGAATATCCAGAGGCATTGCCTACCCCCAATGACTGACTGCTGCTCTCACAACTCATATCCTACAACTTCATGGTGAATACCAGCAATCCCACCAAGAAGGGCCCTCAATGGAATGGATGGGGACAGGGAGGAGAGAAATGATGGCATCAACATATGATGTATCCATACAAAGTTTTTACTTAATAACAAAATAAAAAGTAATAAATTTAAAAAACAATTAACATCTAACTTAATTCTCCAGTCATGATAAACTCATTCTCAGATCATTATTTTCTTTGCAGTATTAATTATAATTGTGAATAAATACCTTGGTCCTTGGTGTGTGTGTGTGTGTGTGTGTGTGTGTGTGTGTGTGTGTGTGTGTTGTTGTTGTTGTTGTTGTTGTTGTTTGAGACATGGTTACACACTCTAGGCCTCCCGGTTTCGCTTAGAACTCACTATATATAACTCAGACTGGCCTTGAACTTGTAGTGATTCTTCTGCCTCAGCCTCCCAAGTGTTAGGATTATAAGCATTAGCCGCCATTCCAGGCTTGAGCTGTATCTTTAAGGGAGGGATTGTGTCTGTCTTAGTTACCTCTATATCCCCAGCTGACACACATAGATGAGTTCAGGAAATGTTTGAGAAGTCAGTGAGTAAACTCAGTAGGTTGTTTCTTTGTCAAGCAGTGATTCTGGGCCAGGTATGGCACACAGACCTGTAATCCCAGCACTTGGGAGGTAGAGGTAAGAGAATCAAGAATGCAAAGCCAACCTTAACTACTTAGCAAGTTCAAAGCCAGCCTGGACTACATGAGATCCTGTCTAAAAAAAAAAGTGACTCTAAAAGGCTGTAGAATGCTTACCTAGCATGTATTCAATCCTCAATACTACATACATTTTTTTTTTAAAGTTTCTTCTTTTCCTTCTCCACTGTTCCATAATATTTTCTTCTCATTTCATACTGCTTTTCACTTGGGCCCATCTCCTTGTAAGACTGCTTCCCACCAATCTTCCTTGTGCTCTGTAAATAAATGCTTCAGTATTAGGGGAGGCAGACGAAGAAGTCAAAGCTTCCACTTTTTATCAAATGTATGTGCGTGTGCATGCACATGCGTGTGGAAGCCAAAGGACAATCGCAGGTGTGGTTCCTCAGGAACACTGTCCACTTTTTTTTTTTTTTTTTTTTGAGTCAGGTCTCTCATTGGCCTGAAACTTCCCATGTAGGCTAGATTTTCTGGTCAGCAAGTCTTGGGGATCCACCCGTCTCTGCTTCCCCACACTAGAATCATAAGTATACTCCACCACACCCAGCTTTTTTACATAAGTTCTGGGTCTCAAACTCAGTTCTTTATACTTTCAAGGAAAGCACTTTTTCAGCTGAGCTATTTCCCAGCCAGAAGCTTCAATTTCAAAAAGTGCTGTGGAAGAATCATTTTATTAAAACAAAATTGTTTGATATGTGAAAAATTGGTCCTTACTTTTTTGTGTGTAGTAATGTTAGATTTTTCACCTATTACAACTATATTAAAAATGTGTGCTGTGGGCTGGAGAGATTGTTCGGTGGGTAAGGTGCTTGCTTGCAAAACCATCAGGCTGGAGTTCGATTCCCTACTGTCCATGTAAAGCCAGATGCATGAAGTGGTGCATGCATCTGGAGTTTTTTTGCAGCAGCTAGAGGCCTTGGCGCACCCACTCTCTCTCTGCTTGCAAATAAATGATTTTTTTAAAAAATGTGTGGTGATATTTTCTTAGTAAACTCAGTAAATATTCTTAAAACATCTTCCTAAAAAGAATAAAAGCATAGTTTTATAGGAATTCCATTTTATTTCTTTCCTATTCTAAACCAAAAGTCTATTTGCTACAAGTACATTAATCTCCATTTATTATTTAATTAAAATTTCATAGTGCTGGGGGGTCATAGTTTATGCCAATAATAACAGCATTTGCAAGCCTGAAGTAGGAGGATCATCCTGAGTTTAAGGCCAGCCTGGGCTACAGTGAGCGTCTGCCTCACAGCAGCAACAACCACCACCAGAAGCTATGGATAGGAAAGGAGAAAGGACATATTTCAGTGAAACCGAAGACTGGGAAGGGAAAGAACTTGTAATAGGTTTGAATTCAATTGTTTTGTTTTGTTTTCTTCTGAGTGGGGGTTGGAGAGTTACTCTATTAGGATCCTTTGACCACAGCAGCAATTTTGTAATTGTTTTTCAGGCCCTTATGGGATGGAATAAAGACGTATGTGCTAGAACATATGCAGACTGAACACTGAGCTAAGTCTTTTAAATATCAAAGGAATTTCTAGGGAACCTTGGGTTGTTTAACTTTACAGAAAGGCAATTTGAAAACTCTTCTTAATCTGAATGTGCGCCGTTCTTGTTTTTCCTTAGCCCTTAAACAAGGCTCAATTTATATTGAAATCTGGTGAGAATGCACATTCAGTAGGTGTGCAGCTGGGCTCAGGCACTGAATGTTAGCCAGTAGGCTCTTAAGTCTTACCAAGTCATCAGTAAATTATGCCTACATAAAAGCTATTTGAAAATAGTACTGTCAGCTGGTTTTTGTTGTTGTTTAGTTTTGAGTCAGAATATCACTTCGTAGCCTAAACTGGTCTTGGATTGCCAATCCTTTGGCCTCAGTTTCCCCAAACTGTTATTGAACAAGGTCAATTCTTCTGGGTCCTTGTCCTTGCACTGGAAGAATGGAATGAACAGACGGTCAAGGTAAAGGAAGACCAAGGATTTAGTTACATGGGAATACTACTTGAACAAAAATTGAGCTCTTGGTGGCAGGGGGTTTCCAAGAGAGCACAAAGGCAGCTGTTATAACTCCAGCTCTTGACACCTGTCCAAAGGGGTCTCACTGAAAGATACAGCTCTGAGCTCTTGGTTAGGCCTTGAGGTACCAGCCAAGAGAGATCCTGTCAAAGCGGGTGCCCGGCAGTCCTGAGCAATAGCAGGTCCCATAGGAGCAGCAACTTGGGCTGCTGGTCTCTCCCTGAGGCAGGAGAATCTGGGCACCAGGAGCACAGATGCTCCGGGGGCCTCGGGCCCTGCATTCCAAGCATGAGTCGCTCTGGGATCAGATACTTAAGTCTTCCTTCTTTGGCAAGTCTTCTCTCCTCTGTCCTGAGAGTCTGAAGGTCCAATGAGACTGACCAGCTGGGAACTTATCTAGACACAGGCGGGGGCCCTGATTTGTCATGCAAATTAGGTGAAAATACAGGAACCAATCAGGAGGGCCTGTCTGCCTACCAAGGAAAGTTCCATGTTCTCCTGCTACCATGGTTACCTTGGGGATGCTATAAGTTTTAAAAAAGGTGGTGAAACACTGGGCTCCAGATTGTGGAGTGGTAGTGAGCGGAGGGTAGCACTCTGCGGTCAGAAGGGGACACACACACGCACGCACGCACGCACGCACGCACGCGCACAGTCGGTAGTTGTGCCTGAGGAATTTCAACGGAGCTGCTCCAGTCACTGCTGGGTTTCTTCCCCTCTCAGTATGAAGGGCTTGTGCCACCAGGCCCATCTGTAACTGGGTGTAACTGACTTCTCGTTCCCTGTTCTTTCTTTTCTCTTCCTCCATTTCTCCACTCAGTCAGTGCCTCAGATTACTTTCCCATTCTCCTCTTGATTCTCACCCAAACCAATCTATCCAGAGGAGGATTTGGATAATAGAATGTGGCCTCCCACTTCTATCCTGCATCTTCACCCCACATTTCTACCTTCCCTTCCTTGCTAGGTGACTTTGCCAATGAAGGTGTCAGAATGGTTTTTCTGGCCCATTCCATTCCTCACTGCTAATATTTCCCTAGACATTTTGTCTTGGACCTCTGTGAACCACAATAGCAATCTGAGAATGCATCTAGAATGTGGTAACCATGGAAACCACATCATGTAAAACAATAATAGCAGTTGGGTGTTTACTTAGGGAAGATTTAATGTGCTGTGATAGTTTTCACCACGGGGTTGGATGTCTTTTGGAAGTTAGTGTCGACTCATTGTGTACAGTTCTCTGAGTCCTTACTAGGACAACTGAGCAGAAGGAACACAAAATTGCAGATTTGGGCTAAAGGCAAATTTCTTAATAAAATAATAGCCTTGCAAAGTTATAAAATCCCAGTCTCTAGGAGTGTTCAAGTTTCCTATTTGATGAAGAAAAGGAGTCTATTCATGGAGATCCAAATTCATTTCGGTTTGTTTTGAATTTAAAAAAGTATTTATTATTTGAGAATGAGAAAGAGATGAACACACACACACACACATACACACACACACACACAGAGAGAGAGAGAGAGAGAGAGAGAGGGAGAATGGTGTACTAGGGCCTCTAGCCACTGCAAACAAACTCCAGACCCACATGTGTCACCTTGTCATCTGGCTTTATGTGGGTACTGGGAAATCAAACCCAGGTCCTTAGGTTTTGCAGTCAAGTGCTCTAACTGCTGAGCCATCTCTCTAGCCCTGATTTTGACTTTTCAAGACAGGGTATGCTGTATAGCCATGGTTTATCTGGAAATCACTATGTAGATCAGGCTGGCAATCCTCTTGCCTCTGCCTTTGAGAGCTATGATTACAGCACTGTACTATTCCTTTTTGTTCATTAGTTAGTGAGCATTCATGGAGCACTCAATATGTGGACAGTGTCATTAAGTTTTGCTGATCCAAAAAACAAATATGATATTCCATGTTTCAGAGAATCTGGAGGCATAACATGTTTCAAGTGCATTGCACTAGTGGAGTACAGTAGAAGAGTGTTACCACTGACAGCTATGGGGATGAGCAGTGTTTTGACTGTCCATGCTGAAACTAAGAGCATCAACAAGCTCTTTGTAACTCCCAAGCCCAGCCAAGCTGCAGATCTGAGAGCAAACGACATGCTATAGTTGTTTTAGGCGTTACATTTTAGGGTAGTTTGTTCTGAAGCAATACAACTAGGGAAAGGATAAATTTAATTTATCCACCTAAAAAAACAGATAGCATTGCCTAGCACGTGGTAAATATAAAGTGTTGTGGTTATGATTAGTTACTGTTATGAAAAGTTGTTATTTCAAAGGTGTTTTGCACCTTTCTTCATCTCAGTGTATTCAGCTTTCTCATCCCGGAGCTGTCTTCCCCTCCCTGTGATGCTGTCTGCGTAGCTCGTGGTCACATGCAGGATGTCAACAAGGAGCTAAATGTTTTCCTTTATGATTCCCTCCACCTGGATGATCGTATTGCTCTTATTTCTCTCCTACCCATTTAAGTCACTTTGGGATTGTTCCTTCGGATCCATTTTTTTAGTAGCCAGAGAAAATTATATTAAAAATAAATCAAGTCTGTCCCACTTAAAGCCCTTCAGTGGCTTCCCACTGTTCTGAGGATATAGCCTGCAGCCCTGACCTTGGCTTCAAGCTCTGTGCATTGTGCCTTTTGCCCATCTCCTATGGCTTATCACAGCTCACTGTGCTGCAATGAGCCTTGCCAGCCTGTACATACTTTTCCTGCTGCCTCTGTGTCCTAGAACATCCTATTTGCTCTGGTCTTTAGGCTCTTTGAAGAGCCTTTTAATTGGGCTAACTCTTATGCTAGAGCACTACTTTAAGCTTCACTTTCTCACAAAAGACTCCATGTCCCATACTGCTTCTTAAATGGTTAATAAATGAGAGTAATTATTATTGTTGTTATTATTGTACATATTGTACCTGTTTAATGTCTGACCCCACAAAGACAGGAATTATTTCTTCACAACCACATTTCCCAAACCTAGCACACAGGAGACTAATGACTTATTAAATTGGGTGAATTCAGTATGTAGACATTAAACTTTATATTTTTAGAATAGTCTTAAATTGACAGCAAAACGAATGAGCAGGAAACTCCCATGTAACCAACTCTCTCCCCACCAATGCACAACTTCTCATTATCAGCAACCTCACCACAATAGTGTAGTTGTTTCAATTGATGAATCTATTGTCTTATCACTACCACTTTAAGCTCATCATTTGTAGTAGGGTCACTCTTCCTGTTGTATGTCTTATAGGTTTGGACAAATATACAAAAATGTGCATCCATTATTATAGTAATGCACAGAATAGTTTTACTGCCTTAATACCCATCAGTTTTCTGTCTCTTCATCTCTGCTCCTCAAGCTACTGGCAACCACTGACCATTTACCTTCATCCATAATCACCTTTTTTCCCCAAGCACATTATGCAGCTACAATTATATGTAAGTCTATATAAGTATATAAGACCCATAGTTGTAGCTAAAACTCATCTCCTTCTGGAGCTTTATGTCAATGAACTTTTCTCTTACTAAAGACATTGCCCTTGCTTGCAAAAAGTTCCTCAACAAGTACAGAATTCAAAAGCAAAAGAAGAATCAGTATAGCCACTCAGTGTGCTAAGTGTGTAATTTGCCATGCCACAGAGAGAGAAGCATAGAACTCTTCTTGAAGGAGCCAAAACCTTATCTGCAATTTAAAAATGATTGTGGCTGGAGAGATGGCTTAGTGGTTAAGGCACTTGCTTGCAAAGCCAAAAGACCTTGGTTCAATTCCCCAGGACCCACATAAACCAGCTGCACAAGGGGGCACACACATCTGGAGTTCATTTGCAGTGGCTGGAGGCCCTGGCATGCCCATTCTTTCTCTGTCTCTCTCTGCTTATTTCTCTCTCTTCTCAAATAAATAAATGAAACTAAAATATTTTTTAAAATTAAAAAATGATTAGAATTTGTGCTAGAGACATGGCTCAGCAGTTAAAGATGCTTGATTGCAAAAGCATGACAGCCTGGATTCGATTCCTGATTCCCCAGGACCCACATAAAGCCAGATACATAAAGTGGCAAATGAATCTAGAGGTTGCAGTGGCAAGAGGCCTTGGAATGTCCATTCTCGCTTTCTTTCTCTCCCCCCCATCTCTTCCTCTCCCTCTTTCTCTCTCTCCCTGAAAATAAGTTTAAAAAAACAAATAGAATTTAACCAGGTGGAGATGTTCAGGAAAGGTAGAGAAGGAAAAAAAACCAGGAAAAATTAAATAGATGTTAGGAAAAAAAGAAACATTTAAAAAAATCTAACTGTGCTAAATGCTCCATATATTTTGGGATATTTTAGCCTTCACTACAATCTTGGCAGAAAAGTACTTTTAACTTGGGCATGGAGAAGTCAGTGGATATTAGGTAACAGCGTCCTCCACATTGAAACATTCCATCTTGGAGACAGGCCCATGAAGGCTCATGAGACTCAGAAAGTATCCAAACCTCACAAGTCTCAGAAAGCTCCTGGAGCTTACAAGATTGACTAGGCCCATGCCCAGTGTTACGCAAGCAGAGAACAACTGCTGGGGAGAGGAAGCCCTCGTACCAGAGGGGCTGCCTCAAAGTCCTGCAGTGTGTGCCAGAGATGCAGGTTTTGTGAGCCATCATCCATGCTGGAGTGGGCATTTTGGTGATGGAGCTGCTTGTGACTCATCCATGCCACTGTAAGTAACTCCTCAAACACACTACTGTAAACGTACTGCTTCACCAAGTTGGACTCCAGTGGAATCATTACTCTGGTTTGATGTTGGTGCCCTATGTGGTGTGAATAGCTTGCTTATATGTCCTGAGGAAAAATTAATGCAATAGTAGGTTCAAAAGGAGCATCCTGGGATTTGAACTCAAAGCCTGTAGGAAAGAAGTCTTCAACTTCCTGCATGAAAAGCAGACCCTTCAGGATCTGTAGAAAGTGAGATGATGTTAAATTAGTCTGCCCAATGGCAAAGGCAGAGTGATTAAGAGAGATAATCAGAGTTGAGAACTAATAAGAAAATAGGGCCAGGCGTGGTGGCGCACGCCTTTAATCCCAGCACTCGGGAGGCAAAGGTAGGAGGATCACCATGAGTTCAAGGCCACCCTGAGACTACTTAGTGAATTCCAGGTCAGCCTGAGCTAGAGTGAGCCCCTACCTTGAAAAACCAAAAAAAAAAAAAAAAAAAAAAAAAGAAAAGAAAAGAAAATAGGATTAAAAGGACTTGGGGATTTATCAATGAGTAAGAAAGAAGCAGAGGAGAGTAGCATTGTTCAGTATGCAAGGAACAGAGGACTCAGATGTCCTCAACCAGAGGCATGGATGCTGGGCACAAGGTTTGAGGGCGCCAACGTGTCATTCAGGACAGTTCTCAGCACTCTGGTATTGCAAATTCTGGTCTCAGAATGTCTGCTGGACTTTCTAGTGTCATAGGCAGACCCAGCTTTCTGTTTTTAACCTTTCTGCATCAAAAGTAAAGGGGAGCCTTCCCGTCTCTCCGCATGGGTGCTTCATCTGTACATACCATGAGGGACATTGGACATGCATCTCCTCCTGCATGCAGCTAGCAGTATGGTGGCTGTTATAGGGAATCTTTGGGGACAATCATGCTTATTGTTCTGGGCCAAGAAATTCTGGGCAATAAGCCCTTTAGGGAGTTCAGTATCCTGAGCAAACTGACTATATTGTGGAAGGAACCTGCTTGCTAGGAGTGCTCCCTGCATTCCCTTTACAGGGAGGGGCACTATCAGAAGAAAACCAAGGAGTCCTTTGCTACATCTTTAGAATCCCCACCCTCATCTCATTCTCAGCTGACTTTCTTTTCAGGTCCTCACAGCAAGTTGAAGCCACATTCTTGGCCACAGATGCAAAGGTGCTGGGAAAGTAAACACCACCTTTCCTGGCTGTGCAGTGGAGGAGGAAATGGAGAGAAGAGGGTAGAACGTGAGGTGGTTGTTGAGACGCTGCCAACTGCATATGCTACCGAAAATCAGAAGCAATGCCGAGACGTTTCTTTAAAATTTTATAAGTATGAACACATATATCAAATGACTCAGATGTCCCCCTCCTAAAAATTTAACAAAGAAAGGAAAGCATGCCCATGCAAAGGCTTATTCATGAAATAATGTTTTTCTTTCTTTTCTTTTTTCTTTCTTTCTTTCTTTGTCTTTTATTTTCTTTTCTTCCCCCCCCCTTTTTTTTTGAGGTAGAGTCTCACTCTAGCCCGGGCTGACCTGAGATTCACTCTGTATTCTCAGGGTGGCCTCGAACTGTGTGTGTCCCTGTGTAGAAGATCAAGGGATGGGGAGATGATCACCCATTTTGGGATGAAACCTTTCATGCTACAGCTGCTTTGAGGTCTCCACACTACTGTGAGTTATCCCTCACCTAAGCTCTGTAAGGAAGTCCAATAAACTGATTGGTTGGCCAGGGTGAACTTTAGTAGAATGGGACTTTAGACTGTGGGTGCCTGCCTATGGGGAGTAAGTGCTCATTGGCATCTTCCACAAAAGAGTTATGCTATATTTGGTGAGGACAGAAGCCATGCTGGGGATATTGAAAAAGAAGCAAAGAAGAGAGAAAAATAGCTTGCTGAAAAATTGATAAATTTGGCTCTTCTGAAAAAGGAAAAAATGAGTGGAAAGTGGTAGTGTTTGATTTATGATCTAGTAGGGAGTTGGATGAACACAGAGAGAAGTTCCAGCAAGTGGAGAGTGACAATACAGGGGAGAGGAGAGACTGCTGATGACACTAAATGCATCAAAATGGAAGAAAGGCTAGGCACGGTGGCTCATGTTTATAATCCCAGCACTTGGGAGCCTGAGGTAGAAGGATTACTATGAGATTGAGGCCATTCTGAGATATAGAGTGAGTTTCAGGTCAGCCTGGGCTAGAGTGAGACCCTCCCTCAATCCCTTCTCTGAAAAGGAAGAAAGGTTGCTGGGACCCAGAGTGCTTCTCTACTGTAGCCTCATGGGGACAATATGACCTAGAGTCAATGGCTGGTAAGACAGCATGCTGTCCTCACTGGGAGAGCACCTACTACTGCCTTGAAGAAGACTTTAAACATTGCGGCAACAGTATAATCATTATTCTAGTCTTTAGAAAGGTACACATTCAATAAATTATGAGTTCAATGTGTTTATCATCCAACTTCAGCAATTACCAGTTGATGGCCTATTTTACTTATGTCATCTCTATCACAGTCTATAAATTCCCTGTTCAAATGAATGTGAAATGAAGCAGATTCTTTTGTTTGTTTGTTTGTTTGTAGGTAGGTAGCGTTTCACTCTAGCCCAGGCTGACCAGGAATTTACTATGTAGTCTTGGCTGGCCTTGAAGTCACAACAGTCCCCCTACCTCAGCCCCCAAATGCTGGGATTAAGGCTGTGTACCACCACTCCTGGCTGAAGCAGATTCTTTTAAAAATATTTATTATTATTCAACAAATAGGCCAATGAACTGATCAGACAAATCTGAAAGGGGAAAAAACCCACAAATGTTAATAAATAGTTTTTAAAGAGTTCAACATTGTTAGCTATCAGGGAAATACACATTAAAACTACTTTGAAATTCCCCCTCACCCCAATCAGAATGGCTGTCATCAAGAAAACAAACAGTAAATGTTGGGGAAGATGTGGGGGAACTCTTGTTTGGTAGTATAAGCTGGTACAGCCACTATATAAATAAGAATGGAAATTACTCAAAAAACTTAAAAAAAAAAGTACCATATGACTGAGATATACCACTCCTGGGCATATATATCCAAAGTAGTCTGTATTCTCACACAGATATACTTGCATATCCATGTTTTATTGCTGCTCTATCACAATAGCAAGAAATTGGAACCAGCTTAGATGTCCATCAGCAGATGAATAGATAATGAAAATAAGGTGCATATACAAAATATAATTTTACTCAACCATAGGAAAAATGAAATTTGGAGGAAAATTAATGGAGCTGGACAATATAATAAGTGAGGTAACCTAGGCTCAGGAAGACAAATATTGCATGTTCTGTCTCATATTTAGATACTGGTTTCTAATTTTTTTTTTTTTTTTTTTTTGGTTTTTCAAAGTAGGGTTTCTCTCTAACCCAGGCTGAGCGCATTAGGTGAGTAGACCACATAAAAGCCAGAAGTTTCAGATGTCACTCAACACAGTGAACTTCTTGAAAGCCTACATGTTGATACCCACTGCAAGAATCCCAAGCAGCCTGCCAGAAACCCCCCAGAGGTCATTAACGTTCATCGCAGACCAAGCTTCATAGCAGTGGAGCTGCCACAGGCTTAGTACGGGAGTAGGAGAATAGGTAAAGGAATGATCGGTTATACAAATGTTAAGTGTTAAGAGTGTAAATAAATGATTGCAGCATATTACGGGCTCATTCATTCCTGATTGCTAGCAACAGCCGGCATAGTTGGCAGGATAAATGACTATACTAATTTGGAAAATTTGGGCTTTACCTAAATTAAATCAGGATCCATGGTGTAAAATAATTGGTTTGGCTAGCTAAACTCTAATTAAGATAGTAAAGGCCAAGGACAGCCAACCCCAGTGGGAACCAAGGTCATTTGTGGCCTGGGTTCACACCGTCTAGAGTGGAGTGTCGGATATAGCACAAGAAACTTCCACCAAGGCATGGTAATCACCCCTAAGACTAGGTAGCCAAAGTGGCCTGCATCCCAGCTCCAGACTCCTACAAAGTCATGGGCCATTGGAGTCCTAAGACCAGGTAGTGCAAGCTGTTTGCACTACATGGGATCTTGGCTGTCCAAGCAGCTTTTCTAATTGGCAGAATGGAAATTGGATCTTATGTCTAAGGATATAACCAAAAGAAGCTTAAATGAGTGGTATATGAGGAAGAGGTAGGTAAAGACCCTTATCGCAGTCCCAATGAGATGTATAAGATCAGAGAATGGTGGAAGGTGAGAAAGGAAAGGAAGGAGCTGAAACCCCAGTCAGGATGGTGAGGAACTGAACAGATAGTATAAGAAAAATTGCCTAGGTACCATAATGGAACCAAGATAGAAATTCCAGAACATAAACCAGAGGTCATTAAACCAATTATAGCTCAATCAGAGAAGAAGGAAATACCTGCCATTTTGTGCAAAATAATTAATGATATAGAAGAGGATAGAATGAAGAGTAAGAGATTAGCTAGACAGGGAATTGAGAGACACAAAACAAATCCTTTTTTGGAAGACGCCATTAGGGAATTAGAAGGCGAGGATACCAGGACTAAATCCAGCTTGCTGGTGTCAACGCAGAAAACCATGAGTGCTCCATATAAAATGGTCCATGGGCTATGATAATGTAGAACATGCAACAGAAACAAGGTCCCTGACTCGTGCTGAAATTCAGAATTATAGATAAGATTTTGCACAAAGATCCGAGAAGATGTCACAGATGTGACTAGGATCTGGGAGAAAGGTAGTGATACATAATGTTGGCAGCTGATGAAATGCGTAGTCTAGCCAGCATAGTGGGAAACCCACACATATATGAAAGTCTTAGCACAATCCTGGAGGCAAGCACTGGGATCTGCATTCGTTATTTGCTTGGATGGCATTCACATGGGTACATGCCTTTCCTATCTTGGATCTTGTTGCACTGGAGGCAAAGGAGCCATGGAGGACTAAGTAGGAGACCATCCAGCTTGGTTGGAAGTTAGTGATATTATATGAAATTTATAATATAGTCATAAATACACCCCAAGTGGAACCCCTGAGGCCTGGAATGAGAAAAATTATTATTAAAGGTGCTCCACAGCATATGCAGATGACCCTTACAACCACCCTAGCCGGTTATCCTACCATTGCTGCAATTGACTTCTTTAAACAGACGTGGGAGTTATAAACTGATAAGGTAGTGTAGGAATTAAAGTCCCCCAGGTGGCATCATTCCCCACCCAAGGCTTCAGACCCACAACTGAGAGCTGACTAGCCAGGACAGGAGCTCCTGGGTAGCAGTGCAATTGTTACTGCCAGATGAAATGTAAACGTCCCACCTTAAAAAAAGAGGCACACCCCTGGGGCCCTCATACCCCGGGGGGGGGTTTCAAAACATTAGATCTTTCAGGAATGTCAGATGGACCAAAATATAGAGCCAACCAATAATGGGAGGTGGAAGACCCACCAGGTGGGGACCTTAGAACCCCCTCAGACCAATGATGGGGTACTCAAGAGGGACCCAAGGCCATATATCCAGCTATGCTGTATTGTCTTTTGTTCCTGGTAGACAGTGGAAGTCAGATAAACATAATCTCTAGTTTGCCTGCTAGACAAACAGATAGGAAAATAATAGTAGAGGGTGTCCACCAATATACCTCCAGGACTCCCATTGAAGAAATAAACTTTAGGATATTCGATAAAAATATACAATGTGAAGCCATCTTTATGGCTGCCCCCATTGATATATTAGTGATGGGTATGATTCCAAAAATGTTTCCTGATTGACATTCTGTAAAAGGATAAAGGAACTGAGCCAAACTATGTTAAGTACCATGAAGCTGCCACCCATACAAGTGCCTACTATGGTTCCATCATTTACTAAACAGTATACGTTGAAGGGAGGACATGAGGAAATTTCTTAAAATATAGAAAAGCTGTTAAAAGAAGGTATTATTGGGCAAACTCAATCATTCTCATTCAATAGCCCAGTATAGCTGTTCATAAACCCAGTGATCAAGGCTGCTTTATAGTATATTACTGGAACATCAATGCCAATACCCCTGTGTTGTAGTCAGGTTTGCATTGCTGGCAGAAATCACCAGACCAAGAGCAGCTTTGGGAAAAAAGGGTTTATTTTGGCTTACATAGTTTTATGAATCTTAATGATGTTCAAACATCCTCATAATCCAAGGTTTTTTAACTGATCCATAATACCAAAAAATCCCCCAAAACTACATAATGGCACAGAATAAACATTCACACTGCAAAAGATGGCATTGGTCATAGCAAAGAAATATTCAACCAACACAAGATTTAAACAGGGCAAACATCAAACTCTGTAGCTACAAGTCCAACAACTCTAGTCAGTGACAAGTCTCAAAGTCCAATAATTCTAACCAGCAACAAGTCTCTGGAGTTCCACTTCTGCCCCTACAGCTAGGCTACTCACAGTCCTGGAAAACTTCATCCTGGTCTTGCAGCTCTCCTTGGCAGCCATCTCGTGGTCCTGGCATCTCCACTTGGTCTCCACTGCAACCCACAGTTCATCCTTATGGCTCCATCCAGTCTCCATGCAGGCATCCAGCAAACCTGCTTCACACTGCCCATGGCCATTTCCAAAACACAAGACCACACTGCAAACTCAATGACCCTCTCTTTCCTGCATTTATTCTATTCCACAATAGAAGGTAGGGTGCCAATTTATTAATCCGGGGGGAATAAAGCAGACTTTGAAGAACAAGACACTCCTTAAGCACTCAGACCCCTTCAAAGAATCTACATTCTTCTTGTTGCCCCAGTGTAGGTCAGCTGGCCCAATCTCTCAATTGCTGCTGAATGGGCAACAGTTTGGGCCCAAAGATTTCATTTTGTGTGATATCACTCTGCACACACCAGTCTGTTTTTATGCACTGCAACCCCATACAACTTCTCAGGACACGGCCATAACAGCAAGCCTCTCACACAAACTGCTTCTAGCCCAGTCCAGGAAAAGGTCTTTTTCACCCTCATAAGCCAAACCTCACAGTCCATAGTTCTTACTATATTCAGGTCTTTCAACTCTGACCAGAATAATCCAGCAAGCTATACTTATAGCACTATAAGGCATCTCTCAGGCTAAGGTTTCAAATCCTTCCACATTTCTCTTGAAAATCAGCTCCAAAAAGCCAAAGGCAACAGGTGTCTAGCAGCAATCCAACTCCTTGGTACTAACTATACTGTTGCAGTCAGGTTTGCATTGCTGGCAGAAATCACCTGACCAAGAGCAGCTTTTGGGGAAAAAAGGGTTTATTTTAGTTTACAGACTCTAGAGGATGCTCCAGGATGGCAGGAAAATGATGTCACCAGCAGAAGGTGGATATCACTTCCTCGCCAACATTAGGTAGGTAGACAACAGCAACAGGAGAGTGTGCCAAACACTGGCAAGGGGAAACTGGCTATAATACCCACATGCCTGCCCCACTCAATACACTGCCTCCAAGAAGCATTAATTCCCAAATCTCCATCAGCTGGGAACCTAGCATTCAGAACACCTAAGTTTATGGGGGACACCTGAATCAAACCACCACACCCTCCAATTCCAGGAAATCTACCAGAAGTAGAGAAGTTATTTAACAGGATTAAGAAATTTAATGCCAGTTTCTTCACATCAGTTGATTTGAGTGATATGTTCTTCTCCTGCCACTCCACAAAGATAGCTGAGAATATACTACATCTACATGGCAGAACAACTAATATCAATTTACAAGGGTACCTAAAGGATACAGAAATAGTCTGATCATAGCACATGTAAGCTTACAATGGAGTATGGACAAAATTCACCCAGAACCAGGAGTGTTAGTATTATCATATGTAGATGATATTACTATTTGTGGCAAAACAAAGGACACCATACAAATAACATTGGACACCCTGATAGATACATTAAAGAATGATGGCTGGATGATAAATCAGGAAAAGGTCCACCCACAAGACACTAGAGTAAAATAGCGTACCAGCCAGCATAATGGACAAGATAGCAAATCTATGGCCACCAGAAAACAAAATTCAGATACAACATTTGATAGAATTATTCAGATATTGGTGCCTATCTATACCATACTTGCAATTAATCCTCAAACCCCTTTATGAGGTTACCAGGAAGGCTTCGGACTTCATATGGGGTCAAGAACAGCAACCGGCTTTTAAGACAGCCTGAGAATATATATCTGAGTTTAGCCAACTGTATACCATTCAACCCTCAGATGTGATATACATAGACACTGTGGATATGGCTGATTATGGCAATTGGAGCATCTTTGCTAAAGCAATAGATGGGACTCAGAGACCAGTGGCCTTCTTTTGCAAATGATTCCCATATTCAGAGAACAAATATTCACTTTTTGATAAGGTAGAATGGATGTTGTATGAAGCACTGGGGACATTGAACCCTAACCTGGAGGACCAGTGCCTAGTAGTTTGGACTCCTATCCTGTTGCTAGAATGGATATGAAGGCCTGGATAGGCATTGCTAGGAACCAAAATTGAACTGAAGGTATTACAGTGGAAATGGTACCTTCAAGAGTTCATTTGAGACCACGGGTTGATGCTGGGTTGGGTATAGAGGAGGTGGCTCAGCTGCCACTTGTACACAAACCAATTTATATCCAAAACCCTCCCCAAAATTGGCATCTGTTGGAACACTGGGGAAAACTAAGTGGGATCCCACACAAGTGAACATGTGGCTCACAGCTGGCTCATCAACCAACATCAAGGGCAAGCTGTGGTGGAAATCAGCAGCCTGGAGACCATCGGATGGGCAACCGATGAAGGCACAAAGAAATCAGTGTAACATGCTGAGGTAGCTTTATTGGCCATAAGAAAATTAGTAGAGGAAGGTTATAGTCTGATCCCTGTATTCTTAGCTTTGTGGTATCTTTGCAATGGAATTACCAGTTGGTCCACCCAATAGAAGCAAACCAATTGGACTATCAATGGGAAGAACATATGGTCCAAAGAGGATTGGAAGGAGGGCTGGAGAGATGGCTTAGCAGTTAAGGTGCTTACCTGCAAAGCCAAACGACCCAGGTTCGATTCCCAGAACCTATGTAAAGCCAGATACACAAGGTGGCACATGCATCTGGAGTTTGTTTGCAGCAGCTGGAGGCCCTGGCACACCCATTCGTTCTCTCTTTTTCTCTCTGCCTCTTTCTCTCTCTCAAGTAAATAAATAAAAATAAAATAGTTTTAAAAAGAGGATTGGAAGGAAATCAGTGAATTAGTGCAAATTAAGATTTTAGTGAGTCATGTTTATGTGTACACCTCACAAACAGATGTTTCAAATCAACATAATGACAAGGCTGACAAACTTGAACAGATTATGGTCATGAGAATTAGGAATGGCATGCCATGGCAAGTAGCTGAACAAAAAGACACTAAAATAAAATTAAGACCCAAGGAATGGCTATACATAGCAACAATTGCCGATGATGAGCTACTGGTACTACATAAGTGCTTAGGACATTTAGGCACTCATGCCATGTTCTTGTGGGTAATTTTATGCAACTTGCCTATTTCTTTTCTTTTTTTTGGTCTTTTTTTGTTTGTTTGTTTGTTTATTTGTTTTGAGGTAGGGCCTCATTCTAGCCCAGCCTGACCTGGAATTCACTCTGTATTCTCAGGGTGGCCTCAAACTTGTGGTGATCCTCCTTACCTCTGCTTCCCGAGTGCTGGAATTAAAGGCATGTGCCACCATGCCTGGCTTAATGTGCCCATTTCTTGGCAGCACTTCAAGGCAGTAATTTCCTGATGTACAGAATTTCTAGGGCTAATCACTAGGTTTGGGCAGAATCCCTAGTAATGCACACAGACCAGATAGGTTTAACCACTACGTGAAAATAGATTTAATAGGACTCTTGGTAAGTTTTAATAACCAATATTGTTGTACCATCATTGATGTTAGCACTGGGTTAGGTACAGCCAAGGCATTCCATGGACCTAATCAGATTGCAGCCATATATACTTTCTGGACATGGATTGCCCAACATGGCATGCCAGCAGTGGTCACGTCACAACAGGGATCACACTTTCTGGGAACAATGATACAACAGTGGGTAAAACAATGGATATACTGTGGGATTTTGTTCTACCATATAACCCTACAGCAGCAGGAGATGTTGAGAGATGTAATGGGTTATTGAGGAATAAGTTGAACTCTCTAATAAGAACTCCTTTAAAAATGTCTTAGAGATTGCCTGCTATGAATTAAATTCCTATTACAGGCAAAACTGCTATAGGGCCTTAGAAGAGGTATATGGTAAAGGGAGTGTATATGTACCAGAGACTGAACAAACACCAACGCCAATTATCCCACATAAGATTTGACGGTGAAACGCAGACAACTCCTCTCTTCACAGGAACTAGTGGCACCAGGACAAGGGAATACCACTTGGACCACCTGAGAGAGAGGAGATTTACAGATGACTAAAATTAAGGACATCAACACAAGGAATTGAATTGTGTGTCAAAAACAGCCTGTTGATGTTTATACTAAGGGCACTCACCATCCTTCTTGTGCTTTTCATTTGGTCACCTTGATGGGACATTACAACTTCTGTGGATTCTGCAGTGAGAATAGCACTTACTGGCAACAGACATGGGTGACCAACAATACCTTGTGCTTAATAGACTCGTTTACATCATGTGCATCATAATGATTGGCATACCCATGACTGTTCCAGAGGGCGATACCATTGGCAATACCATGGAAACCACAAAAAGTGCCCACAAATGGACATGTTCACCATGATCCAGAAGGGCTATCAGAATATTGGAATCATTACCAGTTTGCTTTGAATCTCATGTATGGTAGACAATCATTTTGGGCTGAATATACCTATTATCAACATGTGGGTCTGTATGTGTACTATTCTTACTGTGACCAATATAGGAATGCCATAGCTCAATATAGTCTGTTATTTAGAGCAATTATATTTGATATCAATAATAACAATATTTACAATGAAAATTTCCTGAGATGGCACACTACAGAACTTCGGAGGCAGGTGACTCCTGCTTCAGCCATATATGTATTTTACATGAGGAAGATTGACCTCCACACATGAAAGAGCGACTCTCTCAGATTTAACAAGAATGTTGCAACAAGGATAACAATCAGTTGGGATGAAGAAGACACGGACCAAACATTCACATGTAAATATGGAGCAGACACAAAATTTCTTTCAGCATTTTTCTCCCTATGGTCTGCCCAGATGTTAGATATTGACTATGATTATGATTATTATGGTGATTATTACAAATATGAGGGTGCAGAGACCACAGGGTCACCAGCAACAGAGCCAATGGAACAAACAACAAAGCCAGCAACAATAAGTCCTTGGTTGGACAAACACATTAAACCACAGCAGAACTTCAAATGGATACCCATACCCAAAGCCTCACTCTGTCCAAATGAATTGTGGATATCATACCCTATACTGAACAACACCAACTACACAATTTTATGTGTAGCTGGATTCCCCAACTTACCATACTATGGTAAATTTGAGAGATGAAACACACACGCTATAGATATGGATGTGACAAACACCTCTTTTCCTCTCATCATGGTCTGGTGGAAAATGCTTGTTCTGGGGACTCATCATTAAAATTTCCAATTATATTGGCAGATCCTATTCCCCAAATGTATGTGACTTATGTTGTCAGGACTAAGGATGCATCAGAAGGATGCCAAATCTCTGGATGTGTTATGCTTGGTGGCAATAGCATTACCAGGCCGGAATGGCACAAACACTAAGATAAATGCCTATCCTGTGGTCCTATGACTAAGCATACCCTACCACACATGGAAGGGATGACATGTCCTAAAAAATGGACATATACATTTTCGGGGATTGCAAGGAGGGAATATTCTGGTACTCCTCAATAACCTTACAGCAACATATGGAGGAGAAAGTGCGATGGCCATCAACAACAAGAAGAATGTAACTTGGTGAGTGGTGGCTCATAATGACAGGTATAAAAACATACAGAGCCTGACTATGAACTCCACTCATGCATTTTGGTGGAACTGATCAAGAATTAATTCTTCCTTTGGCTGGAAGGGTACTCCAGTATACTGGCTATCTAGCCAAAATGAATACTTCCAGTCCATCATTCTTGCCTCAAAATGAGGGAAACAAAACACACATTACAAACTGAGAGCATTACTGATGTACCTTTTTGACCCCTTTAACCACACCAACCAGACACTGGTGTTGTACATTGGTAACAGGACAACGTTTGGGACAGATATGTTTGTGAAAACCTTCTGTAACACCACAGACTTCACTGGAACTAAAAAGTCTGCACCATTTCAGATTCTACTGGACATACATTTGCACAATAAAATAGTTGAATATAAATCATGCAGGTTGTGTAATGCATCCTGTTACAACATGTCTACAGTGGAATGTATCTTCACACATTTGGAACTCAAGCATTGGGCACTGTTAGCCAGACTAGGCTATGATCAGGGAGTCCAGCTAATGGAGATGGATATTGTAGAGACAAGATACTCAGTTAAGGAGGCAGAGCACAGAATTATAACATGGTGTCATATGGCAGGAATGAAGTTTGGAACCAGACTACAAGCTTTTAGACACCACCACTATCCTCCATATTACTTCTACATAATTATCCCTCTACCACGAGTGAGAAAGTGGGGCATCATAGATCTGGTGATGCACACTGCAGACACTAATACAACCCAATCAACCTTGATGTTGGACAAGTGTTTCAATTTTAATTCCAAATGGATTTTCCCAATCTCCTTTGAATCTTGCTATACATAAGATGATAGTGATTCACCATGTATCATTGACAGGGAAGGATTCAATGAATCCCACAGGTTCCTTACTGCACATTATAAACCCACTGTCTGGATAGCACATCAAGAGGAAGCAAACCCAATTATTACTGAAGCATCAATGTTAGTACCAGATTTATCAGCACCAGCAAGATTAATTCTTCAGCCCAGAATACAGCCAATCACCATAATGTTCAACCTTCAGATATGGCTCCCACTGGAAGGGCTCTGCCCAGAGGACAGCATACACCCACTCCCGGTTTTCTCTTATTCCTTTGCTAACAGATGGTCAGCAATAAAACCATTACAATTTTTGGCAGTCGGTGCATTCATAGCAGGGGCAGCATTAGGAGCAGTCATTGCCTCAGCCATGCTATCCCAGATACAAGTGGATATCACAGATATTAAACATCTGACAACAGAACAAGCTCAGGCTATTTCATCACTTTCAGATGCCCTCCATACCACACATGCACTATTGATGCAGATGCAACTGGAAGTGAAATTATTGCAAGAGTCTGTTAACAAATATGCCAAATACACAGCTCAATCACTGGACTCAAGGATGCACTTGATCAGGAACAACAAACAACTTGAACAATGTACCCAATACAAACTCATGTTGCGTAGGCTCAAGATTGAACTTAGTACTCTATTGTCCACAGGACTGAGAGCAGAAACTGCAACCTTCACATCTATCTTGGACAGCCACCAAACATCATATTGCAAACACAGTATATGTAAAATACATTACCTACAAGTATTTACTGACCTAGCAGTTCCAGCATACATGACTAAAACACTCCTGTGATTCTTGGGTAATAGATTTATCCTACCTATTCAATCTTTTCTCTGGGCCAACATACCCCAAGATGCAGCATATTAACCCTTGGATGATACACTCCATTTGAGTGCTAACACTTAACTTTCTACAAAACCACTACTAACAGATCTGCAGGTGTCTGGAGTTTCCCTGACCACCTTTCCAGACAGAGTGGAGGACTTAGAAATTTTTTTATTCTCAGTCTGCAACATGCACAGCTTCTCTATTACCATTTTCTACTACAACAGGACTTACAAGAACTGATCTACTGCAGTATCTGGAAGATGTTTCCTCATCACAAGTCCTTATAAAGTAAGTGTACACTTTGATTCCTTGAACATCATGAAGATCTCAATGATCATGATCCAACAAGAAAACATATTCAACCCAGCCAAATCCTTTGAACCAAAATGGTTTCAAGATGGGCATTATTTCCAAAGCATTCAAGACTCCATCAGTAGACTAACTTCCATCCTGCAACACAATAGAAAGCAGTTCAGCAATATGGACAACTCCATTCATCAATACTTCTGGAATGTGGACGCAGACGTGGACCATGTGAATCATGTCACACATGTCTTACAGACCCACTAGCATGGATACATAAAGTACACAAGATGGGGCACTGTTCCATTTGGGACACATTAGGACATATTGTGCAGTAGACTTCACATGTACATGGACTTGGAATCCCTGGCACTGGGTCAAGGAAGCATTTTATCATATACTTGTGGTCATTGCAGCCTATACTTGCATTAAGGTAGTATTTCTCCTTTTCAGATGTACTGCTGCACAGACTTTCAACAAGAAAGCATTGATACCATTGTTATCTGGAGAAAATATGGAGAACTTGGATAACTTCAACTCAAACCAAAAATTCTGCCTGAATTGGCTGTGATCATGTTTCTTCCGACTTTGCCTAAGGCATTGCCTGACATATAATGCCTATATACAAAACAATGCGGCACATCTTAGAATGGATATCATCATGTTCCTGCCACTTCTGCACCAGATGATGATCAATTACTACTGGCCTTAGAACTGAAGAAAATGACTCTTATTTCACAGTGTTCATCTGCCATCTCTTGTACTACAACTGAGATATACATATCACCCCCAGGAAACAGGAAGACCACATCATCCAACTTATAGGATTCTGGCCTCCATATACATATCCAATAGGAAAAATACTTGTCTGACCACTATATGCCATACTAAGGTTGCTAAGCGATGCTGACATGATCTTGATGATGATGGACTACTATTGAAAGTCAATGGAACAGACTGATAAGAATATGGTGATTCTTGTTGGAACACTGAAAGAATTTTGTTTAGGGAGCTACTCAGGCCATTTGTGAAATTTTGTATTTTTCAGGTCAGAGCAATTCATTACATGGAGGTCATACCAATGATCATACCTCCAATACAAACGTCTTTGCCCCATCACCAGGAAACTATACTACCACTAATGGACACACATGTCTGGGAGCCCTTTAAGACTGAACTGTCATATCACCCAGCGTGGACCACTCCTGGTCTTCTTGGTATCTTTGATGGTCTTTTTGTGTTTGTTGTACTTTCTTATAAGATATAACCAATGACTGTATATCACTTACCCCTAGCTTGTTGTGTTTGTCATGTGTGATACCTCCTCAACTGATGTCTCAAGGTATAGAGGGTGGGATGTCAGGAGCATAGTGAAAGTCAAGCTGAGGCAGCCAACCCTAAGGTGGTGAAGATATGCAAAGCAAACAATCTTAAGGTGGTTATCAGCAGTGCATTGGGTGACTAGGCCACGACCACATAAAAGCCAGAAGTTCCAGATGCTGTCATTTGATACCCATGACAGGACTCCTAAGCAGCCTGTGAGAAACCCTGGAGGTCATCGCCATTGGTCGTGGAAGGTGAGCTGCCTCGGGGGTTAGGACAGGAGTAGAAGGAGAACAGGTAAAGGAATGATTGGTTATGCAAATGTTAAGTGTTAAGAGTGTGAATAAATGCTTCTAGCACTATTACAGACTAGCTCCTGATTGCTCACCAAACCCAGCAGTTAAACCGTTTGCCTAAAATTTATTGAGCAGGTCCTAAGTTGGTGATTGCTAACAAAGAACTTAGTATAATTTTAATAAAATTTAATTTAATTGATTTTCTTGAGAGAGGGGATCATGTAATCAAGTCTGGCCTCAAACTCACTTTGTAATTGAGATAACATTGAGTTCTGATCCTCCTGCCTCCACCTTTTAAGTGCTGGGATTATGAATGTGCACTAGTACCCCTGTAGATCAAACCTAGGGCTTCCTGCAAGAACTCTACCAAGTAAGCACATACCTAGGCCCCCTTTTAAAAATATTTTTATTATAAAAGGAAAAGAGAAGAGAGCAACATAAAATGAGTAGGATATGATACGCTAATGGAGCCGTGTCTTGCTCAATGGAAGTCGTAGTTCTCACTGTGCTCATCAGATAAATTGGTTCTAATTTTACTCTTGGTGTGCTTTGTTCTTAAAATAGTTGCTCACTAAAAAAAGAAGAAGGAAAAAGACATTTATTAGATTTCTGCTGGGTCATAAAGGGAACGTAACAGTAGAAAATGTGTTTAACACAGCGAAAAATTTAATAAATCTGATAAAAAATTTAAAAAGTAGCTCCAGAACTGAAATAAATATCTTGGCTGAAAAGAAAATAGTTGCTTACAGATGTAGGTACTCCCAGAAAGTGATGACATGAGTAAGGCATGATTGTGAAGTCAGAGGTATCTCTCTCTGGGAGATAGGACCTAGAAAAGCCCAGCCAAGAGACATGATCCATTTTTTCCTTGAAGTTGTATGGAAGATTACAGCTCTATGCATTCCCTTTAAACACTGACAGGTTAGACCATTTTTCTTCAAATTTCATTGTGTTATTTTTCCTTCTTCTACTTCTGTGTAGAATTCCATCATGTAGATATAACACATCTTGGTTACCCATTTGTCTAATGATGGACATCTGTGTTGATTCCAGTTCTTAGCTATTATTAATTTAGCAGCTATAAACATGGTTGAGCAAATCTCTCTGAACTGAGGCTTGGTGCTTTTAGGGTAAAAAGGGAATAGAGGGTCTGTTGGTAACTTTGTAGTCAACATTTTTAGGAGTCTCCATATTGCTTTCCATAGTGGTTGTACCATCTTACATTCCCACCAACAGTGAATGAGGGTTCCTATTTCTCCACAACCTCGCCAGCATTTGTTGTCATTCGATTTTTAAATATTTTCCTTCCTTACTGGGATAAAATGGAATCTCATAGTTGTTTTAATTTGCATTTCCCTGATGATTAGGGATGTTGAACATTTTCTTAAGTGTGTGTTTGCCATTTGTGTTTCTTTCTCTGAGAACTCCCTGTTCATTTCTCTGCCCCATTTTGTGAGTGGGTTGTTTGACTTTTTATTGTTTAGGTTTTTGAGTTCTTTGTAAATTCTAGAAATTAGGCTTCTGTCAGTTGTATAGCCACAAAAATTTTCTCCCATTCTGTGGGTAATCTATTGGCTCTGTTTATTGTACAATAAATGAGTGATAAGAACAAAGTATCTACAGAAATGCGTTTTCAAATATAGGCAAGTATGTAAGATGTATTCCTAATGTGAAATTATATTATTGATTTAAATATTGAGTAAATTGTAATAATAATGGTATTGGCTCTGCTTATTGTAGGTTTGTCTGCGAAAAAACTTTTCAGTTTCATGAGATCCCAATAGTTCAGTGATTGCTTAATTTCCTGAGCTACTGGGCTTTTGTTCAGGAAGTCTTTTCCCAACCCTATATCATGGAAAGTTCCTCCGATTTTTCCTTCCAGTAGTTGTAGAGTTTCCTGTCTTATATTGAGGTCTTTGATCCATTTGGATTTGAGTTTTGTGCATGGCGAGATGTGTGGATTGAGTTTCATTTTCCCGCATATGGTTATCCAGTTTGTGCAGCTGTCTTTTTTCTAATCTACATGTTAGGGTCTTTGTGAAATATCAAGTAGCTGTAGTTAATAGACCCAAAGTCTGGGTCCTCGATTCTGTTCCATTGGTCTATAATCCTGTTTTTATGCCAATACCATGCTGTTTTTATTACTATGGCTTTGTAGTATAACTTTAGATCAGGTATGATGATGCCTCTAGAGGTGTTTCTTTTGCTGAGGATATGCTTGGATATCTGAGGCTTTCTGCCATTTCATATGAATTTTAAGATCATTTTTTCTATCTTAGTGAAGAAAAATGTTAGGATTTTTATTGGTATTGCATTAAATTTGTATATTGCTTTTGCTAAGATTGCCATTTTCACAATGTCAATTCTGCCTATCCAGGAGCATGGGAGGTCTTTCCATTTTTGCAGGTCCTCCTCAATTTCTTTTGTGAGTGTTTTTATGTTTTCATTGTAAAAGTTTTTCACATCCTTAGTTAATGTTATTACAAGGTTTTTTTGTTGCTATTAGAGATGGGACAACATAATTATTTCTTCTCTGTATCTTTGTCTTTTGCATATAGAAAGGCTACTGATTTTTGCATATTGATTTTGTATCCTGCTACTATGCTGAAGGAGTTAATCACCTTTAAGAGCTTTGAGATGGAGGTTCTTGGGTCACTTATGTATAGAATCATATTGTTTGTGAATAGGGTTAACTTCTTCCTTTCCAATTTGTATCCCTTTTATTTCTTTCTCCTGTCTTATTGTTTGAGCTAGGACTTCCAGTACTATGTTGAAGAGCAGAGGTGAGAGTGGACACCCCTGTCTTGTTCCTGATCCCAATGAGAATTCCTTCAGTGTCTCCCATTAGGTATTATTTGGGCTTTAGGAGCTTTATATATGGCCTTTATTATGTTGAGATAGAAACTGTCCATGTCTATTCTCTCCAGTGTTTTGATCATGAAGTGATGTTGTATTTTGTCAAAGGCCTTTTTTGCATCTATCAAAATGATCCTGTGGTTTTTGTGTTTAAGCTTATTTATGTGGTGTATTACATTGACAGATTTCTGTACCTTGACCCACCCTTGCATTCTTGGAATGAAGCCCATTTGATCCAGGTGGATAATGCTTTTGATGTGTTATTGAATTCAGTTTGTGGGGATTTTGTTCAGGATTTTGAATGTATGTTCGTCAGGGAAATAGGCTTGTAGTTTTCTTTTCTTGTGGCATCTCTGCCTGGTTTTGGTATTAGGGTGATACTAGCTTCATAAAACGAGTTGGGGAGCTTTCCCTGTTCTCCAATTTTGTGGCACAGTTTGAGAAAGATTGGTTTCAGTTCTTCAATGAAAGTTTGATAGAATTCAGCTAAGAAGGTATCTAGTTCTGGACTATTCTTTTTGGGGAGGTTTTTGATCACCTTTTCAATCTCAGTGGGTGTGATAGGTTTGTTTAGGAGATTAATCTGCTCTGAATTTAGCTTTGGTAGGTGGTATGTGTCCAGGAATTCATCCGTTTCCTCCAGATTATCCAGTTTTGCGGAGTAGAGGTTTTTGAAATAAGTCATGATGATTCTCCCAATTAAACTTATTTCTGTTTTGATCTCTCCTTTTTCATTTCTAATTTTGTTAATTTGAAGCATCTCTTTTTTTTAACTTGATCAAATTGGCCAGGCATTTATCAATGTTGTTTATTTTTGTTTTGTTTTGTTTTTTATTTATTATTTATTTATTTTTGGAGAGAGACACAGAGAGAGACAGAGAGAGAGGGAGAGGAGGACAGATAGAGATGGGTGCACCAGCAGCCTCTCAGCTGCTGAGAAAGAAATTCAGATGAGGGCGCCCCTTTGTGGTCAAGTGCGGCATTGGGCCCTTGGTTCACTTTGCATCTGGCTAAACATGAGACCTGGAGATTGGAGCTGCTGGAGATTGGAACCAGCATTCTTAGGCTTAGGAGGCAGGCGCCTTAACCGCTAAGCCATCTCTCCAGCCCTAATATTTCATTTTTATTTATTTTATTTGAGAGAGAGAGGGGTACAGAAATAGGCAGGTAGAGAGAGAGAGAGAGAGAGAGAGAGAGAGAGAGAGAGAATGGGCACGCCAGTGCATCCAGCCACTGCAAACGAATTCCAGAAGTGTGCACCCCCTTGTGCATCTGGCTTATGTGCATCCTGGAGAACTGAGCCTCAAACCGGGGTCCTCAGGCTTCACAGGCAAGTGTTTAACCACTAAGCCATCTCTCCAGCCCTTGTTTATTTTTTTCAAAGAACCAGCTCTTTGTTTCATTGATTGTCTTAATTGTTATCTTAGTTTCCAATTCATTAATTTCTGCCCTTATCTTAATTATTTCTTTCTGTCTGGAGCTTTTTAGGTTGGATTCTTCTTGTTTTTCCCATGCCTTTAGGTGGATGGTTAGGTTATTGATTTGGGATCTCTCTGTCTTTGTTATGAAAGCATTTAGTGCTATGAATTTTCCCTGAGGACTCCCTTCATTGTATCCCATAAATTTTGGTACAGTGTATTCTCTTTGTCATTCATTTCTAGAAAATTTGCAATTTCATTTTTTATTTTGTCCACTACCCACTTATTGTTTAAAGGTGTATTGTTCAGTTTCTAGGAGCTGGTGGGATTCCTGACACATCTTTTGTTGTTAATTTCTAGCGATACAGCATTGTGATCTGATATCATGCAGGAGAATATGTTGATCTTCCTAAATATATGGAGGCAGGCTTTATGACCTAGGATATGATCTATTTTCGAGAAGAATGTGTAATCTGTGGGTTTTGGGTAGAATGTTCTGTAGATGTCTGTCAGATCTATTTCATCTATGGTTTTGTTGAGCTCTCTTACTGCCCTGTTAACTTTCTGTTTGGATGATCTATCTATTGCTGATAGTGGAGTATTGAAGTCCCCAACTATGATGGTGTTGGTGGTTATTTCTGTTTTGTTGTCAAGTAGATTTTTTTAATGAATTGTGGTACACCTGTCTTTGGTGCATAAAGATTGATGATTGTTATATCCTCTTGTTGGATCATTCCCTTGGTAAGTAAGAAAGAAGTGGCCCTCTTTGTCTTTTTTATTTTTATTTATTTATTTTTTTGACAGAGAAAGAGGGAGTGACAGGGAGGGGGGAGAGAATGGGCATGCCAGGGCCTCCATCCCCTGCAAATGAACTCCAGACACATGCACCCCCTTGTGCATCTGGCTAATATGGGTCCTGGGGAACTGAACCTGGGTCCTTTGGTTTTGCAGGCAAATGCCTTAACTGCTAAGCCATCCCTCCAGCTCCTTTATCTTTTTTGATTACTTTTGGTTTGAAGTCTATTTTATCTGATATTAGTATAGCAACACCTGCTTGGTTTTTTTTTTTTTGTTGTTGTTGTTTTTTCTGTTTGCTTGGAATATCATTTTCTACCCTTTACCCTGAGTATACATCTGTCTTTAGTGGTGAGGTGGATTTCTTGAAGACAGCAGATTGAGGGGTCTAATTTTCTGATCCACCCTGTTAGCTTATGTCTCTTGATGGGTAAATTAAGGCCATTCATGTTCAGGGTAATAACTGTGAGGTTTGACTTAATTCCTGCCATGTTGTGGTGGTTTATGTGGTTTGGTGTGTTCTTGGACTTCGTAGGTTTTTTTTTTTTTTTTTTTTTGCCTTCTCTGAGTTTGGTTATTGTGATCTGCTTCTTGTAGACACTTGAGGTTGGTTGTTTGATTCTTCTGTGTGGAGAATTCCCTGAAGTGCTCTCTGTAGGTTTGGCTTTGTGTTCATAATGTTGTAAAGCTGAGTTTTATCTTGGAAAGTTTTTCTTTCACCATCTCTTATGAGGGATACTTTTGCTGTATAGAGCAGTTTGGGTTGGACGCCGGAAGTTCTTAGACTTTGCAGTGTTCCATTCCAGGCCCTTCAGGCTTTCGAGGTTTCCATTGAGAGGTCTGAAGTAATTCTGATGGGGTTACCTTTGTATGTAAGGTGTTATTTCTCCCTACCTGCTTTTTAGGATTTTCTTTTTGTTATAAATGTTTAGAGTCTTTTTTTTTTTTTTTTTTTTTTTTTTTTTTTTTCGAGGTAGGGTCTCCCTCTAGCCAAGGCTGACCTGGAATTCACTATGTAATCTCAGGGTGGCCTCACTCATGGTGATCCTCCTACCTCTGCCTCCTGAGTTCTGGGATTAAAGTGTGCACCACCACGCCCGGCTTGTTTAGAGTCTTAATGAAACTATGTCTTGGAGAATTTCTCCTTTGGTCCAGTCTGTTTGTTGTTCTGTTAGCTTCTTGTAACTTGATAGGAATTTCTTTTGAGAGAGTGGGAAAGGTTTCTTCAATAATTTTGTTGAATAAGTTCTCCATGCCTTTGGTCTAAATTTCTTTCCCTTCTGGTATCCCCATGATCTGAATATTGGGACGTTTAAAGGTATCCCACAGTTCCCTCATGTTCTGTTCACAAGAATTTTGAAGTTATTGAAACTTTTGGATTCACAAAGTGTTTCTTCTGTTTTGTCTTCCTGTTCTGAGTTTCTATCCTCCACATGGCTGACTCTATTCTTGAGAGCTTCTATAGAGTTTTGGGCTTATTCAATTTGGTTTGTATTTTCTACTGCTTTTTTATGTATAGTTTCCATCCTTGTTGAGTTCCCTTTTCACATCATTTTCTGATTTTCTTAATGTCTCTTGGAATTCATCCTTGCATTTATTTATGCTTCATTGAGCTTAGTTAGCTTGTTGTTGAAGTCCTCTCTTTCTTCGCTTTCCTTCAGGTCATTTAACTGTCATTAGAGCCCTTCCTGGTTCTTTTCTATTAGGTCTAATCTCGCGAGAACAGCATTCATACAATTATTGGCCCTTTGTTGATTTTCTGCAAGTTCTGCTATGTTTTTGGCCAGAGTTGCATTGCTTATGTCTTTATTTTGGGGTTCTGATCCTATTATTTCTTCTATGTTTTGATTAGAGATACCCATTGTGGGATTGGGCAATCTTGTTAGATTTACTTGCATTTGATTTTTCCTGTTATTCCCTTTGAGCTGTGGTCTGCCCATCACAGTGAAGGAATCTTATTAAATATAGGTTCTGTGCACTGGGGGGGGGGGCAGCAGCTAGTGGGATGGCTTTCAGGTATGGAGCTCCACAGGGAGCCTAGGTTGGGGGGGGGCTAGGTGGGCTGAATGCTAGCTTGTTGGCCTGGGTTGGCGCATGGGGGGGAATTGGGGGAGGGTGCGGCAGTTGTGGAGGTAGCAGTGAGTGGGTCGGTGTTTGCATGTGGAGTTCTGCCGGGACAAGAAAGCATACGTAAATGCTAGTCTGCTGGCCTGGGTCCACTAAGCCTGCAGTTAGCACAGGAGGAACCTGCAGCTGGGAGTGCAGCTTGGACGGCTGCTTGGCGGGACTGGGGGACTGGTGGGTTACCCAAGAGTATGGGAATCAGAGGATTCCCTACTTTGCTCCTCTGCACTTCCCACTGGTGGTCTACTAGAATCTGCAGACCATAAAAATCTCCACTTAACTCTAAATGTCTTGCCTTTTCTTCCCCGTGAGGTGAGGCGTGATTAGGCAGACACCATCTTGACCAGAAGTCCATAAAGTCTTTTCCACATTTGGACTTGACTTTCAAAAAGTAAATGATGTCACCATAGTCAGCATCAAGACTATTAAGGAATTCCTGGAATTCATAATGAGTTAATTCCTTGGCCCTCATGAAATTCAGTCTTGATTATTTGCATGATAGTACCCATCAGTAAACAGCTTTGGTTTTTTTTTGTGATTAAATATGCTACTATATAACTATCTTTTATATTAGGATCTGAGTTGTAACTTTAAAAGAAATTTTTATTGAGAAGACAGACCTTTCTATTTAATCTTCATTATTTTGTTTTCATGATCCAATTCTTGATGCATACCAAATTTTTAGTAGATTTTGCAATATTGTCTTTTAAACTTCTAGTCTTTGAAAACTTTCACAAGTCCCAAATTGAGCAGAAAGCTTTACTATTTGCCCCAACAAAAAGTACTCATCTGCACAGTTTTCCTTAAACATTATTTATTCATAACTTTTCTTTTGGATTCTGTTTTCTTTCAGGAATTTTTAGGAGCCATGCTGGGATTTACAAAATAATAGATAAAAGACTATATTTACTTTTATTATGAAAATTGACAGGGAAATAACAAAGTTTGAATTCTTCTATAACTCAGCTGTCGATGTAGAGAGAAGCATAATGCCAATTTTAAGAGTGGCTGGTGAAATGTGAGGACAGCCAAGATGTGGATGTATTAATAATCCAATAAGAATATTTACCTACCTAACATTAAATGCCTATTATTTGTACTGGTAGGTTAAGAAATTAATGATAATCTGTGTTTCACCACAAAGTTACCATGAACAAGTGTAACATCTGATGGTGCCAATTTGACTATCTTCATTTGAAAGAGAAGAGCACACCACTGTACAACTGAAGCCATACATGGACTCAAGTAGTAACAGCATACATATATTTCTTTTGCATGGCACTGCTTCACAATGTCATCCACAAAGTTCACATGGAGAACTCTGCAATGGAGTTTCAAAAAACAATCACAGAAAGATCTTACAATGTTTTAAGTCAAGTTTATGATGTTGTGTTGGGCTGCACATGGCCAGTGGGATATGAATTGGATATCCTGATGAAAGAAAATGAAAGAAAACAGACCTAAAATGCCCTCTGTTGTTTAGTTTCATTTATATAAATGATCCAGCACAGGTAAATCCTTAGAAGGAGGAAGCTCTAATATTTGTTAGTGGATAGGAGGATGAAGGAGTGGGGAGAGGTTGCTAAGTAGATTGACTGGGGGCTTCCTTTGTAGGTGGTGAAAATGGTTTGGAGGTAGAAAGGCATGATGATTGGACAACATTGTGAAATACTAAATGCTGTGTGGTAAATTTTGTGTACTGTACTGCATACTTTGAAATGGTTAATTTATGTTGCATGAATATTGTCTTTAAAAATGTCACGGACAACTCTAAATTTCTTCAAGATTCACACTAGGTTTACTTCATTTTCCGGAATTACAAATAGAGTGATGGTAGCTTACTATAGGAACTTGATGAATCATTTGTATGCATCTTATTTGTACTGGGTCTTCCCAAATCCTTTTTCAGTGAGCTTTAAATTAATGATGCTATTAATAATAGCTACCATCACACCTCCCATCTTCTGTGTTCACCTGTCCCAGATAATTTTCTAATCTATTTTTTAGGAAATTAACACCTAATTTTCACACTAAGCTTATAAAGTGGGTATAATTATAATTTCCATTTTTGTTTGTTTTTCGAGGTACTGTCTTACTGTAGTTCAGGCTGACCTGGAATTCACTATGTAGTCTCAGGGTGGCCTCGAACTCACCATGATCCTCCTACTTCTACCTCCTCAGTGCTGAGATTAAAGGCATGTGCCACCATGCCGAGCTTGATTGCTGTGTTACACAGGTCCAAGTTCACCTGTCTGAGAAATACTGACATGGTGGCACTCACATCTCCAGTCTGACTGATCCAAAGCTTAAACTTGTTATTTTAATGACCCTAAGATACAATCCATGATGACATATAACAACAAATTTGAAGAGGCTTTGATAAGACAACAAGACTCTCTAGGTACTTCTAGTTTCAAAAATATACCTGTGCAGTTCTTAAATGAAGGAGGGTAATGTGGGGTCTAGTTGGTGAGCAACAAACTTGGAGTAGGAGATGCCAAACTGACTTGACCCAATTTAAGGGGACAAAGCCACAGTGAATCTCGTAAGTCCCCAGTGTCTTGGGAAATATTTTGGGGAAATATGACACTTCCTCAATCAAACTTTCGTAATCACTCTGTATGTAGATCCCTGTATATTCCTTCTCCAAAAGTTTTCTGCAAAATAATACTAGGCAAGGTCAGCTATGTGGATGTTGGCATGTTGAGGGAGTCTAGGCTTATTTGGTAATTCTGGCAAAACAGCTCAATGGAAAAGTATCATAAGCAAAGTACGGATTGTTGAAATGTCCTGCTGTGCCTCATCGACTCCCTCATTTCCCCTGTTACACACTCTGAAGTAGCTTGTGCATTTGTCCTCAGCCTTCTGAATATGATGCAACTCTTGGATCTCAGTGACCTGTGAGTCAGCACATCATCTGATATCAGGTGATGTGACCTGATGGCACAAGTTTTGGGCTTCTATCCAGCAACTTGAATAGCATGCTCTTTCAAAGCGGCCTTTGCTTCACTCAGAATCCACCCTGCAAAATCTTTAAGTCTGTCCTCACTACTTCCACCAAAAGAGGTTAGTATGCCTAAAGCCAGTTAGCAGATGTCGTGGAGTATGCGTTCCTTATAGTCAGCGAGGAGAGACTTTAGGGTCACGGCAGGTGCCTGTTAGTGCTTTAGAGCAGCTGTGAGTCTGCTGTAGAGGTGGATCCTCAGTAGCATTTGAGATATAACACTACCTTTCTCCCAAATGTTATCAACTTCAGCAAATGTCTCCATCATTCATCCATTGCTCCGGCCACCAATCTAGAGATTATCTTAAATCTCTTTCCCTCACATTCAAATTATCATTAGCTCCTCTTGTCTATATCTACATATAAACTCTATGCCAAATTTAAAGCACTTATTTTACTTTGAGCACTCCAATAGCTTCTAACTTCTTTGCTTTCCCATGTATATTATTAACTAACTATAGGTCAGAATGACCTTTCTAAAAGATCATGTCACTTTCCTGCTCAAATTCTCCAGTGAGTTTTTCTTTTCTTTTACACATCTATGATCCATCAAAACTCCTAACTACAACCTCCTGGCCTCTACATACGCTAGCAGTCATCCAGATCCCACTTTCCTCTGAGTTTATTCAAACTTGACTGGTCTTGCTGCTCTTACCTCTCCCCAAGTTCAGTTCCCTCTCAGGACCATTGTATTTGCTTCTCTTTCCACCTGAGTGTGGCTCTTCTTCATAGGTTGGCACAGATCACTATGTGACTTCTTTCAAAGCTCTGCTTAAAGGTCACTTTCATAGACAGGCTATGCCTGATTAACATCTAAAATAACCTTCTGACATTTTTCTACCCCATTTACCATGCTTGATTTTTATTCATACCAGACAATCACTTGTGACATATTTAAGTATGGTTTCTCAACAGTGCTGGAAAGTGAATTTACCACCCAATGTCCAACTTCCTATTAATAGCAATGTATCTTTTCCCTCTGGATTTTCCCTCAGAACACATGTTCTCCTGGCAGCAAAAAGAATACCATTATACTGAGTATAAACAAATCACATCCATGTATAATATCAACTCTCAAGTACAGCATATCAATTTAAAGAAAAAAGTCACAGCCCAGTCCATAGAGTCTCTTATGCACTTTCCCTGCGGTAGTGGAGGTTGCCACTGGGCCCTGAGTGGAGGGGCAAGGGCAAGGTCACACCACTCACAGTGCTGTGATACTACCCAATTTTGACCTGTAGGTTTCAACCTCAGTGAGATTTAAATGTCTCACTCATCTCATTTCCTAGTAAAACAGCATATGAAATAGGCATATTTCAGTGCCAGGGTTGCCAATTCTGAGGGAGAAAAACTGAGAAGAAAAGAGTGAATGATGAAGACCTAGAGTAGCAGAATGAGGGTGCACATGAAGGAAAGAAACACAGAGACACTTAATGAGCTGGGATGAAATTGTGGGAAGCCTGTGTATGGGATTCTTTCAGAACACCCCTCCTCAAGCCACCACATTCCTTGTTGATGGCCTAGGTCTGAAGTCAGACTGGTAACATATGGTATGCTGGCAAACAGGACAGCCTTATGTCCAGGGCCAAGGGACATTCTAAGCCCTGCCCCTTTTTTTGTTTACTCTCCACTTGACACTCATTTCTCTTCTCCTATCCTTGTTTCCTTTCTGTACATCCCTCATCCACTAGCTTTCGTCCTCACACATGTTTCTCCCATAGGAATAGGCACATTTATTGCCTGCAAAGGAGACCATAGATATTCCTTTTGGAGGTAAGAGGATTTTGTACCCCAGGCTGGCCTCAAATTGGCTACAATCCTCCTGCCTCAGCCTCCCAAGTGTTGGGACTGCAGAAATGAGCCACCATGCCTGGCAAGAACATAGGGATTCTTGTGCACAGATGTATAGACAGCTGTGCCTATAGAACAGCTTTGTGGAAGTCTCTGGTGCTCCTCTTTGTTCCCAGTTAATTAGGCTATCCTAAGTCATTTGCACATGCACATGGGTTTGGAGATTGTCAGAAGGACCTCCCCCATCCCACTGTAGACTTAAATTCTCTTTCTGATCACATCACTCATTTAAGGTTATTTTCTATGCTGGAGCATTTCTGACTGGCATGGGAGGAAACAGCGTGCCTCAAATGGGAGCTGCACCAGCAAGGTGGGTGGTACATTCAGGGTACACTGCATAAGGTGCAGGATTAGGAAGTTTGCCCATTTCAGGATATAGCAGTCTGTGAGTTCAGAGGCAAATCTCCATGTCCTCCGCATTAGTCCCACCTTCAGGAATGAACAGTCTTTTGTACAAGCTCCTTTTCTTGCTGTGTTCCAATTCCTGCCTTGCCACCCACTAACTATACTAAGTATACAAGGGGTTTATGTAAGCCAATGTGTCAGCGTCCTTCTAGATGAAAAGGACAATCCATCTCAAGGATTGCTGCGGGGGTTAAATGCGATGCTTCCTAAAAGAATCAGCAGAAGCTACTGTTACTACTCCTACCTGGTAAAAGCTCATCACAAGCAGTCTGTACCAGTCATTGTTCTTGCTCACCAGGGACAGCAGCTGCTATTGCTTCTTTTTCAGAGATTTTGACCAGTTCCAAGCCTGTGAGTTGTAACCTGTAAGAGCATGGCACACTGCACAGATCTAGAGACCTCAGGGCCAGTGAGTTCAGTGAATAGCTCCTCTGTTACCAGCCAAACAACAGGGCAGGTCAGCCAGCAGCAACCAGTGAAGATTGCCACAGAGGTCCGTGAAAGGCCTGGGGGAGAGGTTGAGAATTCATAAGCAAGTGCAATTTCTTGTTGCCTTTTGTTGTATAGATGCATTTTAGATGGAACCATGAGAGAGTAGTTTTGATACTATCTATGTGTCTCCAAAGCAACTTTAGGATTTTATACGATTTTAATTTTTCTCCTAATATTTGCGTGTCGCTATCTTCCACTCCCTACTGCAAATAATTCAGAGCCCAGGTAGTTTGGTAGGAGATGTGGACTGGACAGGATTGTCAACATGAAGACTCTAGCTGTTTTTTATTTTTTGATATATTTATTTATTTATATGCAAGGGGGAGAGAAAGAGAATAAGCGTACCAAGACTTCTTGCCTCTGCAAATGAACTCCAGATGCATTTGGCTCCAAAGGGGTACTAGGAAACTGAACCCTGGGCCAGCAAGCTTTCCAAGCAAATGCTTTGTACTGTTTAGCCATCTCCGCAGCCCATCTAGCTGCTTTTTAAATGGATGGAAACCCTGCTCTGTTTGTGGTCAGTGATGACACTCTATGCCTTTAAGTTACACATCAAGCTGAGCAAATGAGACATTCTTCGGGGTCAGTGTTGGGACTCCAGTCATATTGCCCTAGCTGTTCTAGGCTCTCCCTGAGCTCCCAGATATTATTTATGCAGGCCTCAGAGCAGGGAGCAGTGCCTTCTTCCTACTCCGTTTCTACAAAGGGATCAGATAGCGTGTTGTCTAATAGGTCTGAGCGCCACAGGCCCTCAAGCAGGGAACAGTGCATTCTTCCTACTCCGTTCTAGATAATGAGCAGATAGAGTGTTGAACAGTAGGCTTGAGTGCCTCCAAGTTACTTAGCTGAAAACTGTCATGTTGTTGTATGTGCATTTATATGAACTGAAACTGGAAAAAATATCCTCCATATGCTATAAAGTTGTGGGTGGTCTGTCTTTTTCGTTCTGGTATTGCTTTGATCTTACTTATGCAAAAAAATGAAAATGAAAAAATTCAAGAAAAGGAAAAAACAAATTTGGTTATTTTTGGAGCAAGAACTTTTTCAGAGGTGTTTTAGTTAGGTAACTGGTACTTTATTTCCTCGTAGACTAGAGATCAGATCTTGTTCAGTCAAGTTTCTTGGAAGCCTTGGGGAAATCTGGTGACATACAAACGCTGACAAGAGTGAGACAGCCACAAGGAGCACTTCATACATTCCTAGTTCCCCAAACCAGGTCCTGATGTTGAAATAAGTTCCTGCTGGTTCAGAAAAGGCATTTTTGTTTGTTTGTTTTTGAGGTAGGGTCTCACTCTAGCTCAGGCTGACCTAGAATTTACTGTGTAGTCTCAGGGATTAAAGGCATACACCACCACACCTGGCTCAGAAAAAGCATTTGTAAAAGAATATAGGTTTGGGAAGCTGTGGCGATAAGTCATGGACTTGAAAATTCTACATAGCTCATTTACTTATCAAGCAGGGTGAGGAAACACTGGGTTGAAAGATGTTTCCATGGCTGGAGAGATGGCTCAGCAGTTAAGGCACTTGCCTGCAAAGCCTGACAGCCTGGGTTTGATTCTCCAATGCCCACATAAAGCCAGATGCACAAAATGGTGCATGTGCCTGGAGTTCACTCATTGCAGTGACTAGTGTGTGCCCATCGCTCTCTCTCTCTCTCTCTCTCTCTCTGCCTCTTTCTCAGATAAATAAATAATATTTTTAAAAAAGAAAAAGAGTTTTCCAAGTCAAATCATATCACAAGAGAACCTATTCAAAGTGTACTCTTCTTGCTGTCATAGAAGAGTGTCTTCCAAAGAAAGATTGAGATCTGAAATCGTTCATGAAATAATCTGAAGGAATTAAAGTAAATCTTGGAAATTCTTTCCTGTTTTTAGCTAACCTGCCCTGAGGACCTCACTACTATAAAGATGAATTCCATATCAAACTTCACCTGGCTCTCAAAATCCATTTATACAATTAATTCATTATTTTTGAAGCTAAACTACAGTATTGTGGATGGTCTCCATGAAGTTGGATTTACCATCCACAAATCACTTTGTGATGTCATGATCTGTTTTTATTTCATTAACATGCAATTTATAGTCTTACTCTTCCTTTTTCTGGCAAATCTGACTCAGTTTTAAAAGCAAGCTTAAGCCAAACAACCGAACGGGTGCAATAGTGGCATTTCTGCTCTGGGGGAAACCAACTGCTCGCTAATTGGACTGGAGGCCCAATCTATGGGAGGGAATAGAAGCTTGGTACTGAAAACCTAATCAAAAGCCTATGGCTAAATGCATGTGTTATGCTCACCAAACTGCCCTGAAAGCACTACACTTAGTGTTCATATTCACATATTAATGCTACTCTCAGTTCTGGTTAGAGAAGATTCTCTTTTCAGATGGTGATGACCACTGGGATGACCTAAAAGGCAACATAGTGCTGAGAAAAAGAGATGGAGTAGTGTTCAGCACTGAAATATCTCTATCACACTCTCCAAGGCTCAGGGTCCATTGTGGAAGAGGTGGCGGAAAGAATGTAAGATCCAAAGGAAGGATACTACTCTTTACAATGCAACTGTCCAGAGAGAAATTGGCCTTGATATCCATGACCTTGCAGTGCCTAGCAATACCTTCATAAGACTCTCATGTAATAAGAGGAAAAGACGATGACATCAAAATAAAAGAGAGACTAATGGAGAGAGGGAGGGGATATGATGGAGAGTGGAATTGTGAAGGGGAAAGTGGGAGAGAGGAGGGAATTATCATGGTTTAGTGTCTGTAAGTATAGAAGTTGTCAATAAAAAAATTATACATTAAAAAAAGCAAGCTTAAGTATTCATTCAGCAAACGTTGTTAAGTAATACTGTTCTCAAGGAGTGTACACTCAAAGATGAAACAATCACAGAAATAATTACACAAAGGCAATTTAAGGCAGGATGTTGCACAAATTTGAGGAATTTTGAGGAGGACCCTTTTCATCTCGGTCATGCATGAAACACTGTTCGGTCTTGGAAGGATGTGCTGAGTAGGAAGCACTGTATAAGTAAAGGTTACAGAGGTAAGAAAGTACATCACAGATGTGGTAAGCCACCACTGGAGGTTTTAGACTGACTAAGGCATACCGCTTACATCTGGAATAACAACAATAAATATATTCTGAGGATTTATTAAGTACTAGACAGTGATGTAAGCATGGGGACTACCCAGCAGTGGTCAAAGCAGCAAATAAACAAATCATTGCCTTCATGGAACTTACTAGAAATTGATAATAAGAAAAGCAAATATGATATATAACTTTTTATGTGGTGACAAATTATATAGAGAAAAGACTAAAAAGGGGGAGGGAATACTATTTTGTTGCTGTTTCTTTATAGTACTAGAGATGGGCCCAGACTTTAGGCATACAAAGCAAGAACCCTGCCACTAAACTAAATCTTTGGCCCTCTTTTGACTTTTGAGATAGGGTTTCACTAAATTGCCTAGGCAGTGCTTAAACTTGTGAGTCTCCTGCTTCAGCCTTCCAAGTAGCTGAGATAGCAGGTCTATAGTACAAGGCCTGGCTTGGAGGGACTGCTGCTTTAAAGGGATAGTCAGAGAGGGCCTTATTCAAAGTTCATCTTTAAGCAAAGGCTTCAAACAAAGGTTGGAGTCATGGAGGATTAGGGGGCTAAGTATGTTCTGGACAGTGCAAGTAGCAAAACTGAAGGTTCTGGGAGTATGCTTGGAATAGTAGGGAAATAAAAAGTTCTGCTAGTATGCTTGGAATGATAGGAGAATAAAGGTTCTGGGGAGCATGCTTGGAATGGTATGGGAATAAAAGGTTCTGGAGAGTATGCTTGGTGTGATAGGGGAATAGAAGGGAAGCCATTGTGGCTGGAGCCAAGTGAGGGGAAAGGTGTAGGAAGTGAGGACAGAGGGGTAGCCCAGCCTGATCAAAGAGGACGTCAGGACTTCAGCTTTGACTGAGATGGGAAGCTCCACTGGAGGGTTTGGAGAGGTTCAACATGGCCTGATTTAGGATTTTATGGCTTATTCTGTCTGGTTGTTAGATTATTTACCCTAGAGAGTCTGCCTTAATCACTATAAGGAAAGGCCTCTGCATCATAACTATAAAAACATCCCACACTACACTTGAAGCTCAGTGGTAGAGTACTTCCAAGCACACACAGAACCCTGAATTCAAGCTGCAGCAATGAAAAAAAATGTTCTGTATTGAGAGATATTCATTTAGAGCTTGCAATGTGTGTTTTCACCTTCATTATCTCAACCAAACTTCTCAGCCACCCAGTACAATATGCAGGTATATGAGGTCCAAGGAGGCTCAAAGGACTTTAAAGTTTGTATAGCCTGTCAGGGAAAAATCAATATTTAAACCATGTTGTCAACTCTTAGTCTAATAATTCTCTGTCATGAGACCTTCTTTCTTATCAGCTTGCTAGTGACATAGGAATGTTGGTTGATTTATTTTATATGCTGAAAGCATGCAGGTATTGCCTCTAGTATGTTTTGATTAATACTACTTTGATTCATTTTTTTATTTCATGATCTGTCAACTTCACCACTCTCTTGCCTTTAGATCATATCTCCTGCAAATAAAGGGGATGTGTTCAAGTTCAGCTGTGTTCTGGCCTTAATGATAACATAACCTGACAGGCCAAATTGTTAGAATGTAGTGAATTTTACTGTATGAACATATTGCTTAATATAGGTCATATTCCCATTATATTATACTCATGTTCTGTCTCCCTAGCCCCCATTTTACTAAGGGCACCCCTCAGTGGGGTTATTGGTATTAACTGTGGGGCAATGAATACACCAGTCAGTCTCTGTGGAAGGGAGGGGATAATGCCTTATGATACTCCTTTCTACCCTATGACTCTTGTAGTCTTTCCAACCCCTCTTCCACAATGTTCCCTGAGCCCTGGAGGTTGTGTTCTAAGTCTCTCTTAGTGCTGAGCTCCCTGTAGCCTCTGATTTTCTAGTTGATGAATTCTGAGTCTCTTCAGTGTCTATGGCCATCCCTGTGGAGCAGATCTTGGGCTAGCCATGAGAGCAGCACTCGTGTTTAATTTGCTTCTTCCTCTGTACTGCTTATTTCACCTTCTGAATACTCTAAATTTGATGTCGTTTTCCAATTCATGTTGTCATTGGGTATCCTTTATGTATAATCAGCAGAATAAATGAGTGATAAGAACAAAGTATCTACAGATATGTGCTTTCAAATATAGGCAAGTATGTAAGATGTATTCCTAATGTGAAATTATATTACTGATTTAAATATTGAGTAAATTGCAATAATAATGGTATTTTAAAAATTATTTGAAATAAAAGGTCACTAAGAACTTTCAAATAGTTAAATAAAGAAACAATTAAAAGGCACTTACAAGATTGGCTAACTAAACTTAAGAAGAAGATATGGCTTAGAGGTTAAAGAAATTTGCTTTAACCTTGCTTTATCGGGGTTAAAGACAGCCTGGATACAATTTCCCAGGTACCCATATAAAACCAGATGGACAAAGTGGTACATACTTCTGGAGTTTATTTGCAGAGGCAGGGGTCCTGGCATACCTATTCTTTCTCTCTTTCTCTGTCCCTCTATCTTTCTTCTCTCACTCTGTTAAGTAAATAAATAAATATTTTTTTTAAAGAATAACAATCCTGGTACTAAAGTATTCACAAAGCATTTTTCTTGCAGCAAAGCACAAGTTTGGGGCTCTTCAATGAAACTGAATCCTCTCCATTGGCTAAATATTCACATCTACCAGGAGTTGAAAAGCAGATAAAGCTTTACTTTATTTTTCCTGTTAGAAAGGAAGGAAACATCACTATCACAGAGGAATCACTAGCAAATCCAGCTAAAAATTATATTGCTCATTAGACTTCAGTTGAAAATGGATTTTATTTATGATCAAAATATGCATTTCATAACTGCAGGAAAACATGTAGCAGTTACCTTCTTGTGCTGGTATTAAAAACCTACCAACCCAGGAGTGGGGATGCATGCCTTTAATCCCAGCATCAGGAGGCAGAGGTAGGTGGATTGCTGTGAGTTTGAGGCCACCCTGAGACTACAGAGTGAATTCCAAGTCAGCCAGGGCTAAGGTGAGATCCTACCTTGAAAAACAAAACATCAACAAAAAACAAACAAACAATAAAACCTAATGAGATAGGCTGGAGAGATGGCTTAGCAGTTAAGGCATTTGCCTGCAAAGCCCAAGGACTCATGTTAGACTCTCCAGATCCCATCTAAGCCAGATGCACAAAGGTGACACAAGCACAAGGTCACACATGTGTACTGGGTGACACAAGATTCTGGAGTTTGATTGCAGTGGCTGAGGCCCTGCCACACCAATTCTCTCTCTCTAAAATAAAATTAAAAAAAAAAAAAACTAACAAGAGCACATGATGGCAGGAAAGGTTTTATTTTGGCCAGCAGTTTGGAGGGAAAGTTTTCTCATGGCAGGGAAAGCATGATAGAGCAGAAGCTGAGCATTACATCTTGCTGCAGGTGCTGGGAGATAGCAGCAAAAGCAAGCTGGCTAGTGAACACTCAGTAGGGCTGGACTAATAAACTTCAAAGTCCACCGCCAGTGGCACACCTGCTCCTGCAAGGCTCCACCTCCCAAAGGGTCTTCCATCTGGGGACTGAAGATGAGGCTTAATTGCAAACACATGGGGCTATAGGGGACATTTTACATTCAAACAATATAGGAACCATCAGCGAGAAGAAAGTGTTGCTACATCGTCTCAAATTTCTGAAGTTTGACTACAAAATTGTTTTAATAATAAAATTTAAAATAAACATTCAGATTTGTTTTATATCTTTGGAATGTTAGTTTTAACCTTCAACATTTAGACAAAATGTGAGTTTAATGAACCTCTGCAAAAATTTCCAAATGGCTTTTCAACTTAAAATTAAATTCAAACTCCTTATCACACACTACAAGTTCCTACATGATTTGGCTTGGTTTGGCTTCTAGATCCATCCATTGTTTTCCCATTCCCACCATTCTGTATTCACACTGATCTTTCCTTCCTATTTCTTTTTTTAAAGTATTTTAAAAAGTATTGGGGCTGGAGAGATTGCTTAGTGGTTAAGGTGCTTGCCTGCAAAGCCAAAGGACCCAGGTTCCATTCCCCGGGACCCACATGATGCACAAGGGGGCACATGCGTCTGGAGTTCGTTTGCAGTGGCTGGATGTCCTGACTCGCCCATTCTCTCTTTCTCTCCCTCTCTCTGCCTCGTTCTGTCTCTCAGATAAATAAATAAAAATAAAATATTTTTAAAAATCATTTATTTATTTATTTATTTGAGAGAGAGAGAGAGAGGCAGATAGAGGAGAGAATGGGCATGCCAGGGCCTCTAGTCATTGCAAATGAACTCCAGACTCATGTGTCACCTTGTACATCTGGCTTACATATGTACTGGGGAATGGAATCTGGGTCCTTAGGCTTTGCAAGCAAGCCATCTCTCATCTAGCTTCCTATTTTTTTGTTTGTTTTTTTGAGGTAGGGTTTCCCTCTAGTCCAGGCTTACCTGGAATTCACTGCTTCCTGTTTCTTTAGTGTGGTATTTTCCCTCTCTTTGGTCTCTTTGTCTTTTCCTCTCTTTTTTTGTATACCCATTTCTCAGACACCACTTCCTCAGAGGTCAACCCATCTGAAGGATTCCACCTCCCTCTCCATCTGCAGTCATCATATTAGTGTTTTTTTCTTTCCTCATAGCATGCTCCTCTTACTGAAGTTGTTACTTTTGAAACATTTATTTGTTTGTAAGCTGAGAGAGATATAGAGAAGAGAGACAGAAAGAACAGGTGTGCCAGGACTCCAGACACTGCAAATGAACTCCAGATGCATGTGCCAATTTGCGCATCTAGCCTTATGTGGGTATTGGGGAATTGAACCTGGGTTCTTTGGCTTTGCAGACCAGTGCCTTAACCACTAAGCCATCTCTTCAGCCCCAGTTATTGCTTTTAAACATGCTCATTGTCTGACCCCAAGACTAATGTGAAAATTTCTTGAGAGCTAGAACTTTGTCTTATTTAATGTTGCATGCTCATTACCTAGACCAGTGCCTATAGATAACTAATGCTTAAAAAACATTTGTTAAATAAATTTGCAAAAAGCCAGCCACAGTGGCATATACTTTTAATCCTAGCACTTGGGAGGCAGATATAGGAGAATTGCCATGAGTTTGAGGTCAGCCTGAGGGTACATAGTGAATTCCAGATCAGCCTGGGCTAGAGTGAGACCCTGTCTTGAAAAAAAAAAAAAAAAAAAAAAAAAAAAAACCAAAATAAAAATCAATTAGCATAGACAGTTGATAAAGACTAAGAGCCAGGTTGCTCACATTATAGGTAATTTAGCCAGGGCCACAGGCCCTCAAGAAGAGATAGACATCCATTTCTCCTGCTGTTCTACCTGATACGACAATAAGGCAATTCCAGTCCAGGGTTTGAACTTCTAAGAAAACTCCTTCCTATTCACCAGGATGCCAGTTAAAGACGGGCCTTTGCCCATTTTTCTCTCCACTTCCTGATCTCTCAAGTTCCTTAGGATTTTGTCAAGCACCCCTTGAGCCTGAGCAATCTCACCTTCCCTCTCCACCAAAGACCCCTTGATGTATTTAAGTAGACCTATCAAAGGCCTATTTCTATGAGTCATCAATTGAACTTATTCCAAAACTATGAAAACTGCTGCAGTCTCAAGTGGCTGGCAACTCTGAGTCTCCTTGACACTTTATTCTCTCTCTCTCTTTAGTTTTTCAGTTTTTTTTAAAAAAATATTTTATTTATTTATTTATTTGAGAGATAGAGAGAGAGAAAGAGAGAGTGTGAGAGAGATAATGGGAATGCCAGGGCCTCTAGCCACTGCAAACAAACTCCAGCTGCATGCGCCAACTTGTGCATCTGGCTTATGTGGGTCCTAGGGAATTGAACTGAGGTACTTTAGCTTTGTAGACAAACGCCTTAACCACTAAGCCATCTGCCCCAGCCCAGTTTTTTGAGGTAGGGTCTTTCTCTAGCCCAGGCTGACCTGTAATTCACTATGTAGTCTCAGTGTGACCTCGGACTCACAGGGATCCTCCTACCTCTGCCTCCCAAGTGCTGGGATGACAGGCATACACCATCATGCTAGGCTTATTCTTCTTTGCATGTCCTCCTTCTGTCCTTGTTTGCCATTCCACTAGATCAGGAGCCAAAACTCTCAAGAGCCATTGATGTTGGAGTTTTAGTGACCATTGAGTGTCCAGCACTCTAATTCCAAGTTAAGCCCTTCCAGACCCAAGAAAGGCTCCATTACTCTCAAAACCCACAACATACTTTGGAGGTCCCAGAGAGATTTAGAAGGAGAGTTGGACAATCTGCTTTTCCAATCTGCATCTTTAAAGGACACAGACCCTGGACCAACCCCATTTCCAAATGCCCCTCCCCCGCAGGTTTCAGACTAAGGAATCCCACCCTATCACAGTTACCTTCTCATTGCTGGGACAAAACAACCAACCAAAAACAGTATATGGAAGGGAAGAGTTAATTTCAAACTTATAGTCTTAAGGGAAAGTTTCATCATGGCATGGTAAAACAGAGGCTGGACATCACATCTTGTCACATCACCTGGAAGGTAGCAGCAAGAATGAGCTGGCTTTGGATAGGGTAGCTGGGCTGTGACACTACAAAGCTCACTCCAAGCAACATGCTTCCCCCAGCAAGGCTGCACCTTTCAAAGGCTCCACCAGCTGGGAATTGAATATGAGGCTTCATCACAAACACATGAGGCTATGAGGGACATTTCACATTCAAACCACCACATGCCTGTTCTGCTAACCCAATTTCCTTTTACAGAGACCAGTCTATCACATGAAATATAGGGGAAGTCTTAAAGCAGCTGAGGGCTTCTGGCTGAGGCTACTCCCCAGCCAGAAGGCTTTCAGACCAAACCCCATTTCCAATCACATACTCAAGTGTAATAAACAAAAGTCTTGGAGTTGATGCAGTTTCTGCCTGGAATTATGGACCCTTTCAAAGGGCCATCACACACACACACACAAAAAAAGCTGGACAATAGCAATACTTAGCAGCCCCTTGGCTGAACTCCACCTGTCAGCCTGAACAAAAGACAAAGGGGAATTTCTCTAGCCTCACGATCTCTGACAATATGATTCCCCAGTTGGGCTTCTCCCCCACAAACAATGGCACCCTGCTCCCTCATCAAAGCCAGACCCTGCTTCTTCTGGGAGCCTGTTAGTCTTTCTCTTCTCCTCAAGCCTCATAGAAGATTGATCTGTCCTTCAGAATGGCAAGTCTCTCCTTTTGATCTGCCTCCTGTCACTGATCCACTTTTTCTCAAACTTCCTTCATCGCCTATAGCTGTCCAGTGACTGTAAACATCCTCCCGCCAGGAGAGGGAGGTTTTTGCATTGCCTATAAGCCAGTGAAAAGAATTATTTCTTTTTAGAACATAGAAACTAGGAGGTTTAGCTTGGATGGCATATTTCTGTAGACATTATTGTAGTGACATAATTACCTGTTTCCAGAAGGAATTTTGTTTGGATCCCAACAAATGGTTAAGAGAGAAAGGAATGAACTCCCAACTCTTAGCTGAAGAAAGAATTCCTTCTAGAATGTCTTCCCCCTCTAAATGTCCTGGTGACAGAAACATGGTTGAGGAGAATCCTCCCTGAGTTCAATTACCATCCTTTTAGACACCACAATTATATGGGAGCCAAGTTTAATGTTAAACAGCTAGTGCTGGCAAGCTAATTACAAAGCATTGGTCCTGGAAGAAGCAAAGGAGAACTCAGGTTAGAGAGGGGAAGTGCCTGCACAGCAAACCAGAGTGAACCCAACCAGCTTCTTTTCTGTGTCACTGGGGTTTATTGGGACCCTCACCTTGGTGGATGCTCCAGAGGGGACTATAGAGGACAGGGACCAATAGAAAGATGCTTCATGTCACTCTCCTCTTCTTTAGTATAGGCAACCTTCAGCCCACGATGGTATGCACACCGTGGGAGTGCATCCTGAGAAACTGGAACTACTTTGATTCCCAATTGCTAAAAAGGACAAACGTAATAGTTCTTTGCTCCAGTGCTTGGATGGGAGGAGCACCACAGGAGGGAAGAATCAAGTATAATACTGTCTTACAGGTAGTCTAGCCTGTCTTAAGAAAGGAATGGGGGCCTGGAGAGATGGCATAGTGGTTAAGTGCTTGCCTGTGAAGCCTAAGGACCCCGGTTTGAGGCTTGATTCCCCAGGACCCACATAAGCCAGATGCACAAGGTGGCACATGCATCTGGAGTTTGTTTGCAGTGGCTGGAGGCCCTGCTGCACCCATTCTCTCTCTCTCTCTCTCTGTCCCTCTCTCTCTCCCTCTTTATCTCTCTGTGTGTCTGCCACTCTTAAATAAATAAATAGTTTTTTTTTTTTTTAATAAAGGAAATGAATGGGCAGAGGTCCCCTGTGTTCAAACTTTCTTCAGATTAAGTGAATATCCAGATGTTTGTTAGGTTTACAGTATGGTAGACTCCACTCTACTGGCAGCTGTGACTGACCAAGGCAAGCGTCTCTCAAGGGATGAGCCTTCCCTGGTCAAGGACATTGATCCTAAGAGTGAGCTCCCACAGCTCCACTGCCACCATGTCCCCCTTTCCCCATTTTAAATCTATCAGTATTTCATAGCTATTATAAAATCTTCCCTTCTCCCTTCTGTTCCTTCCCCAGAGTCCCCTAGTCTGTTGACTCCTCCACAGAAGAAAATGACCTTCCTATAACCCCTCCAGAAGATATGGGAGCATTTATAGTAGCCAAGATTCATGGCCCCTTCCCCCCACCAGAATTTAAGCAAATAAAATCAAATTCAGGTAAATTCTCAGAAGATACCGAGTGCTATATTGAGGTGTTCCAAAATTTGACACAGATACACACATTACCTATTACATATATATGTTTTCTACATATGAGACTTGGGGATATATAAAGCTAATTATAGGTCAGACTTTGATAGCTATAGAAAAGGAAAATGACTTCTAGGCAGCTATACAATTTGGGATGACCTCTTTATGTTCTAGCAATGGGAACGGAGGTCAAGTCCAGAGATGGTTAGGAGAGGGGCTGATAATACTGGTCCAGCTCCATCTCAGGCACAAATGACTCCCATTGCCCTAATTCAGCTACTACACCCAGGAAGCTGGATGATTTCATCATCCAGATGCAACATCTGTCCCCAGAAGGGTTTCTGTTTCAGGCCTTTCTGGTCTTCTTTTCCATAAAGTGTTACAAGTAGTTTCTTTAATTGGCCCTGAATGGAGTTATGCACCTGAAAAGGAGAGATGAAGAGAGACTGAAGGCATAAACATTTTCTGACCTGCATCATAGAAGGACTATGTAGAACTTGCTCTAAGTCTCTCAATTAGTCTCAAATTTCACTAATCATTCAAAATCAGGATGAACAGTCTCTGAGTTTATTGTAAGGTTATTGGCTACATTAACCAAATACACTGGTGTTTCTCCAGTTTCTGCAGCAGGAGAATTAGTAATCAAAGACTGGTTTTTGACTCAGTCTGCCCCAGATATTACGTGAAGGTTACTATGGATAGTTGTTGGGCTGGAGAAAACTCTGGATAATTTAATCAAAACAGCCATTAGGATTTTACAAGAAGTATTTGGAGATGGTTAGCCTGGTGGGAAAAGATCCAAGAGGCTCTAATAATGGTTTTACAAAGACAGCATTCTAAGTATCCTAGAAACAGGGTTCCTGGGGAATATTATAGTTGTGGACAGCTGAGACATTACCAGGCAGAGTGTCCCTGGAAGAGAATGCCACCTTGGCCCTGTCCTTTATGCCAAGGGAAACACTGCAAGACTGGCTTCCCCATAGTAAGAGATTCACAAGGTCAGTGTCCTCTTCATGTCCATCTTCCCAAATGCCCAAGTGGACTGAACGAACCAGGGGTTCAAGCCAGGCATGGTGGTGCAAGCCTTTAATCCCAGCACTTGGAAGGCAGAGGTAGGAGGATCACCGTGAGTTCAAGGCCACCCTGAGACTACATAAAGAATTCCAGGTCAGCCTGGGCTAGATCAAGACCCTACTTCAAAAAAAAAAAAAAAAAAAAAAAAAAAACAAAAAAGAACACCCCCCCCCCCAAAAAAAAAAAAGCCTGGCGCTCTTCTCTCCGGCTCTTACTACTTGAGCCACCATCACCATCCAGGATATCTGGGTAATTTTAATTATAGAAGGAGAGCCCATTAACTTCCTCTTGGGCACTGGAATGTCATACTCAGTTCTAATGTCTAACACTAGTCAGGCTTCCTCAAGAACTGCAACCATACTGGGTATTTTTGGAAGGCCTGCAGTCAGATATTTTTCTATTCCTCTTAGCTATAACAGGGGAAAACTACACTGTTCCCCCATGATTGTGCCAGAATCCATTTTTCTGTTACTAGGATGAGACTTCCTTGTTAAGCCAGTAACTTCCATTATTATGGCCCCTTGGTCAGCCCTATACTTATTCTTAATGGAGCTTGAAGTTAATCCTGAGGTTTGAGCTACTGGAATTAACAATGGTCAAGCTAAGACAGCCAAGACAGTACAGATTTGCCTCAAGGATCTTTCTTTCTTTCTTTCCCCATCAAAGACAATAGCCTTTAAAGCCATAGGCTAGAAAAGGCCTGATACCTGTAATAGATAACCTGAGATCACAGGGCCTTTTAACACCATGCAACAGTCCATTCAATACTTCTATACTAACAATCCAAAAGACTAATGGAGAATGGAGACTTTTACCTCATTAATGAAGTTTTTTAAAAAAAATATTTTTATATTAATTTATTTGAGAGTGAAAAGGGGTAGAAAGTGTGTATGTGTGTGTGTGTGTGAGAGAGAGAGAGAGAGAGAGAGAGAGAGATTGAGAATGGGTGCACCAGTGCCTCCAGCCACTGCAAACGAACTCCAGAGGCATGCACACCCCCTTGTGCATCTGGCTTAAGTGGGTCCTGTAGAATCAAATCAGGATCCTTTGGCTTTGCAGGCAAATGCCTTAACTGCTAAGCCATCTCTCCAGCCCCATTAATGAAGTTTTAATACTCATCTATCCAATAGTACCTAACCCCTATACCTTGTGAGCTCAAATCCCTGAAGAAATTAATTGGTACATAGCTCTCAATTTAAAAGACATACTCTTTTGCATTCCATTAGATACAATACCTTTGAGAATCCCCTAGATCATACTGCCCAATTGACTAGGACTGTGTGGCCACAGAGATTTAGAGATTGTCCTCATCAATTTGGTCAAGCTTTAGCATAAGACCTTGCTTGTTTCACTCATCTGAAGGTTAAGGTTTTACAATATGAAGATGACACACCTCTTTGTGCCCCAACTGAAGAAAGTTCATTGCACTGGATGGAACCTAGATCTTTCTTAACTTTTCTTAACTTCTTTGCTGACAGGGAATAAAATGTTTCTACACCGAAAGCTCATCTCTGATGGCTTCTGTTAAGTACCTAGGTCTGGCCTTGGCTGAAATTAGGAGAAGAAAGCATATGGCTCACTCTATCTTATCCTTTACCACAGACCCTCAGACTGCTCAGGGAATTCTTAGATATCACCTGTTTTTGCAGGCTGTGGATCCCCAGCTACAGACAAATTGCCAGACCCCCCTATACCAACTACTAAAAGAGACCCACAGTTCAGAAAGCAACTCCCTTATCTGGGAACCAGAATATAAATTGGCCTTGAAGCAGCTGAAGAAGGCCTTGTTGGAGATGCTGTCCACAGGAAAAGAAGATAGTCTGTAAGTGACAGTAAAGAAAGGAATAGCTCTGAGGTTTTAGTTAACAAAGCCTAAAGGACCTGTTCAATAATCAGCGGGTTACCTAAGTAAAGACCTTGATTTAGTGGCCAAAGGATGGCCAGCCTGCCAGCAGTCCAGGCACCTTTTTTTTTTAAATTAACAACATATTTTATATAGGTACATCATGTGTTGTCGGTTCCCTCTTCTCCATTATCCCTGCCCCCATTCTAAGCACTTTTAATTCCTAAAGAATAAAACTTATTTGGGAGGTTCAGGCAATGACAGGCCCCAGCTATGGCTTGGTGTGCAAGGAGGGTCTCTTTCTTCTCTTCATGATGGAGGAGGCTGAAGCAGTGCTGGGAACACTTCCATTTCCTTTCCTCTCCCACATTCCCTAGAGCACTGTCCTCTAGGACCTAAAGTTATCCAGGCTCTGATATGCCTTTTGGACAGCCAACAGTTCAGTCTAAGCAGAAAAATGCCAAAAGCAAGCTGGACAAAAGAAGAAACAAGGACATGAGCAAAGGCTGCTGCCAAAGCTGCCTTAATATAGACCTGCACAATCTGTGGGACACAGATGTCAGTCCCTAAGACAAGCATCACTTTGAGAGCAAGCATCCCAAGGCCCCACTTCCTCCAGGATTGGCTGAAGTTCAGGCATAAAGTTGTTGACAGGTGAATTCATAACATCTCTGACTTTTCTGTCTCAGACCTTAGGTAAAAAAAATCTGCAACTGCATTTTTTTTTGTTTGTTTGTTTGGTTTTTGTTTTTCGAGGTAGGGTCCCACTCTAGCCCAGGCTGACCTGGAATTCACTCTGTATTCTCAGGGTGGCCTTGAACTTATGGCCATCCTCCTACCTCTGCCTCCCGAGTGCTGGGATTAAAGGCGTGCGCCACCACGCCCGGCTTTGCAACTGCTTTTTAACAAACTCTTTTCTTTTCTTTCTTTCTTTCTTTCTTTCTTTCTTTCTTTCTTTCTTTCCTTCCTTCCTTCCTTCCTTCCTTCCTTCCTTCCTTCCTTCCTTCCTTCTTTCTTTTCTTCTTCTTCTTCTTCTTCTTCTTCTTCTTCTTCTTCTTCTTCTTCTTCTTCTTCTTCTTCTTCTTCTTCTTCTTCTTCTTCTTCTTCTTTTTTTTACTTTTCATTGACAACCTCCATACATGTAGACAGTATAACATGATCATAATCTCCTCCTACCATGCTCCTTTCTCCCCACACAAATCCCCCTCCACTGAATCCCTTCTTTTTTACTAAACAAACTGTTGATCAGCAAAAATAAAAAGGCTGTAGAAACACTCATTTTTGTGCTCTTCCCTTTTGAGTTCTATGCAAAGACAATGCTGTGTCAATGTACAATTGACTCCAATTTGGAAATCTGAAAAGTCAGTCTTTCCTTATTGTAATGCTTTGTTACAATTATCATTATGTTGATGTTCATATTGTGTAAAATACCTCATTTAATAAAATAGTACTCAGAATTTACAGGATACATAGTTCTAAAAATTCTGTTCTAACCTTCCTTATTATTTGCTTTATTATAGTAAAAATATAATTAATTCATCAGCTAGAATCTCAAGAGCAATCTTTATCTCTTTTTCAGCTCAGTGGCAGGCATGTTAAACTACAGCAGACTCATTCGTTCAAACCATACATGTGATTTTATCTAGGTTGAAGAATGGCTTGTCTGCTGCTTTAGTAGGCTGCAGTTATGTGTCATTTTCCACCTCTCATCATTTCCTGTGTTTGAAGTTGAAGTATTTAAACTTGCTCCATGAACTGACTATACCTGAAAACTGAGAAATTCATAAAAGCAATTAGATTGTCAGTAGTCCTTGTGAAAGACAAGATTCTGAAGGATGTAAAGAAATAATCATTGGGTCTATTGTTTAATACAAATGCTGATGGAGCACATGTGAACTGGCAAATATCTATATTTTATAAGTTATACTGGGTATTTTTGCAAATTATTCATTTTCTCAAATTTGAAATTGAACTATAATTTTGAGGAAAAATTTGCAAGTTATTATCTAGTTGGTTCTATGAATAGATTTTTGCATTTAACAGAAAAGTTGGAGTGACTTTTGGTTGGTAAATTCCCAGAAAAGCTTCCCTTTTTTCCTTTAAGTGAGGCTTTGATTTTAGGAATTTACTCTGTGCTGATTCCTAAAAATCAAACTGTACAATATAACTTCTATCTGTACTACCACAGTATTAAAGTTGGCCAATAGTCACATTCTTTTGGCTTTAAGGATAGAGCAGTGAGAGGTAGGAGGATTGCTGTGAGTTCAAGGCCACCCCGAGACTCCATAGTGAATTTCAGGTCAGTCTGGACTAGAGTGAGAGTCTAACTCAAAAAAGAAAAAAGAAAGAAAGAAAAGGATAGAGAAGTGGTTTTGTTCAGCTGGATCAGACAAATGCCACCCAATTGAGAAATACCAGTTTTAGTGTTCTTCTAATTTTCTTTTGTTCACTATTATACAAATGGAACAGCTGTAACTCAATTTAAGTTTTCAAATGAACATACTAGGAAAAAAACTAAAGGAAGTACTGGTAATTGTTTAGAACTACATAACCGGTCTTGTGGCTGACACATGCATTCCCTCTTTCTACTGTAACTCATAACTGCATTTTTGTAGCTTCACAGATTCTGCCCACCTTACTTGTCTCCACATAAGTTTAAAGTAAGATGTTTGCTAGGAAAAGCTTCAATACTCATTGTTTCTTAGCAACTCTTATCCCTGGACTTTTATTTTAAAGTCCCATCATTTTGTTTTATGTATTTAAATTTTTTTTAGTTTCAAACTCAATATTTGTTGTTTCCTAATGTGTTGATTACATTAAGATTTTACCTGATTTCTTATGGAATTTATAGAAGTTCTGGTAAAATTATTCTCAAAGTGTTTTGAGCACACATATGTTTATTTTCAGTAATAAATTCCTTACAGCTCATTCTCAAGTTTTGCTTTAATTTTTTAAAATTTGGTTTGCTGACTGTAATTCAGAATAAAAGCTTCTTGTTCTTGGATTTAAGTTTTTTTAAATAATTTTTTATGAGAGAACGTGAGAGCAAGAGAGAGAAAGAGAGAGAAAGAGAATGAGAATTGGCATGCCAGGGCCTCCAGCCACTGCAATTGAACTCCAGACGTGTGTGTGTGTGTGTGTGTGTGTGTGTGTGTGTGTGTCTCACTTTGTGCACGTGTCACCTTGTACGCATGTGCAACCTTGTGCACTTGCATCACCTTGTGCATCTGACTTATATGGGACCTGGAGAATCAAACATGAGTCCTTAGGCTTCACAGGCAAGTGCCTTAACTGCTAAGCCATCTCTCCAGCCTAGATTTAAGCATTTTTAAAAAAATATTTTATTTATTTATTTGAGAGGGAGAAATACAGAAATAGGCAAGTAGAGACAGAGAGAATGGGCATGCCAGGGCCTCCAGCTACCACAAATGAACTCCAGATGCGTGCGCCGCCTTGTGCATCTGTGGGTCCTGGAGAATTGAACCTCGAACCAGGGTCCTTAGGCTTCACAGGCAAGCGTTTAACCGCTAAGCCATATCTCCAGCCCCAAAACTTTTTTAATATTTAAAATTTATTTATTTATTTTGTTTTTTCAAGGTAGGGTCTCCCTCTAGCCGAGGCTGAGCTGGAATTCACTATGTCATCTCAGGCTGGCCTTGAACTCACTGTGGTCCTCCTACCTCTGCCTCCCAAGTGCTGGGATTAAAGGTGTGTACCACCACTCTCAGTTTAATGGATTTAAGTTTGTTTAATTTAAAGATTTATTATTTTTATTGATTTATTTATTTGAGAGAGAGAGCGACAGAGAGGCAGATAGAAAGAAAGAGAGAATGGGCACACCAGGGACTCTAGCCACTGCAAACGAACTCCAGACTCATGCGCCCCCTTGTGCATCTGGCTTACGTGGGTCCTGGGAAATCGAACCCGGGTCCTTAGGCTTCACAGGCAAATGCCTTAATCACTAAGCCATTTCCCCAGCCCTGGATTTAAGTTTTTTTATAAGCAGTTGAAGACACCATATTTAACTCTACATCTTAGTGACAGGGGAAAAGTTGGAATGACCTTATTTAAGACATTCATTCCTAATATAAGTATTATTAATACAGTACCCTTTTAATGTTAGTTGAATCTGATATAAGGAGAAAATTATAAGTGTTAAATATGTTTGTTATTAAATCTGAAGGTTCTTTAACAGATAACAGCAAAATTTGTTTAAAAACTAGTATGGTGTCTTTAAAGACTTGATAAAATATTTGGATACAGAATTTGTCATTTCTATTCTATATGAACTTTAGTTGCCAACAGGAATGTGGTTAAATTTAATCTTGTTTCTGTTCTCTTCATGTGGATACACATCCCAATGTTTAACCGACATATGTGGGGCCTCAGATGTGTGCTGTAATGTCTTATTAAAGATAATGTTAAAGAAAAAACTCACTTTAGGAAATAATTTAACTGTCTATATTCCCCAAAATGTGTCAGAATTACTAAGCTAAATAGGCTGCCTGGCTGAGTCCCAAGAGATAGGCAGGATGCCAACGACTTAACCAGAAGGTGGGTAAGGTAGATGAGGGAGAAATAGAAAAGGTAGAATGCAAAACAAAAATGTACCATGCCACATCTCCCATGGCAGTCTTCCAGCCTGGAGCGGAACTAGCAGGGGGAAAAAACACTTTGATTTGTAGTGAATTTTATCCTTCATTACATTTTATCTAGGGCATAAAGAATAAATAACCTTCAGAGAATTCCAAGAGGCAGTACAGTAGAAAATAATTTCCTGCTTGTACACTATCGAATACTACTCAATCAATAAAGTACACATCCTAAAAACCCTATCTCCATATGGAAAAATCCTGATTTAATATTATAGCACACAACCATTTATTCACTAAATATTCATTAAGCATTGGTACAGGCAGTAAAGCTACTATAGTGTATAAGACAAACATTTGGTATAAGTAGAGAAATATTTTAAAAGTCATTGGGGGTAATACATTGATAGAGATGTTATATCTTGATAGAGATGTGGGTCACACAAGTATATAAGTTTGCCAGTTAACCAAACTCGGTTATATCTTTTGATGGAAAATTTACATATGACAACATGTAGTAGTCTTGAGTATAAGTTTTCTGCATACAGCACTTACCTTTTCATTGCTGGGACAAACACTCAACGAGAAGCAGCTCATGGTGGGAAAAGCATGGCATGAGCAAACAGTCAGGCAGGCATCACACCTCCACAGCAGCACATAAGAAGTAGTTTGAATAGTGGGCTCAGAGTTGGGCCATTTTACTACAAAACCAACCTTCTAGTGACACACCTCCTCCAGCAAGGGTCCACTTCCAAAAGGCTCAACAACTTTCCCAAATTATCACCAAGTATTCAAAACACATAAGGCTATGGGGGACATTTCATTCAAACTACCACACTGAGTTTTAACAAGTGCAAGATCACCATAATTCTGCCTCTCTTCATTGTCAGTAGGTAACCTGGCCTCATACTTCACTGAGCAAACAAAAGCCGTTACATCTTATTCATTGGACTCTGGACACCAAACTTGCATATATGAGTATAGTCATATCTATCTTTTCTTCCTTTCCTTCTGTTACAGTACACATGTTCCTACTTCCGAGGAGGCCAATTTCTTTCTGTATTTTTTTTTTTTTTTTGAGAGAGAGACAGAGAGGAAGAGGCAGAGAGAGAATGGACGTGCCAGGGCTTCTCAGCAGCTGTGAACAAACTCCAGACACATGTGCCCCCTTGTGCTCATGTGAGACATTGTGCTCTTGTGTCACTTTTGTGTCTGGCTAAACTTGGGACCTGGAGATTCAAATGGGCATTTTAGGCTTCGCAGGCTGGCACCTTAACCGCTAAGCAATCTCTTCAGCCCTCTTTCTGTGTTTTTGTATCACCACTCTCCAACCTCTAAACTTCCCAGAGAACTTGTTATATTGCTCCTAACACATGGCATTTCTTTGTTCCTTCATCTCTTCTTTCTTTAATTCTTTCTTTCTTTCTTTCTTTCTTTCTTTCTTTCTTTCTTTCTTTCTTTCTTTCTTCCCTTCATCTCTTTCATTCTTCTTTCTTTTTAGCCCAAATGTTGTTGGACTTCAACCATTTACTGACACTATCAAACACTTTTTAAAAAATATTTTTATTTAGTTATTTGCAAGAAGAGAGAGGTTAGAGAGAAAAGGGTCAGTCAGAGAGAATGGTCACTCCAGGGCCTCCAGCCACTGAAAATGGATGCATGTGCCACTTTGTGTGTCTGGATTTACATGAGGACTGGGGAATTGAACATGGGTCATTAAGCTTTGCAGGAAAGTGCCTAAACTGCCGAACCATCTAGTTCATCAAACTCTTTATTAAAGAATCTCTTTGCACAAATTTCTTATCCATCTTTTTACAATTAATAACATCAACACTGAGCCCTATCCTGCCTGCTGTGAATCTTACTTCCTATACCTTTTTCGGTTTGTTTATTTTCCCTATATCTCCCATTTTAAAACTCCTTATTTTGAGACAAGGTCTCACTAAATTGCAGGCTTGCCTTCAACTCACTCTGTAGCTCAGGTAGCCCTTGAACTTGTGAGCCTCCTGCCCCAGCCTCATAATAGCTAGGAGCAATAACGTTTTTACATCTTCTCTGTCATAACTAACTCCTATTCTAGAGATCTTTTCTTAGAAGTATTTCCTTTAGATTTGCCTTCTCAGGCTTTCCATCTCCTACCAGTTGAACTTATTTCATGACATATCTCACTTGAATTACTTGCTGTATGTGTGTCTTGCCCACAAGGCAAACATGGCCTTTGCCCTCAGAGATTATCTGCTGTCCTCTAGTGCAAAGCATTGTACTGGGCAGAGTAAGTACATTAAACATTTGATGCCAAATGAACTCATTTAAATTCATCTATATCACCTGTAAAAAGAGAAATCTTTAAATGTCTTTGTTTTCTTAATAGATTTAATTAATTAATTATTTATTTTTGATTTTTTTTTTTTTTTTTGAGGTAGTCTCACTCTAGCCCAGGCTGACCTGGAATTCACTATGTAGTCTCAGGGTGGCCTTGAACTCATGGTGATCCTCCTAACTCTGCCTCCTGAGTGCTGGGATTAAAGTCGTGCACCACCACACCCGGCTCTAGATTTAATTTTTCTAATTGCCAAAGTCATCTTTTTAAATGGATTACATTAAATGAAAGTGACATTGTAACATTTTTATTTCTATAATTCCTATACTTTCTTGTGATTCTGATCTTATAATTTACATAAACATATTGTACAGAGGAGATTCTCAACAAGAACTATTTCAGTCATAAAAATTCTATCATGTGGAAAGATTGTTGGATATCTAAATTTCCTCATATAATTCCTCAGAAGGCCCAAAACATACCACAGTACATTTATGACTTTTTACTTAGATGGGGTTATCTTATTGCTAGAAACCATCAGATGGGAGACAATCTGATAATTCAGAGTTCATTTTATCTTTGTGAAGGAGTATGGCCATCTGTTGGTTTATATAACTACACTGTATAAATAGCTTTGCTTTTTGGGGCAGTCCTAAATTCCTTCAGCATTTACTGAATCCCAGCTAGGTGTGAACATTAATTACATTAGTTGAACATGCTTGTGACATTCATAAATGCATGTGCAATTTAAATATAAGTGTATATATGACAGAAAGATAAAGCTAAATTAGTGAGAGCTCTTTGTTTAAGAATAAATGTTTCTCCTTCAAACTGTTTCTGGTATCAGTTTTGGTAAGTCTTGTTGAGGTACATTAGCTCCTTGCAGCCCAGCAAAAATATGGTATGAACATAAGTATCATTAGGGGCTTCATGGGCCAGCCTCTTATTCAAACTATTTGGACTCTTATTCAAACAAAATGAGACTAACAACCTAGACAAACTGAAAAAAAAAAATCCACTCTTTACTAACATCTCCTGAAGCATGACAAAGCTAATTGCTTCAATTTTTCTTTCTTTTTCCCAGCCACAGATCTCCTCATTTGTGTCCCAAATAGCAGCCACCTCTACCTTCTTCCTTTAGTGAAGTGTAATTTAGTTAATTTGCCTTCTCATCAAACCAGAAGCCTTCTGGGACAGATGTGTGTTGGAGGTCAGGTGTAACTCCCCTGAGGGAGTCTGTCATGCTAAACAGAAGTGTCCAGTTTCAAGACTGACTCTGCCTTCAAGGATCTAGTGCTCTGAAGATAAGTGGAGCAATCAGCAGGTACAGTAGGAAAATGGTAGAATATACAATTACTTGTTGGGGAGTGTTGTACAGATTCTGAGTAAACTTAGGGTTCTGAAATAGGCAAAATCAGCCTGAAACTGAACTTAGAGGCAGGCCACCATCTGGACAATAATGAATCATTACGTATGTTTAAAACTTTTTATTAACAATTTGCATACATGTACATAATTTTTTATCATAATCCGCTTGTTACCATTTTTTGTTCTTCCTTCTCTGACCCCTGTTTCCCTTCCACTGAATCCCTTCTTTCCAACTAATCTTTCTTCTACTTTGATTTTGTGTGTGTGAGCAAAGGAGATTTATTAAGAGAACAGTGAAAAAGCTGCAAAATGTCAAGACAAGGATGCCTATGATTCCATCCAGTGTCCCAGGAAGAAACAGAAAGGTGAAAATGAAAAGTTACACTTTTTGAGTTAGAACACAGAAAAGCAGGCAGGCTCAGTAGGGAAGATCTTTGAGCAACTGCTTTTTTCTTTTTTAATTTTTCCCTCCCCCACCATCAATATTGTTCAGGTCTTTTGTAGGTAATGACAGTCATTGTGAGGTCAGGAATGTAATAGCCATATTATGTCTGGAAGACAGAGTTCCTCAGAAGTCCACCCCATCCTCCTCTTCTGTGATGTTCCCTAAGCCTGGGAGGGGGTGATGTAGATCTCTCATATAGCACCGAGCACTCCAGTCCCTTGTTCTCAGCATTTTGATGATTTTGTGTCTCCCTAGTAGTTATTGCCAATTGCAAAGAAGAACCTTCTGTAACCAAAGGAGAGAGCAGCACTAATATATGGGCATAAGCACAAATATTTAGAAGGGAATTTGATGGGTACAGCATTTCTATTTAGCCAGTAAACAGTAGCAGCTTCTTCCCTCCTTGTGTCTTTGACCCATTCCTCAACAGCTTTTGACTGGTTTGTAGTACTGGTATAAATTCTCTCCAGTGAAGCAAGCTTCAAGTCCTGAGAGCAGCTGGTTGCATGCATAACAGTCATGTCACTGTTGCACCAGTGGGCACTCGTGGTTGGGACTCCATAAACTCCTGTGTTCTGAATGCTTGGTCCTCAGTTTATGGCAATTTGGGAATTAGAGCCTCCTGTAGGAAATGTGTTAAGGGCCGGCTTGGCAGTGTTCGGCACACTCTCCTGCTGCTATTGTCCATACTCTGCTCATACCCCATTTTCTGTTGCCATTATGGAGTTTTGCCTCGATTCTGTAAGCCAAAATATTTTTTTTCCTCCCACAAGCTGCTTTTGGTCGGGTGCTTTGTGCCAGCAATGAAGCTAACTGCAACAGCACTCACAAGTATTTGTGGAGCTTTCTAACAGTGATTCTTTCCCATGACTACTCTGTGCATGCATTTAAATTTTTTCTTATTTGAGAGAGAATATGAATGAGAGTGGGCACGCCAAGGCCTCTTGCCACTGCAAACGAACTCCAGATACATGCTTGGCACTTTGCGCACCTGTATTTTCGTGAGTACTGAGGAATTGAACCCAGGCTATCAGGCTTTGCAATCAAGTGCTGAGCATCTCTCCAGCCCATATTATGCATTTTTCAGAGACAAGATTCTTATTTTTAGTGCTTTAGAGCTATGACTTCCTTTATTGGGTAATATGAGACAGGATCTTGTGCAAGATTAGCTAGCTATGAGTTCCTCCATGCATCGAGGCAGTTTTCAATCCTGTACAGGTCTCCAAACAATGGAAACCAGGTGTCCTGGATCTCCAGTGGCCCAATGCACCTCTAGTCCAGGGGAAGAGTGTGGGTCGAAGAATCCAGGACTGGGCATCTTTACCTGGCTTCTACAGGTAGGCCAGCCTTGTTGCCTGTGCTCTGGCCATTTACAGTGAATCGGCCTACTGTTCTCTCAGTCTCATTCTTTTCATTTCTCTTCCGTGCGCCTCCATTTCCGACTACGCCTCCCTCCCTTTTGGCCCAGCTCGGCTTCCGTCCCAGATGATCCCTCCCAGAGGCGGCCTCCGCCTCCTCCATCTCCCGGAGCTGAGCCTCCTCCCGGGTCAGTGGCGCAGCCCAGGAGTCGGTGTCGCGGCTTGCTGGATCGTGGCGGGGGCCGAGCGGGGGGCCATGGAGAAAGCGGCCCGCGGCGCTCTCCACACCCACTAGAGCAGGCCGCGGCGGCTGCCCTGCCGACGCCATGGACCGAGCCCCAGCAGACCAGGTAGGCGGGCTGCGGCCGGGCGGGCCGGGCTGGGGCGCCGCGGTGGGCCGGGTGGAGCGGGGCCCCCGGCTGACCTGCCGCTGCCGCCCTCCTGCCCGCTTTGTTCGCCGCCGCCTCGGCCGGGTGGTCGGCGTGAGCAGCGGCCCGAGGCTCGAGCCGCTCTGCCTCGGGGAGGAAGGGTTCGAACTTGAGCGCACCCCCTCCTGTTCAGTGGAATGTGTTTTCGCGGTGGCCCAGCCTTTGAAGGCTTCTTACCCAGAAAGACAGCCGCCGACTGCGCTCAGCAGAGCTGTGCTTCTGCACCGGCCTAGGAAGGGATTCCTGTGAAGCAACGCTAATCATGTTTTCCCCTTGCTTTCCCATCTAGTTGTCTTGCAAAAATAAAGTTTCCATTTTAAGGAGCACTTCATTTCGAGCCCCTTTTGATTTGCCACCATGAATAGTCCCATTCGTATTCTGTTTTGTTTTCATTTGCATCAAATTCTTGGTTATACATACTGGCAGGTGCTGGGAGGCAGGGATAATGACAGTAAAAATAATCAAGAATAACAGTTCCCCTTTCCTCCCCCAATATTTTCCAGTATTAAGTTCACTATGAAACGACTTAATTTAATTGTGTCTGATTTTGTTCATTCTCCATTTCCTCTTCGAAGGCTTTGCCCGTTTATGAATTTTGCAGATAGTTGAAGGAAGATTTGTCTGTTAATTTTACAAGTGGATAATTAGAACCCGAATAAGTGAATAAATGAGATATATTGTCCCAAGTTCCTGCATTTGTCTACTTGCAGTTGACACCACTTTTGGTTTCAGAATCACACTCCTTGCATCCAAACCACACGGTTTTCTAGTTGTGTACTTTTTTTTTTTGGTTTCTTTATTTATTTTGAGACTGTTGTGTTGTAGTCTGGCCACTGTCTGCTAGACTGAAGCAATCCTAACTCAGTCTCCTGGGCAGGTGGGACTATATAGACATGTTTCATGATGCCTTCCTACCCAAGTGTTTTATTTATTTATTTATTTATTTATGAGCGAGAAAAAAAGGGGCAGATGTATAGAGGGAATGGTACACCAGGGCCTCCAGCTACTGCAAACGAACTCCAGACATATCCACCACCTTGTGCATCTGACTTATGTGGGTCCTGGGGAATTGAACCTGGGTCTTTTGGCTTTGCAGGGAAGTGCCTTAACCACTAAGCCATCTCTTCTGCCCCCCCTTTTTAAAAAAAGAGGAGGAGGAGGAGGCAGAAGAGGAAAGGGGAAAAAAAAAGCTTTATGCCAATACAGTGCTGAAGACAAAATAATTTTATAAGGCAACACATGATTTATTAAAGGAAAATTGATATGCAGCCTCTTAGCAAATACTTTGCTGTGACCCAGCATGTTCTTTTAGAGCCTGCAGCCAATCTTTCAAAATGCCTTCAAACATAATGTTGTTGTAATTTATTTGCCATCAGAGCAAAAAAGAGAGAGAGAGAAAAGAGAGACAGATAAGAGAATGGTGTGCCAGGGCCTCCAGCTACTGCAAATGAACTCCAGATGCATGTGACACTTTGCATCTGGCCTTATGTGGGTACTGGGGAGTCAAACCTGGGTAGTTAGGTTTTGCAGGCAAGCATCTTAACCACTGAGCCATCACTCCAGGCCCCAAACACAATTTTTTAAAATTTATTTATTTATTTATTTGCAAGCAGAGAGAAAGATAGAAGAGAGTCCGACAGAGAGAATGGGCACGCCAAAGCCTCTAGCCACTGCAAACCAACTCCAGATGCATGTGCCCCTTGTGCATCTGGCTTACGTGGGTCCTGGAGAATTGAACCAGGATCCTTTGGATTCGCAGGCAAATGCCTTAACCACTAAACCATTTCTCCAGCCCCACCAAACACAATTTTTAAATCAATGTGTTTGAAGGCAATTTGAAAGATCCCTGAGATCACAAAGGTTGACAAGGGACTAGGAAAATATTTTGAGCCACTTCCTTGTATGTATGTCACTAATGAAAGGGTTCTACATTTTGATCCTTCATCAAAATGCCAGACTGTATCCAGTAATACTAGCATGTGTATACTTAGGGTTCCTTTCATCCTAGAGGAAATATAATCAGTTATTTAGATGGTAACATTTAGCTGTTTGTGTGTGATTATCTTAAGAGCAAGTATTACAAGCAAATTGTTTAGAGAGCCTCTTCCTTTTTCATCCACATCCTTTCAAGACCCATAGTTTATTAAAATTAGAGAGAAAGTATTCTATTGAAAATTTCTCCCCCCACCCCTAGTATTTCTTGCCTCAATCCAGCCTGACCCTAATTGGGAGAGTAATTTAGGACTCCCTCATTTCACTCTCTCCAAGAAACCATGCAGGAAAGTGAGGTGACTGCCTAGGTAATGCATTAGGCAGCTAAGTCTGGTTGGCCCAGAAGCAGTGTGCTTCATTTTATGTATGTGTTTTTCTGGGGCAAGACTCCATTACTTTGAACATATTCTCAGAGGGGTCCATCATTTTAAAAAGGCTGAGAATCATTAATTGTAGATGAGAGACTGAGATTTCTCAACATTGTGGAATTCTTGGTTCCACTATTCCATATGGTAGTATGGCTGTTATGAGGTATTTGGAATTTACTGTATATTCCTGCTACTGAAAAGAGTAGATAAGTAAATGTCATTAAAAAGTATTTGTGATATGTGCTGAATTCTTAATTTTTCCCACAATTTTTTTCTTTTAAACCATTATTGGCATACACTCAGAATTTCTGGCAATGCTCACAGTATTGACTATTTTAGTGGTTAGCAGTTCATGTAAATTTGATTTTTAAAACATTGTACTCAATACAGACTTAGTGCCTTTCAACTTAACCTAATTAATAAGTCCTTGGAAAACTGCACAAGTGTAACTGAAATAAATATTTTGTGTATGAGGCATTCATATTTCAAGGTTTATACATAACTTTTATATCTTTTTTCAATATTTAAAAAATATTTGAGAGGGAGAGAGAAAGAGAATGACAATGAATGGTTACATCAGGGCCTCAGCCACTGTAAATGAACTGCAGATGCATGTGCCAACTTGTGCATCTGGCTTCTGTGGGTATTGGGAAATCAAACCTATTCCTTGGGCTTCACAGGCAAGCACCTTAACCAGTAAGCCATCTTTCCAGCCCTGCATAAGATCTTTTTACAAAAAGATAGACCTGTATATGTTGATGAAAATTATAAAAAGTAAGTCACTGGGAGTACAGTGCTAGAGGAATAATCTTAATACAATAATAACTAACATTATAGCCAGAAGAGACTCTTAGGAGTATTCTCTTACAGCAGTTCTATTCAGTGAAAACAGGTAGCTTAATTTTAACTGCCAGAATTAGATGCTGTAAGAACATTTACTGCCTGGTATAATGCATTTTCTTTTCAAAAGAAAAAAAAAACTTGTGCAAAAGGATGTGAAGAATAAATCATGGAGTTCATTTGTTTATAAAGCGTTAGTGTCTTTTGGGGAAATTTAGAGCAATTTGTATATTTTTAAATAGTGGGCTCAGAAGTAACAAACACTTGAGGTTCAATAGCCTCTTATATTCAATAATCTAAATATTGTTTTAATCTGTAGTAAATCAGCACCAGGTAAATTCTTTCAAAAGTATCAATTATTGGTTGTTAGTATTTAATTTTTTTAAATTTTTATGTATTTATTTATCAGAGACAGAGAGAGGGAGAAAGAGAGTGAGAATGGGTGCTCCAGGGCCTCTAGCCACTGCAAACAAACTCCAGATGCATACGCTTAATTTTTTTTGTTTATTTTTTATTTATTTATTTGAGAGCAACAGACAGAGAAAGAGGCAGATAGATAGAAAATGGGCATGCCAGGGCCTCCAGCCACTGCAAATGAACTCCAGATGCCTGCGCCATCTTGTGCATCTATCTGGCTTACGTGGGTGCTGGAGAATCAAGCCTCGAACCGGGGTCCTTAGGCTTCACAGGCAAGCACTTAACCAGTAAGCCATCTCTCTAGGCCCAGTTGTTAGCATTTTTAATTCGCTCAGAAACAAACATGTACTGAGCATTTGTGGTTTCATGCAGTGGTGTTCACACATAAAAAGACAGAATTGACTAGATTATAACTGCTTTAAATAATTTATGAAATTCAAATAATACCAACACTTCAAATTAAATGTGTGCTCAGTTCTCTATACCTGCAGATTGTACATACAATGGATCAAAAAAGGGGGATAAAAACTGGGTTCATCCAAAACATATACAGCAAGCTATTATTTCCTTAAACATCAGTATAAGAAAAACTTGTATTGATTAGGAACTAAGTAATTGAGAGATGGTTTAAAGGAGGATGTGCATGTGTAATGTGTAAATAGTACTGTACCATTTTATAAGACTCGAGCACCCATGATTTTTAGAGTCTGTCCTCTCAGATATTGAGGGACAACTGTATTTTAAATGCTACCATAACACATTTATTATACAGAATGCCTACTGTTGACCTTTTTATGGGATGCAAATACACAATGTACCTTATTAGATTTTCAAAATAACACTTTTAAAATTAAGGGAAAACAACATTTGGAAATTTAAAAAAGATATTTTCAAGCTTTTGAGTCAAAGGCAAAATAGAAAAATGGAGAGATAGTTTATAAAAACTTACGAAATATGGCTGAAACTGTTCTCTGAGACGAATGCATAGTCATAAATACTTTCATTGCTAATCAGTTTAAAAGGAAAATAAAATCACCTGTCAAAGCGAAGAAGTTAGTGGGGAAACCCCTATCAGGACAAGACAGAAGATAATTAATTTAAAAACAGAAATGAAGTAGACAGCATAAAAACCAATCTTAAATCAGAAGGCTGGTTTTTAGAAAATGCCATGTGATTTTTTTTTTTTTTTTTGCAAGCAGAAAAAGAGAGAGAGAGAGAATGAGTGTGCCAGGGCCTCTAGCTGGTTCAAAGAACTCCAGTTGCATGTGCCATTTTGTGCATCTGGCTTTACATGGGTATTGGGGAATCAAATCTGGGTCTTAGGCTTTGCAGGCAAGTGTTTTAACTACTGAATCATATCTCCAGCTCATGATTTTTAATTGGATTAAATTTGACCTGTTTGAAGAAAAGAACAAAGTGTGTGGATAGAGAAGCAAGATTCAGAGTCTGTATGTCTTGATTTTTTTTTTTTCCCCTCAGTATTTTCTAAAGTCTTGCAAAACTTACCGCAACTGCAGTTTGTTTTGGCAAGAAGGTTACTTTCAGTCTAAGCCAGTATGAGCAGAAAACAATACAGCCAGCAGGTGTCTCTTAGGTATTAATCATCTTCCTTCAGGAGCTACTTATGTGTAGCCATGGGATGTAAAATATCTTAATGTTTGGTATACCATATTTTTACCTTAGCAGTGAAAGAATATGGAGGGTTTCCAGGATCAGAATTTTTTCCTGTGGGTGTGTGGTACATACTCTGAAATTTCACAGTGGGAGAATGTTTCATTATGCTCCACTTCAATTTTGATTTTAAGTGGGTGTCATTTTTTTGTTGCTTAATCTGGGGAAATTACTTGCATTCTCCTGGAGGCTTTCTTTGAGAAGTTTAGTGCGCATTCTCTGTGGATATGTGCTTCTTAGTAGTAGTGTTTGCCCATTTTCCCTAAAGTACTTTAGTACTGTACTTTTCCAGAACCTGTGTGCAATGTGTATTTGCAGTGACCTAAATGCATATCTAATGAACTCTTAAGCAAAGTTTTTATATTTTGATTTTCTGATAGTTTTCTAGATTATTCATATCAAAGGCATTTATTGACATTTGCTTTACTAATATACAAAATTAAAAATGAGTGAAACTGCTTAATGATTTTTTTTTCACAGAGAGGTTTCTGGAATTGCTCTGATGTTTCGTTTAATGTGGAAAATTCTGAAATGATTTTTGAAAGATAATTTGGCCACGTGGATGTTAGGTTATTTTTGGAAGCAGGTAGTTATACAAGAATGATTAGACTAGTGTAGCTTAGATTTAGACTTAATCTCAATTTGTATTTTCTTTGTTCTAATTAAAAAAATTATTTGCAAGCAGAGAGGGAGAGAGAGAGAATGAAGGGGTACACTCTTATCACTGCAAACAAACTCCAGATCTATGTACCACTTTGTACATATGGTGTTACATGGGTTACTGTGGAATTGAACCTGGGCCATCAATCTTTACAAGCAAGCACCTTTAACTGCAGAGCCCCATATTTATATTTTCTTTAAGGCAAAAATTCCCTATTATAATTTAGATCACCAAAATTATAGATTCTAAGATGGGTATTGGTGGTACATTGCTGCAATCCCAGTTTTCTAGAGGGTGAGGCAGGAGGATCATGAGTTTGAAAGCAGCCTAGGATACATACCAAGACACTGTCTCAAAAAACAAATATCACAGCAATTAAAAGTCATGACACTGAAACATTGAAACTCAAACTGAGGAATATCATTGTATAAAATATCATTGTCAAATTGGTCCAAATATTTCCCAAGACATTAGTCTTTGGTTTCTATACTGATATTAAAATATTGCCAGATTTTGTTGTTTACTTAACATATAACATGTATAGATTTATTCTGTAGAATTTTATGAGTTACCTGGAGTCTTATCATTGCTTTTTGGAGGTAACAGCAGGTGATTCATTTTTGATGTATGACAGATAACAGAAGGCCTCAAACTACATAAGCAGCTGTTGAAAGCACACAGAGTTGTATCTATAGGAGAAAGCTGTCAGCCTGTTCCTACTAGTGACAGCTTCTGTCTGTGCAGAGGTTGACTAGAGCAGCCTCTCTCTCTCCCTCCTCCATCTCTCCCACCCTCTAAAAACAAAGAGTCGTTTCAGTGTGAATTTTATTGTTGAATTTGTATCTAGAAATACACTGAGAATAGAAACTGGTACAGACTTTAATATTTAAAGATAAATGCTTTGTATATGTAGAATGACAATAGTTACAAACTAGAAATGGCACTTTTCCAACAGTAAGTTCCTTAAGGTCATAAAATACAGCTGAAACTGGGTGTAGAAGTTTGTCACAACTTTTGACCTAACAGTAATTTGTTATCAAAGTAATTGATGAGGCTTATCTGTTGTGTTTTCTTTTGGAGTAGAGGGGTCAAGAAAAGTGTTATTTTTAAGTTATTTATTTACAGTTATATTAATATAGTTCCTTTATTTCTTTTTATTTAAGAGACACAGAAAGAAGATGACAAATAGGGATTGAGTATGGATGCACCAGGGCTTCCTGGCATTGCAAACAAACTCCATATGTATGCTCCACTTTTGTGCATCTGGCTTTACGTGCATACTGGGGAATTAAACCCAGGCTGTCATGCTTTACAACCAAGCATCTTTGACCTCTGAGCCATTTCTCCAGCTCCCCCACTATTTTTTTTAGAGAGAGAGAGAGAATTGGTGCACCAGGGCCTCAGCCACTGTACTCAAACTTAGACACTTGTGCCACCTAGTGGGCATCCAGCTCCTCTTTTAAATTTGTTTTATTTATTTGAGAGAGAGAGAGAGAGGTGTGGGGGGAGAGAGACAAAGAGGCAGGGAGTGTTATTTTTTCATTTTAGACCATTTGATGCACTCATCCCTTGCTTTACCAAAAGAAACCTCAAAACAACAAATAAGCAAAGTACCTATCATGTTTTAGTCCAGTTGATAGATCTCATGGGCTCAAAAGGACTCTTTTTTTTTTTTTATTTTTTATTATTTATTTATTTATTTGAGAGAGAGAAATACAGAAATAGGCAGGTAGAGAGAGAAAGAATGGGCCTGCCAGGGCCTCCAGCCACTGCAAACGAACTCCAGATGCGTGTGCCCCCTTGTGCATCTGGCTTACGTGGGTCCTGGAGAATCAAGCTTCGAACCGGGGTCCTTAGGCTTCACAGGCAAGCGTTTAACCACTAAGCCATCTCTCCAGCCCAGGACTCTTATTTTTAAGAGAAATTCTGAAAATTACTTTTTCAGTGTAGTTAAAATGTAACTTATTTTTCTTGTTTTTATGCATATGTGTAAATTACATAAAACAAGTTTCCATTATCCATGTATTATTGTTGAAAGTCAACTTTTTTCCAAATTGACAAATCATTTATTAGTTTGATGTATTCTGTGTGAATTTTTTGTTCTAATAAATATCACAGAGTGAGAACTGCTACCTTATATTATTAGTATTTGAAAGCTATTTTGCTTCAGATTGAATAAGGAAACCAATTTCCATTCACTTGTACTTGTGTTATTGTTACTTCAGATTTTGCACATAGTAAAAATGTGTGTACCATAGAGAAAGCAGGTAGGGAGGAAGGAGATTGAGTCCACACTGCTATGTAGTTCAGATTTGTTTCCACTGTCCCTTCTTAAACATTTCTGTTATTTACAATGGACTGTGCTTTGTTTTGTTTTGAGGCAGTGTCTCACTCTAGCCCAGGCTAATCTGGAAATCTAGGCCAGGCTGCCCTCAAATTCATGGCAATTCTATTTGGCCTTCCAGTGCTAGGATTACAGCAGGAGCCACCACATCTAGCTGACAGTGAACTATTTTAAAATAATTTAAATTTTCTGAATAAAGGTTGTGTATTATCTTGAGTCTAGATTTTCATGGGCTTGTACTAGCTAATGTTTTGAAAAAAAAGAATTATGTTTGATAGGAGCTTTAAAATATGTTCTGGAAAATTTATTATTTATTTATTTGAGAGAGAAAGAGAGGGAGTGACAGGGGGAGAGAGAGAATGTTCACACCAGGTCTCCAGCTGCTGCAGACTCCAGACACGTGCTATTTTGTGCAGCATCTGGATTTATGTGGGTACAGTGGAATGGATCCTGAGCCATCCTTTAACCACTGAGCAATCTCTCCTGCCTGTTTTTAATTTGTACATGTGCATACATGTGTATTTGTGTGCTAGGGTTTCTTGCCACTACAACCAGAGTGCCAGATGTTTGTGCCACTTTTAAAAATATTTTATTTATTTATTTATTTGAGAGAGGGTGGGTATAGAGAGAGACGGGGGGGGGGGAGATAGGGAGAGAGTGGGCACACCAGGGCCTCCAGCCATTGCAGATGAACTCCAGACACATGTGCCCCGTTGTGCATCTGGCTAACGTGGGTTTTGGAGAATTGAACCGGGATCCTTTGGCTTTGCAGGCAAACGCCTTAACTGCTAAGCTATCTCTCCAGCCCCTGTGCCACTTTTTGTACCAAGCATTACATAGGTGGATACGAAATTATACTCAGGATGGCAGGCTTTGCAAGTAAGCACTTTATCCACTGTACAGGCCCTGTGGTGGGAACTTTTAATAAACAACACCCTAATGAGTTTATGGGGAAAAGTTCTGATTAGGACCATTCCTTTTAGGGTAATTGTTGAGTGGTGGTTAAACTTTGGCTTGCATTTCACCCACTTGTTTCATTAAAAAGTGTTTAGTATCTTTTTTAGGTTATGCTGCTTGCATGGTTGTCATTCTGCTTTTGCAGATGTACCATAGATTTCCTTCTCTTATTCCTCTTCTCCTCTCCCCTCCCATGGGGTCTAATTGTATAGCCCAGGCTCCCGCTCCTGGTAATCCTCTTTCTTCAACCTTCAGAGTGCTGAGGTTCCTATAAATTTTTTGTTTTAGTTAAAAAAATTTAAATCTGTGGCTGTGTGTGGTGGTTCACACCTGTAATCTCAGCACTCTGAGGCAGAGGTTAGGAGGACCACTGGGAGTTCGAGGCCAGCCTGGGGCTACAACATGTTCCAGATCAGCCTGGGCTAGAGTGAGACTGTGCCTCAAAAACAAAACAAAAATTTAAATTTGTTAGACATAACATTTAAAAAACCATATGAAATCAGAGCATAATTTAAAAAATCATGAGGTGAACACCTTGTAGGTTTTGCCCTAATGAATACACACAACTTTCCAGGTATCCCAAAAACTTTCCAGGTGCAGCCTTCTAGCCAGTTATAACTCTCTCTTTCCTAAGAGTAATTCCAATCCTGACATTTTTGGATTGTACTTATCTGTCTTTACATTTTTGTCACTCCTTTCTATATATCTTAGGTTCTACAGTTTGTCTTTCTACTATCTATAAATTTATTATTTGAAAAGATACAAAGGAAACTAACAGAGTACATATATATTGTGGCTTGAAGTTTGTTTGCATATCTATTGGGAAACTGAAGTTCACATTTTTATCCTCCAAGTCTACTGTGGGCCAGAATTTTTCCCCCTTATGTTAAGTATTTTTTGGTTCATCGTCTTATGCATTTAGCTTTTTAAAAAATCAATACTAATCTAATTTTCTATAATGGGCAGAAATAAATTGTTCTTTTAGACTAATCAAAGAAATGTAGTTATTTTTTCAGGATTCATATTTAATGACTTTTTCCCCTTACAGAATTAATTTAAAAGACACTTTTGTCTGAAGAGCTAGATATCTTTTTTCCACTTCATTTTTAGATACTGAGGTATGACTTCCTTGTACTCTTTATTGTTTTAACAGCTTTGATTGCATAAGAAATTATTGAAATATAGTTACCTTTGATAAGTTTTTCCTTGTTTTTTGGTGGCATTGTATAAATGACTATTATTTAGTTATTTGAAATTGACATTCTATTCCTTTTCCATATTTTGTTAATACTGAGACCCAGGTACTGTTTGTAAGACTGGCTCCTTCTCATTAAAATCTGAATGTCTATTTAGGTGTTTACTCTTTACTACTAACACATTCTGCTTTCTCTTTGAAGAATGTCAAGCTTTCAGCTGAAGTAGAACCATTTATTCCCCAGAAGAAGAATCCTGATGCCTTTATGATCCCTATGGCTCTCCCAAATGAAAACGGAAGTGTTTCTGGTGTTGAACCAACTCCAATTCCCAGTTACTTGATTACTTGTTATCCATTTGTTCAAGAAAACCAGTCCAATAGGTAATTGTTTTATTGTCCGGGGTTCAAGGTAGGGTCTCACTCTGGTCCAGGCTGACCTGGAATTAACTACGTAGTCTCAGGGTGGCTTCGAACTCACGGCAATCCTCCTGCCTCTGCCTCCCGAGTGCTGGGATTAAAGGCGTGCACCACTACGCCTGGCTCCAATAGGTAATTTTTTATTATAGGTATTGTGGGGTGGCTAATAGAACTTGTAAAGTATACTTAGTCTTTTGCATCTGTAACTTTCAAGCATCAATCATTTATTTGTATTTTTTTGAAAATAAGTCAAAGCAAATGATACAGAAATTTGAAAATTGTTAATATTGAATATTTTCTCCTTTTAAAAGAAAATACAGTTTTCTGTTAATATTGAAATATATTTGAAATAAATAAAGGAAGAAGAGAAATACTTAGAAACACTGCTTGAGACTAGATACCTCATCTCATAGCTGCCAGAACAATGTCTGGTATAAGAAGAGAAAACCAAGGGATAGCCTTTAATTTTTGAAACTTTCATGGTTAGTGTGTCTTTATAGACTTCAATATTAATTTAAGTTTAATTTTTGTCTGACAGTCACAGTGTTACTTAGCAAAGAATTTACAATTCAGATATCTGACTTGGTGTTTAGGGTATAACTAATGCTAGTCATGATAGCCTTACTGACCCTTGGACTGTCTGACTGGTACTCCTCTGGAGTAGTTCATTTTATTACTGTACAGAAGTACTGTCAACCTGTTTGAAATTATGTCACATACAGAAGACTATTCCTCTAGCACTGTGGGGTAGATGAATGAGGCAGCTGTGGCACTCGGCTCTGTCCAACTATCTGAGGGCTGACGTAATCAGTGTTTCTATACATTTGTCACCCATTGTGCTGCACTAGTGTGCCAGGGCATATTCTTTGTGAAATTCTAGATGTGGGATTTATGAGGCCACTATACTACCTCCCTAAATATTAAGTACTTATGTTAACATTATGAAATCCTTAATGAAGAGTTTTAGAAGTTGCATAGTGAAACCAAAATACCCTTAGCTTTATATTAAAAATCTTTGCGCTATTGAGTAATGTGTACGATAATTCATAAACTAAATTTAATAACACTTTTCTGTTTGAGTAGTTGGCCATGTGCAATATAACTTTGATTTGCTTTCTTTCTTTCTTGCTTTCTCATGAGGCAGTCTTTCAGAATTCATGAGCAAGCCAGCCTGCAGAGTACTTTTAGGGTTCTGGTGATGAACTTTTTCCCATTTTGCTTCATATCACAAAAGCTATTGAAGAACTTGTTTTAGTTGCCCTGTTCCCAAGGAACCTCAATCCTCAGCAACAATCTTTGGCAAGGGTGCCGCTGTGGCATGAAGAAATCTTGTTGGTGCTTTATAGTCCCTGTGCTAGAAGAAACTAATGCTGAGGGTAAAGATGTCAGGAAAATGACTACCTCCTGTCTGCTTTCCTTGGGACCTGGAGCCTGCTTCTCTTGCCAAGGAGAGAAGACAGGAAAAGAGTGGATGTAGCTAAATTGTTACAGCAAGGTGGAGGAAGAGTAGGAGACCTTGGGTTTGAACTGAAGAATGAGATGTGGAGGAAATGACTTAATGTAAGGATCGCATTATACATTTTTTTGTTGTTGTTGTTAGTATTGTATAGGAACTATGGGCCACCACGTTTGTAGTCCCAGAAACTAGATATTTAACTTCTAGGCAGAAAAATTGCTAAGAGGTTGAGGGTAGATTTGTAAATAATGATGTATGTAATGTCATAAAGCTATCAGGTTGCGTTCCTTTAAAGTATCACTTAAATTATTATTACAAGTACATGATGATCTCTAATTATAGTAATGAAATTTATATAGTATGTTAATTTTGTCTTCTAGAATTATTAAGAAGCCACTGCTTTATTGTTATTAATAATTTGTTTATTTTGATTTAGCATGGCTTTTAGAATTGTCAATAGATTTATTCTTTTCATTTTTTTTGATTTTGCAGACAGTTTCCTTTATATAATAGTGATATACGATGGCAACAGCCCAATCCAAACCCTACTGGACCATACCTTGCCTACCCCATTATATCTGCTCAGCCACCTGTTTCTACAGAGTACACGTATTATCAGCTGATGCCAGCACCCTGTGCCCAAGTCATGGGTTTTTACCATTCTTTCCCAACACCGTACTCCAGCACCTTTCAGGCTACAAGTACTGTACATTCCACAGCCACAGAGTGCACTGAGCGCCCGAGCCAACTTGGACAAGTCTTCCCATTGTCCAGTCAGCGTAGTAGAAACAGTAACAGAGGGCCAGTGGTACCAAAAGTAAGTGTGTTGGTTTTTAAATTTGATATATCTGCTATTACTACTAGCATAGATAATTTGCTACTTGTATTAATTGGCCTTAGCCTTTAACCTTAATTTGCTTCCAAATACTTTATTCACTAATACAAAATATTATAGACATAATTTAAACATTCGTTTGGTTGGTGACTTATTTAGAGAGTTTCACATAAACATAATGTACAGTTATTTCTAAATTATTTTAACTTAGTGATTAAAGTTGCATGGCAACATCAACACAAGTGATCCTGGCTAAGAGTGTTCAGTGGTTAATGCATCTCAGGATGGTTCATTCTTCAGAAGTCAGCAGGAGACATGGAAAATGTGATGATTCATTTGATCTCTTCAGCTGCATTGTTGTTGGATTCTGAGATCTTTTTTTAAAATATATTTTATTTATTTGAAAGAAAGAGGCAGAGAGAGAGAGAGAGAGGGAGAGAGGGAGAGAATGGGCGCACCAGGGCCTCCAGCCACTGCAAACAAACTCTAGATGCAAGAGCCCTCTTGTGCATCTGGTTTACGTGGGTCCTGGAGAATTGAACCAGTATCCTTTGGTTTGGCAGGCAACCGCCTTAACTACTAAGCCATCTCTCCAGCCCTGGAATCTGAGCTCTTAATAGTAGTAGCACTTTGTTACCTAAGAGGTGCTTTGCTGTTATATGAACATGAAGTCTCCTGAGGCTGCACAGAATGAAAGACAAATATGTGAAACCAGTTTTACTGAGGACCAAATATTTGACTAAGTTTTAAAATAATGAAATGATGCCTTGAAGTCATAAGATGGGTTTATTTTAGGCTTTTTCCATTAAGATCTTAATATCAAAGCTAATGAAAAAGCCTGTTTTTGTCACTACTTTTGAGCTGATGGAAGACATATCACTGCTGCTTTCCTCAGGTTCCGTTGGCTTGTCTTCTTCATTGAAAAGTCTTTGCTGCCTCTGGGTATAATTTTTACATATTAAAAAATAAGTAAGTGGGCTGGAGAGATGGCATAGGGGTTAAGGCACCTGCCTGCTAAGCCTAAGAACGCTGGTTCCAATCTCCAGGTCCCATGTTTAGCCAGATGCAGTGACGCAAGGGCGCAATGCCGCACTTGCCCACAAGGGGGCGTGCACATCTGGATTTTGTTCATAGCAGCTGAGAGATTGCTGGCACGCCCATCTCTGTCTTCCTCTCTCTCTCTCTCTCTCTCTCTCTCTCTCTCTCTCTTTCTCTGTGTCTCTCTCCAAAAAAATAATAAAAAATAAAAAGTTTTTTTTTAAAAAATAAGTAAGCGATAGAGCTTATTTGAAAAGCTTTTTGTTCATGGAAACAATGAGTCAAACGAAATCTTTTTGGGGCTTGTGAAAATAAAAAGTAACAAATGGGAAATATAAGATTATAGTATATCATTTTCAATGTTGAAACAACATGATTTCTCATGCATTCCCAGCAGTTCCAAATTAGGAAGTTAAGTTCAGAGTTCTAGTATATAAACTGATTCTAAAGGAGGGATTACTGCTGTTTTAAAAAGTCAATGAAGGAGATTAGCTTTCTAAAGTTTTCTATTAGAATTCCAAAGCAGAATTATATTGTGCATCATTGTTATCAGAAAACTAAGATTATCTGCTAAGATGAGTTTCTGTTCTTTTTATTAGTTTTAAATAACAACATAACCCTTCATATGACACTGTGACCTTGTTATTTATTAATAATTGAAAACATAAAACTTCAAGTAACAATGAATATTTTATTAATCATAGTATTAATGACTATTTAAAATGTAATGTATAAATGTGCTTATAGTGCGTTATTTGGCCTACTAGGCTTCTCTGCAGATAATGTCACAAAACCCTAATACAGTAACCCTGTTTCTCCAGGGGCCACTGATTTTTCACATATCATTAGGCATATTTTGTAATGGATGTATATTTTATAATGTTTAGTATATTGAATGGGTTCTTTTTTTTGTTTTTGTTTTTTTGAACTTAAATCAGCCACAGCTTTTACAACAGCACATAAAAAACAAAAGGCCACAGGTGAAAAATGTAGCTACTCAGAAAGAAACAAATGCAGCAGGCCCTGATAATCGATCAAAAATTGTGCTTCTGGTAGATGCCTCACAGCAAACTGGTAAGGCAAGGGTTCTTAATGTACATCACTGATTTGCTTGTTTATTTAGTGTGTGTGGTGTATGCGTGTGTGTGTATAGATATGCACATCCCATGTGCACACACATAGACTCTTGAGGATGTTAGGTGACCTCTTTTATTACTCTTCTACCTTATTTCCTTGAGATAGAGTCTCTCACAGGACCTGGGGCTTGCTGTTTCTTGGTCAGACTGGCTGGTCAGTGAGTCCCAGCAATCTTCTTGTTCCTGCCTCCTCCAGCACTGGGGTTACCGATGTGTGTAATCATGCCTGCCTTATTACATGGATTCTAGGGACTGTACTCAGGCCCTCATGTTTGCATAGCACAGTGGATGCTTTTTTTTTAACCTGTTGAGCTATTTCATCCAGGCCTATCACTGATGTTTTTGAAATTTGTGTTTATACATGTACTTTTGGTGTGGACTGTACTTGGGATTTTTGGCTTTCTTCCATTTGCCACTTTGTGAAGTTCTGTAGGAAGAATAACTGTTCCTGTTAATGTTCTTTCGGCTTATTTGCTGGCTTATGTACACTTTTAAAATTTCCTTTCTCCTTGTAGTGGAACAGTTCAGAAGTCAGAGATAGAATGTTGAAGATACTGTAGATATTTAATGACATTATTGTGGTAGAAATCAAAATTTTACATTTTTATAGCTATATGAAAGCCCTTTACAAAACACCCCAGTGCCATATAACATGTTTATAGAAAGAACTTACTAAGTTTTCTATGCCATTAGGCACAAATCTGAATGAAGCCTATGAGCAGTGATACTTACATCTTATCAAAATGTAAATATTTTATTTATTTATTTATTTATTTATTTATTTATTTATTTATTGGTTTTTCGAGGTAGGGTCTCACTCTAGTTCAGGCTGACCTGGAATTAACTATGTAGTCTCAGGGTGGCCTCGAACTCATGGCGATCCTCCTACTTCTGCCTCCCAAGTGCTATTTATTTTTATTTGAGAGGGAGAGAGAGAAAGGGAGAAGGGGAACAGAGGACAGAGAGAGAGAGAGAGAGATGGGTGCACCAGGGCCTCTAGCCATTGCAAACGAACTCCAGATGCATGCGCCACTTTGTGCATGTGGCTAATGTGGGACCTGGATAATTGAACCTGGGTCCTTAGGCTTCACAGGCAAGCATCTTAACCACTAAGCCATCTCTCCAGCCCCACAATGTAAATATTTTAAACAAGTCAATTTCAAGGACTATACAAATACTAAAGAAGAAGAGCTTTATACTGATAATAGGTAAATAGTATGTTTATGTTGCTCTGTTTTCCAATTTGTGATGAAATTCCCATTTGTACCAGAGAGAGAAAAAGAGAATGAAGAAACATGAATGAATATGAATTCTCCCTAATGCAGTCTGGGTTAAAATGAACAAGCTAACTTAGATTTTGCTTCATTTGGGCTGTACTTTTTCTGTCATGTAATCTTTTGCATTTGTTTGTGTCCTTTAAGAGCATGGGGTTCTGGGAATCAGTTAAGAGCCACCTTGTTGTGATAGTGCAGCTGCTTTGTACTTTGCAGGGCCTAAAGCAGTAAGATTTAATAGACTGGCAAATGCCTGGAATGGTTGTGGGACACAATCACTAGATGATACAGTCCAACATTTTTCCTTAATATAGTGACCTATTTCTACATCCTTTAAATTCTAAGAGGACTCTCACAAATAAGGACAGCCTTCTGAAGCATACAAATTGGGAAAGGAAAAGATGAAGATATATAAATCAAAGATTATGCATTCTATCAGTATTCTTTTTTAAATATTTTAATTTTTTTATTTATTTGAGAGAGAGAGGGAGAGAGAGGAATATATAGAGAGAAATGGGTATGCCAGAGCATCCAGCCACTGCAAATGAACTCTACACACATGCGCCACTTTGTGCATCTGGCTTACGTGGGTCCTGGGGAACTGAACCTGGGTCCTTTGGCTTTGCAGGCAAGTGCCTTAACTGCTAAGCCATCTCTCCAGCCCAGTATTTATTCTTTTTTTTGGTTGTTGTTTGTTTGTTTTGAGATAGGGTCTTACTCTAGCTCAGGCTGACCTAGAATTCACTATGTAATCTCAGGGTGGCCTCTAACTCTCTGTGATCCTCCTACCTCTCCCAAGTGCTGGGATTAAAGGTGAGCACCACCATACTCAGCCCAGTATTTTATTCTTTAATTGACTTTTAATTTCTGAGGATGAACTGGTATTGACAAAGGGTAGAATTAAAGATAGAAATATGCCTTTCTACTTATGACAGATTTTTACTTTTGATCACAAGCTTGTATTATCTGATAAGTTTATGATGACTAGGAATAGGATAACATAGAAAACTTAATTGCATTTCAATATTCCATGCACAAACAAAATTTAACATAATTTACAAATAGCAACAAAAACTTAGAATTTCTAGAAATAAAGTTTAGGGATGTGTGAGACATACATGTGGAAAACTGTAAGATTTCTTCTATAGAACCTTAAGAAAAACTTAAATGTCATGTTTATGCAGAGCAATTTGATACTGCAAATGTCAGTTTTCCCATAGTTGATCTACACATTCATTGTAGTTCTAATTAAAAATTTCAGAAGTTTTGGGGAACTTTTCGAACTCATGGCTATCCTCCTACTTCTGCCTCCCGAGTGCTGGGATTAAAGGCATGTGCCACCATGCCTGGCTACAAGTCTCTAATTTTTTTTGAGTGTGCATGTGTGTGTAGTAAGTGTGATATGGTTGTATATGTACATATGTATAGCGGAGAATATCAGGTGCTGCTCCCCGCCCAATTGCTCACTCACTTGTTTCTTTGAAACAAAAGTCTTTTTCACTGGTTCTGGAGCTTGTAGCTTTTATGAGCTCCAGTGATTCTCTGGTCTCTGAACCCCACAGGACTAGGGTTACAGATATGAATGGCCATGCCAAGCTATTTATGTAGTTCTGGGGACTCAAACTCAGTGATATCAGCTCCCAAAAGACTCCCACGTTTTGAACGGGAAGCACCCTTAACTGCTGAGCCATCTCTCCAGCCCCAGGTTCTTATACCCCACTCAAATCTATTGCAGATGAATTAAGACTTAAATGAGAAAGATAATGGTACAAGAAAATAGGGGCAGATATTTATGATTATAGGAAGGAAATTATTTCTAAAATTAAGAATCTTAATTTAGGATTGGGGAGATGGCTCAGCAGTTAAAGACACGTGATTGTAAAGGGTGTTGGCCCAGGCTCATTTATTTCCCTAGAATCCATGTAAAGCCAGATGTACAGATTGATGCATCTGGAGATCATTTGAAGAGGCAAGAGGGTCTGGTGCACCCATATTCTCTCTGTCTATATCTGTTCACAAATAAATAAAAATATTTTAAAATGAATTTCGATTTAAAAGAACAAACTACAAACTTGGAAAAAAAAAATTTGACCATGCATATAACTGGCAAAGAAATAGCATGAATCAATAAGAAAATGCTCATATACATAGTTCTAGGGATCTGGGGACATAGTTCCAATAGAGTGAGACAATTTGGCAGGACTTCAGAAACCTTTCTTTTGATTCATTTATTCCATTATTGTGAGTGTTTCCAAGGAAATTTCCCCTTTGAAAGAGATAAAAATAAGCATACCAAAAAGTCACTGAAACTTTCTTAGTGTCCAGTAACAAGTGATAAATCATGAAAAATACAGGATACTCACTCCATAGGATAATATAGACCCATCTTGCAGTAAAATTATGAGGACTTGTCATAACATAATGACATATATTACATAGTACAACTACAAATTGTATCAGTGTTGTATAAAAAAAAATTATAAATGGTTAGAGATATGGAAGATAATGGAAAAAGGAAAACATGATTTGTTGGGAGATGATTGTCAGAAGCTTTTTAAAAAAGTCTTACTATAATTATATATATATATATATATATATATATTTTTTTTTTTTTTTTTTTTGGTTTTTCGAGGTAGGGTCTCACTCAGGCCCAGGCTGACCTGGAATTAACTTTGTAGTCTCAGGATGGCTTCGAACTCACAGCGATCCTCCTACCTCTGCCTCCCAAGTGCTGGGATTACAGGCGTGTGCCACCACGCCCAGCTTATAATTATAATTTGTAAGGTAAAATTTAAAACCAGTAGAAAAAATGAACAGAAATCAAAAATGAATCCGAATTTGAAAGAAAGAACATTAGTGGCTAAAAACATTGGAAAAGATACTCAACCTCATTTTTAAGTGGGAAAATGTACTTTAAAACTGACAATAAGCTGCCTCTTCTTTTTTTTTTTTTTTGGTAGGGTTTCACTCTTATCCTGGCTGACCTGGAACTTACTTTCTAGGGCCAGACTGGCCTTGAACTCACAGTGTTTCTTCTACCTCTGCCTCCCAAATTCTGGAAAAAAAGGCGTGCACCACCAGGCCTGGCTAAGCCACCTATTTATATTCAGCAGATTGGCAAAAATAGTCTAGGAGACAGTATGAAGAATTTGGTGACTATGTAGCTCATTGGGGTGTTGGAATGGACATTGTTTTAAGCACCTGTAAACAATCTAGTGTGACTCCTCTAACTACCAGTCCTGTTCACCTCAGAGAAACTTTCCCATGCCATGTGTGTATTCATGTCTGTCTAAGAATGCTCATTGTGGTGTCATTTCTTTTCTATGTATTTATTTGAGAGAGAGAGAATATGAATGGGTTCACCAGAGCCTCCACCCACTGCAAACAAATTCCATATGCATGCGCTACCTTGTGCATCTGGTTTTACGTGGGCACTGGGGAATTGTACTCAGATCCTTAGGCTTTGCAGACAAGCAGCTTAACCACTGAGCCTCTTTCCAGCCCCTGTGGTGTTTTTCTTAATAGCAGAATGAGCACAGTGCCCCATTAGTGGTGGAAAGGATAAATACATTATGATATATTCATGTGAAATCTGTTTAGATTCGGTGACATTCATGAACTAGATCCCCATATATCAGAATTTCAAACCCAGTGTTGAAGTAGCAGGAAACAAGAATATAAGCAGTCTGCTTTTTAAATAATAAAGTTAAAAGCTGTAAAACTATGTGATGTATGCTTTGGTAATACAAAACTCTAGGAAATATGCACACGGTGGACTTCAGAGATTGGTAAATTTCTTTGTGTGCATGTGTGAGAGTGTGGGCACACTGGTGGAGGTCACAGGACAATCATCAGATATCGGTCTTCACCTTCCACTTTGGATTGGAGACAGGGTCTCTCATCTATCATTGTTCACCATGCTAGCTGGCCTGTGAGTTTTCTGGCTATCACTCTTGTCTCCTCTATTCTTGCAATAGGCTCTTTGGGATGATAGACACCCATTTCAGCTCCTGGCCTTATGTGGGTGCTGGGATCTGAACTCAGGTACTCACACTTGTGCAACAAGCACTTTATCCACTGGGCCATCTCCCCAGCCCTTCTGATTTATTTATTTATTTATTTTGGTTTTTCAAGGTAGGGTCTTACTCTGGTCAGGCTGACCTGGAATTAACTATGTAGTTTCAGGGTGGCCTCAAACTCACAGCAATCCTCCTATCTCTTCCTCCCCAGTGCTGAGATTAAAGGCATGCGCTGCCACACCCTGCTTTTTTTTTTTTTAAGATTTTAATTGTATTTGTGTGTGTGTGTGTGCCACAGTGTGCATGTGGAGGTCAGAGTACAACTTTGTATGTTTGCTTTACACCTTGTTTGAGGCAAGTTCTCTTGTTTACCACTATGGATGTGTTAGGCTTGCTGGCTGAAGCGTCTAGGTTTCTCTTTTCTCTGTCTCTCATCTCACTGTAGGAGGGCTGGGGTTAGAGACACTTAACTACTGTACCTACCTTTAAGAGGGCTCTGAGGTTCCAAACACGGGGTGTGCAGCTTGTTTTAACCCACTGAATCATTTCAGCCCAGTGCTGTCTTTCTTAAATGGCTGGTGGTCTTAATATTTTTTTGTTTAAATTATTTATTTATTTGAGAGAGAAAGAGGCAAAGAGAGAGAGAGAATGGGTGTGCCAGGGCTTCCAGCCACTGCAGACGAACTCCAGATGCATGTGTCCCCTTGTGCATCTGGCTTACGTGGGTCCTGGAGAGTCAAACTGGGATCCTTTGGTTTTGCTGGCAAGCGCCTTAACCACTAAGTCATCTCTCCAGACCCCTGTCTCAATGTTGTATTGATACAGGCATTTTATTCTTTTCATAATAAAGCCATGTTATAAGCCAATTTATTAGGAACATCTTTTGCTTTTGCTTTTTGTTTGTTTTGTTCTTTCTTTGTTTCTTTCTTTCTTTCTTTCTTTCTTTCTTTCTTTCTTTTTTTTTTTTTGAGGCAAGGTCTCATTTGAGCTTAGGCTAACTTGCAGTTCATTGTGTAGCCTAGGCTGGCCTTGAAAAATCCCATTTTGGCCTCTTGAGTGAGCCAATAGGGATCAGCCATCAAACCCAGTTATCAGTAACATCTTTTAATGATCTTTTCAAGAAATTGCCTATTTCTCCATTTACAAAGTTTGTCATTTTTACTTTCTTAGAACTGTAATAGTAATTTAACAAAAGCATATTGCTTTGATCAGCACAGAGAGTAGTAATACTTTCCGTACCTTGTAGATTTTCCATCAGATATTGCTAACAAGTCTCTCTCAGAGAGCACTGCTACAATGCTGTGGAAGTCCAAAGGCAGGAGGAGAAGAGCATCCCATCCTACCGCAGAATCCTCTAGTGAGCAGGGGGCTAGTGAAGCCGACATTGACAGTGATAGTGGTTATTGCAGCCCCAAACACAACAACCAGCCTGCAGCAGGGGCTCTGCGGAATCCTGATTCAGGGACCATGAATGTATGTAACAGTATCTTGATTTTTTTGTTAGTCATTGATGTCAATATTATATTCATGTTCTCTGCTAAAGCTTCAGTATCTATTTTTGTTCATGCTTATAGTCATAAGATGGTTATATTATACTATATTTTACAATGACAATGTGGAACCGTGTTGTAAGACAGTACACAACACTAAATTAAGATATGAAGCATTTGCAAAGTGTATAATGTTGACTCTTAAATAGAAAATAACTGTCTTTTTGTTTTATTTCTTAGCATGTGGAATCATCTGCCTGCACAGGTACTTATTTTCTTCAATACTTTTGTTGTATTTTCTTCTTTGACCATGTTAAGAGTTTTCCTTTTAAGCATGGAGCTTTGCAGTGCTACAAACAAACAAAACTATTAATCTTACAGTGATTTAAGTTAATTTGAAAAGTACAAATTGCTAACCAAATTGAGAAAATGCCACCTGGAGATATACTACCTGATGACATTTGTAATACTAAGAATGTGAATGCCCCTTAAAATTTATGGAAAACATGTCAGAGTTTTTGCTCACTGAATTTAGCATGTGAACTTAAGGGGCAGTGTAGATTTTAGCCTCTTTTAAAAGTAAATATAACCTTTAATATCTTTAAATGTCTGTTATAGGTGGTGTAAATTGGCCCAATGTGACTTGCCAGGCAACTCAGAAAAAACCTTGGATGGAAAAAAACCAGACATTTGTTAGAGGTGGAAGGCAAATTGAACAAAAAAATAATTCACAGGTAATTTGAATGAGGTTGGAGAAATGTAGATGTGAGAGGAATGATCTTACATTTGTTAAAATAATGATATAACAATTATGAAGGACAATATACTCAATTTTTAAAGATGTATATGTGCGTGTAAGTTATTTAAAAGTGAATTATCATGGTATCTGTGGGTTTAAAATGGTTTAGTCAATGAAACTTATTTAAAAATAGGGGCTTAGATGGGCTGGAGAGATGGCTTAGCATTTAAGGTGTTTGCCTGCAAAGTCTAAGTACCTAGGTTCGATTCCTGAGTACCTATATAAGCCAAGGCACAAGGTGCATGGGTCTGGAGTTCATTTGCAGTGGCTAGAGGCCCTCACATGCCCATTCTCTCCCTCCTTTCCTCCCTCCCTCTCTTTCTTTCTCTATCTGCCTCTCTCTCAAATAAATTTAAAAAAAAAAAAGAAAAGAAAAGAAAAGAAATAAAGGTTGGGGTTATGGCTCAGTAGTAAAAGAACTTGCTACGTAAGTGTGAGTTTGAATCTGCAAAACTCACGTGAAGTTAAATGTCAGAGCATGTGTCTGTAATCCCAGCATGCCTACAGTGAGAGATGGAAGGCAGAAACAAGAGCCAGCTAGCCCAGCATGTGCAGTGGCAAACAAGATACTCTGTTTCACACCTCTGTCACACCCTCCAAGGCTCAGGGACCATTGCGGAAGAGGGGGCGGATAGAATGGAAGAGCCAAAGGAAGGGTATGACTTCTTACAATGCAACCGCCCAGACAGAAATTGGCCTCGTTATCCATGACCTTGCAGTGCCTAGCAATACCTTCGCAAGACCCTCATAATAGAAGAAAAAGATGATGACATCAAATTAAAAGAGACACTAATGGAGAGAGGGAGGGGATATGATGGAGATTGGAGTTCTAAAGTGGAATGGGGGAGGGGAGGGAAATATGTGTTTTTTGTGTGTAAGTATAGAAGTTGTCAACAAAAAAAAATAATTAAAAAAAAAGATACTCCGTTTCAAACAAGGTGGAAGGGAAGAACTGACACCTGAGTTTGTCCCGTGACATCCATACATGTACCGTGGCACACATACACCATGGCACATGCATGCCCACACCCACACATGAACACACACACACATACATACAGATTATTTTAAAAGAATAAATAATGAAACAAAATGGTAAAGTGTTAAACAAAGGTAGTGAAAATAAGTATATATTTTTTGCCATTTTTCTACTTTGGTTTATAGTTGAATATTTCATAATTTTACAAAAGGATGCACTTCACCATTTTTTCCGTTATCCACATAAAAAATTGGAAGCATTTTATGCCCTAACAATTGAATCTTTAAGCTTCAGGACTGGCCTGTATCTTGGCCCACATTGTGGATGTTGTCAGTACTCTTCTATGTTTGTGCCAGTGCTACTGCCCATTGCCTGAATATGGCTGGACTGGAGCTTCCTGAAGATCTCAAGGAGCAAAACCTCTGGAGTGGACTGTGCACAACAAAAACTTATAGCAACTAATGCATTAGTCTTAATGCATTGGTTGGCTCTAAAATCAGGGATTATATATGGGTCTTTATTGTCCCATTAATTTTTAGATAGACTTCCTGGATTCTTAAAATTAGCTAAGAAATTGGAGCTATTCTTTCTCTTTCTCTTTTTTTGCCTCCCTGAGATGAAGCACATAGCATTTACTGAAGCTGTCAAAAAAATAGGGAGAATAATGCCCCTTCCCTGAAGTTATTGCAGAAGAGAGTCATTTGTTACAGGCTTGTGAAGCACTGTAGCTTGAGCTTTACTTGACTCAAGACAAAAGAACTAAAACAGTTGTTTGTATAGATTAAACCAAGTAACCAACACCTGAAAAATGTTTAATGACAAACTTAAATTTTCTGTTGAAACTATAATGGCCAGTCTTTCCAAGTTTGTGGTTTTGGCCTGTCTATGCATGCATGTGTGCATGCGTACGTGTGTGTCTGTCTGTCCAATAATCCTGATATGAAAAGCATTTTAGCCACTTTATCTCTGCCTCATGACTGGAGAGAAACGATAAAAATGAAAAATAGAAGAAAAGGAAATTAAGCAAATATTTGTGGTAGTAGCTTATTTTTATTTATCTATTGTTTTGAGACGGTGTCTTGCCCTGCCCTGCAGTTTAGGGTAACCTAGAACTTGTGTAGCCCAGGCTGGCTTGTGATCCTCCTGTCTTAGCTTCCAAAGTGGTGACATGTGTCACCACACCTGGCCAGTTTGTTTATTTTGTATTTTTTCATTCCTGTATAGAGGCAGAACTTGTTATTCTAGTATTTTTCTGATTTTTTTGAGATTCATAATGGCTTTCATTGTGTGTATATATATGTGGGCTCATGTGTGTGCATATATGTGAAGGCCAGAGATAGATGTTGGTTGCCTTTCTCACTCTCCACTTTTGTTCTTTGAGACAAGATCCTGTGCTGAACGTAGAGCTCCCTGATTCAGCAAGACTAGCTAGCCACTTGAATTCCAGGGATTCCATGCCTGTACCTTCCCAGTGCTGGGATTATAAGCATGAACTACCATGCCCAGCATTTTTACATGGGTGGTGAGGATCTGAATTCAGGTCCTCATGCTGCATGACAGGCACTTTACTCACTGAGCATCTTCCCAACCACAGAACCTTTTTAAAGACAAAATATTTGGCACTTAGTAATTTTTTATTGTTTTCTAGACTTTAAACCACAGGGCAGTTACCTGTATTTTGTGCTACCCTTTTTAATAGTGTAATATTTCAGGGCATTTTTATCTGGGACTTATTTTGATGCAAGGTAAAAGAAAACTTATTGATGTAGATTTTCAGAGTGGCTAACTGGTTGTCTTAACTTTGTAACCCAGTTTTTCTCCTTTAGTTTGTGCTTCCACTAGAGTTATTTGCTAATTTACTATATCCGAGGTGCTGTTTATTGTTTATGTGCTTTGCTTCATCTGTAATAGCTTTACATTTGCACTACACTGTATTATAATAATCTTAAACATTCCTCCTTTATCATTGTCTTAACATTTGGTGATTTAGGTCATTTCTATACTTTTGTAGCTTTCATTTAAATTTTAGAAAGAATTTGAAAATGTTTATTTTTTAAATGGCTTTACTTTACGACTAGATTAAAAATGGTGGGAAAAAACCCTCATTTTTACCTTTTCCTTGTCTTTTCCCCTTAGCTATTCCTGTCCTACTCTAGTTTCTTGTGTTTTCTGTTTCTTCATGTCATTATCAGTAAATACAACTATGAACCTTAACTTTAAAAAAATATTTTATTTTTATTTATTTACTTATTAAAGAGGAAGGGAGAGAATGGGCATGCCAGGACCTCTAGCCACTGCAAACGAACTCCAGATGTATGTGCCCCCTTGTGTATCTGACTAACGTGGGTCCTGAGGACTCAAACCTGGATTCTTTGGCTTTGTAGGCAAACGTCTTAACCACTAAGCCATTCCTCCAGCCTGAACCTTACATTTTTATCTTTCTTACACAAGAGGTGGCACATGTGCTCTCTGTGTGCTCAGCACTTGACCCTGGAGGGCCCTGTCATTTTCATATTAAGGAAGCTTCTTGGACTTTTTCATTTTTTTTTGGAAGTAGGGTCTCACTCTAGCCCAGGATAACCTGGAATTCACTATGTAGTCTCAGGGTGGCCTTGAACTCATGGTGATCCTCCCACCTGTGCCTCCCGAGTGCTGGGATTAAAGGAGTGCACCACCATGCCCGGCTTGACTTTTCCCTTTTTATAAATGTCTTTCCTTCCTTCCTTTTTCTTTTATATAGTTGAAAATACAAGTAGCCTTGGTTTAGTGATTCATTTTTTTTAATTAAAAAAAAATTTTATTTATTTTTGAAGAGAGACACAGAGAGATACAGACAGAGAAGGAGAGGGAGACAGAGATGGGAGCACCAGCAGTCTCTCAGCTGCTGTGAATGAAATCCAGATGCGTGCACCCCCTTGTGGTCAAGTGTGGCATTGCGCCCTTGTGTCACTTTGTATCTGGCTAAACGTGGGACCTGGAGGTTGGAACTGGGTTCTTAGGCTTAGCAGGCAGGCGCCTTAACCTCTAAGCCATCTCTCCAGCCCAGTTTACTGATTCTTAAGTTGTTTGCAAACTATAGTTGTAGGCATGCTGCAGACCTGTTAGACATATATTCATGTAATAACAAAATCAGCTCCTAGACAAGTTGCTGCTAGGTCATTCAAATAAGTTCATTTGTTACATTGGTAAATAGCACCAAAGATTGTCTATTTCAGTGGAGTTTCAGAAGCTATTTTTGTTGGGTATGTTGCTGCACACCTAATTCTAGCCCTCAGGAATCAAAACAGAAGTGAGAAGTGCTGAAGTTTGAGGCCAGCCTGGTCTATATAGTTACTTTAGGCCAGGCGGAGCTACATAGTGAGACTGTCTAAAAAAAAAGAAAGAAAGAAAGAAAGAAAGAAAGAAAGAAAGAAAGAAAGAAAGAAAGAAAGAAAGAAAGGAAAAGAGAGCACTTTATAGTTTTGTCATTATAACAAGATACCTGAGCAGTTCAAGCTTATTTTAAAAAGTGTTTTATTTAGTGTACAGCTGGGGAGGCTGAAAGTGCAAGAAGCATGGTGTAGGCTCTGGGGAGGGCTTCTGGCATGTGATGTGAGTGTGTAGGAAGAAAGCATCACATCTCATATTAGGAAACCAGAGATAGCCTTGCAGGGGGTCAGATTCAGGCTTCTATAACAACTTGCTCTTGTTTGAACTCAAAGAGAAAATATTTAAAGGTAATACCTCCAGGGGCCCGTGGAACTCCCACTAGGCCCCACTTCTTAAAGGTTCCACGCCTCCCAAAGCCATCAAACTCCTGTGCATGAGCCTATGGTGCAGAGACAACATCCAAATTAATTAGCATGGCAGTTAGGTAAAAAGAAACAAAGAACAACAACAACAAAAAAAAAAAAAACCACAAAACAAAACAACCCACGCAAAACAAACAGAAAACCAATGCAGTGTTAATGTGGTTGAGCATCTATGTATTAAGTTACTTGTATTTCTTTTTCTGTGGACTTACCTGTTTATGTCTTTGCTCATATTTTCTATCTTGATCTGTTTTTCTTCTTACATTGTTTTGTGATCAGGTCTCATTATGTAGCCCAGGTTGTCCTTGAACTTGCACTCCTACTTTGTTTTATTCAGTATTCTGTGTCTTTGCACCATCCCTCTCCCTTTTGACTGGAATTTGCTCTATATTCCAGGTTGACCGTGGCCTTGGCCTTGGCCATGGTCATTCTTTTGCTTTGTCTCCAAAATGCCAGATTACAGGCATGTACTGCCATGCCACTTTCTGTTATCAAAAGAGCTGACAAGTGTTGTGTTGTTCTGGAGTTATTGATTCATTCAGAGGTTATTGGAATACATGTATATTGGGTTCTCATGAACTTTGTTTGGAGTTTAATTTAATCCTGGCATATTTTTGTTTTTATGAGTAAGAATCAAGTAGCATTTGTTTATAAAGAGAATTATAGGACTTGCAACACCATTACTACGTGTGTACTAACTGGTTCACAGTGGCAAGCATGAAAATGGACATGGTATGTATAGGGTTTGGTGTGTGTATATATTTGATTTCAGAACCTAAGTATACACCTTTAACCACTGAGTCTTCTTCCCCAGCCCCGATGTCTGAATCCACAGTCTGTATACTCATATTAACATGGTAACATTTTCTAACGCTATACTATCATAAACCAGATATTAACATTGGAGCGCTTAGAATGTAGACTAGATCCATCACCCCAAGAGCCACTAGAGGTGCCCTTTCAGTAGCCTGACTCTCTTCCATCTCCACAGTCACACTTCTCTGTGTTTGTTGTTTATTTAGTGTTTCTTTTCTTTTTTTTCTTTCTCTTTTTCTTTTTTTGAGACAGGTAACTCAGGCTGACCTTGAAGACACTGCAATCATCCTGCCAGGCCTCCCGAGTGCTAGGATTACAGGATGTGCCATGATACCTGGCAATGCTTTTTGTGTGTGTGTGCATGTGTGTCTTGTTTCAGGGCTTTGTGCATGCTAAGTAAGTTCTCTACCACTGAGCTATATCACCCTTATAATCTACTTTTGTTCCTTTTTCCTGTGTGTGTGTGTGTGTGTGTGTGTGTGCACACGTGTGCCCATGTGTGTGCTCATACATGTGCAGCTGTGTGCCACTGCATCTTGAGGCCAGAGGACAACCTTGGGTGTCATTCCTTGGGAGCACCATCCACCTTTTCTTTTAGACTCAATGTCTCATTGGCCTGGAACTTGCCAATTAGGCTAGATTGGAATTCAAGTCTTCATGATTAGGCAAGGCAAGCATTTTGCCAACTGAATTATCCCACTCCACTAATGCCCTTTCCCCTCCCCTGCCACCATTGGTGTGTATTCATTTTATATGGTACTGTGTTACATCAGAACTTTTTTTTTCTTTGGGTCAAAATCTCATGTTTAGGCTAGCCTTGAACTCACTCATTGTATAGCTAAAAATGAGCTTGAACTACTGATCATAGTGTTGGAATTATAGTTGTATGCAACCATACCTGGTCTATGTGGTGCTGAGGATTGAACCTAGGGCTTCCTGAATGTCAAGCCCCCATGAAGCCTTAACTGCTGAGCTGCAGCTCCTAATTTTAGTCTTTTGAGGAACCTCCATAGTGATTTTCATAGAGGCTGGACTAGTTTACATTCTCTAGGGTCCTTTTGTTTGTGTCCTTGAAAGCATTTATTTTTCTGATAACTTCTATTTAATCCATTTTTCCATTTTTCTATAATATTTTTCAAGATTATTTTATGAATTCACTTGTTTGTATAATCCATCTGGGATTGGCTTTTTTCACTTGTCTGTTTCTGTTGATGTGCCCCAGTTAGAATAGCTGATCTGCCACTGAAGAGTAACAGGCTTCTTGTCAGTATTTGTCTCTTAGGAATAAAGCTGATAAAAATGTTCAAGTATAGGTTGGGAAAGCTAATGTTTATTAGTAGCCAAATTTGTCATGTTATTACCTTACTTGTCAGAAGCTTTAACTTTGTGTGTAGGGGAAATGGTTCAGGCATGTACATCTCATGACATGAATGTGAAGCTTGGGTGTTGGTCCTTGCCTTCCACCTTGTTTGAAACAGGGTTTCTCATTGTTTACCATGCTAGCTGGTCATAAGTTTCCAGGGGAGTCACATGTCTCTGCCTCCCATATTAGTGTTGGTGTGCTGGAATTACAGACATGTGCTACTATATCTGGCTTGGTGTGAGTTCTGAGGATCCAAATTCAGGTACTCATGCTTGAGTGGCAAGGCTTTGTCCTCAGCCCAGAAAATTGAACTTTTTCTCTAAGATAAATCATGTATTTTATACAAGTTCATTGAGTTATATTTTATGTACTTTTCTGCAAGTATGTTACACTTCAGTAAAATATTTACTTAAAAATATTTCCAGCACTCAGGAGGCTGAAGTCGAATCACCGTGAGTTTGAGGCCATCCTGAGGCTATAGGTTAACCTGGACTACAGGGAGACCCTACCTCAAAAATAATAATAAATAATAATAATATATTCTTTTCCTCTCTGTGGTTTCTTAGGTTGGATTCAGATGCCGAGGACATAGTACTTCATCAGAAAGAAGACAGAATTTGCAAAAAAGACAAGATAATAAACATTTAAACCCTAGTCAATCCCATAGAAGTGACCCAAATTCTGAGTCTTTATATTTTGAGGTATTTTTTCAACTACGTATCTATAAACTATTAAGAAATGTTCCCATTAAGAAATTAATTTGGTATATTATAAATACGTATTTTCATGTCTTTATATATGACTACTATTAAATTATAAATTACTGAAGTATTGGCTTGATTTAATTTTTTGGTTAGTCTAAATTTATTTAGATTAACAATACCTTACTAATATTTTAATTTTTTTTTCATGTGTTTATTTTAAGGTAATCTGTAGATGCAGATTTTGTGTGGACTTCAGTTTTTTTGTGTGTTGTTTTGTCTACTTGGAAGGCTTTTCATGGTTGGATAATTCAATCTAGATAACTTGTAGTTTCTATCCTAATTGCACTGCTTGCTGTGTGTATTACTTGTAACAGAAGATACTGTGATGCATGTACTAGAGAGGTTGCTGTGTAGTAGAAGAATACAGATATACTTCATATTTGCTTGAGTGTGCTGGGACATGAAAAAAATAACAGGTCATTTAGGGTCTGTGGCAGGATAGGAATAACATTTGGAATTGGAGCTTAATGAGTAAATAGAGTGCTGCAGTGATAAAATGCACCTGGGTTTTCACCATTATTCATGGCAAAAAGTCAGCACATGCGTGTTATCATTACATGGGAAAGGCAGAAATAGGTGTATCACTGGCACTCACTGGCCAGCCAGACTAGCCTAAATGTTGAGCTCCAGGCCAATGAAAACTTGTTTCAAAGGAGGTGGACAGCATACCTGATGAACAGCACCTGAGGCTGGTCTCTCTTGCATCTACACACATGTGCACACACAAACTCACATAAATACATGTAAACCACACAGATGTGCATGAGTACAAAAAAGAGTACAATTTGGTTGTTTCCTGATCATTCATATGTGTAACTAATTTGGTTGATCATAGATTCTGTTAAGTAGATTAAAGTAAAGCTGGAATTCTTGAGATTAGAGGTTAAAAATTAATAATGTGTAAGAAAAGCTTAGAAATTGACCCAGAGGAGTTGGAAACACACCTCAGTAATTCTACCAGAAATGGTTTTACAAATGAAGACAAAGAGCTCTTGACCAGGTTGACATCCCCGCAATACAGGCTTTCTGAAATGGCCTTGTATTGTAAAATTAACCCCATTAAAATTATGATGCACACATCTGTAATTCCAGTACTCATGAGGCTGAATCAGGAAATTTGCTTTGAGTTCAAGGCCAGCCTGGCCTACTGTGTGAGACTTTGTTTCAAAAATTAGTAAGTTGCTGGGCGTGGTGGCACACACCTTTAATCCCAGCACTTGGGAGGCAGAGGTAGGAGGATCACCATGAGTTTGAGGCCACCCTGAGACTATATAGTGAATTCCACGTCAGCCTGGCCTAGAGTGAGACCCTACCTGGAAAAACCAACAAGTAAATAAATAAATAATAAAATAAAAGTCAGGTAGTTAAAAATTTTTTCTAGTAAAGTTAAAAGAAATTCTTGTTTGACTATATGAGAAAGAACAGTTTTCTGTTCATATTCAAATTGGACTACTATTTTGATATAGTCCTAGAAAGATACTTTTATTGCCTCAGTTTCACTTATATATATATTTTATAGGGGTTTTGTTTTATTCTGGTGCTGAGAATGGAATGTAGGGTTTCAGTGATCTATACCATCACCCCTTAGTTTTGTTTGTAAAGATGAAATCTCAGCTGGCTGTGCGGGTGCATGCGTGTAGTCACAGCTACTGCTAATAAGACTGAAGTGGGAGGATCACCTGAGTCCACAAGGTCAAAACCAACTTGTAGTTTTTCCTGTTTTTACTGGGGGTTTTGTGCTTAGTTTTTTTTTAATCTTAGGTTTACCAGACTCTCTTCACTGTGGATTTTGTAGGAGTTGAACATTTTTATGGTAAAAATGGTAAAATGTTAATTTTAATTCATTCCTTCCTTTTACCAAAAGTTAATTTTAATCTCAAAAAATGGTTTAATATGAATGTGACAATTTTACTATAAGTACTTAATTGTATGATTGGTTCCTTACTTATATATACCTAAAGATATTAAATGTATGGGCTGGAGAGATAACTCAGCTGTTAAAGGCACCTGCTTAAAAAGCCTGATGACCCAGGTTTGATTCCCAGGTACCCATGTAAAGCCATATGCACAAAGTTGCACATGTGTCTGGAGCGCAGTGGCAGGAGGCCCTGGTGCACCCATCCTCTCTCTCTCTTCATCTGAAATAAAGAAATATCATTAAAAATATAGCTAGTGTATATGTAGCCAAATAAATATTTACTTTAAAAAGTTATTAGATGTAATTTTCAGGAGGATATTTGTTTAACAAATTGAATAGAAAATATTTTTTAAAACATTTTAATCGTAGAGTTGTGTGTAGTAATGTGGAATGGAATACATTGATAAAATTAAGATTAAACTATTTCAAATCCTTTCCAAATTATCTAATGTGATAATATTCAGAAAAATTTTTTTCAGTTACCTACTTATCTTAGGGTAGAATTAGTAACAAAAATCGTAAAGTAGATGCAGAAATCCAAAGGATAGATATGCTTGAATAATTAATGCTTTTAGCATGTAAGAAAAGAAATTTCCCCTTTAAGATTGATTTAAAGTAGCTCAACAGCAGGATACAAAAAATATTGTCCTGTTTTATATTACTGACAGAATTAAGTATTTTTTGGCTAGGGTTATTGCTCAGTGGTAGAGTACTTGCCTAGCATGAGGAAAGTCCTAGGCTGTTTTCACTAAAAATGTGAAATTATTTCAGGATGAAGATGGGTTTCAAGAAATAAATGAGAATGGAAATGCTAAGGATGAAAATACTCAACAGAAACTTTCTTCAAAAGTAGTAAGTGACTTTTTTCAAACTGATATGAAAAAATGGAATATCTTTTGAACTAGGGCTATGTGAAAAGAAATATTGAAAGTCAATATAAAGACATAGGGCAGCATGATACACAGTAAACAGTATATTTAGTATGTGCCTTTTTAATATTTCTTTTTAACGAGCAAAAATGCTTTTTTATGAAATGCACAGTTCTAAGAAAATAACAGTAACTAAATTATGCCTTATGTTCTACAGTAAATACAGAAACTTCCCCAGTTGTCAAGAATTTTGCTTTTTCTTTCAGTAAAGGATTTAGATAAGCAGTAGCCCTTGTTCTCAGCTATTTCTCCCCTTATCTCCATCTCACTCTGTACTTTATGACAGACATGGAATCCTCTGAATGAGCCCAGTCCAGCCCATTGCACTCAGCCATTTCTCCTGCATTTACCATCCCACCCAGTCCAGTTGTGCTACAAAACACCCCTCGTTCTGGATTGCCTTTCCTTACAATTTGATTTAAAAGATTTAAACTAGTTTGATTTAAACTAACAAATGTTTTTCTCTGATTATCACAGTTGGATGATTTACCTGAAAACTCACCCATCAATATAGTTCAGACTCCAATTCCCATTACCACTTCAGTTCCTAAACGTGCAAAAAGTCAGAAGAAGAAAGCATTAGCGGCAGCCCTCGCCACAGCTCAAGAATACTCAGAAATAAGTATGGAGCAAAAAAAATTACAGGTATATAGTCATTTTTTAAAATTACAATTACTTATTTGTGCGCATGTGTGTGTACACATCCCAGTGTGATTGAGTGCCTGTCCAGCTTTATGTAGGTGGCTGGGGAATTGAACCCCAGGACGACAGGCTTTGCAAAGAAGCACCTTTAACTACTGAGCCATCTTCCCCCATTCCTATAATTGTTTTTATGAACAGTTGTGTTTGTTCATTTGCCAGGCTTGGTGGGATGGCTAGAATAACAGAGTATAATATAATAGTGTAAGTTATAACTTGTGAAACTTTCATAATGTTACAAAAATAAATGTTTTTATATCCACCTTTTAGGAAGCTTTATCCAAAGCAGCTGGAAAAAAGAACAAAACACCTGTGCAGCTAGATTTAGGAGACATGTTAGCTGCTTTGGAAAAACAACAACAAGCAATGAAAGCACGGCAGATCACTAATACCAGACCATTGTCATATACAGGTGATATCATTACTATTTGGCTGTAGCACTACATGTTACCTATCATTACTATTTGGCTGTAGCACTACATCTTACATATTGTATGTATGTGATTTTCATTTTGGTCAGCCTAAACTGCAAGCTTTCCAACTGTCTTCTGCACATGTCATTTCTGTTCCTCCTTCAAAACATATGCCAAATCTTTTCAAGAAACCTTGTCCTCTCACCCTGAGTTACATCTAAATTATTGTGTGCTACAGCACCCCCTAATTACTACCCCTTTTCCTCCACAACCCCCTCAAACTTAACAGGAGTAATCTTTTTAAAATTTAAGCTGGGCCAGGCATGGTGGTATACACACCTTTAATCCCGGCACTCAGGAGGCTGAGGTAGGAGGAATGCTGTGAGTTCAAGGCCAGCCTGAGATGACATAGTGAACTCCAGGTTAACCTGGAATAGAGCAAGATCCTACTTAAAAAACAAAAACCAGATTTAAACTGGATGGTAGCCCTCCATGTTCAGAATCCTCTAGGGCTCACCTTAACTGACACAGCTTTCAAGTTTCCTTTTCCAGAGTGCTGTTTCCCAGAGTATTGGTATTGCTTGTTCCCTCAGGTTCTTAATGTCAGTGTGCACTTGGAACCAACCTTATTGCTTTTCTTCTTTAAAGGATAAAATGAAAATCACAACGTAATTTGGCTATGATTATCCAATATAAATTAAATGGCAAACAAATATGTGTGTATATATATATGCTTATGTATATAGAATGAGAGAGAAAATGATCTGGCTCTCTACTGAAATGGTAATGTATGCTTTAAGCAAACTTGTTAAATTTACACCTCAGCAGTTCTGATATGCTCCCTTATTTCCTTTTTAGAGGAATATGAGAGAGGGAAGGGACAGACACTAATAAAAAGCACTGGTGCTAAGAAGCTGAATTCTGTTTGCTCTGTTTCCATGTAAATGGACTGTTGCTTAGGGGGTGAAAAAACAAGCAACAAAGTATACCTGTATCTTCTGTGCAAAGTGCTGCACCCTGTAGTTACTTACCCATTCATTGAAACCTTTGTTTTGGCAACTATTGATAGACATGTCGTTGAATGCAGGTAAGCTTTAGCATTGTCTCTTACTGAGATGGGAAGAGTGGCAATGATATCTTGCAGTCACCAGGATTCTGGAGGGAGAGTAGCCTCTTAGCTAAAGCAGGGGCTCTGGAACAAATTGTCTAGGTTGGAATCTTGTTCTTGGATGTATTTCTTTAGGAAGTTATTTAATCTTTTTATACTTCAATTCCCTTACATTAAAAATGTAGTAGTGACAATACATTCCTGTAGATTGTTTGGGGGAGTAACTGAGATAATACTTGTGAAGTGTCTAGAGATTCTAGGTTATAATCAATCATGTAGTAAATTAACTTTTATTGCCAAGAAAGAAGTGATTGTTTACATATGATCTTTCAAATGGCTCATAATTATACTTAGGAGCTTACTCTGTAGCCCTGAGAGGCCTTGAATTTAGGGCAGTCCTTCTCAGACTCAGAAATGCTAGGATACAGTTCTGAGCCACCACACCCAGCAGATTATCATTTTAATCACTTTTTTTCTTTTCTTTTGGTGCTAGAGACCAAACCTTGTACTTAAATAGCAAGTGTTTTACCGCTAAGCTAAATCTCCAACCACTCTGTGTTTTCTTAGATTTTTTTTCCTTTCTTTTTTCCAGTGCTGGGGCTTGAACCCAAGGCCTTGTGAATACTAGGCAAACATTCTACCACTGAGTTACGTTCCCCTGTTCTACAACTTTCATGGATGTAGTAAATGTTAATGTAAACAGATGAAAATATCTGTTTGCAGAGTATGCTGTCAATAACCATTGGGATTATAGAGATAATTAAGATGCACTTTTGTTGAAGAAGTTTATAGTTCAGTTCTCTGACCTTGCAGAAGAGAGTGATTTCTGTCTGTAGAGTGAGATGAGAAAGTTACTACAAATGGCTTTAGATAGAACCTCTGTCTCCAGTGTTTGAATTGGAAGTTCTAATTATAATGAAAGTTTAAGAAAAAAAATGAGACCATACTATTAAAGAAGCAAGGCATTGATAGAATTATAAATAGAATGTAGAAATAGGTGAAAGATGACTCCAACTGGCATGGAGTATGTGGTGAAAAGGAATAGAAGAGTGCTGATATCACATTGGCCTGAGGGTTATGGAAGAAGAATTTTGTTGGAAAGAAATGACAACACCCTTGTATTTGAAAGACTAGCAGTAGAAGTCCTGATGATGCTGATGGTCATGTATGTGTGTGTGTATATATATATATGGATGTTTAGCTTAAGGTTAGAAGTCAAATAGAGGGGATTGTGGAAGCTATGGAAATGAAATCACTGGAGGAAGGAAAAATTAGTGAAAAGATATTCAGGAATAAAGTCTGTGGAACGATCTGGTTTCAGGGAAAAAAGAACCACAAAAGTTATTTTGAACATGAAGGTAAAAGATGAATTTTGAGAAAGATGAAAATCCTTGAGCCAAATGCTAAGAAAAAAAAAAAAAACTAGAATAGAGTGAAGGTCAGGGAGTTATATTTGGCAATTGCAAAGTTCTGCGGAATCTTGATAGCCACAATTGTAAGACAGTGAGTAGGGCATAGGCCAGATGGTAATGGGTTAGGATGCTATGATGGACAGGTGACAAGTTTAACAGGGAAGGGTTGGTGCCTTAGCTGACAGAAAAGCCAGTTAAGGGAAGGACTTACTGATTTGCCTCCCTGTGTCCGTTTCTTTCATTTAGATGGAAGATCCCAATGAACCTATGGTAGGATTATGAGCAGAGGTGATTGGTGAGCCTTGAGAGTAAGGATATCTGCCATCTCCTTTTGGATAGTTTATAATTTATACTGAATACCATTTGAGGGAAGTGGTGTGAATATTCTGCTAGGGTGAGAGAGGATTGAGATTAGAGGCTTAGAAATGTGAAAGGAATAGGAGTAACCACTAGAGAACAGGGATATCAGGTATAAAAGTATTGCTAGGCATCACTGAAGGGTAAGTGAGAGGGAAAATCAGCATTCCTTCTTGACACTGAACGGAGGAGACGTGTGTCTTAGTAAAGGGTGAGAAGCAGATTCTGTAGGAACAAGGAGAGGTACAGACTTTTAAAACTTCAAATGTAGAATGGTTCTGACTGAAGACCAGTTGCAAGGACTTCCATGATTGAGCATTACTGCAGTGAGTACACCAATAATTCATTCTCACTTTAGGCCTCCAACCTAGCTAACTGCATTGGCCTTGTTTTCTTTATTATACAAAGGTGAAAACATTGGGAAGAAGCTATATCAGGGAGTCTGCACAGCCATGTACTACTCCTGTTATGATGTCTAGTCTTCTATAGGAAGATGTTCTTATTTTTGTGGATTTATCATTGGAAAATTTGAAAGTGTGTGGATTTGGCCACAATAGTAAAGCTAATGTTCTTTATTTTTATTTATTTATTTTTAGTGGTTACTACAGCTTCTTTTCACACTAAAGACTCTACTAACAGAAAATCTTTAACCAAAAGTCAACCCTGTTTGACATCTTTTAATTCTTTGGATGTTACTTCCTCTAAAGCAAAGAAAGGAAAAGAAAAGGAAATTGCAAAACTGAAACGACCCACAGCACTTAAAAAGGTAACCCAAATTGGGAAATGTTTTTATAAGCAAAATAAGGCTTTAAATCTGATTTGCAAAATTAGTTATGGCATTTTAGCTAACTTTTTTGTGAAATATTCATAATCTGTATGATGACTAGTTAAGTCAAAACCAACAGTATGACTTGTATGGAAAAATACCCTGCAGTATGTATTTTTTCTGTAAGGGTTTAAAAAATAAGCAGCTAAGGGTTTACATCCTCCCCTGCCCCTCAGGCATCAAAAGCCTGAATCTTACCTTTCTTTTTCTCATCTTTTTTTTTTCTCTTTTGCCCTTGTGGCTCTGTTTTCTCTCTTCTGCTGCCTCCTATCTATTCTCCTCTCCTTTGCTTTCCTTTTTCCTTTCTCCTTTTTTGTTCCTATGCTGAAGATCTAACCCAGGGCTTCTCACATCTTACACAAGCACCTTTTCTCTTTAGCAAGCTAGCTCTGGATCTTAGTACTAACTTCATTGTTTGCTATGGAAGTCATTTGAAGCAAGCTTTTTCTTACCCTTCATCTTCCCCACCTGTAGATTGAAGATAATACTTGCTTTGGTTAACTCAGTTATTTGTGGGTGAAAATCTGATGATTGAAAACTGTAAATCAAATGAGCTGTGGGATTCATTTCTAAACTTAACGTTAACTACTGTTTTGGAAACTCATGTGTCACCCAGAATTTAAAGAATGGGATAGATATGATTTGTTAAGCTGTGTACTTTCTAGAATATTTGCCTCCTTTTATTATGTGTTAGTATTTTCTTCAACTTATAGTGACTGAAATGATATTTTCCCTTTTGCTGGCCCGTTTCTGTGTAGCTGAGTATCACATAGGCAGCTAAAATCTTCACATCTGTGCCTGTGCATTAGTGTACATTGTAATCATTCAGTACTACTGAAAAGTGAGAAGTAATTACAGACTTTGTAATGGCTTTTAGGTTATTTTGAAAGAAAGAGAGGAAAAGAAGGGACGTCTAACTGTGGACCACAGTGTTTTGGGAACTGAGGAACCAACGGAAGTGCATTTAGATTTTATTGATGATTTGCCACAGGAGGTTGTTTCCCAGGAAGGTAAGAGGTCTTATTCTCCTCTCCTCTTGGCATGGTCTACAGGACTTTAATTGCTACATAAGCCGTCACTAGTGAGGCTCCTAAGTGGAGGACAAGCATGTAATGAAAAACAGCTGATGGGAGGAAAGAGTTTATTTTGGCTTATAGTCTCGAGGGAAGCCTCATGATGGTAGGACGGTAGAGTAGAGGCTGGACATCACCTGCTGCCACAGCAAGTGGAAGACATCAAGAGACTGAGCTTAGCCGAGCTGAACTAGTGGCAAACTGGGGGCTGATAGACTTCAGGGTCTGTTCCCAATGACACATCTCGTCTAGCAAGCCACCATCTCCCAAATTACCACAAGCTAAGGACCAAGTATTCAAAACACATGAGTTTTGGGGGGGCATCTGATTCAGACTACCATAATCTGTGACCTTTATTCAAGCCACCACAGTCTATGACTTTTTCAAGTGTAAATTCAGAATTTGTAATAACCCCTTTTCCTTCGCTAGTATACCTTTCTTCATGGGGCTGTTTTTTCATTAGCTTATTTTTATTGTTTTGCCTGTGGAGAGTTAATGCATATACCAAGAGAAAAAATTGCAAAACAAAGGCTAGTTGCTCAATAACATTCTGTTCATAGCCAGAATGTAAGATTTCAGCATATAAGACTAAGGCCTAGGTAGTAAGTAGCCAACATGTCTAATTTTTACCCTACTTAAATCAGGTTAACACACAGACTAAGCAGCAAAGCTTCATTGTTTTTAGAAAAGTGAATTTCTTTCTAAGGATTGCTCATCTCTGCTACATATTTGGGAATTTCCCTTTATTCTCAATGTAATTCCCCTTATATTTATATATATCCATCCATTCATTTGGAAAATGTTTATTGAATACCTATCTACATGTATTTTGGTAACTAGTGGGAATTGGGAGGTTGGATGTTTAGAATATACATAGAATAAGCAAATGCTGCTACCAAGCAGCTTACAATCTCATAGAGAAATAAGATTACTGTGTCAAGGCTGGGGAGATGACTCAGTTAGTAAAGCCTCTTCCTTACAAGCCTTCTGGCCCAACTTCAATTCCCTAGCACCTCCGTAAAGTGGCACATGTGTCTATGATTTTGATGTGCCTATAGCAATGTGAGGTGGAGCATTAGTATCTAAAAGCTTGTGAGCCAGCTAAACTAGCTTACATGTATGGCAAAATGAGAGACTCTGTCTCCAAAAGAAGGCAGGAGAGGAAAAACACCCTCAGGTTATCCTCTGACCTCCACACGTGCCATAAATACATGTGCCTATACACACACTTTATATACATCCACACATACCTACCTGAACACTCAAAAAATTGTTTGTAACTGCAAATTATTGGACTGAATATTTAAATACGAATTCATTTTCTGAGTTTAGCTGCCTTGAGAAGCAGCAGTAAATGAATGAACGAAGCAGTAAGTTGAGTGAAGTGTTGGCATCTGAAAATGTGGCTCCCTGAGCTCAGAAGCAAAGGCCAAATAGGCAGGTGTGGTGAATGGAGAGTCAAAAACAGTGTGGAGAGAATGAGTGAGATAGGACTTTTTTATTTCTGGCAACATTGGAATGTAGGAAAGAGAGATTTCTGGGGCTGGGGAAATGGCTTAGTGGTTAAGGCATTTGCCTGTGAAGCCTAAGGACCCCGGTGCATTCCCCAGGACCCATGTACGCCAGATGCACAAGGGGGTGCATGTGTCTTGAGTTCGTTTGCAGTGGCTGAAAACCCTGGTGTGCCCATTCTCTCTATATATATGCCTTTTTCTCTCTCTGTCAAATAAACAAACAAATAAATAAATTACATAGTATATAGACGGATTTCTAAGAAGTGGGTGAAAGGATGGTCTTGTGTGTTGGGGGAGAGGTGTAGAGCTTTGTTCTTTTCTGGAATACATGTTTTAGATAATTTGGCCTCATTTCTATAGACTAATTTCTATAGGCAGTGTTTGATTTCTAGAGCATATTTTAAGATAGCAGGAAGACTTATTCTCATAGTTCTTAAGAAATATACCCAACTTGCCAGAGCTTCCAGGATTCTTTTTAAAAAATTTTTATTTATTTATTTGTTTTTGAGAGAGAGAAAGAAGCAAAGAGAAAGGGAGACAGAAAGAGAATGGGTGCGCCATGGCCTCCAGCCATTGCAAATGAACTCCAGACGCATGCACCACCTTGTGCATGAGGCTTACATGAGTCCTGGGGAATCGAACTTAGGTCCTTTGGCTTTGCAGGCAAGTGCCTTAACTGCTAAGCCATTTCTCCAGCTTTTTTTAGAGAGAGAGAGAGAGAGAGGGAGAGAACTGGCACACTAGGGCCTCAGCCAATGCAATCTCCTACCTAGTGTGCATGTGCGACCTTGCACTTGTGTCACTTTTGTGTGTCTGGCTTACCTGGGATCTGGAGAGAGAGATTGAACATGGGTCCTTAGGCTTCACAGGCAAGTGCCTTAACAGCTAAGCCATCTCTCCAGCCCCAGAATTCTTCCTCCCTCCCTCCCTCCCTCCCTCCCTCCCTCCCTCCCTCCCTTCCTTCCTTCCTTCCTTCCTTCCTCCTGCCACTGCAAATGAACTCCAGACATATGTGCCACTTTGTACATCTGGCTTTATGTGGATACTGAGGAATTGAACCCAGGCCATCAGGCTTGGCAAGCAAGCACATTACTCACTGAGCAATCTCTCCAGCCCTGTAGAGCTCTTTAGCGTTGGACTTTCTAAAACTCTTTCCCTTCACCTCACATTTCACAGATGCAGGACTGAGCATGCCCAGTGATACTTCACTTTCTCCAGCAAGTCAGAACTCTCCATATTGTATGACACCTGTGTCACAAGGTTCTCCTGCTAGTTCTGGGATTGGCAGTCCAATGGCATCATCGACAATAACTAAAATCCACAGCAAAAGATTTCGAGAGTAAGTTCTTTTTTGTTTGTTTGCTTTTTTTTTTTTTTTTTTTTTTTTTTTTTTTTTTTTTTTGAGGTAGGGTCTCACTCTAGCCCAGGCTGACCTGGAATTCACTATGTAGTCTCAGAGTGGCCTTGAACTCATGGCACTCCTACCTCTGCCTCCTGAGTGCTGGAATTAAAGGCATGTGCAACCATACCCTGCTTGAGAGTAAGTTTTTTCTCATTATTAAATAGTTTAAGGATCTTGATTGCATTTCTGAATTTAGTATCATTATTGTTTCTCAGTAAGTTGAACAGATGACATACCAAAGATCTTTAAGTTCATCCTGATTTTGTTTAACAGCCGGTTTTGCTATATATAAAGTAGTTCCTTCTGTCATTATCCATGCAAAGGGATTTGACAGTAAGCATGTTCTCTTTATCTCTTCTGATCTCATAGGATATTTCTATCCTAGGATCCTAACCTCTTCTGTCCTATGTCCATTATGCATGCATGTATTATGTATAATACATAATACATGCATGCAATACATATAACATGTGTCATGGGTTTTGTTCCAAATATTTTTGTAAAGTTTGCTAACCAACTAATAAAATGTAATAGCACTCTGCTTTACCTGAGACCCTGAATCAATTATATAAAGCCATTTGGTTTTCTATTTATATTTGTCATGCTGGAGATTGAATGCAAAGCCTTGTGCTTTCTAGTCAGTCATTCACTGAACTATACGTCCAAATCAAGCTATGTCTTGTGAAGGCCAATATTTCTAGGATTTACAATTAAGATAACTAGATACAAAAGATACAAACTATGATAGCCCATCTAGGAATAACCTTAAACTAACAGCTATTGCTGTGGGGCATTTTAATATTTTAACATTTATGTATATAAACTAATTTTACCTTTAAAAATCATGCATGAAAGAATCCTAGGATGAAAGTAAACTGTATTGGTTTGTTCTTTGCTTTTTCCTTAATTCTATTGTTTTCAAGCAAATACTTTTGGCCTAGCTTTGAGAAGTTAAGTAAATGTTAATTAAATGGAACAGACGAAATACTTGGGAAATAGAATGTTACATATGTATGAAATGAATAGATTGAAAGAAAAGAAAATGAAGAAAATTGTAGTTTTGATATTCTGGTTCTTGAATTGCATTGTTTAATTTTGAATCTTTTATGAAAGTTAATGTTCTCTTAGTCTATTTGTAGCTTCTGAAATAATGTCATATCTGTGCTTTAAACATTTTTCACATAAAACATAATAATTCCCAATACATTTGTTTTCAATAAGAAAGGGCAGGTCTAGGTTCTTCCACTTTGTAACTTAGAAATTGTTACTACTGTGTCAGAAATTATGTAATTCTTCTAGATGAATACGTTCCTTTGGTAGAGATGAAGGAGAGCTAGAAAAGATGGATAGTATATATAAAAAATATGTTTGGATGACTTTCTTATCCCCAAAACTAAGTACAACAGTGACCTCAGACTTCCTTTGTTTTCCCCACTACAACCTTATGTGATCTCACAACAGCTGCTTTATCTGACAGAGGTATGTGACTTTTGCCTCAAGGCCTCCTTGGTTACTGAGTTCATCCTCCATAGCCATAGATCTTCAGAACAAAAAGGACCATTGAGTGCTTTATTTTTGTGATTGAAAAATGCTTGTATAGCTAGGTTTATCCAAGCTTTACTTCTTTACTTTCTTCACAGGTATTGTAATCAGGTTCTCTCTAAGGAAATTGATGAATGTGTGACCCTTCTTCTCCAAGAGCTTGTAAGTTTTCAGGAACGCATCTACCAAAAGGATCCTGTAAGAGCCAAAGCAAGACGACGACTGGTTATGGGTCTACGGGAGGTTACTAAGCATATGAAGTTAAACAAGATCAAATGTGTTATAATTTCCCCAAATTGTGAGAAAATCCAGTCAAAAGGTATGCACATTTTGCTTTTGTTTATGAAGTGTTTTGCTATTTATTACCATTATAGTATGTTTTATAAATTTAAAGTGGGAGTCATGAATTTCTAAAACAAAGTATTGAACAAGAAAAAATAAAATGAAATTCTTTAATATCTAAAATTATGTAAAATAATAATTAAGATTAGATCCTGAAAAATCTCCTCATGTATGAACCCAGTGAAGGATTGTGATTGGGCCTGTGTCCCTTGATGTGGTCAGACTCAGGACAAGTCACGGTGCAGTGCTTTCCCTCTGTAAATATAATCTGCTTTAAAATGTCTCATTGCCTTCCTTGGATGATCTTTCCCTCATAAACAAAAATGAGGACAGTGAATATCTCTGCTCCTGCTTATGGTGGAGATTCCTCTCAAAAACCAGCAGTTACATAAAGAGGCTCTTGGCTGAGCCAACATACAAGTATGTTACATGTCATGCTAGACAAAAAGTCCACAGGGAATAAATACCAGTAAAATCTGAGTGATCTGTCTCTTGGAATTGTGATAAGCCATTTCATGAGCAAAAAAAATGTGAAGTTCAGAGCCAGGTGTGGGGGTGCATGCCTTTCATCCCAGCTCTTGGGAGGCAAAGGTAGGAGGATCGCCATGAGTTCGAGGCCAAATCTGAGAATACAGAGTGAATTCCAGGTTGGCCTGGGCTAGAGTGAGACCCTACCTCAAAAATCAAAAAAAAAAAAAAAAAAAAAAAAAAAAAAAGTGAAGTTCAAATTATTTCTTCATAGTAATGTTGCTAAATTAGAATTTAATTCCATTTTGCTAATCTACAGCAAAACAAAAATACTAAGTTTGAAGGAATTGGGAAGAAAAATTACATATTTTTTAACTACAAAATAGGAGAATGTGTTTAGTAGCATAAGTGTTACAAATATTCAAAGATGCCTTTGCCTCAGTGTTCTGTGCTTTAGCTAGATTATCTCCTGTTGAGAAATAACTAAATGGAAACCTGTAATTTTTTTTATTATTTTCTTAGGTGGCCTGGATGAAGCACTCTATAATGTTATAGCTATGGCACGGGAACAAGAAATTCCTTTTGTGTTTGCCCTTGGAAGAAAAGCTCTAGGACGCTGTGTGAACAAGCTGGTTCCTGTAAGTGTAGTGGGAATCTTCAGCTATTCTGGCGCTGAGGTAAGATTTTATACTCTGCTCTGTTTTTCTTTGCATATCCCCCAAATAGTAGCATATTGTCTTTTACTACATGCTAGTGCATTCAAAGAAGTAAGTTATTGAATGAAAAGTCGATTAACATGTCCTTTTTTTAGTGGTAAAAACCTTTACATACATTAATTCTAATACACATTGAACAGATTGTAGTTTCCATTCCTACCAGTGACCTACTTTTTTTTGTTTTGTTTTTGGCACTCAACTGTAAGTACTTAGTAATTTATTTAGCTGGTAACTGAAGGTATCCAGTATTATACAATGTGAAATAATTCCTTTGACCTTTGATGGGTATATTTTGTGTACTAGGAGTCAAGAGAAAAAAATCCTTTAATTAAAGGATTTTTGTTTAGAAACTGAAGTTCCTAAACCAGCTGGCACAGTAACTCTGTACCTGATACCATCACCTCTGGCAGTCTCCTAATAACAGAGCTCGTATAGTAGCTAGTAATATTATTAATGTAGTGTAATGCTAATCAGCTGATGGTGTTTCAAGACTTGGTTTTTGAGATAGCATCTCATGGAGTCCAGGCTAGCCTTGAACTCACTATTTGGTCAGAGACAACCTTGAACTTCTGATCTTCCAACACTGGGATTACCAGTGAGGCAGGTGCTACTGTGTCTGGTTTACGCACCAGGCTTCACGCTTGCTAAGCAAGCACTCTGTCAAGTTAGATACGTCATCCAGCCCAAGTCTAGTTTTTGATGAAGTTGATTCCAAAGTACTTTGTGATATCCTTGACAGACTGTGTCCCTGTCCAGTCACTTCTACTATGTTTAAATACATCATCCTTGTGCTTTCCATGGCTATAGATTATTGTCTGCTTTGCTGCATTTTAAAATATTATTTATTTATTTGAGAGAAAGAGGCAGAGAGAGAGAGGGAGGGAGATAATGGCATGCCAGGGCCTCCAGCCAGTGCAAACAAACTCCAGATGCATGCGCCCCTTGTGCATCTGACTTATGTTGATCCCGGAGAATTGAACCAGGATCCTTTGGATTTGCAGGCAAACGCCTTAACCACTAAGCCATCTCTCCAGCCCATTTTTTAATGTTTTATTTATTTATTCCTACTTTGCTGCATTCTGTTTCTTCCCTTTAATCTTGAATTCTTTGAAGGCATGCATGGTACCTTTGTGTCCCTGATACCTTTCACATTACTTAGGTAGAAGCTGGTTATAAACACTAGTGGAATGAATCATGATACCTGTACATCTGTTTTATGTAAGCTATATGTGAGATCAGCTGTATGGAAAAGAAGAACCATATATAATGAGACCTAATGCTCATCTGGTGCACTGTTAGAGTTATGGGATAGGAATGCTAGCAGGGTCCAGAAATGTGGATACTTGTTTTTAATTTTATTGCCTTCATGAATTATATTGTATGATTTGATATTATAAAATGTTTACCAGCTGTGTTTACACATGAATTTTGTTTGCCTTTTATGATACTAAAATAGGTAAGTTATTATCTAAATCCAAATATACTCTTTTAAAAAGTTGTATTTATTTATTTATTTATTTGAGAGAGAGAGAGAGAGAGCGAGAGCGAGCGTGTGAGTGCATACCAGGGCCTCTAGCTACTGCAAACAAACTTCAGACACATATGCCACCTTGTGTATCTGGCTTATGTGGGTACTGGAGCATTGAACCTAGGTCCTTAGGCTTCACAGGCAAGTGCCTTAACTGCTAAGCCATCTCTCCAGACCTCAAATATACTCTTTTTTTTTTTTTTTTTTTTTGGATTTTCAAGGTAGGGTCTCGCTCTGGCCCAGGCTGACCTGGAATTCACTCTGTAGTCTCAGGGTGGCCTTGAACTCATGGCGATCCTCCTATCTCTGCCTCCCAAGTGCTGGGATTAAAGGCGTGCGCCACCACACCCGGCTCAAATATACTCTTAATAGGAAAACTTTTTAAGTATTTCTATATTATCAAACATATTATCTTTGCACTCATATATTAGTTTACCTGTTATTTTTATCATCTGATAACTATATTAGCTTTTAAATTAAGCTTCCTACCTTTATCCTTCACATTCAAGACTTTTTTTTGCATTTGTATGTGTGTGATGTGCTTGTATGTATATGTGTGGATGTATGAATGTGTGCATATGCATGTGTGTAGAGACCAGAAGTAGACATTTGGTGTCTTTCTCTATATCATTCTCCATCTTATTTTTAGGGAGTGAGCCTCTCATTGAACTAGAATAGCTAGCCAGTGAGCTTTGGAGATCTTCCTGCCTCCACTTCTCCAGCACTGGCTTTACAGGCATGTTCCACTATGCCCAGTGATTTATGTGGGTGCTGGACATATGAAATCTAGCCCCTCCTGCTTACACAGCAAGCACTTTTACCTACTAAGCCATCTCACCAGCCTCACATTCAAGACTCTTTAAGTGTCTACTTCTAGCTTCTCCCAATATTTTCTTTTATTTTTTTCATTTCTAATGATTTCCATCTTCTGTATGTTGGAATACCAATTTTAATCTCAGAATCAGATATCCACATGCCTATTTTCTTTGTATTGATTTCACTTAAATATATGCTTTGTTAAACACTGCAAACAAAAAATTGTCATTTATTGCATATAACATTTTTTTTTTTGGTGTTTTTGAGGTATGGTCTCACTCTAGCCCAGGCTGACCTGGAATTCACTGTGTAGTCTCCGGGTGGCCTTGAACTCACAGCGATCCTCCTACCTCTGCCTTCCGAGTGCTGGGATTAAAGGTGTGCACCACCATGCCTGGCACATATAACAATTTTTAACTATCCTTCCTCTATAAAAACAAAACCTAAATACACTTGATAATACTAGTTGTTAGCATTTATCCCCTTCAGAAATCAGCACAATTAGCAACATCATTTATTGTTCCTATTCCTTTAAACAATTGCAGGTTTTAACTATGGGCAGCTTAAACTAACATTTTTCTTCAGATTCATTTTCAGAGATAGATTTTGCAAGCAGGTGCCCTTAACTTTTTTTTCTTTTTGAACATGTGCATGCATGTGGGGGTCAGGTGGGGTGCAGTGTGCCAAGGCTTCTTTTGGCTCCAAACACCAGATGTTGAGCCACATTTTACATCTGGTGTACCATGGGTAACTTGGGAATTGAACTTTTGCTGGCTGTCTTTGCATGCATGCATCCTTAACAACTGAGCCATTTTCATAGCCAGAGATAGGCTCTCAGGCACCTATACTTTCATGGTGTAAAGATTTATACATAAATGACAGTGCCTTAATTAGAATAAAATCAGTAGTATTTATTCCCCTTATTATTTGAAAGCATAATTTTATGACTGGAGTTAAACCTTTTTATGTCTGGTCATGGTTGCCACTTGAAATTCTTATTTAATGTTGTATGTTTTATTGTATTAATATATCAACACATTTAACAGGAACTGAAGGTTCTTGAATTATGACATAGGAACTACTATAATACTTTGTCATATGTTTGGCCTTCCTGGTGGCTGGGACATGATTAACCAGTTATTGAAATACAACATTACTGCCATTTTACTATATACATGCTTCAGTGGGATTATATATTCCACGCATAATCATTTTTAGTTCACTGATGGAGGGAGTTCTGGTTAATTAGTTCTACATTTTCTTCTAGGTCCCATGTTCTGCTTTCATAATTTGACTTTGGTACGATAACCATGCTTATCTCTCTTGTAAGTGTTGTGTTTTCCTCATCTTCAATGCCTACCCATCCATATCTCACTGACTTTTCTTTGGTCTTTTCAGTTCTTCCAAAACATAAACAATTATAGAGAACTTTTAATTCCTATGGAAACTGTGGCTTCTACATCCCTGGAGGTCACCTTGTGTATACTCACCTCCTTATATTCCAGTCTGATCAAGACTTCTCACTGTTCCTCAAACAACTTTATGCTTTTCTTTTGCCTTTTATTTCTTAATTCATGGTTTTCATACTTAACTAATTTAAACTACTCTTGTCTTCACTTATCAAAATTGTACCATGTTTTTCAAGTCCTCTGTAGGTATTGTCTTTCTTTATGAATGAATTCCTCAGTGGTGCCCAGGAGTTAGATTTAATGCTTCATCTAAAAACCACACTATTTTATAAAAATCTTCTAGAAGCATTAGAGGGATTGTGTCTTGAATTATACTCTCATGTCTTTCCCTACCAGTCATATACAAGGTTCTGGAATAGTAGAGTTGATGCTCCAGTCTTTAATTATCTGTAGTTGTGGACTAACGGAAAGTGCATTTGTTGAATTGATACATTTTGTAAGAATTTTTAGTGTATGTGTTGCCAAACCAAGAACGTAAGAACCTTTAATATATCATATTAGTAGGTACTATTGGAATCAAGAAATTGTCTCAGTCTTGTGAGAACTAAATAAAAAAAATGTGAAAGGTTTGTGTATCATTGAGATTTCATCCTAACTGAAAATACATCTGACCCTGAAACAAACAGATGTATATTGCCTCGAAAATTAGGGATAAGAAGTATAGTAAAAAATGAACTAATCTGAATATAAGCTCTATCTTTTCAGAGCCTGTTTAATAAGTTAGTAGAACTCACTGAGGAAGCCAGGAAAGCATATAAGGATATGGTTGCTGCAATGGAACAAGAGCAGGCTGAGGAGGCCTTAAAGAATGTAAAAAAGGTACCACACCACATGGGGCATTCACGGAATCCCTCTGCAGCAAGTGCCATTTCTTTCTGCAGTGTTATTTCTGAACCCATCTCTGAAGTCAATGAAAAGGAATATGGTAAGTTATTGCACACCATTTTTTTTTTTTTTATTGACTTTTAATCTTACATACCAAAAAAACCCCACCTGATATTTCCCTCCCCTCCCCCATTCCACTTTAGAACTCCGGTCTCCATCATATCCCCTCCCTTTCTCCATTAGTCTCTCTCCTAATTTGATGACATCATCTTTCTCTTCTATTTTGAGGGTCTTGCAAAGGTATTGCTAGGCACTGCAAGATCATGGATATCGAGGCCAATTTCTGTCTGGGCAGCTGCATAGTAAGAGGTCATATCCTTCCTTTGGCTCTTCCATTCTATCCGCCCCCTCTTCCCCAATGGTCCCTGAGCCACTGGAGGATGTGACAGAGGTGTTTCAGTGCTAGGCACTCCTCCATCCCTTCTTCTCAGCACTATGTTGCCTTTTGTGTCATCCCAGTGGTCATCACCATCTGAAAAGAGAAGCTTCTCTAGCCAGAAGTGAGAATAGCGTTAATATGTGGACATGAACATTTAGTGTAGTGTCCCCAGGGCAGCTTGGTGGGAATAATATATACATTTAGTCAGACATGAGCATGCACACCATTTTATATGAAATAATTCAAGTGATTAAAATCATTTTGTACATAACTTTCCATTCTACTTTGTGTTTTTATTCTGATTCTTGTTATACAAATTTTATTTTAAAATCTGACTCAAAATTATGTTAAACATGGTCTTTAAAAATTATGACATTTGTTCAGAAAAAAAAATTAGGATATTTGCATCAACATTCCATCCTGGATAGTGGAGGAATTCATTAAGCCTCTCCTCCTCCCTGAGGAGTTACTGGCAATTACTAGTTCGTGGGAGCAGGGGAAGTCATATTTCCCAGTTGTGTAGCCACCGGTAAGTTGCCTGTTCCTGAGCAACCCCACCCACGCTCATGCAGGCAGCCCTTAAACACAGTGGGCCACACAGACACACGAATACAGCAGAGTAGAAGTAAGTCTAGTTGTGAAGAGGAACAAGTTCAGCAGGAGGAGGAGAGGGAGAAGAGAAGGTGGTGGAAGGTGCATATGATCAAAATATATGTATGTATAAAAATTGTCCGATAAAATGAATTAAAAGGGCTGGAGAGATGGCTTAGCGGTTAAACGCTTGCCTATGAAGCCTAAGGACCCCGGTTCGAGGCTCAATTCTCCAGGACCCACGTAAGCCAGATGCACAAGGGGGTGCGTGCATCTGGAGTTCATTTGCAGTGGCTGGAGGCCCTGGCACACCCATTCTCTCTCTCTCTCTACCGGCCTATTTCTGTATCTCTCTCTCTCAAATAAATAAATAATAAAATATTTTTTTAAAAATGAATTTAAAAAAACAGATCTGAGGGCTGGAGAGATGGCTTAGTTGTTAGGCACTTGCCTGCAAAGCTAAATGACCCAAGTTCGATCCCCAGTACCCACATAAGCCAGAAGCACAAGGTGACACATGCATCTGGAGTCGTTTGCAGTGGCTGGACGCTCTGGCACATCCATTCTCTCTCTCCCTCTTTCACTCTTGTGCCAATAAATAAATAAAACATAAAAAAAACAGATATGAACAGAAAATGAGAGTTAACTACTCTGTTGATTAGAATAATTAGGTATTTAAACTTGCAATGTTTTTAAAGCCTTTATTTTTTTTTTTTAATTTTTTTGAGAGAAATTGAGAGAGAGAGAGAATGCGCACACCAGGGCCTCCAGCCACTGCATATGAACTCCAGATACATGTGCTGCCTTGTGCATCTGGCTTACGTGGCTACTAGGGAATCAGTCCTCGAACTGGGGTCTGTAGGCTTCACAGCTAAGGGCTTAACCACTAAGCTATCTCTCCAGCCCCCTAAACTTGCAATGTAAATAGTTTATTCAAATTTGCTTTTTAAGTGTCAACATTAAATATGTCTTATAATGCAGATATATTTAATCAACTTAATAGAAACCTGTAGCATAAACAGAGAAGGTTACCTGAATTAACCTGATGCCCAGTTTTATCAAGTACTCCAATGAAAGAAACAATAATTTATGGACTTTTGTCAGAGTATAAATTTCATGGCTATTTATATAAATTGGTCTTTATTAAAATGTTTAGAATATTTGAAATGAGACCTTTAAAGCCCTGATTTTAATCACAGTTCCAAAAACCTTAAGAAGAAGCCCAAGGGGTTCTAAAGAGCAAAATACATCATACTTTTGACCTACCACTAAATGTTAGGAGGTCTTAGTCTCATAATTTATATTCAGTAATTAAAGTTTTAAGTAAAAAGCTGAATACTGTTTAGTGTAACCTTATAAAATTTAGATATGTGACATTTGCTGAAGCTGTACTTTCCTGACCTTGTCTGTAATGGTAGTTAAGTATTTGGAATAACTTGATAAAGCTTCACAGTAGTGACATTTAACAAGTTGTCTGTTTAATAAACCGTAGGTTGTAGACTGGTGGTGTTCGCTAGAGGTAGACACGCTAATTTTGCTAAATGATAACTAGTTGAACTTATGACAAAGTGCTAAGCCCATAGATAAGGCCAACTCTTTGTAGTGGTAAAATGTCGACCCTTGAAGAGCAAGGTGGGCTGCAGAGATGGCTAAGCAGTTAAGGCACTTGCGTGCAAAGCCAAAGGACCCAGGTTCAATTCCCCAGGACCCACGTAAGCCAGATGCACAAGAGGGAGTATGCGTCTGGAGTTTGTTTGCGGTGGCTGGAGGCCCTGGCATGCCCATTCTCTCCCTCTCTCTCTCTCTCTCTCTCTCTCTCTCTCTAATAAATAAAAATAAAATATTTTTAAAAATGAAGAGAAAGATGAATCTATAAAGCTCTGGGTTTGGGTAAATGGTAGAGTGTTAAGTGATCTTCACTAGGCATTTAGGAAAAATATAAGATAAAAAGAAACTCAGAGATTTAGTACCATATTTAAAATGACCGAAGATGGAAGCCTTAGTCTTTATGTAGGGAACTATTATGTAATTACTTAAGTGTTGGACTACTTATAGTAGGAAAAACATGCTGAAAGGATATATAAGTGTGATTTAAAGTTTCACATAAATATTATTTTTCTCTTAATGGCATTTTTGTTTTGTTTTGTTTTGTTTTTGGCATTTACTATATGGTAGGCCTAAGGATGCAAATTACTGGGAGAGAGGAGGGTTGAGGGGTAGAACAGCAAACAGAGTAAATGTTTTTGCCCGCATGTAAAATCAGTGTGGGAGTTCTGGTTAGCAAGTGCTTCCAGGAAAGTCAAGAAAGACTTCACAAAGGAACATTATTAAGGATGAACAGGAGTGTAGCTGCATGGTAGTTAGATATTTTTAATTTTAAAACAAAATAAAAATGGATGGAAGAGTTATATTGATTTCTGGTACTTTTTCCTCTTACCTGATTTTCTATCATTAAAAATAATTCAGATTATCACCACTGTATTATATAACATGTTTTTTGGCCCTTCAAAATTATTGTTTAAGTCAAGCTCCATATATTTCAAGCCAAATTTTTCCAAAGTTAGAAATGCATAGATGAACTTAAACTGATCAGTGAAAAAAGTACCATGCTGACTGAACATGGTTCACAATTGTGAGATCAGAACTGTTTTTGATGGACCTCTTGGATTTGCCTTCTGTGAGTTGTGGGTTCTTGAGTTCAGTATAACTGTAGGCTACACTCACACATACACACTAGACAGTTCATTGATTTTCATGAATATAGGGAATTTATTTATGAACATCTGTAGATTCCTTCTGTTGGCATATGATTTTTTGCTTTCTGATGCATTAATTAATACATGTTACCTTCTTATTTCTTTATTTTGAATGTACATTTTTTAAGAATTGCCTTCTCTTTATAACATTTACACTAGTACTAGAAAAAAAAAACTAAAGTTTCAATTTTTCCACAAATTGCTGTGCTTTATTTTTCCCCCTTATTTGGGGGTTTTTAAGTTCCATGATTCTGAAACAGTGCCCTGGTTCTTAAAAATGTGTTTACTATTTGTAGAAACAAATTGGAGAAATATGGTGGAAACTTCAGATGGCTTGGAAACATCAGAAAACGAGAGAGAGGTTTCCAGTAAGCACAGTACTTCTGAAAAACCCAGTCAACTTGGACTTGACCTGGCCCCTGTTGGTAAGCAGCCATCACTAGTGGCTGCAGGCAGCACTACCTCAGCTACTCACCCAGGGAAATGTACAGCAAGTGAGAAGGAAGATGTGAAGCCAGATGACCTGGAATGGGCCTCGCAGCAGAGTACAGAGACTGGCTCTTTGGATGGCAGTTGTCGAGATCTTTTGAATTCCTCCATCACCAGTACCACCAGCACCCTTGTACCTGGCATGCTTGAAGAAGAAGATGATGAAGATGAGGAAGAAGAGGAAGATTATACTCATGAACCCATATCAGTAGAAGTACAGCTCAATAGTAGAATTGAGTCATGGGTCTCAGAGACCCAGAGGACGATGGAAACCCTTCAGCTTGGAAAGACCCTCAATGAGGAAGACAATGTAGAGCAGAGTGGAGAAGAGGAAGCAGAAGCGCCTGAGGGGCTGGAGTCAGGGACGGACAGTGAGACCTGGACTGCTGAGCAGCAAGCTGGTCCTGAACAACCGAAGCGCTCTGGGAATCAGGAGCGCTCTGATCCCAGTTCTACTTCCCAGAACATGTAACTCGGGAAGTTCCAGCTCTGTCTCCCACTGTGTGAGGGTGCAGCCATGTGCTTGATGCTTCATCTCAGTGTTTTGCACTGTCCAGTACTTACTGTATGTTTTTAATTCCTAACAAATATTTTTGTAGCTTTTACCTGTTTTGTTATGATCTGTAGTTTTGCTTTTAACTAACATCTAAGTATCTTTTTAAGAGTTGTGTGGAAAATTCAAATGTTTCAATTTATTTTGTAACAAAACATAATGATTAAAAAAAGACCAACTTCTAAAGAAAATAAATTGAAAATGCCTGTTTAAGGTCATTTTGAAAGCTAAAGCTCAAGGGCCTTAGGGTAAAAGGAGTTTCCAGTTGGCTGATTAAGAAATTAGGCTTCTTAGCCAGGCGTGGTGGCACATGCCTTTAATCCCAGCACTCGCGGGGGCAGAGGTAGGAGGATCACCATGAGTTCAAGGCCACCTTGAGACTACAGAATGAATTCTAGGTCAGCCTGGGCTAGAGCAAGACCCTACCTTGAAAAACCAAAAAGGAAAAAAGAAAAGAAGAAGTTAGGCTTCTTTTAAAAAGAGCTGAGATGGGGCTAGGGATGGAACCAGGTGGAAGTGTTTTGCCTAGCATACACAGAGCTTGGGTTCAATCCCAGCGCCATATAAGCTAGGTGTGGTGTTACATGCCTGAAACCCCAGAGTACTCAGGAAGATTAAAAGTTTAAAGCCAGCCTCAGCTACAAGGTCAGCCTGGCCTACCTGAGACCCTGTCTCAAAAAAAAAAAAAAAAAAAAAGAGAGAGCTGGAGGTAGGGTCAGAAACTAAAAGGCCAAGGGTAAGTAGTCTGTAAAGTGTTGTATGTTAGAAAAGCCATGCACCTTTTATTTGATCCATAAGGCATAAATCGGATCATCATAACCCATGAAAATTAGAGTGGACTAAACTAGCTTGTAAAACTTAGGCAGAACTGGAGGGAACACCACATGCTGGATTGGAGCTGTTGGATCATCTGTGGAAAATGATAGACGTCCATAAGAACAAGTCACCCACTGTAGGACCTGTTGGGCTCTGTTGCATACTTGCTTTTTCCTCAGGAATGCTCTTGTACATAGTCTTACTGATGTAAAGTGGGGCAATAATGAAAGGATTGTATGATTGTAGCACTTAGCTGTAAACTCCCAGAAACAAAGTTACTGTGGTGTGCTCTCTTGCTTGCTTCTGGTTCGGGACCAGCTTGACTTGAGATGTAAATTTACATAGGTGTTCAAACAAATCCTAAATGCAAGTCGTGTCATCTTTTTAAAAGTGTGCATTTCGACATCCTCATCATAGCAACAATCACAGTTACAGGAAGTGAAGGAAAAAACTTTGCACAACTTGTAACATGTGTCCAGATAAGGCTTGAGATTTTAGAAGAAAAAAAGTTGTTCTAATTGTGCTGAACCTATAAGATGATTTAGAGTATACAAATATATGAAGGAAATAATTTTTTACTTGCTATTATTTATCTCTGACTTCTGCTAAGAATGTGTGAATTTGCTTGGGAGAAATTAATGTTTTATTGGCACCACCTTTTGTACTTCAGTGATCTCTACGAGCTTATGTAATGGTGGGAGAATTACACATCATCCATTCTGCTGTCTACTCCCTCCTCCATCCCCAGCTGGCCAATAAACACACGGACACATCAGCTTTCCACTTACAAGTTCTCATAAGTAAACATGGAAGCGAGGAGAGAGGTGTTTTCCTTGCCCTGAAGAGAATCATTAGGAAAATAGAACTCATTGGGACTACTGTGTTAGTTGTAATGTTTTGTAATGCTGACACTTAATTACTGGAGAGGTTAGATTCTTGGTTGATGATATTAAGTGTAGGAGCATTGCTCTATTTAAAATGTCTGTCAACTTTACTAGTGTGCCAAATGGGGACATTAGTATACTGTCCAGTCTAAACTGTTCTCCAGTATAGACTTCTGAACAATTATATGATGCTTAAGTCAGCATGTAAGGAATGAAGCCTCTGAGATAGTAATCATAGATTTATGTGTGGCAGATCTTACTGTCTCTATATATTTGGAAATGTTAATTTATTTAAAGAAATGATAGAAGTTTTGAACTACTGACAGTTTTTGAAAGTAATAAAACTTTTCATACTTTTTATGGTGTTAGTTTCCTTCACATGATGTCAGTGATTCAGATAACTCTTGATCTTGAGGTAATGGCTTTTAAAAGGCTTCTTGTATTTTATATCTCTTCTGGACAAGAATCATTGTTATAGATTTTGACATTTGTACCAAAAGAGTTGAAGAAATCTTCAGAACACAGATTTAATTTGCTGTAGACATTAACAGTGCGCAGTTTCACGCTGGATGAATGCACTCTCGCATTCAGTACCTCGGCTGCCAGCAAATCCAAGGGACCATAGCCTTTTCTATGTGAAACAAGTTACTTCTACAGATAACCCACTATTTATCCAAGGAAGTGCTACTGTGCTGAGAGTACACTTAAAGATGTGGCAATGATGTTTTATAATTTGCTTCCTTTGGGTAAATTTGGGGATTTGTGTATGAATTATAGGTTTCCAAGAAGGTTTTAGAATGAAGAAAGTTTTATTTTTTGGGAGGAAGTAGATAGGTATGGTTCACTTTTTGAAGACTTAGAGAGAAATCTAATGGCTAGAGTAAGGGTTCATTAGCACAAGAAAATAAAACACTGATTTTTTTCTTAGTGTGTAGAAATAATTTTACTGGCAATAATTAATGTTAGATCTCTATTTCAGCATATACATGTATGAATTCCAGTATAAATTGCACTCCCCAAGTTAGATTCCTGCTTCAGGAGCTTGTTTGCTGTGAAGATTACTCCTCAGAGACAGATGCTCATAGTAGCTTAATTTTTGATTTAAATGTTTGTAAATGATGTAATATAATTTCTTTTGACTAAACAGAAAAATAATACATGATATACATTGAAAAGTTTTTACAGGCTTTGACTGGAGGTCATTTTTGAAGAGATGGTATTTTATATGTTTCCAGTATTTGGAAAGAATTAGTCAAAAGGAATTCACATAATTTAAATATTGATAAATTAATATTCCAAATAATGTACTTGTATGATTTCTTAATAAGCTGGGGAGGTGGGTGGGATGGGAAATGTAATGTGCAAATGAATAATGATCTCTACATTCATTTTTAACTGACAAAACTGCTAAATCAGAACACATTGTTACTTTAATATATGTACAAAGTATTACTGTTCATAAAGCTGCTTGCTTTTAAAAAATTGTCATGTAAGTATTATCTGTATGTTGTGCCAACAAATTAGAACATTATTAATTTGTTAATGAGCTGATATTTTTGATTTAAAATCTCTTCTGTGGAATATTTTATTTATAGACATCTTCTTCCTTGTCATTTCAACTTTTACATACATCATAGAATCAATCTACCTAATCTAAAATCTCAGTCCTAATTAATGATAAAAATGTAATCTTTGTTGGTGCACCACAACCTAAAAGTATTTGTATTATTTTGTAATTTAATTTCTAAGCATACCACTTGAATTTATAATTTAATGTCTTAATTGTAATGCTGTAATAAAAACTAGCAAAATTACTATGGATTATAACTTGAAGGGATTTTCATCTTGTTCTGTTCCTGAATGAAGAATAATTACTATATTATATTCGGGGGTTAACAGCTTTTTTGCACTATGTAAATACTAGTGGGGGTTCTTCTGTACTAATAAAATTATTATTGAAATATAATCTTGTCATTTCAGAATAGGTGCTTGACTTGCCCACCATGGAGGATAGGTTTTAAAAAAGAAAGTTCACTTGTGGTATTGCTCACATAAGTTTGTCAAAAGTTTTCAAGATTCATCATGTCTTCAGGAAATAGCTAATAATCTCCACCTAGGGTAGTAAGGGTGATCTGTGGCATGGGCCTTGTCTAGATAGAGATTGTCCTGGAGTTAAGGAACTCCAATAGATTCTTCCCCTTTCTCTGTAGTTGCTCTGGGCACTGTTCTAAGCTGTTTCTCCATATTAGCTCAGTCTTCACAGCAGCCTGTGAGGTCACACTTTCACTGCTCTGTACTTTTCAGGTAAAGTCATGGAGATAGTAGCTTATCCTAGATCCTACTGCTAATAGTAGCAGACCCCAGATTTAAACCCACTTCCATCTTGAAGTCAACACTTTCAGCCACTGCTTTGTCTCAGGACAAAGTGCCCAGGGTGTGGATAGTAAACATGCTCTGTCACCACCCTCAGTATCTCATGTAAGGAGGAGCATGAGCAGTGGGATTGATTTGAGCTTTCTGTGACCCTGATCATCACTCCCTGTAGCAGCCTCAGACTTTGTCACTATGTTACAATAAATTTCTGAGAAACGGGCTGGAGAGGTGGCTTAGCAGTTAATGTGCTTGCTTGCAAAGCCAAAGGACCCAGGTTTGAGTTCCAGGACCCACGTAAGCCAGATGCATAGGGAAAACTCTCTCTGGGCAAGAAGCCTCTGGAGAAAGTGCTCTCTCACAAGGCTCAGGTCCATTTGTATGAAGAATAAGATACCTAGTTAAAAGTGAGCCTCATCACTAGGCCTCAGGTATGTAGGAAGGAACAAATCTGATTGGTTGGCAGGCCCAGAGGCTCTCAGGAAGTGTCAGCCCCTCCTGGAAACAGGAAGCTGCTTATTAAGAAATTGTTGCCTTTAGCAGCAGCTGAAGGCCCTGGTGCGCCCATTCTCTGACTCTCAGGTGAAAATAAATAAAATTTTTAAAAAGATTCTGAGAAACTGAAAAGAGTGGACTCATCTGTTACAGAATGGCAGGACACTAATTTTCATTTCTTGAGAAATGAAGGTTTTGGTGACAGGAGGATGCCTCTTGTGTCAGATCGCCTCTTCATTAGTGCTTGTATCCACTCTCTGTACTTCTTTCCCCCCCAGTAATCAGTTTTTCTCCTGGCCAGAGAGGGTGTGCATGTCAGCCCAGAACACTCAATTGCTGCTATGGCATATATATTTTTAAACGTAGAGAGGAAGGGAAGTATTTTAACTATGGGCGTTTTGTCATAAAGGGTGCTTAGCTCTGACTGCACTGAGCTCAAGAGCCACATCTATATATGTCATTTCATTTTAGAAAAAGACATTTAGACCACATGTTGACATTCTCTGAAGATTCCAAGTCAGCCATCCAGTCAGTAACTTTGGCTTAACTTGTGTTGGTTTAATTTATGTTGCAGACATAAGCTTTATCACTTGGCTTATGACATCATACACATTAATGGCAGTAGAGCATGTGTGCATGGTGCAGAGTCAAAACACAGCTTGCTACTTTTGTGTTTAGAGCCACTGTCAATCCCTATATTCCTTCCCATGCCACACCTGCCATCTTTATGTTTTTTGCCAGCTGTGGAGCCAGCAAAGAAATGTTTTGCAGAAATGAGTTGGACAATTGTGTGACTCTAACCTGGCTGTGGCTGATTCCAAGGTTCCAATCTGGAGCTGTGGGTAGTGGCTAATGAGAATGAAGGGCATCATGTAGTTTGGAGTTCGAGCTCAGTATGTTCTTCATCCAGCTGCTGAGGAGCCAAACAGTGTGGAATTATGGGTAAAGCTATGCTTTGGGCAGCTGGAGGAGCACACTTTCATCTCCTTGGAAGCCTTAGGTATGGTTACATTCTTGAATTATTTGGAGGGAACAGTGAGAACCTTAGCCTTGCAGAGTGGGGCTGATTTGAGGAAGAATCAGTTGTGCTTACCTGCCAGGGGCAGGGTGATGTTCTTAGTACTAAGATAAGCATGTAGATTCTCAGGTTATAGTTTTGACCTTCTCTCCCCTTCATTTTCTATGTACCTGAATTAGATAATTTAATTTCTTTGTAAACCACCAGCTTGAGGATGGTATAACACATTTTGAGTTAGCTCTACTAAAAATAATGAGAAGAAAGTTGGAAACCGAGTTCCTCAATCACAGGAGAAATGTTAAAGGTCACTCTGTCACTGTTATGTGTCCTGATAGCCAGTAACAAAAAGCAGACAGTGAGTCTCTAGTCAGTGCAGTAACATTAGAAAGAGCCCATATTCCTATATTATAGATGCTTAAACAGTGATCAAGAACTACAGTATGCCTATTTAATTTTCACTCTTTGCTAATAATTAAGATATTCCATTAAGATGATTTAATAATCTTTTTGGTACAGTAATAATCAAATTATAGCTTATGGGCCAAATCAGCCATCCTGTATTTGTACATGGCTTATTGGTACCCAGTCACACCAATTCCTTTATAAATTGTCTATATACTCTAATGGCAGAGCCTGGTGTTTGTAAGAATGTAAAACATTTATTCTTGGGCTGGGGAGATGCTTAGTGACTCAGGCACTTACCTGCAAAGTCTAAGGGTCCAGATTTGATTCCCTAGTACCCACATAAGCTAGATGCACAAGGTGGCGCATGCGTCTGGAGTTCCATTGCTAGAGGCCCTGATGTCCCCATTCTCTCCCTTTGTCCCTCTCTTAAATAAAATATTTGAAAATAAATGAAACAGAAGCTTAATATCTAGAATCCACAAAGAACTTAAAAAACTAGATAATAAAATCAAACAACCCACTCCAAAAATGGGACAGAGAACTGAATAGGGAGTTCTCAGAGGAAGAATTACAAATGGCTAACACACATTTAAGAAAATGTTCAACATCCCTAACCATCAGGGAAATACAAATTAAAACAACTGATCAGTGAAAAAAGTACCATGCTGACTGAACGTGGTTCACAATTGTGAGATCAGAACTGTTTTTGATGGACCTCTTGGATTTGCCTTCTGTGAGTTGTGGGTTCTTGAGTTCAGTATAACTGTAGGCTACACTCACACATACACACTAGACAGTTCATTGATTTTCATGAATATATGGCTAGTCACCAGCCTTATTTTTGTTGCTCAAAATTGTTTTAGATACTCAGCCTGGCATGGTGGTGCATGCCTTTAATCCCAGCACTTGGGAGGCAGAGGTAGGTGGATAGCTGTGAGTTTGAGGCCACCCTGAGACTACATACTTAATTGCAGGCCAGCCTGGGCAGAGTGAGACCCTACCTTGAGAAACCAAAAAAAAAAAAAAAAATTGTTTTAGATACTCAAGATTTTTTTGTGCTTCCAAATGAATTTGAGGATTGTTTTTTGTTTTTTCCATTTCTGTGAAGAATGCCATTAGAAATTTGATGGGGATTGTATTAAATGTGCAGACTGCTTTTGGTAAGATTGCCATTTTCACAATATTGGTTCTTCCAATTCAAGAACAAGGGATATCTTTCCATTTCCTAGTGTCTTCTGCAATTTCTGTCTTGAGTGTTTTAAAGTTTTCATTATAGAGATCCATCGCTTCTTAGGTTAGGTTTATTCCAAGGCACTTTATTTTTATTTTTTTGGATGCAGTTGTGAGTGGGAGTGATTCTGTGATTTCATCCTCTGCATGTTTGTTGTTAGCATATAGGAAGGCTACTGATATCTGTGCATTTATTTTGTATCCTGCTACATGGCTATAGGTGTTTATCAGCTCTAACAGTTTGCTGGTACAGTCTTTAGGATCCTTTATGTATAGAATCATATCATCTGCAAATATTGATAATTTCATCTCTTCCTTTCCATTTTGTATTTCTTTTATGAGTGTCTCTTGCCTTATTCCTTTAGCTAAGACTTCCAGTACTATATTAAATAAAAGTGGGGACAGTGGACACCCTTGTCTTGTTCCTGATTTTAGTGGAAAACTTTCAAGTTTTTCTCCAGTTAGTATTATGTTGGCTGTAGGTTTGTCATAAGTAGCCTTTATTATGTTGAGATATGTTCCTTCTATTCCCAGTTTCTGTAGGACTTTTATCATGAAGGGATGTTGGATTTTGTCAAATGCTTTTTCTGCATATAATGAAATGATCATGATGATTTTGTCCTTCATTCTATTTATGTAATGTATTACATTTATCGATTTGCGTATGTTGAACCATCCCTGCATCTCTGCGATAAAGCCTACTTGGTCAGGGTGAATGATCTTTCTGATATATTCTTGTATTTTGTTTGCCAATATTTTGTTGTGAATTTTTGCATCTATGTTCATGAGAGAGATGGGTCTGTAATTTTCTTTTTTTATTGTATCTTTGTCTGGTTTTAGTATCAGGGTGATGCTGGCTTTGTAGAAGGAATTTGGTAGGATTCCTTCCTTTTCTGTTTTATGGAAAATTTTGAGAAGCATTGGTGCTAGTTCTTCCATGAAGATCTGGTAAAATTCATCAGTGAATCCATCTGGGCCTGGACATTTTTAGTTGGGGGATTTTTTTAAATAACTGCTTGGATCTCCATACCTGTTATAGGTCTATTTAAGTGGCTAATCTCATCTTGATTTAATTTTGGTAGGTCATATAAATCAAGGAAACCATCCATTTCTTTTAGATTTTCAAACTTAGTGGAGAATATGTTCTTATAGTATGTCCCTATTATTTTCTGAATTTCTCTAGTATCATTTATAATGATGCCTTTGTCAACTCTAATTTTATTAATTTGTGTCTCTTCTCTCTTTCTTTTAGTCAGATTTGCTAAGGGTTTATCAATCATATTTATCCTTTTAAAAGAACCAACTCTTTGCTTCATTGCTTCTTTGTATTTTTTTTTAGTTTCGATTTCATTAATTTCTGCCCTAATCTTTATTATTTCTTCCTGTTTACTAATTTTTGGTTTGCCTTGTTCTTTTTCCAAGGCCTTAAGGTGAAGCATTAAGTTGTTTACTTGCAAATTTTCTAATTTCTTAACAAAGGCACTTACAGCTATAAATTTCCCTCTTAGGACTGCCTTCATTGTGTCCCAAAGATTTTGGTATGTTGTGTTCTCATTATCATTTGACTGTTTGAATTTTTGATTTCCTTGTTGATTTCTTCATTAACTCTTTCATCATTTAGTAGTGTATTGTTTAGTTTCCATGATTTTGTGTGTGCTCTATGTAGCTTTTCTTGCTGTTGATTTGTAATTTAATCTCATTGTGATTAGAGTACAAGGAGTTATTTCAATTTTCCTGTATTTGTTAAAATTTGCTTCGTGTCCCAATATATGGTCTATTTTAGAGAATGTTTTATGTGCTGCTTAAAAAAAATGTGTATTCTGCAGCATTTGGATGAAATGTCCTGTAGATATCTGTTAGGTCCATTTGTTCAATGACCTCATTTAATCCAGATGCAACTCTGCTTATTTTTTGCTTAAATGACCTGTCAATTGATGAGAGTGGGGTGTTCTATGACCTTAATTTTAATACTGTTAGTTTGATGAAATTGGGAGCGCCCACGTTAGCTACATATATGTTTAGGATTGTAATGTCCTCCTGTTGGAGTGTTTCATTACACTAACGTTGAGCTGAAGTCTACCCTGTCAGATATTAGGATAGTGACCCCTGCTTGTTTTCCTGTATCTCTACTGACATCACTTTCCCTACTTGGGGGAAGTTTTCTTCTTTGATTTTGTTGAAAATACTTGTTATGCCTTTGGAGTGAAATTCTTCTCTTTCTACTATGCCCTGAATTCTTATGTTTGATCTCTTCATAGTGTCCCAAATGTCTTGAAATTCCCATCCATGCCTTCCTATTAGCTTCTCTTTCTCTTTGTTGGACTGTGTTAGATCTGCCACCTGGTCTTCTAGTTTAGAAATTCTGCCTTCTTGATCCATTCTACAGGTAAGTTTTCTATTAGACTTACTGTTTGTCACTTCTAGTATTTCTGATTGGTATTTTTCATTATTTATATTTCCTTACTCATGTCTTGTATTGACCTCCTTATTTCATTAAGTTGGTTTCCTGTGTTCTCCTTCAGGAGCTTGTTTTCTTCTTTGATTCCTTTGATTTCTTTGAGTATAGATAAAATCTTTTTTTTTGAAATCTTTGTCAGGAATTTCAACTAAAACAGTCTCACTGGGGGGTCATTTCTGATGTATTTATAATTTTTGGTGGGATTGTACTATCTAGATTTTTTGTGTTTCTTAAAAATGTGGAGATTTTTGCATTTTGATTTAATTTGATGCTTTGGTTTTCTAATTATCTGGTGTGTTCTTAGCCTTGTGAATCAGACTTTATATATCTTCAGTGTAGTAGTTTAAGGTGCCAGGTATAGCTCTTATATGCCAAGAGAAACAGCATAAGTGTCCCTAGGTGTTGCGTTTGCCTGCTGTTCAAGTATTGCAGTAGACTGGGTGAAGCAAATTACTTTCAAATTCTGAAATTTATTTGAGCATTATATCTTCAATTAAAACTATCAGAGTATTTATGGGAAGATAGGGATTAAAATAAACAGATAATCTAATAAAGCCAAAGTTCCTAAGGGTGTGTGTTGCTCCACACCCTTAATCCTGTCAACTAGGAGGTTGAGATTTCTAGTCTGAAATGGGTTCCAAGCCAGCCTGGGGCCCAATAATGACAGAAGAAAAAGACCAAGGCCCTAAAAATCAGGAAACATCAAAGGCAATAATAGTCAACACTAAAATTCAGCTTGTTTGAGAAGGGTAAAGCCAACCAAGAATGTTTCATTCAAATGTAATACATACCCTGTCCTCACATGGAAAGAGAGATTAGCCCTTCCAATGCAGGCCCAAGTATTTGGCTCTGTGTAAGTAGGCCCCGTTACCTTTTGGGATGGCTTCCAATCTCACCAATGCTGAATACCCACCTTGATCTCTCTTGGTGCCAGTAGCTGGGGGTGAATGAGTTCTCTGGACTTTCATGGTCTTGATGGTTGGGGGATGAGAGGCTATGCAGGGTGCGTGGAGTTGTACCAGAGCTGCTTGTATTCTCCATCAACAGCTGCTCAGATGGTCCCTGCTGTCTTCTCAGGTTTCTTGACTTTTCACGGAGGTTGATCTAAGTGGGAAATCCCTTCACCTTGTTTCTGCTCCTGCAGCTCTGAGCTGCCAGGTGGGCAGGCGAGCTCACAAATCCGGGTGCTGGCACCTTGGTAAGATTCTGGCCAGTTTCCTCCTTTGTAGAAGGTCTTGGTTTCTCCTGCTTCTTTGCCATAGTTGATGACTTATAAACTTTCACTTTTCAGTAGAAGAGTGTATTTTGCTGTGTTTCTGTTTATTTCCCTCCCTAGGCTGCTTTGGTGTGGCTACAATGCCACCTTCTTACTGAGAAGTCTTAATGGTCTTTTTTAACACAGGTGTTTCATCATGGAGCTATTAAGTCACATCTTGCCCTAAGTTAGCCCTAAATGATTTTTGGCTCTGGACCTATAACATTTTAACTCTCCACAATTGTTGGAGTTCCTTGCTAAAGTTCTCATAACACAGGTGTAGCTTCTTTTGGGAACCTTAGTCCATGGTTCCCTGTTGGCCAAGCATTATATTTTGTACATTTGGCAAATGTTGTTTTCCCATTTGCTAGAAGGAGTATCCCAGGGAATGATATAGATGAGGTTCAATAGGCAGGAAGGCAGATCTTTCGCAGAGAAAGTCCGAATTCTCATTTATATATTATTATAGATATCTATAAAACATAATAGGAGTATGAATATATAATGTATATATAATAGGAGTATTATATTTAAGATTAAAACAGTAAAGAGAGGAGTCAAGGCAGTAGAGGGAAGTAGGGATTTTGATTTGGGTAAAAAGAGTTCATTGAATTTTTTCTAAGTATTAACTCTCGGTTTAGGTAAGGTGTGATAATGAATGTGAGAACATCATATCTTGTAGCTTTACTACAACTGAAACTAAGACCCTGGGGAGCCTTAGCCATAGGATACACCGACCACTGTCCCAGCTACCAGGCAAGCGCATTTATTTTCATCTGAATTCACAGCATCTTGTGGAAAGATCTTGGCTCTTCCTTTAGACCCCTGAGGAGGGAGGAGAGCCTGCAGGCTCCTTCTGTAACCTTCCTGTGACTCGGACTGGGAAGACAAAGGTGAACTTGAGTGCTGAGACACAGCTCTCCTTTGTGCGGCCACCAGCCAGGGGCCCGCCTTCGCCCAGCACTGAGGCCCCTTTGTGCGGTGACCCGGCCTGTGGGGCGCAGCCCGCGGCCAGCCCTCCCCGCCCGCCGAGCCGGCCTCGAGCCGCGCTGTGGACTTGCGCGGGCGCACACTGGCCCTTTTCTTCTCGGACTCCCGCAGCTTTGAAGCTGCGCGCCTGGAGGCTGGGACAAAGCGCTGTCCCCGCCCGGCCGGGCTTCCGAGAACGACAAGGAGGACGCCGGCGCCCAGGCCCACCGCCAAGGCTGCGCGCAGTGCTGCGGCCGCGCGCTAGGGGGCGCCGCACCGCCCGGCTGGAGGAACAGGTCTCGGCCGCCTGGCAGACCACCAAACCCAGCCCAGGGCCCAGCAACTTAGGAAAACAGGGACCTATGCGAGGGTGTTCAAACAAAATCATCTAACTTTCTTGTGAAAAAATTCAAACATGCAGAAAAATTGGAAGACTGGGACAGTGGGCTCATATACCTTTTATCTAGAATCTACAACTAGAATTGTATGGAAAGATTTAGCTACATACAAGGACTATCAATGTCGTGTGTGTGCAGTATATGTGTTTGTAAGTCTAAATGCACCCCATTTGTTAAATTATGGGACATTTGCACAAAGATTCAAAATTTGCACAATGATACTACCTAGCCATTAAAATAATACATATGTAGTTATGTGGAGAAATGGAGCTGTGGCAAGCCAGAGAAAATAGAAAACTGTATATACAGTATGATATTTTTGTGTGTGTGTGTGTGTGTGTGTGTGTGTTGTAATTGCTCTTACATGTTTGAGCCATTTCCCCAGCCCTGTATTATTACATTCTTTTTGTTTAAAAAAAATGTTTGAAAAGGGGAAAACACCTGTTGTGTTTTTTGTCAGCAAAATGTTAGTAAACATAGTGTCTAAATTTGAATATACGTGAATTTTATTTTCATGTTTGGTTTATTTTTGTTTCAGTGAAGTGCTCAATGTAAAGTAAAAAGGAGGCTTAAAATGTGTGTTCAGCCCAAGAGGCCAAAATTGGCTGCCTGGGATTATGCCACTAGGCCTTGTCCTAATAGAGGCCTGGCTGCTTCCACACAGCCTGCAAACATTGCTGCATATCCTCCACCACTCGCTTCTTTGCAGCTCCACTTTGCTACATAGGGCCCAATTCTGAGCTCCACATTTTCCTTTCTCTGGGCCCTAAGCCTCTGCAGCCAACTGCAGATTCTCGTCACCTGCATGGACACCTGGGAGGGGCCTCAGCCTCTCCTGAGGGGAGAGCTGCCAAACATGCCATTCACTTGCTCCACAGATGTAAAAGCCTTGTAGGATGAAATTCCTCTTTTCAAAGATGTCTGGCATAGGAGCCATGCCAAACCAGCTAAATGAGGGATTTAAGCAAAACCACAGCAAATTACATTCTTCTTCTGAAAAGTGAAGGTGTATAGGTTCTTAGACACAGCAGAAAAGCAGGAGAGACCAAGATCCACTAGAAAGGAGGAAAACAGTCAGATAGGCAGATCCCACTGAGGTGCTTGCAGAGGCCCTCAATCCGCCTGGTACTGCCCCTCCCCCCGAGCTGCAGGAGTAGAGACCAAAGGACTTGCAAAGTCGAGAAACCAGTACAACTCCAGGCTTCCTGCACTCTCCCATCCTCCAACTGTCAGAACTGTGAACCTCCAGAAAACACATTCAGCCCCTAGTGGTAGGGCATCCAGCACAGCTGATCAAAACACCAGGTCCACAGCACAATATGGAGGGATCAAGGTGGGCACTCAGCATTGGTGAGATTGGAAGCCACCCCAAAAGGTAAAAAGGCTGACTAAAAAAAAAAAAAAAAAAAAAAAAAAGTACCTATGCCTGCATGTCAGAGCAGGTTATGGGTTACATATTCTTGGTTGGCTTTACCATTTTCAATTAAGCTGTATTTGGGGGTTGACTATTGTTGCCTTTGATGCTTTCAGATTCGTATAACCTTTGTCTTTTGCTTCTGTCATTATTGGGGGCAGGGTCTGATCCAGATCCAGACTGAACTGGAACCCAATTCAGAACAGAATTCTCAACCTCCCAGGTGACAGGATTAAGGGTGTAGAGCAACATACACCCTTAGGGATTTTGGCTTTATAAGGCTATCTGTCTGTTTCGATCCCCACACTTGCATACTCTGTGATTTTTTTTTTTTTTTTTTTTTTTTTTTTTTTTGTTTTGTTTTGCAAGGTAGGGTTTCACTCTGGTCCAGGCTGACCTGGAATTAACTATGTATTCTCAGGGTGGCCTCGTACTCTCGGCGATCCTCCTACCTCTGCCTTGCGAGTGCTGGGATTAAAGGCGTGCACCACCATACCTGGCTTTGTGATGGTTTTTATTAATGTGTATATTGCTCAGTTGAAGTTTAGTATTTGCCAGTAAATTGTTCTACCAAATCTACTAGAATACTTGCTTAGCAAGCAAACTCAATACCTAGTATTACTTCTACAGTTGGATTGGGGTACAGGAGATACAGTTGGCACCTTAAACACATATCCTGAAGGTACATAAAGTTGGATCATTACGTGTAAGAACACTGCAGATAAGTAGAAAACCAAACATCAAATAAATTCAAGATGCAAAAGTCTCTACATTATAATACAAGAAACACAAAGAATCACGACAATACAGTCCCACCAAAAATTATAAATCCATCAGAAATGACCCTCAATGAGACTGTTTTATATGAAATGCCTGACAGATTTTTAAAAAATGATTTTATCTCTACTCAAAGAAATCAAATGAATCAAAGAAGAAAACAAACTCCTGAAAGAGAACACAGGAAACCAGCTTAATGAAATAAGGAGGTCATTACAGGACATGAGTAAGGAAATAGAAATACTGAGGAAAAACCAGGCTTAAATTATATCTCTAAAAAAATACAGTCAGCCAAAGAAAACTCTGTGGAAAGTCTCACCAGTAGAATGAATGAAGGAGAGAACAGATTATCTAAACTAGGTAGCAGACCTAATACAGTCAAAGAGAAAGACAAGCTAATAGGAAGGTATGAATGGGAATTTCAAGATATCTGGGAAGAATTCAGGGTATTAGTAGAAGGAGAAGAATTTCAATCCAGAGGCTTAGTAGGAGTTTTCAACAAAATCATAGAAGAAAAATTTCCCCAAATTGGGGAAAAAATGCCAATGCAGATACAAGATTTTAGAAAACCAAAAAGACAAAACCTGGAAAGAACCTCTCCTCACCATGTTATAATTAAACTACTAAACATGCAAACCAAAGGAAAGATATTGAAAGCAGTTAGAGAGGAAAAAACAAGTGACCTTCAAAGGGAAAACCCATTAGAATAACAGCAGATTACTGAGTACAAACTTTAAAAGCTAGAAGGACTTGGAATGATGTATTCCAAGTGCTGAAAGATAACAACTGTCAACCAAGATTACTTTATCCTGCAAAGCTATCTATCCAAAATGATGGAGAAAGGACATTCCACAACAAAAACAGTCTAAAGGAATTTATGACAACTGAGCCAGCTCTACAGAAAATACTTGAAGGAACTCTTCACACTGAAGAGAAAGGAAAACACACACAGGAGGAAATGGGAAAAAATCAAACCATACTCAAATAACAGTTAAAACAAGAGAGTAAAGGGAAAACAGAAAACATTACAAAACAAGAAGAATGGCAAGAATAAATACATATCTTTCAATAATAACTCTTAATAACAATGGCCTCAATGCCCCAACCAAAAGACACAGCCTTGCAGACTGGATTAAAAGGCAGGATCCTGCCATTTGTTACCTCCAGGAAACTCATCTCTCAAAAAAAGATAGACACTGTCTTAGGGTGAAAGGATGGAAAATGGTATTTCAAGCAAATGGGCCTAGAAACAAGCAGGGGTTGCTATCCTATTATCTGACAGGATAGACTTGAAACTAACATTGGTGAGGAAAGATAAAGAAGGTCACTTTATACTGATTAAAGGAACACTCCAACAGCAGGACATTATAGTCCTAAACATATATGTACCTAACATGGGGGCTCCCAGTTTCATCAAAAAAAAAAAAAAAAAAACACTATTAGACTTAAGGTCACAGATAATACCAAACATAACACTAGTGGGTGGCTTCAATACCCCACTCACATCAATTGACAGGTCATCCCAGCAAAAACTAATCAGAGAGACATCTGGATTAAATGATGTCATATAACAAATGGACTTAACAGATATATACAGAACATTCCATCCAGATGCTGCAGAATATACATTTTTCTCAACAGCACATGGAACATTCTCTAAAGAAGATCATATATTAGGACACAAATCAAATCTTAACAAACACAGGAAAATTGAAATCATCCCTTGTACGCTGACCACAATGGGATTAAACTGCAAATCAGCAAAAAGAAAAACTACAGAGCATACAGAAATTCATGGAGACTAAACAGTACAGTATTGAATGATGAATGGGTCATTGAAGAAATTAAAAAGGAAATCAAGAAATTCATAGAATCAAATGATGAGAATACAACATACCAAAACCTTTGGGACACAATGAAGGCAGTCCTAAGAGGGAAATTTATAGCTCAAAGTGCCTATATTAAGAAATTAGAGCATTCAAAAGTAAACAATGTAATGCTTCACCTTAAAGCCTTGTAAAGGGAAGAACAAGGCAAACCAAAAATCAATAGACAAGAAGAAATAATAAAGATTAGAGCAAAAATTAATGAAATAGAACCCCCCCCCAAAAAAAAAAGACTCCAAAGAAACAATGAAACAAAGAGTTGGTTCTTTGAAAGGCTAAACAAGATTGATAAACCCTTAGCAAACCTGACCAGAAGAAAGATTGAAGAGACAAAAATTAATAAAATTAGAGATGAAAAAGGCACCATTACAACAGATACAAAAGAAGTTCAGAAAATCATAAGGACATATTTTATAACATATATGCCTCTAAGTTTGAAAATATGAAAGAAATGGAAGATTTCCTTGATTCATATGACCTACCAAATTAAATGAAGATAATATAAACCATTTAAATAGACTTATGACAAGTACAGAGATCCAAGCAGGTATTAAAAGTATCCCAACTAAAAAGAAGTCCAGGCCCAGATGGATTCATTTGGTGAATTTTACCAGACCTTCATGGAAGAACTAACACTAATGCTTCTCAAACTTTTCCATAAAATACAAAAGGAAGGAATCCTACCTCATTCTATGAAGCCAGCATCACCCTGATACCAAAAGCAAACAAAGACAGAACAAAAAAAGAAAATTACAGACCTAGCTCCCTCATGAACAGAGATGCAAAAATTCACAACAAAATATTGGCAAACAGAATACAAAAATATATCAGAAAGATCACTCATGCTGACCAAGTAGGTGCAGTTGATAGTTCAACATATACAAATCAATAAATATAATACAGTATATAAATGGACTTAAGGACAAAAATCACATCATCATCTCAATAGATGCAGAAAAGGCATTCGAGAAAATCCAACATCCCTTCATGATAAAAGTCCTACAGAAAGTGGGAATAGAAGGAACATATCTCAACTCAACATAATAAAAGCTATTTATGACAAACCTACAGCCAACATAATACTAAATGGGGAAAAACTTGAAGCTTTTCCACTAAAATCAGGAACAAGACAAGGGTGTCCACTGTTTCCACTTTTATTTAATATAGTACTGGAAGTCTTAGCTATAGAAATAAGACAACAAATACACATTAAAGGATTGGAAAGGAATAGATCAAATTATAAGTATTTGTGGATGATATGATTCTATACATAAAGGACCCTAAAGACTGTACCAGCAACTGTTAGAGCTGATAAACACTTTTTGCAATAATAAAAACAAAATAAACACACAGAAACCAATAGCTTTTCTATATACTAACAACAAACATGTGGAGGATGAAATCAGGGAATCTCTCTCATTCACAATTGCCTCAAAAAATAAATAAATAATCTTGGAATAAACCTAACCAAGGAAGTGAAGGATCTCTACAATGAGAACTTTAAAACACTCAAGTGAGAAATTGCAGAAGACACTAGGAAATGGAAAGACCCTTGTTCTTGGATAGGAAGAATCAATATTGTGAAAATGTCAATCTTACCAAAAGCAATCTACACATTTAATGCAATCCCCATTAAAATTCCAATGCATTCTTCACAGAAATAGAAAAAACAATCCTAAAATTCATTTGGAAGCACAAAAAACTTCAAATAGCCAAAACAATTTTGAGCAACAAAAATAAGGCTGGTGGTATCACCATACCTGATTTTAACCTATATCACAAAGCCATAGTAAAAATAATGCTACTGGCACAAAGACAGACACAGATCAATGGAACAGAATAGAGGATCCAGATGTTAATCCAGGTAGCTACAGCCAAATGATTTTTTACAAAAATGCCGAAAATACTCATTGGAGAAAAAACAGCCTCTTCAACAATGGGTGCTGGGAAAACTGATATCTATATATAGAAGGATGAAAATAGATCCTTGTCTTTCTTTCTCCATGCACAAGAATCAAGTCCAAGTGGATCAAAGACCTTAATATCAGACCAGAAATTTTGAAACTGCTAGAGGAAAAGGGAAAACCCTTCCACATATTGGCATAGGCAATGACTTTCTGAATATAACCTTAATTGCTCAGGAAATAAAACCACTAATCAACCAATAGGATCTCATGAAATTACAAATCTTGATCTTTGTACAGCAAAGGACACTGAATAGAGCAAAGAGACAACCTACAGACTGGAAGGAAAAATCTTTGCTCGCTATACATCTGACAGAGAATTAATATCCAGAACATACAAAGAACTTAAAAACAAAACAATAAGAAATCAAACAACCCAATTAAAAAATGGGCTATGGAATTAAATGGAGAGTTCTCAAAAGGTAGAAATACAGATGGCAAATAAACATCTAAAAAAGTGTTCTACATCCTTAGCCATCAGGGAAATGCAAATTAAAACTACTTTGAGATTCCATTTCACTCCTGTCAGAATGGCTATCATTAAGAAAACAAATGTTGGGGAGGATGTAGAAAAATGAGAAACCTTCTACACTGTTGGTGGGAATATAGTGTGGTACAGAAATTATGGAAATCAGTGTGGAGGTTCCTGAGACAGCTAAAAATAAATTTACCATATGATCCAGCTATAGCACTCCTAGGCATATATCCTAATGACTCTTCTCAATACTTTAGAGATACTTGCACAACCATGTTTATTGCTGCTCTATTCATGATAACGAGGAAATGGAACCAGCCTAGATGTCTCTCCACAGATGAATGGATAATAAAGATGTGGTACATTTACACAATGGAATTCTATTCAGCAGTAAATAAAAATGAAATTATAAATTTGCAGGGAAATGGATGGATCTGGAAAGGATTATACTTAGTGAGGTAACCCAGGTCTAGAAAGCCAAATGTTGCATGTTCTCACTTATGTGTGGATCCTAGCTATAAATATGTAAACTTGTGTGTGAGCTGGAACCAAAAATTGGTAGCAGAGGCCAATAAGTTAGAAAAAGGCTATAAGGGAGGGAGGAGAGGATTTTGTATATATGTTAGTAGAAGAACAGATTACATGATATGTAATGGCCTAAGTGAGGCCAGGGGAAGAGATTGAGTAAAAGAAGGGTGGGGGAGGGTCAATCAAAATTCAAGATATTATGAATAAGACATATGAAAACCTACTTTTATTATTATTATTATTGTTAGTTATGTATATAGTGTGTATACAATCATGCTGGTATCATCATTAGCCTCCTCCCTGTCCTCTCCCCTCCAAAGGGACTATCCTTATTGGGGAATGTGGGTCATGCATTGTGGGGGTAGCCATCAGTTATGGGGAAGAGGCAATGTCTCTGTGCATAATGACCCAACTTGTGGCTCTTACAATTTTTCTGTCCCCTCTTGCGTGAATTTCCCTGAGCCATGTTGGGTTCGTTTTAGGTCTACTTCAGTGATGAGGTCTTGGGAGCCTCTGTGTCTATGGATATCTAGACTGGTAGGAGTTGAATGTTCTCTGTGTCTATCTCCTTCACCCTTGTGCTGATATCAGGTTCATGTAGAAAACACCACTCTTGCTCATTTCCCATATTACTCTATGAAAACCAACTTTTTTGGATAGTGACACATCCAGAAACCATAGATTACTACTAGAAAATTTTCAGTGCCAGGGATGGGATACCTTCCAATGGGTTGTTGGCCAGGGAGATCCCTGTTGTTTCCAAAACATTACAGGTTATTGCCAAAGCCCTTGGTTTCCCATGAGAAATAGATGATAAAACCCTATTGCTGAACCCTCCACATTCCTGGGTGCCAAGGTCACTGAGAAATCAAGCTGGAGATGAACTGAAAACCTCCCCTCTATAGACCAACCAACTGAAAGCTGGGAAAAGCTGCACTGCATGCAGCCCTATAGGAAACAGAAGTCATTAGCAGTGAAAACAGTGGACACTGGAAGCCTCAAGTTTGGCCATACAGGCCAAATGACCCAATGGGTGCAATAGTGACATGTCTGCTCTGGGGGAAAGCAACTGCTCTCTAATTGGACTGGAGGCCCACCCTATGGGAGGGAATACATGCCTGGTACTGAAAAAACTAATCAAAAGTCTATGGCAGGGGCTGGAGAGATGGGTTAGCAGTTAAGGCACCTGCCTGCTAAGCCTAAGAACGCGGTTCCAATCTCCGGGTCCCACGTTTAGCCAGATGCAAAGTGACACAAGTGCGCAATGCCACACTTGACCACAAGGGAGCGCACACATCTGGATTTCATTCACAGCTGCTGAGAGACTGCTGGCGTGCCAATCTCTATCTGTCTCCCTCTCCCTCTCTGTCTGTCTCTCTCTGTGTCTCTCTCCAAAAATAAATAAAATAATTTTAAAAAATTAAAAAAAGTCTATGGCAGGGGAGGTCATGAGCCTTAGTGGTATAAAGCCTGCTCTTGTTTTGTTAAATGCATATATTATGCTCACTAAACTGCCCAGTAAGCACTACACTTAATGTTCATGTTCATATATTAATGCTACTCTCACTTTTGGTTAGAGAAGCTTCTCTTTTCAGATGGTAGTGACCACTGGGATGACCAAAAAAGCAACATAGTGCAGAGAAGAAGTGATGGATGAGTGTTTGGCACAGAAACATCTCTATCACACCCTCCAAGATTTCGGGTCCTTTGTGGAAGAGGTGGTGGAAAGAATGGAAGAGTCAAAGGAAGGGTATGACTCCTTACAATGCAACTGTCCAGACAGAAATTGGCCTTGATATCCATGACCTCACAGTGCCTAGCAATACCTTCACAAGACCATGATAATAGGAGAAAAAGACGACGACATCAAAATAAAAGAGAGACTAATGGAGAGGGGGAGGGGATATGATGGCGAGTGGAGATGTGAAGGGGAAATTGGGGCAGGAGAGGGAAAATCATGGTTTATTTTCTGTAAGGATATAATTTGTCAATAATAAAATTATACATTTAAAAAGCTGGATGCTGTGTCCTTCTCTATCTGTCCATTTTGTTGCTCATAAAGCAGATGAAGGAGCTATTTTTGACTATGAATATATGTATGTATGTTGGAGATGGACAAAAGCTGATAGTAGTCCTGGATTGGGGAAGAAATCTATTCCTCTATAGGAATGAACTTTATATTTAAGCCACTGTGCATTCAGATTTGGGGGTTATTTGTAACTGAACCTGATTTTAAACAATTCGTGCATGTTCTTTGTAATTGTTTTTGTGTTTATAGTATTGTGGTGGTGGTGGTGATATTGATGGTGATGGTGGTGATGATGGTGTATGTATAGATGTACATCCCCTGTAGGTATGTGTGTGGAGGGCATAGGAGAATGTCAAGTGTTTTCCTCTTTTGCTTATCCGTGTTCTTTGACATGGAGTAGCTGCCTTTTTTTGGGGGGGGGGTCATACTGGCTGATCAGAAAGCCCTGGAAATTCTCTGGCCTCTGCTCCCCTCAGGAGTGGGGTTAGAGGAATGAATGACCACAGCCAGCTGTTTGCATGGGTGTTGAAGATGGAACTCAGGACTTCTCAGGCCCTCATGCTTGAACAGCAAGCTCTCTTATCTGCTGAGCCATCTCCCCCCCTCATCTACTTTTGTTAAATCTGCATGATGCTAACTCTCCCAAGTCCATTGTCTCATTTTTCACAGACTTTTGACTATCTGTCTTCCCGTGCAGTTCTATGTGGTCCTGGTTTCAGGAGGCTAGTTGGCAGCAGCCATCAGTGGGCTGACTACCCCCAAGAGCTAAACACTACAGGAAAAATAGAAGATGTTTGTATTAGAAATGAAAGGATAATGTTGTTTTCATAGTTAATGACAAATCTGGGAGATAGTCCTGCTTTCATTTTTGTGAGAAGCCATGACATTCAGAGATTCAACCCTTATTCCATCTCACTTCTCCATCCTTAAAATGACATCTGGTCTCTGTCATACTGGGTTTTCTTCAAGAGATCTGGTAAAGCACTATGAGCTGGTATTACTCTCTCATTATCTCCTGGCTGATTCTAGGCAGGCCCACACTGACCTAACTCTTTCTTACACCTCTCTAATATACCCATCAGGCAGCCTGAATATGCCTATAGAGAAATATTTCAAAGCAGAGGCAGTGGTCAAAGCAGACCTGTATTTTCCAAAGACATCAATAAGAGAGAGGGCTTAATGGTTCTTTGATTGTTTCATGACAACATGGCTTTTCTTATCTATTATTCATGACCCTCTTTGTGAGGTATGTCGGGTGAATTTTCTAGGTCTGATCTCTAAGGAGCATAAGAGAGAAGGAATGAACACTTAATGATGGCAGAGTTCCTGTATGCACATATCACCATGGTCAGGGGCCTGGGGCTGGAGTACATCACTACTGCATCTACCCAAGCTGTGCACTGTGCACTCACTGGCACTGTGATTTGAACCAATGAGAAGTGATGAATAGCATCTTACATCATGATTTGAATTGTTGGGAAGTATAAGCGAGAATTTAGTTAGAACTTGGTCTGTAGTAAAAGCTCAGTGCACATTTTACTCCCATCTTTTTTTTTTTTTGGTGGTTAAAATTAAACCTAGGTCCTTGCACATGCTGGGCCACTGCTATACCACTGAGTTACATCCTTAACTGTGTTGTACCCATCTTACAGATAAGAAAATCGAGTCTCTATGGCTGGAGAGATGATTCACTGGTTAAGGTGCTTGCCTGCAAAGTCTAAGGACAGAGGTTCAGTTCCCTAGTACCCACATAAAGCTAGATGCACAAGGTGACATATGCGTCTTGAGTTCATTTGCAATGACAAGGGCCCCTGGCATGCCCATTCTCCCCCACCCCAATTGAATAAGTAAAAAAAAATTTAAGGGCTGGAAATATTGCTTAGTGGTTAAGGCACTTGCCTGCAAAGCCTAAAGACCCAGGTACAATTCCCCAATACCCATGTAAGCCAGATGCACAAGGTGATGCATGCATCTAGAGTTTGTTTACAGCGGCTAGAGGTCTTCTCTTTCTCTCTCTCTCTCTCTTTCCCTCTGCCTCCTCTCACAGTCTCTCTCAAATAAATAAATATTTAAAAAAATTTAAAATAGCTGAATTAATTTACTTAAAAGAGAGTCAGGGCTTAGGCTTTAAATCAGGTGTTTTGGATGCGCCCATGTTCTTAACTACTATAAGGTCCCATATTACCTCCTCTGTGTCTTCCCCCTCTCCTGTCCTCCTTACATTCATACCCAAACATGGAAGAACAAATGAGATCATTCACATTTGAAAACATTTATGCCTCTGAAATTTAAGGGATTGTGGTTTTATTTAACTTGGCCAGTCAGGAAACGGGGACCAGTTTGTATTAGATTCAAACTTGCATTTCACTTCCAGTCCAGTGTTCAACCTTGTAATAATGAAACCTGTAGATTTTCCTTTCATTGTTCTTGCTAACATAGATTCCCTCCACTGAATGCCTCATTCAAATAATGCTGAACAGTATTTGATATTTAAATATACTATATCCTGTTGATATTTTTAAAAAGAAAATTGAGTCTTGGCAAGGTTAGGTAGCTTATTGCAGAACCCATAGTTGTTTCTCTAACTCCCAGGCTAATTGATTCTTACTCTCCTTTTTCTGTCCCTCTATTCTCTCTCTCTCTCTCTCTCAATCCTTCCCTCTCATGCATGCGAGGCAAGCACTGAGCTATGGAGGGGACTCTACAGTCTTCTTTTTAATTTTTATTTTGACACAGGGTTTCTCTAAGTTGCTGGCCTTGAATTCACTCTGTAATTCAAGCTGACCTTGAATTTTTATCTTCCTACCTCATCCTCTTGAGTAGCTGGGATCAGGGGCAAGGACCACCAGTTTCCACTGATCTAATGGCCTTTCCCTTATTTAGAGCTTCTGTGTGCATTTGACTTGTGGATAGTGGCTCAGACACCACTGTTTCTTGTGATATCCAGTCAAGCATTATTTTCACTTTTGAGAAATTATCTGTGGGATATATACACTTTCCCCTAGAATTTGTAGAAAATAGAGACAGAAAAGAAATAGATGTAAGAACATGCCCCTCCCTGGTGATCTGCAAGGGAAGACTCAGAAATAGGCTTTCCCATAATTCTGGAACCTACACGAAATCCCCACTTGTTCCCACTCAGTTGTTTCCCAGAGGTCTGGGGAGCAGGAAGATAGCTGTGGTTCGCAACATCAGCCTAAAATATAAACTTGTGCTTTCTGGTCCCCAAGGAGGCAACAGGGCACAGTGGCCACCAGGACAGACTTTGCATCAGACAGAACTGCTGGTGTGGTCTTGACATCATTGTTCAATACCCAGGGACAAGGGCCAAGTCACTGTCTTACTCTCACCCTGCTTGGGCATCATCTGCCTGGCACGCTTCTAGGATGCTGTCTTCCTGAGGCACTATGTAGGGTGGCTAGCACTCAGGCTTGCAGCCAAGACAGCCACACATTGGTCAAAAGTCCTCTGGTCAAGGTGCAAGTGATTACTAAAGCATTGTTTCCTCAGACACCATTCTTTTTTTTTTTTTTTTTTTTTTTTTTTAATATATATTTTTATTTATATTATTCTGATTTTACATTCATAGTATTGGTTCCATTGTCCTCCTCCCTGTCCTCCCTCTTTCAAAGGGACCCTCGTCAATGGGGAATGTGGGTCTTGCATTGTGAGGTTAGTCAAGAGTTCTGGGGGGTAGGCCCCAGTCTCGGTGCAGAATGCCCCAACTTGTGGCTCTAACAATCTTTCTGTCCCCTCTTCTGTGAGTTTCCCTGAGCCACATTGGGGTCATTTTAGTTCTGTTTCAGTGATGAGGTTTTGGGAGCCTCTGTGTCTCTGGATATCTGGCTTAGTTGGAGTTGGATGTTCTCTGTGTTTATCTCCTTCAACCTTTTTCTGGTGTGGTGATCGCCATGAACGCTGTATTCCTACCCTTCCCCTGCGTTGTTCTATGGTTTCAGCTGGTGAGGTGTGGTTAGCTGATCCTCCCTTCAGGTTCGTTGTTCATCTGAAAAAAGATAAGCAAATTCTCCAACAGAGAGAAAAGTTAGTACTAGATAGAAGGGATGACCATATATGTTTTGGAGGGAATTTTATATGTGTTGGCTCTCTTCTAGCCCACGTTTGTTGGTATCTTGATCTTGGAGACTGAGCTCATTTTTTGTACATGGCTTTGACTTATTTCCCAGTTCCAGCAATGAGTTCCATTCCACTGAGTGGATCTATTAGTCAAATCAAGAGCAGCTGGTAACCCACCATGGCTATTTGCCACTACTGCACTTGTATGAGCATTATGTCAAGTTGTTTCCTGCTGGGTATCTTAGACTGCAAGTTGTTTGGACCAATGCTCAGACACCATTCTTTTCTTGGCCTCTATTTTGTTCTACTTTTTGTTGCCTAGAATGGTATAGACAATATACTGTAGTGGATAGGAGCACCAGCTTCAGGGGCAAGACTTTAGTTCCTTTTAAAAATACTGTGCAGAATAAGTCATATGGAAACCTACTTTTCTGGACAATGGAATACTCAGAAGCCATAGATTGTTACTAGAAAATTTTCAGTGCCAGGGATGGGATACCTTTCAGTGAGTTGTTGGCCGGGGAGGTCATAGATATTCCCAAAACATTATAGGCCATTGCTGAGACCCTTGGTTTTCCACCAGGAATAGATGGTAAGACCCTGTTACTGAAGACTCCACATACTTGCACTGCAAGGTCACTGGAAATCCTGCTGGAGCTGAGCTGAAAGCCTCCTCCATGTGGACCAGCTGACACAAAGCTAGAAAAAGCTACGTTGCATGCAGTTCAATGGGAGAAAGAGAAATCACCAGTGAAGATACTCAATAGTGAACACTGCAAGCTTTAAATTTGATCAGCCAGGCAAAATGAGCAATAGTGGCATGTCTGTTATGGGGGAAACCAACCACTCTCTAATTGGACTGGAGGCCCATTCCATGGGAGGGAATACATCCCTGATACTGAAAACCTATGACAGGGGTAGTCATGAGCCCTAAGGGTGTAATGTCTGCTGGTGTCTCGCTAAATGTATATATTATGCTCACCAAACTGCCCAGTAAGCACTTCTCTTAATGTCCACACCCATATATTAATGCTACTCTCACTTTTGTTTAGAGAAGCTTCTCTTTTCAGATGGTGGTGACCTTGGGATGACTCAGAAGGCACCATGGTGCTGAGAAGAAGGGACAGAGGAATGCTTAGCACTGAAACATTTCTAACACACCTTCCAAGGCTCAGGGTCCATTGTGGAAGAGGGGATGGAAAGAATGTAAGAACCAAAGGAAGAGTAGGACTTCTTACAATGTGCTTCTCCAGACACAAAATGGCCTGGATATCCATGACCTCATAGTGCCTGACACTACCTACACAAGACCATCATAATAGAAGGAAAAGATCAAGACATCAAATTGAAAAGAGAGACTAAGAGGGGAAGGGATATGATGGAGAGTGGAGTTTCAAAGGGGAAAGTGGGGGGAGGGAGGGAAGTACCATGAGATATTGTCTACAATTAAAGAAGTTGTCAATTAAAAAAAGAGAAAGAAATGGAAGGAACACGTATGAATAAAAAAAGTACTGTGCAGTATGTTTAGAGGGACAGACATTCTCTGGAGCACTGTGCTAGGACCTACCAAAGGCTGAAATTATTTCATAAGTCCTCCCTGTGGCAGGAGTATAGGGACTTGGAGAAATAGGCATCAATATTAGCATGTGAGGGGCTGGGGAGATGGTTTAGTTGGTAAAAGCACCTGCTATGGAAGATGAGGACCTGATTTCAGATCCCTGGGATCCACATAAAACCGGATGCAGTAGCTGTGGAGATCAAACTAATTGGCAAATGTTAATCTTTGCACAGGCTAAGCCTGTGTCCACAGAAAACTATGCACCTTGGGTGGAGTTTCTTGAAGACAGGAAATTTACAGCATCTTCACAGATTTCCTGACAAACCTAAACAAACAACTCCTGATCTGATCTGATGTGAACTTGTGATCTGTCTTGTGCTCTGACTCCCCATTGCTTTGACTGCTTGAATCTAAATAAAAGCTGTGAGTACAGTCAGTGGGAAGCGCTCAAATACATCTCCATGACCCTCATTAAATCAGATTTTGCCTGGTGTGTTCTTTTTGCATTTATCCAAACAGAGGAAGGGACACAAATGACACCCAAACAGGGACATTATAATTCAGGAAGTGCAAAAAGCCAAGGAAATGAGGGAAATGAAGGTGGGTGGGGAGTCCACAATTGAACTATAAGTAATGGGAATTCTGCCAGTCCTCAGGAATGATTTTGTCAGGGTAACATGAATGAAATACTTTTCAACAGAACAGAAAGAATATATTAAGGTTTTTCAACATGTTTTTAAATTCTCAGGGGCTCAAGTCTCAGAGGAACAACTCTTTTTTTAAAATCTATTTTATTTATTTATTTCATTATTTAGTTAAGAAGAAAGAGGCAGAGAGAGAGAGGGAGGAATGGGCACACCAGGGCCTCTAGCCACTGTAAGCAAACTCCAGATGCATGCGCCTCCTTGTGCATCTGGCTTACGTGGGTCTTGGCGAGTCAAACCAGGATCCTTTGGCTTTGCAGGTAAATGCCTTAACCGCTAAAGCCATCTCTCCAGCCCCTTAGAGGAACAACTCTTAAAGCCATTGAAAACAGTAGGTGGTATTAATTTTTGATTTCTTGACAATGGCATGGTGGTTCTAGCACTGTGGGCTCATTGTAGACAAGAGTATAAGATGGGCTCATGAGAAGGGAGATTTCCAATGTCAGCTCTCTGTCAAGTCTTGTGAGACCCAGGTCCTCCTCCTGGGGGAATAACCTCCTTTTATCCTATTAAACAGTTGCTATTAGCCAGGACTACCCATTTTGCCTGGGCCCAAGGAGGAGGCAACCTTGCTCTTTTTCATTGTGTCTGTTCAAACATGTGTTGAACCCAATTCTCTCTCTGTCTCTCTCTCTCTCAAATTAAAACAAAAAGAAAATAGTAATCTCTTTTTCTTTCAAACATGTGTTGGATAATTTTGCTTACTTCTCTCTACAGTACATGCATAGCTTTCTGGTGGGATATCATACAGGCTGATTCCCAAAACATTCTAACCACTGTCCTACCCTCGAGAGAGCAAATGAAAATACCATGGAAGAACATTCTGGATTCAAAATATTTTAAAAATTGGCTTTCTTCTACTAAATGTCTCTGCTTCTTATGAACCTGATAAGTCTTCCAATCTTACTAGGTCCTTCAAAGAGTTTCCCAATGTTTCAAAGGCAGAATATATAGACTGCATAAGAGAATATCAAGTGTTGACCTAAAATGTTTAAAAAGATATTTCCATCTGTAAGTACTTCTCCATCTGCTGTTTAGATCTCAAAACACATGGACAATTACCTGCTGTAGATCTACATAAGTAACCTCACCAGTGATGCTTTATGTTACTGAGTCTTACATCTCAAAAGATATACAATTGTCAAATTTTCATAAATTTTCTGATAACAACTTAAAATGGTTTTGCATCTAGGTATATTTATGTATTTGTTCAAAACCTGTGTTATTTTTGGATTTACTAAATAATTTATAAAACAAATGATGTTTTCATAGACTTTTTCATTAGGTATAGGTAAAAAGATGGCTTTGCTGTTAAGTCTTAAACTAATGACTTATAATTTTAGATCAAATTTAACTTACAGTATAACATTAAGATATAAAAATTATTGCCTGTTTATCTGAGCTCTCCTCCTTCAAAACACTTTGGTAAGGTCTAAATTTTCTGTTTAATTTGTATTTAGACATATCTTTTTAAGGTACAGATTTAAGATTAAAGATTAAAAAATATCCAGACTTACAGAGTGTGGTAACACAAGGTTTTAATCTCTGTTTTTGAAAGACAAAAGTAAAAAGATTTCTATAAATTTGAGGCAGGCCAAAATGAGTTCCAAGTCAACCTGGAATAGAGTTAGATCCTACCTCAAGCTTCAACAAATTTATACACTGTTTATAATGCAAATTATTCTTAAAACAATTTCAATGGGGTTTGCATTGCCCTTATATTTAAGGAAACTATTTTACTTTCATGAGTACTAATTTTTCAAAAGAATGTGCACTGGTAATTTTTTCATTGATAATTGGTTTAATTTGCAATATTTAGATTATTGGACATTTATAAATTAAATACAATCTTTACATCAAACTACTGCCACAATAACAAATGGCTTTATAAAAGTAGCATGTGAGGCTGGAGGGATGGCTTAGTGGTTAAGGTGCTTGCCTGCAAAGCCCAAGGCCCAGGTTCAATTCTCCAGGACCCATATAAGCCTGATGCATAAGATGGTGCATGCATCTGGAGTTCATTTGCAGCAGCTGAAAAACCTGGCATGCCCATTCTCTCTGTTTCTGTTTCTTTCTCCCTCCCTCCTTCCTTCCCTCTCTCTCTCAAATAAATAAATAATTTTAAAATAAAAGTAGCATGTGTCTGTAATCCCAGCATGCCTACAATAAGATGGAAGATGGAGATAGGAGCCGTTCTAGAAGCACATGGGCCAGCCAACATAGTGTATGCAGCAAACAAGAGACCCTGCCTCAAATAAGGTGGAAGAACACTTTCTTCCCCAGGTTGTCCTCCAACCTCCATACCTGTCGTGGCATGCCTGCATTCACAAGGTGAACACACACATACACAGAAACACACACATGACTTAAAGGATGAGTAAAATGAAAGAGGATTGGCTTAGATGCAACAATAGAGCATATATGAAAAGATCCCATGATACACAAGTGTAGAAGGGTGGGTGCTTCTGAATGACCTATAAAGGACTTGTGTTGCCTGAGGCTTTTGAGTCTTGGGTCTCACTTCCATTTTTAGGAGTGCCTTCTTCTTAATAAATTGTCTCTGTTTCTATTACTTACCATACATCCTTGGTTTAATTTATTGTTCTGGGATACAATAATCTGGAAATCTCAGCAGGAGCCCATTGGTCTCCCATCCCCACCTTCATATTTTAACACCTCTCTGGTGGTTTGAATGTCAATTTCCCCCATAGCTTCATGTCTGCAGTTGGCAGAGCTGTTTGAGAAGGTTCTGGAACAGTTAGGAGATGGAGTCTTGCCAGAGGAAGTGTGTCACCAGGGGTGGGCCTTGAGTTGTTATGGTGCAGCCCTGTTTGCTTCCTCCCTGCTCATGTGACATGTGACTTGGGTTTCTTGCTCCTGCCATGCTTTCCCTGCCATGATAGACTCTAACTGTAAGCCAGTTAAGCTCTTTTCCTTCCATAAGCTGTTTCTAGCCTGATATTTTGTCACAGCAAGAAGGTAATGGACACAATCTCCATTGGTTAGCTAGCTGTTCCTAACAGATGAGGCCATTGAGGCACAGAGAGGAGAAGGGACTTTCTCAAGGCACCACAGCATGAAGTCAAGGGAGGAGAAGGAAAAAGGAGAAGCATGAAGAGCAGTAAGAGGTATCAAGCTGGTTATTTTAAATGCTGCCCAGGCCTTTCTCCCTGCCTCCCCCATCCTACTGCAGGCGTGTGGTGGTTTGAATGTATAGTGTCTCTATAGCCTCAGGTGTTTGTGATTAAGTTGCCTACTTTGTCCTCATCTTGGAGCATTTGGGAGGTGGAGTCCTGTCAGAGGAAGCATGTCACCAGGAGTGGACCTTGAGGTGGAGTCCAGCCCTAGGTGTGTGTTTGGAGCAGTTCATGCTTGCTGGTGCTGACTGTTGTCTGTCTGCTATGAATGGATGATGGAGTGAGCCAGCTTCTATCATCATGAAGCTCCCTGCCCCCTAGAATGTGTAAACCTGAGAGAAACCTTTTCCTCCCTTCTGATCAGGTATTTGTCCCAGCAATGAGAAGGAACCTGCAACAAGGCCTATGTGTTTTGCCTGATTTAGCCACTTCCTTCAATTTTTCCAGGCTGAAGTGTGGAGATGGGGAAAAGGAAATCATTAAGAATTGAAAGGGGGGCTGGAGAGATGGCTTAGCGGTTAAGGCATTTGCCTGGAAAGCCAAAGGACCCAGGTTCGATTCCCCAGAACCCACATAAGCCACATGCACAAGGGAGCATATGCATCTGAAGTTCATTTGCAGTGGCTGGAGGTCCTGGCATGCCCATTCTCTCTGCCTCTTTCTCTCTCTCTCTCCTAAACAACAACAATAACAACAACAACAACAAAAAAAGAATTGAAAGGAAGGTTTATGAAGCTGCAGGCCTATCCAGGGAAAAACACATCCTAACTGTCCACAGACAGGATGCCAAGAGGCACATCTTGAGCACCCAGTGAAGTCATGTGGTGAGGTGGCTTTTCCGCTGGTCACTAGCAACCATTTCATTCAAAACTGTGTTTGTATCCCCCGGGATCTCAAGCCATCAAAAAATACTCAAGAGCTAATGTAGCACGTGGTCAATGAGACCTTGAGCATTTCCTCCCTCCCAGATTCCTTTGACTGCAAGCTTAATTAAGGTCTGGGTTTATGAATACTCAGGTATGAAACCTTCAGCAATTTTCTTGCCGCTTCCGCTATGTGAACCGCCCCTCCCCCCTTCAAGGTCTCAGCACTTTCCTCTGCTTTCCTAAAAGAACCTGCATTTCCTGTGCCCGCTGGGCTCTGTTTTCCCAGCCGTCACCGTTGGCATCTGTAGAATACACTGGACAGCCTCAGGAGGCTGCACCAGACCAAAGATGGACTTGACAGTCAATAATAATAAAAAGAAAAAAGGGCTATGTTTCCTAGAAAAATGCATAAGGCTTCCCACAGGAGCTGTTTGTCCAAATATCCGTGGAACAAAGTATCTAATTTTTTAGCTCTTTTGCTTGGCCCCTCATCTCAATAAAAAATAAAGACGAAGAAGAGGAGGAGGAGGAGGAGGAAGAAGAAAGATCTTTTAACCTTCTGCTTCCCAGTCTCTTACTAATGATCCACAGCCGATAGCTTTTTTCTTTTAACCCTTTCATCGGACATCACCTAGTTAAAATCTGCCTCTGTTTCAGGCTTTATTTCTCTAGGCTACTAGTTTAGTGTATTTATGGTGCGTGAATTTGTGGTGCGTGACTCACCCAGCTGCGCCCTGATTGGAGAAAAAAAAATCAAGCACCCCACATGGTCAGTCAATTACAGCCATTCTCAGCTTCATTCACAGAGTTATTAGCAAAGTTATTCATAAAACTTTAACCCTGCCTGTCGTGCTCATCCCAGCCTCCTGCGGCTGGGGCTTTGGCACGACGCTGGGTGGACCCGGAGGTCCGCAGCTCCTCGCCGCCGCGGGGGGCGGGGGGGAGGGGAAGGGAAGGGGCGGGGCTGGGAGCCGACCCACCGCAAGCCCGGGAAACAAGGCGGACCGTCGCCCAGCACTAGTTCTCTGGCTTGTGGCCCAGAGAGGGATGCTCACAAGGTCCCCCAAGGATAGGGCCACCATCAGAACCGGAGGACCCAGACAGAAGGGCCTTTGACTACTCACATGGGCATTTTATTTTTCCCTTTGAAAGGAACAGTCACGGGGACAAATAAAGGGTTAATAGGCTAGTCATTGCCCCGCCCTGTGGAAGCAGGTTTGAAAGTTCTTGCGAGCAGAAGGGGGGTGGTGAGGGAGGGCCAAAGATTTCTGCCAGTCTCTCTCTTGCCAGGCTGGAGAGGCGGCTGGACCGGCGGCGGGTGCTTGGCCCGCCTCCGTGTGTGCGAGAGTGGGTGGTGAGCAGCCCCCGCAGCCCAGCGGGGTGCAGGCTTTCCCAGAGAAGACTCCAGGGCCAGACCCGCCCCTGCCTGGGCCAGGGAGGGACTGAAATCCAGCGGGGGTTTTCCCCCCGGGCTGTCATCCTTAAGAGACCAGGGACCTAAAGGCAGAAGTGGAGATCGGTGGCTCCAGCGAGTTGCACCGGACATTTGATGTCCGTGCTGTTTACCCAACTACCAGGCGGTTTATGCTACAGTATCCCGTTCCAGCACTGCCAAGGCTATGCGAGAGCGCGGCCAGGGCAGCCTGGCAGGACTCGCTCTGCATGTAGGACTCTCTGTGCACCCCGGGATGCTTCACAGGGCCAAGTACAGCCGCTTTCGGAACGAGTCCATCACGTCTTTGGACGAAGGCAGCTCCGGAGGCTCAGTCGGGAACAAGGGCTCGCAGCAGCCTCCCTACCCAACCCTGGCACCTCCTCACCTGCCCTCTGAAGATGCTACTGTGCCAAGCCAAGAAAGCCCTACTCCTCTGTGCACCTTGATCCCTCGCATAGCGAGCATGAAGCTAGCCAACCCTGCCACTTTGTTAAGTCTGAAAAACTTTTGCCTGGGTATCAAAGAGGTGCCCCGGATGAAACTCCAAGAAAGCCGGGACCAGGCTCCCAGCAGTCCTGCTTCCTCGGAAACCAGTCCAAGTAGGACTGGGTCTGCAACTACCCTGCGACCAGATCTATTGGGACACAGGCCCACCCCTTTCCCTCCTGACCCTTGCCCACTTCCTGGCCCTGGAGAGCCAGCCCCCAGAAGCAGACAGGATGGGAGCTTTCTGGAGGACCTGTTGGGGACCGGCAAGAATTACTGTGTGAGGGTAAGTCCGTTTCCCTTTGGCCCCTCTAAGAACGCCTTCCTGGGCAGCTCTGCTCTCTCCAGGACCTGGCTGGGTTCTAGCTAGAAGACCTTATGCAATTGGATCTAGGGAAAGAGAAGCTGGCTTTGCAAAGTTCTCTATAGTTACCTGGCACGTACCAGAGTGAGACAACCTTTTGCTTAAAGGGCTTGAGTTGGTGCTAACCTATAGGTAGCTTCTGGTGTGAGCACAACTTCTCGCAGACAGATGGGATGGTACCTGTCAATCTTCTGGACTTAACTATTCTGGCTGAGCAGAGTCAAGGATTTCAAATTAGATTCATAGTTGAGAAGTGGTAGGTTACACTGGCCATTGTACCTGAGAGAATGGCTTGTAGAGATTTCCATGTTAGGAACAGTTGGTGTGTAAAGACTTGATTTAGTTTAAATTTTTTAATTTGAGCTCTTGGGCACTCTAGCTCAAGTAGTGCACACTTGCAGTGTGTACTATACTGTCTCTTTAAATAAAACTTCTTGCTGATTTGCATATATATATATATATATATATATATATATATATATATATATATATATACACACATACATTTCACAAGCAGTCCTCAAATCATGTCCAAGACTAACTTTGTGCCAGGGGCTGGTCTCAGCACTACTCTACATGCTTTCGTATCCTATGTACAAAATCAAGGTCCTCCCTAGCACGTCCTCACCTGCCTTCTGAAGATGCCACTGTGCCCACCCAAGAAAGCCCCACGTCACTATGCACCTTGCATCCCTCGTATATGAAGCAGGCCAACCCTGTCACTTTGTTAAGTCTGAGTAAACCAAGAATTGACCTTTGCCTTTTAGAGCTCAGTTCTCAATGAATACCTATGAAATAATATGAAAATAGGATTTAGCAGTTGATATCTAGTGTGAGAATGCTGGGAAAAATCAGAAGGGGAGAAGGCGGTTGTGCTGTGAGATTCATTCATGTGGGTAACCTTCTGAAGAATTTTCTGAAGATCTAGATTCCCGACAGGGTCAAGGGTAGGATGCAAGTCACTATGATGGCTATAAGGGAGCATCCACAGGCTGGGCTCAATGAAGGAGAAAGAGGATCCTGCAGAGGAGGAGAATGGTGGGTAAACGTGGCTGCCACAGAGTCCTCCAGGAAGCATGAATTGAACAAAGACAGTGGAGCATGGACAGTCCAGAGAAGAAGAGGGGGTTATCCAAAGCACCTCTGTGGAAATGAAGAGACTGCACACCAGGGGCTGAGCAGGGGTCTCCTAGGCTTGCAAGCAAATCATGGAGATAGCGTTAAACAGATTAGTTTGTTGGTTTCTTGGACGTGGAATGAAGCAGTTAAGAATGACAGACTACTCTCCATGGAGGTTGTACATGAACAGGATGATGGGTTGTGAAGAATGAAAAATAACTTCCAAATTTAAATTTTGGAGTGATGTAAGTGATGCTGGTGATGGAAACAGTGAATGAAGCATCAGATTACAGTAATGATATTTAATACTGACGTGTAGATAGGCATTCCAGTGAGAAATCAGAATTGAAAGTGTCATCCTTGAGATCGAGTTACAATTCCAATCCAACAGCTGTGATCTCAAAGCAGGCTGATTAATGAATGCTGAAAGGTTGGGGCAGCCTTTGCAAACACATGCCTATGATCCCTAAGGAAGATAATGGTGTGGAATACTCAGCTTTTGCACAACTCCACAGTGAGGGCTTATATGGGCACGCATGCGTGTGTCTCCAGGAAACTACAGGCACTTCTCATTCATCAGTCTCATAGTTTAAAGTGACTGCCATACCTGTGCACTTGTCTACTATTCTATCCTCTGCCTCAACTTCCCTCTCTCCTGTACCCCCTGAACCTCACCACACCCACACACTGGTATACTTTTTTTGTGTGAAAAGAGTTGCTGTGTGATATCCATTTTATCTGCAAAGTACCCTTGATATCATTTCAGGTATTTTAATGAAGAAACCAGTTGTTTTTTATGGAGATGATAGCTGACCCGGGGAACCGTGCGAGTGCCATGACCTAGAGGAACATATAATATTGCTACTGGCAATACAATGATATGAGCCTCTGATGTACCATCTCTCGCAAAGTTAGAATACAAAAAACTTGGGCTGGAGAGATGGCTCAGCGATTAAGGCACTTGCCTGCAAAACTTAATGAACTGGATTCGATTCCCCAGTACTCAAGTAAAGTCAGATGCGCAGTAGCGCGTGCATCTGGGAATTGTTTGCAGCAGATGGAGGCCCTGATGTGCCCATTCTTCTGTCTTTTTTCTATCTCTCTCTGCTTGCAAATAAATAAATAAATAAATGAATAATTTTTAAAAATATACAAGAATTTATTTGAATTTTTGTAGAATCCTAAATTTGAAAGACAGAGGATTGTACTGTCAAGTTATCAAGTTCATGAACTCTATGAAGAAACTCAGCTTCAAAGAAGTTTGATATTTGGACAAACTTCTGCCCTTGATGTTTAAGGGCAGAGCAAGAGCTGAACTAAAGTCTCTGGTGTGCCATTTTTAGATATTATCTTCCTTACTGGGCTCCATTCTGGCTGACATTCTGTACCTAAGAATTTTGTTGAGATGGGTTGCAATCAGGTTTGCATTGCTGGCAGAAATTACCCAACCAAGAGCAGCTTTCAGGGAAAAAAGGGTTTATTTTGGCGTACAGACTCGGGGGGAAGCCCCATGATGGCAGGGGAAAACGATGGCATGAGCAGAGGGTGGACATCACCCCCTGGCCAACATAAGGTGAACAATAGCAACAGGAGAGTGTGCCAAAACACAGACATGGGGAAACTGGCTATAATACCCATAAGCCTACCCCCAACTGCTTCCAGAAGGCATTAATTCCCAAATCTCCATCAGCTGGGGGACACCTGAATCAAAGCACCACTAGATGTAAATCAACTTTTGAAATATCAGCACCAAAGTCTTGATCCCAAGTGAGCTGCAGATTTGACTTATGAGCTCCTTTTCATAGGAGAAAGCACACAAGAAGATTTCAATCAAAACAGGTTTGGAGCCAGACACACCTTTAATTCCAGCACTTGGGAAGCAGAGGTAGGAGGATCAGTGTGAGTTTGAGGCCACTCTGAGACCACAGAGTGAATTCCAGGTCATCCTGAGCTAGAGCGAGAGCCTACCTTGAAAAAAAAATTTACTTAGGAATGATGGATCCAGATCAGAGAAGCCAGAGTGATGTTCTCATAGACAGTTGGACACAGGGCTTGGGTAATTTTTTCTTTATTAGTTATTTACATACTCAGTGTGTAAACAGTACATGTTGGTACCTTCCTTAGCCTCCTCCATCCTCCCCCTTCAGAAGGGACCTCCTCCTTGGGGATGCCAGTTATCCCCATGTGGATTGTGGATCGTTCATAGTGGGGGTAGCCATCAGTTATGGGGAAGAGGCAATGTCCCTGTGTGCAATGTCCCAACTTGTGGCTCTAACAATCTTTCCAGCCTCTCTTCTGCAAATTTCCCTGAGCCATGTTGGGTTTGTTTTAGGTCTACTTTGATGAGTCAGTGTGGTAATTCAGATGTGAGCGAGTGCCACAGGCTGCAGGAAGCAGGGCAAATGAACAAGGCACTATCTGAGTGAAGACGGACAGAATTCTTTTTGGATAAAAGCTGGCATTGTTCTAACTTGTCTTCATTTTCTTGCATCTTTACTGATTGTAATTAGGACAGTATTTTCCATATACTTTAAGGTGGAGTTGACCTTGAGTTAAATAACCTTCTAGGGCTTGAGAGATGGCTTAGCAGTTAAGGTGCTTGCCTGTGAAGCCAAAGGACCCAGGTTCAATTCCCCAGGACCCATATAAACCAGATGCACAAGGTGGTGCATGCATCTGGAGTTCATTTGCAGTGGCTGAAGGCTCTCTCTCTCTCTCTCTTCCTCTCTCTCAAATAAGTAAAATAAAATAAAATTTAGATAACCTTCTAAAAATGATTTCTTTTGGTCTTATAATCTATAATTAGTAATAAATAGGCACTTGGAATTTATCACTAACTTATAGTTTTTGAAATATTTGTTAAAAGTCACATGGCCATATCTGGGGCCTCTCTATTCCAATCCATTGATTAAAATGTTGGTATTATGCTGTTTTTGTTACTATGGCTCTCTAGTGTAACTTGAAATCAGGTATGGTACGTGAAAACTCCAGCATTATTCTCTCTGCTCAGGATTGCTTTGGCTCTCTAAAGTCTTTTGTGTTGTCATATGAATTTTAGGATTTCTTTTTCTATGAAGATTAACATTGGAATTTAGATGAGGAGTGCATTGAAGCTATAGATTGTATTTTTTTATAAGGTAGTCATTTTCACAATAGTAATTCTTCTATTGCATGGGCATGGATATCTTTTCATTTTTAGTGTGTTATGTGTTGTCAACTTGGTCAAATGAGGAATGTAGTGAGAGATGGGCCTCTTGGGCAGTCAGGGAATGCATTTCCAGGAAAAAGTAACTGAGAGGGGGGGTCCTTCTAAAATGGGTGGCCCTTCCCACTAGCGACAGTATATAAGGAAGCTCTATACGAAACAGAGCTTTTATTCTTTTGTCTGGATGCCCCTACTACTCCCTGGTATGTACTTTTTGCCTGGCTCCCTTTGCAACTCACTCCTGCCTGTTCTGTAATGTGTGGAGGAAGAACCAAGTCACCAGTCATACCTAACCTAAACTGCTTCTCATGTGCTTAAGCTTTTCTGCCATTCTAGGGACATTTTTGTCATTAAGGTCAAAGGAATGATACAGAAGGAGCAGGATTAAGGTTCTCTATAAAGGAGGAGAAAGAAGAAGGAAAAACAAACAACACGAGAAACAAGATGCAAATGGACAGATTCCTGAGCAAGAAATAAGAGAGAGAATGGGGGGAGGAGAGGTTGAGCAATGTGTTATTAACTCATGGAGGATTCAAGGAAGATGTCAATTAAGAAAGAGCTATAGGGTTTGGCCTTTTGTCTTCCACCTCTCCTTCTCTTCTAGCATTTACACCTGTAGATAGGGTGGAAATGCAACCATCACTAACCACAAGAGCCCCGTGCCTCCACCATCTCCTTTCATCCATGCAGTGAGTGGTACCTCACAGTTATGCGTTAGAAATACTGGACTATTTGAGACCCCTCACTCCCTCTCATCCCAATAGTCTCCATTCTCACTCCTGTCAATTTCACCATTAAAACCCTCTCACACAGCCCCCATTTTCTTTCATTCTTTAGTTTTTTAGGTGGGGAACACAAACATTAGATCACCTTCTTTTTTTTTTTTAAAAAGGTATTTATTTGAAATAGGGAGAGAGAGAGAGAGAGAGAGAGAGAGATGGAGATAGGTTTGCAGGCTTTGCAAGCAAGCATCGTTAATGTTGAGCCATGTCCCCAGTCCTAGATCAGCTTCTTTTATATTAATTATTCTCAATTCTTAAGGAATTCATGTCATGTGGACCACACTTTGGGAAATTCTACTTTCATTCAGCACTGGGAGCTGAATAGTCATAATAGAAGTAGTAAATGCTGTGGTAGAGAAGAGTGGATAAACTATTCAATTGCCACCCACTGAAGATCACATAGGAACTTAACTATATCGAAACATCAACTTTTCCTCATGGATGACACATGGATAAGAAATACAGGTTCCAAGTGAGGAAACCAATTTTCATTTACCTCCAGCAGAGGCTGCTTGGGAAAGATGGTGGATAATAATGCTGAGATTGGAGCCGAATTATAGCAGTTTTCATATCAGGCTAAAGAGTTTAGATATTTGAGCAGACTGGTTGTGGGAAGGCCTTTAAAGGATATTCAAGGTGAACTGTCTGTTTTAAAGTCCTGATGGAGGGAATAAAATAAAGAAACATTGGTAGAGATGTTATAGAAGAATGATTACATGGAGAGGGCAAAGGGAGAAAGTAGAATTCAATCCATTTTGCATAAGTTTTAGAGGTGCTGGTCTATGCAGGGGTGGAGGGAGATGCCAATGAAAGGCATGGGAACTCCAGCAGCAGGAATATTATTCAGGAAGTAACCATCAGCTGGCAGAAGTTGAGAGAACATCTGGTTCATATTGAACTTCATAGATCAGGAAAGTGGTCAAGCCTCTTTGATAGCTGTCTCATGGGGACAGAGAGATTTGGGTGATTTTCAAGAGTGGCAAAGATGGGAGTGTTTCTTAATGTAGAAAGCCACTTCTCCAATACCCATAAGACTTATTGAGAAGATAATGAAAATATTGCATGTATCATTTTATCACTTTAATTAACATAAATGTACTTTTGTGCTGTAAGGTCAAAGCTCTTTATCTGAATTTTCATATTCTCTTTTTCCATATCTGATTCATATTCTTTTTCATTATTCTGACTTAACTTCTGCCATAGTTCCTCCTCTGCATTTTTCTTTTTAGTTTCCCTAAAGGGGGATAAACACTTACAGACAACTTCCATATAATCTGAGACAGAACTAGCTTTATTTTTATTATATCTTAAGAGTAGTCCTATCTACATCTTAAAATATTTATTATTATTTTAAATATTTTATTTTTATTTGTTTATTTGGGAGGGAGAGAGGGAAAGAGAGAGAGAGAGAATGGGTGCACCATGGCCCCTACCCAGTGCAAGAAAACTCTAGACGCATCTGGCTTACATGGGTCCCAGGGAATCAAATCTGGGTTCTTTGCTTGGCAGGCAAGCATCTTAACCGCTAAGCCATCTCTTCTGCCCCAATGATATTATTATTATTATTATTTTGGAGAGAGACATAGAGAGAGACAGAGAGAGAGGGAGAGGAAGACAGATAGAGATGGGCATGCCAGCAGCCTCTCAGCTGCTGTGAAAGAAATCCAGATGCGTGCGCCCCCTTGCGGTCAAGTGCGGCATTGCACCCTTGCATCACTTTGCATCTGGCTAAATGTGGGACCTGGAGATTGGAACCAGCATTCTTTAGGCTTAGGAGACAGGTGCCTTAACCACTAAGCCATCTCTCCAGCCCCAACAATATTATTTTTAAAAGCAACTTGTCTTCATAATGTAGTCCCAAGCTTTTGACCTATTTTCATAGGATACCTTAACAACAACTCATACCTTATGAAGATGTTTAATGGCTATGGAGATTATGTGATCTCCAGAGCACCTGCTACTTCCATACACAGGTGTGTCATGAACAGAGAAGATTCCTGATGAGGCCACAATTCACAGCCAGATCTATCAGTGTGGGATGTATCTGTGTACAGGTGAGGACACATCAGTATCCTGCTGGCTGCAACAAGTTGTCCATGTGGAAGCAGCCAGAGAATTTTATCTTTGCACGGTGTGTTAACAGGGTGATATGTTAATACGGCTCACTATGCATTTCTGATTTTCATCATCATATGTATGCTGTGTTGCATAGTTATGATTAATGAACATGTATCACATCAGATTTTTTTCTATGAAACTTGACAACAGCATTCGTTTTGCCCTTGCAGAGCAAACAACATTTAATGAATACTGCTGTACTTACTTTCAAAATTGTTTCTGCCCAGGGAAAATAACATGCAGAGAGTGTCCCAAAGCAAAGTAGAAAACAAAAAGCAGCCAGGAATCCAACAGATATCCTGACGGCCCATCAGAATTCTTCCCATGACCCTGCATTCAGGGGGATGAAATAAGCAGTAAGTGTCTCTGGGAACAGAGGTTTCAGCATAGAAACCCAAGTATAAAGGAGCTTTGCCTTCTCTGCACTCAGTGATTTTGCCAGCTGAAGACTAAATAAAGATGCCCTAACATTCTTGTTTTTATTAACAAAAACTTATAAATTGTGGGATGCTCTTTGCATCTCTATAGCATTTTGTAAAAATTAAACAAATTTGGATGAAGTTTGCTACAAAGGTGTAATTTATTCTCAATAGTTTTTGTTATTTGGAGAATATGTCTTTCTCAGTTGAGATGACATTAGCTATTAGAAGTATATTCTTATACAGACCAATTTGGTTTTATGTATATATTTGCCACAACCTAAGATACTTTATCAGTACTATTTTAGCTTTATTTGCCCAGTACTCTTAGGTGTTGGCAAAAACCTCTAGGCTCCTTGTGAGAAATTATAGTCTCACTTGTATTTTCTTTTCAAACCCAAGCGTTAGGACTAGAATAAGAAAACAGAGCAATGAGCACTAACTTTCTAGTTCCTTTTGTCTAATATAGATGTTTGATTATTGGGTTTTCTGAAATGTCAAAGGCAGTGGACAGTAATTTTGGATAAAATTCGAACAATAAAGATGGTAAGAAGTGAAAGTCCCTTCTCTGGGGAACTTGAAACATTAACAGTTTGTTTTGTGTTCTTTCCAACTCTCCCCTACCTACCGCATGTACACGCACACAGAGCCAGTGACGATGCTGTGGGCTGTACTTCATGCACTTTTCTCTCTGGCTGGTGGATTGTGTCAGTCAGTACCTTCTAGTTCCCCAGTGGCAGCATGGCATCCTGGGGAGCAAGCCCCACTTCTAGCTGTTCTTCTCTTTAGGACCTGTTGTCATGATAGAGTATCCAGAGCAGAGGGGATTTGTCCTGCTAGTTTTTCTTTCTGCTCCTGAAATGATGCATAAAGATACATATTCTGGCCAAATGCATGGATACTTAGAAAGAGGTTTTGTTTGTTTTTAAATTTGAAAATACAGCATCTTGAAATACTAAAAATGGAAAATAAATGCCTAAAACTTTTCTGATGAGCTCTAATTGCACCTCCCCTCAGCAATCCACCAAGGATAGCTCATGGGAGCTCTCCCACACTATCCACAGAATGCCGGACTCTCAGGACAAGTTAGAGCAAGTCATGTTGCCAATCCATTGCCACATAAAGGTGACTTTATGTCACTCCCCAGCACCCTAATGGATAAGGCATTGGCCTCCTAAAAACTATGGTACTGTATCAGAAATAGCTAACAAAGAATCCTATTAAACACCAAATGTTAAATTCCTCCTTTTATGACAAGTATCAACATGTTGCAAAGTTCTGTTGTGATAAAGGCTAAGACTACAAGTGACATATCACTCTGCCTAATCTCATGACATGAGAATGCTAAAGGAGGGAATGTTCTGAATATAGTTCCCAGTGAGCAAAAGGAATAGTTTTTGCAGAGGGGAAAGATATACACAGTGAGATGTTGACAGGACATGATGAAAGAGAGTCTGGTGTGGGATAGGGGAAGAATTTCCAAATCCCTCCATGCAGAAAAATAGGAAACAGGTTTTTAAAGTAGACTATCACCCATGAAAAGAAAGACGAGGAGAAGGAGAGGAAGTGGAGAAGGAGGAAGGACGACATGGGCATTGCTTTGGGAGAGGTCTGGCAGGGAGTGAGTATTGATCCTGGAAGCTGCCGCAGGCATGATGTGCCTGCTTATGGGTAATACATCCATTTATTCTCCTGACAATTTCCAGAAAGGTTTGATGTGGTTTACCTAGTGAGGTAATGTTTCCTACACACATTGAGCAACTCTAAGAAAGTAGGGAAAAAAACCTCTGTCATGGTTTCTTCTGAATGTGGTACCCACAGATGCAGGGTGCTCACAGCATGGTACCTGCATTGTTTTCTGTGCAGCTGACATCAGCAGGCCAGCAGTGAATTTCTCAGTCAGCAGAAGGTCCTCTCTTTAGGTGGAGAAAATGCAAAGCTCAAAATATGTGATATGGAAATGCATATATGAGGAAGCTATGCTTCTTTCTTATCATAGATGGTTGATAGTGATTTAAGAAAAGATTTGAAGTTGGGTGTGGTGGCGCATGCCTTTAATCCCAGCACTTGGGAGGCAGAGGTAGGCAGACATTGAATTCCAAGACAGCCTGGGACTGCAGAATGAGTGCCAGGTCAGCCTGGGCTGAAGTGAGACCCTATCTTGAAAAACAAAACAAAAAAATTTGACCATTTAAAAAAAGATTTGAAAGGAAAATGATATATATAAATACATATATATTTGACCATTTAAAAAAGATTTGAGAGGAAAATGATACATATACATATGCATATATATGATATATAAACACACACATATATGTATACACACACATTTTATATATATATGGCATGTGTGTTTCTTTCAGTAATTTTGGATTGAACCTAGGGCCTTGCACATGTTATTCAAGGGCTCTATTACTATGCCATATCCCCAGCCCTTTTTTTCACTTTTTATTTTGAGATGAGGACTCACTGTTATACAGGCTGGTCTTGAACTTCTGATCCTCCTGCTTCAGTTTTTTGGGTAACTGGGATTATAGGTCTGTGCCACCAGGCTCGGCTTTGTGGCATATATTTTAGTAAGATTTTATATTTTTAATGTTTTTTAATATTTTTAATAATTCTTAATGTTTAGTAATAAAAATAGAGATAATTTATTGACACAGAGAAGAAAGAGAGGCTGAAGAGATGGCTCAGCAGTTAAGATGCTTGCCTGTGAAGCCTAAGGACTCAGGTTCAATTCCTCAGTACCCACATAAGCCAGATGCACAAGGTGGCACATGCATCTGGAGTTCATTTGCAATGGCTGGAGGCCCATTTTTTTTTCTCTCTCCAATAAATAAAGTATATCAAAAGAAAAAGAAGAAAGAGAGAGGCATTCCTGAGGAGTGGGCTAGAAAAACTGGGTCATGAGTCTTAGGATCCTTAATAGATTATTTACAGAGCATCCATTTTCTTCCAAAGTTGTATATACCCAGGCTTTTCTCTAGCATCCTCTATTGTTATGTGTTGCCCAGGCACAGAAGGGTTATCAGTCCTCTGCCAAATGGCTTCTTTCATGTTTATCTTGCTAACCCTCTTTAAGTCCCTCTTCTGTCACAACTCCTCCCTGAGAGCCATGGTCCCAAAATCTTCTTGAGGAGCTGAGAGGTGGGGATCAGTTTAGCTTCTATAACTAATTCCAAGCTGAGAAGGGGCATAGTCCCTGCCTAACCAGGACCACAAAACTTTCTCCCTATTTTATCAATGGCTTTGGGTTTCCTGTACTAGGAATTGGTTGGAGTCCCTGCATCATAAGGAACGTAGTTTGAAATGGTCATTTATCCTGGAAGACACAGATTTTACAAGATTAACAATTTAAGGTCTAAGCAAGAGTAATGAATAGCCTCAGAAAGGGCAGGAGCCAGGAGGCCACGGCCGAGCTTGTCCCAGGAGAGCTGTCCTTGTGCAGCTTGTCCTCGGGGGTGTGATCCTCGGACGCTGAAAACCTCACTGATGCTTATTTATGGGAATATAGCAAAATAAAAAAGAACAGTTTTTAGAAGGAATCCAATGATGGAATAGATTAGAAGAAAGATAATGTGAGGTTGTAACCACTGAGTGTCAACAGTGCCAAAAGGAAAATAATGAAAAAACCAAAACATCAAGTTACAATCACTGATAGGTAATAAGAATAAAGCTTACCTTTGTATTATAGCTGGGGTGTCTTTTATTGACCTCCCTGGCTTGTACAGTGGCTTAGACTTGGGATTTAATGGGAAAACCCGTGAGTTTTGAATCATTGTTTGTCTCCTTTTATTTTCTTTAAATATCTTACTACTTTATTTTGAGAGAGAGAGAGTGAAAGAGGCAGATAGAGAGAGACTGGGCATACCAGGGCCTCTAGCCACTGAAAATGAACTCCAGACACATGCACTACTTTGTGCATCTGGTTTATGTGGTATTGGGGAATTGAACCTGGGTCCTTAGGCTTTGCAGGCAAATGCCTTAATGGCTAAGCTATCTCTCCAGCCCTGTTTGTTCTCTTTTAAAGTCTAGAGTCTAGTTCCTTTTGGTCTACATTATTACCAATCATTTTATTTCTTTTCTTTTCTTTTCTTTTCTTTTCTTTTCTTTTCTTTTCTTTTCTTTTCTTTTCTTTTCTTTTCTTTTCTTTTCTTCTTCTGGCTTTTCAAGGTAGGCTGACCTGAAATTCACTATGTCTCAGGGTGGCCTTGAACTCACAGTGATCCTTCTACCCCTGCCTCCCAAGTGCCAGGATTAAAGGTGTGCACCACCATGCCTGGATTTTATTTCTTGACTATACTTTCCTCTTGGGTGTTTTAAGACCATGTAGGTAGCCAAAAATTAGCCATTTTCCTTTTCATTGCTAAGGTCAGTTGAGGAATTTTAGGAGTTTCTCTAATGGAGTTAGAAGGGGCCCATGACTTCTTTAGTTTCCCTCCACCAGTTGTTCTGGAATGGGCCCAGCTCCTGACCATGCAAATTCCCTCAGAAGCACTGAGGACATTTGCCTCTGTGTTGACTCTCCTCTTTGTGAAATGTACATTGGTCAGGGTCCAAACTCTGGAGTGTCCATGGCTTCTTTGATTAAAAGGGAATGTGACTTTCTGGATCTATAAGGTCCTTTTATAGATGTCTCATAATTCCCTGAAATTTATTTAACCTGCATGCAAAGGGCCAAATATGGGCTGTCATTTTAGCTTTGGTATCCTCATTGGCTTTGTCCTCTAAATATGGTTATTGAACATCCAGAAGGTCAGTAATAACATTCTTGAAGAATAAATTATGGTTCAAAATTTATTTACTTACTTATTATTTATTGATTTACTTGTTTGTGCAAGCAAGCAGAAGATGAAGAAAGATCATGCACATGCACAGGCACATCAGGGTCTCCTGCCACTGCAAACAAACTCTAGACACTGGCTGTAGTGTCACTTTATGCATCTGATTTTATGTGGATACTGGGGAAACAAACCCTGGGCCAGCAAGCATTGCAAACAAGCTCCTTTAACCACTGAGCCATCTCTTCAGCCCCCATAGTTTAAAATTTAATTGCTATATAACACTTACATAAAACTTGACAAAAACAAAAATTTAATAAACATTGACTGTTAAGACTAAGTTTCCTAATTAGAGGCCTGTCACATACAGTAGAAATGAGAAGCAATTATCTCAATAAAACATAAACTCTTTCCTCTTTAAATAAGTTTTTAGAAACCCATATATATTTGTGTGTGTGTGAGCACAAACACACGTGCATGCGTGGTGTGATGTATGTAGTATATGCATGTGTGTGTGCAGAGGCACAAGCTCTATGTACCCAACTGCAAAGGCTACAAGAGAACATTGTATATCTTCTTCAGCCTCGTCTTTCATGTCTTTCTCACTGAGCCTGGAGCTGCTTTTTTTTTATGGTCTCACTGGTTTTTGTCAGACCAGCAAGCCCCAGTAACTCTCCAGTCTCAGCTCGCCCCAAACTGGGGTGACAGGCTTTCATGGCCATGCCTACCGGTTTATGGGGGTACTGGGAATTGATCTCAGGAGGGTGAACCAGGCCTTCTCAAGCTTACATGGCAAGTGCTTTTAGCTACTAAGCTATCTCCCAATACTACTTTTGAAGTTTTAACTCTCAGAAACCTTTATTTGTGACATACTTTAATTTCTAGTATTTTTCTAATCTCTCTCAATTTATATTTTAGAACAAGCTTTTACCTTAGGACAAAATCTCCATACCAAATCCTTTCTCACTAAAAGAATTTCTTCTTATCTTGAAACTTCTTTACCAAAAACATATCTCATGTAAGTACAGAAAACAATTATATTGTGTCTTTAATAGCTAATAGTTAAGAATACAGACAAAAATGTTAACAGTCCCAGGGACAGTTTTTTTAACCAACAAATTTAAATTAGCCATATGTTAAGATTTTAAGTCTAAATAACAGACATTTAGAAGCTGCTTTTGTGAATGAGACTTCTACTTTAAAAAAAAGTATTTATTTGAGAGAGAGAGAGAGAGGGAGGGAGCGAGAGCGCATATGGGTGCACAAGGGCTTCCTGCTGCTGCAAATGAACTCCAGACACATGCACCCCTTTGTGCATCTAGCTTTACATGGGTACTGAGGAATCAAACCTAGGCTGTCAGGCCCTGCAAATGACTTTAACCACTGAGCAATCTCTCCAGCCCCAAACACTTACTTTTTATTTGAGCTCAAAGGGGAGGAAAACAGGATAAAGGGCTGACATCTCTTTTTCCATTTGTTGTGTATTTTTTTTTTTTTTTGCATGACTTGCTAACCTCTGCAGGGAAGCATGTTAATTAATTAAGGAAAGAGGAAGGCACAGGTAAGGCATTGTCTCAATATTTGGGTTCTAGGAACAGAAGAACCTAATAAGTTGCAACCCCCAGTGGGGCAATCATCCACAAGGGTGAGGCTGTTGGGGCCATCATGTCCTGAGAGCAAGCTTACGTCCTCAAGCAACAGGGACTTGGGGCACAAGAATGAAGACAGTGATAACCAAGGAACATTTTGATTTAGATTGCTTAATTACATAGACCTTTTGTCCCCTTGTGTTAAAACTAAAGGGAATTTGAGCTATTTTAACAGTTTTACTTTATATAACCATTTACTTATGAGCCAATTTGGTACCATGTAAACAATATGAAACCATAAGCACATGTAGACTGTATATATTCATACATATAAATTAAAATGATTTTATAGCCGGGCATAGTGGCACACGCCCTTAATCCCAGCACTCGGGAGGCAGAGGTAGGTGGATCACTGTGACTTTGAGGCCACCCTGAGACTACATAGGGAATTCCAGGTCAGCCTGGGCTACAACGAGACCCTACCTCGAAATACCAAAAAAAAAAAAAAAAAAAAAAAAAAAATATATATATATATATATATGGCTTTCATTTAAATCTATCATGTGTCATTTTAAAAGCATATCAGACTGCTTAAAGTTTAAATCAGACTGTCTATCTGATTATTTCCTCCATAGCATTGGATGATCCAAAATCTATATTTAGACTTTTGATCTCTTAGATGCAGACTCTAACCTGATCATTGATGAGGTTTTAGATAGGCTACACAGGCACCAATAGCTTGGTTTTAAAATGACTATTTTTTTTCTTTAGTGTAAATGGGACAAGAACCTTGTAAACCCTGATTTTGAAAGAGGAGAGAGCTCAGGTGTTCAGATGACCATTTTGTTTTTACAAACTTTGTGTGCGTGTATAGGTGTGTGAGGGTACACTTGCCACAGCACATACGTAGCTGTAAAGACATCCTCTAGGGTCAGGACTCTTCCACCTTGTGTGAGGCAGGGTCTTTTGCTATTCATCACTGTGCACACTAGGCTAATTGAAGTATCAGCTTCTCAGGATTTGCCTGTGTCTGCCTCCCATCTTATCATAGGCACACTAAGCTTACAGAATATTCCTGAAAAAATAGAAAGCCATAGTAATTAATCTAACAAAAGGATTTTTAAATGATTTATTTGTGTGTGTGTTCATATATGTTTGTGTGTGAGTGTGGATTAGCACCTATCATAATGCACATGTGGAAATCAACTTTCAGGTTGGTCCTTGTCTGTCCTCATTTAAGGCAAGGTTTCTGCTCTGGATTCTAGCTCTGCTGTTGTCTACTGGCTAGCCTTGAGCTTCCAGAAATGTCTCCCTTCTCTGCTTTCCATCTCACCATCAACATTTGTGCCATGGCTTCTGGCATTTTATGTGGGGTTTGGAAATAAAACTCAGTACACCAGCTTGAGTGACAAGTGCTTTTTGCCCTTCTATTTTTCCATTTACCCTTGATTAAAAACAGAAATAAAATTTTGACTTTTAAATTTTTATTTCTTGTTATTTTTTTTGAGAAAGAGGGAGAGAAAGGGGGAATGAGAGAGAGAGAGAGGGAGAGAGAGAAAATGGGTGCACTAGGGCCTCAAACCACTGCAAACGATCTCTAGATGCATGTACCACCTTGTGAATCTGGCTTGCGTGGGTCCTGGGGAGTCGAACCATGGTTCTTTGGCTTTGCGGACAAGTGTCTTAACTACTAAGCCATCTCTCCAGCCCAAATTTTGACTTTTTAAGAACATGTTTTGTAAATGAATCATTATCAAAATCTATATATTCAATATTAAATTCTTTAGGTTAATGAAACTTCCACCTTATGACCAAGGAATTCTGTTTTATGTAGACAAGTTTTTAACAGACCCAAATATACCATTTTAATGAGTTTTAGGAAGTTGAGTCCCTAACTTTACAAGGCAGTATCTATTTATCAGGCCTTTAAAAAATTCTTTTAAAAATATTTCTATTTATTTATTTGCAAGCAAAGAGAGAGAGAGAGAGAGAGAGAGAAGAAAGACAGACAGACAGACAGAGAGAGAGAGAGAATGAATGGATATGGGTATACCAGAGCCTCCAGCCACTACAAACAAACTCAAGACATATGCGCCATTGTGCATGTGGCTTTACATGGGTACTGAGGAATTGAACCTGGGTCATTAGGCTTTGCAGGCAAGTGCCTTAACCACTGAGTCATCTCTCCAGCCCTAGGCCTCTTAATATATCACCAACACACTTGCATTCATACATATGTACAAACATTTTAAGTAGGCATGTTAAGTAATAAAACAAAAATACTGGCATAAGCATGCAATAATGAATGAAAAATATTGAAGCAACCTTATGTTTTGTTATTATCTGGGGATATTCTAGGGGGATTGAGTTTTGTCTCATGCTTTGACATACAATTGCATGAAAACAATTATTAATACACACAACATAATTACATTAACAAGATAAAAAGTTTTTTTTTAAATCTTTGTCTGGAGGAATAAAGTAAACTTGGAAGATCTGTCTTCCAGTCTATTCCACTGGGAATCTTCAGTCCAGTACACTGTCATGTCAGGTGCTTGACTCTTCCTTTCAGATACTGGTGCTTGAACACTGAGATGAGAGTGTCCAACAGCTGAATCTGTAGGGCTTGAGGTTCCTGGATTATTGGAAATTCTTTGCCTCACATAGTTATTTGTGTTCGTGAGTTCTAGGAATAGTCTTTGGACAGTAAAAAAGAAAAGTAGAGCAGGAGGCTTGGCCTGATGAATAAGTGTTAATGAGGGAAGGTAGCAGGAAGGCAAGGGCTGTTGTGATATGAGGGCAGAGAATTTGAGTGTTTGGAGGCAAGAGAAACTCAGGACTAGAGACAGACTTAGATACAACCATTTAGTGTATACTGGTTTCCTAGTGATGTTCTGGAGGTCCTTTCTGAACTGGCTAAAGCTGGTTACATGAATGCTTGTTCTTGTAGTCTTGTAGTCTTGTAGTTCTTGTAGGTCTCCTGGCTGAACCATGTCACGATGAGAGTCCTGCCTTGAGGCTGACTGGCTAATAAGACATGGACTGAGAGGGGCTTTTCTCTGGGGGGGATGAGGGATTCAGGGTGTGAATTTCCCGAAAGCCTCAATTAGCCTGTTGAACAAATAGGGCAGGAATTTCTTCTCTTCTTTGACTAATCTCTGATCTTTTCAACAGATTTCCTACTGCATTTTTTTTTATTTCGACAGTGAAGCTTTCTTACCCTCCTATGATGGTGATTCCAGGATGGGGTGTTATGATTTCGATCAGTGGGGTTTTGAGCTTGGAGGACCTGTGCACCAGACATTAACCAACTGACTCATCTGCATACTTCTTAGTTCCCTCCTAGACCTCTGCTTTTCCCCAGTAGTACAGTCAGGACCAGCTATAGGTCTTTCCAAGAAAGATCATAAGCTAATGTTAAGGTGTGGAAGATACTGTTAAGTCAAGATGTGTCCTTAGAGAGACTCTCATGGCTCTTTGCATTAATGAAGGTCCATGATTGAAAAAGGGGCACGGACTCCGACTTTTTCCCAGGTACAAACATCTCCCTTAGGAGTCGTCTGCAGGCAAAAGACAGGATGGATAGTAGGAAATTCTAGTCCTTGTGTGCACTGTAGGGCTGAGGCCTCTTTTCTCTGGTGCCCTGGAGTAGATGTGGGAATACGGAGTGACTGCAGAATGGGAGGAAAGATATTTCTGTTTGGAAAGCAGGGCTCATCCAAGGTCTCAGAGGTTCCCCTTTGTTTTCTTTATAGAGTGCCCTGTCCTGATCGCTGCAAAGGCTTGACCACAAGGCACTTTATACCATTTTTCTGTTTTTAAGTTTTGTTTATTTTCAAGCAGAGGAGAGAGAGAGAGAGAGAGAGAGAGAGAATGGCATAGCAGGGCCTCTGGCCTCTGCAAACAAACTCCAGATGCATGTGCCACTTTGTACATCTGGCTTGTAGGCTTTGGAGGCAAGTGCCTTAACTGCTGAGCCATCTCTCCATTGTGAACATACCATTTTTTCTTGATTCCTACAAAACAGATCCAGTGGCAGGATGGTATTATAGTTCAAGCTTCCATCCTTTGGTTAAATTTCTCCCTCACCCAGCGTATATTGAGGCCACACAGTGTTAGGCAGTAAAAGATTACCGTCTTTTTCTTGAGACTCTCAGGATCAACCTTATCGTCATCCTTGAGGCTGCATCATAGCACGGGGCCGAAGGGACACAAAGTGGAGAGACAAGTTCCACAGCCCTCCAGAGTAGAAGGCATCCTTGGTGTCTGTCCTCAGAGCCCTGAAGCTTAGGAGTTTACGCTTTCTTTCCGATATGTCCAACCCAAGTATCCTTGGTCAGTGGAAACATCCCTCAGAAACACTAGTTTGTGTTCCACGTGATTCTGGGCTTACTCCTTCCCTGGGCAGGGTATGTTGTCTCTCAGGATTGAGTCTCACACTATTGGAATACTAGTCCCTGCTACAAGTATCTGTTAGGCTAAGTTCAGAGAAGAAGCTTGTTTATATGAATGGCTCTGGCTTTTGGAGTTGTTAAAGCACCATTCAGGTTAAAAGTGGAAACAGGAAGGATTTTTGTTTTTTGCCTTTCGGAACCAAGTATGTCACCAAGCATGCTCAAGTCTGTTGTCCTTAAAATCACTCCAATCCTTAATTTATCTTTTCTGCTCAAGGAAATGTCTTGTTACCTGGGGAATTAGCTCCTTATCCTCAGAGACAGTATCCTCATAGTAAATGAATAGGGGGATTTGAAAGCAGTTAGGATATGACAAAACAGTATTAACCAAGTCACAGAGGTGGAGGAATCGGGAGCAAAGAGGACTTGCAGTTTCCTGGTGGGATCAGCATGTAAAACTGGCAGGTATTAAGACCCTGTGGGTGGCAGAGTTGGCATCTGTGGTGGTGCCAACACTGAGCCTCCTCCAGTGTGCATTTAAACTCATCCAGAAGAAATGAGGAAAGGAAGATGCGTGCTGGCACTGCTGTAAAACCTGGGAGTGTGGGGTGGTCCTGAGGAAGCAGATGCTGGATGGCAAGGCCTAGGAGCAGCCACCTGGGCATCCCTATCTCTGTCGGCAAGGTCACAGTTGCCACCATATCAAAGGCCTACACGGTCTGTAGGCAGCTTCACCCAATATCATTCAAGTGTGGGAGCGAGTCCCTGTGGGTGATTTCAGACAGGATTGCATGGGTCCGCGCAAGCCTGCCAGTTCAAAGGCGGATCCTGCCTCAGCAGTTGTCTCTCAGTTTGATGTGAAGGCTTGGTGCCTGCCAGTGGAGACTTGTGCTTGTTTGTCTCCACATAGGCCTGGCTAACATCTTGGAGGGCAGGGGGGAAGTTTCAGGCATATTCTCAAGCCCACAAGCTGAGACAGGAACGACCCAAGACAGAGAAAGTGAATCTGATTCCCCAATGGTATATATCAGGTTTCCAAGTGTGCAGGAAGTGAACCTCTCCCTGGAACTGAGAGCTCATCTTAATCTCTTTTCTCTTGTTATTGCCAACCCTGCTGTCACCAAGCAAGCTCAAGTCTGTTCTGTCCTTAAAAGCACTCCTCTCCTTAGCTTATTTTTTTCCGTTTTGCTAAAATACAAATTCCTGCAAACAAAAACAAAACTAAAGCACGACAGTCCCTGGCTTGCTTCCTTTCCTTCCTATATCAAATTCTAAATCTCCTGGTTTCTGCCTTCTACTTTTACTTCTCTACTGATGTTACCCTGTTGTAGACAATTGCCAAATTCCAGTGGATGCTTTCCAGCCTCTGAGCCTATTGTACATGTCCACTGCCCTGAATTCAGCTGCCCTATTCCTCTACGAAGTTCTGTGCCCATGCCTTCTACCTTACATGCTCTGGTACTAGCTGGACATTTCTGAATTCTGTCTTTAGTGACACTCTTCTCAGCCTGACATTTGCTTGGTGACATCACTTAATATTTTGTCTATGAAAAGTACAAGAGTTAGATTGGTAACCTCTGGGGTTCCTTCAAGCTCTCTTATTCATTCATCCATATCATATGAGTCAGAATCCACTAACTTGAGTGATAGAAAAGACTTGTGCTTCATTTTTTAAAATATATTTTTATTAGTTATGTATGTATACAGCCATGATGGTACCATCATTAACCTTCTCCCTGTCCTTCCCCCATGGGTTATGTGGGTCTTGCCTTATGTGGGTAGCCATCACTTATGTGGAAGAGGCAATGACTCTGTGTATAATCACCCAACTCATGGCTCTAACATCTTTCCACCCCCTCTTCCATGAGTTTCCCTGAGCCATGTTGGGTGGCTTTTAGGTCTATTTCAGTGACGAGGTTTTGTGAGTCTCTGTGTCTCTGGATATCTGATTTGGTAGGGGTTGAGATTCCTTTGTGTCTAGCTCCTTCGCCCTTGTGCTGGTACCAGGTTCACCGAGAAAGCAGCACTCTTGCTCATTTCCCCTATAACTCAGTGGCTTCATCTGGTGCCCTGATGTGTTGAGATGGGCTGATTCTCTCCTCAGGATATGCGTTCATCTGAAAGAGAGACGCTTCATTTAAAAAGAAACATAATGACTGAAGATCAGTACTTGAACTGCAATTCCACAAAGGTGTATTGTTGGCTATATGTTTTGCAGAGAAATTGTCAAAGCAGAAAACTAGCAGGACATCATTCAGTGGTCTATTGTCATGTGGGAGACTGAGTAAATGAGCCATAGTTTCTGCACCATGACACTGGCTATTCAGGTAGGACTTCAGTGCTGGGACTTGGGTGGGGTCGGAGGAAGATGATGTTCAAGTGCTGGCCATAGTAAAATCTTAGAGAGATCTTAAGACTGAATCCGCCATCATCCTGATGCTTCTACCAGGGTCTTCATGTTTAACTAAACATGACAATAAATGACAAATATTTAGTCTTTTTCCAATTAGCCCTTTTGAGTAAAGCTTAACTAAATGGCAGCCACAGTGTTTTTTTTAAAATATATAAAATAGTAATTTAGTCATATCTTCTGCTAGCCAAGATTTCAGATTTTTATTTAAAATAAGTTCAACACCATGGTACCTTCTGAGTCATCTCAAGGTGCTGAGAAAAAGAGACAGAGGAGTGCTCAGCACTGAAACATCTCAAACCTACCTTCCAAGGCTCAGGATCCATTGTGGAAGAGGGGGCAGAAAGAATGTAAGAGCCAAAGGAAGAGTAGGACCCCTTACAATGTGCTCCTCCAGACATAAAATAGCCTGGATATCCATGACCTCACAGTGCCTGGCACTACCTACACAAGACCATCATAATAGGAGGAAAAGATCATGACATCAAACTGAAAAGAGAGATTGATTGAGAGGGGGAGGGGATATAATGGAGAGTGAAGTTTCAAAGGGGAAAGAGGGGGGAGGGAGGGAAGTACCATAGGATATTGTCTACAATTAAAGAAGTTGTCAATCAATAAATAAATAAAATTTAAAAATAATAAATAAATAAATAAAATAAAAGTTCAATATGATTGCAAGGGCAGGAGCAAATGTTTAAGGGCATTAGGATCTTTGAAGGCCAAGGGGTTCAGACACTCACGGCAGAGAAAGAGGAATGTGAGAGAATTAGATGAAGCTGGTTGTGTGCCTTGTGCGTGCACTAGCAGATGCTATCTTGAGAGCTCACAGAGTTCCTGCAGCAGTGGTCAATCCAATCAAATACTCACTTCACAAAGCTAAATCAGATTTGCATGGTCTAGGTATGTAGGGCATAATTATTTAATTTTTTGAAGTGCTAACAGTTGAGAAATAATGTTAAAAAAAAAAAAAAAAAAAAACAAGCCGGGCATGGTGGTGCACTCCTTTAATCCCAGCACTCGGGAGGCAGAGGTAGGAGGATTGTCATGAGTTTGAGGCCACCCTGAGACTATGTAGTGAATTCCACGTCAGCCTGAGCTAGAGTGAGACCCTACCTCAAAAAAACAAACAAACAAACCCCAAAACAAACAAACAAACAAAAAACAAACACAAAAGATGGGGGCTAGAAAGAAGGCTTAGTGGTTAAGTTGCTTGCCTGTGAAGCCTAAGGACTTGAGTTCAATCCCCCAGTATCCACGTAATGCCAGATGTACAAGGTAGAACATGTGTCTGGAGTTCCTTTTTTGCAGTGGCTAGAGGTTCTGGAACACCCATTCTCTCTCTTTCTACCTGCCTCTTGTGCTCTCTTTCTCTAATAAATAAATAGATTGAAAGATAAAATTTTTTTGAAAGATTTTCTATTTTAAGTGAATTATGTGTTGTCAGGACAGATCATACATATATTGTTACTATTAGGTTATATTACATCTCTAACATATTTAAACAAGGATATAAACTATAATTGGTAGGCCATGGGAGTGATTCACTGAGTTTTGGTATTACTTTGGCTACAGAAGCAATCAAATTAAGGCTATAGCCAAAACCATAGTGGACATGTTAGGCATTGGGGCATTAGTCAGGGCTGTACCTCATTTTCTGGAGCATAGCCTTTAACATCCTTGTAAGCACCTGCTTCAGGTCCCATCACTGTGCTGCTTTGTAGTGAGCCTCACAGGGCTGCCACCTCTTGGCATCTGGGTCTGGAAGCTTTAGATGCTCAGATGGGCCCCCAGAGGCAGGCCTGAGAGTCACATTGGCTATGTGAGCAGTGGTGATGCTAGATTTTTGTCTAACCTTCTAGAGCAAAGGACAGCCAGGAAAACTCTCCTGAGAAGCAGATTAACTTCTATGAGTCACTGCTTTTCCATCTCATCTATTATTCATGATCTAGGCTATATTTTTAGATTTTATTTATTTGGATCTGAGAAGTGGGTTGGAAGGAAGTAGTTTGGGAACTCATGGAAGAATGAAGATAAATTGGCATCACACATGAGGTTGGCTGGAATTTGGTTATAATACTCAGACATTCAGGAAATGCTCACTCAGTATCTATTGTGTGCTCTGCACTAGGCTGGGTCTTAAGAATGTGAAGCTTCATAAGACTCAGCTGGCTGCCCTGCAAGAGCACATTGAACTTTCTGGGTAGTTGATGGAATGTAACTCACTGCCAGTATTCCCAGTCATATCTCTAGACTTCATGCAATACTGAAATACGTGGAAGTTTTAAAGCACCTCTTATTCTCTTCCTCAGCTCTTGCTGTACCATTGCCTGGGAACCACTCTTCCAACTTCTCCTGGCTTGCCCTTCATTAATCACTTCAGTATCCCTTCCTCTGTCAAGTCTTCTTAATTCCTGATGGCCTGGAACCCCTCCTATATACTTCCATAGACCTTGAATTCTGCTGTTCTCACATGTGCTCTGGAATGAGGTCCTTTCACAATAGTTGCTTCATCAGCTCCCCAAACTAAAGCAAGTGCAACTAGAGAAGCTCAGTAAGAAAATGTCATTTCAATACAGTAATTACTATTTCTGAGTCCTCTCTATAGGCCAGACACACATTTCACCTTATTGGAACATCACAGCAATCTTACGAAATGTAAATTATTATCCCTGTTTTATAGATGAGGAAGCAAAGGCTTTGAGAGTTGAAGTTCTTTGCTCAAAATTTCATAGGACATATAAAGCTGAGATTAAACCTTGATCTGTCTGGTTTTGAAAACCCATGTCCCTAGACTCTGCAATATTCTTGCCTCATGTTCATTGTTAGTATACTAGTCAGGACATGCCAGCCTGTTCTGAGTAAACAGGTCATCGAAGAATCTAAGTGTTTCTTCCTCATTCCGTGTTACATGTCCATAATACATTCATTGGTTGGGGCTTTGCTCTATGTCACTCTCAATGAGCCAACTGTCCAACAACAGCTTCCTAATTGTAAAAGAAAAAATAGAACAACGTACTCCCATAGTGATGTTATTGTGCACATGAGGAGCATGTCCAACTATAGATAGGCTAGAGAAGTGAAATTCTACTATGTTCAGGGAAGAACAAAAGTCTGAAATATTTGTGGATTGGCAATAATGACTCATGTACACAAAAGAAAGGAGTGGAAGAAGTAGAAAATGAAAATTAAAAAAAAAGATAATATGTCTGGAGGACTGAAAGACTTCCAGGGAATAAGAAGCATGCTTATGCATTAGCAGCTGTGGGATCAATTATTAAGTTCTTCCACCTATAAATAACACTGTTAAGATATCTTCTCTTCTGAATATATTAATGCTTTTACACAAGTTGGGACTTCCTTACCTCCATCAGGAGTGACTAACATCAGTGGCTTTATTATTTGCTTTATTCATTGCTGTGACCAAATACCTGATAAGAAATAGCTTAGGGCTGGAGAGATGGCTTAGCAGTTAAGGCACATGCCTGCAAAGCCTAAGGACTCTGGTTCGATTTTCCAGGTCCCACGTAAGCCAGATGCACAAGGGGGAGTGCGTCTGGGGTTCATTTGCAGTGGCTAGAGGCCCTGGCATGCCCATTCTCACTCTTCCTGTCTCTCTTTCCCTCTCTCTGTCTCTACTAAATAAATAAAAATAAAATCTTTAAAGAAAACAAAACAAACAAACAAAAAAAGAAATAGCTTAAAAAAGGAAGGGGGAACTAGAGAGATGGCTTAGCAGTTAAGGTGCTTGCCTGTGAAGCCTAAGGACCCAGGTTTGATTCTCCAGTACCCACATAAGCCAGATGTACAAGGTGGCACATGTATATGGAATTCATTTGCAGTGGCTACAGGCCCTGGGATGCCCATTCTCTCTCCCCCTCTCTCTCTTAAATAAATATTTTAAAAAAGGAAGGGGGTTATTTTTGCTCACAGTTAAAGGGATACTTTCCATCATGGTGGCAGGAGTGGGAAGCCAGCTGGTCACTGTATCCACAGTCAGAAAGCAGAGAATAGGAAGCAGGGGCTAGGTTGGGATACAGTAAGTTCTGCCCATGCTGATGCACTGCCTATAGTGAGGCTCCCCCTGCTAAAGATGTGTCCTCCTTCACAAACAGTGTCACCAGTTGGGGACCAAGGCTCAAACACATGGATCTAGGAGAGACATTTTCTATTCAAATCACAATTGATATTATAATTGCAACATAGTTCAAATAGGGCAAGCATTCACAGGCTAGCATTTCAATTCTAGTTTTCATTATGAGGAACTGGTCACACCCGGTTGAAGACTTTGTCCCAGAACAACAGAGAATATCATTGTTGGTCTTCTAGGATTAGGCCACTACATAGTTGATAAAATTTATAAATAGCTTCTTAGGAGGCTTGGACATAGTGCCAGCAATAGCTCCTCTCATGAAGACTTGTAATTAAAGCTATTAATTGCAACTTTTGAATCTCAATAAAAAATTACAGCTGAATAAGAAATATAAGGCCTTAGGGAGGTTCTACATTGAGAATTTGGTCAGAGAGAGTTGACCTTTGTATGATCCAATTCCTACTTTTCTAGAGCAAAAAGGATGATTGATATGATACGGAACCACAAACAATATTTACCATTTTAGGTGGCTAAGTCTATTTTCTGTAAGTATGGTTACTGGATTTAGGGTTAGAATCTAGTCCTAACAAGGTAGACTTAGTCATTGACCTCAATAGACAAAATAGATAAAATAATAGTGAAAGCAGAGAGAGTTTTATATTTAATGTGGCCACATTGGAAAGAACAAATAAAGAGGCCCAGTGACCCCTCCCAAGTCCATCCTGGGGCCTTGACATGAGCAGGATCCTAACATGAGGTTTCGGTTTAAATAGCAGGACAGGGTGTTCATCATTACCACATCATTGTCTTGGTTCAAGTTTCCCCTGCAAAGTGACTTGCCAAGTTTTCACAATGGTGTAAAATCTCCTTCCTTGAGACTAGTTGCCCTTCTGGCTGGCACCAGGCTCCTCCCAGCATGAGATTGCTGGGTACAATTGAGAGACCCTGCCTCAGGAAATGAAGTAGAGCCGGCTATGGTGGCACACACCTTTAACCCCAGCTCTCGGGAGGCAGAGGTAAGAGGATCACTGTCAGTTCAAGGCCAGCCTGAGACTACACAGTGAATTCCAGGTCAGCCTGGGCTAGAGTGAGACCCTACCTTGAAAAACAAAAACAAACAAAAACAAAAAAAAAGCAAGGAAAGGAAATGGAAAGTGATCAAGAAAGATATCTGCCATTAACCTATGGCCTCCACATACTTGAACACATGTGAACAGGCATCCTCATATAATACACACATACATACATGTAGAAATAATGTTCAGTGTAGTTAACCAAGGTCTATTTTGAAGGGCCCATGGTGGCTAGGTAGAATTCTAGGCCCTGGGACAGTCAGCAGACAAAGACATTTCAGCAATAAGGGCCTGCAGGAAAATAAATAGACAAGGACAGGGCATGGAGGAGAGGGGCGGTGCTAGCATCCCTGCACTCCTAGATGCTTCATGCTCTCTTCTCAGGCATGCCTCTTCTGTAGGGTGTGCTCTGAGCAGTGTAGCTCTCTGTCTCACTGAGCTCCCTCTTAACTTGCTTCCTAGTTCAGGGAGGGGTCCTCCACTCCCATTGCCTGCCTACCTAGGTTTTCATTTGCTTGGTGTTTAACTAAAAGAGAAAGGATTTTTTATTCCTTTCTCAGAAAATACACCCTCCAAATCAAACCTGGCAGGAGGAGGGTTTCTAGAAGATTATTTTAACTGGTGACATATCCCTTTAAGAAGAAACACGTTACAGATGGCCCAGTCAGGATGCAGGTTATTTTGAGACTTCCTGAACGATATTTCTTGGCAAATGCATTCAAATAAATCATGTATTGTGCTGTAAGAGGTGCTGGGGATAATGATGACTAAGACTCTCTCCCTGCCCGTGAGGAGCCCATAGTCTGACGGCGACTGCAGAAGTTGAAGCATAGATGAGAGCACCACCCCGTCAGGGCAGTACAGGTGGGACCTAGATGCTCCAGGACCCAAAGGAAGAACAGAGAATGCTGTTTTAGGGGTGCTGGAGAAGGTTTCAACCTGTAATAATTTCTGGTGACTCATTCATTCATTCATTTTTTTTTATTTAGTTCAGGCTGACCTGGAATTCACTATGTAGTCTTAGGGTGGCCTTGAACTCAGTGATCCTCCTACCTCTGCCTCCCAAGTGCTGGATTGATGATGTGTGGCACCTCACCCAGCTCAATAATTTATTCTTTAGTCAACTATTCACTCATATTTTCTGAGCAGTTTTGTTCTAGGGTCATATACTACCTGCAGATAGTGCTTATTTGACTGCTTATGGTTGTTTCTTGGGAACTGCTTTATTGGTATATAGTTTACATGCCATATAATTCACCTATTGAAAAAGTATCAAATTTAATGTGCCTTTAGTATTTTCATGGAGTTGTGCAAAATCATCACTAATTTTAGAACATCTTTATCAACTCCAAAAGAAACTGTACACTTTAGCAGTCATATCTCTTTCCCCCTAACTCATCCCAAACACTATTTTCTAACATTGAAGATGTATCTATTTTGTATATTTCATACACATGACATGATATAACATATTTTGTTTTATGACTGACTTCTTTTGCTCAGATTAATACTTTCAAAGTTTATTTCTCTGTTCAATGCATCAATGCCTTATCCATTTTTATTGCCAACCATATTAAATACTTTCTCATTGCTGTGACAAAATCCTTGATAAAAATTAGTTTAAGGGAGGAAGGACTCATTTCAGGGTACAGTTCCATGGTGGCAGAAACAAGGCAGGAACAAGAAACTGGTGTTATAACATCCTATCAGCAGGGAGGAAGGAGAGAGGGGGGAGAAAGAGAGAGAGGAAGGAATGCTGAAAGTTCAGCTATCTTTCTCCTTTTATCACAGTACAGGAATCCAGCCCAATGGGACGGTACCATCCACAGTTTGGGTGGGTCTTCCCACTCAACTAAACTAATCTAGACAATCCCCCACACATATGACCAGAGATTCATTTCCATGGTGATTCTAAATCTGTGAAGTTGACAACCAAAGATTAACTATCACACCAACTATTCCGGTATAACTATATCATTGTTTATTTATCCCATTGATAGACACTGTGTTGTTTATACTTTGGGACTGTTTGAACAAAACTACTGTGAATATTTATGTGTACTCTTGACCCATGCTTCCAGTTTTCCTGGGTCTATATCGAGATTCATGATTTGTATGATAATTCAGTTGAAGCTTTTGAAGAATTGACAAGATGCTTTCCCTAGGGTAGCATTGTTTTACATTCTCACCAATAGTGTGTGATGGTTCTAGTTTTTCCTTATCTTTACCAATATTTGTTATTTCTATGTGCTTATTTTTTTGAAAGTATATCTCCCAGAAGGCATGAAGTAGTATCTCATTGTGGCTTTGGTCTGCTTTCCCTCATTGGTGAATTATATTGAGAATCTTTTCATATGCGTATAGTCTTTTTGTCCATTTAAAAAAACATTTATTTAGCCAGGCGTGGTGGTGCACGCCTTTAATCCCAGCACTCGGGAGGCAGAAGTAGGAGGATTGCCTTCGAGGCTACCCTGAGACTACATAGTGAATTACAGGTCAGCCTGGGCTAGAGCAAGACCCTACCTCGAAAAACCAAAACAATAATAATAATAATGATAATAAATTATTTATTTATTTGAAAGAAGGAGAGAGAGAAAGATAGAGAGAAGCTGGGGTTCTGTAATGAAGAAATGGCAAAGCCATGATGCAGATCACACCATCTATAACTCACAGAGCCAAGATCCAAAACTCCAAACCACTAAACCCACAGTCATCTTTGTGCCTGCATTCTTGTTATTGCTATTGGGATTTAGCTGGGGTTTTATGACTGAATGTAGGCGTGTGCCCATTGGTGGTCATAAAAATCAATGTAGATGGAGTGTGCTCATCTAACTTGATATCAGGAGCTGATTGAAGATGTTTCTCAGGAAGTGACAGTGTAGTTAAGAGACAGGTTTGTGGTATTTTTATCCTATTTGATTTTCTTTTGTTTTATTTTAGTACATGGGCTGCATTGAAGTGTTGCAATCAATGAGGTCACTGGATTTTGGAATGAGAACCCAAGTTACAAGGTAAGAGGCAAGAAATTGGAGAGTCTATAAAGATTATTGTTTAAAGTAGCCATAGTTTCTCCTGCAGGAGTTTCATGGTCTTCAAGTAATAAGGCATTTTTACTCATATGGCTTCAAAGTAGAAACACTCCATTGACCTTGCATAAGTAGCTGTATTGCATCATGTGAAAATGTCTGAACTATATGAATGATATCTGTGTTCCATATGAAGACTAAAATGATTTAACCTATAGAAGTAACTGTTTCCCAGGTACAAAGGTATTTAAAATTTTGCTTTGAAACGGAGCATTACAAAATCTCCTATTCATCAAAGAGATAAATATAAGACTAGGCAATGATTTCAAACATCAGAAAGCCCAAGCTTTCCCTATTTATGCAACCCCTAACAAAAGAATTTGCCTGAGTAGGCCCCTATTTTTAATACAATGAACTAGATAAAAGAGTTGAACCAGGGAACCATTGCCCAGGGTGGTCCTAGGTGCTACAGGGAGGGAGTTGGAATCTTTGGTATTCAGAGCTCAAGTAAGAGGAAGTAAAACAAGGAACAGTTCGTTAAAACCAAGTTTAAAGAAAGGATAGAGAGAGTAATAAGTGAGTGTGATGCTGGTAACTGGGAAGGTTGTGATGATGAATATGGTGAGGGGACTACATTGATAAGTGATTCACAAGGAACACTTTGGAATATGTTGTACATGGTGCCAAGTATGTGTCAGATGCATACCACAGGGCCCATCTGGCTCTGTGATTGGAGGCCACCTACTATGAAAGTGAATATTCTCATTATGAAGAGAGGAAGACTTGTCCTTATGCTCATAGACCATTGAATTCTAGGCCTAGAAAAAGTGTCCCATTATTCAAAAATCCAAGAAAAAGAACTGAACCATACTCCTGTGTAGGAGAATCGCAGTATGTGGTAGTGTATTAAGGACTCTGAGGAACCCTACACCATAGCTGCAGAAACTGCAACTTTACATCAAAATGTTCTAAGCTTATTTGGATCAAATTATTTTTTCATATAACATAAACAAACCCATAGTATTCCATGACATACACTTTAGGAAATGGTGATTTGGACTCCTTGTGAGTTCTTCATATATGTTTTTTCCACATATCTCACCAATCCTTGGTATTCCTCTGGACCAAATAAAGGACATAAAATCCTATTGTGGGACAGTGAAAATACTATAGCAATAATACTCACTAAGAGGATAGAGTTGTAGGCTGTGTGTGGGTATGGGGTGTGTGTGTGTGTGTGTGTGTGTGTGTGTGTGTGTGTGTGTAGTCTGAGCACTACCTCAGTCCTCAGAAAGTAGAAGAGGCTCAGCTTAGAGGATATTTATTAAAGAAAGGTGTGGTTCCACATGACTACTTCTAGTATTTGAAGGCAGGTACAACATCTCTTCTTTTTTTTTTTTAATTTTTTAATTATTTTTTTGGAGAGAGAGACAGAGAGAGAGAGGGAGAGGGAGACAGAGATGGGCGTGCCAGCAGTCTCTCAGCTGCTGTGAACGAAATCCAGATGTGTGCGCCCCCTTGTGGTCAAGTGTGGCATTGCGCCCTTGGATCACTTTGCATCTGGCTAAACGTGGGACCTGGAGATTGGAACCTCTGGAGATTGGAACCAGTGTTCTTAGGCTTAGGAGGCAGGCGCCTTAACCCCTAAGCCATCTCTCCAGCCCAACATTTCTTCTTTTTATAGCTTTTTTCACTTATACCCTTCATTCTCCAAGGGACATGGTTTCTAGACTACTTTCCATAAAATTAACCATATTTTGGAGACATTTTAGGCTTTATTTTATTTTGATGATTTGTAATCTAAGAAAACCCTTTGTCTAATCCTGAGCACCCTACAGATGGGAAGAAGAGGGTTGATATTCCAGATGCTCACAACAGGGAGGTAGGAGAAAGGAATCCCAACCTGAGCAACATAGTCTGAATATGTTCTTCCAAGTTCATATGTTGAAGCTTAGCTGACAGTGTGTTACTCTCGTGCCTTTAGGAGGTGATTAAGTCACCAAGACAGAACTCTCACGAGTGGGTTTGCGCAAGGTTTCAGTTAGACCCTTCTACCATGTGAAGGCACAGCAAGAGGTTCTCATCTATGAAGAAGAAAATGAGGCTCTGCCAGGAACTGAATCTTCTGATTCCTTGTTCTTGAACTTCTCAGCTTCCAGGGCTATAAGAAATAAATTTTTTTTTTTTTTTTTTTTTTTTTTTGGTTTTGCAAGGTAGGGTCTCACTCTGGTCTAGGCTGACCTGGAATTAACTATGTAGTCTCAGGGTGGCCTTGAACTCTTGGAGATCCTCCTACCTCTGCCTCCCGAGTGCTGGGATTAAAGGCGTGTGCCACCATGCCCGGCTTAAGAAATAAATTTTTATTTATAGATCACTCAGTTTAACATATTTTATTATAAGAGCAAGAACAGACTAAGCTACTGAGAAGAACTTATTTTCTCTTCATTCCTCTGTTCATTTGTTGATCATCCTCTTTTATCCAAGTACTTGTACGGGCCCCCACAAGTGCTTAAAAGTAGGCAAGAAGTATGGGACTAGTATGAGTTTGGCAAAGTGTTTGCCCTCATAGAACTTAACATGTAGCTAGGAAAAAGAATATGGTAAGAAAATAAATTAAAAAGATACTTTCATATAGTGTTAGGTGATGTTACTACAGCAATAATGCTCAATAAAAGGGTAGGGGAGCAGGCAGTACTCTGTTAAATTTCATTGTTTCCTAGGCATACAGTGTTGAATGTTCATTAGATCACTGGTAAATACAGAAAAGTATGAAACAAAGACTTCTTGTAATCCTACCTGTGGCCTCATGCATGTGTTTTTCCTCCCTTTTGGTCTGAAAGAGTCCTTCAAATACAGCTAGCTTATTGGTCATGAATTATTCCTTTAGCCCTTTTTTTCAATTATGGAAAGTTTCTCTTTCTTCTTCAATTATGACAGATAGCTTTGCTAGGCATAGTGGTCTAGGTTGGAGGTTGTTGTCTTTTTGAACTCGAAGTACATCATTCTCAGACTTCTTCTGGCTTTTAAAGTTTCTGTTGAGAAATACATTTTCATTTTAATGGATCTGTGTTTATAAGTGTCTGGTGTTTCTCCCTCTCAGTTTTCAATATACCTTATTTGTTCTGTATATTTAGTGGTTTAATTATAATATGATAAGGAGAGGTTCTTTTCTAATTTTGTTTGTTGTTCTAAATGCCTCTTGTATCTGGATTGACATCTCTTTCCCCACTTTGGGGAATTTTTCTGCTTTGGTTTTGTTGCCAGGAGGCTGAAATACACAGAACCTTCAAACCTGGCCCACCTATGTTCTTTGGGAGAGAAAGATGCAGGGGAGTGTGCTGGTTCTAATGTATGGTCCCATGGACTCAGGTATTTATTAAAATTGAGCTTGCAACTTGAGCCCTTAGCAGGCAGGGGAAGTGTCATTGGGGGTGGATCTGAATCCAGTCCTAAGGTATTTGGAGACAGTTTGGAGCTCTGGCAATTTAGTGATGTCACTCTGCTTGGACTAATGGAAGAAGCCAGCTTCTTCTGCCATTGATGGTGTTCCCCTGAAATTTATAAACCTGAAATAAAACCTTTCTTCCTATAAGATGGGTCTGTTTGGATGTTTGTGCCAGCAATGGAAAGCTGACTGGAGGGGGTGGGGAGAAATAAGAGAAGAGGATGAGACACTAAATTGTGGATGCTGGTCACACCTCTATGTGGCTTTACAGGCAACCAGTAGTTAGGACCAGCCAGTCCCCTGTTCTGGTCTGTTCTCTGTGTTTGCTTTTACCAGCCCCATTTTCCTCTGAACATTCCCAGTTCTATTCATGTATTTTGTTCACTTCTAAGACAATGCTGATCTGAAAATATACAGCTGGCCTAGTGGTGGTAGGATCTTATCAGCTGGGTAGATATCAGTGCTGGGTGGGTTGAAGCAAAAACAGATTGTGAGTTTTGTGGCTGTGGTAAGGGGCAGTGGATGTTAACTGGTGAAGCCTCTCTTGCAGGGAGTTCCCTTCTGACAAGGGTTAAAATTGCTTTGCCCCAGCAGGCTGTGAAGTCTTGACTGTGGATCCTGGGGAGGCAGCAGCAGGAGTAGGTGATCAGACCCAGATCCATACCTGGGAGAAATTCATTAGTGTGTACAGCAAATCCTGATTAGTAAATCTAGGAGGTGCTGGCACAGTAGCCCTCATCCTTCTCCTGCCCTTAATTAGCTCCCTCCACTTGCTCAGACACACCAATCATCTTACCCAGAAGTCAACTCATTTTTAAAAATTGTGCTTAAGGGCTGGGGAGATAGCTTAGCAGTTAAAGACACTTCTTGCAAAGCTGGCCAGCCAAGGGTTCAATTCCCAAGCTACTCTCATAAGTCATAAGTTGCAAAAAGTAGCATAAGAGTCTGGTATCCATTGGCATTGGCAAGAGGGTCTGTGCTGCATGCACATGCATGTGAATATAAGTGCATTCATACACACGTACACAAATATTTTAAATTGTGGTTAAATATATAAAACAAAATTTACCATTTTTAAGATCAATGAATATGTGTTAAGTATATTTATATTGTTGTGTAATCATCCCCAACATCTAGTTCCAGAATGTGTTAAACACCAACTCCCCATTTTCTTTTTCCCCAACCCCACAATCTCTGTCAACTGTAAGAGTTCTAGAGCTCTCATCCCCCTCCCTGGCCATAACTAGACTAGTCTGGGATTCTGGAACCACCTTTTTTGGGCTGATAAGAGGGACTTTCATCTCCCCCAGCACCTACTCAGTACATTATCCAAGGTCCCTCCCTTACAGAACGTTTTCCTCTTCTTTCTGTAAAACCTTCTTTCTTTTCTTGGGCCTCTTGCTTTCCCCATGGTGTGTGCACACAGCCTCTTCTTTCCCTCTCTATCTTCTTTTACTCATTTCCCCTTTCTTTTCTTCTCTTTTCCCTCTCTTCTCTTTCACCTATTATAATAGGGTCTTAAATTCAAGACACTATCTCAGTGCCTCTATATTTATCCCCAAATTTAACATTAACTACCATGCATGTTTGCATGTGTGTCAGCACCTATGTATGTACATGCATGCACAGAGAATGAAGTTGAGTGACTTCCTTGTTTGTAGACTTCCTTGTTGATTGTTCTTTATTGATTGAGGCAGGATCTTTTGCTTGCATCCAGAGTATGCTGATTCTGCTAGTCTAACAAGCCAGCATGTTGCAGGGATCCCCTGTCTCTATTTCCCAAGTACTGGGATTAGAGGTGGGCAGCCGCAGTGGTTTGAATGTAAATGTCCTCCACAGCATCAGGTACTTCTGATTAAGCTTCCTACTTAGTCTTCAGCTGGTGGAGTCTTTGGACGGTGGAGCCTTTCTGGAGGAGGTGTGTTTTCTGGGGACAGGCTTTGAGTCCAGCCCTATGATGTGTTCAAAGCCAGCTCGCACTTGCTGTTTTCTCTGGTGCTGTGGGTGTATGATGAAGTGAGCTAACTACTTTGCCACAAAACTGGAGGCCTGAAATAAACCCCTTTCCTCTCACAAGCTGTTTTTGGTCTGGTGCTTTGTCCCAGCAATGAAAAAGGTAATTACAACAGCAGCCATGCCCTCCTGGCATGTACATGGGTACTGAGATCTGAACTCGGATCCCACTATTGTACAGCAAGCATTTACTAACCAAGTCATCTTTCCAGCTCCCAATTTAAATATTTTTCAAGTTTTTGAGCTGGGTGTGGTGGTACATGCCTTTAATCCCAGCACTAGGGAGGCAGAGGTAGGAGGATTGCCATAAGTTCAAGGCCACCCTGAGACTACATAGTGAATTCCAGGTCAGCCTGAGCTACAGTGAAACCCTACCTCGAAAAACAAAAACAAACAAACAAAAAAGGCGATCGAAAGTTTTTGATCTGTATTTCCAGGTTGGTCTGTAAAAGAATTGTGTCATTTGTACCATTTCTTCCTAGCCATCTTTCAAAATCTTCTAGGGTCTATTTTGTCTAGCATCTAGGCCCTAAGTTCAAATCTCAGCATTGTCGTCCCACCCTCCACTACCAAGTAAAACCTTCATAAACTTGTGTGTCTATATATACTTTCCTATTCTCCAGTAATAATAAAAGGCTGACTCCCTCTCTCTATCACAAAAATTCAGTTTATGACTAATGTATACATGCAAGGGATGATGTGTGTCAATTATTCCTTTGAAATATGTCTATATGTGATCTGGGGAAAACTGATGAAATCTTGAGGGTGGTCTTTTTTTTTTTTTTTTTTTTTTTTTTTTTAAATCTGGTAGTCAGCAAAGCCTCTGTGAGTAGAAGGAACTGGAGCTAGGACTTGAATAAAGCAAGAGATCCAGTCACAGGAAGAAGAGCCTAGCACCAGCATTTAGACAGGCATTTTGGTAAGAGCCTGAAAGAGCATGTCTTCTCTAAAGAGTGGACAGAGAGCCCATTTAGTACACACAAATCTAGAAGGATATACTAAATGGAGAGAAGCATTGTGTTTTATGATGCCCTTTGGTACCAAGTGATCTTTCCAAAGTCAGAAGACTGCAGTTATTGGCAGCTTAGAGATCTTATCATCAAAAATCTAAATTTACTGAATGTCAAATTACCACTGAGGAATTCATCTGTAAATTCCTTTCAGTAGTAAATTCTTTGTGAACATATCAGAAAATATTCAGTATGTAAAAATTATTTTCATATTTTCTCCAAGAGTTCATATATTGCTAAAAGTGAGAGTAAAGAGTTCGAAACTCCTCCTTTCAACCAAAGGTCTTGTTGGAAGTATTCTGCATGTGGAAAGGAGCTTAGACACTATTATGAAATAATAGATTTCCTCATATGTTAATTGGATATTGGAATATTTTAGTTGAGTCCAGAATCTTTACTATATGCCCTCCTCTCAGGTAAACATTGGACTATTAGGTTGACATATTTAATTAAGGGTGTATTTTAAAGTCATAAGTGCTTAAGCCCCTGAGTGAAAAGTTTCATTGCTCTTATGTGACCAATATATGAAAATAGTTCACTTTCCCTAAAGGTTCTATTTCACATTCTACTTTTGGAATATTTACTTTTCTTAATTCTCCTTTACTGCTTTACTGTTTGGTTTTTGTTTTGTTTTTCAAGGTAGGGTCTTTCTCTAGCCCAGGCTAACCTGAAATTCATCCTGCAGTCTCAAGATGGCCTCAAATTCATGACAATCCTCCTACCTCTGCCTCCCAAGTGCTGTGATTAAAAGGCATGTGCCACCACACCTGGTTGTCCCTTACTTTTAACTCTTGTTTTATTCTCCCTTTATATCAGTTACTTTGTCATTGCTGGGACAAAAATACCTGACCAAAAACAGCTTATGGAAGGAAAGGATTTATTTTTGGCTTTATAGTTTTGAGGGGAAGTTTCATCATCATGGGGAAAGGATAGCAAGAGCAGACAACCGAGTATCACATCATCACATCACCAAGGAGGAAAGAGAGAGACTGAATGAAGTACAGCAAGATGGACTGGATTTTAAAAGCCCGGCTGGAGAGATGGCTTAGTGGTTAAGCCGCCTGCCTCCTAAGCCTAAGAACGCTGGTTCCAATCTCCAGCAGTTCCATTCTCCAGGCCACATTTAGCCAGATGCAAAGTGACGCAAGGGTGCAATGCTGCACTTGACCACAAGGGGGCACACACATCTGGATTTCGTTCACAGTAGCTGAGAGGCTGCTGGCGTGCCTATCTCTGTCTGTCTTCCTCTCCCTCTCTCTCTGTCTCTCTCTGTGTCTCTCTCCAAAAAAATAAATAAAAAATAAAAGCCCAAGGCCCCCACACAGTGATATTCCCTAATAAAGGCTTCATAGCATTTCTGAACAGTACCATCTCTGGGGATTAAGCATTTAAAACATGAGACTATGGGGGACATTTTACATTCAAACCCCATGCTCTTCTTTTCCTAATGTCTATGTATTCTTGACATTCAACTGCTAGTTAAGATACTTTATTATCAACTTTTGTGGTTGTCATCACTAAAACATTACTCTTGAATTACATCCCGAACCTTTTCAAATTTAAATTGTCATCTATTCATAAAGTTTCTGAACTAAACACAGTTTTATTTAGTACAGTAAAATGTTCAGTGAACCACTTAGGATTCCAAAGGAAAGGAACTTTATTCCAAAGGAATAAACCACTTAGGATTCCCAAGAAACTTTATTTTGTGCTGTCATGCACAACTTTCTTGAACTCTTTGCTGCCAGACATGAGACGATTCAGGTGTGGATGCTGATAAACCAGTGTAACTGATCACCACAGAGTTACAGTTAATGGTAAATGTTTCACACAGCCTTTTTAGACTGTGAAGAGAAAACATCAAGATGACATCCTGGTGATAAATAGGGGCCATCATTTGGATACACAAATAGGGTCAGGGTTGAAACTTAAGAGAGATGTAGTAGAATAGTGACTTTTTGGCTAATGTCTGAGAACTGAAGCCACAGGCAGGGAACACAAATGAGAGCAGACAAAGGGAAAAGAACAAGAGGCCATTTACTTTTGAAACAGTTCACCCAATTCTAACCCTTTTAAAGCTACCCTCACCCTTCTATGCCTTCACTCCAGGTCTGGGTCCTGGGAAGCCCCATGGGGGCTCTTAGTGCTGGTCCCTGAGAATCCTCATCCAGTCATCCAGCTCCTGCTCTGACCTAGATCTTCATTGTGAGCAACAGAGAATTCTTGCTAAAGGGCAAAGCAACAGGCTTTTCTTGACAGTGACCAGAAACATTATTAAGAAAACAAAGACATAGGTCACATTTGTCTTCTGAATGTCTGGAAAATACCACCACCAAATGAAGATAAGGGGAAAATGAAAAACATGAAGGTGACATAGCCATTTGCTTTTCCCTTTAAAAATGCCCTTACATTTTTTGTTTTAAAACAAAGTTAAACAAAAGACCTCATTTGCTCTAAATCAAGAAATACACAGATATAAGAAATAAAGTCATTAAAATCTAAAGCCCAGTTTCCTTCTCTGGATTAACCATGTGCATAATAGCAGAAGAACAAATCTCCACTTTCCCTCCAAGGGTGACTTCTGGGATGTGTCTAGGAAGGAGCCTCAGTGCTGTGGAGGAATAGATGCACCAGTAAATGGAGATGGTGGGCCAGGCTTAGCTTTCAACCTGAAGAACAGAACTTCATATTGTGAGCTTCAAGAAAATTGAAGAGGCAACTTAGTTCATCACCACAGTGCATAATTACCCTAATGTGCAGAGCACACAGTGGGCAGGAAGGACCTCAGACCCTTGACTTACTACTCTATCCTCTTCCAGTACCTAGTACCCTAAATTTATGTCTCATATTTGGGAGTGAACTCAGCCAACAGGACAGGACCTGCCCATGTCCAGGCTCCAGGCATAGATAGGAGGTGAGACCTTACAGTGGGTTTACCTCATTTACAGGGCTGCCACCTTGGGAGCCTCTGAGTAAAAAATGGCAATTTCCAAAGAATGGGAGATGAGTGCTCCCTTTTGAAGTCCTAGCTTAAGGTTTATTTTCTTAAGGTTGGAGAGTTGGCTCAGTGTTGTGGTTTGAATGTAACATATTCCTTTATAGTCTCCTGTGTTTGAACACTTGGTCCCTAGCCTGTGGTGCTCTTTGAGAATGTTGTGGGACTTTTAGGAGGTAGCTTTGCTGGAGGAAGTACATATCACTGTGGGGTGAGCCGTGAGATTTTATAGCCTGGCCTCACTTCCTGTGTACCCTCTACCTCCTGATGGTTGGAGACAATTAAGGACAGAACAGCAACCCTGAGATGTCTTTACAGATTAAGTGGTCTGGGAAGGAGGCTTAGTGGACAAAAGGCTCAAGCTCTACAAGTGTGAGTCCTGAGTTCAGATCCCCAGAACCCACATAAAAATACAGACTCTGTATCAGGGATGTATAATCTCGGTATATCTACAGCAACATGTGAGGCAGACAGGAGAATCTCCTGGATGCTTGTATGCCAGCTAGCATATTTAACACAGTGGTAAACAATGAGAGGCCCTGCCTCAAAGTGAAAGATGAGGACCAAAACCTGAGGCTGTCTTTTGACCTCCATATGCATGCTATGGCACATGTGCACACATACACACACACACACACACACACACACACACACACACTCTCTCTCTCTCTCTCTCTCTCTCTCTCTCTTTCTCTCTTTCACATACACACACATTCTCTCTCACACACAGGAGGTTACTTTAAGTTAACTTCTGCACAACAATAGAAAAAAGACAAAAGACTGCAGGGATAACTCACAGAATGCAAGAAAATATTTACAAGTTATCATGTCTGACAAGGGATTGATATACAGAATCCATGAGGAATGCCAAACAATAGCAAAAAAAAAAAAAAAAAAAAAAAAAAAAAAAGAAAAGAAATCCAATATAACAATTGGCAATACACCTAAATAAACATTTCTCAGAAAAAGACATATACACATGGCAAAAAGATGTATGAAAAAAAAATGTTGCACATCATTCATTCAAAGGGACATGCAAATCAAAACCACAGGGTGATATCACCTCATACCAACGTGAAGGATTGTCATAAAGAGAATAAAGACAGCAAATGTTGTTGAAGATAAGAGAAAGTGGAATCCTTTGTACTTGGTGTGAATGTACAGTCATACAGCCACTGTGAAAAACAATGTGGAGGTTCTTCACCACAATAAAACTAAAGCTACTGTAGAATCCATCAAGTCCATCATTTGAAATCTATCCAAAGGAAATGACATAAGCCTATCAGAGAAGCATCTGTTCTCTCACAGCAGCACTATTCATGGAATACAAGCTGTCTGTCTATCACCTGATGGATTATAAAGAAAACATGGTACCCATGTGCAATAAAATACTATTCAGCCACAAAAAGAATGAAACCCTGATCGCTTACCACAATATGGACAGAACAGACCATATTAACAAATATAAACCAGGTACAGAAAGGTCCTGCATAATATCACTCATGTGGAGTATAAAAGAGTTGATCTCCTAGAAGTTAAGGGCAGAATGGAGGTCACAGAAAGCCAGGGAGTATGTGGAAGGGGAGGGATGAGGACAGGTTGATCAACAGTAATAACTAAGACAGAACATAAAGTTCTGGTGTGCTTTTACACAGTGGGTGACTGTAGATAGCAATAATGTAGCACACATTACAAAAAGTTTGAGGAGAAGATTTTAGCACCATAAAGCATGATACATGTTTAAGGAGATAGACATGTTGTAACCTGATTTAATATTTCACAGTGTGTACATGAATGGAAACAATATATGCTCCCTCATTAATAGGTGAGATTTTTATGTTTTATGTACCAGTGAAGAACAAAATTTAGTCAGATTGTTGTGATGGTTTGAATGTAAAATGTCCCCTATAGATTCAAGTGTCTGTAATTAAGATTCCTACTTAGTCCCCAACTGGTGGATCTTTTAGGAGGTGGAGCCTTGCTGGAGGAGGTGTGTCACTGGGGTGGACGTTGGGGTTGATTGTCAAGCTCAGTGCATGTTCACCGCCAGCCCTCTTTTGCTGTTCTCCCCTGCTGCTGTCATATGAAGAGGGGAAGCAGCTTCCTGTTTGTGCTATGCTATTTCTACCATGATGAAGCTTCCCCTAGAAACTATAAGCCTGAAGTCAATCCTTTCCTCCCCTAAGTTCCTCTGGTCAAGTGTTTTGTCTCAACAATGAGAAGATAATTACTACATTTAGAAAAATGATTATTTTAAGTGCCAAAAGTAAAAAATAATCATGATCATTATCATTGCAAATGTATGTCCTCGGGGGCATCTAATTCTGAAATGCTTTCACTTTTATTCTCAAGATGAAAAGCAATCTGATTTATTGTGGAAACTGATAAATTGTATTAAAAAATATAGACAAACCACTGATATAATTATTAGTAAGTTTGATAAATTGTGTTTGTATTTATAGGTTTAAAAACTGCAGTGGGATTGTGTAGTTCATGTAAATTGGTAGTGTACTTTTGTTATTTATTGTGTACATTTTATATTATTAATTTTGTGCATTAATTGCCTTGACCTAGGGTTTAAGGTAAAAGAAATAGTTTCAAGTACATGTATTTGCTGTCAGTACATTTATGAATAGTCTTTTGCCTTTAACTAACAGAAATGGCTGTCTACTTTAAGCAAAAAAGGGAATTTATTGAAAAGGATGCTGGGGTCACCTGAAGAAGAGGAGCAGTGAACAGTGAAATCAACACAAGGATGGAGGTTAGGACTCCCAAGAATTCCTGCTTCCCCACTTCAGGGTCCCCCTGTTCTGAATACCAAATTCTCAGAAAGGATGGTAACTGGGATGTAATCTTGAATGGTCATCTTTGGTCATGACACAGTTACCTTCTGGCAGTCTGGTAATTCCACGGTTATCAAGTATTGGAGAGAGAAGAAGAGAAAGAGGAGAAAAGGGAAGGGTGAGGAATAGAGGGAGGACAAGGGGAGGAAGAAGAGAATAAGGAACGAGGGGAAGTCAAGAAGAAAAAGACGATTGTGAAACTAAGGCAGTAGTTGTGAAAGATAGATTTCCACACCCAAATAAAACAAGACATTGGATCAATTTCTTTGGACTCCTTTGTAAAGATCACTGAGCCAATTTAAATTTACCCTAAATAGTTGACTAAAATGTAATGCTTGCAAAATTGCTTATCAGAAAAGCATCATTGTTTTACAGCAATGCATTAATTTTAGAACATATTCAACTGAGCTGCATGCATTTTTGTATTGGATGGGCATTTCTAGAAACTCTGAGACTCCTTGTGTAGGTGGTGAATATATTTGTGCCCCCTTTAAAGGAATTAAGACATTGTTTTAGGTGTTTTCTTTTCATTTATTTGAGACAGACAGGGAAAGAGAGAGAGAGAGACAAAGAAAGAGAGAGTAAGAGAGAGACACAGAGAGAGAGTGTGTGTGAGAATGGATGTGCCAGGGCCTCTAGCCACTCCAAACGAACTCCAGATGCATATGGCTACCATGTGCATCTGGCTTACATGGGACCTGGAGAATAGAACCTGGATCCTTAGACTTCACAGGCATGAGCTGTAACCACTAAGCCATCTCTCCAGCCCTGTTTTAGGTGTTTATAGCAATTTATAAAATGGCCTTATTTATTTATTTTTTTTGGAGAGAGACAGAGAGAGAGAGAGAGAGGGAGAGAAGGACAGATAGAGACCATGCGCCAGCAGCCTCTCAGCTGCTGCAAACGAAATCCAGATGTGTGCGCCCCCTTGTGGTCAAGTGCAGCATTTCACCCTTGCATCACTTTGCATCTGGCTAAACGTGGGACCTGGAGATTGGAACCGCTGGAGATTGGAACCAGCGTTCTTAGGCTTAGGAGGTAGGCACCTTAACCCCTAAGCCATCTCTCCAGCCCATGGCCTTATTTTTTGTTCCATGACAAGCTGTTGATAGTATGTATATTTTGGCTGAGAAGCCCTTAGTCCACTTGTAGAATCTTTTCCATGGAAAATAAAATGTACTTTATTAAGTTCCTAAAAATATATTACAGAAAATAGAAGAGCTTTTAAATCTGTCCATATAATCTACATAAATGAGAAGGTATGCAAATTTTGTGAAACAAATACATACCCCAAATGGGTGATTTTCACACATTCACTAATTTAAGACACAGTAGCTATACATATCTGTCTATGTTGAAATATGGCTGTTAGTGGATGGCCTGAAGCATTTGAAGAGAAATACGTGAATTCAGAAATTAAAGCCTTTTCACAGTAAAATCAATATGCACAGGGAAACTGAAAGATATTTTTAGCTCTGAGTACTGAATGAAATAGCTTTCTCCAAATCAAAATGTTTTCTAGGATCTCCCTTTTATAGTCCTTTTTGATTTCCTATGACAGGACTTCTAATTTTAAGTTTGATATACTGGTCATCCCTTCCTCTACCTCTTTATTTCTCTCTCTCTCTCTCTCTCTCTCTCTCTCTCTGTGTGTGTGTGTGTGTGTAGATGATATACCCCTTGCATGTGGAGGTCAGAGGAGAATGTCATTGCTCTTCTCTTATCAGTTATTTGTGTAACTCAACCCAGAACCACTGTCTGTCAGTGAGCCCCACTGAGTCTCTGCCTAGCAGTCATGGGTTACAGGCATGCATGGCCACTCCCAGATTTTTTTTTTTTTTTGGAGAGAGAGACAGAGAGAGGGAGAGGCAGAGAAAGAGAGAGAGAATGGGCAAGCCAGCAGCTTCTCAGCCGCTGTGAATGAACTCCAGATGCATGCACCCCCTTGTGGGCCAGTGTGGCATTGTGCCCTTGCGTCACTTTGCATTTTACTAAAAGTGGGACCTGGAGATTGGAACCAGCGATCTTGGGTTTAGCAGGCAGGTGCCTTAACCGCTGAGCCATCTCTCCTGCCCCCACTCCCAGATTTTTATGTGGGTTCTGTGGAGTCAAACCTGGCAGTCTCTGGCCTCATATTTAAGTAGTAAGTGATCTTACCTGTCAAGCATCTCCCCATTCCACAAGTAGAATAGATCATTGTTCCTGGAAACACCAATATCAGCAACATGGGAGCCTCCTGCAAAAGCTCAGCGTGTCCCATCATATCTGGTCTGAAAAGAATTCGATACCCCAGGGTCCTACCTAGATCATATTTCCAGCACATGCAAAGCACTTGCTCAATCATGGAGTCACATAAATATTTATTGACTAATGGCAAGCGTTCAAGGCTTCTAGAACCCAGGTCACTTATCTTCAGGTGACTCTGGAGGTCTTAAAAGCTTCTGGTCAGCAAAAATAAAATAAACAAAAAAGGCAGAAAGAAACACCATGAGAATATAAACCAAAGGAGCTGGCATCCTGAGCTAGACTGAATTCCAAAATAAAGAGCTCTGAGGCAATTAGGTCAGATCGCTGGCTGCTCAATCTAGCATTTAACCTATTATATTGGCACTAGGCATATATATGTGAGCAAAGTAATAAAAATTGAGGCATTGCAGATACTTGATTTGGTTCAGACAGGCTTGGGGTCCAAAAAGGTTATTCAGAGGAAGAGAATGATTTTTCTGTCCACATGGACCTGGCTAAGCATCAACCAGCAACCTCTTTCTAGTTGAAGGAACCAACTGTAGTTTTCAATTATCACACACTTAACTGAGTGGTTTATTATTAATAGATACTATCATCAATATGATCAGCATCACAAAATTTAACATTTGTAAGATAAGTATTACCCTGCAATGTGCATGAGAATACTGAGACAAAAGAATGAAGCAATTTCAAAGATCATTCAATGGTAGGAGTAGAAATTAGGTGTGCCTGTTCTAACATTCTGTGCATCTCAGGGAGAAGATTTTAAGGAACAAATCTCTGGGGAATGCTAAGTCATAAGTGATAGAATATGAAGAAATTTAACCCACAGCCTGGAATTTGGCTGGGTTTGCAATGATAGTTTGATGGTTAATATTGGTTGTCAACTTAATAGAGTCTAAAGTCATGTAGAAGAGAGATCTTTGGGAATTCCTGTGAAGGTGTTCTGGACTAGGTTAGTTGAGGTTCCTGGTTTTTGTCTATCCACCCCAAATAATGGAATGGACAGACAGCAAAGGGTGAACAAATGAGATTTATTTACATGGGTATATAACAACTTGAATGAAAAATGGACTCCTGGTGACCTCTGGTTTGCTAACCAGAAGGGCAGAGATGGTTATAATAGCTCATGCATGGTGGGCAACAGGTTTTCCCACCAAGAGGGCATAAGTATTACAGCTTTATCTCTGTGGCCACAGGCTACTGACAAAGAGAAGACAAAAGTGTGATAGCTCTCAATCTTGGTAGGTTCTGAAACTAGTCAGGAGACACTGAAGCCAGGAACCAGGTTGCCAGAATAATAGCAGGTTCCATAGGGTCAGGAGCCAGAGGCTGTCAAGGCTGCAGGTCCCTTGAGTCTCTCTCTCTCTCTGTCAGTAGAGAGTCCAGGCACCCAGGGCCAGCAGGCCCCTGAGACAGGGAAGGTCTTCATTTTGGTGAGTTATATGAATCTGAGGCAATGAGTTTGAGAGCTTATATCGGCATAGGCCAGCCCTGACTGATGCATGCAAGTAAGGTGAAACCATGGGAACCAATCAAAAAAGCCAGAAAAACTGCCCCAACTCATAAGTTCTCACCAACTGCTCTATTTTTCCTTGGCACCATGGCACCAGCTTATAGAAAGATGGTTGAGGGAGTGCCCAGTCAATCTCCAGCCACTACCTGGGAAGGGCCCTTTGCTCCCAGACTGTCATGGCAGCCAACGTCAGGATCCACAATTGGGTATCAAAACAGGTGCAGGAGAACAGCCACAGTTTGAGGTTGGCATTGGAGGTTTGTGGGGTTGCCTGTTTATAGCCCTGCCAGGGGAGAGAAGATCCCTCTCCTACTTCAGAGCCACCCTAAATATGGACAGCACCATTCCATGGGGTTCTGGACTGAATAAGAAGGAAGAAATGAGCATTCATCTCTCTCTGCTTCCTGACTGCAGATGCAGTGTGATCAGCTGTCATTCATTTCCTCTCCTTCCCTTCCTCCCTCCCTTCCTCCCTCCCTCCCTCCCTCCCTCCCTCCCTCCCTCCCTCCCTCCCTTCCTTCCTTCCTTCCTTCCTTCCTTCCTTCCTTCCTTCCAAGTTGCTTTTGTGAGATATTTTATCACAGCAATGAGGAAAGTACTAATGCAGACAGACTCCTCATTTGTGAGTTCACTCACAGATATGCTAGCAAGAATAGTTAAATGTCCTTTCTACTCACTACTAAAGAGAAAAAGAGCCAGAGCCACCTTTTCTTTACTCTCCATTATCATGGACAATAAAAGTCATGGAGAAATTAAATCCCTCAAGTTTTGTTCCTTTTAATGTTTACTATAATTCTATACAAAATTTATTTCTGGATCCTCAAGTATTTTGCATTGTAACCATGCTCATGGTATAACTTAATGAAGGCTAGGTGACATTAACACAAAGAATTATAGTTTCTTCTCTGTCCTTGCACTGAGACCTGATAGGTGAAATAAAAAAATGGAATAGAATGAAATGGCCATCTCATAATGTGTACCTTCTTTTACTATGAAACTGTACAAGATTGCGTTGGTTAGCTTCTTGTTGCGGCAGCAAATACTTGAGACTGTTATTTTTAAAAGAATGGTTTTGTTTTCTTTTTTAAGGTAGGGTCTCACTCCAACCCAGGCTGACCTGGAATTCACTATGTAGTCTCAGGGTGGCCTTGAACGCACAGTGATCCTCCTACTTTTGCCGTGCACCACCACACCCAGCCCTAGTTATTTTTAAAATTTTTTATTGACAACTTCTATACTTACAGACAATAAACCATGATATTTCCCTCCCCTCCCCTCATTCCCCTTCAGAATTCCACTCTCCATCATATCCCTTCCCTCTCTCCATGAGTCTTTCTTTTAATTTGATGTCATCATCTTTTTCTCCTATTATGAGGGTCTTGTGAAGGTATTGCTAGGCACTGCAAGGTCATGGATATTGAGGCCAATTTCTCTCTGGACAGTTGCATGAAAAACAAAACAAAACAAAACAAAACAAAACAAAAAAGATAACTAGGGCTGGAGAGATGGCTTAGTGGTTAAGTGCTTGCTTGTGAAGCCTAAGGACCCCGGTTTGAGGCTCGATTATCCAGGACCGACGTAAGCCAGATGCACAAGGGAGTGTGTGCATCTGGAGTTTGTTTGCAGTGGCTGGAGGCCCTGGTGCACCCATTTTCTCTCACTCTCTCTCTATCTGCCTCTTTCTTTCTCTCTCATATAAATAAATAAATAAATAAATAAATAAATAAATAAATAAATAAAATCTTTTAAAAAAGATAACTATCTTAGACAGGTGAAGTCCACCAAGACCACCAAGAGAGATAAAAGACCAAGTTTCAAAACACAAGCAGGGTGTGTGGTTCAGAGCGCAGATTCAGGGACCATCTGGGAGACAGAGAATAACATATTTACATAGAACCCTGAGATTTCCACCTTGAGTGACTTGGAACCTGGGATGCCATCATCTGAAATAAATGTGAGGAGGAGTGAAGAGTGTGTTAGGAGGATAGGCTGGGATGATGAACTCAATGTGGGAGCGACAGTTGAATGATACAGAGCAGGACATATTGAGTGAATCCAGAATAGGTTTCTAATAAAAATTAAATTAAATAGTGCACACGGACTGCTTTGTAAGCTACAAAATCTAATTAACCTCATCACTGTTGTCATTAGTGTATAGTGTGAACCTTGGATTTCTCATTTAACTTCTCATATACTTAAATTTTCCATCCACATCTGTAGGGTTAACAATTATCCTTGTCTTTAATTAATCTGGGGAAGATACACAAATCCAGCATAATATTATTAAAATGCATTACATTCAAAGAGATGAGACAGTGCACAGCAATCATTTCCACAATATTAAATAACAAGACAATTATAGCCCTGAAATGCATGGCTTAGCATGAAAACCATATTACTATGATATTTATAATCATACAAATGAACACTTATTTTTTCAAAGTAAGATTTAAAAGTTATTGTATTTATTTATTTGCAAGCAGAGAGATAGGAGAGAAAGAGACAGTGTGTGGGTGTGTTTGTATGGGCACACCAGGACCTCTATCCATTGTAAATGAACTCCAGATACATGCAATACTTTGTGCATCTGGTTTTATATGGGTACCGGGGAATTGAACCCAGTCTTTGCAGGCAAATACCTTAACTGCTGGGCCATATGTCTAGCCCCCAAAAGTCTTAAGATTTTTTTTTGGTGTTGTTATATTTTTTGGAGGTAGTTTTCACTCAGCCTAGGCTGACCTAGAATTTACTCTGTACTCTCAGGCTGGCCTCACACTCACAGTGATCCTCCTACCACTGCCTCCCAAGTGCTGGGATTAAAGGCATGTGTCACCACACCCAGCTACATCTTAAGATTTTTGAGGGTTTGTTTTTAGATGAAAAAAATAGTTATTTTTGGTTTATGGATGCCTTTAACTGTATGTATGTATATGTGTGTATGTGTGTGTGTGTGTGTGTGTGTGTGTGTGTGTGTGTATATATATATATGGATGTCTTTTGTGTAGTAGAGGGTACCCTCTCACATGTACAGAGAGCAAATGAACAATGTAGTTAAATACAAAAAAAAAAAAAAAAAAAGAATGGTTTGTTTTGGCTCAACAGTTTTGGAGGTTTTAGCCCATGGTAATTGGCCTTTTTTTTTTAAAAATGTATTTTATAAATTTACTTATTTGCAAGCAGAAAGAGACAGAAAGAAGAGAGACAGATACACACACAGAGAGAATGGGTGTGCCAGGATGTCTAGTGATTGCAACCAGAACTCCAGATGCTTGTATCACTTTGTGTATCTGGCTTTACATGGGTACTGGGTAATTGAACTCTGGTTGTTAGGCTTTGCAGGGAAGAGCCTTAACTGCTGAGCAATCTCTCTAGCCCATCACTGGCCTTTTAAAAATAATATTTACCTTTTTAAAAGCAAATTATTTAAAATTTTTTATTAAAATAAAAACTTTATTAAAATTTACATAAATTCCCCAACTACTTTTCTTTGTCTCCTCTCTCCCACACCCCTCCACTGAACCTCCTTCTTCTTTCCTGTTATTCCCTCTTCTATATTGATCCCTTTTTTTGCCTTCCTCAATCATCCATGAAAAGCTGTTGATGGACCCAATATTATGCAGGTCTTGTACAGGTAGCCATTGCTGTGGTGAGTTCATAAATCAATTACGTGTGTGGGAGATAGCATTCCACAGCTCTCCTTCCTATCCTTTTCCATTATTTTTGCCACTTCTTCTGTAGTCCCTGAGCCATTGGGGGGGGTATGACAGAGATGTCTCATTAAGCACAGAACACTCAATTGTCAGAGCTTCTCAGCATTTTGAGAAGTTTTGAGTCTCCCTACCAATCTTTGCATCTGAAAAGAGAAACTTCTCCAACCACAAGTGAGAGAACTAATATAATGGAATCACCATAAGCATTTAGAAGACAATTTGGTGAGCACAATATATCCATGTAGCCAAACAACAGATTATCTTCCCCACTAGGGCTTGTGACCTTCCTGGCTATACCCTTTTTGCTTTAAAGTTTATTTGTTTGGGGCTGGAGAGATGGCTTAGCAGGTAAGGCATTTGCCTGCAAAGCCAAAGGACCTCGGTTCAATTCTCTAGGACCCACATAAGCCAGATGCACAAGGGGGTGTATGCATCTGGAGTTCCTTTGCAGCAGCTGGAGGCCCTGGAGTGTCCATTCTCTCTCTCTCTCTCTCTCTCTGTGTGTGTGTGTGTGTGTCTGCCTCTTTCCCTCTGTCACTCTCTCAAATGAATAAATAAAAATAATTTTTTTAAAAGTTTAATTGTTTGTTTTCAAGCAGTGGCAGATGGGCATGTAGGGGCCTCTTGCCACTGCATATGAACTGCACATATATGCACCACTTTAGACATCTGGCTTTACATGGTTATTAGGGATTTGAATCTGGACTGCCAGACTTTTCTAAGCAAGCACCTTCCACTGCTAAGCCATTTCTTCAGGCTGACAAGGGGGTCCTGGCTATAACATCCCTAAGTCTGCCCTGTTGCATTCAGCTCCTTGTTGCTGGGACAAACGTCCAACCAGAAGCAGCTTATGGGGGGAAAGGGTTTATTTCAGAGTTACAGAATCAGGGGAACACCGTCAATGGCGGAAGCAGCTGGCTCATTTCAACATCCTTAGCAGAGAGAAACAGCTGCCAGAAACAGCAAGCTCAACAACCAGAGCTCCGACTGCTCTTTATACACATTAGGGCAGGACTCAAGAGCTACCCCCAGTGACACATCCCCTGAGCAGGGATCTGCCTGCTGGGTACTCAAGATACAAGCTCAATCTTAATTAAAAAATTCCTGAGTCTATGGGGCCATACATTCAAACCATCGCATGCCTAACAATACGCCTCCTCCAGCAAGGCTCCACCTCCCCAAAATTGCAACCAGCTGGGGACAAAGCATTCAGAAGAGTTCATGGGGGACATCTGAATCAAACTATCACACTTGCCTAGGTGACCTGTTATATAGCTGGCAGTGTCCACTGCTGGTTAAGAACACTGATGTCTTTTTTCCCCAACAGTCAGCATTTCCAGCACTGTGACTGCTTGTTAGAAAAGAAGAGGCTTCCAGCTCAGTTCCAGCTTGATTTCTCAGTGTCCTGCAACTGAAGCATGTGGTGTCTTCAGCAATAGGGTTTTACCACCTAGTTCTAGCAAGCAGCCCAGAGCCTTGGCAATAGCCTGGATTTGGGGGGGGGGGGTCCTCAGGAGCCTCACTGACTAACAACTTACTTGGAGGTAGTCCATTCTTGGCACTGAAAATTTTCTATAACAACTCATGGCACTCGATACAGTATTATACCCCACCCCCATCCCCAGGGTCCTTCTGCCCAAACTCTTGTTTTTTTTTTTGTTGTTGTTGTTGTTTGTTTGTTTTTGGCCAGGTGTTTTTAAGCCATTGACAAGGCAGTATACATCATGGTGGGAGCACTGTAGTAGAGGAATCTGCTCAATTCACAAAGGGACAGGGTCCCAATTGCCTCTTCAAGAGCATGTCCCCAGTGACTTAACTTTCTTCCACTCTGCCCTATCTCTTAATAGCTCCACCATTTTCCAATAGTGCTACAAGATTGCCACTGAGTCTTTAATATGGAGGCATTTGGGGACACTTTCCCAAACTATAACATAGACCAAGTCCAAAATATGTGTAAATAATCTTTCTCTGTCTAGATTAAAATCACATGTTCAGATGTTTTGTACCAGGCACAACCTAGGAACTGACCAAGGCCCTAAAGCCTTTCACATTCAGTTCTGCTTTGCTGTAGAGCAAGAGGCCAAATTCAGCCCCTATCTGTTTTTCATTCTGCTTCTTTTGATACTTTTGACTGGTTGAAAAGAAATGTATCTTGTGTTGTATGGAAATTACATGGAATTCAGATTTCAGTGCTTAAATGTGGTAGTGACATGAAACAGCACTGGCTGTTTCTTTTACGTTGCCTGTCTTGACATGCTCATGATATATTTATATTGTCTGTTTACATGCTCATTATATATTTATAGTTGTGACAGAGGCTGTATAGCAAGCAAAGCTCAAAGTATTTACTCTCTGGCCCTTTTGAGAAAGGGTTTGTGGACTGCTGCACCTGATGACTGCTCAGTTGAGGCTTGGGTGGACTCAATAGGGATAGGCTTGAAAACTTGCAAGCCAGCTTGGGAGGTATAGACAGGAGGATCAGGAGTTCAAGGTTATCCTCCCTACAGTGAGTTTGAGGCCAGTCTTGGATTCATGAGACCCTGTCTCCTAAACAAGCAATAAAAAAACAAAAACAAAAACCCAGGTTCAGATCCCCAGTACCTACATAAGCCAGATGCATAAGGTGCCACATGTGTCTGGAATTCATTTGAAGTGGCTAGAGGCCCTGGTGCACCAATTCTCTCTCTCTCTCTCTCTCTCTCTCTCTCTCATAAACAAATAAATAAAATATTTTAAAAGATTTAATTTTCCTTCCTCCTGCAGTGCTGAGGATCAAACCTAGTATCTTACCCCTGCAAGGCAAGAGCTCTACCATAAACCTACACCCCACCCCCATGAACTAGGACTTAAATGACCATACTGCACATCAGTATGATCTTTAACTCAGGGACAAAGCTTATCATATTTTTCATATTTTGTCTGAGACTGTTGTTTTAAAAAGCCCTACCTTATTGCAAAGTAAAGGATTACAGTCTTTTAGATTGGCAGATTCCATTTATTTTATCTAAAATCAGTGCATTTCTTTATTGACAATTTTAAGGCTTCACCACTTGTAAAGCCTCTGAGTTACCAGTTTGTGGATGTAGATGTTCAAATACTGAAATATGTGATTCTCTTACAGGAAATAGTTGTGGAGATAGGACCATAGTGCTTAGTGTGTGTTAGTGGATACTCACCAGGGACATGAGATACTTGTGGGGGGATGTTTGTTCACCTTGTGCTGGTGTGATTAATGGTCAACATTTGCATCAGAACCCAAAGTAGAAACACAGAGCAGAAAGAACAACTCCATGTGCCCTATGATTGCTGAGCTAGGTCCAGCTGCAACTATGCTTTAGAATCAGTTTTAAATAAATTCAAGTGGACAGAGTGGTGCAAAAAGTAAGGGTAAATGTGTGCAGTGCTGGCAGGCTTTATTTGACCACCCTGGGACCTGAGGTGCCAGTTTCTCAAATGAAAGGATGTATTTCATGAGCTGGGTGTACCTCTCTCCTGTACGGGTAGGGGCGATGGCCCTTGATAACAGCACAAAGGGAATGGGAGCCTTCAGCTTTTCACTGATCTGTGAGCTGTGACTACACTCATTGTGTGTCTCCATGAAGGAAGGTTCATGTTCAGTGTAAAGTGTCCTGCCTGAGGGCTTTCACAGATCTGTGCATGATTTGACTTTCACCAAGCTAAACAAAATTGGACACATGAGTCACCGAGCCTTCATGTTCTGAAGGCAAAGATTTCAAGAAAGATGGTCCTGGTCTCCCTGGGATGATCTGAACTGCATAATGGCACACTGATGGGTATGGAGTCTGAGTTATGTGCCAAGTCTCCGGAACGTGAAGGCCATTGCAGACATTCAAGAAACAAATCTGTCCCTGAGATTGGTAACTTATTCTTTATTGTAGTCTCAGGGTGGCCTTGAACTCATGGTGATCCTCCTACCTCTGCCTCCCAAGTGCTGGGATTAAAGGTGTGCACGACCACGCCTGGCAATAACTTTTCTTTAAAGATGCATGTTGGAGATGAACAGGAAAAGTCCTTTGGGAAATATAGGCAAATTTGTTTTGCTTAAGCATTTTTGATTTTTAGGAAGCCTCTTGCTATCATTAAAATTCAATTTTCACTTCTGTTTACATGGACAAAATTGAAACTACTCCTTCACTGTGTATATGTGCTTGTGTGTGTGAGAAAGAGAGAGAATGTGAGGAACATTGCCTTTAATCACTGCAGCTGGGCCCCTTGCTTGGTTTCATGTTGCACATTTTCTGCCTTTCCTATTTACTGAAGAACTGCATTTCCACTAGGAAAAAACTGCCCTGCAGCTCATCCAACATCAAATAGTCCACACTTGTTGTCTTGGATTGTGATACTGCCTTCCAAAGTTGAAAAGTGGGAAGGAGTTAGGCAACACTGTGTGTGGAGGAGGGTAACTGTTTAAGGGTCAAAGACACAGAAAAAGTCCAAGTTAAGAACTGTAGTGGTCAGGGATTAGTGAAGAAAGATGGCTTTGTTTAAAGATGATTAGTTTGGACTTTGGTGAGATAGAATATCTTTTTGTGGTCTTATGGCAGAGGCAGGGTTTTATAGTCTTAAAAGCCAATCTTCAGTTGCATTCTCATTCTCTTACATCAGCCCACTCCGCCCCTTCCCTCTCATGTGGCTCAAAAACAATAAACAAAGTGGCCACTGTTGGTGCTATGGGATGTCTCTTTCTCTCTCCTTTCTTTTTTTTTTTTTCTTTCTTTCTTCTTCCTTCCTTCCTTCCTTCCCTCTTTCCTTTCTTCCCCTCCCTCCTTCCCTCTCTCTCCCTCCCCTCCTTCCTTCTTTCTTTTATTTTCTCTTTCTTTCTTTCTTTCTCTTCTCTTTCTTTCTTTCTTTCTTTCTTTCTTTCTTTCTTTCTTTCTCTCTTTTCTCTCTTTCTTTCTCTCTCTTCTCTCTCTCTCTCTTTCTTTTTCTTTCTTTCTTTCTTATATAAGGTCCTAGCATAGAAATCTTCGGTCATTTAAGCTCCAAAAATTCTTCTCTCAAAGAAGAGAGTTGCCAAATGTTTGTTAACTGCAGAAAACCTCAAAATGGCAAGTCAGCTCCAAAAGGCTTGTGTAGAAACACAGGCTGCTTGAGCAGTCAAAAGGTACCTTGGGTCCTGGGAGAAACCACCACTTCTGCTTCTCAACTCTTCCTTTCTTCTGCATTTCTTAAGTCAGAGCAGTAAAGGCTGGAGGGTGCGGCTCAAACTCCAGAAAAGCCCTGGAAGTGCTATTTGTTCTGAGAAATGGTAGTCTCTGAGTCTTGGTCCTAGACTCAGAGAAAGAAAGACTTTTGTGAAAATAAGCAGTAAAACACACAAAATGCAGGAATCTATGTCTTGCGTGACTGGGATTTCAGATTTGCTAACATTGATATCAGCAAAGGAAGCAGAAACATGAGAGGTTATTTGGAAGCAGTAGATCTAAATAGAATGTTTTCTGGGAGGTGATGGTGGGAAAATAATCTTAGAACTGAATAAAATATGCAAATAGGTTTTTTTTTTTTTTTTTTTTTGAGAGAGAGAGAAGGCCCATGGTTAATTTTGGAATCTTAAATCCAAATGCTTGTGCTTGTTTTTGGGTTGACAGTGTCACTATGTAGCCCTGGCTGATCTCAAAATGTTGGTGATCCTCCTGAATGCTGAGAACACAGGCATGGCTAGCATACTTGACCAATAAATAAATAAATAAAATTCTTTGGAAGCAAGTTAATGGGCGCAGGCTTTCCCATTCTTTTGAGGGTCTGGTTGGTGCTGGGTGACTGTGCAGGTGCACATGTGTGTGCTTGTCAGAAGCACTGACATCTAGTGATAGAAAGCGGAAGAACTGGGAGACGGTGAGCACCTGCCAGAGCCTGTTCAGGAGCTGACCTCAGCATCCTGCTGCGTCCTCTGGCAGTTTCCCCGGCCCCATTGGTGGAAGGATTGTCTAGAAAGCAGCGTCTCTCTCTCTCTCTCTGCTGGAGTGTGGGCAGGGACAGCACAAACAGCACACTCTTTGCTAGTCCCCAGAACTTGAGGCTCTTCCTGTGGTCCACTTGGCAATGGAGCTCCCCCTGGCTGAGTGTGGATATTTCAGTAGAGCTCAATTCACATTCTGTCTCTGTCATCAACTGCCTTGGGTTAGGAGGCAATAAAATTTACCTTTGTTTAGATTTTCAAACTGCAGTAAAATATATACCTTGAAATGACATAGATAATAGTTGCTGAAGTTAATCTGAGCACTCATTCATTAAAAACCAGGTTCCCTGCCACAGGTGAGTGCATTTATTCTAAAGGGAAATGAACTATGGAGATCTGGCCAAGATTGCTTTTTCTTTTGAAACATCTATGAATAGACTCAAAAATATCTAAAATAATGAAGAAGAAAAATAGAAAAAAAGAAGCAAAAGGCAGCCTAATAAAAACTAAATAAATCCAAGACTTGGAGAGGTTGAGGCAAGAGGATTACTTCAGGATTTTGGCTAGCCTGAGCTACATAGTGATACCCTGTATCAAAAAAGGGGGCTAGAGAGATGGCTTAGTGGTTAAGGTGCATGCCTGTAAAGCCAAAGGGTCCAGGTTCAATTTCCCAGGACCCACGTAAACCAGATGCTCAAGATGGTGCATGAGTTGAGTTCATTTGCAGTGATTTGAAGAAACAGGTACACCCATTCTCCCCCCCCCTCTATTTCTGTCTGCCTCTCTCTCTCTAATAAATAAAATAAAATAAAAATAGTTTAAAAATAAACAAAAGTGGGGTTGGGAGGATGGCTCAGCAGTTAAAGGTTCTTGCTTTACAAGCCTGCCAACCAGAGTTCAATCCCCAGAAGTCATGCAAAGCCTCACACAAAATTGTGCAGACTGCTTTGGAAAGCAGTTAGGAGAATTCCGGAGCACATGGGCTAGGGCCTGGTCCTCCCAGAGGCAATCAAGAGAGACCCTGTCTCAAACAAGGTGAGAGGACTTTACACATCTCTAATTGTTCTTTAACTTCCACACGTGTCATCATGACATGTATGTCCCCCTCCATATGAGCACGCACAAGTGCGTGTGCACACACACTTAAAAAATATGACAAAATAAATAGGTCAGGAATTGGTTGCTGGAAAGATGGATGTATTCAAAGCTGAGCTGAGCTGAGCTGGGATGGGAGCAGGGAGAGAAATAAAGAACATCTGTTAGTATTTGTAACATGAACACATTATCACACCTGTCTGTGGGTGGCCCCTGTCCACTGGGACATCTTTTGGCCCTCCTAGCACCCTTGCCTCATATGAGCAAACAATTGCTGAACTGAGCTGGGTTAAATCCCAGCACACTGGAGAATCAGAAGTTCAGTGCTGGCATGGGCTGCATGGTGGAATTTGTCTCAAAAAAATCCCAGCACACTGGAGAATCAGAAGTTCAGTGCTGGCAGATGCAAAAAGGGGTGCATGCTGCATGGTGGCTGGAGGCCTGGCGAATTTGTCTCAAAAAATAAATAAAGTAAAATAAAAAATGTTTTTTTAAAAAAAAATCCCCTCCCCATAAAAACCAGAACTTTGCTTTTAAAAATATTTTTATCCACCCTGAGACTACATAGTGAATTCCAGGTCAGCCTGAGCCAGAGTGAGACTCTACCTCAAAAACAAAAACAAAAACAAACAAAAAAAATTTTTTATAAGGTTGCTTATCTAATCAACTTTATAATGAAAGTGGAACATTATGTTATATTATTTACATTGCTTATATCTAAACACCAAATAGAATCAGAAACAAGAAAAAATAAATAATAAACAACAAATGCCAGCTGCCTGAAATAGTCATATAGAATAAGCTAGCCTGGAACTCACTGTGTCTCAGCCTCCCAAGTGCTGAGATTATGTATTTGTGCTACCACAAAGTTCTTTCTACAGCACTGTTTATGCAGAAGTAACTGTACATAGTTGCCACAAACATGGGACATACATTCTACTTTTTCCACCAGTTATATAGATTTCCCCCTCTTGTTTCTTTTTTATTTTTAATTTAAAAATATTTTATTTTATTTTATTACTTATTTAAGAGAGAGAGAAAGGGAGACTGAGCATGTCAGGGCCAGTGCAAATGAACTCCAGACACGTGTGCCACCACGTGCGACTGGCTTACGTGGGCTCTGGGGAGTCCAATCTGGGTACTTACCCTTTGCAGGCAAGAGCCTTAACTGCTAAGCCATCTCTCCAGCCCTCCCCCTCTTATTTCTATGGTTCTCATGCTTAACTTTATGAAGTACTTGCCTTGCAAGTATGAGGACCTGAATTCCAATTTCCAGTACCCACATAAAGTGTCAGGCATGGTGACACATACCTATAATCACAGCTCCAGGGAGGCAGGCGAAGCTAGGTGGATCTATGGGGATTGCTGGCCAGCCAATTTAGAATGAGAAATCTTGTCACAAAACAAGGCAGACAGCACACCTGAGGGTGACTCCTGTGGCATCCACATAAACACACATGCACTGGCACATTCATGTACACCCACACACATATGAACACACATGCACATTACACATGCACACACAAAAATAAATAAATATATATCACTAGAGGTTAGGTCAGATTTTTATCCTAAAATGTTTCTTTTATATACACACATGATACTGTTTCAGTCAAGTTCTTCTCCTGTTAAATACTCTAGTAAACTTTATGATGTTTGTCACTTTTACTAAATTATTCTTCTGAAATATTGATGAATATTAATGTAGGATCCTAGCAGTGGGTAAATATGTGGAAATCTTCCAGTCTTTACCAAAAGTGGATTTTGTACTTGGTGTTTTTTAACTTACTGTACCTTGTAGTTGTTTTAATTTTAAATTTTATTTTATTTTTAATTTTTTTATTTATTTGCAATAAGAGAGAGAAAGAAAGAGAGAGAGAATGGGTGCACCAGGGCCTCTTGCCACTACAAACTCCACACACATGCTCCACTTTGTGTATATGACTTTACATGGGTACTGGGGAATCAAACCTAAGCTGTCAGGCTTTGCAAGCAAGCACCTTTAACTGCTGAGCTATCTCTTCAGCCCCCAATTTTCAATTTTAAAATAATAATGAATATAAAACTTTCTCATTTTGTTTTTTATTTCCTTTTTGTTTTGTTTTTGAGATAGAGTCTTGTATCATGATCCTCCATCCACTGCCTCCTGAGTGCTAGGATTACAGATGTAACCTACCTCGCTTTTTTTAAATGATTGAAATTTTTTCTCTCTTTTTGTGTGAGCTAGCTAATTTAGGAAATGACATACTATGGCCTATGCCTATGGGTAAGATCTGGCTGATCACTTTGTATATATATCAACACACAGCCATAGATTGCTTTTTAGCACTACAGTGTCAGGGCTGAGGAATTACAACAGATTAAACACTATTTGCACTCTGGCAAATGTTTTGAGTGTCTGTCTAATCTCACCTCTTAATCTTTGTTCCCTCTTTCTCTGACTTACTTTGTGCTCCAGCAATGTTGAAGTGCTTGAGTTACCCTCACATTAACTACATTTTGGTATCTTATGGTATTATCTGTGACTGAGTTTCCAATCCCCACTTTACCAGGACAGTTTATCTTTCCAAATCCTCCTTGAGAGATGCTCATGCTACAGCATTGTCTTAAAGCCAGAGTCACAATGATATTTTCATCAGAAGATACTGACAATTGGTATATAAGAATCAAAGAGAGTGCCTTGGAAAGCACTTTGTAAAATACATGGTACTATATAAAAGTAACAAATTCTAATAACAGTTATTGCCCCTATCATCATATATGACAGCATTAATATCTACCTTTGTTTCCCCTTTTATTTCAAATCACTTACAAAGCATGCCCACTGGCACCTATAAAGTAACGGACCTGCCTTTTCTTATAATACTCTTTATTAAATATTATCTGTACAGTGGGATACCAAGACAAGTACTGGCAGAATTAGAAATTAACTTGGATCAATGTGGTAGTTTGAATATATGTCCCCAATATATTCAGTGTTTTATTAGTTATAGTTTGCATCTTCAATCACCTTGCTAGAGGCAATGTCACTGGGGGCTGGTTTTAAGGTGTGGGTTTGAGATTCCATTGTAAAGATATGCAAATGTGCCTAGCAGGAGTTCCTGAAGTGTGCTGTGTGACCTTTTGGCTGTAGTTTTGCTCTGTGTGCTGTGGTGGCTGGTTGGCTTTCTCTCTCTTTGCCTGGTCCTGTGAAGAGCAGGCTGCTTCTCCTGCCTTTATGGAACTTCCCCTGGATCTGTAAGCTTCAATAAATAATATCCCTTCCTCCATAACTGTGCCTGGTCTGGAAGTTCATCTCAGCGAACCTGAAGCTGTCTGCTACAATCAATTATATGAGTCTCATCAATTATTGAATAATTATGAAGAGACCAAACATGAATCAAGCAACCAAACCAAAACCCATCCTCTGTGAGACTTTCCATTAAACTCTAGAGAAAAAGGTTAGCATATTAGAGGTAAAATAAATATGACTCCCTGAGAAAACGTGCTAAACCAAAGAGCTGTTCTATCATTTAGTTAGTTATAAATGCAGGTAATTATGCAAAATTTGCATTGGAAAAAAGTTTCATTTATACAGAGGGAAAAAAAGAGATTCTGAGCTTAAACATCCAAGTATCCAATAATGTGTGGAGTATCTGGAAATTATGCTTACCTTTATAGTGTCTTCTATAAGAACACTGCACTAACAACCTATCCTAACTCTGACTTTTTAGCAGTGGGTCTACATATCTTGTCCTGATGACTCCTCCTTTAAATCGTCAAAAATTTTGTCATAAATGTAATATAATACAAGACTGTATTATGTGTGTAGGCAATTTGTTAAACAGTAATATCTTGGGAACCTGGGAAAGAGTGTAGAGACTCCCATTGCCTTGTGAAAAGTTCAAGATGTGTGAAAAGCCAGAAAGCTAAAGGTTCAGATTAGAAGAGGGTATGTGTAGTTGGTTATGAATGATCCATCCCATGACTATAGCTGTTAGTTAGAAGTATTCTTCTAGAACAAGAGCCCACTCTTTCCACACATTCCATTAAGGAGCAACTGCTTATTTTAGTGGTACTTTTTTCTCAGGAAGTGAAATATATAGTAAGGCAGAAAAACAAGTAAAGAAGGAAATTTGATACTGATTTTCTTCTGTCTATGAAACTACATGAAAATTCAGTGGCTTATAGCAGGAGCTTAGTCAATAAGGCCCCATTTGAAACCACCATGAAGTTCAATGATCTCCCAACCTTTTACACTTCTACTATCAGATCCATCCGTACATAATTATCTTCAGTGCCAAGATAGCACCATGTTCTTATTCATAACAGCTCAGAGAGGACTTTGCTCAGGGTAAAATTGTGATGCATTTCCAAAGAACAACAGTTTGTCCATCTTCTTGTTGTTGTTAAAAATCATCAACACAACAAAATAAACCTGAAAATCCAAGGAAAAAAAAGATTAATGAAGTGAAATAGTAGGAATCCTTGTAAAGTATTTTTCATAATAGGGTACTGCATGGTCTTCCTGGTTTGAACTGCAAGAGTAAACATAATACTTTGTCCTGTGAGCTGAGGAAAAGTCTTCTGTGTCAGCTTCATCATTATTGTCTCTGAATATTTTGGTTATAATAATTTCCAACTTGAACAGTGTGTAGGTAGTATAATAAATTTCTCCATGGTTTCTGGTCTATAGGGAAGCAATAAGTCGCCTGTGTGAAGCTGTCCCTGAAGCCAGTGGAGCCATTAAAAAGCGAAAGGTAAATATTGGTGTGGGGTCCTTGTCTTATGTTTTTCTCACTATGGCAAAAACCTTATCAAAATAGTCTGTTCTAGGGCTTTTTCCATTTGCAATCCTTTTTTGCCTAAAAATATTTATGGAACCCTGAGTATAGAGGTATATATAATAAGTATATAAATCAAATATATCCTGATGATAAATCACAAATAAATTTATTTTAAAGCAATTATTTGCTATGCACACAATTTTATCATTTTATAACGCTAAAGCAAAATAACATACTAGTGAGAAGGATATGTTTATTTTTACATAAAGAATTAAACTTGGAGGCTAGAAAGATGACTTAGTGGTTAAAGGCACTTGCTTACAAAGCCAGCCAGACTGGGTTGAATTCCCAAGTACCTATATAAAGCCAGATGCACAAGGTGGCACATGCCTCTGGAGTTTGTTTGCAGCAGCAAGATGCCATGGCACAGCCATTCTATCTGCCCCCTCACACACACATAAATAAATATTTTAAAAGATTAAAATCTGTAGAATGTTTGATAAGGGTTACAAAGCATCATCAACATTGTTCAGAGTTGATGGGTATTTTATAATAACTAATTCTAAGAACACCACTTCATATAAATGTTAGTGCAAAATGGCAGAAATATGTTTAAGACCATTTCAGAAATTATTGAAAATACTGTCTTAATCCCTAACCCAAATTTATTCAAGGTTTTTTAAATGAAACTCAAGTCAGAGACTCAAATAGCAACTTGTTTTACAAATATCAATTTTCAAAATCAAATATTCTAACATGATACGATCCAAAGATGTTAATTTAAAACTTAGCCGGGCATGGTAGCACATGCCTTTAATCCCAGAACTGGGGAGGCAGAGGTAGGATTGCCAGTTCGAGGCCACCCTGAGAATACAGAGTGAATTCCAGGTCAGCCTGGGCTAGAGTGAGACCCTACCTCAAAACAAAACAAAACAAAACAAAATAAAACTTACATCTTAACAAAATACAACCCATAGATAAATTAATTTTAAGCTTTCATGACAGTAGGAAAATATCAAAAGTCTTTATTTTCTATAATCACATCATCACATTTTTATAAGAACAGACTTTTGCATGTACAATTAAGAACAGTGTGTTTTATAACATATGACAGTCTCAAGTATAACCAAGGTATATGAGGCAGTGTATGCTGGTGTTGTGCGTGGCATGATGGCATTTGCAGTGCCAAATGCAAACATGTGTTTGGAACCAAGGCTGCAGTGAAGGTGCGCCATGCAACACAAGTGAGTGCCAGCCACCAGAAACACCTTGGATGCACTATGCATTCATTTAAAATTGACTTTTGGTCACTGCACATTTATAAACCTCTTACTGTTGCAATTTTGGGGGGTAGAAGGAAGGGAACTCAACATGGAATAAGGGCTCTAGAACTCAAAATTTAGTGTGGCCTTTGTTAGGTGACATGTATCAGAGATACATCTAAAGTTGCTCTCGCCCATCATTCAAGTATTCCCTCGGCACCTGACCTGAAGTGGAGATGTCTCCAGTGGCAGAGTAGAGAATGCTCCAGAGCTTCCAGTCAGAAACACGAGGGTTCAGCCCTGGGTCTGTACTTGCCCTTAGGCACAGCATCCACTGCTGGAGATACTGTTCTTGTTCCTGTAAAGTGTGGATGCTCAGCCAGATGATCAGTTTGGTGCCTTGTAATTTCAATATAATATAAATGCATGAATCTTATACTTTAGTGCTATAGGTTTTTAAAAATTCTTTCCTTTCTTCTTTCTGTTCTTTCCTTTTTCTTTTTCCTTTGCTTCTCTTCCTCTCCTCTCTTTTTGAATTGTGTTGAAAAGGAGAAAATCTGAGGTAAACTTCCAGAGGAAAGTTTATATAAAGCAAGCCTCCACTCCCAACATTTGGGACTAAGGGAAGTATAAGATGTCCTGAGACTTCAAATTTCACTTATTAAAGGATGTCCTATGTTCTAATTTTTAAAATGATTTTGACAACAAACTGTTCCATCTTGTTTAATTTATGTAAAGTTAGAGAAGAAGAGAATAGGCTTGGCTATTTTTTTAACATTGAAAAATTACCATTCTGTTTGTAACAAAATCAATAACTTACAACGTTGTTTTGTTATTTTTAAAGGTGCCAGTTAAGTTCCTATCAACAGTTCTTGGTAAAAGTAATCTTCAGTTTTCAGGAATGAATATAAAACTGACCATCTCAACATGCAGCCTCACACTGATGAATCTTGACAACCAAGAGGTAAGACGATGAATGCCATTCATAGATTAACATATCTATTTTTTCTGGAAGTATGTTGGTTAAAAAGAATAAAGTGTCAGTGTATGCATATAATTTAATAAATCACAAAGGAAAACAACCCACCCAAGACTTATGCACAACAATATTAGGAAAACAGCATTAAATAACCAATCACTGGGACATTTAACACTACAAATAGCATGCTGTTACCTAATTGGCTTTATATTCACTAGGATCAAAGATAATCATGAATACTGTCCCCGAGGTAATCATCCATTTACAGTACAGAGGAGAGACAGAGGAAAAGTGACATGTGGCTAATTTTTGCAGTCAGGTTTGCTTTGTTGGCAGAAAATACCTGAGCAAGAGCCAGCTTGTGGGAAAGGGGGTTATTTTGGCTTACAGACTTGAGGGGAAACTCCATGATGGCAGGGGGAAATTATGGCATGAGCAGAAGGTGGACATCACTCCTGGCCAGCATCATATGGATAATAACAAAAGGATAGTGTGCCAAACACTGGTATGGGAAAACTGGCTATAATACCCATAAGTCCACCCCAACAATACACTGCCTCCAGGAGGTCTTAATTCACAAATCTCTATCAGCCGGGAACCTAGCATTCAGAACATCTAAGTTCATGGGGGACACCTAAATCAAACCACCACGTTCCTCTGCTGGCCCCCATAAACTGATAACCATACATGATGTAAAATGCAATACTTTCAGTCCAACCTCAAAATTCCCCATAGCGTTTATCCATCCTAATGATGTTCAAACATTCCCATAGTCTGAGATCTTTTAACTGAGCCATAATACAAAAAAAAAAAAAAAAAAAAGAAAGAAAAAAAATCCTCCCCAAACCCATAATGGCACAGAATAAACACTCATACTGCAAAAGATGGCATTAGGTATAGCAAAGAAATATTCAAACAATACAAGATTTAAACAGGGAAAACATCAAACGCTGTAGCTCCAAGTCCAACAACTCTAGTCAATGACAAATGCTAAATGTCTGACAATTCTGACTAGCGACAAGTCTGGAGTTCCAATTCCACCCCTCCAGCTAGGCTACTCACAATCCTGGAAAACTTCATCTGGGGTCGGCACCTCTCCTTAGCAACTGTCTCGTGGGCCCAGCATCTCCACTGCAACCCACAATCTATTCTCACCGCTCCATTGGGTCTCCATACAGGCAATATAGCAAACCTGCTATACACTGCCCATGGCCATTTCCAAAACACAAGTCCATGTTGCGAATTCAATGACTCTGTCTTTCCTGCATTTCTTATACTCTGTGATACCAGGTGGGGTGCCAAGTTCTTAATCCGGGGGCAGGGGGAATAAAGCAGACTTTGAAGAACAGGAGACTTCAGCACTCAGGCCCCTTCAAAAGACTGCATTCTTCCCTGGTTAAGTGCTTGCCTATGAAGCCTAAGGACTTCAAAGTTTGAGGATCAAGTCCCCAGGACCCACATAAGCCAGATGCACAAGGTGGTGCATGCATTTGGAGTTCGTTTGTAGTGGCTGGAGGCTCTGGCACACCCATTCTCTCTCTCTGTCTGCCTCTTTCTCTGTCTGTCTGTCACTCTTAAATAAGTAAACAAAAAAAATTTTTTTAAGAGTGCATTCTTCCTGTCGTTTCAATACACAGCAGCTAGCCCAATCTCAATGGTTGTAATCTTTCAAATGTAGCTGAACGGGCAGCAGTTTCACTCAAAGATTTCATTTTTTTCTATGCCATATCTCTCTGCTCACACCAGCCCATTTCTATACAATGCAACCCTGCACAAATTCTCAGGACATGGGTATAACAGCAAGCCTCTCACACAAATTGCTTCTAGTCCAGTCCAAGCAAAGCTCTTTCTCACTCTCACAAGCCAAACCTCACAGTCCATAGTTTTTACTGCATTCAAGTCTTTCAACTCTAACTAGAATAGTCCATCAGGCTGTACTTAAAGCACTGCAAGGTGTCTCTTAGGCCAGGGCTTCAAATCCTTCCACATTCCTGTTGAAAATCAGCTCTAAAATGCCAAAGCTACACAGTCAGGTTTCAAGCAGTAATGGCCCCACTCTCAGTATCAACGTTATTGTTGCAGTCAGGTTTGCATTGCTGGCAGAAAATACCCAACCAAGAGCAGCTTGTGGGGAAAAAAGGGTTTATTCTGGCTTACAGACTCTAGGGGAAGCTCCAAGATGGCAGGGGAAAACAATGGCATGAGCAGAGGGTGGACATCACCTCCTGGCCAACATCAGCTGGACAACAGCAACAGGAGAGTGTGCCAAACACTGGCAAGGGGACACTGGCTATAACACCCAACAATACAAATCTCCATCATCTGGGAACCTAGCATTCAGAACACCTAAGTTTATGGGGGACACTTGAATCAAATCACCACACTAACATTCTAAGGTTAATGTAGCAGACAGAAAGAGTGAGTATGGGCACACCAGGGCCTCCCGCCATTACAAATGATCTCCAGATACATGCACCATTTAGTGCATCTGGCTTTATGTGGATACTAGAGAATCAAAGCCAGGCTGTCAGGCTTTGCAAGCAAGGACCTTTAACTGCTGAGCCATCTCCCCAGCCCTCAAACATTCTTTCTCAGAGTCCTTTACAGATAATATCCAGTAGCACTTAATAGGGAAAGCAAAATATAATAAAACATAGTATTATGAGAACTGCTTTATTAGGCGAATTCAAAAAATGAAATAAAATGCTTATATAATATAAAACACCTTAGAGAAAGCATTTAATATGAAACAATTCTTTGTAGTTGGTTTTTATTGATTATTCATGTAGAGGTGATAACCATTAATATGGCAGCATAGTTTTCAGTATGTAGAAGAAGATGCAACACATCTGGTGTGAGGTGAAACATTCATTCATGCATTCATAAAAATGTTTTGACCTGAAGATATGTATAGATGTAAAGTTCATTTTTAGTTTTCACAGGGGGTCAATGCATTATACCTGTAGCTTTACCTACTTTTCTGCCTTTACAAACTATGGTGATGGCCTTACATGCATAATCTAATATCTTTCTAAAAGGCGCTTCCCAACCTGGCATGGTGGCACATGCCTTTAATCCCAGCAGTCAAGAGGCAGAGCTCGTGCTGCAGTTCAAGGCCAGCCTGGGACTACAGAGTGAATTCTAGGACAGCCTGGGCTAGAGTGAGATTCTACCTTGAAAAAACAAAAACAAACATAAAAGGCTCTTTCCGTAGGCAGCCTGAAGTGAATGGGGAGTTTACACAGAATAAGATTGTGCTACATATGGTAGGGCAGTCTATTCTCAGTCCCTTTCCTCTCCACTACCCTTCTTGGAGCCATAGCAGTTTAGAGGAGGATTTGCTACATGCCCATAATCCCATAATCTTCTAGTCAAAATAAGGTAGGGAGAGTGGGCATGGGGTAGCTTCTACTACTACCAGTCATAGCAGTGATGTACTCTTGCACAGCTCACATCTTTTCTGCACTGGTGGCATGAGATGGGATTGTGTGTGAGTTGTTGGAACATGGACCAAAGCTGGAATCTCACTGATCTCAGATTTGGGAGCTAAATTTGAGCCATTCTGTAGGTCTGCAGAATGTATATTGGTGGTAGGACAGGGGGAGGATGTGCCACGGTGGATGCTTCAAGGAGCTTTATATACCCCATGGAAAGGTGAGCTAAATGTCCAAGAGATGAAGGCCATGGAGAGTCTTTATCAATGTAGTATGAGAAAACGATAAACACAAATACTAATGCATGCCCTTTTCCACTAACACATTATGATTTGGCCTGAAAACAAAAACAGATTCAAACTTAATGGATGTTGTGTGACTTTTCATGGAGATGTGAACAGACATCTCTTCACTTCAGATAGGGTACCAGTGGCACATCAAAGAAATGATTCCACCCAAGTCCAGCTTGGTGAACTAAGAGAGTTGGTTGGGCATGGCTGAGGGGTTACTTACAGAAGTGTAAGTGACCCTCATATAGATGCATCATTAAAAAGCCCCATCTCAGTATGGGTAACAACCTCATGAAAGCTGCAGAGTACCCTCCCCTTTAAGTTAACCTATCACCTCTTTTTAGTGTCCCCGGACTGTGTGGTAGAATTACACATACTTGAAGGGGGTGGTAGTACAAATGGATGGGAGTAACTGGAATCTCAGGGGACGGTCTAATGACCTACCACACTCTCTTTCCATGAGGAAATATCAATGAGCCCAATTTTGTGAAGGTCCTACGTGGGTAGTTACAGATACTCTGCTTAAGATGGTAATGGTCATGTTATAATGAGGACAGTGTTCCACAATGGAGTACAGTCATAGGTGACAGTACCTATTGTTCAGGTGGGTCACATTTATCGTCAGTCACTGAGAATATTAAGTATGTAACCATTTATTCTCAGATGTTTCACAGACACAAGGCAGGAACATGAAATACCTAATGCTTAAATATTACCACTTTGTGGGACTAGAAAAGATATTTTGGAAAGGGAAATTATAGGAATGTTTATATGTTTGCTTTAAAATTAAAGCATCACACTTTATTGACATACTTTCATAAAGTATGTCTTATCCGTGGGGAACATGTTCCAAGCCTCTAGCAGGTGCCTGACACCTTAGATATAATCAAAACCTATAGATATCATATTTTGTGCAGATCTTAGCAACCTCAGGATAGGATTGTTTAAGTCAAGATATTACAGCATCTCACTTAAGCAACCACTATATGACCTCTCTTTGATATATTCAGATTGCTAGTATCATTATTGTTTTATGGCTATTATTAAGTAAAATAAGGAATGCTGTACTGAGATACCATGAGAGTGATCTGATATCTAAAGGATGATAAATGACTGTTGGGTGAGTATACAGTGTAGATAAAAAAAATTGACATGTTGTGAGGAGAAAGACATGAGATTTCATCATGTTATTATATTGTTGTGTAACAAAATATGTTTCTGGAATTTTCCATTTAATATTTTCAGATTGAAGTTGACAATTAAATGAAACTGAAACAAGTAAAACCATGGGTAAAGGAGACTACTGTGTATTTTACGGTTTTAAGTAAAACTGTCTTAGTAGCTCCCACTCCGATTAAGCCTTTACTCATATTGACAACTGTCACCATCTCTAACAGCTGCTGATTTGGTAAGGATAAGAGCTTAAAAGGCTAGTTAAAAATGGATACTTGGGCTGGAAGGATGGCTTAGCGGTTAAGGCATTTGCCTGCAAAGCCAAAGGACCCAGGTTTGATTCCCCAGGACCCATGGTAAGCCAGATGCACAAGGTGGAGCATGTGTCTGGAGTTCGTTTGCAGTGGCTGGAGGCCCTAGAATGCCCATTCTCTCCATCTCTCTTTCTCTCTGTCAAATAAATAAATAAAAATAAAAATGCTTATTTTTTTTGGAGAGAGACAAAGAGAGAGAGAGAGGGAGAGGAAGACAGATAGAGATGGATGCACCAGCAGCCTCTCAGCTGCTGCAAACGAAATCCAGATGTGTGTGCCCCCTTGTGGTCAAGTGCAGCATTACACCCTTGTGTCACTTTGCATCTGGCTAAACGTGGGACCTGGAGATTGGAACCAGCGTTCTTAGACTTAGAAGGCAGGCACCTTAACCGCTAAGCCATCTCTCCAGCCCATAAAAATACTTTTTAAAAAATGGATACATAGGAGTAAACTTCAAATACGTAAAAACCAAAAAGGTAATGCAAACTGTCCAATACACATACACAAACAAAAACAAAAGAACAAGAAACAATGGTACCAGAACAATGACAAATGGTGAGTGCTGTGTAGCATCACATTAATAGCACTGGGGAACTGACAAACAGAATGTCTTCTCTGAAGGTGAAATAGATGTGTTTTCCACATAGGACTAGTGAAGGAGGACTGCTGGACACTGCATTTTTAATGAAAAACAAAAATTAAGATGTTGGTCTCTAAGCAATTAAATTACTAGTATGATGTATTACCAGAATTTCATCCTCACCATTTATAAAGTAAATCTGATTAACCCAATTTAGTTTAGAACCCAAACCAGAGGTTAAGTATATCTATCCAATTTCTAAGACAATTAGTAGAACCATATAATTTCAACATTAAAAAACAAAAAGGGCTGGAGAGATGGCTTAGTGGTTAGGCACTTGCTTGCTAAGCCAAAGGACCCAGGTTTGATTTCCCTGGACCCACATAAGCCAGATGCACTCAGTGGTACATGCATCTGGAGTTCTTTTGCTGTGGCTGAAGGCCCTGGTGTGCCCATTCTCTCTCTCTCAAATAAACAAAATTAAATTAAAAATGAAAAAAAACACTAAAAAGTTAGAAAGTTAGAAACCAAGCATGGCAGCATAAGCCTGTAATTCCAGCTCTTGGGAGGTGGAGGCAGGAGGATAAATTCAAGCTACATATCAAGTTCAAAGCCAGCTTCAGCTACATGAATTTGTTTAAGCAAAAATAAGTTAGGGAACATTGCTATGATCTTCAGAATGATCAAATATTCATTTCAGTGGTCTCAGCTTCGTGTGTGTGTACAAAACCAGGGTCTCTTCTGATACAGACAAGCTGGATGCCTGTGCAACTTTTTGTGACTGGCTTTACATGGGTGGCTGGAAAACTTAACCTAGATCTGCAGGCTTTGCAAGCTGGCACATTTAACCATTGCAAGCAATCTCCCTAGCCCCTCACTCTACTGCTTGTTTTAAAAATATTTTACCTATTTATTTGAGAGGCAGAAAGAGGGAGAGAATAGGTATGCCAGTGCCTCCAGCCACTGCAAACTCCAGATGCAGGGACCACCTTGTACATCTGGTTTTACATGGGTACTGGGAAATCAAACCCGGGTCCCTTAGGCTCTGCAGGCAAGTACCTTAACTGCTGAGCCATCTCTCAAGGCCAGTTTAGTGTTTTTTATGGTCAACAAACCAACCTTTAGTCAGTAGTAGAGCCCAGGTCTTTTTCTCCATGATGAAACGTTAAATACATCAAAAAGTGTTTTTACCTCCTTCCCTCCCGACCCAGTCCTAGAGAAAAACAATCAATTCTTTATAGACCTCAGCTTTTTCTGAGCCTAGCTTCCCTGCCATCTTTAGCTAGAGGTAAAAACAGATGATCAGTTTGTTGTGCACTTGAATTCTTGAACAGCCCAGGAGTATTGTTGACTTACATTGTACATACAACTGCTCAGAGACATCTGGCTGCAGCTACAAGCTTGAGAAAGCAATAGGAAAGGTAAAGGATGGAAGATATGGTAGGATTAAGCACCAATGTCTTCTGTCTAGTTTCTCCTTCCTCTCTCCATCCTCTGAACCAAATAAGTGTTCCCATTGATTTTGATAATCCTTGTTACGGTCCAGTCTTCAGCCGCCCCCCACCCCCTGCCTGCCCAAAAGCAAAATGACTGTGAAAGACTCAAGAGTTGCCCTACAGTACTGGATCTGTTCTGTCCTACCAGCATGGAGCAGCATTTAGTTGTCATGGTAAAAGACCTGCCACAAACTAATTCTGTCTGGCATTCCCTTGGATGTAGCTGTTAACTTTCATGGGACTTTTGCATCTTCATAAAATAACCACAATGTGCACATGTGATAGAACAGGTTTCCCTATCTACTTAGAGGCTGGCAAATAATTTACTTCACTTGCAGAAAATTATTTGTGAATCAGGTATTTGAGACTGGTCCATTTCCCCTTATGAACACATGTCTTTTAATTTTTATAGTGGATGCAATGATACAAATCATAAAAAATATTCCAAGAATGTATGCAAAACTATTAGGCAAACACAGTACACAGAACAAGAAATTTTTATTATTTTCAATGCTGGTGAACAAAGAATAACAAGCTTAGAGGAGGAGGGAGAAACTTCGGGTACCAAGGAGGATTTCTGGGCAGGTTTCAAACCTTCAAAACTTGACAGCATAATGGCTTATGAAGTGTTTACAGGCTTTCTTCTTACTTGTTATTTTCACTAACAGTTCCTACATGCGAAGGTTAAATTCCTTCCACCTGTCATTTAAACAGCAAGCAAAATTTCCCTAGTATATAAAGGTGTTAGAAAGTTTGTACTTTCACATACATTTTAATGTCTAAATTTAAAACTTTTACAAATGACATTTTAATTTGACTTTTAAAAAGTCACAGTAAAATTTCCTGAATTATAGATCACTGTAGCTTTATAAATCATTTATAAACACATGTACAATGAAATTTTCAGATGCTCTCAGAAGCATATTTTAAGATAATAATACATATGACATATTTAGTTTGCTTAACCTTTGGAATAATGAAGAATGCTCAACCTTAAACTGGTTTTGCTAATTAATCATTCTGACTTGGATCATAAAAAAGCACTAGGAAAGTTTTCTTAACAGGCAGGCATTCAGTCCAGATAACTCAAGGTCTCTGTTGGACATATTTTTTTCTTATTCTATAGTTAGATTCTTGTATTGGAGTTTGTCTTGGCCATGATTTCCTCTTGGAAAAACATCTGGATAGTGAAGCACATATAGAAGATATCTGCCAATGCAAGGAAAATAATCTCTAAAGCCAAAGCCAGGTATGCTAGGGTATCCTTGGAAAGAAATTTCCCAAGACCCCTTTCTTTTCAAGATTCTTTTCCTTTTCTACAGCTGTGCAGTCACTGCCCTATTGTCTTCTTATTCTGAGACACAAAGCCAACTGTTCTTTTCTTGCACAGAACTATTTGGAATGAACCCAAACGACAGCGGAATGTCGGACGGCTCCCTGTCCTCAAGTCGTTTCCTCCTCTTTTATCAGCAAGTAAACTAATCTCTATCAATGATCTCATCACAACCGAGCTCCTCGGTCAGACGATTGACCACCATCAGTGAAAAAAGCTCTTCGATGAAAGCTAACTGATCAAACGGGGTCTTGTCGTAGTGCATCTGAAAGCCGCCCTCCGGGGCTGCGTCCCCGGCTCGGGATGTTCTCAGAAACATCTTGTTGGCTTCCTCCAGGGCGGCCGAGACCCTGTAGCCCGCGCGGTTCAGGGGCTCCTCCTCGGGGAAGTCGTAGTCGTCCTCCCAGTCGTCAAAGTCGTCGCCCTCGTCCTCGTCCTCGCTCGGGAAGCCCGGGCCCGCGGCCTGCTCGCCGGGGCTGGGGCCGAGGCCGGGGCCGGGCCGGCGGTCCAGGCCGCGCTTCGCCTCGCGCGCCGCCCTGGGCTGCGCGGCCTCCTCCTCCATGGGGCCTTCCTCCCGGCTCCCGCCGCCTACCTCCATCTGCGGAAGGTCGCCCTCGCCAGGCATCACATCCATCTGCAGGTCACTGCTCTCTTCGTACAGCTCCGACAGCTCAGCCATGGCCGACATGGTGTTAGCGGGTCGCTCTCGCAAAGCGCTGTCAGCAAGAGATGGGCGCCGGCGGGAGGGGGCGGTGCGCGTGCGCGGCGGGCGCGGTGCGCGTGCGCGAGGGCTCCGGCGGCCCCGCCCCTCTGGCTACTCTTGAGAACGTTGGTACCCCTGGCTGGGTTCCCTTCTGTCCATGGGATCTTCTTTCTTCCTTAGCCAGACTGTATGCATGTGCACTGCTTAGCACTCGGCTCTCTTAACCACACTGCTGCTAGTGACGCTGGATACTGGAACATACACACATCTGTAACAACAGGTTCCGCCCTCTTCCCTCGGCCTCCTGCCTTGCATTTGTTCCAAGGTTTCAGTTACCTATCCTCCACGTGCAGATCTTTTAAATCCACCTCTCCTAACCATCGTTCTCCTCAACATACAATTAAGAGACCCACTCTTTGTCGTTTTCAAAAATTTATATTTGCAATATTTTTAAATTATAAAGACAATTTTTCAGGAGCAAAAGGAATGTACTTATAGAAAAAAATGCTATTTTTCTTTCATTATTAACTTGGGAAAAGCCCGCAAACAATGTGAACTATTAACTTTGTATTTTTTGTTCACTTGTATAAATATACCAAAGTTGACCTAACCATGGATACATAATTTGTAGCTATATTTATATATTTACATACACACACAGTAGGCCAATAAACATACTTGTGCCAGTGTTTATCTAGAACAAGGAAAAGTAGTATACTTCTTTAGTCACTCTATACATTTAAGCTGCAGTCAGCAGTATTTGAGAATAACCATACCTTTGCCACACATGTGACTTTGAATTTATAAAACTCAACTTTAGTCTTATCAACTGTAATCTTGTTCTTCAATTTTTCCATAACTACAATTTCTTTGGTACATTTTCAGTATCCTCAGTGTCTGTCTCCATCACCCTGGCTTATAGAAAGTTTTAAAAGTAGTTCTTATGTGATTAAAGTTAAGATTTTTTAATTGAGAATTTTAATATATGAACAAATTGCAACTGGTCATATTCCCATCTGGCTATACTCATGTCCCCTGTCCTCTGCCCCCATTCTACTGGAGGCCCTCCTCTGTGGGGTTATTGATCATCACTGTGGGATCATGAATGCACCAATCCATCTCCAGGGAGGGAGGGAGGAGCAATGTTTCAGAATACATCTTTCCACCCTATGGCTTTTACAATCTTTCCACCCCCTGAGGTTCCCTGAGCCCTAGAAGTCTTGTTATAAATCTTTAGTGATCTCTCAGCAGCAGCTCTTTAATGCTTTGATGAGTTTTGAGTCTCCTTTGTGTCTACTATCTCCCTGAAGGAGGTTCTCAATCTAGTAGTGAGAACAGCATTCATATTTAATCCACATCTTCCTCTGATGTTTCCTGGGCCCTGGCAATTGTCATAGAGATGACTTGTCTACTGCTTGGCAGTTGGCTTATCATTCTGATGGGTTTAGGTCTCTCCAGTATTCGCCTCTGGGGTGAAGATTCTTTTGTATATATATTTTTGGACTGTTAAAATGGATTTCCTACTTCATTAATACATTCTGCTAGTTGACCATGCAAATCTGGTCTTTGTTCTTTAAATGTTGCCTAAGTTCTTCTTGTATATTTATTCTTCCATATGAATTTTAGAGGCAGCTTGAATTTTTTATTGTGTGTATTTTTATCATATATGACAAGGCAAATCTCATTTACTTGTTCTTTTAAAAATTACTTAAGGGCTGGAGAGATGGCTTAATTGTTAAGGCACTTGCCTGCAAAGCCAAAGGGCACAGGTTCAATTCCCCATGACCCACATAAGCCAGATGCACAATGTGGTGCCTGCTTCTGGAGTTCGTTTGCAGCTGCTAGAGGCCTTGGCACAACCATATTCTCTCTCTCTCTCTTTCTGTCTGCATCTCTTCTCTCTCAAATAAATAAATAAAAATAAAATATAAAAATTACTTAAGGGCTGGAGTGATAGCTTAGGGGTTAAGGCATTTGCTTGTGAAGCCTAAGGACCCAGGATTGATTCCCCAGTACCCACATAATCAGATGCACAAGGTGGCACATACATGTGGAGTTCATTTGTAATGGGTAAAGGCCCTGGCATGTCCATTTTCTCTCTACTCTATCTGCCTCTCTCTGTGTCTTTCAAATAAATAAGTAAAATAGTAAAATAAACAAATAAAAATATTAAAAATTACTTAAGCTGTTTTTTATATTACTTCTTCCATATTTGCTTTACAAGCAGCTTGGAAAGTTCCATTAATGATATTGGTGGCATTTCTAGTAATTCCATGTATTTGCATGGAGAGAATTGACATCTTTATAGTATTGCCTCATATCCATAAGATGGTATATATTGGTCTGGTTAATGAAGTCTTTTATGGCCTTCAATGAAGCTTTCCTGAATGCTTTGCATGATTAGTCCTTTAATATTTAGGTATATTTATGTAAAATATTCATCCACCTTGTGCCTTACATTCAAGTCTGGCTAGATATTGCTGGTATGTGATCTTTCTTTACCTGTTGATTTCCTTTTTGCTAAAATATAGAAAAGTGCACAAATAATGTGTGTAGCTTATCACAAGATGAACTTACTTGTGTAACTACTGCCCAGATCAAGGTGTACCATTTGCAGCATCCCAGTAAATCACTTGCTCCCTCTTCATCTGGCCCAGAAATAACCACTCTCCTGACTTTAAGTAAATAATTCAATAAAATAAATTTGCCTGGTTTTGAATTTCAGTAAAGTAAACCATGTGTGGCATGTTTGTTGTGTTTGTCTGTTTGTTTTTTCCTCAACAAGTATGTTGCTATGTAGTAGTCCACTCTTTGAATAGTCACCATTGGGATTGTTTCTATCTAAGGCTAAGGCTATTATAAGTAGAGTAATTATTTTCTTTCTTGTGAATATATTTCATTAGGCATATTTATTCAATTCTGAGGGATGCTCATCTAGGAGCAGGATTCTTGATCATCTTATATGTGCAGCTTTAGTAGATTCTGCTATATAATTATCAAACTAGGATTAGTTCATAGGTGCATAGTTGCTATTTTTTTTTTTTTTTGGAGAGAGACACAGAGAGAGAGGGAGAGGAAGACAGATAGAGATGGGCACACCAGCAGCCTCTCAGCTGCTGTGAACGAAATCCAGATGTGTGCGCCGCCTTGTGGTCAAGTGCGGCATTGCGCCCTTGCTTCACTTTGCATCTGGCTAAACGTGGCATCTGGAGATTGGAACCAGTGTTCTTAGGCTTAGGAGGCAGGCGCCTTAACCACTAAGCCATCTCTCCAGCCCCCATAGTTGCTATTTTAATGAACCTTCACAACAGTATGGCAATTCATCTCTACAAATTAGCATTATAGTGTGGTTTCAAATACAAACAAATTAGAATATCAACTAAAACAGAAAATCTTCTTGGCTAATTAATTCAGTTCATTTGACAAGTCTTACTTCATTATTAGAAGTCTTAATGTTAGTATCTTAGGATACTTGATGGTGAATGACTTCTACTGGATTCAAACTGTGCAAAAATAATACATAATCAGAAAAAAAATTAAAGGGAAATAGAAAAATATATTGATTAAAGTAATGGAACAACTGTTAACATGATTTTCCTGTTTTAACTCTCAATTTTGATTTTTTTTTTTTTTAACAGAGGGAATACTTCATTTTTCCAGTAGGCTTTCCCATATGGCAGCAAAAGGCCCCCAGAAAACCTTAGCCTTATGTGGGCCTTAGTGCAGAGGGATACTGAAATCCATCATTCCCTTCCCCAAAAACATTGACTGGCTTGGCTATATCCAGAGAGATGGTGTTTGCTGATTGGGTAGACCTGGATCATATGTCCATCAAGAGGGTAGGGGCAGTGAGATGGCTTTGTCACCTCCATGATTTATATGAGATTATTTAGGAGTTTGTGAGGTAGCTCAGGAGTAGAGTATGAAAAGCAACAACAAAATAGGGTCATATAGATTATGGACAGAGTGGTTTCTAAAAGGATGCTATGTAGATAAAAACAAAGCAAACAAATGTCCATTATGATTAGGCCCTGTATAACTAAGAGTTGTAAATTATACCTCATATATACGTAATTTGTTCATGTTTTTCAGGTTATTGCAAATCACCATATGCAATCTATTTCATTTGCCTCTGGAGGTGATCTTGTAAGTATAGATTTATAAAAGCTCTTTTATGAGTTCTAAGAGTTCTTTGCAATTAGACATTGCAAGGCTTTTCCAAATATTACCATTTGCTAATAGCTATAAATAGCAGGTGATCAAAAATTTGGTCTGGGCAAAATTTCCTGTTTCCAAATTTCAAAATGTTTGGTTTACTAGATCAGGCAACAGTCCAAAATTGTGTTATTAGTCATTGGGTTACCATCTGACAATCTTCATGTGGATGTCATCAAAGTTTTGAGAAGTTTGTCTGTCCTACATGTGTTGCCAGTTTCTTTCAGAGTTATTCTCAGCAGAGTTCTCTGCTGACCATCGTCATTCATTGGACCTAGTATGTGAGAAGAAGCACTGCATTATTGCCATCAACAAAGGCAACTAAGCCTAATCTAGAATAAGCAGCCAGAGTTTCAGAAACCCCTGAACAGAATGCTGATCTGGAGAGAGAGAACTTGCAGTGCCACTCTACCATGAGGCTATGTGGTGCCCACCTTCAACATATTGTGCAGGGTCTCTCTCCAAACCTGCTTTACAGGGATGAGTGTCCTATTAAACTCCCTATTGCATCATTTCTAGACCACAGCCTAGAAGCAAGGGAGCTTCAGTGACTAAATAAGAAACAAATTGGAGCAAACAGAAGGATAATTTTGTTCCTCTGATAATCCATTTTCTTGTTAACATACAAAAAGCTAAAATGGGAGCAGAGCATGACTGTAATAATAACTGAATATCAGTCACATCAAAAAGACATGTAAAACTTGAAAACATGGAGACTTTGTTTTATTCAGAATGCTGGATTACCTTCTTTTTTGTAAAGTTTTATTATTATATCATTCAGAAATGAAACAAATCCATTTTAACAGTTGACTTTTAAAATAATGTACCTTTAATTTCTCAGTTCCAACTGAGGAATGAAAATTGAATGTCACAAATAATGAGACACATAACTCAGAAATATGAAGGGTGTGTGTACGTGTGTGTGTGTGTGTGTGTGTAAGGGGTGTGCTATTATCACAGCAAATTTGTGATTTGCTTTTGCTTTAAGCTTTATGCTAAATATTTATAAGGACAAAACAATTGTGTGGCCCAAAAGGAAATAAATTTCTAAAGTTTCTGTGAGTAATCACTGCTTCATTCACTAGCTTGAAGTATTTGATCTAGTTCTTCCACTTGTGTGTTGGTGTAATATTCTTGTGTAGAAAGTCCATAGAAAAATACTATTTAAATTAGCCCATTCTTAAAAGAAAATTTCAGAAATTACCTGTCTTCATATTGACTACCAGTATTTAAGTGTATCAGCCTGAGATAACTGTGTTCAGAACTTCTTATATGCACATGTAGAAAAGCAGCTTTACAAGATATCAAATCCTTGTTTCTTTTCCTTTCCTGGATACTTAATTTCCCTTAAGCATTAGTAGCACCTCACCTTTGGGCACTGGGTATAGTTACTTTCAACTTGCTATATTAAGTTGGCTATGATGGTGCAGTTTATAATTTTAGCACTCCAGAGATTGAGACAAGAGGATCTTAAGTTTGAAGTCACTATGACTTTTAGGCCAGCCTAAGCTAACATGGTGAGATCCTGTCTCATACTTCCACAAACCACTATATATGTTTGATAATACCACCAAATAATAAACCAAGTTTTAAGAGTTACTTTTCCCTAAGAAGCTCTAAGCATGCTCAATTATTAATTCATCAACAAGGTATATAAGATGGCATGTGCTTTGCTGCTACAATGTGAATTCAGGAATGAATCTGAACCCCAATCTATCCAACCCTATAATCTGACCTCAACTATAACACTAGGAGTTGGATAACAGAGAGGGTCCACTGCATGTAGCCTGAAATACACCAACATGTTCCTTTCTCTTCCTACCCCATTATAGCTTGTTCATCCACAAAGGAATCCAAGCACTTTTGTTTAAGAGATTTAAAGTAATGTTCTTTTAGTGATCTATGAAAAAAAGGAACTATTGGTGTTTGCTCTAAATTTACCCATTTCACATTTCAAAGGTTGCTGCCATTTTAGGATAGGTGCATGACACTTCATTGACTTTAGGCATCACCCACACAATTTCTGTTTTTCTTCTTCACAATATTAAGGTTTCTCATCCTGTCTCCACCATGTACCTTTGATTCCTTAGTTCCTTCAACTGACTGAAGCACTGCACTGCCAAAACAATCCATGAAGAATCTGTAGCCACTGTGGGAAAATTTGTACCCCTGTTTTCTGCAGCTGGAGATAAAGCCCACTGACTTGTATTTAAGCAGGAGTCTGGATCTATCCTAAGCATTGCCATTAGAAATCCCCCAGTGAAGTTTCATCCTCATGCCAGGAATTGTGGGGGAGCCAGGCATGGTGGCACTCTTTTAATGCCAGCACTCAGGAAGCAGAGGTCTATAGGATTGCCATGAGTTCGAGGTCACCCTGAGACTACATAGTGAATTCCAGGTCAGCCTGGAATAAAGCGAGACCCTACCTTGAAAAACCAAAAAAAAAAAAAAAAAAAAAGAAAGAAAGAAAGAAAGAAAGAAAAAGAAAGAAAAAAAAGAAAGGACGGACGGACGGACTTGTGTGTAGTATTAAGCATTGCAGTCAAGTAGATTTGAGTTATTAAACTCTCTAAGGTTCAGGGCCCTCATCTGCACAGTGAAGGTAGTTCCTCTTACCTCACTGTGTCACAATGATTGCATGGATGCATGGAAAGGGCCAGCACAGTGCCTGGCACACAGTCACAGATAATCATTACATATATTCATGTTTATTTTGGGACACTCACTGTTTTACAGCTCCACAGCTAGCTGGGTACAAGGTATTGGAAGCTGAGTTAACAGTCCCTGTGGCCCAACATAGCCATTCTCTTTCTACCAGATTTTTACTAGTTTTCATAAATACTGGCCATTCTTCCATCTCTTCTTCTTTGCCTATCCTCATTTTTACTCTTTTCTCAAAAACACTTGGTTTTCCTTGTAGTAGCCTGGAAAACAGCTCTTGGAAGTGCTTCCATATCTTCACATGTGTTCTCCATTTCAAAAATGGATTGTGAATATGTAAAAAAAAAAAGTATTTAAAAAATATGTCCCCCCTTTGTGCTTTTTTAAACCGTTCTGTTAAATATTCCCAGACGTTTATAGTCATCAAATTTTAAAACTACTAGGATGCTAGAGGCTGTTTTGAAGGTGAGGAAAGTAAGGTCAGAGAGGTTTCATAGCCTCTTTCTAGTCAAGTAGTCCAGACGGCATTTGCCGACATGACATCACTTTTTCAGATTAACAGAGGGGTCAAGTCTCCAACAACTTTGGCTTTTCTACTAAGTTAATATAAAACAAAATTCATAGATAAGACTCTATTTAAAGTTGTTTCAAACCTTTTTGATCTTTGTGAGATGTTTACTTAGGTGTCTTTTATTTCAAAAAATAACCTAGGACAAATTCTGATGACCCTGAGACCCTTTTTCCTGTATGATGCATTGTGGGTTACCGAGTGGCTGTCCTTGAGGGTTGATTGCATCTTCCCTCTCTAGAGAGCCACACTTCCAATCTGTAGATGGCATTGCATGATTTTTTTTTCCTGAGAATTGCAATAACAAAAAATCTTTAATTATTAAACTTGTATTAGTATACAGTTTTCAGCAAAAGCCAGAATTACCAAGTAGATTTTTTTATTATTTGAGAGAGACAGAGAGAGAGAGAGAGAGACATAGACATAGACATAGAGGAAGCGGCAGAGAGAGAGAGAATGGGCTCGCCATCAGCCTCTCAGCAGCTGTGAATGAACTCCAGACGCTTTTGCTCCCTTGTGGGCCAGCGCAGCATTGCACTCTTGCATCACTTTTGCATCTGGCTAAATGTGGGACCTGGAGCTCCAATGGGCATTCTTAGGCTTCGCAGGCAGGTGCGGTAACTGCTAAGCCATCTCTCCAGCCCACAAGTAGACTTTTTATTCACTTGTTTTTACAAAGTCAGCAGTATGTCTCATGAACTTGAGTCATTCGTAGCTTCTGTTTCAAAAATGATTTTCAAAAATGAATGCATTGTGGTTTTGCTTTCCTAATCTGCAAATTAGCTTGCACTATACACATAGGAGCTACCAGCCACAAAACTCAGCAGGACTCTTTGATCAATTCATTTTTTTATGTACATGGTATTTATTTGGGCAACAGAAAAATTGTGATGCCGCAGCCTTGTCTGTCACTTTGTGGCTGCATAATCCCTGGTATTTCAACTTTCAGCTCAGAGAAAGAGTGTCAATTTGAAGACATTTTAAAAGAATGTGTCCTAGGGGCAGGAGATATAGCTCAATTGGTAGAGTGCTTGCTTAGCATGCACAAAGCCCTAGGATAAGTCCTCAGCATTGCATAAAGCTAAGCATGCTTACACACATCTGTAATCCCAGGTTGAGGCAGGAGGACCAGAAATTTAAGGTCATTCTCAGCTACATATGGAGCTTGAGGCCAGGGCTACATGAGATTCTGTCTCAAAAAAATTAACAAGAATATGTGCTAGCATAGTCCCTATCTATATTCTATTTTATTGTTAATTGTATACCTGCCTCTAAATTTTCAGTCTTTATATTCTTCTCCAAACAGGCAGAGAATGTGGAGTTTAGTTGTTAAACTATATTGTGTATAATATGCAGAAACATTTATGTCTAAGTTCTTGCTTCAGTGTCATGTCCTAAATATACTCTAATCTTTCAATGGTGTAATTCATTCATTTTAAATGGAATCATTTTCCCTTTTTTATAGGATACTACAGACTATGTTGCCTACGTAGCTAAAGATCCAGTTAATCAACGAGGTATGGAAATTGACTTGTAGATTTTTTTTCATAAGCAGCAAGTATTACTTCTAATATACAGAGTGACGTGTATCATTAAAGTGCAATGTTAGATTCTTGAAATAGCATGCAATTTTGAGTTGGAAATAAGTAGCCCTACTAGCAAAGCAAAGTAGAAAAATACATAGGTAGCATTTATATTCCAGTTACTTAAGAGAGTCACAAACTGAAAGGCTTATCCATTTATATACTTGCAAGAGAAGCTGTTTTAGTTATGGTAGCAGGGACCAGCTGCCACCTCTCAGTGGATAAATGAATTACATGTAAGATCCAAGTCAGTGAGGAGAACAGCGTGCATTAGCCTTGGGATGTGTAGTTGTGGGGTGTGAGCTTGTGTACTTGTTGAAGAGCCTGGAAGATCACTTTGAGCGTTTGTCTTTTGGAATTTGGATCTCGGCCTAGGCAGCTCATCTTTGCAAAGACATTTGATTTGATGGCATCTCCTACCCCAATAGCATGCCTTCCTCCCGTCTGCATACTAGCACTCTATTTCTCTTATTAACAATTCACATTTTGGTTATTGTGTTTACTCACTTGTTCATAAGTTTTACATGTCCCTCTGCTAGCCTAAAATCTCCATGAAGCCAGGAATCTATTTCTCTTACTGTTGTTTCCAGATGCTCGTTACAATACATACCCCCTAAATGATACACAAAACCTATTTTATTGAGTGACTAAGTGAGCAGAATACTTGATTGAATCTCTTCACCTGGAATGAAGCAAAGTTGTCTAAGAAATTTACCCCTTGGCCATGCTTTGAATCAAGGCCCTGACATTTCTCAAGTAGTTGGAATTTTCTGGAGAGACAACCCTAACCCTGGGACATTCATACTTCTCTTAGAGATGAGCTTAGCTTAGTTTTCCTTCTTAGCTAGAACCTTCTTAGTTAGGGGACTTCTGCCTGGGGTGGAAATCATTTCAGACATTTAATTAAGTGAACATGGCGTAGTATTTGGAAATTAGTGAACTATAATTCACCAAGGAAGAAATGCACATGCTATAATGGGGAGCAGAACAACTGAATATATGTGGGGGAAAAAGAAAACATCTGCTAGAGGGCAGATCAAAAAGAGTTAATAAGTAGTCTTGATCCTGTGGGCACTGGAACAGGCAGTGCTATTTACAAAAAATATCTTTAGAAAGATTGATTTGGCAGACTGTAGTAGGTGGGTTCAGGGAGAAAGTTGAAGCAGGGTGATTCATTTGGAGGCAGTAATTTTCAGAAATGAAATTATGAAAATCAGCTGCTGGCATAGAGCCTGGTATATGATATTCAGGAAGGGCTTGCCAAAAGAACATGATCTTATGAGTGTGGAAAGAAAGTAACATATCACATTGAAGTGGTCCATCAAAATTGAGTCACTTTGAGCTAAATGAGGACTGGATAATGGTCAAAGACGAGAGACAGGAGTAGTGAGGGATCATGGGTAGGAAAAGAGCATGGGAAAGGGTGCAGGTAAAGAGCAGCTTTCCTAACGAATAACTTCGAGCTGTATTTGGGGAGACCTCTGATTAACAAAGAGTTAGTCTTCCTAACAGGAAAACGACAGTTGGGCAGGAGGAGCACCACAACTTCAAGGCCATTAGTCAGTGGACATCACTGTATGTCATTGATCTTGAGTTAACAATGGTGAGTCCAGAGATCAGGGTGGAGTGGTGAGGGTGATGGCTGAGAAGGGTCTGCGTGAAAGCAAATCTCTCCCCTTGTCCAGTTAAATGAAATGAGCATCGCATTGCTCTGAGAGGTCCCGTCATGCCGCTAAGCATGTGTCTGAGCTGTACTGCTTGAAGGGGATCTTTGGAGATCTTGGCACATGAGTTTTTAGAATGAATTCATGAGCATTATTGAGTGAGGTCATGGATGGGCTTTCTGGAATAAAAACAATGCAAATGGAGGTTTAAATTTTGCTCTAGCCATCAGCTGGTATGCAGGAAATAAGATTAATGCAGTATTCATAAAGAAAATTAAATCAATCCATAGACTGTGGCAGAATAAGTAATGGCATGTGGGGAATATTCACAGTGCTATAAGTGCACAGAGTAGAACATGAAGCAATGTGTTTAACCCAGGTCATTTGGAAGGGAGTAGATTTACATAGAAAAAAGATAGGAAAGACATATGCCAAGTTGTTCATTGTGGGTATACCTGAATATGGAAGTTTTGAGTCATTTTAATTCTTTTTAGTATGTTTTTATTTTCTAAAATTCTTGCAAATATTTGTTATATTTAAGAAAAAAAAATCTTCTAAAGCTGGGTGTGTGGCTCATGCTTTTAATCCCAACACTCTAATTGCTGAGGTAGAAGGATCACAGTGAGTTAGATGCCAGCCTGGGCTACAGAGTGACTCTGCTCTGCCCCCCCCCAAAAGAAACAAACAAAAATGTTCTAAACTTTTGAACAAAACTAGTGAAGCCTGAAAGATGATGCTATAAAATTCCCTAGTGAGTTTGGTGTATCGAGGGGGAAATAGCAGGCAGTTATGTTAAAGAAGTGGCTCTTGAGGGATAGGAGAGAGAGAGGGAGAAATGTAGGAACTGAGAGGGGAAAGAATGGGGGAGGGGAAACAAAAACCATACCTGAAGGTGCAGGCTTGAAAGAAACTGCATCTTCTTATCTAAAAGAGTAAGTAAGATCATTAAAAGAAGAATCCAGAAAGGAGGCTGAGGGTTTCTGGGAATGAGTTAAGTCAAAGGAGATGTGAGGTAGCAAGCAGGATGGTGAGGAGAGAAGGAATCAGGAGGTTAGGAGTGACTTAACCTGGAGGACTGGTTTGTTTTTTATAGAGAAGACATCAAGGACGGCTACACACTGAAGAAAAGTAAGGGAAGTAAAGGTGGGAAAATGCCATTTAGGCCATCAGTGGGAGACCTTGAGCCAGGCGGAAGGGATGAGGAGAGCAGGCTGAGCAGAGGGGCCAGGCTTCCTGTGCACTGTTCTGAATGTTCCCTCTGTCTCCCATGAGCTTGGCTCACTTTTCTCATTAGCCCTACAGATCCAGACGTTGTCACTTTTTCCTCTCTTGCCTGGGGCTCTTTAATGGACTCCTCATTTTATAAAAAGCCCCTTTTATTTGTAAAGAAGGCAAGTTCCAGTAAAAATGTCTTGAGTTTACTTAGTGCCAATACAGGCTTCTTCTGTAATTACTATAAATCAGGAAATTCATAGTCTCCTCAGCACATACTCCATGTCTCCAGGAAGGTTTTCATACTTTACCTGAACTTGGACTGGGAGGCAGCTTCAGTTTTTCTGTATTATCTGGATATGGAAAGGCCGTAGCCTGAATCATGGAACAATTTCAGTGAATCCACTAACGTATATTTATATTTATGGTTGTAAAGTTCATGAGAACTTCCTGCCCTATGACATTTGTTAGCCATGGATTGACTGTCTGCTGAATGCTTCTTGGAGCTTGTTGTCATTTCCATCCTACAGCTCCATCTGGTGGATAATCTGAGGCACAGAATTTTTGAGTTTCTAGTTTTCAAGCTTTGTCTAATTCTGGACAAAATTTCATCTTCTAAAAACAAATAGAGCTGCAAAGGACGGTCTGTTACCCTCTAAACACAGCTCTCAACCTTTTGTGCAAGATTAATCAGTTAAAAGAGAGACTGATTGAGAGGGGGAGGGGATATGATGGAGAGTGAAGTTTCAAGGGGGAAAGTGGGGGGACGGAGGGAAATATCATGGGATATTGTCTACAATTAAAGAAGTTGTCAATAAAAATAAAAATTTTAAATTTTTAAAAAGCCAAATGAGGGTGAAAAGTTACGGTACAAATCAAAGATGCTTCTAACTCTCCCTACAGTGCCCAGGGGTAGACCAGAGGTCTCTCTGGTTACCAGGTGGGATAAAGGAAGCCAGGTGTGCATCTGAGCACACACATGTAGAGCAAGTTAAAACCTCCACAGGAAAGTTATTACATCACTGAGAGTCACATTCAGGACTTCCAGACTTGGGACTTTTATGTACTTGTCTTCCTTCTTCCTCATTGCTGATGAAGCAATTCTTGGCCAAGCTTTTGGAGATACTGAGAAATGGCATTTTTGTATGTGATTCAATGCCCACTTCTATGCTAGACCATAACTAACCTAAGAAATACCCTTTTCACAGGGTCTGTAAATGGTAATGATAACACTGTTCAAGTAGGGGTGTTTCCCTACTGAAGGTGGGGAGACCAGAAAGCACCTGCACAGGGTCAGCCCATTTGCCCAGGGTCACTGCCTTCCTAGGGAGAGACAGGCACCATTAATTCTTCCTCTCCTCTTCTCCTCTCCCTGCCCATTCCCTTGTCTCCTCTCCTCCTCTCTCTTCCCCTCCTATCTCTTCCTCTCCCTTGCCTACCCCTCCTCATTCTTGTCTCCTCCCCTCCCCTCCCTTCCACTCGACTTCCTCTTTCCTCCCCTCTTGTATGCTCCCTTCTGCTCCCCTCCCCTCCCTTCCCATTCTCTTCTCTTCTGTTCTCTTCTGTTCTCTTCTGTTCTCTTCTGTTCTCTTCTGTTCTCTTCTCTTCTCTTCTCTTCTCTTCTCTCCTCTCCTCTCTCCTCTCTCTCTCTCCTCTCCTCTCCTCTCCTCTTCTCTTCTCTTCTCTTCTCTTCTCTTCCTGTTTAAAGTTTTCAGAAAATACATGAAGTAACTGAAGCAAAACAGAAAGTTCTATTGGAGAACCTGTCCAAGAACAGGCAGGACCAAGAATTAGAAAAGTTTCGATAAACATTTGGGGTTTTTATGTTCAAGGCTGGGGAGATGGCTCAGCGGGTAAGAACGCTTGACATGCAAGCTTGAGGGCAATCCCAGGACCCAAGTAAATCTCTGGGCATGGTCCAGTACGCCTGTAACTGCAGCCCTGGGGAAACAGAGACAAGAGAATCACTAGGGTTCACTGTTCAGCCAGTCTGACTGTAAACAAAAACAAACGTGGCAGCTCTGGGTTCAGTGAGAGACACAGCTCAAAGAAATGAAGTAGAGAAGTGAATAGAGGAAAAGACCCAATATTCTCCTCTGGCCTCCCAAGATAAAGCACAGCATAAACTCATACAGAATCATTGCACAAAAACTACTATCCCTCCTATCTTCAGATTTCCTTTTGAGTAGTTTGTTCCAGGGTTGGTTTCAATATACTTTCTTCAGTTCTTTAACCAAATTACCCACATGCTCCCTTGAAGCTGAAGCCACTTTACTTTTTTTTTTTCTTTATGATTCTGAAAGAATAGCTGACTTGGAAAATTCTTGTGTGTGTGTGTGTGTGTGTGTGTGTGTGTGTGTGTGTATTTTTTCAAGCTTGATTATTCAGGCTATCCAAATGTACTGCCTTAAAAATTTCATTTTTTCTCATAGCACTTATTTCTTCTATTTTTTTCCTTTTGTTTTTATTGCACTGGTCTATAAGTCACCTAGGAACCATTTCTTCCTAACTCATCCTTATGAAACGTCAGTCAATTACATCTCTATATGGCAAGGTCCTAAGACTAACACCATATTCAGACCAAGACAAGAGTGACATTGCAGCTCTGCATGGTCATGCATCCCTGGAAGGTGAAAGCAGGGGGATCAGGAATCCAAGGACAACATTAGCTACATAGAGAGATGGAGGCCAACCTAGTCTACATGAGACCTTGTCTCAAAACAAACTCAAAAAAATGGCCAGTGAGTGTGGATTAATTCAGAGCTTGTTTGTCCCTAGCAGTGGCAGGTACTCATTTGTATATGAGATGCTATCAGCTGCCCTGACTACTTGTTTATTTTACATTGAAAACTAGCCTTAGCAACTGCTTCCATGAGAAAGCATCTGATCAAAACTCTAAACCGGGCTGGAGAGATGGCTCAGTGGTTAAGGCGCATGCCTGCAAAGCCTAAGGACCCTGGTTTGATTCTCCAGGTCCCACATAAGCTAGATGCACAAGGGGGCACACATGTCTGGAGTTTGTTTGCAGTGGCTGAAGGCCCTGGTACACCCATTCTCACTCTCCCTCTCTCTCTTTACCTCTGCCTGTAATAAATAAAAATAAAATCTTTTTTAAAAACTCTAGGGCTGGAGAGATGGCTTAGTGATTAAGGCGCCTGCCTCCTAAGCCTAAAGAATGCTGGTTCCAATCTCCAACGGTTCCAATCTCCAGGTCCCACGTTTAGCCAGATGCAAAGTGACGCAAGGGCGCAATGCCACACTTGACCACAAGGGGGTGCACGCATCTGGATTTCGTTCTCAGCAGCTGAGAGGCTGCTGGCACGCCCATCTCTACCTGTCTTCCTCTCCCCTCTCTCTGTGTCTCTCTCTGTGTCTCTCTCCAAAAAATAAAAAAAAGAAAGAAAGAAAAGAAAACTCTAATCTTATGGTGATGACTCTCACTAAATCTTGATTTTAATGCTTACTGGAGAGTTCTTAAATGGGATTTGAAGGATGGGTTACCATACTTGTCTATTTTGTAGTAGCAATGACAAATCAAAAGATTGGCAAGAGGAAGGGGTATTCTCAAGCCCCTGTCTTCACTGGCAACTCCTCTCTCATATTTGGGTTGGGTTTAGAAATTGCCTTTTTGGCCCCAGTCTCTGTATTATACCATGCAAAGACAAGACCTCAAACCTCATCTTCTTGTGAGATTGCTGCTTTACTCATTCCCTGCACTGAATCCAAGAGCTAGGACACTAATATAAGACACCATTTAGTCAAGACAATTTGATAAAAATGTAGGCCTTAGCTGGGTGTGGTGGTGCATGCCTTTAATGGCAGAGGTAGGAGGATCTCTGTGAGTTCAATACCAGCCTGGTACTGCAGAGTTCTAGGTCTGCCTGGGTTAGAGACTAGAGACACTGCCTTGAAAAACAAAACAAAAAAAAAAAGTAGGCCTTGAATATTTGTTATGCAACAAAATTTGTATTTAAATATGTGAGTATAAAATTTGTTTATAGTTTATAGTTTCTACATGGATTCATCTAAATTATGAAGTGTTTATTATGTCATTTCATAGCTGAAGAGAGCTTGTAAACCTGCTCCATTTCACACACATGCCAATTCATGACTTAAATAATGTTGTCTTGCTAAAAATGTATTATAATGTTCATTTTTGTATATCTTCTCATAGCATGTCACATACTGGAATGTTGCAATGGAATGGCCCAAAACGTCATAAGTACCATAGGGCAGGCATTTGAACTGCGTTTTAAACAGTACTTGAAAAATCCTTCCTTGAATACTTCTTGTGAAAGGTCAGCCAAGTGTTCTATAATTATTTAACTTTCTAGCTTTATATATTTTGAAATTAATATAATGTTTTTAAATTAACTAAATTTAGTCATTTTTTCTTAGTACCATAGTTTCAATACAAAATATTAGTAACATTTTCCATTTTTCTTCTAATCATATTTATTTAGGTATTTCCTCTAAATGTGAGAAAGAATCAGCTCTGTTTCTCTAGTGTTACATGGAATTATGTAGAGTTGTAAAATAGCTGACATCAACAAATACCACAGGTTTGCATATTAGTAAAAAGCCAAATCAGAGCCGGGCGTGGTGGCGCACGCCTTTAATCCCAGCACTCGGGAGGCAGAGGTAGGAGGATCACCAAGAGTTCAAGGCCACCCTGAGACTACATAGTGAATTCCAGGTCAGCCTGGACCAGAGTGAGACCCTACCTTGCAAAACCAAAAAAAAAAAAAAAAAAAAAAAAAAAAAATCAAACCAGAAACAAAGAGCAAAACAGTAATAATCCAATTTCCTCTGCAGAATTCCCCGCAGAGTGTTGTTATGATGTGTAAGTGGAGCAGTTCTAGTACACTGCAGGGTGGAGCAGATTTGCCCCATGGATTGGTTGTTCTGACTGAGGCACAGAACATCTAAGGTGAAAGCTGGTTCTTGCAGGTCATCAGATGCAGCCAGATGTGGAATACAATGAGGCCTGTGCTTTGCAAGGTTCAACCCTGAGAAATGAAACTTGGATGCTTTCAAATGCCCCCCCCCCCATTTGCCATTTTGTGTAAATACAAGTACGGGGTTTGAGAGCCTGCTTTAGGAGGTGGTCCAGGGAACAAAGGAAAGGGTTTACCAGAGCCTGATCCTGTCTTTCCCCAGGACATTACTTTTGTTTCCATGCTGTTGTTGTTCATGTGTGATGACCCCACATGTGTGATGTGTGGGGTGTCATGAGACTCATTCTAAAAAGATTTGATTTATTCTTTTTTATAAGAAAAATTTGCTAACTCTAAAGAAAAGCCCATTTATTTCTTTTTTACCATTTCAACTTTTAAAACAATTGCATACTTTCATAAATCTTCCCACTTGCCACATATGATTCTAATACCTCTTTATGAATCCCATATATGCGTCTAAATTTGCATAGACAAGATGGCTGGTCATGGTTTTCTGATTTTTTTTTTTCATCTTAAACTGGCCTGGCCCTCAACCCAAAGAACAATATCACAATATATAAAGGTTTGTAACCAAAACATTTTCCAAAATGGAAAAATTGAAAAGTGCTGGAGATCCCTAGGAAAATTTTGCATATTTATGATCCTATGACAAAAATGCCTTGTATTTAGGAAGCGCACTATTCATCATTGCTGTTATTGTCATTATCATTATTTCTTACTGGAGAGAAACAGATCCTCCTCCTTGGCATGCCATCGACATGCTCCAGCTGGATCATCTACAGGAACCTAAATAGCCAGTGATTTGGCACAGATGTTTGACATCACCCACACATAGCAATGAACTTAAAGGTTGAATGCAAAGGTTTTCAGGGTGAATTGCTTGGTTCTGATCACTTTGCATCCCCTCCAGCATTTGATGTCCTGCCCAGCCTCTTGCGGATTCTTTGTTCCTTTACAGTGAGGAGGTACATATTGATGGTTCTACTGAGGAGAGAGATCATGACTATTACAATGCAATCCCAGGGAAGCAGCCACCTGCAGGCGGTGTCTCAGACATGCGGATCAAGGTTCAAACCACAGAACAAATGGCTTATTGCCCTGTACAGTGTGAAAAGTTGTGTTATTTAGTAAGTAATGTTTTATTACTATTGCTATTAGAGCCAGCAGTGGTGTGATTCTGCTCTTGTCATTAGAGCAATTAATGTAGGAATTTCCAAATGTGAGTTTAGAGACATTGTTTTCTTCATCAAATGCATGGCTGGAGAGTGAATCATTGTTGGAGCCTGCACTGGAGGGAAAAAAATTACATATATATATATAAAATCATGTTTAAAAAACACACATACATACATATATAATCATGTTTATATGTGTGTGGTATGCATGCATGTGGAGGCCAGCGATGTCGAGTGTATTCCTCGATTGCTCTTTATTTTCTTTTTTGAGACAGGTCTTCTCACTGAGGCTACAGCTCACTGATTTGCTAAAGTAGCTGGCCAGCAAGTTCCAGGGCTCCTCCTGTCTCTGCCTCTGGAACAATTGGATACTAGGTATGCCCTGCTATATCCGGCTTTTACATGGCTGCTAGGGACCCAAACTCAGGTCCTCATGCTTGTGCAGCAAGCACTTTACTGACTGAGCCATTTCCTCAGTCTCTTGTACCAGATCAGTCTTCTCCTCAATCCCCTAACCACAGCCTCAGTAGATGACTTCTTACCTGTCATCACTGGAAAAGATAGAGCCATCGGACATGCTATTCTAATCTCCTCCACTCCCCACTTCTAAGTCTTCCTGTGGTTTTGCCTCTTTTCCTAAGCAACTATCTCCATGTGGAATCCTTTCCCTGTCATCTGGATCCACTCCCCTCCTACCAACTGCAAGTCCTTGTTCTTTCTGCCCAGCAGCTCTGTCCCAGAGTACCCCTCTTTAGGTTCTTTCCCTTCCACCTGCAAATAAACGTTTACCCCTCCAGCCCAACCATAATGTCTCCTCTTTTCTCTCACAAACTTTTCGAAAGCAGAAAGGTGTGTTGGTCTTTGCTTTCCCATCTGCTCTACACTTCTAACATGTGAACTCTCCTTGACAAGTTGATAGAGATGACGTGTCCCGTTGTCTCCTTACTAATCCTCCTTCCTTTCTCAGTATTCCTCACCTGTTCGGAGTACTTGACATCCACTGGCTGCCTGTCCTTCTTCTGAAACCTGTTCTCTTAACTTCCAAAACATGATTTCATCTTGTTGTTCTCTTCCTGAAGCTCTACCTCCCATTCCAACATTATACTATGAATATTTTCAAATGTACAGAAAACTGAAATATTCGGCTGTGGACTCTCACAGCCTCACTATGTGGATCCTGTAACATCTTATTATACTATTTCTATCACATGTGCTGCCATGTATCTATCACCTGTGCTCCATCTGACTTTTGATACAGTTTAGGGTTAAGTAAAATCCTTTCTTTGTTATGTTTTCTTCCGCCCCCTCCCTGAAAACCCAAGAGCTGCCTTGCCACATTTTCCATGGCTCTGCCCTTGGCCCCCGTCTTGCTTCTGGCATGCTTTCTGTACAGATACTTCCTCTGTTGTCTTCAGCCTTTAGCCAGCTTTTCAACTTGCAATGCCAAATTACACTGATCACTTATCACAACGTTCTACTCTGCATTTTCTCCTTGATTCCAAACTTGATTCTTCTGCTGATTTAGGCATGTTGATTAGGGTACTGCCTACTTTTCACTCATTGTAAGACTGCTTTTTCTTATATTTTGGACCCGGTATCAACTCATTCTTCCAAGATCTAAGATTCTACTATGAAAATATCTTTTTTTTCCTTTTTTTTATGAGAGAGAGAGAAAGGGAATTGGTGCACCAGGGCCTCCAGCCACTGCAATTGAACTCCAGATGCGTGTGCCATCTTGTGTGCAGGTGTGACCTTGTGCACTTGCATCACCTTGTGCATCTGGCTTACATGGGACCTGGAGAGTTGAACATGGGTCCTTAGGCTATGCAAGCAAGTGCTTTAACTACTAAGCCATCGCTTGAGCCTGAAAATATCCTTTTAATCTAACATTTTTACGTTACTGCTTCACCTTTCTAAGTTCTGACCCCGTTTGCTTAGATGATTCTGAAAGTTCCATTCCTGTCACTGCTTTCACTTCCTCAAGCCCTCCTACATATTTCCAAACAAATCTCTTTAAAAACACATACATTACCCTTCTCAAAGATATCAGCAGATCTTTTCTCCATTGCCTAAGGTAGTTACATGTATCAATAGAGCTAACTGAAGCCCTTTGGTATATGTGCTGCCTAAGCAAGTAAAAGCTGAAGCCCTTTGATTGGCTGAGGTTGTCAAGAATGAGAACAAAGCCTGACAGGAACTTCAGTAGAACAGGGCTCTGGTCTCAAAATTAGGGAGAGAAAAGCCGGGTGTGGTGGTGCATGCCTTTAATCCCAGTACTAGGAAGGCAGAGGCAGGAGGATCGCCATGAGTTCTAGGCCACCCTGAGACTACATAGTGAATTCCAGGACAGCCTGGGCTAGAGTGAGACCCTGTCTTGACAAAAACAAAAATAAAAAGCAAAAACAAAAACAAAAAGGTAGAGATTCGCTATATGGTCACTGTTTATACAGATGTCCTGAAAATCGCTTTCTATCTGAAACTTGACTCCTGGAATGTGACTTGTAGAGCCAAAAGCAGGAACCCCCAGGACACAGGACATGGGCAGTCTTTATGACATCCTCCCAATCAGGGCCACTTTTTCACTTCCCACGGATGACCATTAAAGGAATGTACTTTCCACATGATATTTATTGAGGGCCTCTCATGGCTCAGTTTCCAACCTTATCAGAGATATTTGTATTAGATGGTGAAATTCCTATATTCTCATGGAGTAGTTATTTCTTCTTGAACTTTATGAATGTACAGTGTTGGTAAATGTTTCATAATTTGTTGTTTGCACAGCCTGGGAACTCCAAATGCAGCAGTGTATATGAGAACTGTGCGGAACAGAGCAGGGCAATAGGTAGGTACAGAGTTCTTCCCATCTGCCAACCCCTGGCTCCTTCTAAGTCGTGCGTGCGTGTGCGTGTGTGTGTGTGTGTGTGTGTGTGTGTGTGTGTGTGTGTGCCCTTGCTGTTTTAAAATATTTCATGGAAAAGTCAGGTAAATGGAATGAAACATATAAGCCTTTGGCTTCAGGCCAAAGGAAGCCTAGAATGCCACGAGCATATTTCTAGAAACTGCCCTGGTTCTCCCTTGGTCTTATGTCATCTACCATTCTGATGGCTGTGTCTTGTGGGGTTTTACACTACTCTAACATCATGAAAACTCTCACTGGGAAAGGTGTTTCTTTTGCTTAAAACTCAAGGGAATTCCATTGCAAAGATCACATGGTAAACTAATATGGAAATTGGTGCCTGGAAAATCCATTAGAAGTAAGACATATATCCCTAAGGTCCTGTAAGTGCACCCAGACATGTGAACATACTTTGTAATAAAAAATGGTTTGGAGCCTGAGATATATTTTTCCACAGAATTAACTTAATTACAATGGCTAGCTCTCACATGTGTGCACTATTTTCTACTATTCTGCTTTGTTTATACCTGGGGGGTAAATGTATGTTTCTAAAATGACAAACTGGGAGCCTTTCAGAATATTTAGGTGAGAGATGATGTCTTTAATTGGAAAAATTTCCTTGGGCTGGCTGTTTTCCTCCCCTGAGTCACCGAGATACAACATTGTTTCTGTCGAAAAGCAGAGTCTGTTACAATGGGGAGCCAAACTGCCAGGAAGTAATCTCACAGCTCAGTGGGTTAGAATACTACCCCTCTTCCTCTTATGGCAAGAGAAAGTGCCTTATTCTAGCATTCCTTCATTACCAGACAGCCATAAGTCAGGCATTTCTGTCTTGGCACCTGACTAGTACTGCTTAGGTATATGTGTATCTGAAATTCTTGGCCAATGAGCAAAGTAATCAATAGCCAAAATAGCAAATTCATGGATTTTGTGGTACAGAAGCCCTTGATAAATATCTATATAAATATTTGCAATAAGGCTTGGCTTTTTCCTCCCAATACTTTTACTCAAATATTGGCATAAGTCAGGTGTGGTGGCGCGTGCCTTTAATCCAGCACTTGGGAGACAGAGGTAGGAGGATTGCCATGAGTTCGAGGTCATGCTGAGACTACATGGTGAATTCTGGGTCAGCCTGGTCTAGAGTGGACCCTACCTCTAAAAACCAAATAATAAAATAAAAATAAATAAATAAATAAATAAATATTGGCTTAAAATTTGCATTCTCAGTATACAATAAATACTGTAATATTTAATCCTTTCAACTGTACCTTATAGATATGAAAATGGAGTCTCACATTAATTACCTTGCCCTAGGCAATGCAAATAGTAAGAGGTACCATAGGGAATTGAACTCAGGTCTATATAAATTTAGAAGCAGACCTCTTTGTTATTATAAGAATACTTGATCATATTCTACTTGCAATAAATTTTTATGGGCAGACACTGCTAAATACATGATTGTCCAATCATATGTTTCTGGGTGCTTATTATATTTTTTACTTTCTAAAGTTCCCATCTTAATAGTAAATTTTTCATTAAAAATAGCTAGCAAAATAGAGTATTTCCTTAATATTCAAATTAAATAAAAATGAAAATGCTGATTTTTTTGGCAGGGGGTGGGTTTCAAGGTAGGGTTTTGCGCTAGCCCAGGTTGACCTGGAAGTCATTATGTAGTCTCAGGGTGGCCTTGAACTTATGGCGATCCTCCTACCTCTGCCTCCTGAGTGTTGGGACTAAAGATGTGTGCCGTTATTCCCCACCAAATGTTAAATTTCCTCAGTTTATGAGTGCTTAAACCTGAAATTTGTGTTACTTACAGTAATAGATTTACTCTGTTTATATTTTTTTTCTTCTACCAACTTTCTTTTAGGCAGATTTGATGGGTTCATAGAGTAATGTTTGGAACAAAAATTTTGAGAGGAATAATGGCTGTTATGTGTGGCTAAGCTTTCCCTGAACACAGTTTAACCTAGAATTATTTTAAATTTTGGCATGCAATAGCATACTTAAAAAGTAAGATCACATGCCAGGTGTGGTGGTGCATGCCTTTAATCCCAGCACTCAGGAGGCAGAGGTAGGAGGATCACCATGAGTTCGAGGCCACCCTGAGACTACATAGTGAATTCCAGGTCAGCCTGGGCTAGAATAAGATCCTACCTCAAAAAAAAAAAAAAAAAAAAGGTAAGAAGATCACATTGTACACTATACTATGATGGTACATTTGTACCAAAAAACGCACTCCAGATGCATGCATCACCTTGGGCATCTAGCTTACATAAGTCCTGGGGAATTGAACCTTGGCAGGCAAGCACCTTAACCACTAAGCCATCCCTCCAGTCCAAGAATGGCCATTTTCCAAGGAGTCTGGATATGGATATGAGTGCTTTGTAATGCTTTAGGATGGTAAGCAGTGTGGCCAGGTCAGCTTTTGAGGAAGCAGATGAGCTAGCATCTTGTGAGAAATGGTGATTCAGAATCTTTAGAATATGATGGGATCAAGTATGCTCAGAAAAAGAATGATAAATAACTGAGTAGAAAGCCAGTTTTCATTCAGTTGACAGTTTTAAAAATATTTTTATTTTTAGTTTTATTTATTTATTTGAGAGACAGATGTAGGCAGATAGAGAGAAGAGAATGGGCATGCCAGGGCCTCCAGCCACTGCAAATGAACTCCAGATGCTTGTGCCACCTGTTCCTGGGTACTGGGGAATTGAACCTGGGTCCTTAGGCTTCACAGGCAAGCACCTTAACCGCTAAGCCATTTCTCCAGCCCTAGTTGACAGGGTTTTTTTTTTTTTTTTGGACACTTTTTCTATACTAGACATTGAAAATTCAGAAGATAAATAAATGGGTTCTAGGCTTTCCTTGGAGACTCATCGTATTTGCAGTCTAAAGGGTGAATACAACTAAACAGATACAGTATACTATGGAATGGAGAGAAGATTCTGGAAGACTTCGAGATAGTGATGGCTGCAGAACAGAATGGCGCAGGGCACACAGGAGGTAGGTAAAGGAAAGGGAGGAGAAAAGATGCAGGAAGAGATGAGCATCTGCATAACACAACACGTAAACGGACAGGAGAGAACAGACAGAAACCCTCTTTCATCTCTTTCATGAGCATATTGAGACAGCAGGCACTATGTCCAGTGTCTCACCAACACTCGATTTAAATCTTTCAACTGTACCTATAGATATGAAAATGGAGTCTCACATTAATTAACTTGCCCTAGGCAATGCAAATAATAAGAAGTACTATAGGGATTTGAACTCAGGTCTATATAAATTTAGAAGCAGACCTCTGTGTTACTATAAGAATGCTTGGTCATATTCTACTTGCAATAAATTTTTACGGGCAGACACTGCTAAATACATGATTGTCCAATCATATGTAAGATATATATACATATGTACACATATGCATACACTATTATACGGGAATTACAATATACTTGACAATTTTAAAATTAGAATTGATGATAAACATTTTCAAAAATATTTTATTTGCAAGCAGAGACAAAGAGAGAAGAGAGGGGAGAGAGAATGAGCACATCAGGGTGTCAAGCTGCTGCAAACGAACTCCAGACACATGTGCCACCCTGTGCATCTGGCTTAACATGAGTACTGGAGAATCAAACTCATTCCATCAGGCTCCACAGGCAAATGCTTAACCAGTGAGCCATCTCTCCAGCCCCAATGATAAACATTTTTGAAAATTATTGCTAATCACAGTAGCTGCATGCTATCATTCAGTGATATCTCAAGGCCCAGCATTTAGAATATTCATAGATAAAGAAAATAGGTATCAATCTATATTTCAAATCTTGATAAATTAACTTTGGGGAAAAATTATAATTCAGAGACAAAATTTTTAATCTGATCAGGTCATTACTGTTTTTAAGCTCATAATGCAGCTGACAGGAGCTTGTACTAAAAGAATTATCTTCAGTCATTGATGTCTTTGCAATGATCTTTTCATCACCTTCAGTTTGTGAACATAAGTTTAAAGTAGATATTATAACTCATAAATCCACTTAAATAAGCAAATAGATAGTACCACATGTCACAAAATGCACAAATACAATGTCCTGTTGGCCTCTCCCTCTGTAGAGACCCTGTTCCTCCCCAGAACACCCTATGTATGAAGTATGACACTTGACAGGATGACAAGTAACAGCTGACAAGCAGACCAGTATGAAGCAGATGATGGTAGTAAGCCTGTAGACTTCCAACTGGGCTTCCCTTACTCCAGGTATTCATAAGTTCCCATACTGTAAGTGATATAAGAACTATGGCTCACCAGGATGTGAAATACAATGTGAGGCTGGTCCTCTTTGGACTACATTGAAGGAATTTAATGACTGAAGCAGCAGAAGGACTAGAGTCATTCTTGTTCTGTGGCAAGACAAGGTAGGTTGCAGTGGACCATCACTACATCCTGTATAGCCTCATGTGATCCTGTAGTACAGACGGAAACAATGAATGTGCTTGTTTAAATGGAGAAGAAGCATTTTGATGTTAGAGAGTACCGTATGCCATCAGCTCATGAAATACTGTGCATTTGATACAGTAATATGCCAGGCACATGAAGGGTCGCAGCTGTGAACAAAGCAGACATTATTCTTGCTGCTTTGGAACACGAAGTCAAGATACAGTTCAGCTCTTAAACAAATAACAGGCATGAAAAAATTAATTACTGTTATGGACTGGCCCATGGATGCCAAGTGTCAGCTTCTAGGAAAGCAGAGGCCTCATCTAGTCTGCAGTCAGGGAAGGATCTCCAGAAGCAAAAGATGTTTAAGTTAGCATCTGCAAGACAGAAATGTTGGAAATGGGAGATAAAAGCATGCCAATCAAAAGTGACAGTCCTTATGTGGAGATAATGCTGAAGGAAAGCCAGCATGATCCTGAAGAGACAGGGGAGAAGAGAAGCTGGTGGATAGAACAGGGGTTAGAGCCTGTGAGAGTCTGAGAAGCAACTGGGAAATAGGATTGATTTTCAATTTTAAAAGACCATTTTGGGCACAATATTTAGTGTAGGATGAAAGGGGTTGGGAAGCATGTTAAACACAGAGTAGGTAGCCTAAAGGCAGAGTCCATTCCATTGAATGACAGAGTTAAATCCCAGCGATCAATACAAGGGTGAACTTGGCAAGAAAGCCCTTGGGGAATAGAAAAGAGTTTCCATTCTTAAGAACTTAATTTTGAGCTGGGGAAATGGCTTAGTGGTTAAGGCATTTGCCTTGGAAGCCTAAGGACCCTGGTTCAATTCCCCAGGACCCACGTAAGCCATCTGCACAAGGGGGCACATGTGTCTGGAGTTTGTTTGCAGTGGCTAGAGGCCCTGGTGTGCCCATTCTCTCTTTCTCTATATACACCTCTTCCTCTCTCTCTTTCTCAAGTAAATAAATAAAATATTTTTAAAAGAATTTAATTTTATTTATGCATGCATTTATTTACTTTTAAGTTAACTTAATACAGAGGGCATAAAAATTCTGAATTAAGTAAAAAGTTCTTGTAATGGGGGGTTAGCAATAGATACTCATGTTCAATATGAGGTATATTTTACTTATTCCTGGGCTGCCCTCTAAGCAAGATTGGTGCTATTTGCTTACACAATTGGTCCTTTTCATTCCATGGCCATTTACCTTCCGACTTTATTGCTTTTCTCCTGTCTACTTTTGAGAGTGCAATGAGGTATGAGGCAGAGAAGGAATGGCCAAAGAGAGAAGGTAGTTTTTCCTCAGACTGATGCCTACCAAACCTAACAGTTAGAGTTCAATCCTTGTTTGGAATAAGTATGCTTACAGCTTCTTATCAATCTTCAACTCAAACATGATTTACTGTTCACATAGCAAAAATATAATACTTTGACCTCTATTAATCACTATAGGTAATTCCCATGAAAGAGGGGTGCAGTCTCAATGTGATGCCTCATTAATGAAGCATTCGTGTCAAGTGGATCTCTTAGATGACCGGTGCTACATTAACACGCAGGCTCTTCCACGTACACTTGGCTGTGCTCCAAAGCAAAGCTCTCCTGAGCCCCAGGGGAGCTGGTGGCATGGCAGAAGTAAGTACCTATCAATGGTCTATATTCCTTTCTTGGTCCCATGGCAACAAATAACCACAAATTCAAGTGTTATCTCTGCTTCAGCTTTATACCTTATTCTAGTCTCTTATGTGCCACACTCAAAGACTTCACCACATTCTCTTCAGCTGTTTTCAAGGCAACGAGTACTCCCATGGTGGACCCCATTCATCAAACATGAATGCACCTCCACGCCACATAGAGGAGGATGGCCACCCTGGATTCCTCCCTCAGACACTCTTCCTCCTGATGCCTCAGTTACCTGCCTAGCAGCAAGCCCCAGGCTACCACTGCCACCGCTATGCACCATGTGGGGAAGGATGGCCACATTGGGGTTTCCCCCATGGAAACTCCCTCCCCAGCCTCCACTGCATGCCTTGCTGACCAGAGCCAGGACCATGCCACGCCCCCCCAAACTCATCTTTGGTTCTGCCATGTCTCACGTTGAGCACCAAGTCATGGGAAACTTTTCCCCTGGGGAGACATGGGCACACATATTCACCCCAAATTAGGCTCAGATGGAAGACCAAAGTATATTTACACCAAAACCAGTTCAGTGAACCAGTGAGTTTATTGGGGGGTAACTTACAGAGCATATAAGAATGTGGGGTCCCCAAAGCAGCCACTTTGATGGAGATTCCTGCGTCAAAATTAATCCTTGATTGCTCCTCCCTCAGCCTCAGGATGAGGGCTTACCGTGCATGAGGACCCCAGAGCAGCTGTACCACGGGGAAGTCTCATTCCACCCTGCCTGACAAGTTCCCTGTGGTTGCTTTTAGAAGCTCCTTGTCCCTGTCCTGTGTATGAGACCACAGAGAAGCACTTCAGGGGGCTCACTGTATCAGGGTTTCCCCACAGAAGCTCCTCCCTCAGCTTGGGGGTAAGGGCTTACTTACAGAGCATGGGTATCCCAAAGCAGCACTTCAGTGGGGCTCACTATACCAGGATTACCCCATGGATGCTCCTCCCTCGGTCTTGGGGTGAGGACTTACTTACATAGCATGGAGACTCCAAAAATCTGCTCTATGGAGCTCATTGTGTTGAGATTAACCTGGCAGATACTCCTTCCTCAGTCTTGGGGTGAGGGCTTATCCTCAGAGCATGGAGACTCCAGAGATACCACGTCAATGGAGCTCACTGTTCCAAGATCTTTATATATGCACCCTCATGTTATGGGATCTTGTGCTGGTACAAGGAGCACCTAAATCTCAGGTACGGGTCTGATGACCTTCCCCACACCATCTCTTGTGCGTTAGCCCAGCTGCTTTGGATAAAGCTGGCAATAGTTGTTTATACCTTTCAATGCAGAGGAAATTTGCCATACATCAGTAGCAACTGCCAATCCTCCTTGGCTTGCAAGCACGTGATTACAATTTCTGCATCAGCTATCACACTCTCTTTCCCCCTTGTCGTCTTACAGAGAAACTATCACTTTTTTTTTTGGAGACAGTCAGAGAGAGAGAGAGAGAGAGAGAGAGAATGGGTGCGCCAGCAGCCTCTCAGCTGCTGTGAATAAACTCCAGGCATGTGTGCCCACTTGAGGGCAACTGTGGCATTGCGCCCTTGTGTCACTTTGTGTCTGGCTAAACGTGGGACCTGGAGAATTGAACAGGCGTTCTTAGGCTTAGCAGGCAGGCGCCTTAACCACTAAGCCATTTCTTCAGCCCAAACTATCGCATTTTTGATGGGTGAAATGGTTACATGAAATAGGATCATCTCATCTCAAGATCCTTAATTATATCTACAAAGACCCTTTTGACAAATTAGTTCACTTCTTGATTAAGACTTGAGCATATCTTTTTGGGGACTGGTATTTAATTTACTACAATAACTCTCATATTAATGAAGAATATCTTATTGTAGTCATGTTTAGGGAGTTAAAAGATTATTTCCTGATCTTGGGCCTTCACCATTGTTAACAGGTCAGAATTTTGTGGAGCTATTTTGAATTTCAAAGATTTTGGCATATTGTTTTAGAATAATTGTTTTAAAATATTTGAATTTATTCTCATGTTTTTGTTTTGTGTTTTTGATGAAGGAAGAGGCTGTTAAAGCCAGAAAACAATTTTGAATTTGTTTATTTGTATGAGAAACAATGGCCACTATTTTTATTCTGTTTAGTGGTGGTGTTAATTATATTCACCTTGTTAAGTCATTTATTTAGGACAAAATAAGATAGCTTCTCTCTTTAACCATATACTATGGGTAAAATACAATATTACAAATATCATGTTCCTACCAAATTGCTTCCCAGGAGTACATGCATAAATATGAAAATTAATTAATTAATTAAAGCTCCAAGCCAACTATCTTCTAAAAAATAAGTAAACAAAAATGCTTTTCATAAAATTTTGAAGCATCTTGGGTTCAGAGAGTGGCTTGATGTCAAATTTGTTTTTTTTTTTTTTAAGATTTTATTTTTATTTATTTGAGACAGAGAGAGGGCAACAGAGATAGGGAGAGAGCGAATGGGTGTGCCAGGGCCTCTAGCCACTGCAAACGAACTCTAGACATGTGCACCCCCTTGTGCATCTGGATTACGTGGGACCTGGAGAATCAAACCCGGTCCTTAGGTTTTGCAGGCATGTGCTTTAACCACTAAACCATCTCTCCAGCCCAAATTTGGTTTTCTTGAAAGTTGGGGAGTCAGTCACTGAGAAAGCCCTTTCACTAACCAGGAAGTTTCTCTAGAAATGCAAAGGCAGCTTTCCAGCTAGTATGGCTACAATGGCAAGAAAGAGTTTAAAAGGAGGTTTGGGGGTGGGGTGGGAACCTGGGCCTCAACAGACAACTTTAACTCTCTAGACTAAGTGAACCACCACTATAAGCCAGGTTGCTTGGCACCTAATCTAACCTGGTTGGGCTCTCTGGTAGCAGATATTCATGTGGAGGCTGGCCTACAAGGTCTTTATGGGCATGAATATCAGGAAGCAAACGGAGGAAGTAGGTCTGGGCAACAGAGGAGGTAAAATTATAATGCACGTCTGTGAGAGCCTTGGCCAAACTCATATAGAGCTTGTGTGGTTTGTCAGAGTCCTCCTACATTGGGCCTGAATGCATAGGTCTTTAGAGCCCCATGTATCAGTCTAGAAATAGGTCACTCCAGGGAGGGAAAGCCTTTGGCCACCAAGGAAGACCCTGAAGACTAGAGGCTGACTGTTGCATGTGAACGAAGATCCCCATCATGCAACTCCACAAGGGACAGCTCATGAGATTGGTGAAGGAGTATAAAATGAATTCAGATTTTTGTAGCAAGCTCACTAAGTTATTCAGTGAGAAATATCCTGTGTGGATAAGGTAATAATTGTTAAAAGGATGGTTTTTAATGTAATTTTGTATGGGTACACCCTTGGTAGCTCCTTTTTACAAACTTCCCGGAAATACAACATCTTAGAACTTTATTTGGTATCTGGCCTAATTTAAGTGTTCTGGGATATTTTTGATTCATAACTATAGCTTTCTTTATAATTGAGTATTCACTGTTAAAAATATGTCTAGCTTGACACTTTATACTGTTGCCCAATCCACTGCCTCTTAAAGTGTACTAAATAAACCTGTCTTCTTTCTAAAAAATGTATAACTGAAGCAAATAGCCTTTTCTCATAGAGCATTCAATAAGTTGAAAAGGTAAAATTATTCCGTAACACAATTCCTATTAATAGTTGAAAATAAGTAAGGCCTGTCTTGTAAAAATTTATTTTTCTGATTCCAGTCTTTTTTTTTTTTTTTAATTCCACTCTCTCTCTTTTTCTTTAGTGGTGACATGTTGAACCACTTATGGTCTATTTATCCTTGTTTCCTATTAGGGTTTAATGTACCATAGCCCTCCTGGGCTTTTTACTGCCCCCTTGCGGTTAATTTCATCCTGCCACTCCTCCCTCCAAAAAAAATTAAATACAAGTCCAAATGCATTAAAAAAAAAAAGTTTAAGAAAATTTTATGATGAAATAGAGGAAGGGTAACTTTTTCCACACCTTAATAAAATACCTTAGATAGACCTTCAGTCTTTTCTCTGTAATGTTTCCTCCTGTTCTCTTCTTTCCTCCCTAAAAATTCTTTTTAGCTTTCTTTGTCCAGATAAACTTACTAATCAGTACACTATAAAAATGAAACAAAAGCAAAACAAACACAGAGGTTTGACAATGTTTTAGGTGTACTCTTGGGGCTCCTTCATTTCTCCTGTCACACTGCTAACATAAGGAAACTTCTGAAAAAAATTAAAAATTAAAAAGAAAGAAAACTTCTGACACAATCTTTGTTTTATTTATTTTATTTTTTTTACAATGGCAGAAGGGTTTGTTTACGTCTACTACGATCTAATTTCTATCTCTACTTACTAAAAGCTTTAGTTTAAGCTCTCATAACCAAGGAAGCCCTCAAATACTATAGTGTTAAAAGGACTGAAGTTTATTTCTTTCACCTAATGTTTTGCATATTGATGGTAAGGCAGGATTTCCGTTTTTTTTTTCTTCCTGGTGTTTTTTAATAATGAAAAAAGGGGATTTATTCGATGCAGCCACATTGGGAAGAGGGACAGAGATATCCAGCAGCCCCCTTCCATATCTATCTTCAGGGCCCTGATAGGAGGTTTTGGTTTCAGAAGATACACATGCATAAGCAGTGCCAGTTATCACGGGGCTGTCCTGCCCATCATCATGGTCTGGGTCCAGTATCTTGTACAAGGTGGTTTAACAACTTGTCAGCACTGGGTGAAATCTCTGAGAAGGAAAGTTTCCCCTCTTGCTAGTGTTGGAAATGAGTCTGGAGCTCAAGAATGACCACACAATTCAACATATATTGGCAAGGCAATGTTTACTCCTGCAGAAGGGTGCATAGCTTTTAAAGAGTCCAGGCAAGCAGGCATACCAGCAGGAAGTCGCAGGCACGGTCCTGGGCATTATTCTGGGTCAGACTTTGGCCTCAGAATCCCAAGTGATTGACTAAAATATATTTTTAAAAAAACACATTTTCTAGGGGATACTTAAAGGAACAGAAGATGTCAGGACATTTTACCAAATGTAGAAGTAGAAGCTTTGTTTTCAAGGACTATTGACTCTTCTGGTTTCAAGAATGAATGACTCAGGAAGGGGGCCAGAATGGCATCCTTCCAGAATTGAGTTTCTCTATATTTTTAACCCTTTTCACAGAAAAGATAGCCTGTCTTTTCCTCTGTGTTCCTCACAGAAGCACCAGGCTTCAGCTATTTCTTTGTCATGACATGAAATTTCCCAATTCCTTGGGGTTCCTTGTTTTAATAGTCCGATAGCCAAAGGAAGGGAATAAGAATCTCTTTAGAATATTTTTCTTTCTTCCAGGCTGGTCACATTTTCCCAACTCTTTTATTTAACACCTCAATCTAGTGGTGAAACTTGTCTATATCTGAAACAAAAGTCATAAACAAAATATAAATAAGAAGCAAGGTTAGGACACACTCAGTTATTGACAAGTAATTGTACATAAGAACCATTTCCAGTTTTTCTTATTGTATTTTAATTTTTGTGTTGTGTTGTGTTGTGGGGTGTGTGTGTGTGTGTGTGTGCCTGCTACATCTTAAGACAGGGTTTTTTTTTGCCACTGCAAATAAACTGCCAGACTGCAAATGAACATGAGACTAGCTGACCTGAGAGCTTTATTTAGATTCTCCTGGTTCTCTCTTCCATTATCATAGGCATGCTGGGAACACAGACGCATGCACCCTTTTGCATCTGGCATTGGATGGAATTGACCCCAGACTAGCAGGTTTATAAGCTAGTACCTTTAACTGCTGAGCTATTGTCCCAGCCCCAAGAACTATTTCTTTATAATCTTTTGGCTTTAGTTACTTTTGGAAAGTCTGGCATAAGTAATTCCATCTCATCGGTTTGATTCAGAGTCTTACCATAAAAACCTAGGCTAGCCTCAAACTTATGATTCTCCTGCTTCAATTTCCCAAGTGCTTGTGACAGAGGTTAGGAGCAAGGTAACCTTCTTTTTCAGGTATTCAGTTAGAGACAGTGTGCCAGAACATAAAACATACATGCTGCCCTGCCCTGCCCTGGCAGAACAAGAATCCCAGTCTGATTCACGATGTAGATAAAGAATAGCTTCTTGATTCTTCCTCTTAATTCTTCAGTCTTTTCCCTCTTTCTGAGTCATTTTGAGTCTGTCCTTTCTGAGTCTGGGTTCTCCTCCTGGGCCCCCCAAATAATTCAAGGTCTTTCATAAACATTTGAACTTGGTAATGAGGCTTGGTAATGAACTTGGTAATTGAATACCTAGGTTATAAAAAGACCGGAACCACGTTGCCACATGGAATTTTCTTCTTGGGACTCTGCTCAGCCGGGGGATTTTCCCCCTTAGCTTGGGAGCTTCTCTGCTTCTAATATCTCATATTTCTTTCTCTTAAAATAAACCTTAATTTCACTTTATTTGTGTCTACACTTTTTAGTTATTTGATAATTGTAAGGGTCTTACCATGAAACCTAGGCTAGCCTCAAACTTAGGTACCTCCTGTTCCAGTTTCCCAAGTGCTAGAATTACAGGTAAATACTCCCATGCTCATGACTTCATTCCAATTCTGACAACTTTCCTGCTTGACTCTGAAAATATTTTCTGAAGACATTGCTGTTTAACCATCTCATGGCTTGATCTCTGTAGCTGTTCATCATCAGATAAAATCTGCCCTTCTCTTTTTTTTAAAAAAAATTATTTATGATCTGCAAGCAGACAGAGGTAGAGAGAAGAGAAACAGACAGAGAGAATGTGAGTGCCAGCCTCTAACACTGAAAACAAACTGTAGATGCATTTGCCACTTTGTGTATCTGGCTTTATGTGGGTACTAGGGAATCAAACCAGGGTAGTTAAGTTTTGCAAGCTAGTGCCTTAACTGCTGATTCATCTCTCCAGCCTGAAATCTACCATTATTGACATCTGGCTTATATCTCTTCACGGTGAAATTAGAGAAGGGACTGAGTTTAGAAGGCACCTGAGTTTAGAAGGAGTTTCCAGGTTCTTGTGTCTCAGGATGAAGAATTGTATGAGACTCACAGTAAGGTAAGCTTATTAAGTTTATTAAGCTTATAGTAAGTTTATTAAGAAAGAGAAAGACACTTCTGAGAGTGATAAGGGGCTAGTGAGCTAGAAAGGTCATACACTCAAAGAGTGCTGGGCCACAAACCTCCTGTCCTTTTAGCAGTCCTTTGGATAGCATCTGTTTTTCCCAAGTTTATAGATTTTGGGCTTTTTTTCACACAAGCCCCATTGTTACACGCAGCCAGCATTGGAAGGCTTCCCGTCTTCTGGTTGTTATCACCTCCTTTTATATGTTGATCATGATGTAGCTTTCCAAGTCCCTGTGCTCCTGACACAATAGTGCCTTTTTGTGTTCTCATCACATCTGTATTAAGCTAGTGGAAAAGAAAAAGGCAAGAGTAATGTGTGAGAATTCCCTTAAAGGATATGACCCAGAGTGGCCAAAATCATTATTCCTCTGCCACTGGCACAACTCAGGTATGTGGCCCCACTTACCTGTAAGGGAGACTAGAAAGTTCTTCTGGCTGACTGCCTTTAAATTTAGGAGTCATGCAATATAGTGAGAAGGAGGATGGAGACAGATATTTGCTAGCTGTCTCTTCCCTGACACCCCTTTCTACCTCTTGAATATCCATGAGCTATTCTTCTCATGTAGATCTCCACAGTTATGGCACATAGCATTTAACGGAGATTGCCAATGTTCACCAAGTTGTCTGCCCTCTCCACACTCAGGCCTAATGGTGGAATAAGATGACTGCACAAAAAACTCACATTCACAAAGGCAACAGTGCAACAGCATGAGGATATTGTGTTTGTCAAATCCCAAGGCAGTCATTCTGAAGACGTTCTGAGCTAGAGTGGAGACAGCATTGCTTGGCCCCTGGCTCAGCATTATGATTTTGTTGTCTGTTGTCTTCTGAGGACATGGACTGTGCTCTCAGGGCTGCTCCTACTACTATCCTCCCTGTGCACACTGCCAGTAGAGGCTGGAGACTGTCTTTCTTGGAGTCTTCACCATGTTTGCAGCCTCCTTCCCATTGGTGTGGGCATAAGAGGATGAAATTTGTTTCAAACCCCTTAGACAAGGAGCCTTTGTGAGCTCTTTGGCAACATAACTTCCTCAAAAACTTAGTGGGATTCCACTTTATTTGATTACGATTCTTTCCATGTGAACTTTTATAAAACATTCTTTTATTACCCAGAGGGATCTGTAGAAATATACCCATAGTGTCTCTTTCTTGTTCGGTTCATCAGTCCTACTTTAAGTTTATTAATTCTGTTGATCTTCCTGAAGTATCTGAGTTTAAATTTTCTGTTCTGTTTTTCCATTTCATTAATTTACTATCAATTAATTATTGTGTCTCCATGTTACTCTCTTGGATTAATTTTCCTCTTTATTTCTATTGTATTTCCTTCCATAGGCTTTGTAAATTTGTTTTCATAATGAAATATTTGTTATATTTAACCCTTCATTTCCATATGAACTAGAGGATCTGATTTTAATTTTGTTCATGTGAGTCAGTTTTTCAAACACTTTTGGTCAAATACTCTCTTTTCTCCCCTAATGTCACAATGTGACACCATATTTCTGTCTATATGCTTCTATTTCTGGGACCTTTATTATTCCTTCTCTGTTGGGCCAGTTATCTATTATATAACAGCATACTAGCTACTGTATACTATTTGACTTGTCTTGGTAATTTTCCATAGATACATAATTCACCCTTTACACTATAAATAATATTTCTTTGGGTACTACCTCAACCTCTCATTTTTGCTAAACTTTTCATGCCATTTAAAAAAAATATTTTTATTTATTTGCAAGGAAAGAGAAAGACAGAGAGAGAGAGAAAGAACGAACCAGGGTCGCTAGATGCTGCAAATGAACTCCAGATGCATGCACCACTTTGTGCATCCAGTTTTATGTGGTTATAGGGGAGTTGAATCCAGATCGTTAGGCTTTGCAGACAAGCACCTTAACTGCTGAGCAATCTTTCCAGCCCTATGTCATTTTTTGAGCCAAATCTTTAGATGCTTTATGGGGCTGGGTGTGGTTGTGCACACTTTTAATCCCAGCACTTGGGAGGCAGATGTAGGAGGATCACTGTGAGTTCAACGCCAGCCTGAGACCAATTCCAGGTCAACCTGGCTAGAGTGAGACTCTACCTCAAAAAAAAAAAAAAAAAAAAAAAAAAAAAAAGTAAACTTTATGGGATTAAGTGAATTTTTCCTCTCAATATTACAAATAAGGTCATAATTTATTATTTTCATGTAAATAAATTCCCACTGTATATTTTTCACACACTCAATAGTCCATTGTAATACACGATTTTCTCAATCTTCATAGGTTTCATAACTGAGAGCTATCTTGCTTGCCAAAATTTAGTTGTAGCCCTCAAGTCAGTAGAGTGCTTTGGTAGTGATCTGCAGACATTCACAGAGCATCAAAACCTTTGAGTCATCTAGCTGGTGGGGTGTGTGGGTTCCCCACTGCCCTTCCTGCCTTTTTTTTGCACCAGAGTGAGGGCTATGCCAACAAGCTTCATGCCCTGCACTGCCTGCCCCATGCTGGTACACACTTAGCTTGCCATGACCATAGATGAGTGGGGATGAGCCTCCTGGAAAAATCCATAAACAAAAAAGTCCCCTCCAAAGCTGGCAGCCTTCTTCTACCTTCCCACTGGCTAAAGCCCCTGTGAGGGCTGCTCAGCACCTGGATCTTGGCCTTACCAGCCCCAGCAAGGGCTGCTCAGGGCAGAAAGAGAACACTCATCCAGAAACCCAGAGTTGGCATCTGGGTTGGCATAAAGGAGGGAGGCCTTTGTCCAGGTACCTGTCTTACATGTGCAGTTTTCCTGCTCTAGACAAGACATTGGTACAGAAAAGTCTGGTCAAGACTTTCCACCCTGGAGTAACAGTAGTGCTTTGAGGGACCAAAACTTTCTGGTGCTTACTGATGGCTGGAGGGATGCTGTGAAATCACTGGTGCTACTGAGGAGTTAGTGACCCCCACTCGAAAATTTCCTGTCCCCAGGGGCAGAGCCAAGTTGCTCTTTGGATGCTTCCCACACTGGATGGAGTGAATAGCAAAGGTCTTCAAGGAACAAAGGAGATAAAGACTGCAGAACATGAATCCAAGGTGCATGCCACAGCCCTGCTACTGTCTGTTCTATTTATGGATACTGTAATTAAATTTTAAAGTTTAAAAAATGCAAAAAAAAAAAAAAAAAAAAAGATCATTTGAGTCATCCCAGCTGAGGTCAGATCAGGGAAAGCTCTACCTTATTTTGGTTTGCATGCTATAAAGCATGATGAGGCATGCTTGTAATCCTTGTATTTGGGAGTTTGAGTCAGGGGGATTACCATGAATTCAAGGCCAGCTTAAGTTACATTAGTAAGACTTCATAAGTAAACAGGGCTGGAGAGATGGTTCAGTGGTTAAGGTGCTTGTCTGCAAAGGCTGACAACCTGGGTTTGATTCTCCAGTACCCTTGTAAAGCCAGGTGCACAAAGTGGCACGTGCATCTGGAGTTTGTTTGCAGTGGCTGGAGGCCCTGGTGTGCCCATACTTATTCTCTCTCTGTCTCTGTACTTTCAAATAAACCAAAAAAAATTTAATTTATAAAATAGCTTGGTATGGTGGTACACACCTTTAAGAATTTGGGAGGTAGAGATAGGTGGTCTGCCATGAGTTCCAGGCCACCCTGAGACTACATACTGAATTCCAGGTCAGCCTGGGCTAGAGTGAAACCCTTCCTTAAAAACTAAAACAAAACAAAACAAAATTTATAAAATAAACAGGGGCTGGAGAGATGGTTTGGCAGTTAAGGCACTTGCCTGCAAAGCCAAAGGACCTAGGTTTGATTCCCCATTACCCACGTAAGCCAGATGCACAAGGGGGCACATGCATCTGGAGTTCGTTTGGAGTGGCTACAGCCTCTGGCGCACCCATTCTCTCTGTATCTGTCTCCTCTCTCTCTCTCTCTCTCCCTCTCTCTCTCTCTCTGCCTCTCTCTCTCTGCTTGCAAATAAACACATAAATAAATAATAAGATAAATGTAAAATAAATAAACAGGCACACAAACCCAAAACAACAAACCAAAAACCCGTGTCCTTTGTGATATATTTAGTGCCTAAGTTTTCACATTTTTTGCTTTTTATCAATGATTTCACTGTTTGAAATAATTTCCAAGCATGGAACTGAAGTTCTGGCTAGTATTTTCTTTATTTTTAAAATACCACATTTTATTTAGATTTTACAAAGGAGTGTGGAAAGGGGAAGGCTGAGGGGTGTGGGGAAATAAAGTGGGGAGAAGAGAAGTACACCACATAGAACCAAAAAGCCCATGTGGGTCACATGTAACTCAGGAGTCCATGTGACCAGATAGGGATCTGGGGAAAAAAGTGTGGAAAGAAAAGAGAAAAGAAAGTTCAAGGGGCTCCTGCCATGTAGGGAGTCTGGAGGGGATAAAGGAACCCATGCAGAAAGTAAGGGCTAGTGGGACCTCTTGGCTGGGCCTGGGCCTGAGCCTGGGCCAAACCAGCCCAGGCCCCGCCAAGGGAAAACTCACCCCCAGCTGGAAGTTCCCAAGTGATCAGAAAGCCTGCCTGGCTAGTATTTTCTAAGAGCAAGAAGACTGATATGCTTCTGTAGAAAATGCGTGCTTTAGATAAGTGTTGTTCAAGTATGAATATAGTACATTGTTCACTGTGAACTCTGTGTTAGTCAGCTATAAATAATAAACAAAGTATCTTTAAACACAAACCCACATAAAATAAGATCGTATATTGACTGGTGAAAATGTTGTGACCTGAGACTTACAGTAATAGAAACTCTATACTTCCTTTAGGACTAATGGTTTAGGTTTCACTAAGTCAGTGTTTATTGCAACTTCAGAAAACATAATTACTGCAAATAACCAGAACTGAATGTACTTACAATTCTCTTTAGTAGGAGGTAAAAATAATTATAACATGCTGGGAAAAGAGTGTAGGCTTTTGAAAACTGAAGATTTCCCCCCAGCCTTGACACTCCTCCAAGTTTGTATCTTCTTCTGATTATGTCCTTAGTTAGGTGACTAAGGTACCCTGACTTTTGTGTATATTTTATTTTATAGACGGTTTATTTTATTTATTTTTTTATGAGAAAGGGAGAGAATTGGCATGCCAGAGTTTCTAGCCACTACAACTGAACTCCAGACATGTGTGCCACCTTGTGTGTCTGGCTTATGTGGGACCTGAGAGCCAAACATGGATCCTTAGGCTTCACAGGCAAGTGCCTTAACCACTAAGCCATCTCTCCAGCTCCAGGCATTATTTTCTTTAGTTTCTTCAAGGTAGGGTTTCACTCAAGCCCAGGCTGACCTGGAATTCATTATGTGGTCTCAGGGTGGCCTCAAACTCACAGCAATCCTCCCACCTCTGCCTTCCAAGTGCTGGAATTCAAGAAGTGTGCCACCACACCCAGCCTAGACAATTTTTTAATTCAAAAATAATACAGATGCTCACAGAAAAATACAAATAATAAAGAATGGTATAAAATGAAAATAAAAATCCCTTTTCAGACTGGAGAGATTGCTCAGTGGTTAAAGCACTTGCCTGCAAAGTCTAAGGCTTTGATTCCCAAGTACCCAGATAAAGCCAGATGCACAGGGTGGCGCATGCATCTGGAGTTCGTTTGCAGTGGCTAGAGGCCCTGGTTTACCCATTTTTTCTCTCTCTTTCTCTTTATCACCTTCTTTCTCTCTCACATACACTCTCTCAAATAAATGAAATGTGAAAAAATCCCTTTCCAAGCCCCAAAAGTATATCTAACTCTCTTGATGTCAACAGTTTCTCCTGATTACTTTCAGAATACTGATGAGTGGTTAAATACTACTTAACTATCTGCCTCTCTCTTCCTCCTCTAAAAATAAGTGAGTTCTATAACTCCCTTCTATACTTGCTTCTGTTTTAGAGACTGGTTTATATCAGGCATATCAGCTTCCTTATTACTTTCAAATGGTCCATAGTATTCTATTATGGGAATGAATCATAATTTATATAATCAATACTTAAGTGTTTTTCCATCTTTTACTAATATGATAACTGATACTATGACAAATCTTTTACATGTTTTTTAAAAATTATTTTATTTATTATTTTGTTTGTGTGTGCTAGGTTAAATTCAGGGTCTCATGCATGCTAAGCATACACTATGCCACTGAGCTACACATGTAGGTATTTTTTTTTCTTAACATGTAGGTATTTCTTTTTTTAAAAAAAAAAACTATTTATTTATTTATTTGAGAGCAACAGACAGACAGAGAGAGAAAGAGGCAGAAAGAGAGAGAATGGGCACACCAGGGCCTCCAGCCACTGCAAACGAACTCCAGATACATGTGATACCTTGTGCATCCAGCTTAAGTGGTTCCTGGGGAATTGAGCCTCAAACCGGGGACCTTAGGCTTCACAGGCAAGCACTTAACCACTAAGCCATCTCTCCAGGCCCACATGTAGGTATTTCCTAACAATGTTTTATAATCACAGAAAGAAACACATCAATTAAAATAAATCATAATTATATACAATAAAATATATGAATTTTAGAACTGTGTGGAATTTAAAAAAATCCAATCCCTAGATTACATATAGTTAAATGCCATTTCTATAAAGTTCATCAAAAAACAAAACTGAAAACAGGGGCTGGAGAGATGGCTTAGGGGTTAAGGCGCCTGCCTCCTAACCCTAAGAACACTAGTTCCAATCTCCAGCGGTTCCAATCTCCAGGTCCCACGTTTAGCCAGATGCAAAGTGACTCAAGGGCACAATGCTGCACTTGACCACAAGGGGGCACGCACATCTGGATTTCGTTCCCAGCAGCTGAGACACTGCTCGCGTGCCCATCTCTGTCTTCCTCCCTCTCTCTCTCTCTCTTTCTCTCTCTGTCTCTCTCTGTGTCTCTCTCAACAATAAAAAAAAAACTGAAAACAGGTTTTAGGGATACATACATATTTTAGGTTTTTTTGACATTCTAATTTATATTTTATTGCATTATGAAAATAATATATTTATCTGGCAAAGTAACTAGACTCCTAGTTAGGTCTTTTTTACCTGTGGTTAAAGCTTTTAAAAAGTTGAAGCAGGGAGGGAATAAATAAGAATGCGAAAGAAATAATTGCAAAGCACTGGAAATATTATAATTTTGTTTCTGTGATACTGGGGATTAAACCGGGGCCTTGCACATGCTAGGTAAGCTCTCTACCACTGAGCTACACCCACATCGCAGCACAGGTAATGTTTTAATTTTAAGTTAGGCAATGAATTTAGTTGCATGCTACATTACCCTTTTATAAGTGTCCAATACTACATTAGAATCAAAATGCAAAATAACATAAAATATTGCTAAAAATTTATGTTAATGATTATTATAAAATTATGCTCTTAATCAACTTTCTTTGTTAATTACAATAAAGGTGATTTTATTAAGAATATTTCTCAATATCTCCAGGCCAGCCAGCAAACAAGGACTGCAGGATAGTGTCTAATGATATCAGAGGATTGTATCACTAAAGACCCAGTGAAACTTACACAACAGACTTGGCTAACACTGGGGGCTCCAAAAACCATTTTTGCTCCTCTATTACAGAGCTGAACACATGTGCGCTTTTTCTTTTTTGAAACAGGGTCTTACTCTGTAGCCCAATCTGCCCTGAACTCACTGTATTGTCCAGCCTGATCTTGAACTCACGGTGATCTGCCTGCCTCACCCTCCCAAGTACTGAGATTACAAGTCGGAGCCACTATGCCCAGTCCTACATTTGTTTTCAAACAGCTGAACTCATCAGCATGTCATCTTTCCAATTCACATTGATTTCTTTAAATATTTCATTCTTCTTTTCTCATAGGAATTACCCACAATTATTTAATTCAGATTTTTTTGTTTTTGCTTTTGTTTTTCGAGGTAGGGTCTCACTCTGGCCCAGGCTGACCTGGAATTAACTATGTAGTCTCAGGTTGGCCTTGAACTCACGGCGATCCTCCTACCTCTGCCTCCCAAGTGCTGGGATTAAAGGCGTGCGCCACCACGCCCAGCCTTAATTCAGATTTTGCACACTATATTTTTTCATCAAGTGCTGGGAAAGGAAACGAGGGTCTCACATATGAAACAAGAGCTCTAACACGGATTTCAGTGCTACTTGTATTCCCTTCCTTCCTTAAGCAATATTTCCTCTTTCATGCCCATCATGTGAATTTAGTAGGGATATTCATGTCTATCCTGTGCATTACTGGAGTTCTGACTGTGAACAGTGTGTCTTTAGTTGCTAATACAAATTCTAGGAGAGCATGATTACTTTCTCCCATGATATGTGTCAATTTTGGGGAGTCTCAAACCTAGAGAAGACTTCCTGTAGCTTCCATAACTTTCCCTATACCTATTCTCAAAAATATATATCAAGTTAATGATTGAAGCCGGGCATGGTGGTGCACACCTGTAATCCCAGCACTTGGGAGGCAGAGGTAGGAGGATCACCCTGAGTTTAAGGCCTCCCTGAGACTGCATAGTGAATATTCTAGGTCGGCCTGGACTAGAGTGAAACCCTACTTGAAAAACCAGACATAATTAATAATAATAGATTAAATATTTCATAACAATTGTATAAAATGCAATTTACATTACCATTTATCATACTAAAAGACAACTTTACATAAATCTTGGATAAAATAACATAATATGGTTATGCTTAGTCAAGAGACCATGGTTGATGAGCATTCTTTGTTTTCTGTTTTCCAGATACAAAAAAGTTAACATGTATAACTTTTAAAATTAAAATGAATTAAAAGTCTATCTCATATTTAGTTTACAGAATTTTCAATGTTCAGCAAATTTCTGAATGATTGAAATTGCCAGCATGGTGTGTCATGTCCTTGTGTTAATTTGGGAAACTGCTTGGAAAACGTTGTCTGCATCTTCTGCTGGCCCATCATTTGTGGCCTCTTTTTAGGATGATTTAATGTCTGTTTTTCTTTTATTTTGTCCCTGTCCAAAAGCTCTTCATCATGACCTCAGAATAAACCAAAAGTACATCACACTAAAACATGAGTGCTCATACATGTGCATGCATGCCTCACTCTCGTGCAGAGCCTGTCTGGGGCACACATACTCCACATTCACACAGGACTGTTCACTAGAAATTCTCCATTGTGCCTAGAAGCAGACAGCACTCAGGCCAACTGTAAGCATTATTCATCAGTTTGGATACATTTCATGGGACTGTTCCTGGCAACAACATAAAGACTTGATTATTTATACGGGAGAATTATTTCCAGTCATTAGATTTGTGCTAAAGATATTTCTTAAAAGATAATTTGATGTGCTACATCATCACTGTGTTATGCAGAAAGATGTTACTAAATAGGGACAAAATTATAACATATTAACAGGGGAATTGGACTATGACTTTTAGGGTATATTGGTTGCCTACATCAATGACTTCATAGTATGGTAAAATACAACTTAGAGGACTTGCCATCAGTGAAATCTTAAATAAAGACTTGTAAACAGTCAGTGAAGAGGTATTGCTTAAACCCTGAAAGTTAATTCCAGGTCAGCCTGGGCCAGAGTGAGAACACTTGTAAACACTCCTTTGCGTAATAAAGTGACGAGTGGTTTCTATGCAAAATATCTTTTGCATTTCAAAACAATGTCTGGTTTCTATGGTTATTTTCCTTGTTAATTAGCCATTAAATATATACCTTTAATTTGAATTCAAATATAAAAATTTATATTGTTCCTTCTTTTCTGGTGGTGGTAGTGGTGGTGTGTGTGTGCACATGCATGCATGTGTTTTATTTTGTTTTGAGACACAGTCTCACTAAGTTGTCAGGCTTGCACTAAACTTGCTATGTAGCTCAGGCTAGCCTCCACCTCTCAGCAGTCCTCCTGCCTTAGCCCCTTGAGCAGTGGGATTACAGTTGTGCTGTACTGTTTCTGGCTCTTCTGGCAACACTGTACTATACTGATAAGCTTTCCTTCTACTGGGGACCTTTGTGGGCATTGCAGAAGAAGAATGGCTAGACCAGTTCTAAAGTCCAAAACTAGCTCCTGAGCTTTGGAATCAGATCGTCTTTGTTTCAAATCCCAGATCTAAAGCATTATTAGTGTGACTTTGAGTATATAACTTTTTTAAATATCCATTTTAGAGGGCCTGTCTCATTTTGAAAATAAAGCAGCATAAACTACAAACTATGTAAAGCCTGGGACGTGCACAATAATTACCACTGTGAGTATCACAGGCTCTAGATCTACCCATGCACCTTCCATTTTCTACTGCTCCCACTTCTGGACATTTTCCTCAGGGCCTTAGGAAGCTGCCATTTGTTTTCTTTCCTCTTGTCAACTCTGTAGTTGAGGTAGGTGAATGACCCGAACAAAAGAGGCTCATTCAGTTGGAGGTTATGAAGCTGAAAGTAGAAGTAAAAGTTTTGGTCAGATTATATTTGAGTGTGACTGACTGGATGGATGAGAAGGTAATGTTGATTTCTCTTGTTTGTGTTCTGACTTCAGAGGCACCAGAAACTGTCCAGCCAAGTGCCTCAGCCCAGCCTGCCAGCTCATATTTTTTGCCACACATTGCACAGCAACTGTGGAATGAAGAATGCTACCATGGCAAGCTGAGCAGGAAGGCAGCAGAAAGCCTTTTGGTAAAGGATGGGGACTTTTTGGTTCGAGAGAGTACAACATCCCCTGGTCAATATGTGCTGAGTGGACTCCAAGGTGGCCAAGCAAAGCATCTTCTCTTGGTGGATCCCGAAGGCAAGGTATTACTGTGTACTCACTGTACACTTCACAGGATGTTGTTCCAGTATGAACATGTGTATTCATATCCAAAGCCTGGCACCCAGAGAGTTCAAGGCTAAGTGTTTATTTTCTCTTGAACCTTTCAGCTAGAGTGAGTGGAGTGGTTAGAATAGGAGGTACCCTGAAGTCAGACATTCAGGATGGTATTATTCTGTCCTTCTTAATTCTTCTGTCAATGTCAGTTGAATAGTTACTGCCTGGAAGTACAGGTTTCACTATTTACTCTTGCTTAATATCACATAGTAGTTCTTATTTTGAGGATGCTTATAATTTCATAAAATGAGTGTTTAAAGAATTATAATGTGGGCTGGTGAGCTGGCTCAGAGATTAAGGTGCTTGCCTGCAAAGTCTAAGGACCCAAGTTGGATTCCCCATGTAAAGCTAGATGCACAGGTTGGTACATATATCTAGAGTTCATTTGCAGTGGCTAGAGGCCCTGGCATGCCCATTCATATTCTTTCTCTCTCTCTCTCTCTCTCTCTCCCTCTCTCTCTCTCTCTCTTTACTCTCCTTGCAAATAAATAAATAAATAAATTTTTAAAAAGACTGTAAAAGGATTATAACATAAGGCTAAAAGGGATAATGATGCTTCAAATCAAAGATTATATAGTACTTCACAAAAAGAGATAATTCTAGTTGTGGCAAGTTTAGAAGGCATTTTGGAGGGTCTGAGGTAAATCTTGTAAGAGAGAATTTCAGAAGAAAATTTGGACTATAAGGAAGCAACCATCAGGGCAAATTCATAGAATGATATTATGACATCAGACAGCATGGGGCTGTAGTAGAGAATGCTTGTAGACAGATAATGATCCTAGAAAGGGAGGCTGGGGCCACTGTGTGGGATGGAAGCATAGACAAAATAGCACAAGTTACCAGACAGTGGGGAAGCATAGTCAGTTCTAGAGGCAGAGGCTGCCATCAAAGCCATAGCCAAAGTGACAGGCGAGGACGTTCTGGCACACATTCCCCAACAGAAACACAGAATTAACAACTCCTATGGACTAAACCGTCTTGATAAGAATTCTAGATGCTGAGAACTGTCATGTGGAAGTGGGTAAGAAGAACAATTTCACTTTACTTACAGCAGCCCTTTCCCAAGCCAGCATAGCCCAGAGCCAGGAGAAGCTGCTTTGTCTCATGGCTTCTCCTGATGCTCCAGCCTTTAAGAGAACTGCCCAAGAGACTGGTTCCTAGCTTATGTCCCATGGAGTTCTGTGGAACTAGTAATGATTTAGATGTCTGAGAGCTTCTGAGATCAAAGAGGAGCACAGGAGATCTTGCTGCCGCTGGCATTCCTCTGCACAACCAGGAGAAAGAAGATGACTAGAAGTTTCTTCCTGGAGAAGAGGACTGAATTACCTGATTCTGGCCTTTTGGAGGGCTGCTCTTGTGTAAAACTGTTTTGAGGAAGCAGCCAATGAACACGTGTTCCCCTAGGCAGGTCATCAATAACGGACTAAGGTCCAATTCCACCCAAGTTCAAACTGCTGAATCAATGAATGTATTGGGCTTCCTTACAGAGCATGAGTGAAGGGTTACACACAGGAGCATGGATGACCCCAAAGCAGCCATTGCATCAAAAGGTCTTGGGCTGGAGAGATGATTCCAGGATTAAGTTACTTCTTAAACAAGCATGTGGGCCTGAGGGACCCTTAGACAGCCCAAGTTCAAATCTCCAGATCCTGTGTAAAATAGCTAGGTCTGGCCATGTGTGCCTGTTACCCAAGTTCCACAGAGGAAAAGAGACCCAAGAATCATCAGGGCCCTGAAAGCTCCAGAATCAGTGAAAAGAGCTGCTGGCTCAAAACAAGAACAGAGGCAAGAGCCATAGAGCTTCACTACAGCCACCACAGGTGAGCGACCCTTAATGCAGGCGAGCATAGGGGTGCCACAAGGGCACAATCATGTGCATATACCACACCACCACATTCATACCATGTTACACACACATGAGCACATGCTTGCATGCTCACACACAGAAAAGAAAAAGAAAGGTCTCATCCCAGCATGGATGACAACCTTTCCATAGCTACACAGACAGAAGTCCCTAGCTCTTGATTTTCTTCCTTCTATACACTCTATCTCCCCCTGAGACCAAAAGACCTCCTGTGCCATTCATTGCATGCAGCTGGCACAGGGGTGGTGTGAAATCTCAGGTGAGGGTCTGGTGACCCTTCCTGCATCCTTCTTCTATGGGAGAATGTCCACATGTCCAATCTTGAGAGTCTGTCATGAGTGGTAGCAACTGCTTCTGATAAAAATGAAAATGACGTTTTTCTTGGAGGATGGCATCACACAATAGGTCCCCAATGGTCTGTTATCTGTCTTGCTTGACTTGGGGTGCTGATAATAAGCCCGCATTGTTTGGATGTCCAGCGGCCACTGAGAGTGAGAAGGTGTGAAGTGGCTTGCTGCTGTGGAAGAAACAAGCTTGTAGTGCCAAAAAAAAAGATACCAAAGGGAGCAAGTTCCTAACTGACTGCCAAGTCTCATTAACTGAGCACACAGCAACAAGAAGTCACATGCTTCTCGCAAAAGGTTTCAGAGGTCTGCAAAATCTCTTGCTGGGTTGATTGGTAAAATATGCACACATATGAAGTGAGAGTGTAAAGTCTAGGAGAGGTGGTTGTTTCTGAGATTCATGGATCCTAGCACAAACTTATGAGAAAAAGAGGTAGGAGAGGGCTGGAGAGATGGCTTAGGGGTAAGGCGCCTGCCTCCTAAGCCTAAGAACACTGGTTCCAATCTCCAGCGGTTCCAATCTCCAGGTCCCACGTTTAGCCAGATGCAAAGTGACGCAAGGGCACAATGCCGCACTTGACCACAAGGGGGCGTACACATCTGGATTTCCATCTCTGTCTTTCTCTCTCTCTCTCTCTCTCTCTCTCTCTCTCTCTCTCTGTGCGTGTGTCTCTCTGTGTCTCTCTCCAAAAAAATAATTAAAAAATAAAAAGTTAAAAAAAAAAAGGCAGGAGAAAGTGGCCTGAACAGAGACAAGACAATTCTTTTTATATATATATATATTTTTATTTATTATTTATTTATTTGAGAGAGAGAGATACAGAAATAGGCAGGTAGAGAGAGAGAGAGAATGGGTGTGCCAGGGCATCCAGCCACTGCAAACGAACTCCAGATGCATGCATCCCCTTGTGCATCTGGCTTACGTGGATCCTGGAGAATCGAGCCTTGAACCGGGGTCCTTAGGCTTCATAGGCAAGCGTTTAACTGCTAAGCCATCTCTCCAGCCCAGACAAGACAATTCTTAAGAAGCTAACCCTAAAGAAATAGAGGTATATGAACTACCTGACAAATAATTCAAAATAACCATTGGAAAGATGCTGTGTAAGCTCAAGAACATAATCCATTAATAAAACTAGAAAACTCACTGAGAGGAATAAAATACAAAAGGAACTGAACAGAAATTTTACAGCTAAACAATGCAATAATAACTGAGCAGAAAAAAAAAAATGTTCTAGAGTTCAGGGCATGAGCAAACCAAAATAATCAGTGAACTTTAACACAAGTTTGTCTAGAGGAACAGAAAGAGAAAAAAGAAGAAAAATGTTTAAAGAAAGCCTAAATAATTTATAAGATGCTATCAATTTGTGCATTATTAAAATTCCAAAGGAAGAGAGAAGAAAAAGAGAAAGATTTACATGAATAATGGCAGAAAGCTTCTCAAATTCGAAAAGGAAATAGACATTGTGTTCAAGAAGCTCAATAGACTCCCAGCTATCATGAACCCAAAGAAATTTGCACCATGACACACTGAAAATAAACCATCAAAAGTCAAAGACAGAGGGCTGGAGAGATGCCTTAGAGGTTAAAGCATTTTCCAGGAAAGCCATAGGACCCACGTTCGAGTCCCCAGTACCCACATTGAAGCACAAGTTGGCACATGCCTCTGGAGTTTGTTTGCAATGACTGGAGGCCCTGGTGCACCCATTCTCTCTCTCTCTCTCTCTCTCTCTCTCTCTCTCTCTCTCTCTGTCTCGCTTGCTCTCCCTCTTAAATAATAAATAAATAGTCGAAGACAGAGAATTTGAAAGCAGGAAAAAGGATCATCATATTAAATGAAACTCCCTTAAGACTGCCAGTGGATGTTCCATGATTTCCATATGGACACTAGTGAATTAGATACATTCAAAATGTATCTAAAAATCTTGCCAATCAAGAATACTGTATGTGGCAAACTATCCTTTAAAAATGGAGAAATTTGGGCTGGAGAGATTGTTTAGTAGTTAAAGCGCTTGGCTGTGAAGCCTAAGGGTCGATATTAGATTCCTCAGTTCCCACATAAGCCAGATGCACAAGGTGGTCCATGCATCTGGGGTTCATTTGCAGTGGCTAGAACACCCATTCTCTGTGTGTGTGTGTGTGTCTCTCTTAAATAAATAAGTAAATAAAATATTTTTTAGTAGAAAAATTGGGGCTGGGAGATTGCTCAAAATTAAAGGCACTTGCTTGCAAAGTCTGATGGTCTTGGTTTAATTCCCCAGACCACATGAAGCTAGAAGCATAAAGTGGTTCATTCATTGGAGTTCATTTGCAACAGCAAAAGGCCCTGGCATGCTCATTCTCTCTCCTCCTCCTCCTCTTTCTGCTTGCACATAAAAATATATATAATAAAATGGATAAATAAAGGCTTTCTGGGATAAACAATACTGAAGGCATTCATGACCAGAAGACCTGCCTTCTAAGGGCACCAAACAGTAAAACAACTGCCTATGAAAATGTAAAGTTCCTCAGTAAAGGTGCATGTATAGACAAATACAAAACTGTGATAGTGGCATGCAAGTAGCTTCAAATTCTGATATAGAAGTTAAAAGACAGAAGTATACAAATAACTGTAAAATATGTCAATTGGTATACAGTATGAAAAGATGTTATTGATTTGTGAAATTAGAAATAAATTATATGTGTATTTAGAGATAAAAATGGAGAATATTTGTAGTTATTAATGCTAACTTGTTTGTATAAAATAAATAATTATAATTATCATGTGTTTTATGGTAACTATAGATGAAATATCTATAGAATATTAATGAAAGAAAATAACAAAGAGATCAAAGCATGCTACCACACAAAAAAATCAATGAAACATAAAGCAAGACAACAAAGAGAAAATGAGACAAAAAAAAACTGCAAGATAGACAAAAACAATAAAATGGCAATACTAAGTTCTTTCCTATCAATATTTTTATTTAAATAGAATAAATCTCCCAATCAAAAAAGATTAATCGAATGACTTTAAAAAAATAAACTAGCCAGGTGTGGTGGCACATGCCTTTAATCCTAGCACTTGGAAGGCAGAGGTAGGAGGATCGCCATGAGTTCAAGGCCACCCTGAGACTACATAGTGAATTCCAGGTCAGCCTGGTCTAGAGTGAAACCCTATCTCAAAACACAAGACAAGTCTATACATTTGTAGCTAGGATCCACATATGAGAGAGACCATGTGACGTTTGATTTTCTGAGCCTGGGTTACCTCACTTAGTATAATCCTTTCCCGATCCATCCATTTCCCTGCAAATTTCATAAAAACAAAAACAAAAGCTGGGCGTGGTGGCGCATGCCTTTAATCCCAGCACTTGGGAGGCAGAGGTAGGAGGATCGCCAGGAGTTCGAGGCTACCCTGAGACTACATAGTTAATTCCAGGTCAGCCTGGAAAAGACCCTAAAAACAAAAAAAAAAAAAAAAAAAAAAAACACAAACCAAAAAACTATCTAAGCCAGGCATGGTGGTGCATGCCTTTAGAAAAACAAACAAACAAGCAAACAAAAATATACATAGTATCCAGAAATGACTAACTTTAGATTTAATGGTGTAAGCAGACTGAAATTGAAAGGATAGAAAAGATATTTCATGAATGTGATACCAAAAGAAAGCAAGGCTGGCTGTATCAGATAAAATATATTTTATCAATCAGAATAAGCTTTAAGTTGAAAACTATCAAGAGTCATATAAAACTATCCCAAAAGTTGGATAACCTCAAAGAAATGGATCTATCAAGACTAAATCATGAGGAAATAGAAAATTAGAATATGCCTGCAATTGGTAAGGCAATGGAATCAGTAATCAAAACTTGCTCAACAAAGGAAAGCTCAGGATCAAATGTTTTCATTGATGAATTATATCAAAATTGAGAAAAGAATGATCACTGATCTTTCTCAAGGGCTTCCAAAAACATAAAGCAGCCTCATTTGATGAGGGCAGCATTATCCTGATATCAAAGCCAGAAAAGGATATAACACACACACACACACACAATTCAGTAAGACAATAAAAGAATCACATACCATGACTATGTAGGATTTATCACTGGAATGCAAGGAAGACTCAATACATAAAAATCAATCTGTGTCATATGCTACATTGATATGAAGAATTATTTTAAAAATCACATGATCACCTCAATAGATGTAGAAAAGGCAGTTAACAAAACTCCACACATTTTCATGGTAGAAACACTAAAAAATAGTAATAGAAGGGAATTATTTGAACAGAATAAGGGCCATATATGGAAACTTCACAACTGACATCATACTCTTGTTATGGTTTGGATAGAAAGTGTCCTCCAAAAGGCTCATTTATTGAAGGCTTGGTTCCCAGCTCTCCAATAAATAAATAATATTTTTAAACAGTAATGAAAGAAACTAAAGGAGACACAAGTAAATATAAAGACAGCTCCCTGCTCTAGAAGACAATACTGTTAAAATATACATATAACCCAAAAGCAATATACAGATTGGATTTCCATCTTTATAAAATTCCCTGTACATTTTTATCAACATAGAAAAATCAGTCCTAAAATTTATATGAAACCACAATGAACTCTGAATAACCAAAACAATCTTGAGAAAGGATAAAGCTGGAGGCCTTATGCTTCTGATCATATTTCAGAGCTCCATTATTCAAAACAATATAGTTCTGACATAAAGATAGACATTTAGGCAAATGGGACAGTATAGTGAATCTAGAAATAAGCCCACTCATGCAGTCAAATATTTTGTTATAATGTATAAATTTTTGACAACTTTATACTTACAGACAATAAACCATGATAATTCCCTCCCCCACTTTGCCCCTCAGAACTCCACTCTCTATCATATGCCCTCTCTCTCTCTGTTAATCTCTCTTTTACTTTGATGTCATCATCTTTTTCTCCTATAATGAGGGTTGTGAAGGTATTGTTAGGCACTGTGAGGCATGGATATTGAGGCCAATTTCTGTCTGGACAGTTGCATTGTAAAGAGTCGTACCCTTCCTTTGGCTCTTACATTCTTTTTAAAATTTGTTTTATTTCTGTTTTTTACTTGAGAGAGAGAAAGAGGCAGAGAGAAAGAGAGAGAATGGGCACACCAGGGTCTCCAGTCTCTGTAAACGAACTCCAGATGCATGCACCACATTGTGCATCTGGCTTAAGTGGGTCCTGAGGAATTGAACTTGGGTCCTTTGGCTTTTCAGGCAAGTGCCTTAACTGCTAAGCCATCCCTGCAGCACAGCTCTTATATTCTTTCTGCTACCTCTTCCACAATGGACCTGAGCCTTGGAGGGTGTGATCAAGATATTTCAATGCTGAACACTCCTCTGTCACTTCTCAGCACTGTGTTGCCTTTTGGGTCATCCCAGAGGTCACTACCATCTGAAAAGAGAAGCTTCTCTGACCAAAAGTGAGAGTAGTATTAACATATGAATATGAACATTAGGTATAGTGGTTACAGGGCAGTTTGGTGAGCATGATATATACATTAGTCAGACAAGAGCAGGCTTTATACCCGCAAGGTTCATAACCTCCCATGCTGCTTTTGACTAGGTTTTCATTATCAGGCATGTATTCCCTCCCATAAAGCAGGCCTCCAGCCCAATTACAGAGCAGTTCGTTTCCCCCAGAACAGACATGCCATTATTGCACCTGTTTGGTCATTTGGCCTGTCTGGCCAAACTTGAGGCTTCCAGTGTCCACTGTTTTCACCACTGATGACTTCTGTCTCCCATAGGGCTTCATGCAGTGTAGCTTTTTCCAGCTTTCAGTCAGCTAGTAGACAGGGAGGTTTTTAGCTCAGCCCCAGCTTGATCCATCCATTTTCCTGCAAATTTCATAGCTTCATTTTTCTTTACCACTGAGTAGAACTCCATTGTGTAAATGTGCCATATCTTCATTATCCACTCATCATTTGAGAGATATCTAGGCTGGTTCTATTTTCTAGCTATTGTGAATAGAGCAGCAATAAACATGGTTGTACAAGTATCTCTAAGGTAGTGAGAAGAGTCCTTAGGATATATGACTAGGAGTGCTATAGCTGGATCATATGGTAAATCTATTTTTAGCTGTCTCAAGAACCTCCACACTGATTTCCACAATGGCTGTACCAGACTACGTTCCCACCAACAGTGTAGAAAGGTTCCCCATTTTCCACATCCTTGTCAACATTTATTGTCATGTGTTTTCTTGATGGTAGCCATTTGGACAGGAGTGAGATTGAATCTCAAAGTAGTTTTGATTTGCATTTCCCTGATGGCTAAGGATATGGAACACCCTTTTTAGATGTTTATTTGCTACCTGTATTTCTTCTTTTGAGAACTCTCTATTTAGTTCCATAGCCACTTTTAATTGGGTTGTTTGATTTCTTTCTTTTTTCTTTTCTTTCTTTCTTTCTTTCTTTCTTTCTTTTTGGTAGGGTCTCCCTCTAGCCCAGGCTGACCTGGAATTCACCATGTAGTCTCAGGGTGGCCTTGAACTCATAGCAATCCTCCTACCTCTTCATCCCAAGGGCTGAGATTAAAGGTGTGCACCACCACATCCAGCTTGATTTCTTATTGCTTAGTTTTTTGAGTTCTTTGTATATTCTGGATATTAATCCTCTGTTAGATGTATATTTGGCAAAGACCTTCTCCCATTCTGTAGGTTGTCTCTTTGCTCTATTCACAGTATCCTTTGCTTCACAAAAGCTTTGTAATTTCATGAGCTCCCAGTGATTGCTTAGTGGTTTTATGTCCTGAGCAACTGGGGTTATATTCACAAAGTCATTTCCTATGGCAATATGTTGAAGGGTTTCCCCTACTTTTCCCTCTAGCAGTTTCAGAGTTTCATGTCTGACATTAAGGTCCCTGATCCACAGCCAAATGATCTTTAATGAGACACTAAATCTAAACAATAGGGAAAGGATACTCTACAAATAGGGGTTGGAAAATTAAATATCCATATACAAAAGGATGAAATTGAACTGTTATACTATACAGAACTCAAAATGGTTAACTCAAAATGGTTCAAAAACCAATACCAGTTTGGTGAACCAATTAGTTTATTGGGGGGTCACTTACAGAGTATAAAGAGGGGTTACTATAGGAATGTGGGGCCCCCAAAGCAGCCACTTTGATGGAGATTCCTATGTCAAAATTACTCCTTAGATGCTCCTCCATCAGCCTCAGGATGAGGGCTTATGTACAGAGCATTGGGACCCCAGAGAAGCTGCACCATGTAGAAGTCTCATTCCACCCTGATTGACAACTTCCCTGTCGCTGCTGCTAGAAGCTCCTTGTCCCTGACCAGGAGTATGAGACCACAGAGCAGCACTTTTAGTGGGGCTCACTACATCAGGGTTACTCCTGTGGATGCTCCTCCCTCAGTCTGGGGGTGAGGGCCTACTTACAGAGCATGAGACCTCAAAGCAGCAACACTTCAGTGGGGCTCACTATTCTGAGATTACTGTTGCGGATGCTCCTCCCTCAGTCTCAGTGTGAGGGCTTACTTACAGAGCATGGAGACTTCAAAGACACCAGCTCAGTGGAGGTTATTGTTCTTAGATCTTTTACTCTGTATATACTGTATCTTCCAGTTGAGGTCACAAGACCTCGTGCATTGTTGTATACAGCTGGTCTGGTGGGGGGGGGTTTCCTGAATCTAGGTAGGGGTCTGAAGACCCTCCCCACATCTCCAGATGCTTTTGATAAACCCAGCAATAGTTGTTTACACCTTTCACTGCAGAGGAAATTGGCCATACAAGTAGGATTGCATTAAATGTCTCTACACAGCAAAGGACATGATTCACCTATAGAATGGAAAAACTGTTTGCAAATCATATTTCTGATAAAGAATTAACATTCAAAATACAAAAGGAAATCCTAAAGCTCAAAAAATAAAACAAAACTGGGAGTGGTGGTGCAAACCTTTAATCCCAGAAGGATCACTGTGAGTTCAAGGCCACCCTGAGACTACATGGTGAATTTCAGGTCAGGTCAGTCTGGGCTAGAGGGAAACCCTACCTCGAAAAACCAAAAAAAAAAAAAAAAAAAAAAAAAAAAAAGAACATGATGGACAAACTTGAGCAATGAGCAATAGGCTTGAATACTCATGTCTCCAGAGAAGCAAAAACAACATGATTGATTCCTTCAGGTAGCAGCAGAGGTACCCAAAGAAGTCAGACTCATCCAAATAGAAGTAGCATGGTAGTTGCCAGGGGCTGGGGAATGAGGAGTTGCTGTTCTATTAGTATACCAGAGAGAGTACTAGAGACCTGCTGTAAAAATTGTGCTGACAGCTAGCAATATTCTATTATACACTTGAAACATGCCACACTTTTTTTTTTGTTTGGTTTTCTGAGTTAGGGTCTCTCTCTAGCACAGGCTGACCTGGAATTCACTATGTAGTCTCAGGGTGCCTCGAACTCATGGCAGCCCTCCTACCTCTACCTCCCAAGTTCTGGGATTAAAGGCTTGCACCACCACGCCCGGCATGTCACTCATGTTTTAACCCTAGAAAGTATGTCTAGTTTATATAGGACAGATTACAGATCAACACCATCCTATTGTTATAGTGTGCAGTAGAGATCCAGTAAGGCTAGACTTGATTTTTTTCTAAGAAACCACAAAACAAGTTTTATATATGCTCTCAATTTTCAAGTCTGAATTCTTGGGTGACAGACACTATGATACTAACTCCTAGGAAGGGATAAATAAGATCTAGTGCATTTGGCCAGAAAGTGCTACTTTATAGTCTTGCAGTCAATGCACTAGGAAGGTTAACTTGGCATCTGTTTGCAGGATTTTTTAGGGAGAGGAAGGCCAGGGAAGTGAGTCATCAGTTCAGGGGAGAATTTCAGCACTGAAATTCTGAACCAGAATGGAGGCAGGGGAAATACAGAGGGGAGTGAGAACAGACTTCAGCAGGATTGGTCAGCTGAATTGGCTAAGGGGATGAAATGGAAGAGATAAAAACTTACACAGTTTGGAGTCATTAGAGAATAAGTTAAAGCCATCAGACCCCTTTCTTCCTCTTTTGAATTTATTCTTACTAGCTGTAGTACAATAATCAAAGTCGAGTAACTTAATCTAAAACAATACCATTATCCTATTTAGAATCCACATTCAAACTGTAAATTAGTTCAATATGCCCAAATCCCAAAATGTAGGCAGAACTCAAAGAATCCTTGTGACTAGGTGTGCTCCATGGCTTCCCTCTCTTGGGTGGTTCCCAGCTATCCTCTGATAGCACCAGTGCAATCAGATGATCAACCCAATGGAGCCACAATAGATAGTAAGGCATGCCTTCTGTCCATGCATAGGACAAGGATATGATAAAACTAGAGAGGAAATTCCACAATGGGAAATTTGTTTTCTTCAACATGCAAACAGTAATTTCATGTGACAAATATTTACAAATCAGTTGCTATTTATGAAGTCTGTAGGAAGAAGACATGACCAACAATTCTGAATGTCTCACAAGCCTGCTTGGAGGTACAAGATTTATGCTGAGCCTGTAAGGAGAGGGAGACTCCTGCAAGAGTCCTGCTTTCCTTAGAGTAAGGGTACTATGAAAGCAATCTAATCTATGGAAAATATTTGTAATCCTGGATTCATGACTATATACAAATCAGCTAAAATATTTATAGAAATGGTGACATGATAGAATATATAAACAAACAGTATTGAAAAGGGGTGGGTTGAAAATTTGGATGGAGTGATAAGTGCTTACCATTTTTCTAAGTCATACAGATGATTACTTAAAAGGGTAATGGGGAATGGTAAGACTGTTTTTTTTTTAGAAAAAATTTTTGTTAGAAAAAATATCTACTTTAGGGACAAGTTCCAGTAGAACTAGTATTGTTCCACCTAAGTATATTTATGCTTTCTTTTCAAGGTGAGGACCAAGGATCACATATTTGACAATGTTGGCCATCTTATCAAATACCATATGGATAACAGGTTGCCAATCATCTCTTCTGGAAGTGAAGTAAGTCTTAAACAACCAGTGAGAAAAGATAATCCTGAACTTTCACATCCCAAGAAGTGACAACATAGAAACACCACCACAGTGACATTGGGAAAGCATCCACGTTGTAGTTGCACAAGAGGGGCTGTCCAACTCTTCTGTAAATAAGGTAGAGCACAGACTGCAAGTGCATCTTGTTGAGACCATCATGGACCAGTTCTTTTACAAAACAGAGGACTAGCAAAGTATGCTCAGAAAATAAAAACCAGAAAAGAAGAAGAGTATGAGTCCATTTGAAAACAAATCATACATATGCCTGGATGCCATGTTTTCATGTCTTCTCACGTTGATAACAAGCTAAAAGCACAACTGAAATCTCACATGCTAAAGACAACTTGAATTGCTTGGTATGTGACTTTCAATTTGATAATTTGGGAACAATTTCATATGACAGAGATTAGTTCCAAGTGTCTTCATCTTCTATAGCTATAGAACCACTTGCCAAAATAAAAGCTTTTCTTGCTAAGAACATAAAAGAAGCAATTTTCTTGATTGTATTGTCTTTACATTTTCCTTTCAGTCACATTTTTCACTGTGATGCTCATGAATTCAGACTGTCTTTGCCAATGGAATCAAATCAAAAGCCACCCACCTGTGTCAGTCAGTTTCATTGCTCTGCCACATTTGTTGGTTAAAGGAGCCCAAATTCACTGGCCTAATATTCCTCAATCTTTGAGCTCTGTAGTTAACTTATAACATATGACAAACCAATGAGGCTAAATTTCTCTGTTGAACACTTCTGATTTTGTCACTTTCTTTTGCCCTTCCAACAAAAGCTCTTGAATATAATTTAAAAAGATGATAAGCAAAACAGGTGTTCTTCATATTCAATATCTGGATTGGTTCAATTTCTGTATAGTATAGAATTTACAGTACAGGGTGTGTTCCATCACCTTTTAAAATATATTATCAGACAAAATGCAGAAATGAGGAAACATACTGATAAAGTACTCAGAAAGGTCTGAGAATCTTTGAGAGAAGCACTGGTCATCAATATAACTTTGAGCAACTTACTAAACATACATAGACTGCGATCTTCTTATCTGTAAAATGAGGCCATTGAGTTAGATGATTTTACTCCTAACATGATATGTGTCTTTATAAAGCAAATTTTTCCTTTGTTAATATCGACAAGCAATCTGTATAGTTAATGTTAAAATTTGGGGGGTTTTCCTTTGTGCCTATACTCATATACTCAGGATCAATGACATAGCTGAAGTCAACATTCACATAGTTTGACCTCAAGCTTTTTAGTATGAAATGGTGAAACTTTAGAATTTAGGTAATGGTGATACACGTAGATTTGATTTGTTTCAGTAGCAGAAAATGTTTCAGCCCTTATATGTCTTTGCATGAAAGATGTGGCCATTTTTGAAGAGTGTTTTTTAATCCTGAGTTTTCTAGAAAGTTATCATGATTTCATTTCATTTTGCTAAGTAGATACAACTAAATCTTTGTGATTATGATACAATTGATAAGTTTTAAATAAAATATGAAACATTTTTTGGATGGAAACCATCAGAAATCGAGCCCACTGAACTCTAATAATTTTATGTAAAGGCTTATGATTTTATTTCTGCTACTATTGGGTTAGGTAGGCTTGTTAACCATTTTTACAACTGTGAAATAATATATTTTTTGTCAGATTTTCCCATAATTTTACTTCTTCATCTTTTTTCTTCATAAAAAGCATCAGCATGGGTCTAAACAATAGACACTTATGGGTAATCTAACTACCTGTTTTAGGCAAAGGGAAGGACTGTGGTTTCATTCTGCCCCAGTAGAACATAAAAAAAGAAGTGGTAACAGTGAGTTTCTGGTGCAGAGAGCATTAACAGTATGAGGAGGACACATGAGTAGTTGGTATTGGACTGTAATGGTATAGTCACTGGGAAGCAAATGCAGTACCTACCAATACTACAGATACTGTTTAAATCAAACCAAAGCTAGAAAACATGTCTGCATGCTATTTAACTCACATTCTTATCTTTATTTTAAAGTTGAAGTCTATTTGCCTATAAATATCTATCTGTAAATGACTTTTCTAATAAAAAATAAATGATTATACTTCTGTGACAACTAGTATTATATGTCTGGTGTTTGGGATTTGGAAATTCTATTATTTGTAGGATGGATCAGTATCCTAGCAGAAAGCAGATGGCTCACTCAAATTGGGTAATTTGAAGAGAGTTTTAATAAAGGGGCAATTTGATATGCAGAACACAGGAAACTACAGTGGGGAATGCAGTGCTCCAGGTCCCTGTGAAAGGGAAAAGGGAGGGAGGGAGCAGCTACAGAACTGGAGAGAGCTGCATGCAAGGTCTGCCTTGTAGGAGCTGTGGTGTGCATGTGAGGGTTGCAACTGTACTTGGTAACAACAAGAGAGAGATGGCTAGGGACATTAATAACGTGACCTTTCTCTGCTCCTCTCTCTGATCTGCTGGGATTTTCTACTGGCTCTGGTAACCTGAAGACAGTGCACGGGAGCATCTTGATGTCATCCTGAAAGTTAGCTTTCTGAGGTACCGAAGAGGATGGAAAAGAACTGAGGAAAAAATCTGGAATTACAAATGACACATCCAATATGGAAGGCTTTAAATTCAGACTGTCAAGCCTTTAGAAGCAGCAGGAGAGCATGGTCTAGTCAGCAAAGTAAATCTAATTTTCAGAGGAATAAGTATGATTGTTGCTGCTACGTGTGGTGGTTTGATTCAGATGTCCCCCATAAATTTAAGTGTTCTGAATGCTAGGTTCCCAGCTGATGGAGATTTGGGAATTAATGCTTCTTGGAGGCAGTGTATTGTTGGGGGCAGGCTTAAGGGTATAATAGGCAGTTTCCCCTTGCCAGTGTTTTGGCACATCTCCTGTTCCTGTTTGTCCACCTGATGTTGGCCAGGAGGTGATGTCCACTCTCTGCTCATGCCATTGTTTTCCCTGCCATCATGGAGCTTTCCCTCAAGTCTGTAAGCCAAAATAAACCTTTTTTTCCCCATAAGCTGCTCTTGGTCAGTTGATTTCTGCTAGCAATGTGAACCTGACTGCAACACTGGGCAAATGTGATGAGAGTCAGAGTTGGGATCCCCAACATGTACATGTCAGATGTTCAGGCAACTATACACTTATCACAACCAAATCTCAAGTTATTATGAATGTTCTACTCAGTACAGTAAGAGAAGTAAAGGAAATGGGTAAATTGATAAGAAAGGAAAAAGTAAAACTGTCCCTGTGTGCAGATGACATGACTGTATGTATATATAATTCTAAGGGATATATAAAGGCCCACAAAGAAAGAAAGAATAAAATCCCTGTAACTAGGGAGTTTATCAAAGTTGAGGAGGATATAAGATAAATATATCAAATTCAATTGTATTTCTACATACTAACAATGAACACAGATACCAAAATTTAAAATACAATACTCATTTAAAATTGCTCCAAAAATGAAATGTGTGCACATCTAGCAAAATATGTATAGTGTATCTGCAAAGAACTACATATAGAATTCTGATGAAATAAATCAAAGAAGATCCAAACAAGTGGCGAGGAATACCATGTTCATGTATTGGAAAATTCAACTTAATAATGCTATCAATTTTTCCCAAACTGATATGCATACTTCATGCAAATATCACTACAATTTGAATAAAACTTCTTGTATTTTAGGCAAGAGTATTCACAATTTAAACAATTATGAAAAAGAACAAAAAGAGTGGAATCATTTTACCTGGTGTGGTGGTTTTAATCAGAAGTTCCACGATAAGCTCCTGTGTTGCAAATGCTTGGTCCCTAATGGACGGCAATTTGGTAGGTGGAACCTTGCTGGAGGAACTGTGTTGTTAGGGGGCAGGTTTAGGCATGTTATAGCCAGGTCCCCTTTGCCAGAGCTCAGATCATTCCTACTGTTGTTGTCCACCTGCTGTGGCAAGGAGGTAATATACAGACTCTTTTCTACCATCTTTTCCTGCCATCATGAAGCTTCCCCTTGAAACTGTAAGCGAAATAAATTCTTCTCATCAGCTTCTTGGTCAGGTGTTTTGTCCCAAAAATGCAAAGGTAAGTACAACACCTTATTTGAATATTCATGATATAGTTGTAGTAATTACAACTGTGAGTGTAGGTAGAAGAACAAACACATAGAACAATGAGCAGCATAGAGAACTCAGAACTTACCTAATTATTTCCAACTGGTTTTTTTGTTTGTTTGTTTGTTTATTTTATCTTGCTTTGGTTTTGAGACAGGATCCTTTTTGTAGCCCAGGCTGGCCTCCAACTCATGACACTCCTGCTTGTGACTTCCAAGTACTGGGATTACAGATGCATTGCTTTGCTTGGCTTATTTCTTCTGGGGGTGAGGATTGAAACAGGGTCTCACTCAGCCTGGGCTGGTCTTGAACTTATGGTTGTCATCCTCCTGGCTCTGTCCAACAGATTTTTTTAAAGTAATTTATTTTTATTTATTTATGAGAGAGAGAGAGAAAAGAGAGAAGATGGGCACATCAGGGCCTCTGGACTCTGCCAATCAAATCCAGATGCACGCACCACTTTGTGCATATGGCTTACGAGGGCTGGGAAATTTAACCTGGGTCCTTAGGCTTCACAGATGAGTGCCTTAACCACTAAGCTCTCTCTCCAGTCCCTGTCCAACAGCTTTTTGACAAAGATGTAAAAGAAACTGAATGGATGAACAGCCTTTTCAATAAATGGTGCTAGAACAGTAGAACAAACAGCTTACAGAATGGGAGAAAATCTTTGCCAGCTATACTTCTAATAACCAGAATTTACAAAGAACTGCAAAAATTAAGCTCCAAAAAATAAATAAATAAAACCTGGGTGTGATGGCGCATGCCTTTAATCCCAGCACTTGGGAGGCAAAGGTAGGATAGCCGTGAGTTCAAGGCCAGCCTGAGAATACAGAGTGAATTCCAGGTCAGCCTGGGCTAGAGTGAGACCCTACCTTGAAAAAACAAAAAACAAACAAACAAAAAACCCTACCAATCACCAAATGGGCTAATGAAATGAACAGACAGTTCACAAAAAAGAAACAAACAAACAAACAAATAAACAAAGCTGGCCAGTATTTTACAAAGTACTCAACATCCCCAGCTACCAGGGAAATGCACATTAATACCATTTTGAGATGCCTTTTTACCTCAGTCAGGATATCATCAAAAATGACAACAACAACTGATTTGGGGATGGAGCAATGGCTTAGCAGTTAAGGCACTTGCCTATGAAGCAAAAGGACCCAGGTTCAGTTCCCCAGAATCCACAAGGTAGAGCATGTGTCTGGAGTTCGTTCGCAGTGGCTGAAGGCCCCAGTGTGCCCATTCTCTCCCTCTCTCTCATCTATCTGCCTCTTTCTATCTCTCAAATAAATCAAGTGAATAATTTTTTTAAAGTTGACTTTTTTTCTTTATTCAGCATCTTGTCTATTATATGCTAATTTCACAAAAACATTTTGTATTTAATTAATGGCAAACTCTGGATTTGGAGACAAAAGATCTGGGTTCAAATTGTCTTCCTTGTATTAGCTGTGTGGTTCTGGAGGTCACTTATTTCCCTTTCAAAATAAATGTTTTTAAAATTTTTTTAAATATTTAATTAATTTATTTATTTGAGAGAGAGAGAGAGAGGCATGCCAGGGCCTCCAGCCACTGCAAACGAACTCCAGATGCATGTGCCCCCTTGTGCATCTGGCTTACGTGGGTCCTGGAGAATCAAGCCAGGATCCTTTGGCTTTGCAGGCAAACACCTTACCACTAAGCCATCTCTCTAGCCCCAAAATAAATGTTTTTTCAACTATTAAATGAGCATAAGATTACAGTTGCTGTGGGTACCCAAATTAACTGCATGGCACTTTGTGAAGGACTTTAAACTTTACCTCCACATGTTTTCATTTTTCTAGCGAGCTGTGACTCCTGGACAGGGATCACTCAGCTGCAATGCTGCATTATAAGCTTCACCATATTGGACATAGCTTAGCAGTGAGAACTGAAGTCTAGTTGTTGGCTGAGCTTCAACAAATACCATTTTTCTACATGGCATATGAATTGGGATCAGAACCAACTGGAGTGATGTGAACTGAGAAATTGAACCAAACTTCAAACAGCTATCAACTCCTTTTATTAGAATCAAGCAGAGAAGGACTGCAAAAACCTCTCCCAGGCTGGAGGCTACAGTATAGCACTTATAGCTAATACAAGTTTTACACAAAGAGAGGCAGGAAGAATGTAAAACAGGGGCCTGGAGAAATGGCTTAGCAGTTATGGCACTTGCCTGTGAAGCCTAAGGCCCAGGTTCTATTTCCCAGAACCCACATAAAGCCAGATGCAAATGGTGGCACATGTGTCTGGAGTTGGTTTGCAGTGGCTGGAGGCCTTGACATACTCAGTAATTCTCTCCCCCCTCCACTAACAAATAAATAAAAATCAACTAAGAAAAGAATGAAAAAAAAAATGTAAGCAAGGATATGAGTCAGGGGAGACAAGATAGGAACAAGGCCATTTTCTTTGCTGCCTTGTTTTTCTTGGTCTAGCAAGACAGTTATAATATTTAAGGTCAAAACTGTTCTCTCAAAACTGGTGGGCGACGCCTTTAATCCCAGCACTTGGGAGGCAGAGGTAGGAGGATTGCCATGAGGCCACCCTGAGACTACAGAGAGTTTCCAGGTCAGCTTGGGCTGTTCTTGAAAAACCAAAAAAAAAAAAAAAAAAAAAAAAACAAAAAAACAAACTGTTCTCTCTTTAGGTTATGAGTATGTTACTGTGTTCTTGGAACAGGGACTTCCCATTAAACAGGTGTTCTTTTTTGGGCCCAAGGTCTGAGGAAGTGTTTTCATTACCAATGAATTTGTCTTTCACTCCCAATCCCTTTTCAGGGCTGGCGTGCCTCAGCAACTTTAGAACTTTATTAACCCTTTAAACAACTTCAGGACTTTATTAACCCTTCATTGCAGACCCTGAGGACAAGTAAAAGGATGAGGGTCATAGATTCAAATATCTACTATTTCCTGATGACATGGCGACATGCAGGGGTCCCAATTGATTCAAGTCTTTTAAATTGTGGAGTTGTGTGGTATGTTTTTCCTTTAACATATCATTGTACTGTAACAAGGATGGGAATATGAAATTAGAGGTTACTGTTTAAAGACCTGATTGTGGATGGTTGGTTGGTCAGAGGGAATTCTGAGTTCTCAAGTACATTTGTTTGACTGCACCAACTGACAAATTTTAATAGCCAATTGATTAGTAGGGTCCAACTATTAGTTCAAGGAGTTTAAAGAACAAGGGACCCATTAGACCAGTAAGTAAGGTGGTTAGCCAGGGACTCCAGACAAATAGCCTATGGAACCAGGAATTAGTAGTCTCCTGTTTCCTCTGACATTTTCTAAGTTTTCCTTCACCTTTTGTAAGGTGGTTTATTGGCATAAAAACCATCTTCTTGTGCTAAAGAGAAGGTTTGGTGGTTTAAGGCACTTGCCTACAAAGCCTGAGAACCCATGTTTGACTCTCCAGATCCCACATAAGCTAGACACACAAGGTGATAAAAGCACAAGATAGTGCATGCATCAGGTTGGCAATGGCCATGGTGCACTAATTCATTCATTCTCTCTCATAAAATAACAAAATAAAGTTAAAGCAAAAAGCAAGCTTCTCCTAGGGTCATACATAGCCCTCTTTGAGGCACAAATATTCGGTGGAGACCTTGTCAGTTTTGTAATACCATTTATGCCAGGGAGTCTACCTGACTATTGAGCCTGGTAACGGAGTCCTGTTAGGTATCCTAGATCCACGTGATTTTGTTTGGATATTTTTGATATGCCCAGTTCCCCTCTTACCAATGCTGTGGTTCCAAGAGTTGCTGAACCTGCTACCTAAGTCCCATCAGGACATGTGTCAGTAATGTGGCAGCTCTCTAGTAGCATGTTTCGAGGCCTGTGGGTAACATAGGTGTTCACCTTCTGGCTCCTGGTAGGTATACACCTAGGGAAGTACATGGGCTGTGACACATAGTGTACGAGCATCATTTAGGTCTCTGAGAGTGATACATTTAGTCAAGTCAGAAGCAGAAGCTAGCCAAGTTCCAGGGGGTTTAAAAAAGGCTTTAGAATCAGTTAATCAAGGTGTTGTTACAATTGACTGAAAAGGAGTACTGAGGAAGATTTAGACAAAAAGCACTTCCAGCTATATCCCCTAACATCAAGGCTAGATTAAAAGGAGAGCATTCATTTGAATTATTATTTATAAGGATTGAAATTTTTACATCCAGACCCACATAGTAAGCAGGCTTGGGTTTTGGGCAGAACCAACAATCTTTAGCCAGTTTTGGTTGGGATAAGTTAAGAAATTAATGCACACCACTCAGCATGGGAAGGAGACTTAGAGGTAATGTAGAGCCTGATTTAGCCTTATTAATGGAGAGAGATGGAGACTGGGAAAAAGAAGAGTCAGGTCTTTGTGGACAGAGAGCTGGTGTCAGTTGTTGTGGAAGGAAAAGGAGAGGGTGGTGCCATTGGACAAATTGGTTTGAACTCTTTTCTTTTGAGATAGCCAGCCAGATATCTGGTTCTTCTGGAGCTATCTAGATAGCAGTGGGCAGTCTTTGGACTGTATTCTTGGTGTTCAGCAATAGGATGCTGAATTTCTGAAATTTGTTACATTCCAGACTCATTTATATGTATATAATTTGGGAATAAGAGCTCAGTCTCAGGGTCTCTGGAAGGAGTAGCATTGTTCTGAAGGAGAGGCATGGGGTGAGCATGGATTGGGAGGCAGTTTCAGAGTTTCAAGGCATTTTTTAAATCATTTGGAACAGGAGCTGTTGGAACAAACTGTATAAGTAGACAGATTAAAAATTGACTTATGTCATTGGAAAATGAAAAGTACATCGAAGGAAATAAGCAAGGTCACAAGGTTTCACAAATAGGTGTATGTCTACTAGCCCAGAACACCAGAAATGTGGAGTTTAGAAAACCATGAAGACAAATTTTCTGGATTTATGAAAAATTATGCTAGAGCTATGATATTTCAGTCTTAGTGAGGTGGGCCCTTGACCTCTCAGGTGAGTTAGCTTAAAGAGAGGGATGGTGAGGCTGGAGAGATGGCTTAGTGGTTAAGGTGCCTGCCTGCTAAGCCTAAGAATGCCGGTTCCAATCTCCAAGTCCCACATTTAGCCAGATGCAAAGTGATGCAAGGGTGCAATGCCGCACTTGCCCACAAGGGGGTGCACACATCTGGAGTTCATTCACAGCAGCTGAGAGGCTGCTGGCACACCTATTCTCTGTCTTCCTCTCCCTCTCTCTCTGTGCCTCTCCAAAAAAAAAAAAGAGAGAGAGAGAGAGAGAGGGATGGTGGACTTCCAGGTAAGATGGCTACATAGAGTCATGCTAATCCAGCCTAGGTAGGGATTTAACCAAAACCACACAAAATACATGCTTTGTCCAAAAAGTGAAGGTGTATAGCTTTTTATTGGCCACAGAGGAGAATCAGGAGAGACTAAGATCTATAAGAAAGGAGGAAACTGGCCAGTTTCCCACCAAGGCGCTTGTGGACCCAGACCCAATCCACGTGGATCTGTATGGATCTGTATGAATCTGTGCACAAGCCCAGTGCCCAGCTGCAGGAGCAGAGACAAAACAAGGGGATTTTCCAACCTCATCTGCTTTCTTGCAAAGTCAAGAAACCTGAAGGGGAGACAGCAGAGATTAAGTGAGGAGATGCTGAAGGGGAAACAGGTGGGACAAGCTGAGCAGTTGTAGTACAACTCCAGGCTCTCTACACTTTCCCATCCCCAACAGACAGAACAGCAACCCTCCAGAGAATGCATTCAGCCTTGCATCTAGCAGAGCTGATCAGAATAACAGATTCAAAGCACAACATAGAGTGATTGAGTTAGATACTCAGCATTGGTGAGATTGGAAGCCACCCCAAAAGGTAATGAGGCTGACTGACAAAAAAGCAGGTACATAGGCCTACACTGGAAGTTATAATCTCTCTTTCCATGTCAGGGCAGTTTATGGGTTACTTATTCTTGGTTGGCTTTACAATTCTTAATTAAGCTGTACTTGGATGGTTGCCTTTGATGCTTTCAGATTCATATGGCCTTTGTCTTTTTATTCTGTCATTATTGGAGGCAGGATCTGATTCAGACCCACACTGACCTAGAACCCATTTCAGAAGAGAAATCTCAACCTCCCAGCTGACAGGATTAAGGTTGTAGAGCAATACACACCCTTAGGGATTTTGGCTTTATAAGGTTATCTGTTTGTTTCAATCCCCACACTTGCATACCCTGTGCTATTTTTTATTGAATGTCTATATTGCTCAGTTGAATTTAAGAATTTGCCAGTAAATTGCTCTACCCAGCCCACTAGAATACTTGAATAGCAGGTAAACTCAAAACCTAGGATTACTTCTATGGTTGGATTGGAGTACAAGAGTTACACTTTGCACCTTAAACTCCTACTCTGAAGATACATAATGTTGGATTTCCAAGTCTAAAAGCACCACATATAATTAGAAAACCCAAGCATCAAATCAACTCAGGATGCAAAATTCGCTACATTATAATACAAGAAACACAAAGACTCAAGACAGTACAATCCCACCAAAAATTACAAATCCATCAGAAATATCTCCCAATGAGACTGTTTTAGTTGAAATATTTAACAAAGATTTTTAAAAATGATTTTTATCTATATTCAAAGAAACCAAAGAGGAAATCAAAGGAATCAAATAAGAAAACAAAGGAATTAAAGAAGAAAACAAACTCCTGAAGGAATTCCAAGAAAATACAGGAAACCAGCTTAATGAAATAAGGAGGTCATTACAAGACATGAGTAAGGAAATAGAAATAATGGGGGAAAAAAACAGGCAGAAATACTACTACTGAAAAACACAGTCAGTCAAATAAAAAACTCTGTGGCAAGTCTCACCTAGAATGGATGAAGGAAAGAACAGAATATCTAAACTAGAATACCAGGTGGCAGACCTAATACAGTCCAACAAAGAGAAAGACAAGGTAATAGGAAGGTATGAAAGGGAATTTCAAGATATCTGGGACACTATGGAAAGATCAAACATAAGAATTAAGGGTATATGGGCTGGAGAGATGGCTTAGCGGTTAAACGCTTGCCTATGAAGCCTAAGGACCCCAGTTTGAGGCTTGATTCTCCAGCACCCACGTAAGCCAGATGCACAAAGGGGGTGCATGCATCTGGAGTTCGTTTGCAGTGGCTGGAGGCCCTGGCGTGCCCATTCTCTCCTCTCTCTCTCTCTCTCTCTCTCCCTGCCTATTTCTGTATCTCTCTCTCAAATAAAATAAATAAATAAATTAATTAATTAATTAATTAATTTTTTAAAAAAAGAATTAAGGGTATAGTAGAAGGAGAAGAATTTCAATCCAGAGGCTAAGTAGGAGTTTTCAACAAAATCATAGAAGAAAAATTTCCCCAAATTGGGAAAGAAATGTCAATGCAGATACAAGAAGCTTTTAGAACACCAAACAGACAAAACCTGGAAAGAACCTCTCCTCACCTTGTTATAATTAAACTACTAACCACACAAACCAAAGAAAATATATTGAAAGCACTTAGAGAGAAAAAGCAAGTCACCTATAAAGGCAAGCCCATCAGGATCACAGCAGATTACTCAACACAAACTTTAAAAGCCAGAAGGGCTTGGAATGATGTATTCCAAGTTCTGAATGATAACAACTGTCAACCAAGATTACTTTATCCTGTAAAGCTATCTATCCAAATTGATGGAGAAAAAAAGGACATTCCACAAATAAAACAGGCTAAAGGAATTTATGACAACTAAGCCAGCTCTACAGAAAATACTTGAAGGAATCCTTCATGCTGAAGAGAAAGCAAAGCACACACATGAGGAAACAGGAAAAAATAAACCATACTCAAATAACAGTTAAGAGAGTAAAAGGAAACAGGAATCATTACAAAACAAGAAGAATGATAAGGATAAACATATATCTTTCAATAATAACTTTTAATATCAATGGCCTTAATGCTCCAACAAAAAGACACGAGCTTTCAGACAGGATTAAAAGGCAGGATCTTTATGTTTGCTGGCTCCATAAAACTCATTTCTCAATAAAAGATAGTCACCATAAGCTGGGCGTGGTGGCACACGCCTTTAATGCCAGCACTCAGGAGGCAGAGGTAGGAGGATCGCTGTGAGTTCGAGACCACCCTGAGACTACATAGTTAATTCCAGGTCAGCCTGGACTAGAGTGAGACCCTACCTCAAAAAAACAAAAACAAACAAACAAACAAACAAAAGATAGTCACCATATTAGGGTGAAAGGATGGAAAACCATATTTCAAGCAAAGAGGCTTAAGAAACAAGCAGGGGCTGCTATCCTAATATCTGACAGGATAGAATTCAAACCAACATTAGTGAAGAGAGATAAAGAAAGTCATTTTATACTGATTGAAGGAACACTACAACAGGAGGACATCACAATCCTAAATGAATATGCACCTAACATGGGGGCTCCCAATATCATTAAGCAAACACTATTAGACTTAAGGTCACAGATAACATCAAACACAGTTGTAGTGGGAGACTTCAATACCCCACTGTCATCAATTGTCAGGCCATCCTGGTAAATAAATAAATAAACAAACAGACATCTGGAATAAATGATGTCATGGAACAAATGGACCTAACAGATATCTACAGAAAATTCTATCCAAATTCTGCAGAATATACATTTTTCTCAAAAGCACATGGAACATTCTCCAAAAAGATATTATATTAGGACACAAAGCAAATCTTAACAAATATAGGAAAATTGATATAATCCCTTGTACTCTATCTGACCACAATGGGATTAAACTACAAATCAGCTGCAAGAAAAAATATACAGCATACACAAATTCATGGAGACTAAACAGTACACTATTGAATGATGAAGAAATTGAAGAAATCAAAAAGGAAAGCAATAAATTCATAGACTCAAATGATGATGAGAATACAACATACCAAACCCTTTGGGACACAATGAAAGCGGTCCTAAGAGGGAAATTTATAGTTCTTAGTGCCTGTATTAAGAAATTAGAGCATTCACAAATAAACAATTTAATGCTTCACCTTAAGGCCTTGGAAAAAGAAGAACAAGGCAAACAAAAACTCAGTAGACAGGAAAAATAATAAAGATTAAGGCAAAAATTAATGAAATAGAACCCCCCCAAAAAAAAAAAAACAATACAAAGAAACAATAAACAAAGAGTTGGTTCTTTGAAAGGATAAATAAAATTGATAAACCCTTAGCAAGCATAACCAGAAAAAACAGAGAAGAGACAAAAATTAATAAAATTAGAGGTGAAAAGGGGCACTATTACAACAGATACCCAAGACTTTTAGGAAATCATAAGGACATACTTTAAGAATATGTATGCCTCCAAATTTGAAAATCTGAAAGAAATGGATGATTTCCTTGATTTATATGACCTACCAAAATTATATCAAGATAAGATAAACCATTTAAATACACCTATAACAAGTACGGAGGTCCAAGCAGTTACATAAAGTCTACCAACTAAAAATGTCCAGGCCCAGATGGATTCACTGGTGAATTTTACCAAACCTTCATGGAAAAACTAACACCACTGCTTCTCAAACTTTTCCATAAAATAGAAAAGGAAGAAATCCTACCAAACTCCTTCTATGAAGCCCGCATCACCCTGATACCAAAACCAGACAAGAACAAAAAAGAAAATTACAGACCAATATCATGAACATAGATGCAAATATTCTGAACAAATACTGGAAAACAAAATACAAGAATATATCAGAGGGCAGGAGAGATGGCTTAGTGGTTAAATGCTTGCCTATGAAGCCTAAGGACCCTGGTTCGAGGCTCGCTTCTCCAGGACCCACGTAAGCCAGATGCACAAGGGGGTGCATGCATCTGGAGTTCATTTGCAGTGGCTGGAGTCCCTGGTGCACCCATTCTCTCTCTCTCTCTCTCTCTCTCTCTCTGTCCTATTTCTGTAACTCTCTCTCTCTCTCTCAAATAAATAAATAAAAAATAAAATATTAAAAAATATTTTTTAAAAAAAGAATATATCAGAAAGATCATTCATCCTGATCAGGTAGGTTTTATCCCAGAGATGCAGGTTTGGTTCAACATATGCAAACTGATAAATGTAATACAGTATATAAATGGACTGAAGGACAAAAATCACATGATCATCTCATTAGATGCAATAAAGGCATTTGATGAAATCCAACATCCCTTCATGATAAAAGTCCTACAGAAACTGGGAATAGAAGGAAAATTTCTCAACATAATAAAATCTATTTATGACAAACCTATAACCAACATAATACTAAATGGGGAAAAACTTGAAGCTTTTCCACTAAAAATCAGGAATAAGACAAGGGTGTCCACCTTCCCCACTTTTATCTAATATAGAACTGGAAGTCTTAGCTATAGAAATAAGGCAAAAGGCACTCATAAAAAGGATACAAATTGGAAAGAAAGAGGTCAAATTAGCATTATTTGCAGATGATATGATTCTATACACAGAGGACCCTAAAGACTCTACCATCAAACAGTTAGAGCTGATAAACACTTTTAGCAATGTAGCAGGATACAAAATAAACACACAGAAATCAGTAGTTTTCCTATATGCTAACAACAAACATGTGGAATCTCCCATTCACAATTGCCTCAATAAATAATAAATAAAGTACCTTGGAATAAACCTAACCAAGGAAGTGAAGGATCTCTACAATGAGAACTTTAAAACACTCAAGTGAGAAATTGCAGAAGACACTAGGAAATGGAAAGACATCCATCCCATGTTCTTGGATTGGAACAATCAATATTGTGAAAAGTCAATCTTACCAAAAGCAATCTACACATTTAATGCAATCCCCATTAAAATTCCAATGGCATTCTTCACAGAAATAGAAAAAACAATCCTAAAATTTATTTGGAAGCACAAAAAACCTCAAATAGCCAAAATAATTTTGAGCAACAAAAATACGGCTGGTGGTAACACTGTACCTGATTTTAAGCTATATTTTAAAGACATAGTAATAAAAACTATATTGTACTAGCACAAAGAGAGACATGTAGATCAATGGAACAGAATAGAGGACCCAGATGTTAATCCAGGCAGCTACATCCATCTGATTTGTGACAAAAATGTCAAAACTATTCATTGGAGAAAAGACTGTCTCTTCAACAAGTGGTGCTGGGAAAACTGGATATCTATATGCAGACAGATGAAAATAGATCCTTGTCTCTCTTTATGCACAAGAATCAAGTCCAAATGGATCAGGGACCTAAATATCAGACCTGAAACTCTGAAACTGCTAGAGGAAAAGGTAGAGGAAAACCTTCAATATATTGGCATAGGCAATGACTTTCTGAATATAATCCTAATTGCTCAGGACATAAAACCACTAATCAACCACTGGGATCTGATGAAATTACAAAGCTTTTGTATAGCAAAGGACACTGTGAATAGAGCAAAGAGACAACCAACAGAATGGGAGAAAATATTTGCCATCTATACATCTGGCAGAGGATTAATATCCAGAATATACAAAGAACTTAAAAACAAAACAATAAGAAATCAAACAACCCAATTAAAAAAATGGGCTATGGAACTAAAGAGACAGTTCTCAAAGGAAGAAAAAGATGGCACATAAACATCTAAAAGGTGTTCTACATCCTTAGCCATCAGGGAAATGCAAATTAAAACTACTTTGACCTTCCCACCCCACCCCCTTGCTCTTTTTCTTGACTGAAGATGAAATACTGTTAGTGGGACATGGACTGTGGCAGGCAGGAATGATCCTGTCCTTAAGAGAAAGGATCTCTGGCCCACCAGAAGCCTGCTGTGCTTTAGTCCCACAGCTTCCTGCCCCTTGTTTCTAACTAGTTTCTTGAATTGTTCTGGTGGACTTTTCCTCAGGGATACACTGGCCCACAGGTCCTAAGTTGTATGCAGTCTTGTGCTCCCCACTGGAGAATCAACTTGCTCTCTGGAGATGCTGCATTGGGATTGGACCATGCTTCAGTAACTGACCCGGTTGGCCTGGACCTGGTCCCCTTCAACTGCTTATACACAGAACGGGAAGATAGACAACAGAGAGGTGGGACAGACCCACCAAATTTTCACTTGACTAGGCCTGTGGCTCCTTTCTACTGGTTCTTAGAGGTGGCCAGACTTACGCCTCCTCTGTTCATCCAGCTCCCTCTCCACCGGTACTCCCAATCAAGAACCTCAAATTTTAAACTGATGTGGATGGGAATTGTGGGTGGGGGAGGAGGGGGAGAAATTACTGTGCTTTGTTCAGCCTGATGTGAAGGATGGTTTTCTTCCTGCATTGTACCTTTTCTATTTCTTTAATAAATGGGATGAGAGGGCAAAACAACAACAAAAAACAAAACAAACAACCAAACCTACTTTGAGATTCCATCTCTTGTCTGAGTGGCTATCATCCAGAAAATAAATGACAATAAATTTTGGTGAGGATGCAGGAAAAGGGGAACCCTTCTACACTTTTGGTGGGAATGTAATCTGGTACAGCCATTGTGGAAATCAGTGTGCAGGTTCTTGAGACAGCTAAAAATAGATTTACCATATGATCCAGCTATAGCACTTCTAGGCATATATCCAAAGGACTCTTCTCACTACCTTAGAGATACTTACCCAACCATGTTTATTGCTGTTCTATTCACAATAGCTAGGAAATGGAACCAGCCTAATGTCTCTCAATAGATGAATGGATAATAAAGATGTGGTACATTTACACACTGGAGTTCTATTCAGTGGTAAATAAAAATGAAATTATGAAATTTGCAGGGAAATGGATGGATCTGGAAAGCATTATACAACATGAGGTAATCCAGGCCCAGAAAGCTAAACATACCACGTTCCCCTCTCATATTTGGAGCCTAGCTACAAATGTTTAGACTTGTGTCTGAGCTGGAACCAAAAATTGGTAGTAGAGGCCAGTAAACTAGAAAAAGGCTATAAGGGAGGGGGGAGCAGGAAGGACTTAAGTGGATGGTATTATATATAAGTAGAAGAACAGATTACAGGGAATGGAATGGCCTAAGTGAGGCCAGGAGAAGAGGTTGAATAAGAGAAAGGTAGTCAATCAAAATTCAAGGTATTCTGAATAAGATATATGAAAGCCTACCTTTTTAGATGATATATCCAGAAGCCATAGATTGCTACTGAAAAATTATTAGTGCCAGATATGGGGTGCCTTCCAGTGAGTTGTTGGCTAGGGAAGTCCCTGTTGCCTCCAAAACACTATAGGCTATTGCCAAGGCCCTTTGTTTCCCATGAGTAAGAGATGGTGAGACCATATTGCTGAAGACTCCACATGCCTGGGTGGCAAGGTCATTGAGAAATCTAGCTGGGGCTGAAGTGAAAACCTTCTGCCTATAGACCAGCCAACTGAAAGCTGGAAAAAGTTGCACTGCATGCAGCCCTATGGGAGAGAGAAGTCATTAGTGGGGAAAACAGTGGACACTGGAAGCCTCAAGTTTGGCCAGACAGGCCAAATGACTGAACGGGTGCAATAGTGGCATGTCTGCTCTGGGGGAAACAACTGCTGTCTAATTGGATTGGAGGCCTGTTCTATGGGAGGGTACTAAAAACCTAATCATAATCCTATGGCAGGGAGGCCTTAGGGGTATAAAGCCTGCTCTTGTCTGGCTAAATGCATATATTATTCTCTCTAAACTGCCTTGAAAGCACTACACTTAATATTCATAATCATGTATTAATGCTACTCTTCACTTTTGGATAGCGAAGCTTCTCTTTTCAGATGGTGGTGACTGCTGGGATGATCCAAAGGGCAACATAGTATTGAGAAGAAGTGACAGAAGAGTGACCAGCACTGAAACATCTCTATCACACCCTCCAACGCGCAGGGTCCATTGTGGAAGAGGTGGCAGAAAGAATGTAAGAGCTGAAGGAAGGGTATAACTCCTTACAATGCAAATGCCCAGACAGAAATTGGCCTAAATATCCATGACCTCGCAGTCCCTAGCAATACCTTCACAAGACCCTCATAATAGGAGAAAAAGACAATGACACAAAATAAAAGAGACACTAAAGGAGAGAGGGAGGAGATATGATGGAGAGTGGAGTTGTGAAGGGGAAAGTGGGCAAGGGGAGGGAATTACCATGGTTTATTGTCTGTAAGTATAGAAATTATCAATAAAAAATTAAAACAAAAAGAGAGCGATGGTTCTCTTTCATCCAGGTGAGGAGGAGCCCAGAAATCACTATAATGAAAGGTATTAACCCCAGGATCTCAGACTGGAGCCTGGGTTTATTTCTTTTGGAAGGGGGTAGCAACCAGAATCTTCACTTCCTAGTTTGGAAAGAAGAGCTCCAGTGACACACTCAAAAGAGAAAAGAGGGGAAGGGCTAACAAGAAGCCTCAGGACACAGTGGCACCCTGAAATGGAACTGTGTTGGGAGAGCTTGTGTTGGGGAGGGCCTGTGTCTTGCCAGGATAAATAAATCCACATCTGGAAACACAGGCAGCTAGAGGGGGGCTTATGAATACAGAGTGGTTATCTAGGAATAACTGAATCTGTTGGATTAGAGGCAAAGAAGAGGCCAATCTGTAGGTGTGGAGGAGCCCTATCATATAGGGGGATAAATTGAATGTCAGAGACAGGATAAGTTTAACATGAAGGGAGCTGAGCTGTGAGATTTCTTAACTCACAGCAACAGGTATCTTTGCTGGTCACATAGAGATGGGAGGTCATATGCAGAAAAATAATATTATTGACCATTAAATCGGCTAATATAGGCCATAATATTACTAGCTCTAGATTAGGAACATTTATCCACAGTTGTTGCAGTCCATCATTGAAGTTCCAATCAAAAGGTGTGGCTTTTGGGATTGTCAAACATCACTTTTTACTTTGTGTACTTGTCAGGCTATTTTCCCATGTGGCTTTCTCTTAGAGTCTTATAGAAGTTCCCAAATCAGGTGTGAAGGCAGCCTCTTTTGGAGAGAGATATTAACAGAGCCATTATGAAAGAAACTCCTAGGTCATATTTGTTGTATGGCAAATTTCCTCTGCATTGAAAGGTGTAAACAACTATTGCCCGCTTTATCAAAGGCATCTGGGTCAACTCACAAGAGATGGTATGGGGAGGATCATCAGACTCCCCACCCCCCGACCTGAGATTTAGGCCTGTGCCAGCTGTATACAATAACATACGAGATCTCATGACCTCAGTGTGGGAGACAGATATACAGAGAGGAAAAGATCTAGGAACAATGAACTCCACTGAAGTGGTGTCTCTGGAGTGTCCATGCTCTGTAAGTAAGCCCTCACACCCAGGCTGAGGGAGGTGCATCTGCAGGGAGTAATCCTGGTATAGTGAGCCCCACTAAAGGGCTGCTCTGTGGTCTCATACTCTTGGACAAGGATCTTCTAAAAGTGGCCACGGGGAAGTTGTCATTTAGGGTGGGATGAGACTTTCTCCATGGCACACCTGCTCTGGGGTCCTAATGCTCTGTACATAAGCCCTCATCCTGAGGCTGAGGGAGGAGCATCCAAGGAGTAATTGTGACACAGGAATCTCCATCAAAGTGGCTGCTTTGGGGCCCCCACATTCCTAAATGCTCTGTAAATAACCCCCTCCCCCAATAAACTCGCTGGTTCACCAAACTGGTATTGGTGTAATTGTACTTTGGTCTGCCATCTGAATCCTAGTTAGGGTGAAGCAATGTATCTGAGTTTCCCCAAGGGAAAAGTTTCCCACAACAGTATTAAATCTATTAGCCATTATGATCTGGTCGATATCTATATGGATTCTTTTTTTTTTGTATATGACATGACATTTATAGGTGACACGAGTATTATATTTAAGGTTGAAAAGTAATAACATTGATAGTAAGAAAGAAGGAATTGTTAACTTGGATAGCGAATTCATTGGAATTTTTGGAAATATAAAGATTTGGCTTAGATAAGATAGGAAGTAAAAGAGCAATATTTGAAATATCTGAAACAATTTTAAGTTTAAACATGATAGAGATTAAGAAATTAACTAATTTTGAGATTTAGTTTTTAGCTACTTGGTAAAAAAATGGTTAATTAGCAGGGAGATGTCTGTAGCTGTGTTATAGAGATAAGAAGAAACATAAGATGATCTTCAGTACAGTTCAGAAGCTGCAATACAAACTATGGCCTTGAACTAGCACAAAAACTACAGTGTCAGTACAAAAGATTATGCAGTGTGGGACATTGCCAATATAAAAGTCTATTATAGATACAGGAGATAATTTTGCAGCAGGGGCTTTTACATTTCCTCACTTTAATTTCCATCTTAATATGAGTCATGGCACTGTAAATAAATTTATCAACTTATTAAAGAGTTGTTTGAATTAAAGAACAAGGCAAGAGAAATACAGAGAAACAATTTTTTACAAAATAGGCATGTTTTATCTTTTCAAGATCTAATAGCTATAAGTACAGACAGAACATGTTACCAGTCCTGAAAACAACAGCCGGGGTTGTGGGACCTCCCTTGGTACCTGTCTTTGTTTATTTTATATAGCTGTGTGGCAGGCACTGTTTTTTTCAGTCATTCAAGGGTTAAGGTTCTGTGTACTGTGATTGCCCTGCCTCAGGTTTCTTCTTGGCAGCTTGTGATGAAAAAGAAAGGGAAAGGGAAAGGAAAAAGGAAAAGAAAAAAAAACTTAGACGCTACATAATGATTTTAACCTTAGCAAGGAGAGAAAAATTAGGTATCCAGCTATAGAATTAAATAGGCCAGTAAAGACAGGAGTTTCCTTTTAGAGGCAGCCATGGGGAGTTTAGGAGAGTTTGTATTTGATCTCGAGGGATGGCTCCAATTTGGTGTGAGAGGGAGAAAGTCAAGCAAGTTATGGCAGGCTGACAGATCTAAGCTTTGTCCTAAGCCCCAGCGGCTTAAGGCGTTGAGAGTTTAACTGTGTGAGAGGTAGATTTCTAGGGAGAGGCTGTATAGGAGATCATCTCCAGAGAGGAGGCCATCAGGGAGGGAGACTTGGGTTCTGGTGAGTTTTGAAGGGGCTGAGGTTCGAGGAGGATAGGTAAGGAGGGGCTCAAGATTCAACTCAGAAAGGGTGGATGGAAGAGGAGGAGCATTAGCTGAACAGAATCTGCACGCCTTTTGTTTTGTTTGCCTTCTCTGGCCCCCAATGTCTTCACTGATCTGCTAATTCACTTATGTATTCAGTTATAATTTAACACAATTGTTTCGAGTGACTACTAGTACATAGATCATAAATCGTGCTAGTAGATGCCCAAGAAGTAAATACCTTAAAATATGCATATTGGGGCTTGGGAGATGGCTCAGTGGATAAAGTGCTTGCCACCCAAGTGTAAAAACCTGAGATCAGCAGGGCGTGGTGGTGCATGCCTTTAATCCCAGCACTTGGGAGGCAGAGGTAGGAGGATCACAGAGAGTTTGAGGCCACCCTGAGACTACATAGTTAATTCCAGGTCAGCCTGGGCCAGAGAGAGACCCTACCTTGAAAAACCAAAAACCAAAACAAACAAACAAACAAAAAAAACCTGAGATCAAATTCCCAGCACCCACAGAAATGTCAGGTGGGCATGGCAACCAGCCTATAATCCCAGGGTTGGGCAGACCGAGAAAGGGGATTCCCCAGGGCAAGCTGGCTCATTAAACTAACTAAATTGGCAAGATCTAGGTTCAAGTGAGAGACTCTGACTCAAAAAATAAGATGGACTATGATTGAGGAAGATATCCAACATCAATCTGACTTCTGCATGCATGTGCACTCATATACATGCAAACATGCATATACACACATGTACACCACACACAGACATTCACACCGTTCTACCAATGAAACTCACAGTAACTGATTATGACGGATTTAAGTACTTACTATCCTATCTTACAGTAAGTATATGCATTGTGTACAGCTCAGTTCTTCTTGAGTGAAGTACCTTGTCTGTCCTGTAAGACTCCCAAGGAAGGCTTTGCTTCCTTGAAGACTCAGTGGGTGGAGGAGGTGGGGCAATACAGGCCAAAGAAACAGCTCAAGCAAAATAAAAACTGTCTGGCAATTATTGGTAGCTAAACCTTGTGGTTTCATTCAAATTCTGTTCCTCTGGATTAAATGCCCATTATACGCAGATCCTAGGCTAGCTGCAAGTTATAGCATAGCAGGAATGGGATAGTGAGGCGGCAAGATTCAGAAGCGCCTTGGACGAGCATTTTATTCCACATGGGAAAGGTTTAAAAGGATATGTGAAGCAGGGCATGGTCACGAACGCCTTTAATCCCAGCACTTGGGAGGCAGAGGTAGGAGAGGATTGCTGTGAGTTCCAGAGCACCCTGAAACTACAGAGTGAATTCCGGATCAGCCTAAGCTAGAGTGAGACCCTACCTGAAAAAAAAAAAAAAAAAAAAAAAAAAAAAAAAAAGGATATGTAAGCCTGTTGCTAAGTTCTTGGTATTCACTGGAGACCTCTGACAATAATGGGCTGTACTGAGGACTGGTGGGGGTGCTGTGTTAAAGGACAGGTTAATATGTATCTATGCAGGACAGCATCATTCACATCCAAGAAATTCAAGTGCATGATGAATAGACACCTAGGAATTTGTACTGTCTTATCAATAAAGAAATACAAGTTAAAACAACAGCACAGCACCTAGTAAGCCCGCGGATAAAGCGAAACACTAAAGAGAGAATACAAAGGATAAATCCAAAAGCTTCTGAGCTTTTGGGTGGGGAAATTGTAGTTACTGCAGCTGAGAGAGGCTGTCTGTCAGTCGCCAGGTGTACTTCATCCAAACAAAGAGAGATGCTCGGCTGTACTGTAAAGCCCGCTTACTACAGTCAAATCTTTGTTCACCCCCCCCAAAAAATTATTTAGTCAATTCTTTTTTCTTTTTAAATTATTTGTGCATGTGTCCGCATGTATGGGCGCATGCGTGGAGGTCAGATGACCAGAGACATGGTCTCTTGTTGCAAACTATCTCACTCCAAACGAAAGTCAGGCTTGCTGGCCCTGGAGCTTTGGGCTCTCTGGCATGGCCTCCCATTGTGGTAGGCGCATCGGATCACAGATGCATGCGCCACTTTGCATCCGGCGGTACAGGGGCGGCTGAGGAACTGAAACCGAGTGGATAGGCTTTGCTAGCAAACGCCTTTGACCGCCGAGCTATCTCCCCAGAGTCAAGTCTTTCATAATTGGCCCACAACTTTACCAATGGCTGCACAGGGGCCGTTTCCCGCCACTTCTGGCGCCCGCTTCAAACAGCCTTAAATTTGCAACAGCGGGCAGACCTCTCAACCAAGCGTGCGGAAGGCGGGCACTTCCGCCAATTAGACCCGCCCACCCTTCACGGCCCCGCCCTCAGGCGAGCCGGAGCTGGTGATTGGAGGAGGTGGCTGCTCTTCAAGCGCCTTAGCCTTCAGTTTGGTTGTGACAAGGAAGCAGCTTGCGGATTGGTTAGAGTGCAGGGTGTTTGCTGCAAGTAGCGCAATCCTGGGCTGTAGAGCTGCAGGTTTGTGACAGCTTCAGTGGCCTCGGTGAGTTCGCCTTCTAGACTGGGCTTGGGGCTGGGCTCCGAGGAGTGGCAGGGGTTTCGGGAGACTGGGTAAGGATTCCGGGATGGCCTTGACTGAGAAGTGGCACTGAGAACTCTTCATCCTCTGAGCTCCTACTGAGAGGCGCCGTCTGGGAATCCCTCCTGGTTCTCTCCATACAGCTGGGGTGTCCCCAGACTCTGTCCTGGGCACCCCACGGTGGTCACCTGCCCCGTTCTGCCTGGCTCACAATGGGTGCTCTGTGCAATTGTGACCCTGCCACCCAAAGCCAGCTTATGTTAATATAGCTTGAAATATTATAATATTGCAGTGTTAGCTCCTGATTATCTGTCTATCAATCATCTGTTTTTCTTTTTTCGGTTTTTCGAGGTAGGGGTCTCACTCTAGCCCAGGCTGACCTGGAATTCACTATGTACTCTCAGGGTGGCCTCGAACTCACGGTGATCCTCCTTACCTATGCCTCCCAAGTGCTGGGATTAAAGGCGTTTGCTGCCTGGTTTACATTGCAATCTTTTGTTCAACAAAACAACTATTGTTTTTTTTTCTCTTTGTGAGGAGGACAACAAAAACCCAGGGACAACAGGGTCAGAAGACTGCCTAAGTGTAATGAAAGACAGACATGCTCTTTACATTCTTGTTAATGGGTTTATAAAAAAAAATTCCTGCCTGGAAATAAAGTCTTAAACCAGATAGCTATATTTAAAAAAATACTGTACACATACTATTTTGATTTTTTTTTTTAAAGTGGGCAGCCCTCCGACTCAATAAACAGGTATTCTACTATTTATACTAATGTTGTAAAATTGCCAAATTCATCCCCAAAGTAATTTTACTAAGGTATATATCCATTTTCAATGAGTTAATATTGATGGTTTTCAAATTGATTTTTATTAGTTCATATTTTCAGTAGCAGTTGATTAAACCACATAAAATACAAAATAGTCAATGAATTACAGTGGAGTTTTTTTCAATGTAGTAGTTTACACTTACTTTTTTTTCCTTAAATGACACTTGAATTCTTGAGCTCAACATCTTTTAAAGTTAAATATTTTCATGCTTTTTTTCTCATTCTTAAATTGGATTATCTTTTTTCCATTTCCTTGGAAAAATTGTCTATGGAGATGTGCATTTTTGTAAATATTTTTATAATTTTATCTGTCAATTTATTTTGTGATTATTTTTATTCATAATATTTGACTTACTGATATCTTTTGCATAATGATTAGAGTTCCATCAGTCTTTTTTTATGGTACTATCTTTTGAATTTTTAAAATTCTGAATATTATGATACAGTCTTTAATATCAGTGATAATTAGTAGTGATGAAAGCATTAGAGAAAAACAGCTTAGGTAAATGTTTAATCTTTTTTTTTTTTTTTTTTTTTTTTACCATAGAAATCAATCAGGCTTTCATTTATGCCTAATTTTTTTTAAGGTCTTCAGTAATTTATGCCAGAAAGTCTGTTGATACCTTTTTTCCCAAGTGGTGAATATTGTGCTCTTTCAGGAATCTTATTACATAATCTGGATCTAAAGCTGCATAACAAAAATGTAGATTGGTGGCTTTTTCATCCTTTTAAAAGCAAAAATACCTGTATAATTAATATAGTTCTTCTTTGAAAATAAGTAGCTTGTTATTTAAAGTAGCTGTATGTATCATAGATTCCTATCAATCTTTTTACTTATGATAGAGACTATGCATAAATATGAATGGGCATGCTATTAACTCCAAATAAACTCCAGATACATGCAACACTTTGTTCATATAGCTTTATGTGGGTTCTGGGGAATTAAACCTAGGACAGCAGGCTTTGCAAGCAAATGCCTTTAACTGCTAAGCCATTTTACCTGCCTCACTTTCTTGTAAATCTTAATGTGGTTTGAATTAAGTGCCCCCATAAACTCATGTGTTCTGAATGCTTGACTCCTAGCTGATGGCAATTTGGGAATTGGAACCTTGTTGGAGGTATGTTATTAGGGTAGGACTTACAGGTGTTAATAGCCACTTTCTCTTGCCAGTGGATGAACACTTTCCTGTTGCTCTTGTCAACCTGATGTTGGCGGAGAGGCAATGTTCAGCCTCAGCTCATGCCAAGTTTTTCCCTGCTATCACGGAGCTTCCCCTTAAACCTGTAAGCCAAAATAAATCCTTTCTCCCCACAAACTGCTTTCTTTTGGTTTTGCAAGGTAGGGTCTCACTCTGGTCCAGGCTGACCTGGAATTAACTATGTAGTCTCAGGGTGGCCTCGAACTCTCGGTGATCCTCCTACCTCTGCCTCCTGAGTGCTGGGATTAAAGGCGTGCGCCACCACGCCCGGCTTCCACAAACTGCTTTTGATCAGGAGCTTTATGCCAGCAATGTGAAGCTAACTCCAACAGTAAAATTAGTACCCAGAAGTGCTGCTAGAAACCTGACTGTAGCTTTTAACCCTTTGTAACTGATTTGTGGGAGGAATTTGGAATGATTGGAAACCTTGGCCAGAGAGATACCTTGCAGTGTTGTAAGTACAGCTTGATGAATTCTGCTGAGTTGAAAGACCTGAATTCAGTGAGAGCTATGGACTGTGAGATTTGGCTTATGAGTGGAAGACTTTGTTGGGAATGGTCTAGAAGCAGTTTGAGAGGCATGCTGCATTCTGTTTGCCTGTGTTCTGAGAACTTGCACAGGGTTGCATTGTGTAGAAATGGATTGGTGTGAGGAGAGGGGATATGGCAAAGAAAGAAATTAAAGCTTTGGGCTAAGGACAATATCTTGGTTCAGCTGCAGTTGTTTGAAAGATTACAACCATTGAGATTGGGCCAGCTGTTCTGCGCTGGACAGCAGGAAAAATGTGGACTCTTTTGAACGTAAGGATCCTGAATGCTGCTCTTTAAAGTTCCTTTATTTACCCCGTGGATTAACAAGTTGGTAGCCCACCAGGTACTGTGGAGCATAACAAACACAGCAACGAGAGGGTCATTGAATGTGCAATGAAGTTCTGTCCAATGCCAGTTTTTTTGGCAGTGTGACTATTTATTCTGTGCTATTATTATTACTATTATTATTATTTGTTATTATTATTATTTTTGGTTTTACAACTAATAGTTAAGAGGCCTTGGGCTATGGGGATGTGTGAACAGTATTTGGATTGATAAAAACTATGAGGACTGAATGCATTTGATTTTTACATCATGGATGGTCATCAATTTCTGGGGACCAGGGGTGGAATATGGTTTGAATTGGGTGTCCCTCATAAATTCATGTGTTCTGAGTGCTTGATCCCCAGCTGATGACAATTTGGGAACTGGAACCTCGTTGGAGTTGTATTGTTGGGTGCTGGCTTATGGGTGTTATAGCCAGCTTCCCCTTGCCAGTGGGATGGCACACTTTCCTGCCACTGTTGATGATGGCCAGGAGGTGATGTCCAGCCTCTGCTCATGCCATGTTTTCCCCTGCAATACTTAACATCCTTTTTCAATATTAACATGAATAATGGCAGGTTAAGAAAAGATTTGGAGGGAAAACTTTTCATTTACCTAACAAAGGAGAGATTAATCCAAATTCCATCTTCTGTCTTGTGTTTATGGATACATGAGAGAGGGGTGAAGAAGGAGGTATGAATTTAGAAGGTGAAAAGATTCTTTGATTAGGTATGTCTTTTAGTTCCAGCCTCTTCAATTTCTATGGTGACATGTTAAAACATGCCCCTGTTTCCATCATCAGTAAAGTCTATAGCCTTGAGGTCTCCTTTTGGAGTGAACAGAACCCTAGAAAAATGAGTTGACTTGTTTTTTCCTCCCTATCAGCCAGTATAAGCTCTTGACCGTCTTCATGTCTTTATCCTATGCTGGCCCACAAGAGAGTCCTGGCAGTGCTGGGCAGAGACAAGACTTTGGATTGCTCAATGAAAAATATGTGTCTCTTCCCCCTTGTATCCCTGGTACAAGGATAGAAAGGAATAAATATGTCTGCCCTAAGAGGAAGAAGCTGATGTGAAAAGTTTGCATTTCAGAAACAGATTAGAAAGGTAGACTGGAAATTGGGGCTTGGCTGAGAACATCACCCAATCCCCGAGTAAACAAAGCAAAAATATGAAGCAAAACAATTGGCCCATGGGGGGTTTTCAGCACTGAAATCACACTTGTGTCAATGGTCTATGCCGTATTTATTTTAAAATACACATTTTTTTGTACATTTTGTCTACAAAATAGGCTGTATTTTAAAATGATATTGCATGATTACGTTAGTTGCCTTTTCTCAGCAATACAAATGGAGCTATACCATATAATCAGTGGTGTCTTTGATCTAATAAAATAGGATGTTTTTGTTGCTGGTTTACATATTGTGACATAGTTAGCTATTAACAGAAGAGAGTTAAATTCTTTGGGCCATTGGATCTCTAAGCTTCTTACCTGACTTAAATTTTAGTGCCTTTTTAAAAAAAGTATTTTATTTATTTGCAAGCAGATAGATAAAGAGGGGGAAGGATTATGGGTGTGCCAGATCATCTAGCCATAGCAAATGATCTCCAGATGCATGCATCACATATCTGGCTTATGTGGGTACTGGGAAATGGAACCCAGGTCTTTAGGCTTCTTAGAGGCAAGCACCTTAACTGCTGATCAATCTCTCCAGCCCAAGTTTAGTGACATTTTAGCATCTGGAAATTGTAGTGAATGAGATGTGGCTCACACTCATGCAGATGTGTGTGTTTCATTGACATGAGGAACATGGAGAGAGAGAACAGGCCTGGGCTGGATCATTGGTGACACTTGCCTACAGTTTTGGTTAGAGGCATTCTGGGGACTTTAGATGTAGTGTCAGGATTCCTGAGTGTGATTAAAATAATTTAATAATGCATCTCTCACTGTTGCTCCTACCCCCAACCCTAAGGTCCTTTTCTGTTCTTGTGGAGTTAGTGCCTCAGAGTGCTGGTGTTACAGTCTTCATTTCTGGCCATAGTATTCTGTAAGAAGCTGATTTTCATCAAGGTTCCCAGCAAAGCATGTAACACTTAGATTTTTGGTGTGCTTGATTTTATCCAATTAAATAGTTCCTGCTAAATGGTAGCCATCATTAACTGATGACTTAGGGGTTCTCTTTTTGTAAAGCATGAAATTTGGATTCATGGAACTCAGAGAATAAAGCAAAATAGAGGTTACTACTTGTGCTGTGCTCAATACATTGGCTGTGAGACTTCATTCAAGTTTATTCTTAAGATCTGTATGCTTAGCATTCTTCTAGTCTATTATTATCTTCATTTTTTTTTGTTTGCAAAATTCATTCCATTTTAAGTACCAGGTCATTTGGAAAATCTGATAGTTTTATTACCTGTTTGTAGTTTTTCTTTTCTATGCATTGTATCTATGGCTGTTTTTTATGAATCATGGTCCTCTGCCTTTTCCATAGGAGGACCATGTCACTAGATTTTGGCAGTGTGGCACTACAGACACAAAATGAAGATGAAGACTATGACGAGGAAGACTACAGAAGGGAGAAAGAGGTAAGTGACTATGGAAAAAGCCCCTAAGCACCATGTTTCCAAACTTTTATTTGCTGATCAAAATTATATCATTGTGTGTCATTTTGGAAACAAAATCCTATAACCTGATTTGGTATTTAGACTTTTAAAAGACAAAGGAATGGAATATTTCTTTTGAGATGAGGATTACACACAGGGAGTGATGCCATCAGATAAATGGTTAAATTCTTCAGGAATCTTGAATTTAGGTCATGGCTGTGTTTGGGGTAGCTTCTAGGTATGACTATGACTGTGATACTTCAGATAGTGTATATCAGGAGGTGCAGTGATGCTAATCTGTCACTTGGGGTTAGGTAGGGAAATAAGTGGGTTAGTGGACTGCAGTAGACAACGCTGAGGGAAGGTCTCTTGGAGTCACTATTTGTACTGAGAATTGAATAGGGAAATGAAGCCTGCTGTGCAAGAGCCTGGGGAAGAACATTCTAGACCAAGATACAGCTGGGAAATGTGGGGAGATCCTGGGTATCTGCAGAACAGTCTGAGGCCTTGGTGTTGCTGATGTATGTGATCAAGGGGAGTTATGGTGAAGAGGTGGGCTGGACCAGAGCCTAGAAAGCCATGTCAAGATGCTTGTGTGTTAGTCTAAGAGTAGGGGAAGTAGTGAAGAGTGTTAAGTGAACAAGTGATTTCTGAACATCTTTTTGAAATTTCTTTTGGATTGTTACCTGGTGAGTAGCTCATCAAAGGAATAATATGAGCAGGAGACCATAGTGTTCATATATAAAATGACTAGCAGAACCCTTGAAAATTAATAATTCAACAAATGGCAGCAATGATAATAGTATTATAGTATTATAAGCAAAAGCTATTTTCTTGTTAAAATTAGTTTTGTGTGAGTTAAATTTCCTTTTTAAATTTTATTTCTGACAACCACACATATATGGAATTTTAATATTTTTCCCCACCTCCCCATTAACCTTTCATATCCCCTTGATATTCCTGCTAAATCCCTTCTTCCCAACTAATTTTTTTTTGTTTGTTTTTTTTTCATTTTTTTGTTTTTCAGGGTAGGGTCTCACTCTAGCCCAGGCTGACCTGGAATTCACTATGTAATCTCAGGGTGTCCTCGAACTCATGATGATCCTCCTACCTTTGCCTCCCAAATGCTGGGATTAAAGGCGTGTGCCACCATGCCTGGCTCCCAACTAATTTTTTATAGCCCCTCTGAGAGGATGGTCTTATGAGTCCCCCCCATGCTGGAATGTTAATTGGCTGTCTTGTGCAGGAAAACATAGTTGCTGTGAGCTTGAAAAGATACAAGGCTGTGGAGATGGCTCAATGGTTAAAAGGTGCTTTCTTGCAAAGCCTGCCAAACCAGGTTCCATTCCTGAGTTACTCACATAAAGCTGAATGGAGGGCTTAGTGGTTAAGGTACCTGCCTGCCAAGCCTTAGAACGCCAATTCGATTCTCTAGGTCCTACGTTTAGCCAGACCCAAAGTGACCCAAGGGCACACATGCATCTGGAATTCATTCATAGCAGCTGAGAGGCCACCCATTCTCTCTCTCTCTCTCAAAAAAAAAAAAAAAAAAAAAAAAAAAAGAAAAGAAAAAAAAGCTGGATGGATATTCATTACTGAGGCAAAAAATCCCTGGCATGCACACACATTTACTACACATACAGTTTTAAAAGAAGGGCTGTGAAAGGTACTTGTTTGCAAAGCCTGCAGTCCCACGTTCAATAGTGTAGCACCCACATAAAGCTGGATGCAAAGTGGAGCATGTGTTTGGCATTCACTATGTAGCAACAAGAGACCCTTTTGTGTTCCCTCACCCCATATATATTTTCTTAAAAAATATTTTTATTTATTGGACAGAGAAAGACAGAAAAGTGTTATCCACTCATCCATCCATACAGGGTACCTTTGTTCAAACGCTTTAATTTTTTTTTTTTTTTTTTTTTTTTTTGAGGTAGGGTCTCACTGTAGCTCAGGCTGACTAGAATTCACTCTGTAATCTCAGGGTGGCCTTGAACTCAAAGCGACCCTCCTACGTCTGCCTCCCGACCCTCCCACCATGCCTCTCTTTAATTTTTTTTTTTTTTTTTTTTGCAAGGTAGGGTCTCACTCTGGTCCAGTGACCTGGGATTAACTATGTATTCTCAGGGTGGCCTCGAACTCTCGGCGACCACCTCTGCCTGGCTGGGATTAAACTCTTTAATTTTTAAAATTAGTTAACAAAGAAGTAGGTTTTCATATATTTTTTTTTAATCCATCTTTGGTTTTCATTAAGCATCACTCCAGCCTTCCCTCTCCTCCATTCCCCCACTCCTATAGTACTTTAAGACTTTCTGTCCCCATTATTTTGCTCCTCTACTTTCTTAGCACATGTGTTCTATTATCGTTCTTTAGCTCTCCCCTTTTAACCCTTTATATGGGCCCTTTCTAGAACTTCCTGGCCTTCACTGACTCTCAAATCTTAAAAGCTCAAAACTAAGTCCACACATGAGAGAGAACATGCAGAATCTGTCTTTCTGAGCCTAAGCTACCTCACTTAATATATTTTCCAGATTCATCCATTTTTTTTTTTGCAATTTTATAATTCATTTCTTTTTGCAGCAGAATAAAACTCTATTTTCTATATATGCTATATCTTGATAATCCACTCTTCAGTTAATGGACTTCTAGGCTGATATCAATTCTTAGCTGTTGTGAACAGAGTGGCAACCAAGATAAATGAGCGAGTATCTCTATAGTGAAGTATAGAGTCCTTAGGGTATATGCCCAGGAGTGGTATAGGTTGGTCATATGAGAGATCTATTTTTAGGTTTTGAGAAACCTCCATACTGATTTCCATAGTGGCTGTACCAGTTTACACTCCCACCAACAGTGAATAAGGGTTCCTCTTTCCCCATACCTTCACCAGCATTTGTTGTCATTTGTTTTCTTGACCAGAGTGAGATGGAGTCTCAAGTTTTAATTTATATTTTCTGATGGATAAGGATATTGAACACTTTTTAAACTGTTTATTGACCATTTGCATTTCTTCTTTTGAGAACTCTATGTTCAATTCTATAGCTCTTAGTTTTGGTTGAGCTGTTTCATCCTCTGTATGTTTGTTATTGATTTATGTGTGTTCATTTTATATCCAGCTCTAATAGCTAGTGAAGTCTTTAGAGTCTCTGATATATAGAATAAAATCATCACAAATAAGATAATTTGACTTCTTCCTTTCCTATTTGTATCTCTTGTCTTATTGCTGTGGTTAAGACTTCCAGTGCTATATTGTACTATATTGAATAAGAGTGGAGAAAGTAGACACACTTGTCTTATTCCTGTTTCTAGTGGAAATGCTTCAAATTTTTGCCCACTTAGTAAGATGTTCGCTATTGGTTTGTTGTATATAATCTTTATTATGTTGAGATGTGTTCTTTCTATTGCCAGTTTCCTTGGAATTTTATTGTGGAGGATGTTGCATTTTGTGAAATATCTCTTTTGCATCTATTGAGATGATCATTTGGTAATTTTGTCCTTGAGTCCACTTACATGGTGTATTACATTTATCTGTTTACATAAGCCATACCTGCATCTCTAGACTAAAACCTACTTGATCATGGTTAGTGAACTTTTTGATATGTTTAAATATTCAGTTTGCAAATATTTACATCTATTCATAAAAATTTTTAAAAGTCTTTTTTTTTTTTTTTTTTTTTGTTGTTGTTTATCAGGTTTTGTTGCCAGGATAATTTGAGACAAATTTCCTGATTGTGATAAATAAAATACTTCTTTTGTACTGAGACTATGCATGATATGATCTCTTTTCTAGTAAGTTAAGTAATCCTTTTAACTACTTGTCATGGGATACTAATATCAACAAAAAATCTAAAAATCAGGGTAATCGTCTGTTGCTCATGTAGCTGGTTATAGAGTTAGAGGTAGAAATGGGCACTCACTTGATGTTGGTCATAGGTGTATATTGTTTGTTTTTAAAGTCTTAAATCTCAGGGGCTGGAGAGATGGCTCAGTGTTTAAAGGTGCTGGCTTGCAAAGCCTGGGTTTGATTCCCCAGTACCCACGTAAAGTCAGATGCACGAGGTAGCACATGATTCTGGAGTTCATTTACAGTGCCAGGAGACCGTGGTGCTTCCATTCTGTCTCTCTTTCAAATAAGTATAAAATACATATTTAAAACCTTAAATCTCTATTAAAAAATTGAAAATTTCTTGCAGTACTCTTTAGTTTCTAGCTTGGCTTGAAGCCTCCTAAATCCTGGGTTTGCTGGCTTAGTACCCACACCACATGTCACATTAGGTGGGCCAGTGCTGAGCAGCACCTCTGCTTTCCCATCTGGCTATAGCTTCCACTTCTCATAGGCGCATGTCCACGTAGGCACATGTGTACCCTTATGCCTATTTGCCTTGCTCTTGTAAATTCTCTGCCAGGTCCCAGAGGGAATTTGTGACCCTGGTGGTAACAGTTTCTAAATTTTGGCAGGGTCTGGAGTAGCCATGGTTTAGGCAAGGGTGATGAGAATTTTTCTATTATTTTGAGAATTGACAACACAGGGCTTCAGTATTTGGTGGGATTTGTGAGTGGGTCAGTTTAAATAATTACTGCTCTCAAGAAGAAGAAAAAATATTGACAAGTGACTTTTCATTGGCAAAAGTGTTAGATGCATAGGATGTTAGCATACTACAGAGTGTATATTGTGTAACAAATTTTTTAAATGGATATTGAGAAAGCAGTTTTAGATAACATAGAAAGTAGCCATTAGTGTGGGCTAGGGAATTTCTAGAGGAAAAGGAACTTTGAAAAGTTCAAGTACCTAAGAATGAGTTTATCAGGCTAGAGAGATGGTTTAGTCGTTAAGGCTCTTGCCTAGAAAGCCTAAGGACTTGGGTTCAATTCCCCAGTACCCATGTAAGCCAGATGTACATGGTGGCATTTGCATCTGGAGTTCGTTGCGGTGGCTGGAGGCTCTGGTGTGCCCGTTCTCTATCTGCCTATCTCTCTTTCTCTCTCAAATAAATACTAAAATAAGAATGAGATTATTTAGCAGAGTGGGGAAAAACATCTAGCTAATGGGACTCTGACATCATGATCTTGATTATATTCTGAAGAAACCTCATGTTAACAAGTGTTTCTACTTTAAAAATTGCTGGTATTCAAAGTGGGTTTGGAGGCTATTGAGTTTCAGTAACAGAATTCAGAATTATTTGTAAAGATTGAGCTGTTTATATAATTTGTCACTGCAAGTCAAAAGAATAAGTTGGCTGATCAAACCTAAGTTTGCATGGGTACTTCTGCCTTCTCAGTCTCCCTGACACATCAGTCGGTAACAGAGCAGTTCACAGGCTTGAGAACCTAAATGCGACATTCCTTTCCTGCCTGCCCAACTTATAGCTTTGGGCTTGCAGCTGTGTTACAACTCTTAGCAGTGGGCTAATGCATATTGCTTTCTCTACTTAGTGAACCACTTTGCAGTTGATTAATTTATGAAGGGGGAATGGCTGTATTCCAATGTTGTGATAAAAGGTGACCAAACACACCACTTGCACTTTTAATATACGCTGCAGAAAATTGGCAGTGATAAAACCATCCAGATATTAACCTTCTAATGTGCATGGCCATACTTTACCAAGCTATGCTAATTTTTTTTTCCTTAGGGACCAGTTGATATTTGTTCACATTTGCTCATGAGTAAATATTATAAACCAGTGTCAAGTTCTAGTCTTTGTCATCTTAATTAGCTCTGCAGTTATAAACTTGTCTTTGCCATATATGTTCTATTTTGCCCTCATTGTTTGCTTTGAAGATCAGGTGGAGCATGTGTATTAAGTCTTCAGAAAAGGAGAGGACTTAGCAAGGGATTCTGTTTTCAGAAGACATTTAGATAAGTGGAATTTCAAGCCATAGACCATCATAAATACACCCGTATTTTGAAAAACCTTCCAAGAATTTTGTGGACAAATAGGGCACTATAATTAATTAGCATTTGTTACAACTGTTAATGGTATGTTAGTAGAATTTGTCCTGTGTGGGCCCAGGCAGAGCAGAGACGTGCATCAGTCTCTTACACAGTGGAGAGATAGGACAGATTAGGTGAGCGAGGATGATGTTACCATGGATATATAGTATCACTCATGACTATTTTTCTGATAAACTATTGGAGTACATTTCTGGCTATATAATTTGAGAGAGCGCGCCTGATAATAGTTGAACATAGTGCTACTCTATAGATTTCATCTAAAGTACTATATAGGTAGACTTATAAAACTGGCCCAGTAAAGAGGAACTCAAAGCTCCTTTATTAACTCAACATAACATAAAAATGTGACTTTATAGGGCTGGGGAGGTGTGCTCAGCAGGCAAGAGTACTTATAGCACAATCATGGGGGCCTGATAAGCCCTGAGGTTGATCCCTAGCACACACATAAAAAGTGAGCCCAGTCTTGTGGTGAGCCAAGATAGAAGAATCACTGGAGCTCACTGCCAGGCTGACTGACAATGGCAACTGTGGGTTCTGTCTCAATGAAATAATGCGGGGGGAGGGGGGGAGGACACCTGGTGTTTTCCTCCAGCCTCTGCGTTTGTGTGCATACAACTCCATACGTATGTACATACACCAACACATACTACAAACACACACATATAAAAAAATTGAACTTTGCAAAAGACTGTGCACATAAAGTGACAATATTTTGTGAATTTTTAGTTTGCTTTTGTAGCTGTTTTATGCTTCTCAATTATGGGTAAAGCAGTGGCTTAAGGCAAATGTCTTTTGGTAGTGTCACAGTGCTGGGCCACACATGTATATTTCTGCAGTGTCACGACAAGTAGGTCTGTGATTACTGCTTGGTGCTAGGTAGTAGAATTACTCATGTAACTGTGTGTGTGTATTTTGGAGCTGGTGGTTTGAGGCAGAAAAACTGACATATCAAGATAATACTTGCTGATGATGGCTTATTTAGAAATGATATCTTTGGAAATGAGGTGAAAGGGAAGGAGGTGGTTGAAGTGACAGATGGCTGGTAGGACTCGCACCTGGCAGTGGTGCTCTGGTGCCTGCCTTGTTTTGACATTGATGCTTCACTGAAAGCCTAATAAAGCTCCCTGGCGCTAGGAATTACGTACTGTTGAGGTTGGGCATTCAGTGCATAGCTTTTCCCCACTTTTTTAACTGCCTTCCTTGTTTGATGTCATTTTGGACACGCTTTGGTGTTTTGCTCCCTATGGAGGGAGTTATAAAGCTGGTATTTACATTCCACATTATTTTAGTGTATGTTCTTGGCCATTAGTTTCTTAAAGTTTTTGGAAGAATGACATGAATTAACATTGTATTTTTATGTGTTTCTTTAGCCATTTATTATACTTTCTCTGGATTGTGCTTCACAAGTCCCTGCCATAACATATAGGGACTTTTCCAAGGATTGTCACAATTGGAACAAAAATACTGAATTCTTGTTGGTAAGACTAAAGTTGAATTTGTATATATTCAGGTAGAAATACCAGTCTTCACATACTGATTAAATGTTGATGAAGAGAAAGAGGCATGTGAAAATAGATTTAAGTTTGGGCTCGTATTCTGGGACTTGAACTTCATTTCTCTATGTTTTGGCCCTTGTGTGCTGTGTGCTTTGACCATCTGTAGGAAAGGCTTGTTTTAAAAGAATTCCAGTGCTTGTTCTGGGCCTAGAATTCTATCATATCTGCACTGCATGTCATAATTGTCTGGAAATATTGCCATATTTCTCTTACAAATGTGCAGTTAAAAAACCTAGACAAGGGCTGGAGAGATGGCTTAGCAGTTAAGGTGCATGCCTGTGAAGCCTAAGGACCCTGGTTTGATTCTCCAGGTCCAACGTAAGAGAGATGCATATGGTGGTGCATGGGTCTGGAGTTAGTTTGTGGTGGCTAGAGGCCCTGGTGCTCCCATTCTCACTCTCTGCCTCCCCGTCTCTAATAAATAAATAAAAATAAATAAAATCTTTAAAAAAAACCTAGACAAGGTTTAACTATTGAGAGTTGTTGTATGGTGTGTGTGTTTGGGTGTGTGAATGGGTAACATGGAGTATATGTGGAAGCTAGAAGACAACCTCTGGTGTCCATTCTCACCTTCCGTCTTGTTCTTGAGGTCTCTTGTTTGCCCCTGCATATGCAAAGCCAACTGGCCTACAAGCTTCTAAGGATACTCCTGTCTCTGTCTCCCATGTTGCTGTAAGAGTGCAGGTATTACCAATGTGCTGTATTGCATCTGTCTTTACGTGGCTTCTGAGGATCCAGACTCAGGTTCTATAGCTTGTATGACAAACACTTTCACCCACTGGGTCATCTCCCAGCTCTGAGAGGTGTCTGGTTTTTCCATTCTGCGTATGGCATCATTCATAAATTAAAGCTGCAAGCTCCCAAGTTATTTTTTCCACTTTATCAATACCATATAGGGCCTTGTCAAGTCTATTTTAAACTTCTTTGGTTCAGATAAAGCTCCATGCATTATTGTATGCTTCAGATTTTTCAGAAGTATCCTTAGCTGGTAGCCTGTCTGAGAGGAATGGCTGTTGGGTAGTCTGATTCTCTTGGGGAAAGATGCACCATATAGTTTGTAATCAGAGATTATGAGGATCAGGATTAGAGGCTCTGGGGGTGGTCTTTTTAATTAATCTAACTTGAAAATCCCAACAAAAGTTTTGCATGTTGTCTGTTTTACATTCTTCCTGGAACATAGGATTATTGTAAAGTGTTTTTTTTTTTTTATTGATTTAATGTTTTGTGTTAAATACTTTTTTTTTCTTGGTAGGAGGGAGAGGCGTTTATAGAATAACTCAGTGTGTGTCTCAGTAAAAACTTTTAGCAGTGGCAATATTTTTTTGCGTGGGGAGGGGGAAGGTATCTCAGCTAGTAGGTAATAATATCCCACTGAGAAGATGGCTACTTATAGCTGAAAAGAAAAAGTTTATTTAGTTTGAAATTTATAATTGGCATTGTATCTTGTCATTTGTAAAGGTTGTTGTTTCTGTCTTTGAATTTATATTGGGAAGTTGGTGGATCTTTCATGAGGAAAATTTGTGGTTTCTAAAATTCCTCTATTTGCTAATATGCACAGGTTGATAAGTCTGTGTTTTATGGCACAAGGGTTTACTGGCCAAATTGAAATCTGTCTGACAGTGGATATAAGGAAGAGTGTAGGAAGTGGAAATATTGGGGTGAGATTTTGCTCCTGTGTAGCCTTACTAGGAAGATTTCACCATTTTGCTTCTCTCTCCCTTGAAGTTCTAGAAGCCAAGGCATAAGACTCAGCTGTGTCAAAAAGTGTTGGAGAAGTTTTCTTGAAGACAAACTGAACCATTTAAAACTGTTAGTGTATATGTCAAGCACAAGGCTGAAGGGTGTAGGTATGATTCGGCTAGCTGCTGGTTCCCCCATTCAGAAGCATGTTGATGAGCTGATGGTCAGGTTCAAGTTCATAGTCTCAGTCCATTTGCTGTCACAAAGCTTTAATAGCTGTGTGATTATGTTTTTTTTTTTTTTTCTGTTTCTCTGTGTGTGTGTGTGGGGGGATGTCCTGTTCAGATGTCAAGGTTCACCTGAATCACAAGGCTATGTATTTCAAACTTACTGAAGGCTTAGAAGAAAATTTTCTTTCTATCCAGGAGTTCTTATTTCATGTAAGTGTGAAATACTTTGTTGTTACTTTCCTCTGCGTCGTGGTGGTGGTTGTGGGGTTATCCTTGAGTAGTAACACATTATTATGTACAGAACATGTTGGATACTTAACGAAATCAGACTTTCTAGTACATTTTGTCTTTATGGAATGCTTTGCTGCCTTTCATTTGAGGCATGGAGTATACTAATGTGCTGCTATGTCTTGCCTCACTTTTAGGATTGTCTCTTTTGTTATTCTTGGCCTTGGTGCCATTGGTAATTGTGATACAGCCAATTCTCAAAATGATTTTTTAGTTATTGTGCATGAGCTGGTAGGCAATAAACTAAGACCTTGTTAATATCACTGTCAATCAGATTCAAACATGAAGATAGCTTTTCACTGGGAAGATTATCTTTCCCTTGTTTTATTAGGTCAGGCTGGCCTTGAACTCATGGAGTGCTACCTCAGCCTCGTGAGTGCCGAGATTAAAGGTGTCAGCCACCACCATACCTGGCTCGCTTCTCTTTTCTTTTCTTTTCTTTTCTTTTCTTTTCTTTTCTTTTCTTTTCTTTTCTTTTCTTTTCTTTTCTTTTCTTTTCTTTCTTTTCTTTTCTTTTCTTTTCTTTTCTTTTCTTTTCTTTTCTTTTCTTTTCTTTTCTTTTTCTTCTCTCCCTCCCCCCCTCCCTCCCTCCCCCTCCCCCCTCCCCCTTCTTTCCTCTTCCCTCCCCCCTCCCTCTTCCCCCCCCTGTGGTTTTTCCCTCCCCCTCCCTCGCTTCCCCCTCCCTCTCCCCCTCCCTCGCTTCCTCCTCCCTCCCTCCCTCCTCCCTCCCTCCCTCCCTCCCTCCCCTTTCTTTCTTTCTTTCTTTCTTTCTTTCTTTCTTGTGGTTTTTCGAGATAGGACTCTAGTCCAGGCTGACCTGGAATTCACTATGTAGTCTCAGGCTGGCCTTGAACTCACAGCAATCCTTCTACCTCTGCCTTCAGAGTGCTGGGATGAAAGGCGTGTGCCACCATGCCCGGCTTTTTTCCTTTTTCTTTATTTGCAAGCAGAAAGAGAGAGACAGACAGACACACAGACACAGACGGATATGCAGAGACAAAGACACAGACAGAGACACACATACACAGACAGAGACACACACACACAGAGACACACAAACAGACAGGACCCCTAGCCACTACAAACCAACTCCAGATGCCTGCGCGACTTTGTGCATCTGGCTTTATGTAGGTACTAGGGAATCTGCGTTAGGTCCTTAGGTTTTGCTGGCAAGCACCTTAACTACTGAGCAAACTCTCCAGCCCTTATGTTTCTTTTCTTCTTTCTTTTTTCTTTTTCTTTTTTTTTTTTTTTTTGAGATAAGAGTCTTACTCTAGCCCAGGCTGACCTGGAACTCACTCTGTAGTTCAACTCACAGTGATCCTTCTATTTCTGCCTTTCAAGCGTTGGGATTAAAGGCATGTGTCACCATGCCCAGCTTTGTTTCCTTTTTTTTTTTTTTTTAATATTTGATTTACTTATTTAAGAGGGAGAGAGGAAGAGGCAGTTAGAGAGAATGGGCATGCAAGGGCCTCCAGCCACTGTAATGAACTCCAGATGCATGTGCTACTTTGTACATCTGGCTTATGTGGGTACTGAGGAATCAAACCTGGGTCCTTAGGCTTTGCAGGCAAGTTCCCTAACTGCTACGCCATCTCTCCAGCCCTCATGTTTCATTTTTAAAAGACCAAATGGGGTCAGAAACTTTTTGAAAAAACAGTGCAGAAATACATGGGAATGAGGAGGCCCTCCCCCACCCTGCCCCACAACCTTCCACCTCTCATACTCCATTCCCATTCTCAAACTTTACTTCAGTAAAAGTGAGTTCAGCATTTGAGACATTCCCTTTAGACTTTATTTATTTTTTTAGAGTATTTTTACTATATGTTTTAAGAATTGTTTTCAAAATTATTTAAGATACTATAGCTTTTTTTTTTTTTTTCATTTCTTTCTATTAGTGATGGAAAGAACAAGGGTGGTGTGTGGTGATAGCTCAGTGGGTAAGATCACTTTTTGCATAAGCATGAGACCCTGATCTGGATCCTCATCACTCACATGGAGAGCCAGAAATGGCTGCGTATTCCTGTAACCCCAGGGCTGAGTGTGGTAGAGATGGGACAATTGCTGTGGCTTGTTGTTCAGCCAGTCTACCTGGACTCTCTAAGTTCCAGGTTCAGTGAGAGACTGTCTCAGGGAAATAAGGTAGAAGGAAGAATGAGAGAAGAAGACATCTGATGTTGTTCTCTGACCTATGCAGGCATGCACATGGTGTTTACATCTATCTACATATATACATGCACATACCACACGCATGCATGCACATACACATGCATATGCCACACACATGCACCTCCCCCCACGCCCCCCAAAAGCAAAACCCCAACCCTCAAAGCAAAATAGCAATAAAAACCAAAACAGTAACAAAAACTCTTAAGTACTTACCATAGACTTGGGAGTATCTGAGTCCCCATGCCCACAGATTTTACAGTCTCTGAATTCATTTGTTTTGTTTTGTTTTGTTTTTTTGTTTGTTTTTCGAGGTAGGGTTTCACTCTAGCCCAGGCTGACCTGGAATTCACTATGTAGTCTCAGGATGGCCTCGAACTCACGGTGATCCTCCTACCTTTGCCTCCCGAGTTCTGCGATTAAAGGTGTGCGCCACTACAGCGGCTCTAAATTCATTTTTTGTATATTTTATGCACTTGATGTGTGTACTTGGGAGGGACTTAGTCAACTTGTTAATTTCATTCTTAGTTTCTTAAGTCATTCTAAGCAGGCCCTCTATAAGCTGTTTAGTCATAAATTATTCAAATTTAATTGTTGCAAATTTTAATACATTTATGTTGTGATTTGAAGAAAGCCAATTGCAGATAGTCAGCATTTTATATCAATTTTAGTGTTATGTTTTGAGAATATTTGACTGGAAAACTGGATCTTCTATCTCTTGTTCTTGGGTATTTGTGAGAACAGAGTATTATATATCTTTTCATCACTGGAATTATATGGTTGTCTACTAATTAGTCATTTCCCAAAGGTTTCGCTCACATTATCAGAGCTTAAGGGCTCCTAGGCCACCTGCCGTGGCTTTTGTTCCCACCACCTGGGCAGTGTGCATTTGGCAATCCAGTTCCTTACAGGATGTCTGACTGACACATCCCCAAGGTCTGATTAGTGGTAAAACAGGATTCTAAGTGGAAAATCTGTCCTGTGACAGCATAATCCAGTGAGTGCACCATGATTATGATGTGTTATATTTCCACAAAGACTTTTTTTTTCCAGTGCTGTTGTAATGTGTGCATTTAAATCTGAGATCCTTATTGAAAAAGAAAGCCCTGCTCATATAAATCCTGACTCTGCTTATCCCTTCCCTCAAGTGAAATGAGTGTAATTCATGTGGAATTTGAGAAACTAACCAAATGGAGGAGTGAGGTGTCTCTGTGACTTGTCAGTCACTGGCTCTGAGGCCGGCTTGGGTGGCGCCTTGCACTTCAGTTGGTGTGATACTGACACTACTCTCCTGACTCAGTTGCAGCAGTTACTCACAGACCTCCCTCACGACATGCTGGACGATGACCTCTCTTCCCCCGAGCTCCATGGTTCTGTCTGCAGCAAGGATGGCACAGGAGAGTAAGGACCCGAGATCACTTTCTCATATATTCTCTTACATACATAATCTTCTTGTGATTCTGTGCTAATAATTATCTCTATGATTATTAAACTTTAGATTGATTCTTAAGAGTTTTATGTAAATATTGAAGGGAAAACAAATCATGAGCAACAAATAATAGAATTTGGAGGCTTTTTTGGGGTTATCTTTGTCTAAATATGATAGACCTTAAGTTTAAAGTATCAATTTTTCTCAAGACCCCATCCTTCTGAGCGGTTGGAGAGGAACTGGAATGAGCATCAAGTGCTGCCCAAATCTCAAGGCGTTCACGTAAGTATGAGTTGTGACTGACTGAGGAGGGTGGGCGTAGGTCGTGGTGCTTATGTTTTCTTTTTGTTCTCCAGCAGGACTATAATGAAATTCAGGGTTTATATGGTGGAGAGAAATGTGACAGTGGTTGGGAAGAAAACAGAAGTAAGATAGCAGACAAGCATCCTGGGTACCATCATGAAGAAGGCAGGGATGAGGGCGGCAGTGGTTATAGTCCTCCAAGTAAACATGAGCTGATGGATTTGTACCACGCTCCTGAAAACTTTAGGCCGTACGCCAACGGTCAGAAGCAGGATTTTCATAAACAGCCATCCAATGTCATTAAAATTTTAGATCCTGAAAGGAACCATTTTCAGGTATTATAAGAATTTGGCTTTCAAGAGTTTGTATCTATGTGTGTACTGGCACTTGTATGTTGTGTGTGTGCTTAAGACAAGTACGTGAGTATCATATGATAAGATGATTGACAAACACTTCTCAGAATATGCTTATTCATGTTTTTGCTGAGTTAGTCATGCTATTTCCTGTTTATAATCAAATACAATTATGATAAGTTTTTTGGGGAGTATATGCATGATTGTGTATGTGTGCTTGTGTGCTTGTGTGTGTGTGAAGAAAGAGTACATCAGGTGTCATTCCTCAAGGACCTTCCTCCTGTTTTTGCATCAGGATCTCTTATTGGCCTGGAACTTGCCAACTAGACTAAATTGGCTGGCCCGTGAGCTGCAGAGGTCTGCTTGTCTGTCTCCCCAGTGCTGAGATTACAGGTGTGCTCCATCACACTTGGCTTATGCCATTCTGGAGACTGAACTCAGGTCCTCATACCTGCAAGTCAATACTTTATCAACTGATCTATCTCCTTGGCCCCTAAAATCAAAACCCTTTGAAAAGTTTTTTTTTAATTTATAAATTTTTTTTTTGGATTTTTGAGGTAGGGTCTCACTCTAACCCAGGCTGACCTGGAATTCACTATGTATTCTCAGGGTGGCCTTGAACTCACAGCAATCCTCCTACCTCTGCCTCCCGAGTGCTGGGATTAAAGGCATGTGCCCCCACAGCCAGCTGAAAAGTTATTTAAACATTAAAGTTAAGTTGGCCAAAGAATAATTGTTATTTACTGCTACTTTGGCTTCTACCATATTACTGTGCTTCAGTGAGAAGTTAGGTTTAGGTATCTTGATACAGTAGTTTCAAAAATATTTATTTATATAAGAGAGAAAATAGATGCATCATGGCCTTCTGCCAGTGCAAATAAATTCCAAGTGCATGCACCATTTTGTGCATCTGACCTTACGTGGATACTGGGGAATCAAACCCACACTCTCTGGTTTTGTTTATAAGCAAGCAAGCCCATTTAATGACTGAGCCATCTCCCCAGCCCTTGATGCATAGCAGTTTTATGAAGAGCATAGCATTTAGTTTCCTCAGTTTTCTAGTTACCACTTTTACAACAAATTACAGGGCAAACACTCAAAGCTAATTGCTGTTTTGTATGGTGCTGTGGCAGTAGATTAGATGAATGCCAAGGACAAACACCTTGCTGTGACTGTAGGAGAGTTCAAGAAGACCATAGTATACAGTTAATACCTTCTTAGGTTTTTCAATGACAACAAAATGCTTGATTTCCTGAACTGCTATTCTGTGTCCCTCAATGGCAGGATTAAAAAAAAAAAATCTAATTAATTACAGGGAGTCAATTTCTTTTCTCTCTCTGGAGAATGTTATTTATTGACAAGTTATTGTATTTATTACACATCATGCCAACATGTTCTTCTTATTAAGAATGTGCATTTTTTATGTTCCCAAGATGGTGGTATCATCTAAATCATTTGTCATAAAGTACTTACAATCTTTTTTTAAAATATTTTTTATTTATTTATTTGAGAGAGAGAGATACAGAAATAGGCAGGTAGAGAGAGAGAGAGAGAGAGAGAGAGAGAGAGAGAAAGATAATGGCTGCACTAGGGCCTCCAGCCACTGCAGACAAACTCCAGATGCATGCACCCCCTTGTGCATCTGGCTTACGTGGGTCCTGGAGAATCGAGCCTCGAACCGGGGTCCTTAGGCTTCATAGGCAAGTGTTTAACCACTAAGCCATCTCTCCAGCCCCTTACAATCTTTTTTAATTTCTTAAGTTTTCGTTTTGAAATTGGCTCTGTTATGTGCTCAAAAGTGTAATGAAAGAATAAACAGTGTTAAATAACAGTGTTTTATTTCTTTATTTATTTTAAAATATATTTTATTTGTTTATTTGTGAGAGAGAGGGAGAGGAGAGGTAGACAATGAGCTCACCAGGGCCTCCGACCACTGCAAATAATCTCCAGATGCATGCACCCCCTAGTGCATCTGGCTTACATGGGTCCTGGAGAATTGAACTGGGATCCTTTGGCTTTGCAGGCAAACGCCTTAACTGCTAAGCCATGTCTCCAGCTACAGTGTTTATCTTTGACCAAAAATGTCTATAAAAAGTTTGCCTTGGCCTGGGGATATACCTCAGTGGGAAGAACACTTGCCTAACTTGCACCAGGCCCTGGGTTCGATATCCAGCACCATGTAAGCTTGGCATGGTGGCCCATGCCTATAATTCTGGCACTCATGAGGTATAGGCAGAAGGGTCAGAAGTTTGAGATCATCTTTGGCTACATAGTGAATTTGAGGCCAGTCTAAGCCACATAAGAACCTATCTTAAAATAATAATAATACAAAGAGTTAACTTCTGTCACACAAAATGCAGGGACTGGAGAGATGGCTTAGCAGTTTAGGTGTTTGCTATAAAAGCCAAAGGATCCAGGTTCGATTCCCCACGTAAAGCCAGCTACACAAGGTGGCACATGCATCTAGAGTTTGTTTGCAGTGGCTGGAGGCCCTGGTATGCCCATTTTTTCTCTCCCTCTCAAATAAAACATATAGAAATTAAAATGTATAATTTTGGTAATTTTAGAAAAGGCCAAATCTTGATTACTTAGTATTTTGTCATTTCTTAATAGCAATTTGGCACATCACAAGTTCCCAGCTGTCAAGCTTTGGGGCCATATAAAGTGACATATAAACCTCATCAATCTATTCAGAGTAACAACCCGTCAGCCCAAGACGTGGCCGGAAATGACATGTTTGAAGACCTACAACAACAATTTTTAGGAGCAAATGAAAGTAGGTATCAAATTTTTATTTATTTATGCATCATATTTGCTTCATTATCTTTGCTTTTTAAGACAAACTCTTGCTATATTCCCAGGCTGGCCTTAAACTCAAGGCAGTCCTTTTCCACCCTCCTGATTGCTGGGATTATAGGCATGTGCCACCATGCCCAGCCGCATTTAGTTTGTAATAGCATAGTTGTGAAATTTTGAACACTGATTATTCGTATGTACATTCCAGAATTAATTTGTAAAAATTATTGTTGATATTTCAAAGAACTCTTATTTTTATAGATAACTATATTTTTAGGTTAGGAAGTAGAGACAGGAGGATCTGACAGTATAAGGTGAGCCTGACTACATAGTAAAAACATTTAAATCTAAGCTACCCAGTAAGATCCTTTCCTAAAGAAAGCAAGGGCCAGGGATTAGTTAAATGTCACAGAACATGTCTAGCATTTGTAAGGCCTTGGGTCACATGCCCAGCAACACAAAAAAGAACAGCAAATGTCATTGGTGGTGGGAGGGTGGTGTGGTTACAGATGAAGCAAAACTGGCAAAAGTTCATAATTATCAAATCTGAGATAGGTTTACTGGGTTTTGATGTGCTGTTCTGTCTAACTTTCTAATATTTGAAATTTCCCTAAAAAAGTATGAAAAGAAAATTTTCACAACTGAATACTTTTGTCATCTTAGTTTTTTAAAGAGTTTTCATGAGTTTAATATTTTTCTTACTAAGGTCTATGGAAATTGATAGGGTCTTCTCATCAGTCTCAGATATTTTTACTCTATAGACATGTAATTTCGTAAATCAGCCATGATTTTCTTAAGTTTTCTTTTGATTTTTGCACTGTGTAGTGTAATAATTCCACAACTCTGGTATCATATTCAGAATTGACATAATCTTAGGTTTAGTCATGTGGCACTTTACCCATTTCTTCCCTTGCCCTTTCCCTCCTCCTCCTTTCCCTCCTCTTCTCCTCCTTTTCTTCCCCCTCTCCTTTCCTTTCCCTTCTTTTCCCCCCTCCTTTCCCCCTTTCCTCTCCCCTCCTTTCTCCCCCTCCTTTCCCCCTTCTTTCTCTCCCCCTTTCCCTCCCCTTCCTTTCCTTTCTCCCCCCTCCTTTCCCCCTTCTTTCTCTCCCTCCTCCTTTCCCTCCCCCTCCTTTCCCTCCCCTTCTTTTCCCTCCCTTCCCTTCCTTCCTTTGTTTCTTTTTGGTATGGTGTGTGCAAATGTGACCATAAGTAAAGTATTTACAGTTATTGGAGGAATTTGAAATAAAATACTGAATCAAATAACTAGAACCTTAAGATTGGAAAGTGACTAGTTTTCATAAATATAGCTTTTTGGGTGTGTGTGTCTGTATGTATATGTGCAGATGTGTGAGCATATATATGAAAGTTTTAGGACAGTTTCGGCTGTTATTCCTCTAAGGTACATGCCACATGCCCAGTTTTGTTAAGCGTGTTCCTGGGTGTCAAGCTCAGGTCCTCATGCAAATCAAGCACTTTACTGACTGAGCTATCTTCCCAGCACAGATGTAACTTTCTTTTATTTATTTTTAAAAATAAATCTATTGACAATCTCCACACATATACACAATGTACTTGGATCATAATTCACTCTTAACACCCTCCTTCTCTCCACCATTCTTCCTCCACTGAACCCTTCTTCTTTTCACTTTTTTTACTAGTCCCTCTTCTGTTTATGGTTTTTTTTTCCTCATCCACCATCCAAGACAACATGTTGATGGGCCCAGTATGTAGGCTATGTTCAGTCGCTGACAGGTCATGAACGCACCACAAACTTTGTGTCTGGAAGAATGCATCTCAAAACACTTTTCCCCATCCTTTGTCTCTTAAATAATTCCACCACCTCTTCTGCAGTGGTCCCTTAGCTTTGGAGGATGTGATAGAGATCTTATTTAGTGCTGAACACTCAGCTGTCACTTCTTAGCACTTTGAAGAGTTTTGAATCTTCTCCAGTAGTACCACTATCTAAAAAGAGAAACTTCTCTAACCGAAAGTGAGAGCAGCTCTAACATGAGCATAAACATAAACATTTAGCAATTTGGTAGGCATAATATATCCATTTAGCCAAACAACAGTAGTAGCTTCCTCCTAGAGCTATGACCTTCCTAGACATAGGCTTTTGACTAGATTTTCAGTATCAGACACGAATTCCTTCTCATGGAGCTTGCTTTACATCCAAGCAGAGAGCCATTGGTTACCTCCATAATAGACATGCCACATTGTACTGGTGGGCCCATCTTGCTTGGCTGGTCACTTGTGAAGCTTGAAGGGTCCACTGCTGGTTAAGATTGTTGATGTCTCCCTCCGCCCACAGCAGCTTGCATAGTCCTTTCCAGCACTATGACAGCTATTCAGCAGGGAGGAAGCTTCTAGTTCAGTTATGGCTTTATTTCTCTGTGTCCTGAAGCTGAAACATGTTCTGTCTTCAGCGATAGGGTCTTAACACCTAGTTCTAGTGGGCAATCAAGAGTCTCGGCAACTGCCTGTATTGTTTTTGGAGACCTCAGGTGCCTCACTGACCAACAACTGAGTGGAAAGGGTCCAACACCTGGCACTGGGATTTTTTTGTAATCTATGGCTTCTGGGTGCAGCATTGTCCATGCCCACAGGGTACTTCTGTCCAAATTCTCTTTTCAAATATTTATTTTCTATTTGCTGATAAAGTAGGTTTCCATATGGCTTATAATATCTTTCGTTGTGATTAACCCTCCTTCCACCCCTTCTCTCTTCCATTCCTCTCTCCTGACCCCACTTAACCTTTCCACCCTCACTGTGCTCCTCTACTTAAATATCTACTATCCTTGCCCCTTAAACCCTCCCCTCTCCTCCCTCCCTTCTATCCCCTTTCTAGCTTCTTAGCATCTACTACTGAGCATTACTCCAACTTACATACAAATCTAAAATGCAAAGCTAGAATCTGCATATGAGAGAGAACTTGAGGTATTTAACTTTCATGAGTCTGGGTTACTTAATATTTTTTCCAGATCCATCTATTTTTCTGCAAAAGCTGAATAAAACTCCATTGTGTTATGTACTATGTCTTCATTATCCATTCATCAGTTGATGGGCATCTAGGCCCATCAGAATCTAGGACATCAGGAACCTCCACACTGATTTCCACAATGGCTGCACCAGTTTATATTCCCACCAACAATTTATATGAGTTCTTCTCCCCACCTCCTCTCCAGCATTCTTTATTGTCATTTGTTTTCTTGGTGATAGCCATTTTGACAGGAGTGAGATGGAGTCTCAACATAATTTTAATTTGTATTTCCCTAGTGGCTACAGATATTGAACATTAAAAGAAAATTATTGGTGATTTGTATTTTCTCTTTTGGGAATTCACTATTTAGTTCTATAGCCCATTTTAATTGATTTATTTGATTTCTTATTTAATTTTTTAGTCCTTTATATATCCGGATATTAATCCTCTCTTAGATGTATAACTAGCAAAGATTTTTTTTTCTCATTCTGTAGGCTGCCTCTTTAACAGTGTCCTTTGTTGTACAAAAGCTTTTTAATTTCATGAGGTCTTACTTGTTGATTATTATCCTTACTGGTGACTAGAGTTCTATTCAGAAAGTCCTTGTCTATATGTATATGTTGAAGTTTTTTTCCCTACTTTTTCTACTACTAGTTTCAGAATTTCAAGTCTGATGTTAAAGACTTTGATCCATTTGGAGTTGATTGTTGTGCACGGAGAAAGAAAGATAAGGACATAGCTCCATTCTTTTATATATAGATGTCCAGTTTTCCCAGCATCATTTATTAGAGAGGCTGTATTTACTTCAGTGAATACTTTTGGCATTTTTGTTAAAAATCAGATGGCTGTATCTTCATGGGTTTTTATACCTTGATCTTCTGTTCTGTACAATTGATCTATATGTTTTTGTGCCAGTACCATGCTGATTATTTTTTTGGAGGCAAACCTAACAGACTAGCCTTTCTTTGTTTTGTTTTTATGTGAGAGAAAGAAAGAGAAACACCAGGGCCTCCAGCCACTGTAATCAAACTCAAAACACATGTGTCACCTTGTGCACATGTGTGACCTTGCATGCTTGTGTCACCTTGTGCATCTGACTTGCGTAGGACCTGGAGAGTAGAACATGCATCCTTAGGTTTCACAGGCAAATACCTTAACCACTAAGCTATCTCTCCAACCCTCATGCTGGTCTTTTTTTTTTTTTTTTGGTTTTTTGAGGTAGGGTCTCACTCTGGTCCAGGCTGACCTGGAATTAACTATGTAGTCTCAGGGTAGCCTCGAACTCACGGCGATCCTCCTACCTCTGCCTCCCAAGTGCTGGGATTAAAGGCGTGCACCACCACGCCCGGCTTTTTTTTTTTTTTTTTTTAAATGAGTGCTTTGATCTCATTGCTTGTTATAGGCCTGTTTAAATGGTGTATCTCATTTTGGTTTAGTTTTGGCAGGTCATATATACCTAGATATTCATTCATTTCTTTTAGAGTTTCCAATTTAGTGAAGTACATGTTTTTAAGGTTTGTCCTTATCATTTTCTGACTTTCATTGGTATCTGTTGTAATGATTCCCTTTTCATCTCTAATTTTGAGTCTTTCGGTTTGTTTTCCTAAGGGCTTATCGATCTTGTTTGTTCTTTCAAAGAACCAACTTTATTTCATTGATTCTTTGTATTGTGGTTTTGATTTCTTTTTCATTCTTTCTTTCTGTCTACTGAGTTTTGGTTTGGTGCATCTTTTTCAAGGCCTTTAAGGTGTAGCATTAAGCTATTTATTTGTGACCTCTCTGATATCTTAGTATAATCACCTGATGTTGGAAATTTCCTTCTTAGGACTGCCTTCATGGTATCCCATAGGGTTTGGTATGTTGTATGTTCATCTTCATTTGATTCTAGAAATTTTGATTTCCTTTTTGATTTATTTAATGATTCCTTCATCATTAAATAGTGTATTGTTTAATTTCCATGAGTGTATATCATATAGCCTTTCTTGCTGTTCATTAGTGCTTTATCCCATTTTGGTCAGATAGAATACAAGGAATTATTTCAATTTTTCTACATTAAGATATTCCATGTGCCCTAATTTATGTTCTGTTTTAGAGAAAGTTCCATGTGCTGCCATTAAGAATTCTTTTTAGAATGTGTATTCTGCAGCATTTGGATGGAATGTTCTGTAAATGTCTATTAGATCCATTTGTTCTGTGATGTCATTTAGTCCAGATGCTTCTCTATTTTTTAAATTTATTTGTATTTTATTTTTTTGCCAGGATGGCCTGCTAATTGGTGAGAGTGTGATATTGAAGTTGCCCACTCTTAACGTGCTTGGGTTAATCTGTGACTCTACAGCTAGTCATTTGTTTAATGAAACTAGGTTTTCCTGTGTTTGTTATATTTAATTCATAATGTCCTCTTGTTGGATTGTTCCCTTAATCTATATAAAGTAACCTTTATGTCTATTGCCTAAAAGTGGTTTGAGAACTTAGAACAGTAACACCTGATTGTTTCCTAGGCTTATTTGCTTGAAATGCTATTTTCTATCCTTTCACCGTAAGGTCTGCTTTTTATGGAAAGGTGAGTTTCTTGGAGGCAACATACAGAGATATTCTGCCTTTTAAAAAATATTTTATACTTATTTATTTGACAGAGAGAAGGAGGAGGAGAGAGAGATTGAGAATGGGCACATCAGGGCCTCTAGCCTCTGCAAATGTACTCCAGACACATGCACCACCTTGTGCATCTGGCTTACATGGGTCCTGGGGAATTGAACCTGGCTCATTTGGCTTTGCAGGCAAGCCCCTTAGCTGCTAAGCCATCTCTCCAGCCCAGATTCTGCCATTTTTTTAATGCGAGAGAGAGAAGAGAGAGAATTGGCACACCAAGGTCTCCAGTCGTAGCAGTTGTATTCCAGATGCGTGTACCACCTTGAGTGCACATGTGACCTTGCATGCTTGCGTTACCTTGTGTATCTGGCTAATGTGGGACGTGAAGAGATGAACATGGGTCCTTAGGCTTTGCAAGCAAGCACCCTTAACCACTGAGCCATCTCTCCAGCCCAATTCCTGTCATTCTTTCTTTTCTTTTCTTGATGTAGCTACTCACTCTAGCTGAGGCTGATTTTGAATTCACTCTGTAGTCTCAAGGTGGCCTTGAACTCACAGCAATCCTCCTACCTCTGCCTCTCGAGTACTGGGATTAAAGGCGTGCGCTACCACGCCAGGCACCTGTCATTCTTGTTGACTGTGTACTGTTTGGTGTTTTCCTATTCCTCTCTTGAATTCATGATTATTCAAGCATGGTTTATTCTTTCCTGTGGACTCATATATGTGCTTTTCCTTGTCTTCAGTCCAAAGGATTACTTCAGGTATTTTCTGTGGAGTTGGCTTAGTGGTCATATGTTCCTGTAGTGTGGATAGCTTTTCTTTCTCTTTTAGTTATGACTGATAACTTTGCTGGATATAGTTGTCTGGGTTGGCACTTGTTGTCTTTCAGAACTTGGGATATATTATTTCAAGCTCTTCTGGCTTTTAAAGTTTATGTTGAAAAATCTATTGTTATTCTGATGGTTCTGTCTGTATAATTGACTTGGTGCTTCTCACTGTGTTCAGTATAATTTCTTTGGTCTGTATATTTAGTATTTTAATTAGAATATGATGAAGAGTTGTTCTTTTCTGTTCTTATCTGTTTGGTGTTCTAAATAACTCCTGTATATGTATTGGCATCTCCTCTAATATTGGGAAATTTTCTTCTAAGATTTTATTGAAAATATTTATTATGCTCTTAGACTGAAGTTTATATTCATTCTTCTATACCTGCAATGCTTAGTTGTTTTTTATTTACTTATTTATTTTTTCTGAGGTAGGGTCTCACTCTAGCCCAAAGTGGCCTGTAATTCACTACGTAGTCTCATGCTGGCCTCAAACTCAAGGTGATCCTTCTACCTCTGCCTCCCTAGGATTAAAAGCATATGTCACCACTCCTGGCCACAATGCTTAGATTTGATCTTTGTTTTTAAAATGGAAGATTGATTTTTTTTTTCATAGTATCTTGAATTTTTTTGAAAGTTCCATTCATACCCTTTTATTAATCTTTCTCCTTGTTGTAATGTTGTAATTCCTTCATCTTATGTTCAAGCTCACATATTCTGTCCTCTCCATTCTCCATTCTGTTGGCAATACTTTCTACAGATTTTTTTTTTTTTACCTTACTTTGTTTTTTACTTTCAGTATTTCAGACTGGGCTTTTCTTCAGTATTTGTTTCCTTACTCAAATCTCATATTGACCTCCTTATTTTGTTTACCTGTATTCTTAGACATATGGGTCAGAAGTTATATCTCAGGGTAGGAGCTTAAGCTGTTAAATTTGTGTTAGAGTAGAATACTGACAGCAGGAGTGATCTAAGCTTTTGGATATGCCTGCCATGTAAATGTCTTAGTGGGAAATTAACAACACAGGTCCTTTTGATGTCACTAACTGCTTGGTGGGTAAAGGAGCAAGGCTGGTATGAAGGGTGCTAGGATTTTGGTTACTTAGAAGTGGGAGGGATGGGAGGAATGTAGGGTGGGTTAGGATGCCACAAGTTTCAAAACAAGGGTGGTGGCACAAGTACCAGGGAGAAGAAAGTTGGGTTACTGTTCGGTTCCACAGATTTTAGTGGTTGAGGCTATGGAAGGTTGTAGTGAATGAAGAACACGAAGGAGGGAGTAAGGAGAGAATGTGGAAGGATGCTTCAAAGTGAGCAAAAGTATATGAGTTGTACTTGGCAAGGGTAATAGGGAGTTCCTAATAGTAGATCAGGTAGAGAAAATTACAGAACACACCTGAAATCTGAGTCATATACGAACACAAAATTAGCATGTAACATACGTATGAATGGAGATTAAATAATAACAACAAAAAAGCACTAATTTGGGTATAGTGGTGTCTCACACCTTTAATCCCAGCACTTTAGTGACTGAGGTAGGAGGAGTGCCATGAGTTCAAGGCCAGTATGGGCTTCAGAGTGATCTCTTGGTTGGCCTGGACAGAATGAGACCCTGACTAAAAAAAAAAGGGGGGGTATTAAAGATAAAAAGTATCAAATGGGGCTGGAGAGATGGCTTAGCGGTTAAGGTGCCTGCCTCCTAAGCCTAAGAACGCTGGTTCCAATCTCCAGGTCCCACGTTTAGCCAGATGCAAAGTGATGCAAGGGCGCAATGCCGAACTTGACCACAAGGGGGCACATGCATCTGGATTTCGTTCACAGCAGCTGAGAGGCTGCTGGCGCACCCATTCTCTGTCTCCCTCTCTCTCTCTGTCTCACTCTCTCTCCAAAAAAAAAAAAGTATCAAATGACAAAACATACAAATGATTTTTCAAAGGGAAAGTGTTCTAAATGTACATAAAATGTAATACATCAATATATCTGCCTTAGTGGGCTGGGTTTTGAATTCCTCTGGAATGTTTTTTATTTTTTTAAACAACCTGCTCTGATATGGGCACTTCCTTACTTGAGCAGTTACCTTTTAGGGTGAGTTTCGTCTGTCTTACCTACATAGAGTCATGAAGTCATTTTCCCCTTTGGTGCATTATGGGCTTGTCTCAGCGGCTCTGGGTTTCCTGTCCTTGGCCAAAGAGAAACAGGACTTCCTTGCTCTGATTTCACAGTGTTGCTTCCAGTAGGTGCTTGGACATAGGATAGCTAAAGTGGGAACCCCCAAACTGATTTTCCTTTGGAGAAATCAACTACAAGTATGGGGGTGGCTTCTCTTTCTGGCTTTTGTGCCATGAGAACGTAGATAGTGCATATGAAATCACTGGTTTAGGTGGAGTGACAAGGCATCACGTGGCTGGCAGCTTCTGTGTTTATCTTTTTATTTCTCCTATATTGAGGCACATTTAGATCTCCTGTTTTCACTTCTCCTATTGGAGGTACCTTTAGATCTCCTGTTTTTCTGATGTCATCTTTCTTAGCAATCTGCATTTAATCAGTTGATTTATTTTTTAAGTTGATTATATAGCTTTCCAAAATTGACATTTGGAAGTTAATTAAATTACTTTATGGTAATGCCAAATTTCATACCAACAGTAGTTTTAACAAATGAGTTGGAGAGAGCTGAAACTTGGAGACTACTTATATATTTTTTACTTTTTTTTTTAATGGGAGCGAGAGGAACAGAGAGAAAATTGACGTGCCTGGGCCTCTAGCCACTGCAGTCAAACTCCAGACGTGTGCCACTTTGTGCTCATGTGTCACCTTGTCTGTCTGGCTTACGTTTGTTCTGAGGAGTCAAACCTAGGTCCATAGGCTTTGCAGGCAAGCACCTTTACTGCTAAGCCATTTATCCAGCCCTGAGACAGTTTAATTTTGACCCAGTCCTGCTCTATCTCTAATCTTGTTTTATTTAATTTAGCCATATTTCTTTAAGAGAATTGAATTGTTTTGCTAATAAATGGCTGAAACTTTCTAAATACATTTATTTCTGATTATAAGCCTGCAGAAACATTAACCTAGTAGAAAATGCATATCATTGATTTTAGCATTGTTTTTCTGCCTGTGATTTTAGTTTTCCCCCAATATTAAGTGCTCCCTACAATGTCTTTGTTTCTGAAAGAAGTCTTCAGAGTTCTTCAATCATCATTTATTTGTGAGTTGATTATTGCTGCAGTTATGTGCCAACACAAATATAAACACAACATTTATACTGTAAATATAAATAAGTACAAATATAGCAAGAGTATAATTCTCTCTTGCTAAAAATAAAATATATAAAAGAAATTCTTTTAAATGATTTATATAAGATTATATACTTCTTTGGTTATTAATTTCATGAGAGCATATTGCTTTTCTGTTGTGGATTGGATATACTGATTTATTTTTTGGTATGTATAATGTGTATGTTCATATGTGTGAGTGTGGGCATGTATGTGCCACGGTACATATGTGGAAGTTGGAGGAAAACATTTCCCTGTTGGTTCCACCTTGTTTGAGCCAGGTCCCTTATTTATTGCTCTGCTTTCCAGGCTATCTGGCCTGCAAGCTTCTAGGAAATTCTTCTGTCTCCACCTCCCTTGGCACTTGGCAGCATAAGCATGCTGGGATTACAAACACCTATAACAGTGTCAAGGTTTTCATGTGGGTCCTAGGGGTCTGAATCCAGGTCCTCATGCTTGTGTAGCAAGTGCTTTGTCCACTGACCATCTGTAGTAGACAGCTTCACCATGCTGGGATGAACATCCAACCAAACACAGTTTATGGGAGGAACAAGATTTATTTTAGGGAAGTTCCATCAATGGTGGAAGAAGCTGGTTCCCATTCATAAATCCAGGCAGAGAGAGAAACCACCACCAGCCAGCAAACACCAAAAAGCACCAAGTACCAACCAGCAGTAAGCAGGACCCCAGAGCTCAAACTACTCTCTTACTCCTGTAGGCTAGAATTCAGATCTACCCCCAAACATATCTTTGGGTGGACTCCAGGATCTGCCTCCAGTGACACCTCCTCCAACCAGATGGCTGGAGATCAAAGTTACATGTTTAATTTTAACACCTGAGTTAATGGGGGACATACAATTAAAATTACTACACCCTCTCAACAGCACATATATACTGAATTTTAATTGGCCAAGCTGAAAGTGATTCCATGTTTCATCTGAAAGCAGAGACTTTCAAACTTTTCTGGTACATAATTACGGAGTACATGTGATAAGTTCTACAGTATAAGGAAGGATGTATAAGTGAAACTAGGGCTTCATAAAATATTATATATTCTCTGATAAATTCTATTTTATTGTGTCTTAATATTTAAAAAATGCAATGATTTTATGATGCTATAATATAGGGTCTTCACAGCTTGGAAAACACTGTGCTAACTGACCACAAATTTGTATTTTGGTATGTTTTAATTCCAAAGCAAATTCTACAGAAAATATGCATATTGTTCAACTTCAAGTTCTTAACAAAGCAAAAGAGCGACAACTAGACAACTTAGTCGAGAAGCTAAATGAAAGTGATCGTCAGATTCGATATCTAAATCACCAACTTCTGATAATCAAAGGTAAGAGGATGGCTGGATTTGTGCTTCATCAACTGCCTGAGACATGGAGATCTTGTTTCTAGTGAACTCATTTGTTGTTTATTTTCCTGAGCTCGTCATTTCCAGTAATGTTAGAGGGTTGGTACTGAGACAGAGCAAAACAGAAACTTGGGAATTCTGTGACAATGTCTCAAATTACTTCCTTCCAGAACATTACTATTTTGTGGCCATTATTTTTTTTTCCATTTCTCCTTTTATTTTATTTCATTTCTCCTCACTTTCACACTTAGGTTGTTGGAATTGGTGAACATTACTTAACTGTGTGACGATATTATGCCTTATGTGAGTAAAGTATTTCCAGTCCAGAGTGACTTGTTTAGTTTGCATTACAACATTTTCAGAGCCTAACAATTAGCATAAATATTTTAAGTCAACGATGACTTAGGTACATGGATTTACCAAAAAAAAATATGGCCATCTCTGGTGTAATCACATGGATTCAAAACCTAATTGCTTATTGTTTGTATGCCTTTAGTTTTAGTAACTGTTGAACTTTCATCTGTGGAGTAATTTTGAAACTGGACTCCAGCTCATTTTCTTTTTTTTTTTTTTTTTTTTTTAACGTTTTATTTTTATTTATTTTAAAGAGAGAAATAGGCAGGAAGAGAGAGAGAGAATATGGGTGCACCACGGCCTCCAGCTACTGCAAACGAACTCCAGATGCATGCATCCCCTTGTGCATCTGGCTTACGTAGGTCCTGGGGAATCAAACCTGAGTCCTTTGGCTTTGCAGGCAAGCATCTTAACTGCTAAGCCCTCCAGCTCATTTCCAACTTAATTAATCCATAGTGAAAAGCTCTTTTTCTTTAATGCTCATAAAATTTATTTTGAGGGAAAGGACATGTGAACTGTTAAAGTATTTGGAAGGAATTGAAGACTAGGTGGTCAAGAGTACTTGACAAGTCTTAGACCTCATTCTTAGACCTCAGATGCCTTGTTTTGTCAGTCATTCTCACTACATGTCCCAGGCTGGACTGGAACTCATGTTCTTCTGGCCTCATTTTGCTGAGTACTGGGATTACAGCTGCATACCATCATGACTGTCTCCCAGTATACTTATTTTGGTTACAGGCATTTGTTATAGCTTCTTTGGTAAACAGATACTGAAATTATTAGGGAATCCTCTGACCCCAAAGGGACACACTGAAAATTTAAAAGCAGTGGTTCTGGTTCTCTAAAATATTTTTTGGCATCAAGTCATTTTTAAAAATTGTTTCTTTTTCTGGTTTTCTCTAAAGCAGCTTAAAGTTCATTTGTCTGATGTGGGTCTGAATTAACTATCAATACTTATGTATAAAATATAGATCTGATAGGGTTGTGACAGTTGTGGTCCTACTACAGTGACATTATTTATATCAACATTTTTAATTTCCAGATGAAAAGGATGGTTTAGCCCTCAGCCTTCGGGAATCTCAGAAACTCTTTCAGAATGGAAAAGAAAGGGAGATCCAGCTTGAAGCACAAATAAAAACCCTGGAGACTCAAATACAAGCCTTCAAAGTCAATGAAGAAAAGGTAAAATTTTTGCTGTTCCTTTACTATTTTCTTCTTAATGTTGCAAACTTTTCATGTTTTGCAGAAAAAAAATCTCAGAATTTGGATTAGCAAGGCATTATATATTACCATTTTTAAATTTTTTTGGTTGTGTGCTTAAGATATGTATGTATGTATTTTTATGCATGTTCATGTATGTGAATGTAGGCGTACATGGGCCATGGTGCATGTGAGAATGTCTGGACAACAATGAGCATCAGTCCTCATCTTCCACCTTATCTGAGGCAGGGTCTCTTGTTGTTCACTGCTGTTTGGCAGGTGAATTGGCCCACCAGTTTCCAGGTGATTCTCCTGTTTCTTCCTCCTTTCTTGTCCGAGGTGCGCTGGCATCACAGATGCTAGTGCTACAGTGTCCAGCTTTTTTGTAGATTCTGGGGATTAGATTTCTGTTATTCACACTGGTGCGGTAAGTACTGTATGTACTGAGCCATCTCCCCAGTCCCTATTTTACCATTTTATAGATGTGTTAACCAAGTATTAAGAGGGCAAATTACTTACCCCAGGGCATAAAGCCAATTATTGATACAGCATAAGAAGCTAAATATCTTGAACCAACTATTTCTTTTTAGATAAGTCTCCTTATTTTAAGGTCATCTGAATAATAATTTTAATCCCATATGCAAGTTTAATTTTCTTTTGCCCTGTACAGACTTGGGGAATTAGAAAATGTAATAAGAAACTGTCTGAGGATAACTATTTCAATGATAGTAACAACTATGCTTTCAAACCTATTTTTTTAAGACCTATTTTTCAGTGGGGCATGGTTGCATATGTCTGTAGTCCCAGCTACTCAGGAGGGATCACTTGAGCTTGGAAGTTCAAAGCTAGCCTGGGGAATGTGTGGGATGTTATCTCAAAATAAAAACAAAACCAAAACTTTTGTTTTAATAGGTGACTATTTACAGGTGTTCTTGTTTTGTTCTTTCAAAGAACAGCTGTCATTCTGTGCCCTAACATTTGGGTTGCCTACTTTGCTCACAGGCACTGGGACTGCTACTAGCAGGTTCTTGCCCAATACCCACATTGTCATCATGCCATTCAGAATTCTTGTTCAGTCTCCTCGGGGAACTCTGAAGTCTAGTTTGTCAATGATTGTTTCCAACAACCATGGATCTTGTGTGTAGCAGCTAGGAAAGCTTTCAGGCAGTGAGGCGATGATGGGTGAGTGTGTCCTTAGAGAGCACAGAGTAAAGATGCGCTAACATCAGTCTATGCTGTGTGCTTGTAGCTGGTGAGGAAGTCCAGAACAACAGAACTGGCCCTGGAAAGCTTGAAGCAGCAGCTGTTAGAGCTTCATCACTCTGAGTCCCTTCAGCGAGCCAGAGAGCAGCATGAGAGCATCGTGATGGGCCTCACAAAGAAGTATGAGGAGCAGGCATTGACCTTGCAGAAGAATTTGGATGCTACAGTAGCTGCACTGAAGGAACAGGTCAGATGATTTCAAATGAGCAGCTGTGATCAGAGAGTAAAGCTGGGCATTTGTTGTAACTGGTATTTTTGTGATTTCTCACATGGTAGGTGTTATCAAAACTGATAAACCCGTGATGGTTCAGTCTATGACTATGTCCTGAAGGTGCAATTTTGGAAACCGCTCTAGTGGGATTGTTAGTACATTCTCAGTTCTTATAGTACTAATCCTGTATTTTTGTTGTATTTATGAATCTTACATTGTCCTAGAATACATGCAGACAGAAAGGAACAAGTGCATTGGCTTTGGCTAGACCTGAGGTTGTCCTGGGAGCCCTTTTTAAGTCTCCCAGCATTAACTTGTCAACAAAGATTGTTGAGAAATGGTTCTTGGGGGAAGAGTTGAACTTGAGAAGTTTGATATTCTTAACCTGAAAATATGAAATCTAGTACTCTGCTATTGTGGTGGTTTGATTCAGGTTGTCCCCCATAAACTTATGTGTTCTGAATGCTAGGTCCCCAGCTGGTGGCAATTTGGGAATTGGAGCCTCCTGGATGTGTGATGTATTTTGGGGCAGGCTTATGGGTATCATAGCCAGCTTCCCCTTGCCAGTGTTTGGCACACTCTCCTGTTGCTGTTGTCCACCTGATGTTGGCGAGGACGTGATGTTCATACTCTGCTCATGCCACGTTTTCCCCTGATATCATAGAGCTTCCTCTCAACTCTGTAAGCCAAAATAAACTCTTTCCTCCCACAAGCTGCTTTTGGTTAGGTGCTTTCTGCCAGCAACAAGAAGTTAACATCAACAGATATGATGCCTCAAATGGAAAATGTCACAACAGTCCTCATGGGGAAAGGCCACAGTCAGTCATACATTCTGGCACTAAAATGTTATATAACATTATCTTCAGGCTATGTATATAATGTATATTCATTAAATTAAATTTTTTATTAAAATTTTTATTTTATTTTATTTAAATTTATTAAAGTAAATTTCATTATTAGTCCTCCATTATGTATATGCAGAGTTTTGTAGTTTTTCCTACATAGATCTTGTACATATTTTAAGAGTCTCATGCTCTACTGGCTGAGCTAGCTAAGCCTTGTACATATTTTAGATTCCAGAGCTTGCTATTCACAAGCCCCAAAATTCTCTGGCCTCTGCTCCCCCACATGACTGCGTTTATAGATGTGAATGGTCACACTCAGCTATTTATACGGGACCTGGAGATTTGAACTTGGGTGGTCTCTGGCCCTCATGCTTGTGTAGGAAAGTGCACTTAACTGCTGAGCCCCATATTCCAGTCCTTCACGTGGTGGTCTTAAAGTGAGAGCTTTGAGAATCCCTTTGCTCTGCATGGGGAGGTGTCTGTGTTAGCTCCTCTTTCGGCATTCCAGTAGTAGTCCACCGCACATGATTGGGCCTTTTGCTGTCCTCGAAATCAGTCGCCAAAGGCCAATGCCTTCTGTTTGCTTCAAAACCCCTTTTAAAATTTACTTTTTTGTTTTTAGAATTTTATTTATTTACTTTTAAATATTATTCTTACTTGTTTAAGACAGAGGCAGCCAGATAGAAAATAGGTTCACCAGGGCCTCCAGCTACTGTAAACGAACTTCATATGCATGTATCACATTGTGCATCTGGATACTGTGGATTCTGAGGAATCAAAGCTGGCCTATCAGGTTTTGCAAGCAAGTGCCTTTAATGGCTGAGCCATCTTTCTGGCTCTAAAATTTATTTTTAAAGTTTTCATACAAGTATAACTTAGGTTGACTATATTCTATACCTTTTACCTTCCTTTTTTTTTCACCTCTCCCTTTAGTGTCCTTCTTCTCTATTTGTTACTCTCCTTGTTGCTGTCCCAAAATACCTCACGAGGAGCAACTAAGGGAGGAAGAGTTCTCCTGGCTTATAGTTTGAGGGGATAAAGTCCATCATGGTAGGAAAACATGGTGGTAGGGGCATGAAGCAGTCAGGAACTGGAATGATGAATGCGAGTGCTCAGTTTACTTTCCCCCTTTCATTTGGCCCAGAACCCCAGCCATGGAATGCCACTGCCCATAGTTAGGGTGGGTCTCACCTCAGCCAGTTTTAGAAATCCTCAGACATGCCCTAGGTTTGCTTCTTAGGTGATTCTAGACCCTGCCAAGTTGATGGTACTAACTCTCATGGTCCTCTTAGACAGTTTTACTTCTACTTTCAAATCATTTATGCATCTATGATTTTGTATATTTATATAAGATCTGGAAACCACCAAAGAAAAAAACACATTTGCCTTTTTGAGGTTTTTAGAATTTGTTCTTGATTGTCGTTTTCCTGTTTTCCCAAGGGTTCTTTAGGAACTTTTAGACATTTTCCATGGCCACACTTCTGCCTCTCCCACACCTACAATGCTTGACATCCAGTCTGGGCAGTAATCTTTGGATGTGAAATGATGGTTGATTCTACCTGTGCTTCACATTCTCATAGTTCATTCTCCAAATACTTTTTTTTTTTTTGGTTTTTTGAGGTAGGGTCTCGCTCTAGCCCAGGCTGACCTGGCATTCACTATGTAGTCTCAGGGTGGCCTTACACTGTCAGCAATCCTCCCACCTCTGTCTCCTTAGTGCTAAGATTAAAGGCGTGTGCCACTGTGCCTGCCCGGCCCTTTCCCAAATACATTAAAAAAAATTTTTTTAAACTTTATTTATTTTATTTATTTGAGAGGCAGAGGCAGGGAGAGAAGGAGAGAATGGGCCCACCATAGCCTCAGCCACTGCAAATGAACTCCAGACGCATGCATCACCTTGTACATCTGGCTTACATGAGTCCTGGGGAATCAAACCTGGGTCCTTTGGCTTTGCAGGCAAGTGCCTTAACCACTAAGCAATCTCTCCAGCCCTTAAGTACATTTTTGTCCTGGAAAAATTTGAGTATACTGCATAAACATTCTCTTCTCTCTATGTCATGAAAAAAAAAAAAAAAACTACCTACCTGTCTACATATATAATTTTTTTTTTTCATTTGTGGTCCTGAGGATTGAACACAGGGCCTGGCATATGCTAGGCAACCATCCGACCACTGACCTACCTCGTAGTCCACATTGTACATGTTCTTTTATATATCCTGTGCAGTTAAACACAATTACTATGTCTTCATCATTCAAAAAAGGACATAAGTGCTTACTGTGGTACTTGCTTGTAACACTGCAGAGGCACCTTAAAGGAGATAAGAGAATAAGATGTGTCAAAAGCAAAAAGAGAAACATAAGAGGGAAATGAGTTTAAAAGGAGTACAGAAGAGGGAAAAGTTTATTATTTTTATTTTTGGCTGCTCTGAACAAAATGAGATTTTCACTGTACAGAAGAGTGAATTTCCACATACTTGTCTGTTTTTTTGCTTTTTCATGATAAAAATTCCATGATTTAAAGTGGCCTACCTAATTATGTATATATGCATTAACACTGATAATATAAAATACAAGTAAAAATGTAATATATTTCTTTTGGCATGAATAAAATCTTATTTTAGAATACCAGTGTCTTCTGAGTGTGGAGTAACTTTATGATTCCACTTATAATCATAGATGACTATAAATGTTTCAAGGGCAAAATGTTATTGACATGACAACAGAAGCAGCAGTCTTCTGAGCATTGAGCCTCACCTGTGATCATGCAGTGCACTCTCTTGACCCCGTCCTGTGAAATGTTGCCGTCTTATGATTGTACATTTGTGTTTGTAGTGACCATGACCTCTTTTTTTAGGAAGACATTTGTGCTCATTTGAAAGATCATGTGAAACAACTCGAAAGGAATCAAGAAACAGCCAAATTAGAAAAGACCGAGATCATTAACAGGCTGACAAGAAGTCTGGAGGAGAGTCAGCAGCAGTGTGCCCAACTGCTGCAGTCAGGTGGGCGGCTTGTAGGGCTACAGTTGCCCCAAGGCTGGTGTAATGTGCAGACAGAACACAGCAGGATCTGCGAAGTATAAAAGACAGTCAGTGATGAATTACTCTTAAAAAGGACCATATATGTATATAGGGGTTGGTTGTTTTATTAGGTAATTTGGAAAATACAAACAAGATAAAGTACCAAGTCAAAATAATCAACAATCCTGCTCTTACAGATAAGTATTGTCACAATGTTTGAATGTGTAGACAGTTGTGGATTTCTGAAAGCACCAAAGCTGAATATGCATAATTGAAAAATAAAATATGCAAGCTAAATTCTAGCCCTGAAAGATTTATAATCATGTTTGATTATAAAGTCCTCTTGTGGGCTGGGAACATGGCTCAGTGGTTAAAAGCACTTGCATGAAAAGCCTACCAACCTGGGTTTGATTCCCCAGTACCCACATAAAGCCAGATCCACAAAGTGGCACATACATATGGAATTCATTTGTAGCAGCAAGAGGCCCTGATGGGCCTATGCGCCTGCTGCACTCTCTGTCTCTCTCTCTCTCTTTCATAAACAACTAAAACTATTAAAAATCCTATTGTACTTTTTAGACCCAATATTTGATTAAATATTCCTATCCTTTTGTGTAACTTCTTTAGGATTTTGTTTCTTTTTTAAATTTTTAAAAAATATTTATTACTGGAGAGGGAGAACGAGAAGAGGCAGATAGAATGGGCATGCTGGGGCCACCAGCCACTGCTAATAAACTCCAGATTCACGCACCACTTTGTGCCTCTGGCTTACGTGGGTCCTGGGGAATCAAATCTGGGTCCTTAGGCTTAGCAGGCAAGTGCCTTAACTGCTGGGCCATCTCTCCAGGCTGTGTTTCCATTTTCTTTTTCCTCACAATAGACCAGCATGGACTTGCCTTGTCACCAAGTTATATTTTTGTCATGATTAGAGTTTCTCTTGTGGTTTCCATGGTATTAATTTTGAGACATGCTTCCTATTCTTGTAGAAGTAGCAGCGTTTTTATTTCTTACTATTTGATGAAATGATACTAAAGGCAATAGCATGTTTGTACCACACTGCTGCGGATATAGCCATCCTAGTTGCTAGTGAGTAGCTCAGCAGTGAAGATGGGTTAGTGAATTGATTTTTACTGACTAATATATGAGCACCACCCTTGAGCATAGAAAAGGTCATTTGGACTATTAATAATGTGTGCAAGGGTGGCTTAATCCAAAGCTGAAAGTATTAAAGTTAAAGGCTGCCTGTGTATGCATGTTTCGCTGGGGACCAAATGTAGATTATATTCTGCTGAGTTACATGTCATGACTTGGTGAGTCTTTTCCTTGGCCATTAAAAGCTTTAGCTTTTAGCTGCATAATAGGCCTTGATTACTTTTCTTTTTCTTTTGAGGAAATTCCCAAAAGTTCTTTTTAAACTGGAATTTCTTCTAGTACATTTAAAATATTAGTTTGCTGAAGTTTCAGAAATATGGCCTTAATATAGTTCTTTCTTATGGATGGGGGGATGGGATATTAACTTTAAAAAAAGACACTAAAGTGGCAAGGTTTTCTAAGTTTTCTAATTGGAGGGTACAAATGGTAGGTAGAAAATTGGAGTCTGCTATTCTGCTGAAGGCCTGCTGGATGTCTGCAGTCCGTAACTGTGGTAGATGTGGCTGCGGCTTATGTCACTCAAAAGGCCACAGTAGCCAAGGCCTTCATCTCTTTAGGAACATACTAAATCTTAGGAACTTCTAAATCTTAGAAAAGTCTGGCTATTTGCATCCCCATTGGCTCTATACTGTTATGTCTCAGAGATAGTGGTGATGAAGCAGAAATGTTCCCTCTGGAGCCTCAGTGGACTTCAGCTCTGTGGGTGCTTTACCACATCCTGTGATTCGTTCTTCCTCAGGCTCCATACAGGAAGTGGCTCAGCTACGGCTCCAGCTGCAGCAAGCAATCAAGGCACATGCTCTAAGTGAGAACATGAATAAAGCTTTGCAGGTGAGACTCAGTGGGTAACTGAGCTAGGCAATGTTCACATAACCTTGTGCATTTTAGAGTGCTTTATGTGACAGAAGAGGTTGAAACCAGCCCAGGATTGCTGTTCAGAATCTCATCCACACTGTCATTCAGAACTGGGCATTCAGGCCCAGTTCTGAGCAACTACAGAGCCACGGCTCAGCCTCTTGACAGTGTGCCATTCTTCCCCTCGTTCCCATGGTGTATCCCTGAGACCAGCCTATGTACAGGGGTGGGAAGGTTTAATCAGGCTGTGATTCTTCCACATCTTCCTCTAATGCTGCTTAAATTGCTCTCTGAAAGGCGAGGGGAATACTGGAAAAGTTCTGTCGCTGCCTTCCTGGTAGGAGGATATTGCTTGTTCACCCTGGCAGTCTAAAGGACAATATGTCCATCTTCTGTAATAAGCCAAACATGCTGCTGTTGGCATATCACCTCAGGGGATGATTTCACAGAGGACAAAATGAGGGTTGTAGAGGAACAGCCTGCCTGTGCTTTCTCAGTCACTCAATTTACTTGAAAGCATGACAGCGCTGGCCTTTCTGGAGTTATTTAGAATGCATGGTAAGAATATACTCAAAGAAGATATTCTTCTGCCTTCTGTTGATTATTAAGATAAATTTTGAAACAGCCTAACTGATTTTGTTTCTTAGGGAAATAATGAAAGTTATTTTCAACAATTTTGTTCTAGGATGAATTAACTGAGCTTAAAGAAGAGATTTCTCTCTATGAATCTGCTGCAAAACTAGGAATACTTCCAAGTGACTCAGAAGGAGACTTAAATGTAGAACTCACGGAATCATATGTGGATTTGGGTATTAAAAAAGTCATCTGGAAAAATTCCAAAATTAATAGGTATTTAATGAATTGTTTACTATAGAAGAACTTGTGTTAATATAGCTACTGATAGATTCAGGAAACAATGGCCTGATTATGGACAGCTATTTTAGTAATGCTTAATGAAGTTTAAATGTCTCAAATGTATTCATAGTCTTCATATCCAAATAGAACAGCAATTATAGAAAGGTAAATGATATATATGCTTCAGATATGCAGATCGTGTGTCTGCTTTAACTTTTAAGTGAGCATGTGGTAACCTTAGTATGTTTGCCTTGTGCTATGTGAGAAGATAAGCATTGATTTTTCCTTGGAACATTGTTTAGATTTTATCTACTTGTAAGCAGAGAGGAGGTATGGGGGAGAAAGAAAAATGAGCACACCAGGGCCTTTTGCCATTGCCAACAAACTCCCAACACATGTGCCATTTTGTGCATCTGGATTTACATGGGTAAAGGGAATTGAACCCAGGCCATCAAGCTTTGTAAGCAAGAGCCTTTAACCATGGAGCCACCTTTCTAGTTCTTAGATTTAATTTTAAAATGGGAATTCTTTCTCTTTGCCACTGTTATTACAGATGTTTTTAGCACTTTCACGGTAGAGAGCTTTATCACCACTGCCCCCTTCCATTGGGGAATATGGAGTGGAGGAAGTGCTGGTGGTTGTTCAGTTAGTTTTAGGCACTTAATGGATGTATTAGACATGTAATGGACTTTTGAAAGCACTGATACATGAGGGTTATTATGGAAGGCCCTGGAAGTAGGCAACATAAAATTAGAAACTGTTCTTCTCCCAGGGAGTTTACAGTTTGGCCCAAGGGAAGGAGATATACCTATAAACAACTAGGTGTTATATGATCCTTGGGTTGGAGATGAGAGATGCAGTGTTGTCAAGAGATTGCATTTAGGCTAAGGAAGGTGTTTCTTTTATAATGTGAGGGAAAGGGACCTAAGACATTCCATAAACAAGTGTTCTTACACTAAGCTGTACTTCCTTGCCCTGAAGAAAGTGATTGTTTTTTTTTTTTTTTTTTTTTGGAGAGAGACAGAGAGAGAGGGAGAGGAAGACAGATAGAGATGGGCGCGCCAACAGCCTCTCAGCTGCTGTGAACGAAAGAAATCTGGATGCATGCGCCCCCTTGTGGTCAAGTGAGGCATTGTGCCCTTGCATCATGCCCTTGCATCACTGCATCTGGCTAAACGTGGGACCTGGAGATTGGAACAGGCGTTCTTAGGCTTAGGAGGCAGGCGCCTTAACCGCTAAGCCATCTCTCTAGCCCGATTTTTTTTTTTTTATGAGAGAGAGAATTGGCATGCCAGGGCCTTCAGCCACTACAATCAAACTCCAGATGCATGTGCCCCCTTGTGTGCATGTGTGACCTTGCACAGTTGTGTTATTGTGTGTCTGGATTACATGGGGCCTGGAGAGTAGTAGGACATGAGTCCAAAGGCTTCACAGGCCATCTCTGCAGCCAGAAAGTGTTCTTGAAAGCATTCAGCCCTCATAGTCACTGTTTGGTTTATAGTTGAGGACTGGGTTTACTGTCATCATTGTATTATTATTCAGCAAGTGTTTAATCCATGTTATGTTTTTAGGTATTAAGTAACTAAATATAAGCATAAATTTTCTGAAGCGATCACTCTAAAATGGCCTTTACAGTTTTAATAATGCCACTCCATTTTTAGAACAGTAAGGTGAGATTTAGCAAGTTGAAATCTAAAGTGGTCAGGTGATATTTTTCAAGAAGATATTATCATTTAATCTGGAAGTCTGTCTTCAGAGACTCTCATCTCTATGGATGACAGTGACCCTCAAGAAAGCAAAGAAGAAATAGCAGAACTAGTGGGATATGTATGTATGTATGTGTATGTATGTCTGCCTGCCTGTATGTGTATATATGTATATATGCATGCATGCCTGCCTACCTGCCTGTATGTGTATATATGTATGTATGTATATATGCATGTATATATGTATGTGTGTATATATGTGTGTGTATGTATATATGTATGTATATGTATATATGTTTATATGTTTGGTTTTCTCACTATGGCCCAGGCTGACCTGGAATTCACTATGTAGTATGAGTGGCCTAGAACTCAAGGTGACCCTCCTACCACTGCCTCCTGAGGTCTAGGATTAAAGGCATGCATCACCACACCTGGCTCGAGTGTGATGTTCTTTTTAAAAATATTTTTATTTTATTTTATTGTTTATTTGAGAGAGAGAGGGAGAGAGGGATAGGCAGAGAAAGAGAGAATGGGCACGCCAAGGCTTCTAGCCACTGCAAATGAACTCCAGACGCTTGTGCCTCCTTGTACATCCGGCTTATGTGGGTACTGGGGAATCGAACCTGGGTCCTTAGCCTTTGCAGGCAAACACCTTAACTGCTAAGCCATCTCTCCAGCCCAGAGTGTGATGATCTTAATAGGAGCCACTGTTAAACTCTTAGCCTGGGGCTGTATTGACTTATCATCGCCTGCACCATCTGAGTTTGTGAGTGGGTGTGGCCAGGGCAGGGGTGGAAGCAGTACTCACAGCTCAGCCTTAGGTGAGCACTACGGAGTAGACTTAGTGAACTATCATGTCATTTCCCATGGTAGAGGCTGGATCAGCCAAACTCCATGACAAGTATGTTCATAGTTACCTTGATGAACGTCTTGGCCCACATCAGTTTCTATCATTAAAATGGCTTATACCTTGATTAGTTAATTAAAGCAAAAGAAGTACTTTATAGTTTTTAGACATATGTATCTAAAAATTTCAAGTTAGTCATCTGAAGGTGTACACCATGAATGCCTCATTTCCTTTTGATGTGGAATTCTAGGGAACTGATGACAGAGCATGGCTGGACAGCCAGAATGTTTGAGCCACAACTTTGTGATTTCTTATGAGCTTTATGACCTTGAACAAACTTCTTAACATTCTCCAAACCTTTTTCTTATTGTACTTGCTGTCTCTTGGATTTTGAATGGAGAATCAAACCAGACAACGAATATAAGAACCTCCTGAAATGTGTTATAGCATTTATTAGGCACTTACTGTGGTAGTTATTACAATTATTAAATAGCTTATTGGTTAAATTACACCATTGATTAGATTTGTATATTAATCCTTTAGTTCAACAAATACTTTGTAAAAAGGTTTTTTTGTTTGTTTGTTTGAGATAGGGTTTTGCTCTAGCCCAGGCTTACCTGGAATTCACTATGTATTCTCAGGGTGACCTTGAACTCCCAGAGATCCTCCTACCTCTGCCTCCCAAGTGCTGGGATTAAAGGTGTGTGCCACCACCCCTGGCTTGTAAAATGTTTTTGACCAGTGTTGGCCCCACTATTAGAGCTGAGAGAACTGGTTAGAGAGGTGAAGCCCTTGGTTTAGGTAGCCAGACAGAGTACATCGAGTACCTGATCCCAGAATTCCCTAGGCCAGACCCAGTTGTCTGTTCACATTTACCATGTTTGTCACGTTTTTAAAATTGAACCTCTATTATAACTTAAAAATTTTGTAAATTTTACTTGTTTATTTGAGTGAGAAAAAGAATGGGTACGCCAGGGCCTCTAGCTATTGCAAACAAACTCCAGACACATGCACCACCTTGTGCATCTGGCTCACATGGATACTGGGGAGTTGAACTTGGGTCCTTAGGCTTCACAGCCAAGTGCCTTAACTGCTAAAGCCATTTCTCCAGCCCCATTATATCTTTTATTTTGAGGATTAAAGATATAGCTCATTCCAAAAAAGTTTTTCCCCCCAATTTTTACTACTTTATTTTAGTTTTGGCTATGGCTGGGAATATACTTATTTCATCATAATATCTATTATAATATATTCTACTGTTGTATTGGTTGTTTTAGATAGTCTTGCTATGTACCCCAGAGTGACCTTGAACTCATGATCTTCCTGCCTTAGTCTCCAAAGAACTAGTATTACAGGAGTGCACCATTATGCCTGGCCAGTTTTGAAATTTCTGTTTTCTTAGCACTCACAATCACAATTCTTTATTGATCCTAAGGTATGTTTCCCTAGGTAATACACCTAAGACATCACATTATTTTAGCAAAGGACCAACCCATTCAACTTGAAACTTGAGGTTCAGCAAGAAGACATCCAATAGAATGCAGGCTAAGCGACGAAACATTTACTTACCATCCACCATGTGCAGTTTAGTGGATGATCTGGCTATTAGAAAGCAAGAAACATTTATTCTCTGCTCAGGGAAGAAGAAATTTCTGCTTTTGCTCTGGTGAACTGTGCTTCTTAACATTGGAGGCAACACATGTTCCCAGTGTTGAGAACTTTAGGTTTTTTGTTTGTTTGTTTTTTCACCTGAGCTGCTTTCTAATCAGTGATCCATGGAGCAGTGACTCCCAGCCTTTATTTTGAGCTGCCACCTCCATTAAGCTCCTTTCTAGTGAATTTTAAGGGTTTAGATTCAATGTTTTATTTTACTTTAATGGGATTTGAGTAGCTAAATCTGTATGCAGCTTCCAGACAGCTTCCTCTTTCATTATCATAGCTGGCTGTTAAGTTCAAATAATAAACATTTAACTCGTGGAATGCCTTTTTGCCTTTAATCCTGCCAGCAGGCTTCATAAAGAATTGCAGTTTGGATTTTGAGGAACCACCTTCCACAGGTCTCCTTAGTGGGCCTCAGCAGGATTGGTTACCACCTTGACTTTTTTCCCTTCTGAGCAAAGAAAATTATTTTAGCAAGCACTTTTTCTGCTCTCTGACTTGTGGCTCCTAGGGGTATAGGATGTGCTGTTTCAGTGGTCAACATTCAGCCAGAAAAGAAATTGGGGAGGCTTCATTTATTAACTGAGCAAGCGCAGTGCTTATAGTTCTCCATGTCTTACAGCACAGGAAGGCACATTGTATGTCTTACATAGTTTTGTCTATTTTATACTTATGCCTTTTATTTCTGTAGACATAAATAATTGAATGGGTATGATTATATATAGATATATTTATACAATATACTATCCATACAAAAGTTTTATATACGTATATATTTTATATATCCAGCCCAGGGAGCTCCTTCTGTAGCTTTAATAGTAAATTTAGGGGGCTAGAGAGATGGCTTGGTGGTTAAGTGCACATCCTGCCCAAGCGTGAGGTCCTGAAGGGGCCTGTGGCTTCCTGAGTTCAAATCTCCACATCCCATGTAAAATCCAGCTGGGCATGGCCACTTGTGTGCCTGTATCTCCAGTCCTGTAGGGGAGCAGAGACCCAAGAATCTTCAGAGCCCCACAAGCTCCAGAAACAGTAAAAAGAGATACTCCAGGAGAAGAGTGACAGAGCAGCCAGCACACTCGAAGTTCATCTACCACAGTCAGTGAGCAAGTGACCCCTGCCACGAAGAAGGCACCCCTCCACACACGTTACGTTATACACATACACAACACAAGCACGTGTGTAATCTCAGCACACCTACAGCAAGAACAGAGGCAGATATAAATTCACCTGGAAGTTTATGGGCCAGCTAACCTGGCAAACAGCAGTGAGCAATGAGAGACCCTGCCACAAACAAGGTGGATGGCAAAGACTGACACCTGAATTTGTCCTCTGATTTCCATACACACGCCATGGCATGTGCACATTCAAATGCTCACTCACACATTGTTTTTGTTTTTGAGACAGGCTCCTGTAGGATAAGCTGGCCTTAAACTGTCCATGTAGATGATGCTGGCCTTGACTTCTGATCCTTCTGCCTCCATCTCCTAAGTGCTAATTTTAAAGGTGTTTGTTATGATCTTACCTTCTGATTTGATTTCTGTACTGTTGTAGTAAGTTACTGTGATGCAAAGTAATTTGCTACCCTTTCTTTGTGCTATTTTTGTAAAAATATTTATTTTCAAGAAGAGAGAAATAGAGAATCAGCGCACCAGGGCCACCAGTTGCTATAAGTGAACTCAAGATGCTTGTGCCCCCTTGGGCATCTGGTGTTATGTGGGCACTAGGGAATCAAGCTTGGGTAGTTGGGCTTGGCATGCAAACACCTTAACTAGTAAGGCATCTCTCCAATCCTCTTTGTGCTAAGTCTTTTAGCAAGCAGTTTCTTAGGCTTACTCTCAGGAGTTTATTTTCACCACTATGACTTTTTTTTTTTTTTTTTTTTTTTGGTTTTCAAGGTAGGGTCTCACTCTGGCCCAGGCTGACCTGGAATTGTAGCCTCAGGTGGCCTTGAACTCAGGGGATCTTCCTACCTCTGCCTCCCAAGTGCTGGGATTAAAGGTGTGTGCCACCACCCCTGGCTTGTAAAATGTTTTTGACCAGTGTTGGCCCCACTATTAGAGCTGAGAGAACTGGTTAGAGAGGTGAAGCCCTTGGTTTAGGTAGCCAGACAGAGTACATCGAGTACCTGATCCCAGAATTCCCTAGGCCAGACCCAGTTGTCTGTTCACATTTACCATGTTTGTCACGTTTTTAAAATTGAACCTCTATTATAATTTTAAAAAAATTTAAATTTTACTTGTTTATTTGAGTGAGAAAAAGAATGGGCATGCCAGGGCCTCTAGCTATTGCAAACAAACTCCAGACACATGCACCACCTTGTGCATCTGGCTCACTTTGATACTGGGTAGTTGAACTTGGGTCCTTAGGCTTCACAGCCAAGTGCCTTAACTGCTAAAGCCATTTCTCCAGCCCCATTATATCTTTTATTTTGAGGATTAAAGATATAATTCATTCCAAAAAAGTTTTTCCCCCCAATTTTTACTACTTTATTTTAGTTTTGGCTATGGCTGGGAATATACTTATTTCATCATAATATCTATTATAATATATTCTACAGTTGTATTGGTTGTTTTAGATAGTCTTGCTATGTACCCCAGAGTGACCTTGAACTCATGATCTTCCTGCCTTAGTCTCCAAAGAACTAGTATTACAGGAGTGCACCATTATGCCTGGCCAGTTTTGAAATTTCTGTTTTCTTAGCACTCACAATCACAATTCTTTATTGATCCTAAGGTATGTTTCCCTAGGTAATACACCTAAGACATCACATTATTTTAGCAAAGGACCAACCCGTTCAACTTGAAACTTGAGGTTCAGCAAGAAGACATCCAATAGAATGCAGGCTAAGCGACGAAACATTTACTTACCATCCACCATGTGCAGTTTAGTGGATGATCTGGCTATTAGAAAGCAAGAAACATTTATTCTCTGCTCAGGGAAGAAGAAATTTCTGCTTTTGCTCTGGTGAACTGTGCTTCTTAACATTGGAGGCAACACATGTTCCCAGAGTGGAGAACTTTAGGTTTTGTTTGTTTGTTTTTTCACCTGAGCTGCTTTCTAATCAGTGATCCATGGAGCAGTGACTCCAGCCTTTATTTTGAGCTGCCACCTCCATTAAGCTCCTTTCTAGTGAATTTTAAGGGTTTAGATTCAATGTTTTATTTTACTTTAATGGGATTTGAGTAGCTAAATCTGTATGCAGCTTCCAGACAGCTTCCTCTTTCATTATCATAGCTGGCTGTTAAGTTCAAATAATAAACATTTAACTCGTGGAATGCCTTTTTGCCTTTAATCCTGCCAGCAGGCTTCATAAAGAATTGCAGTTTGGATTTTGAGGAACCACCTTCCACAGGTCTCCTTAGTGGGCCTAAGCAGGATTGGTTACCACCTTGACTTTTTTCCCTTCTGAGCAAAGAAAATTATTTTAGCAAGCACTTTTTCTGCTCTCTGACTTGTGGCTCCTAGGGGTATAGGATGTGCTGTTTCAGTGGTCAACATTCAGCCAGAAAAGAAATTGGGAGGCTTCATTTATTAACTGAGCAAGCGCAGTGCTTATAGTTCTCCATGTCTTACAGCACAGGAAGGCACATTGTATGTCTTACATAGTTTTGTCTATTTTATACTTACGCCTTTTATTTCTGTAGACATAAATAATTGAATGGGTATGATTATATATAGATATATTTATACAATATACTATCCATACAAAAGTTTTATATAATGATATATTTTATATATCCAGCCCAGGGAGCTCCTTCTGTAGCTTTAATAGTAAATTTAGGGGGCTAGAGAGATGGCTTGGTGGTTAAGTGCACATCATGCCCAAGCGTGAGGTCCTGAAGGGGCCTGTGGCTTCCTGAGTTCAAATCTCCACATCCCATGTAAAATCCAGCTGGGCATGGCCACTTGTGTGCCTGTATCTCCAGTCCTGTAGGGGAGCAGAGACCCAAGAATCTTCAGAGCCCCACAAGCTCCAGAAACAGTAAAAAGAGATACTCCAGGAGAAGAGTGACAGAGCAGCCAGCACACTCGAAGTTCATCTACCACAGTCAGTGAGCAAGTGACCCCTGCCACGAAGAAGGCACCACTCCACACACGTTACGTTATACACATACACAACACAAGCACGTGTGTAATCTCAGCACACCTACAGCAAGAACAGAGGCAGATATAAATTCACCTGGAAGTTTATGGGCCAGCTAACCTGGCAAACAGCAGTGAGCAATGAGAGACCCTGCCACAAACAAGGTGGATGGCAAAGACTGACACCTGAATTTGTCCTCTGATTTCCATACACACGCCATGGCATGTGCACATTCAAATGCTCACTCACACATTGTTTTTGTTTTTGAGACAGGCTCCTGTAGGATAAGCTGGCCTTAAACTGTCCATGTAGATGATGCTGGCCTTGACTTCTGATCCTTCTGCCTCCATCTCCTAAGTGCTAATTTTAAAGGTGTTTGTTATGATCTTACCTTCTGATTTGATTTCTGTACTGTTGTAGTAAGTTACTGTGATGCAAAGTAATTTGCTACCCTTTCTTTGTGCTATTTTTGTAAAAATATTTATTTTCAAGAAGAGAGAAATAGAGAATCAGCGCACCAGGGCCACCAGTTGCTATAAGTGAACTCAAGATGCTTGTGCCCCCTTGGGAATCTGGTGTTATGTGGGCACTAGGGAATCAAGCTTGGGTAGTTGGGCTTGGCATGCAAACACCTTAACTAGTAAGGCATCTCTCCAATCCTCTTTGTGCTAAGTCTTTTAGCAAGCAGTTTCTTAGGCTTACTCTCAGGAGTTTATTTTCACCACTATGACTTTTTTTTTTTTTTTTTTTTTTTGGTTTTTCAAGGTAGGGTCTCACTCTGGCCCAGGCTGACCTGGAATTGTAGCCTCAGGGTGGCCTTGAACTCAGGGGATCTTCCTACCTCTGCCTCCCAAGTGCTGGGATTAAAGGCGTGCGCCACCATGCCCGGCTCTTTCTACTTTCTTTTGCTTTCATGTCTCAATGCAAATCTGATAAGAATATCCAATAATTCACATGCCCTAGTGTCACTTTTTTGTGACATTTTTATTAGATACATTAATTCATTATTTTTTTTAAAATATTTTATTATTTATTTATTTATTTATTTGAGAGAGAGATACAGAAATAGGCAGGGAGAGAGAGAGAGAGAAAGAATGGGTGCACCATGGCCTCCAGCCACTGCAAACGAACTTCAGATGCATGCACCCCCTTGTGCATCTGGCTTACGTGGGTCCTGGAGAATCGAGCCTCGAACCGGGGTCCTTAGGCTTCATAGGCAAGCATTTAACCGCTAAGCCATCTCTCCAGCCCATAATTCATTATTCTTAACTTCAGTTTTTCTCAAAATGTTGGGGCCAGGGCATAATATATCCAAGTTCTTTCCCATTGTTTAGCAAGGGTGACATTTAGTTCAACTTCCAGTAGAATCCTCATATGCACTAGTATTGTAGTAATGACCACTTGCTCAATCTTTTTTCTCTCTTTTTTTGTATGTTTGTTTTTTATTGATTTATTTGAAAGCAACTGAGAGAGAGAGAGAGAGAGAGAGAGAATGGGTGCACCAGGACCTTCAGCCACTGCAAACGAACTCCAGATGCGTGCACCACTTTGTGCATGTGGCTTAAGTGGGTACTGGGGAATCGAGCCTCGAACCGGGGTCCTTAGGCTTCACAGACAATTGCTTGACCACTAAGCCATCTCTCCTGCCCCTTCAATCTCTTTTATACTAAGGAACATAGTCTACCTGTTTTGAGAGACAGTCTCTCATTGATGTGGAGCTCTCCAAGTAGTGTAGACTGGCTAATCAGTAAGCCCAGAAATCCTCTTCTTAGCACTAGGATTATAGGTGTGTGCTGCCATGCCGGCATTTTTATGAGGGTTGTGGGGATCAAACTCAGGGCCTCATACTTGAGAGGCATGCATTTTATCCACTGAACCATCTGCCCAGCCTCTTAAACATCTTTTGATATATTTTACTTTATGTTCCTTTTCCTTTTCTTCCCTGATTGCCTCAGTTTTTATTTGTTTATATTATTTGATAGAGTGTCATATTTGAATAACTTGCCCATTTAAAAACATTGGGTTGCTTTTCTCTGTTGGGCTATAAGTGTTATTTTCATATTATAATATACTGTTCTTTTGTCTACTATATATGTTGTAAATATTTTTCCCCAGTTTCTGTTTGGTTTGACATTTCTCCTTCCTCCCTCCCTCTTTCTCTTCCTTCCTTTCCCTCTTCCTTTCTCTTTCCCTTCCCCTTCTCCCTCTCCTCTTCTTTTTCACTATGTGGTCCATGCTAACCTCAACTTGGAATCCTCCTGCCTCAGCCATCTGAATGCTGACTTTACAATATAGTGCTTTAATTGTAGTGGTGGCTTTTGAAGAGTGACTTAGAGTTTGTATGCATTCTCTTTTATCAGTTTTATCTTTTTTTGTGTGTGGTTTTTTCAAAGTAGTCCAGGGTGACCTGAAATTCACTATTTAGTCTCAGAGTGGCCTCAAACTCACAGTGTTCCTCCTACCTCTGCCTCTAGAGTGCTGGGATTAAAAGCATGCACCACCATGCCCCACATTTTTATCTTTTATAGTTGATATCTTTTATGTCTTATTGTAACTTTTTTTTGAGAGAGAGAGAGACAGAGACAGAGAGAGAGGGAGAGGAAGACAGATAGAGATGGGCGTGCCAGCAGCCTCTCAGCTGCTGCGAACGAAATCCAGATGCGTGCGCCCCCTTCTGGTCAAGTGCGGCATTGCGCCCTTTATCACTTTGCATCTGGCTAAACGTGGGACCTGGAGATTGGAACTGGCTTAGGAGGCAGGCGCCTTAACCGCTAAGCCATCTCTCCAGCCCCTCTTATTGTAACTTTTGTAGTTCAGTATAAACCCATTTTTCTCAAAAATTTCTACGATTTTGATAGTTTTGTCTCTGACAATTGGCTATAATCTATTATGAACTAGTTTATAAGTATGGTGTGAGGTAAGGATTCACATCTGTTTTTTTTTCCATGTAAATATTTAATTAACTTAAGCTTTATCAGAAAATTCTGTCCCCATGGAATTGCCTTAGTGTCTTGTTGATGGTCACTTGAACACATGTGTGTGGACTATTTCAGCATTCTGTTCTGTGGTCTTTTTGCTGATCACAAGCAATCTTGGTGCTCTACCTTATCAATGAGTCTTAGAAAGAATGGGATAAATCTTTTTACTTTGTTGTTTTCAAAACAACTTTGGCTATTGGAAGTCTTTTGTATTTTGCAGTAACTTGTCAATTTTCACAAAAAAGTCTCATGAGTTTTTAGCTTTGTTTGCACTGATTAGGGGAACACTGACATCTTAACAGGATTTTCCAATTCTTGAACATATGGTTATTTATTTAGGTCTTTACTTTTTCTCAGTAGTGTGAATTTTTAGTGTTTTCAATTTTTTTCTGTTTCATTTTGGTGATTAAAGAATTCTGAATCAACTATTCTTTATTTTAGCAGTAAAGATATGCTGATTCACCATCTGGCCTCATGAGTTTCTGAAGAGAATTTTATTGCTATTTGGACACAGTCTGTAATACATAGTTTTTCACTGGCTGTTTCAGGATTATTTTCTCTCTGGTTTTTAGTTCTTTTTTAGTATATTTATATACATACATACATACATACATACATACATATATCTTGCACTTATATTTTTATTTTTGTCCCGTGATTTGGGCCTCCAATTAAACATATATTTAGGATTTTTGCAAACATTTTATTTATTTATTTGATAGAGAGAATGGACACACCAGGGCCTCTTGCCACAGAAAAGAAACTCCAGATGCATGTGCCACCTTGTGCGTCTGGCATACGAGGGTACTGAGGAATGGAACCTGGGTCCTTAGGCTTCACAGGTGTCGCAGAAATCACCCAACCAAGAGCAGCTTGTGGGAAAAAAGGTTTATTTTGGCTTATAGACTTGAGGGGAAGCTCCATGATGGCAGGGGAAAACGATGGCATGAGCAGAGGGTGGACAGCATCTCCTGGACAATATCACATGGACAACAGTGACAGGAAAGTGTGCCAAACACTGGCAAGGGGACAGTGGCTATAACATCCATAAGCCTGCCCCCAACAATACACTGCCTTTAGGAGGTGTTAATTCCCAATGTCCATCTGCTGGGAACCTAGCATTCAGAATACCTAAGTTTATGGGAGACAGCTGAATCAAACCACAACAGGCAAGCATCTTAATTGCTAAGCCATCTCTCTAGCACTACTAGTTCTTTCTGTTGCTCTCTCACAGTTCCCTGAGGCTCTGTTTTTTTCCTCAGTATTTTTCTGTTTTTATTTTTTTATATTTTATATGTTTATTAGAGAGAGAGAAATAAGCATATAGATAGTGGGCATGTCAGGGCCTCCAGCCACTGCAAACGAACTCCAAATGCATGTGCCACTTTGTGCACCTGGCTTACATGGGTTCTAGAGAATTGAACCTGGGCCCTTAGGCTTTGCAGGCAAGTGCCTTAACCACCAAGCCATCTCTCCAGCCCTGTTTTTATTTTCTATACTTGTTAATTCTTTTTTCTTTTCTTTTCTTTTTTTTTTTTTTTTTTTTTTTGAGGCAGGATAATTGGCCTTGAGTTTCTTTTCCTCTTGTCTCTCTCTCCCAAGTGCCAGTACCACCATATGCTTCTTTTTATGTTTCTTAAAAACCATTTTGTTTGTTTATGAGCAGAGAAAGAATAAGTGTATGCACCAGAGCCTCTTGCCTCTGCAATTGAACTCCAGACACATGTACCACTGTGCATCTGGCTTTACATGGCTACTGGGAAATAGAATCCAGGCTGTCAGGCTTTGTAAGCAAGTATCTTTAACCACTGGGCATCTTCCTGCTTGGTAATTGGTAATTCTTAAGTTTGCTGATTTTTTTTTCTTGTCATCTGTTTTGTTGACTCTTTCTAGTTAATATGTTTAAAAGTAGATTTTCAGATGCTATTTTAATGACAAAATTTCCCCTTGTTTCTTATGTAGTATTTATACTTTCTTTGTTGAATGTTGCTAATTTTTTCATTACTTTTAGATGTGTTTTCTTTTACTTCATAAAACATAAAAAATGTAAAAGCTGCTTTAAGCTTTTCAATTTATTGATTACCTTTTATCTAAGAATTGGTCACATTTTCCTTGTTGTATACCAACTAGTTTTAGAGTGCCCCTTAAGCCATTGTGAATATTTGTTGTGTAGAAACATATGCATGAGTATTTTAACTCTCAATTTTCTAAGCTTTAAAACTTAAAAAAAAAATGGTTATACTCTTATATCCCTCTCCCCTGCCCCCATTCTATTGAGGGCCCTCCCCAGTGGGGTTATGGGTATTCCCTGTGGGGTCATGAAGGGCTCAGTCAGTCTCTGTGGGAGCAGGACAATGCTTCAGAAGATTCCTACCCACCCCGAGGCTCTTACAATCATTCTGCCTCCTTTTCTGCAGTGTGCCCTGAGCCTTGGTGGGCATGTTAGCAGTCTGATTTAATGTTGAGTTCTCTTTTGCCTCTGGATTTTTTTGCTTTGAGTTTTGAGTGACCACAGTGTCTGTAGGCATCTGCCTGGAGCTGGTTGTCAGGCTGGTGTTGAGAGCAGTACTCAAGTCGCTTCCTCTGCAATGTCTCCTGGGCCTCAGCAGATGGGAGATGATTCCTTTCTCTTCTTGTCATATTGATGGGTCTTGGATCTCCCCAGTATCTGCTATAGACCTTCATTTTTTGGGAGAAGGGTGTATTTTGAAGTATCTTACCTCTTTTTCCCTCTGTTTCTTTGGTGTGGCTCTGCTTCAACACCATCTTAACCTGAAATCTTTCAATTTTCTAGGCTTTGTCTGCATGAGGCTGAATCTTTTATGTTTACACTTAGGCAAATGGAATCAAATTTCCATTCTTTTTCCAGTCATTGCTATGTTTGTTGGAGGGTCCATTCTTACAAGTGTATCTGGGGGCTGAGGCTGAGGCTTGTGCAAGTGATACACAGAATTCACAGTTCTTACTTTACTTCTTCCTTCTCCAGGAGAGTTCCTGCACTGGACTTGTTTCTGATTTTTAGCATTTTGACACTGATGCAATATCTGGTGTTGTTTCTTCATGTTTCTCCTCTGAGATTCATTAAAATTCTTGGCTTCATGGGGTTCCATTTTTCTTCAAATTAGGAAAATTTGAGCCAATATTCTTTCAGTTTTTTCCCCCTCCTCTCCCTTCTGAACTATAATTAAACTCGTGTTAGAAAACTTAACAAGCTATGCATATTTCTGTCTTGGTTTTCTGTGTTTAATTTTGTAGAGCTTTATTACTCTGTCTTTATGTTCACTGATCTTCAGTAATAAATATGCTCCTAATCTCTGTTGTATTTTTAGTTTCAAATAGTATAACTTTTTGTTTATCTATGTGTGGGTCTTTTTAAATATTCCATTTCTATTCTAATCATGTCCATATTTTTCTTATTCTTCTGAGGTATTTAATTCTTTTGTGTATGTTATCAATTCTGATCAAACTTTAATGAATTAACAGACATGTTGAATTTTGTGTTTGGGTTCCTGGGTTTTATTATATTTTAAAAAATAGCTGTTGCAGTCAGGTTTGCATTGCTGGTAGAAATCACCCAACCAAGAGTAGCTTGTGGGAAAAAAGGTTTATTCTGGTTTACAGGCTCGAGGGGGGAGGCCCCATGATGGCAGGGAAAACGATGGCATAAGCAGTGGGTGGACATGACTCCTTTGCAAACATAAGATGCACAACAGCAACAGGAGAGTGTGCCAAACACTGGCAAGGGGAAACTGGCTATAATACCCATAAGCCTGCCCCCAACCATACACTGCCTCCAGGAGGCTTAATTTCCAGTTGCCATCAGCTGGCATCAACTAGCATTCAGAATTCTCACTTAAGCATCTGGGGGACACCTGAATCAAACCACCACAATGGCTGTTAGACATTGTCTTTGACCTGCTTACGTTACTTGGAGTGCATCTGATCCCTGCTCTCCCATTCTTTTTTAACATTTCATTTTTTGTTTGTTTGTTTATATTTATTTATTTGAGAGCAATAGACAGAGAAAGAGGCAGAGAGAGAAAGAATGTCACACTAGGGCCTCCAGCCACTGCAAACGAACTCCAGATGCATGTGCCACCTGGTGCATCTGGCTTACATGGGTATTGCGAATTGAGCCTTGAACTGGGGTCCTTAGGCTTCACAGCGCTTAACCTCTAAGCCATCTCTCCAGCCCAACATTTCTTTTTTGAAGTAGGGTTTCTAGCCCAGCCATACCTGGAATTCACTATGTAATTTTAGGGTGGAACTCATGGTGATCCTCCTACCTCTGCCTCCCAAGTGCTGGGACTAAAGGCATGTGTCACCATGCCCGCTTCTCTAATTCTTTCTTTCTTTGCTAGGTATCAAACCTAGGGCCTAACAAATGCTGAGTAAGTACTCAGAGTCACATGTCAGCCCTCCCAGTCAGCTTTATTAGATGAGGTGTAGAGCAGCTTTTAATCTGGGCCTGTTGGCTCCTGTACTGAGACATGTCTGAAGCCCTATGAATTAGAATATCTCTACCCCATTGCTCACTGGAACAATACGTTCTCAACTGTCCTTTTCCTATGTGTCGTTTTTCTGTTCTCTCCCTTCCCCTTTCCCCCCTCCCCCTCTCTTTTCTTTTCCTTTTGAAAATGCCTCTTCTATACAGCTCCATTTTTTTTTTCTAGAATGTGAGCCACTTTGCTTCTCCAGATTCTGAACTCTTTCTTTGCAGTCCAACAAGAAGGAAGAACCAGGAAGTAAGACAGGCCATCTAGATGAGCCAGGTTTAGGTTCAGATAGGAGTAACCTTCTTTTCTTGACAGTGATATTCTTTTGGGCCTGATTTGCACCTAATCTCTATCACTAGTGTTACTAGTTTTGAGAACAATGGAACCTCTCCAGCCATTGGCTCTGAGTTCATTGTCTTGTGACTTGGAAAGAATTGACAAGTACACACTCAGCAGAAGGGCAAGTTAAGAAAGATTTTAGGACAGAAAGTAAAGCAAAATGCTCCTGAGTTGGAAGGGGTCCTGAGTGAATAATGCACATGGTGATTTGGATCTTACAACTTCAGGGATATAATCAGGCATCAGGTTGGAGGAGCTTTACTGGTTAAGTTTAAATGTATGTGGAAGACCTTGATTTGTTTGTGGCTCAGGCATCAGAGGAAAGAGTGCAGACTCAGAATAGGCCTGACAGTTGGAAAAAAGCCTGTGAAGAATTCCTAGGAGGGCGAAGAGCCAGGGAGTAAAAGGGGGGCTGGGCTGTGCCTGATCATCATCTTTTTTTTTTTTTTTTTCCCTACTCATCATCTTGATGCATTGATCAGGTTTAAGTTCAGACTAGAATTCTTTTAGCATCATCAGGGCAGGTTGTCATCCATGTTCTTTTGAGCCTGTGTCCTCAACTGGCTACCTACAGAAGAAGACTACCTTGCCCCTAATCTATCACTAGCATTAGCGTTCATGCATTCATGTTGCTTAGATATCCATCCACCCAGACTTGTGTTTCAGTAAGTTGGAAGTTGTTGGTTAGACTGATGTTTAGTGTTCTTTTCCTTGGTGTAGCAGACAGCTTCAGGTTCGCTGAGATGAACTTCCAGACCAGGCACAGTTATGGAGGAAGGGATATTATTTATTGAAGCTTGCAGATCCAGGGGAAGTTCCATAATGGCAGAAGAAGCTGGACTGTCTTCACAGGACCAGGCAAGAGAGCAAAAGCCCCCAGCCACACAGCACTCAGAGCAAAGCTACAGCCAAAAGCCACAACACACTCCAGGAACTCCTATTAGGCACATTTTGCATATCTTTACAATGGAATCTCAAACCCACCACCACACCTTAATATCCGCCCAGTGACATTGCCTCCAGCAAGGTGGCTGCAGATGCAAATTATAAACTAATACAACACTGAATATATTGGGGGCCATATATTCAAACTTCCACATTTAGTATCTGGGTTATTTCTCTAGACACATGTTTATACACGCATGCCATACACCAAAGCCATGCCAGAGTTCACATCTCAACTGCTTACAGTGAGCTAGCAAGATTTAAACTGGGGAATATCTTCCCAGAAATAGTTCTGTTAGTTCCTTATCTGGGGACATAAGACATTGTATGTCATGTTTGGAGTTCTAGACCATAGAAGGCTGGGGAAACTGTTTCTTGGGCCTGAGATTTTTATTTGAGTCAGGAGAGACTGGTGGGATCCCAAGCTGATGGGAAAGAGACTCTGCAACCTTGAGTTTTAGGGGTTTTCAGGAAGGGGAGGAGTGATACCATACTGCCAAGGAAGCACTTTGCAGGGAATGTGGTTGAGTTGGAGGCTGAGGGAGGTCTTATTCCTTCTTATTCACCCAGGTGCAATGAGGATTACTCAGTTACCATAGCAGGTAATTCCAAAATCCCAGACTTAGTGTGAGCATATGGGAGGGTTGGCAGCTGGCTCTTGAAATATTATTATATTGGGTATGACAAAGTTTAAAGTTCTTTTGACTGCTGGGCATGGAGCTCAGTGGTAGCATGTGTGAGGCTCTTGGTTCAATCTCCAGTACCACAAAACAAGCAAAATTTTAAAGTTAACATTGTTTTAAAATACTAGTATGTGATTGTATAGGTGGGAAAAACATGGTCACCACTGTAGTTAGTGCTTTAATGAATAATGGTGATTATTACTTGATTTAATCCTGAAACCCACAACTTCCCTACCAGCCTTGTACAGCAAGACGGCCCAGATGAAGAGCTTCCCAAAGATGAGGTAATCCTGAAGCTGAAGGCAGAAGTGCAGCGTTTGCTGAGCAGCAACTCAGTGAAGCGCCACCTGGTGTCTCAGCTGCGAAATGATCTCAAAAACTGTCATAAGAAAATGGAAGATCTCCAACAGCTGAAGGATGGTGAAAACAGCATCAAGGTGAGGATTGTAGAGCACGTAGATTAAGAAGCCCCTTGAAAAGTGCCAGTAAATCAAGTCTTTACACATTCGACATTTAAGTTAAACCATTGGTTTTTCTGGAGTTCACTTAACTTTTTTTTTTTTTTTTTTGAGGTAGGGTCTCACTCTAGCCCAGGCTGACCTGGAATTCACTATATAGTCTCAGGATGGCCTTGAACTCTTTCCAATCCTCCTACCTCTGTCTCCCAAATGCTGGGATTAAAGGTGTGCACCACCATATTGACAACTTCCATAACTGTAGACAATATCCCGTGGAACTTCCCTCCCTCCCCTACTTTCCCCTTTGAAACTCTACTCTCCATCATATACCCTCCCCCTCTCAATTGGTCTCTTTTATTTTGATGTCATGATCTTTTCCTCCTATTATGATGGTCTTTTGTAGGTTGTGTCAGGCACTGTGAGGTCATGGATATCCAGGCCATTTTGTGTCTGGAGGAGCACATTGTAAGTAGTCCTACTTTTCCTTTGGCTCTTACATTCTTTCTGCCACCTTTTCCACAATGGATCTTGGAAGGTGGGTTTGAGATGTTTCAGTGTTGAGCACTCCTGTCCCTTCTTCTCAGCACCATGGTGCCTTCTGAGTCATTCCAAGGTCACCACCATCTGAAAAGAGAAGCTTCTCTAAACAAAAGTTAGAGTAGCATTAATATATGGGTATGGACATGAAGAGAATTACTAACCAGGCAGTTTGGTGAGCATAGTATATACATTTAGCAGATGTTATACCCCTAGGACTCATTACTACCCTTGTTGTAGGTTTTCAGTATCAGGGATGTATTCCCTCCCATGGAGTGGGCCTCCAGTCCAATTAGAGAGTGGTTGGTTTCCTCCATAACGGACATGCCACTATTGCACCTGTTGGCTCATTTGGCCTGGCTGGCCAAATTTAAGGCTTGTAGCATCCACTGTTGAGTATCTTCACTGGTGTTTTCTCTCTCCCATTGAAATAGATATAGCATAGCTTTTTCCAGCTTTCTGTCAGCTGGTCCACATGGAGGTGGCTTTCAGCTCAGCTCCAGCAGGATTTCTCATTGACCTTGCAGCCCATGTATGTGGAGTCTTTAGCAATAGGGTCTTATCATCTATTCCTGATGGGAAATCAAGGTCCTCGGCAATGGCCTGTAATGTTTTAGGGGCATCTGTGACCTCCCTGGCCAACAACTCACTGGAAGGTATCCCATCCAGTAAGGTAGAAAGGTGATATAAAGGGAATAAAAGGTAGGGGGGCACTTAATAGGATGGTATTGTGTAGGTAATGGGGGTGAAAAGGCCTAAGTGAAGTCAGGGGAAGGGCTTGAATAAAGGAAAGGTGATGGGAGGGCTAATCAAAATCTAAGAGTATATAAATAAGTCATATGGAAACCTGTTTTTCTGGACAATGGAATACTCATAAGCTATAGTTTTTTTTTTTTTTTTTTGTTTTTTCGAAGTAGGGTTTCACTCTAGCCCAAGCTGACCTGGAATTCACTATGTAGTCTCACCTGGAATTCACTATGTAGTCTCAGGGTGGCCTTGAACTCATGGTGATCCTCCTACCTCTGCCTCCCTAGTGCTAGGATTAAAGGTGTGCACCACCACACCTGGCTAGCTATAGATTTTTACTAGAAAATTTTCAGTGTCAGGGATGGGATACCTTCCCTTTGACTTTTTAAAAGTAAAGCTGGGTCTGGAGAGATGGCTTAGTGGTTAAGCGCTTGCCTTTGAAGCCTAAGGACCCCGGTTTGAGGCTTGATTCCCCAGTACCCACATAAGCCAGATGTACAAAAGGGTACATGCATCTGGAGTTCGTTTGCAGTGGCTGGAGGCCCTGGCATGCCCATTCTCTCTTTCTCTCTCTCTCCCTGTTTCTGTATCTCTCTCTCAAATAAATAAATAAAATAAAATATTTTTTTAAAAAAGTAAAGCTTAGAGGAAGAAATGCTACTTGAAGAAATATATTTTCAGCTGCTGCTTCTTGGCATCTAGCAAATGAGATCTCACTAAGATTTAATTCATTTACAACAAATGCAAGGAAGCATACTATGTAACAACATATCTGCATTTCATTAAGATTGGCTTGAGCAAACAGTGCTTTAAAATCTGATTAAAATGATGTATCTGCCATGAAATTCTTAACGACAGTTCCCTAGCCTAGCTTGTATAACAAAAGTCTTTTTTTTTTTTTTTTTTTTGGTTTTTCAAGGTAGGGTCTCACTCTGGTCCAGGCTGACCTGGAATTCACTCTGTAGTCTCAGGGTGGCCTCGAACTCACGATGATCCTCCTACCTCTCTCTGCCTCCCAAGTGCTGGCATTAAAGGTGTGCACCACCACACCTGGCTCAAAAGTCCTTTTATATTAAGATAGTGAATGTATAGTAGTGGTCATTATATGAGAATTTGGGGATGTCTTTTGAGAGCCTTTCTCAGCTCTTAACCCAGGAGTTAGGGTGCCAGAAAACTCAACAGTCATGCAAAACTTCCACTGAGTCAATGGATCTAGATTTTATCTTACTAGTTCATGAAACTGATATCCACAGACCAGAGGCTGAGGTAATAGATTTTATAAGATTATAGATAGAATGTAAGAGAAGAGAAGAAGGAAGGCATAGCTCTTGCCCAAGAAGGCAAGAAAGGGTTTTTGAGAATGGGGAAGCCCATACCGAGACTTTTTATGTGAGACCCCTGGATGAACAGCTGGTTCAGTCAGGCCAGTTTGGGCTTCAGGTTTTTAGGAAAAAGGCACTCTTTCCAGAATTATTTTTCAAGGTAGGGTCTCACTATAGTTCAGTGTTGGGGTCCCTCCTAGGGCCAGTCCAGGAGGGGATGCAGGGTCTCTGCTGGGTAGGGGGTGAGAGGCGTTGGAGTCACGACACAGACACCGGGAGTTGGGTGGAAGCAGGCAGAGGATGAGCTGCTACAAACTTGTTTATTCACAGAAGTGTAGGGGTTTTTAAGGTTTGGCTGGCCAATCATTGTATGGGGTGGTTTCCTTCTTGTGACCAATGACAGCCTGTCTCTGGGCAGATCGGCTTGCACCAGGTTGCTTGCCGGCATGGGGCTGTAGCTGTTGTCATGCCAGGCCTGTGCAGCATGCCACATCCACAGAAGCTACTTCTTGGTTTCTCCTAGCAGGCTGCTTGGTTAGGGCCCCATCTGCACTGTGCCATACATATTAGCAGGTGGCCTGGCTAGGGCCTGACCTGCATTGTGCATACAATTCAGGCTGACCTGGAATTCACTATGTAGTCTCAGGGTGGTCTTAATCTCATGGTGATCCTCCTACCTCTGCCTCCATAGTGCTGGGACTAAAGGAGTGTGCCATCACACCCTCCTCTTCCTAGAAATCTTAATCCTATCAGGAAGGGTCTTCTCAGAAAGGGTAGAAGGACTCCTCTACATGGCAGAGGTAAGTAATCCAGGCCCTTCACACAGTACTTAAGTGGAATGACCTACATTCTCTCTCCCTCTATCCCCCCCCCCCCAGGCTCCAAGACATTCCTTGTTTTTACTTTCGGGGTCCTCACTGCTAAGCTGCCTCAGTGGTACACTGGAGAATCTATCAAGTTATGCCAAACTTGAAATCCACTCTGATTTTTTTTTTTTTTTTTTTTGACACAAAGCCTCACCCGGTAGCTGTGGCTGTCCTTAATCTTACCGTGGATCCCATGCTGACCTTGAACTCATCATTCTGCAACCTCCACTTCCAGCTTCAGAAATTCACTTTTGTATCCTTAATTCAGTGGCACTTTTACCCTTTAGATGAAGAAATGAAGCCAGGGGAGTTTGTGGCCCAACTGAGGGCCTAAAAGCAGTCTGAGGAAATTGGAACTGAAAAACAGGGCTAATAAGTAGGGCAAGGGCATTTCCATAAGCTCACGCCATCACACTGATTTTTAGAAATACCATCCTTGGTGGTTCCTTATTTCACAAATCCTTATCCAGTAATACCACCAAGAAAAATAATGTATAAATGACCTAATAATTAAGAAATGGGAGGGAAAGGAATGGAAGAAGTACTCTCCATTTCTCTTGGAGGGAAATCATTTTTGTCTGTAACTTTAGTCCTGGGTTATCTCCCAATCTTTTAAACCAGGCAGTGTGTTCAACAGACCATTCCTTGAAGGAACTTAGAATCTAAAGCAAGCAGGGCTACCTAATAAAAGTATAATGGGCACACATATTATCATAAAATTTACTAGTAGTTCCAACCAATGAAAAGTAATAAGTGAAATTAGTTTTAAAGAATTTATTTACTCCAGTGTACATGCTCCCAGGCTTAGGATAAGTTACATACCAACAGAACCATCATAAGCTCAAAATGGTGGGATCTGAAAATGCATTTAATTAATATCTTTTTGCTGGGACAAAATATCTGACAAAAATTAAGTTTAAGGGATGGAGGGTTTGTTTCACCTAATAATTTGTGGCAGTTACTTTCTGTTGCTGGGGTTCTTTGGCCATCTCATGGCACAAAATGGAACAAAATATCCAAATAGAAGCAGTTTATGAAAGAAAGGATTTTTTTTTCAGCTTATGGTTTTGAGGGGACATATCCATCATTATGGGGAAGGCATGGCAGGAGCACATAGCCAGCATCACATCTTCACATCAACAGGGAGGAAGTAGAACACAAACACATCCAGTGGGGCTGGACTATATAAAGCCAAAAGTCTGCTCCAGTGACACTCCTTCTCTACTGTGGCTCCACCTCCCAGAGACTCCATAGACTTCCCAAACAGTGCCACCAACTGAAGACTAATGGATGACATTCATTCCACATAAACTACCACACAATTCAAGTTAAAATCCATCATGGCAAGGAAGGAAGTCATAGCAGCAGGAGAGTGAACAGGGATGGGCACAGTCAACACCAGCAGGGAAGCAGAGAGGTGAATGCTGGTGCTCAGCTGGATCTTCCTTTTTTTTTCCCCTTCAGTCCAGGAACCCAGCACATGGGATGGTACTGCCCACTTTCAGGGTGGGTTTCCCCTCCTCAGTTAAACAGACAAGCCTCTTAGGTTATGCTATAAATACCACCAAGCCCTTTCTTAATCAAGGACAACCATTAGGGCTGGAGAGATGACTTAGCAGTTAAGGCACTTGCCTGCAAAGCCCAACAACCAACACTTGATTCCCTAGGACCCATGTAAGCCAAATGCACAAAGTGGCATATGTGTCTGGAGTTTGTTTGTAGCAGCCAGCAGCCCTGGCATGTCCATTCTTTCTCTTTCTCTCTCCCTCTCTCAAACAAATAAATATAAAAAAAGAACAACCACTATATAGCTCTAGGAAGAGATTTTGTTCTAGCATTCAAATGATTTTCCTTTTTAAAGATTTTCATCAAGATGCTATGTTGACAAGTACAAGTGTCTAGTTCCTTTATGTGTTCAGAGTGATATGTCAAAAGCTTGTAGAAAATCAAGCTGTAACATGTCTTCAGTGTGTTGACATAGTGCTACTTTTACTCAGTGTTGTAGAAAAAAAAAGAATAACATTTAACAATGGAAGTAAAGTAGAAAAATGAAAGCCATTCTAGTAAGTAAAATCCTATAAAGTACCTGTCTTCCCCATCAGTGTAGGAACTGATTCCTACACCACCTAGTAACAAGATGTACATTTGTATAACCTTTCTAGAAAGCAAATTGCCCAAGTCTTAATCATATGTCTTAAAAACTATACCTATTGAATAAAATATATATTGATGATTAATGTTGAGTATAAAGAAATTCATACATAATGAGAATAAGTGCTAATTTATTGAGTAAAAGTATAATGAGAAATAGGATATTTGCCTAGTCTCAAAATATTGTTTCCTAAGATACTCATTATTAATTACAGGGCTGGAGGCGATGGCTTAGTAGTTAAGGCACTCACCTGCAAGGCCTGCTTACCCAGGTTCAATTCCCCAGGGCCCATGTAAGCCAGATGTACAAGGTAGCTCATGCATCTGGAGTTCGGTTGCAGTAGCTGGAGGCCCTGGCGTGCCCATTCATTCTGTCTCTCACACATAAATAAATAAAAATTTTTAAAAAGAGCCATCTAATCATTATTAATTACAAAATGAAAAGGTAGTAAGTGAACAGTGGATTGCCTGGGAGGCACCCCCTTCAACCATCGCTGATCACCAGTGACAGAACATAGGAAGAGTGTATGTCTACCATAAGGAGCTTAAGTCAATTTCTTAGCATTCATTCCAAAGATTCCTAACCTGAATTAATTTTTTTTTAAAGATTATACTTTTATATCCCCTTTTTCCCACCCCCATTCCACTGAGGGACCTCATCAGTGGGGTTATTGGTATTCACGCAGTCCTGAAGGCCTCAGTCAGTCTGTGGGGGCTGGGTGTGGGAGGGGGTGGGGGAGGGGCGGGGGATGGGAGCAAGGAGTGAATCATGCCTCAGGTTAATTTTACCCACCCTGTGGTTTTTAGAATCTTCCCACGCTTTTACAATATTCTCTTAGCCTTTTGGGGCAAGTTAGAAATCTGATTTAGTATTGAAGTCTGTGTAGCCTCTGGATTTCTGTTTTGATGAGATTTGAGTGGCCACAGTCTCTGTCGCTATCTCCCTGGGATGGGTTTTCAGGCTAGCAGTGAAAGCAGTACTTTGTGTCGCCACTTCCTCTGGGCCCTGACAGATGTCGTAGACGTGACCCAGCTCATCGTAGACAGTCAGGTGTCTTTTCTTGTTGTATTGCTGTATCTTGGATCCTCCAGTAATCTCTATCATCTGTAAGCTAACACAGATTGTCCAACCAAAAGTGAGAGGAGCTTGGATTAAGGGGGATAAACCTGGTTATTTGAGAGACTTTTTGATGTGTGTGCTCACTCTTCTTATTGAAAGAACAGTGGAGGTTCTCTCTGGACTCTCAGTTTCCTATCCATGGGATTCTGACTTGGTTTCTAGTACCAGCTATGAGTTCTGTCCTGAGCAGGTCTCATGTCCAATCTTAGTTCAGCTGTTTACCCACATAAGCTGTGTGCCACTATTGCACAGTGTGTACCTTTTTGCCCAGGTGGTTGATTTTTAACTTGCAGGATCTCCTGTTTTTTCATGCTATTGGTAACCATTATACCCCAACAGCTTCCATAGCACTTTCTGGCACTAAGAGAGCTAGCCAGGAGGTAGCGTGCCCTCTCATCATGGTATCTTGATTGCCATATGACCACTGTCTTCAACAGTAGGGTCTTACCTTTTAGCTCTGACAGGTAACCAAATGCTTTGGCAATGATCTGCATTATTTTGGAGATCTCATAGGTCTCCCTGACAGACAGCTCAGTGTGGGGGACATCCTACTTCTGACCCTGGGATTTACCAAAACCCAAGCCTGACCTAAATTTAATAAAGAAATAACATCAGAGTAACCCAAATTGAGAGAGAAGCCTACCGAGTAACTGGTTAATTCTCCTACAAAATGATAAGGGTTTGAATGACAAAGACTGAAGAATGATATAGAGTAAAGGACACTAAAGAAACATGACAGTGAAGTGCAGTGTGTGGAATTGAGGACTTAATCTTGGTCCAGAAAGTGGCTTTAGTGAAAAGTGGAGACATTTGACAAGATCTCAGAATGGCTGATTGTTTCTATCACATCTGCATTAACTTTTTGGTTTTGTTAATTGTATTATATTTGAAGAAGATGAGGTACATGGAAATTATCTGTATTATTTCACTGTTTTTTCTAAATATGAGGTTATTTCTAAATAAATCCTTTGATTTCTTTTTAATATGACAAACTTCCTTTCATCATTCAGACTAAAACGGATACTTCAGAAAAACCAGTTGATGAATTATGGTGTGACTCTTCTACTGTACCTGTCAGAGATGATATTCTGCGACTTAAAAATGACGTTCAACTTTTACAACAGCAAAATCAGGTGACTAAGTGTTTTGTGTTTTATTAGAGTTTTCATAGCCTTACTAAATACCAAGGATATAAGATTTAATAAGGCAATTAGGGTTAGTGGACAAGCTTATCAGTAGGCAATTGTGAGCTCCAGTTCTTTCCTCTTCCTGTTGGTTTTGGGTAGTGATTCCATTAGAAGGTTAATGTGAATCTTGTTTCCATGTAGTTGTACAGCTGGAAAAAGTGCTTGTACCCTTTTATTTTAGCCAGCCTTGACCAAGAAGTAAAACTGTGTCTGTTTATGGTTACTAAGGATTATTAAATTTTAAGAGTTATGTTTTAAGGTTTCATTTAGCCAACACCTCTCAAATATATTTTCATTTTATATGTTTCAAAACAGATATAAATTTTTAACTTGTATCAGAAAGCTACTTACCAAAGAACTTCGCCTGTCTTCTTGTCGAGGATAACATATTTGTTTTTTGTGTTTTTTTTTTTTTTTTTTTCAGAATTAAGAAAGAATCTGGGCATGGTGGCACATGTCTTTAATCCTAGCACTGAGGCTGAGGCAGGAGGACTGCCATAAGTTCAAAACCAGTCTGGGCTAAAGTAAAATCCTACTTCATAAAACAAACAAAACACAGAATTATGAAAGATTATATTAAGTTATGTTATAGGGCAGAGATCATATGTACACAGAAGAGGTTAAGAGATCAGATAAATCAATGAAATTTACACCTGTTTTCTCCAAATGCTTTTATTTTTCTTGTGTCTAGGAACTTAAAGAAGCTGAAGAAAGGCTGAGAAATACAAATCAAGACTTATGTAATCAAATGAGACAAATGGTACAGGATTTTGACCATGATAAGCAGGAAGCTGTGGATAGGTAAGGTCTGTACCAGCGCCTTACTGGCTGTCGGCTGTCCCTTGGGTTCTCCTCCCTCAGAGCCCATCATGCTTTGCATGCTGCTCCATCACAAAATCAAAATAAAAAGATGATCGCTGTTGCAGTCAGGTTTCATTGCTGGCAGCAAACACTGGACCAAGAGCAGCTTGTGGGGGAAAAAAAGGTTTATGTTGGCTTACAGACTCAAGGGGAAGCTCTATGATGGCAGGGGAAAACAATGGCATGAGCAGAGGGTGAACAACATCAGGTGGACGACAGCAACAGGAGAGTGTGCCAAATACTGGCAAGGGGAAGCTGGTTATAACACCCATAAGCCTGCCCCCAGCACTACACTGCCTCCAGGAGGCTTTAGTTCCCAAATTACCATCAGCTGAGGATCTCAAATTCAGAACACAAGTTTATGGGGGACGCCTGAATCAAACCACCACGTCCTGCCCCTGGGTCCCATAAACTGATAACTATACATGATATAAAATACAATACATTCAGTCCAACTTTTAAAGCCCCCATAGTTTTTTTCAATCCTAATGACGTTCAAACATTTCTATAATCCAAGGTCTTTTAACTGAGCAGTAATACAAAAAAAAAAAAATGGCACAGAATAAACATTCACACTACAAAAGATGGCATTGGACATAGCAAAGAAATATTCAACCAATACAAGATTTAAACAGGGCAAACATCAAACTCTGTAGCTCCAAGTTCAACTCTAGTCAGTGACAAGTTTCTGGAGTTCCAGTTCTGTCCCTCCAGCTAGGCTATTCACAGTCTCAGAAAACATTATCTGGTGCTGGTAGCTCTTCTTGGCAGCCATCCCATAGTCATGGGTCTCCACTGCAAACCACAGTTCATCCTCCTGGCTCCACTGGGTCTCCACACAGGTAATCCAACAAGCCTGCTTCATACTACCCATGGCCATTTCCAAAATATAAAACGGTGTTGCAAATTCAATGACCCTCTTTTTCCTGCATTTGTTATACTCCAGCTGGGCTACCAACGTTTTAATCCAGGGGTAATAAAGCAGACTTTTTGAAGAATGGGACACTCCTTCTGCATTCAGGCCCCTTCCAAAGAGTCTGCACTCTTTCTGTTGTCCCAATGCAGGTTAGTTGGCCCAATCTCAATGGTTGTCATCTCTAAAACAATTACAGTTGAATGGGCAGCAATTTTGGCTCAAAGGTTTAATTTTTTTCTGTGCCATATCTGTCTGCTCACACCAGTTCATATCTACACAATGCAACCCTACACAAGTTCTCAGGACATGGGTACAATAACAAGTCTCTCACACAAACTGCTTCTAGTCCAATCCAGGCAAAGCTCTTTCTTCCCCTCATAAGCCAAACCTTGCAGTCCATACTTCTTACTGCATTCAGGTCTTTCAACTCTGACCAGAATAGTCTATCAAGCTGTACTTGTGATCCAAGAGATGCTTTGCAGTGCTACAATTTCAAATTTATCCACATCCTCCTGCAAAGCAGTTCCAAAAGGCTTACGTCACAGAGTCAGGTTTCTAGCAGCAACTGTCACCCTCCTCTGGTACCAACTTTACTGTTGCAGTCAGGTTCACGTTGCTGACAGAAAACACCTGACCAAGAGCAGCTTGTGTGTGTGTGGGGGGGGAGTTTATTTTGGCTTATAGACTTGAGAGGAAGCTCCTTGATGGCAGGGGAAAACGGTGGCATGAGCAGAGGGTGGACAACACCTCCTGGCCAACAATCAGATGTACAACAGCAACAGGAGAGAGTGCTAAACACTAGCAAGAGGAATCTGGCTATAAACACCCACAAGCCTGCCCCCAGCAATACATTGCCTTCAGGAGGTTTTAATTCCCAAATTGCCATCAGCTGAGGACCTAGAATTCAGAACACATAGGTTTATGGGGGACACCTGAATCAAACTACCACAATGAACAAAGAGATGGCTCAAAAGTTAAGTACAATTCCTGTGCTAACAAGAGGCCCCGAGCGTCCCTAATCCTCCCCCCCCCTCTGGTATCTAGAATCCATGTTAATAGCTGGACATGGCCACTCACATCTGTAACCCTAATCCTTTGGTGAGTGGCAACTGCAGAATTTCCGGGTCTCACAAACAGCAAGCTCTGGAATCAGTAGGACGTTATGTCACAGGGAAAATCAGGTGGGCGAGTGACGGAGGGCATCACCTAGCATTCTTCCCCTGCTGCTGCAGATGAGCCTACAGGGCATCTCAGGAAGTGCTTGGAGCACTACATCAGCACATACGTGTGCATATACCATACATTCCATGCACACACCACACACACCATCCACACTCACAACACACACTACTGGATTGGCAGAGCTAGATCCCTGTCTTCTCAAATTAGAATTTGGAACACATTGAGACAATGGTATATATTAGACTGCATTCTATACCCATCAAAAGTGTAGATCTCAGAAATATTATAGTCCTCCCTCCCTCCCTTCTCTTCCCTTCCCTCCCCTCTCCCCCTCCCTTCTTTTCCCTTCTTCCTCCTCCCCCCTCCCTTTTCTTCCCTTCTTCCTCCTCCCCCTCCCTTCTCTTCCCTTCTTCCTCCTCCCCCCTCCCTTCTCTTCCCTTCTTCCTCCTCCCCCCTCCCTTCTCTTCCCTTCTTCCTCCTCCCCCCTCCCTTCTCTTCCCTTCTTCCTCCTCTCCCTCCCTTCCCTTCCCTTCTTCCTCCCCCTCCCTTCTCTTCCCTTCCCTCCTCCCCCTTCCTTCCTCTCCCCCTCCCTTCTCTTCCCTTCTTCCCCCTCCCCCCTTCTCTTCCTCTTCCCCTCCCCTTCTCTTCCCTTCCTCCTCCCCCCCTCCCTTCTCTTCCTCTCCCCCTCCCCTTCCCTTCTTCCTTCCTCCTCCCCTCCCTTCCCTTCCTCTTCCCCCTCCCTTCTCTTCCCTTCTTCTTCCTCCTCCCCTTCCCTTCTCTTCCTTCTTCCTCCTCCCCTTCCCTTCCCCTCCCTCCTTCCTTCCCCTCCCCCCCCCTTCTCTTCCCTTCTTCCTCCTCCCCCCTCCCTTCTCTTCCCTTCTTCCTCCTCCCCCTCCCTTCTTCCCTTCTTCCTCCTCCTCCCCCCCCTTCTCTTCCCTTCTTCCTCCCCCCCCCCCTTCTCTCCCCTTCTTCCTCCTCCCCCTCCCTTCTCTCCCCTTCTTCCTCCTCCCCTCCCTTCCCTTTCTCTTCCCCCTCCCTTCTCTTCCCTTCCTCCTCCCCCCCTCCTTCTCTCCCCTTCTTCCTCCTCCCTCTCCCTTCTTCCTCCTCCCCTCTCCCTTCTCTTCCCTTCCCTCTCCCCCTTCCCTCTTTCTTAATTTTGGTCTGGAAAACTGTTTTTTTAAAGAAGCAATCTGTACAGGGGAATATGTCTTCCAAACAACAAATCATAAATTTGGAAACAGATCTTTGGGAAATAGCTTATTTGTGATTTGGATATTGCTAGTGTTTGTGTTTAATATGTGTAACTTGGATTTTGGAACCTCTCAGTTATTTCAATTAATTTCTTTTTAGATTGAAGTCCTCAACATTGCCTATTCTGTGTTTGAAAGACTGGGGCATTCTTGCACCCCAGTGTCTTCACTTTTCTGTAGAAACATAGGAAGAAACAATTGTTGATGTTTTGAATGGGAAGCAGTAACATGACCTAGACGCTAATTTGTATTAGCAGTAGTGAGTGTGAAGAAAGAAGGAACACCCAGTTCATTCTCACGTTGCTGGTAGTGCTCCGCCTTAGATTCTGCTCTCTGTTGCAGGTGTGAGAGGACTTACCACCAGCACCATGAAGCCATGAAAGCCCAAATACGCGAGAGCCTGTTAGCAAAGCATGCTCTGGAGAAGCAGCAACTCTTTGATCTTTATGAAGGCACTCAATCCCAGCTCAGGTGAGAAGGAAAAGCCTTGGCTGCCCTCAGCCATGCAGGTGATATGCTCTTAGTCCATAGTTTGGAGGAAAATTGTTTGGTGTCCAGGCCTTTTATTTATTGATTTTTTTGTACTCAGCTGCAAATTTTGTGTATCCAAGGTGTGACCTGGACAAGATGAATAAGGAGATGGCTGCTGTGCAGGAATGTTACTTGGAAGTGTGCAGAGAGAAGGATAACCTAGAATCAGCTCTCAAGAAGACCATTGAAAAGGAGCAACAGGCACAAGAGCAGAAGGTACTGTGCCAAGTTAGGCTCTTTCTGCACATTTTCCTTCTCTGCCCTCAGTACTGTCATTTCCACTAGTGCATTTCATCTGAGAAGGTGAGTGAGGCAAGTACCCATGGAGGCCTCTTTAATTTTGGCCACACCAAACTAATAGTTCACAAAATTCCGCCAATACTGAATGCTGTCAAAACTTGTTGAAAAGGATGTGTGTGTAATGTAAATATATATATATATATGAGAAAATATTTCCTTAGATATATTCTAGAAGGCAAACCAGTATGGACCAGACCCACTCTGAGCCCACACACCATAGATTCTCTTCATGTGTTTGTAGACTGGCCTGTGAGCACCTCACACAGTATTTCCTCAGCTACCTTTTCCTCAGACCCATTTTTCTCACAGTGTTAATTGTCATTTTCTTCTCCTGGGGTGAAGGGCAGGAGTTGTTGTGGTCTTATGACAGGGAAGCTGAGGACATGGAGAGGACGGGCAGTGTGTAAGCCCTGGCCTCATTCAGGGAGGCTGGCTGAACAGTAGTGGATTCTCTAACCCTGCCTGATGCTTCCTGCCTATCCTTGCTGGGTGGGCAGGTGTGGAGTCACAGGTCACAATGGCCAGCCTTTCTCTGTCCAGGTGGGACCCTTCCCGAGAAAGATTTCTGATTCTCCATTTTGCTTGGGACCAGCCCACAATCTGAAGGCTATCTGCCTCAATACTAGAAACCAGGTTTCAAGGCAGTTTTTGAATATGGTATCTTAATGCAAGGTATTGCTATCACAGACAGAATAGTAAAGGACAGGAGTGCCATTCAGCTAGTTAGTCAGGAGACTAACATGGTCACTGGAAAAAGAGTTTCTGTTCTTTCTTTTGGCTTGTGTGTTTTGTGAAGTATGTATAGATGTGTGTGGCGGATGTATATAGGCATAGGTATGTGCCACATGGTACTTGCACTCACCCACAGTGGTGCTTGCTTGCATGTAGTGGTTGGGTGTCCTGTACCATTGCACTTCCACCTGTTCTTATTTGAGCCCAAGTTTCTTATTGATCCTGGAGTTTGCCATTTTTGTTTTTTTTTTAGCTCCAGTGATACTCAGCTCTCTGTTTCCCCTTATAGGGACTGGGTTACAGAAGCACGTATCCACATCCAGCTGTTTGTCCACACCCAGCTGTTTTTGTGGTCCTAAGGATTGAATACAGGCAGACCAGGTCTCTCAGGTCTCCTCAGCCCCTCATGCTTGCAAAGAAGTGCACAGCCATCTCTCCAGCCTGAAAACAATTTCTAAAGGGAAGTCTTCTAGTCAGTGTTGGCCATATAAAAGTTAAAAAGGTTCTTAAATTATCTAGCAGTTGAGAACTTGGCTTTCATTAGTGTTTTAAAAATTAAAGTATAGAGAAGATCTCCGATGTGACTTTAAAAAAAATGTTAAGGGCTGGAGAGATGGCTTAGCAGTTAAGGCGCCTGCCTCCTAAGCCTAAGAACGCTGGTTCTAGTCTCCAGCGGTTCCAATCCCCAGGTCCCAGATGCAAAGTGACTCAAGGGCGCAATGCCGCACTTGACCACAAGGGGGCGCACACATCTGGATTTTGTTTGCAGCAGCTGAGAGACTGCTGGCGCACCCATCTCTATCTATTTTCCTCTCCCTCTCTCTGTCTCTCTCCAAAAATAAAAAAAATAAAAAAAGTTAAGCTGACAATAACATGAGAACCATTCTCCCAAAGAGATCATTAAAAAATTGTTGGCATTTTCATACAATTTTGTTTTTGATTCCTGTCCCTCCTTTACCCTCCCTACCCATCTTCCCCCACCCCCAACTCCCCCCCCCCTCCCCATATTTTCCCTCTCAAAAAGATCTCTTTTCTCAAAATATGTTTTGGGGAACTTTTAAAAGAATCAATTGGAGTATAAAATTAGATCTTATATAAAGGTCATTTGCAATTAATCAGTACTTACTGACATTTTGGCTGGGAAAGTTTATACATAAGTGAAAGAAGATAAAAATTATATGACTCTTCCTGCCTTTCCAAAAACCTGCCTCCAAATGTTACAGGTTAGTTTCCTTCAAGTATTTGAAATTAGAACCAGGGGTATAGCTCAGTGGTAGAACACTTGCCTAACATTTATGAGGCTCTGGATTTAATCCTTCCTAATGCAAAAAGAAAAAAAAAAAAACTAACTAACTAACATTTACTGCCCTCCTAATGGGGTGTATAAATCTGAAAATTTTGAGCACATATATATATACTGATCAGGATGCAGAATAGATTAATCATCCTCAAAGCTGTCTTGTGCTGTCACTTTGTACACACACTCCACTTAAAGGCCACTATATTTAGAACAATAGAAGCTGAATTTCTTCTTTTGCTGGGGATTCTTCTTCTTCTTCTTCTTCTTTTTTTTTTTTTTTTAATTATTGTAGATGGTTAGAACACTTTGCAATCTTTGTAAACCAATCAGAAATGAAAGGTCTTTATATTTAGGAGACTTCTGTCTTTTCTCATTATCCAAAGGTAGGAAGTGTTTTATACACACACACACACACACACACACACACACACACACACACACACACACACAGCTGGAATTAAGTTGTGGAGCAGATTAGGGAGCTTTTGAGGTTGCTCTTCTCTGTAGGACGTGAGCCATTTACCTGTGTCTGAGCTTTAGGTAGGAAACTTAGTTTGGATGCAAACTTAGACACACATATATTTTCATGTTTCATGTTTGCTATTTTTCTTCATTGTTTCTTTCTTTGGAGGCAGGGGTGGCTGTGAGGGAGGGGGTGATACAGGGTCTCAGCCCACGCTGGCCACAAACTTGGTATGAAACCAAGGATGCCCTTGAACTTCTAATCATTCTGCCTCCACCTCTAGAGAGTTTGTTGAATCAGGCTGTAGGATGAGTGGGAGCTCAGTATGCATTCATAGAGAGGGAGTGGGAAATCCTGTATCATCTTAAATATGCCAACAGTTGAGGATAAATGCTAACCAGTGAGGGCTGTGATCAAACACTCCCATTCTTGCTGCCACTCTTGTATTCTACACTGAGGCTTTTGTATGCAATTGTAGTATCACACTTAGTCCTTAGAAGTTGAATTTTTTTCCTATCTAAGTAATGGTCAAGTTTAAATGTTTTTCTCTTTGTGATGATCAGTATTATACAGAGATACTCAATTGAATTTTGTTTAAAGAGACGGCTGTTGGAGGAAAGAGAAGAATATGTAAAGAAACTGAAGTTGGAACTTGAAGAAAAGTATCAAGAAACTCTTAGGATGGAAAAAAACAAGTGGCTGAAAGAACGAGAAACCAGTGTTAAACAGCAGGGTGGAAAAGAAGGGATCATCTCCAATACACACTTGGACAAGGAAATGAAAGAGGTGTGTGCCACAATTTCTTTCTGGTCACTATGTTAAAAGTGGAGTATTAATTACAGGACATAGTTCTTCCTACACACATGGACTTTTTTGTTTGTTTATTTTTATTTATTTGAGAGTGACAGAGGAGGGAGGGGGAGGGGGGGAGAATGGGCATGCCAGGGCCTCCAGCCACTGAAAATGAACTCCAGATGCATGCACCCTCTTGTGCATCTGGCTTACATGGGTACTGGGGAATCGAGCCTCGAACCAGGGTCCTTAGGCTCCACAGGCAAGCGCTTAACCACGAAGCCATCTCTCCAGCCCACATGGACTTTTTAAAAAAGTGTTTTATTTATTTGACAGGGAGGGATCTTGCCAGGCCTCTAACCACTGCAGATGCATGTGCCACCTTGTACATCTGGCTTTTGTGCGTGCTGGGGAATCAAACCTGGGTCCTTAGGCTTCATAGGCAAGTGCTTTAACTGCTAAGCCATTTCTCCACCACACACACACATATACGTGTGTGTGTATCTATAAAAAACATACACATATTTATTTATTTAAAGTTTTATTTTATTTTTATTTATTTATTTATTTATTTTTGGTTTTTCAAGGTAGGGTCTCACTCTGGCCCAGGCTGACCTGGAATTAACTATGCAATCTCAGGGTGGCCTTGAACTCACAGCGATCCTCCTACCTCTGCCTCCCGAGTGCTAGGTTTAAAGGCGTGCGCCACCACGCCCAGGCTGTATTTTAAAGTTTTATTGATAGCTTCCATAAGTATAGACAATAAACCATGATAAATCCCTCCCTCCACCCTTATTCTCCCCCTCTCAAATCCACCCTCCATTTAGTTACTTCTTTTATATATTGATGTCATAATCTTTTCCTCATATTGTGAAGGTCTTGTGTAGATAGTGTCAGGCACTGTGAGGTCATGAACGTCAAGGCTATTTTGTGTCTAGAAGATTGCATTGTAAGCAGACCTACCCTTCCTTTGGCTCTAATACTATGTCTGTCACTCTTCTGCAATGAACTCTGAGCCTCGGAGGGCGCAATAGAGATGTCTCATTGCTGAACACTACACTGTCACTTCTTCTCAGAACTATCGTAACTTTTGATTCACCTGAATGGTTATTGCCATCTGAAAAGAGAAGCTTCTCAAACCAGAAGTGAGAGTAGCATTAATATATGGGCATAAACATAAAAAAGTGCTTAGAGGGCAGTTTGGTGGGCATAATATATGCTTTTAGCCAGACAACAGCAGACATTATTCTCCTAGGGCTCATGACCTCCTCCACCATAAGCTTGTGGCTAGGTTTTCAGTACCAGGCATGTATCCCTCTCATGGAGCGGGCCTCCAGTCCAAGTAGAGAGGGGTTGGTTTTCCCCATAACACATGCCACTATTATTCCAGTTGGCACAGTTGGCTTGGCTAGCCAATCTTAAAGATTACAGGGTTCACTGCTGTTTAACTCTGTTAATGACTTCTCTCTTCTAATAGGCTGCATGCTGTATAGCTCTTTCCAGCTTTCTGATAGCTAGTCAGCAGGGAGAAGGTTTCCAACTCAGCTCTAGCTTGATTTCTCAGTGACCTGCTACCCAAGCAACATACATGGATTTTTTTTTTCCCTTATCAAGGTAGTGTCTCACTTTAGCCCAGGCTGATCTGGAATTCACTATTTAGTCTCAGGGTGGTCTCAAACTCATGGCAATCCTCCTACCTCTGCTCTGAGTGCTAGAATTAAAGTCATGCACCACCACACCTGGCTAACACACCTGTTTTTTTAATTAGCATTTACATATAGAATCATGTGCTATCTTTCAGAATTGGGCTATCACCAGTTTCATTTTCAAATTACCCTATCTTGACATTTTCTCTAAATTCAGAGTATGTTAGTTTTTCAGACACTTCTTTGATTCCTAAAAATGAAACTATGATCTAATTTTGTATCATGACTCCAGTAACTCTAGATCATTGTCCGTACCTATATAACTATATAAAATAATTCATGTAGTTGATTAGAAGAAAAGAATTAACGAGTAGGCTTGGAAGCACAAAACAGTTTTTCTCTATTGCCTAAGGAACAAATGTGATTAAAACATGTTTATTTCTTAGAAAGTTGAGGATTTATGATCTTAAACACTTGGAAATAGAAACAAAGCCTTTCAGCTTATTTTTTTCTAAATTCTCTATCTGCACACTTGCTGGTAATTGCTCTTAACTTGGTAACCAGGCATAGGCAAAAGGAAAATGGAATTCAGTTACTTGGCAGTTTTGCTCAGGACTACTAATTAGAGCTGGCTCATTACATTGTTGAGAATGGGTAAATTGTCAAGTTATCTTTCCATCATGGCTCCTTCTTAAATGTACTCTTCCTGGGAAACTTTAGTATCTTAATGAATTAGATGTAGAGAGCAAGTCAGTGAAACTTTTTTATATCATTCATTAGGTTTACTCAGTGCTTACTGTATGGAAAGTATGGCATTGATGGGAAACACATGAACAACAGAAGGTTTTGGTTTTGGTTTTTATCATGGCATCTTTGTAGTGTCAGTATCAAACCTTGCAGAAAGACACATACTGCTAGCAAAATAATCTGTCCTTACACAGTATAATCAGATCTCCATGTAATTTTTGTTCTGTACCTGAGACCAAAGAGTAAAATTCATTGGAAATATTTTCATTGACTAAATTTCCAAACGTCATACAATTACTATGACACTGTATAGTTTCTTTTCATGTAGGGGTTTGATGTATGTGTGTGATATGTGTGAGTGCAGGTGCACATGTGCCACTGTGAACATGTGGAGGTCAGAGATCAACTTTGTTGGTCCTTGCCTTCCACATTATTTGTGGAAGTCTCTGGTTCACTGCTGCATTTGCTAGCTAGATGTCCTGTGAGCTCCTGGCATATGCTCCTGTCTCTGCCTCCCTTCTCACTATTGTGGGATTACAGAAGTTAGCACTATAGTGACTGGCTTTATGTGGGCTTGGGGCATTGGAACTCAGGTATTCAGTCTTGCACAGCATGCTTTATCCATTGAGCCATCCTCCATAGCCCCTAGATTGTTTATTTTTTTAATTGACAACTTCCATAATTATAGACAATATCCCATGGTATTTCCCTCCCTCCCTCCACTTTCCCCTTTGAAACACCACTCTCCATCACATCCCCGCCCCCTCTCAGTCAGTCGCTCTTTTCATTTTGAATCATCATCTTTTCCTCCTATTATGAGGGTCTTGTCTAGGTAGTGTCAGGTACTGCAAGATCATGGATATTCAGGCCATTCTGTGTCTGGAGGAACACATTGTAAGGAGTCCTACCCTTCCTTTGGCTCTTACATTCTTTCCGCCACCTCTTCCACAATGGACCCTGAGCCTTGGAAGGTGTGTAGGAGATATTTCAGTGCTGAGCACTCTTAGCACCATAGTGCCTTTGTAGTCATTCCAAAGTTACCACAATCTGAAAAGAGAAGCTTCTGTAACCAAAAATGAGAGTACATTAATATATGGGTATGGACATTAAGAGTAGTGCTTACTGGGCAGTTTGGTGATCAAAGTGTATACATTTAGCCAGACACCAGCAGGCGTTACACCCTAGGGCTCATGATTACCCCTGTTGTAGGTTTTCAGTATCAGGGATATATTCCCTCCCATGGAGTGGGCCTCTAGTCCAATTAGAGAGTGGTTGGTTTCCCCCATAACAGACATGCCACTATTGTATCCATTGGTCATTTGGCCTGGCTGGCCAAATTTAAGGCTTGCAGTGTCCACTGTTGAGTATCTTCACTGGTATTTTCTCTCTTTCCCATTGAACTGCATGCAGCATAGCTTTTTCCAGCTGACAGAAAGCCCACGTATGTGGAGTCTTCAGCAATAGGGTCTTACTATCTATTCCTGATAGGAAACCAAGGGCCTTGGCAATGGCCTTATAATGTTTGGGGGGTATCTGTGATGTCCCTGGCCAACAGCTCACTGGAACTCATCTTTGGCTTCTGGGTGTGCCATTGTCCAGAAAAGTAGGTTTCCATATGACTTATTTATATCCAGTTAGATTTTGATTAGCCCTCCCTCCACCTTTCCTTTACTCAGTTACTTTGACCTCACTTTGGCCTTTTTGTCCCCATTAATATGTTCTTCTACTTACATATATACAATACCATCCTATTAAGTCCCCCCTCCCTCCCCTTCTATTCCCTTTATATCCAATTTCTAGCTTACTGGATTCTGCTACTGAGTTTTATTCCTACTCACATAGAAGTCCAGTCATTTGTAGCTAGGATCCACATATGAGAGAGAACATGTGTCGTTTGGCTTTCTAGGCCTGGGTTACCTCACTAAGTATAATCCTTTCCAGAGCCATCCATTTTCCTGCAAATTTCATAGCTTCATTTTTCTTTACCGCTAAGTAGAACTCCATTGTGTAAATGTGCCACATCTTTATTATCCACTCATCAGTTGAGGGGCATCTAGGCTGGTTCCATTTCCTAGCTATTGTGAATAGAGTGGCAATAAACATGTTCAAGCAAGTATCTCTAAAGTAGTGAGACGAGTCCTTAGGATCTATGCCTAGGAGTGGTTTAGCTGGGTCATATCTATTTTTAGCTGTGTCAGGAACCTCCACACTGATTTCCACAATGGCTAGACCAGATTGCATTCCCACCAAGTGCATTCCTTGCCAGCATTATGGTCATTTGTTTTCATGATGGTAGCCAAAGTAGTGCATTTCCCTGACGGCCAGGGATGTAGAACATTTTTTAGATGTTTATATGCCATCTGAATTTCTTCTTCTGAGAACTCTCTATTTAGTTCCATAGCCCATTTTTAATTGGGTTGTTTGATTTCTTATTATTTAATTTTTTGAGTTCCTTGTATATCCTAGATATTAATCCTCTGTCAGATGTATAGCTGGCAAAGAGTTTCTCCCATTCTGTAAGTTGCCTCTTTGCTCTATTCACACTGTCCTTTGCTTTGCTGTACAAAAGCTTTGTAATTCATGAGGTCCCAGCAGTTGATCTGTGGTTTTACTTCCTGAGCAATTGGAGTTATATTCAGAAAGTCTTTGCCTATGCCAATATGTTGAAGGGTTTCTCCTACTTTTTACACTAGCAGTTTCAGTTTCAGGTCTGATATTAAGGTCTTTGATCCATTTGGACTTAATTCTTGTGTACAGAGAGAGATAAGGATCTATTTTCATCCTTCTACAGATACATATCCAGTTTTCCCAGCACCATTTGCTGAAGAAGCTGTCATTTCTCCAATGAGTACTTTTTGGCATTTTGTCGAAGATCAGGTGGCTATAGCTGCCTGGATTAATATCTGGGTCCTCTATTCTGTTCCATTGATCTACATGTCTGTTTTTGTGCCAGTACCATGCTGTTTTTGTTACTATGGCTCTGTAATATAGGTTAAAATCAGGTATGGTGATACCACAAGCCTTATTTTTGTTGCTCAAAATTGTTTTAGATATTCGAGGTTTCTTGTGCTTCCAAATGAATTTTTGGATTGTTTTTTTTTTTCTATTTCCGCGAAGAATGCCATTGCAATTTTGATGGGGATTGCATTAAATGTGTAGATTGCTTTTGTTAAGATGGCCATTTTCACAATATTGATTCTTCCAATCCAAGAAATAGGGATGTCTTTCCATTTCCTAGTGTCTTCGTCAATTTCTCACTTGAGTGTTTTAAAGTTTTCATTGTAGAGATCCTTCACTTCCTTTGGCTAGGTTTATTCCAAGGTACTTTATTTATTTAATTTTTTTTTTGATGCAATTGTGAATGGGAATGATTCTCTGATTTCATCCTCTGTGTCTTTGTTGTTAGCATATAGGAAGGCTACTGATTTCTGTGTGTTTATTTTGCATCCTGCTACATGGCTATAGGTGTTTATCAGCTCTAACAGTTTGCTGGTAGAATCTTTAAGGGTCCTTTATGTATAGAATCATATCATCTGCAAATAATGATGACTTGATCTCTTCCTTTCCTATTTGTATCCATGTTTTGTATGTCTCTTGCCTTATTGCTATGGTTATGACTTCTAGTACTATATTAAATAAAAGTGGGGACAGTGGACACCCTTGTCTTCTTTCTGATTTTAGTGGAAACGCTTCAAGTTTTTCTCCATTTAGTATTCTGTTGGCTGTGGGTTTGTCATAAATAGCTTTTATTATGTTGAGATATGTTCCTTCTATTCCCAGTCTCAATAGGACTTTTATCATGAAGGGATGTTGGATTTTGTCAAATGCTTTTTCTGCATCTAATGAGATGATCATGTGATTTGTGTCCTTCAGTCCATTTATATAATGTATTACATTTATCGATCTGCATATGTTGAACCATCCCTGCATCTACTTGGTCATGGTGAATGATCTTTCTGATATATTCTTGTATTCTGTTTGCCAATATTTTGTTGAGAATTTTTGCATCTATGTTCATGAAGGAGATTGGTTTGTAATTTTCTTTCTTTGTTCTGTCTTTGTCTGGTTTTGGTATCAAGGTGATGCTGGCTTCGTAGAAGGAGTTTGGTAGGATTCCTTCCTTTTCTGTTTTATAGAAAAGTTTAAGAGGCATTGGGGTTAGTTCTTCCATGAAGGTCTTGTAAAATTTAGCAGTGAATCCGTCTGGGCCTGTACTTTTTTTATTTGGGAGATTTTTTTAATATATATATATATATTCAAGAAAGAATGAGAGAGAGAGACAGAGAATGGGCATGCTAGGGCCTCCAGCCACTGCAAATGAACTCCAGATGCATGTGCCTCCTTGTGCATCTGACTTACTAGGGTCCTGGGGAATTGAACTGGCATCCTTTATCTTTGCAGGCAAATGCCTTAACCTCTAAGCCATCATCTTCAGCCCACTTGGGAGATTTTTTATAACTGCTTGGATCTCCATACTTGTTATAGGTCTATTTAAGTGGTTAATCTCATCTTGATTCAATCCATTTCTTTCATATTTTCAATCTTAGTGGACTATATGTTCTTATCGTATGTCCCTATGATTTTTTGAATTTCTCTGGTATCTGTTGTGATGGTGACTTTTTCATCTCTAATTTTATTAATTTGTGTCTCTTCTCTCTTTCTTCTGGTCAGATTTGCTAAGGGTTTATTAATCTTATTTATCCTTCAAAGACCTAACTCTTTATTTCATTGATTATTTGGATTTTTTTTTTTGGCTTCTATTTCATTAATTTCTGCCCTAATCTTTATTATTTCTTCCCATCTTGGTTCCCATTTTGGTTTGCCTTGTTCTTCTTTTTCCAAGGCCTTAAGGTGAAGCATTAAATTGTTTACTTGTGACCTTTCTAATTTCTTTTTTTTAATATTTATTTTTATTTATTTATTAGAGACAGAGGGGGAGAGAAAGACACAGAGAGAAAGTGAGAATGGGTGCACCAGGGCTTCTAGCCACTGCAAACAAACTCCAGACACATGCGCCACCATGTGCATCTGGCTTATGTGGGACCTGGAGAATTGAACCTGGGTCCTTAGGCTTCACCGCCATGTTCCTTAACTGCTAAGCCATCTCTCCTGCCCTCTAATTTCTTAATACAGTCACTTAAAACTATAAATTTCCCTCTTAGGACTGCCTTAATTGTGTCTGTTCTTTCCTTCATCCATTCTGCTGGTGAGATTTTCTACAGTTTTTTATTTCACTGACTATGTTGTTCATTGCTAGTATTTTGAACTGGTTTTTCTTTATTATTTCTATTTCCTTATTTATGTCTTATATTGACCTCCTTATTTCATTAAATTGGTTTCCTGTGTCTTCATTGATTTCCTCTTTGATTTCTTTGAACATATTTATAATCATTCTTTTGAAATCTTTCTCAGGCATTTCCTCTACATCAGTCTCACTGGAGGTCATTTCTGATGCATTAATACTTTTTGGTGGATTATACAGTCTTGATTTTTTTGTGTGTGTTTCTTGTATTATAATGTAGAGATTTTTACATCTTGGATTAATTTAATGCTTGGATTTTCTAATTATCTGTCGTATTGTTAGATGTATCAATCAGTCGGATGTTATATATCTTCAGGGTAGGAGCTTAAGGTGCTAGGTGTGACTCTTAAGACAAAAGTGACCCTGGGTGTTGGGTTTGCCTGCTATGAGAGTATTCAAGTAGGTTGAGTGGAACAAAATACAGGCAAATTCTAAAAATTTAACCAAACAACGTACACATTCAATGAAAAACAGCACAGAGTATTTATGCAAGAGTAGGTATTATGACAAACAGATCCTGTAACAAAGTCACAGTCCCTAAGGATGTGTGTTGCCCCACACCCTTAATCCTGTCAACTGGGAGGCTAAGATTTCTGGTCTGTAGAGGGTTCCAAGGTCAGCTTGTGACCTAGTGCGACCCTTCCCAATGAATGACAGAAGAGGAAACAAAGGCACTATAAATCAGGAAGCAACATACAATGGTAAATCTGACCATCCATCATATTTAACGTATAATTTACCTGACATGGAAGGTTCAATTAGCACTTCCGATGCAAGCCTATATACCAGGCTTACTTGGCTGGTACTGACCTGGTGTAATCCCAGTTACCTTTTGGGACGGCTTTTGTCTCAGCTATGCTGCATGGCCACTTGGGTCCCTCTTTGCTGTGCTGTGGGCTCAGGTAGGCTGGCTGGGTTGGTGGATTGCTGCTGTGATCCCTGGTGCCGGGTGCTGTGTAGGTGAGCTCCCTTCCCTAGGTCTCTGGTGCTTGTGCTGGTGGTGGGGGAGGGGAGGCTGTGGATGGTGGCTGATGTCTTCCCATTGGTCCTTGTGATCCTCTTCCTCACATGGCCCTCTGCTGGTCTCTGCTGTCCTCCTTTCATGTTTGAGTTTGTGAGGAGGCTGGAATGAGTGGGAAATCCCTTCACCTGGCTGTAAAATCCTGCAGCTCTGGCCAAGCCTGGTGGCTGTGGTCGTGTGGAACTGGTGCTGCTGCTTCTGTGGGCTGTAGACACTGTGGCTCACTCCTACTTCTCTGCTGCAGTTGATAATGTATTATACACCCCACTTTTTAGTAGAAGAGTGTATTTTGCTGGGTTTTTTGTTTGCTTGCTTGCTTGTTTTTGCTTTTTCTCCCCTTGGCTGTTTTGGCTTGGTTCCTACGCTGCCATCTTAACCCAAAGTCTAATATCTACATGGTTTTTAAACTTAGCTGAGGGTGCTTTTTTGGCTACCTTTAAATTCTAGATTCTACTTGGGTATTTTTTTTTTCTCATTTTATTTTTCTTCTGAAAACAGATCAAACAAAAACTCATTCAACAACTGGAACAGGAGTGGCAGACGAAGCTGGGTCAAACTACAAAGGCACTGACAAAGAAGACCTCAGAATGTGGCAGCCAGACAGACCAGGTGGCCGCCCTTTCTAAGACAGAGCTGGCAGTCTTGGTAGAAGAACAGACGCAGAAGATCCAGCAAGGTTTAGAACAAGAGAAAGAAGCTGCTGTTAAGGGGGCTTTGAAGAAACTCGAAATTGAATTGGAGCTCAAATATTGTGAAAATCTTACGAAACAGGTAATAGACATGATTAGTATAACAATATCATAGGAATTGAGCTATTAATTTTAAAAATTGTAAAATCTTTCCCTGGAAACTCTTTGTTACTTTATATTTTAAAAAAAAATTGCATGTCTACAAAAAACCTTTTAAGTTGTCTATAAAGTTTTGTTCATTTAATTTTTTTTTTTTTTTTTGGTCTTTTGAGGTAGGGTCTCACTCTAGTTCAGACTGACCTGGAATTCACTCTGTATTCTCAGGGTGGCCTCAAACTCACAGCGATCCTCCTACCTGTGCCTTCCAAGTGCTGGGATTAAAGGTTTGCACCACCAGGCCCAGCTTCATTTATTTTCTGTTGTAAACCTTTCACCCCTCTGTTTCTCTGTGTATTGTTTCAGTTTACAAAATGTTTGTTCTTTGAGTTCAAAGAGCCCATGATTAAAGATGGTGGTTTTTCATCTGAGCAAAGCACAAATGAATTAAAGATATTTCACATTCAATTTTTTAAAAAAACGTTTCACTGAAAATGTTTATAAATAAGTAAATTTCAAAGATTAAGATATTTAACAATATTGGGGTTGAGACTTGATTCAGAATTTGGGTTTGCAGACATGCCTTGTAAGTGGAACTTTGTAATTCTCATCACTGGCCAAAATGTGGTGCCCTTGCCTTTCCCTTGAAGCACTCACAACCTAGCTTTTCACTGGGGCAGATGACCTGATGTCAAAGCAACACTGTTTTAGCAAAGAATAGTCCATGTTAGCAGAGTAAAGAAGAGGAGGAGTCTGCTGGTGAATGGCTGTCTACACACAAGAGAGAAGAGTCAGTGTCTTACTATAATTTTGAAAATAGTTTTACCTCACAGACTACCTAGTAGGGTTTCTGGCCCACAAAACAGTCTTTGACCTTGATGTTTAGTCTATATTAACTATTTCAGATATATTACTTATAAATTCTAAATAACAGAATATCTGGGATTAGGGATATGATCTTACTAATAGAATGCATGCCTAGCATCCATGAGGTTCTTGGTTCAATCCTCAGTACTGGGAAAAAAAGTAAGGGCTTTTTTTTTTTTTTTTTTTGAACTACTTGAAAATTTGTTCATATGTATTGTTGTACATAATTTAAAAAGGTATCCTTGAAGTCTGGAAACATAAACTTATATGTAATAATATCAACATCTTCAATCAGTTAAAACAGTTTTCTGAGGCTGAGCATGGAAACACATTCCTATAATCCCAGCACTTGGAAGGCAAAAGCAGGAGGTTGACCACTAGTTTGAGGCCAGTGGCTCTTCATAGTGAGTTCCAGGCCAGCCAGGCTATGGAATGGGGTCTGCCTCAAAAAACAAATAAAGTAAACAAAAGTGATTTCTGAAATGGCTAAGAAAATAAACCATAGGCAGGTGTGTTTGAAGGTGCCATTTTTTTTTTTTTTTTTTTTGGTTTTTCGAGGTAGGGTCTCACTCTGGTCCAGGCTGACCTGGAATTAACTATGTAGTCTCAGGGTGGCCTTGAACTCTCGGCGATCCTCCTACCTCTGCCTCCCGAGTGCTGGGATTAAAGGTGTGCGCCACCACGCCCGGCCTGAAGGTGCCATTTTTATATTTATGAAACTATGACTGTTTCGAAAAAATCCAAGAAAATCAGTGGTATAACATAGTATAAAGAAAAGTTTTATAGCATCTCTTTGAGGAGAATATGAATTTATAAAGAAACTGTATCTTTTCTCATTTTTAATACCTGGAGTTTACATGTACTTTAAAAACAATTGTTTTATTTTTATTTATTTGAGAGTGACATAGAAAGAGGCAGAGAGAGAGAGAGAGAGCGCAAGAGAGAGAGAGAATGGGTGCACCAGGGCCTCCAGCCACTACAAATGAGCTCCAGATGCATGTGCCACCTTGTGCATCTGATTTATGTGGGTACTGGGGAATTGAGCCTTGAACCAGGGTCCTTAGGCTTCACGGGCAAGCACTTAACTGCTATGCCATCTCTTTAGCCCACATGTACTTATTTTTAGAACTTTAGTTGGAAATGGCAGCCTCTTATCAACTCTGTATACCTATGTATGTGGGTTTGTGTGTGTGTGTTGTGTGTGTGAGGTGTAAATGTATGCGTGTGTGCGCAGATGCGCATACCCCACATGCATTGGGTTTCCTCCTCTGATGCTCCGTTGGTTTATTGGCTGAGTCAGATTCCCTCACTGAGCTTGGAGCTGCCATTTTTCAGGCAAACTAGCTGACCAGCCAGCCCCTGTGGTTGTCCTGTCTCTGCTTCCCTCAAGCTTGAGTTACATGCATGTAAGGCTTTTTCGTAGAAGCTGGGGTACAAAGTCAGGTCTTAATGCTTGCAGAGCAAACAATTTAGTTCATTAAGCCAGTAACCCCATGTGTGTTTTGAAACAAAGAAATGAGGAACATTTGTTCAATAAATGATCTTCAAGTAGTTGATGACAGATTTATAACTAGATCACTCTGATAATTCACCAAGTCTTCAATTTTTCTTTTATCCAAACTGAGGCATCATCCTCATTCTTTTGATCAGACTCATTCTTGATAGAAGGAATTTACCAGGTATAATCTTGTGTGACATGGAGTGAAAAGGTGGTGGTTTACAGTGATTTACAGTAGCTGATACCAAGTATCCCTCTTGCATGCTTTTTTTGTTCAAAATAGAGCTTTATTGGGAATGTCAGTGGGTACATTATATATGACAGTGTGCTTGAGGTGGGTATAACTGTTATGCAGGGAGAGACAATGTAAGATATGCATAAGATAATAGTTGCTATGTGAAGACAAGCTTATCATGGCTTATACCTTGCTTTACCTCTTTCTATAACCCTTTGTAGGTAGAAAGTGCTGTGCAAAATGCCCGTCACCGATGGCTACAAGAGCTGCCTGATCTTGCAGAGTACAAAGCACTTATGAGAGCTGAGCAGAAGAAATGGGAGGAACAATTGGAAACTTCTGTGGCCCAAAGAGTAAGTGCTCTTCTGGAAAGACAGTCCTCTGACAGACTCTCCTCTCCCTCTGCCTGGGGAATATGTACCTCCTCATGGGGTTGTGGAAGGATTCCCAGCGGAAGAGGTGTCTGATCTTCTCATTGTTGATTTACAAATCAATCCCAGGTTACCATACAGTATTTGTGATTGAGATTAAGAACTGGTGTTACCTGTTTATCAGCTATCCATTGTCTTCTCACATGTGAAGATTTTCTGTGCAATGTCAGTAGTATAACCACATGTTCCCTTTGCTAAATAGCCAACTGTTTTCCACAGACTTCATATTTCTCAAAATGACAATTCAGAAGTCCAGTGCACTCTTATAAATTAACTTCTGGTCTTAAACTAATTCTAGTCAAAAGGCCAACAGACTAAAATAATTTGAAGTTGACAGAATAATTCTAAAATGTATTTGGAAAAATAAAAGGCCTGGAAATTTTTTGAAATTTTTTTGTTTATTTTTGTTTATTTGAGAGCAACAGACAAAGAGGCAGAGAGAGAGAGAGAGAGAGAGAGAGAGAGAGAGAGAGAGAGAGAGAATGGGTGCACCAGGGCCTTCAGCCACTGCAAACAAACTCCAGATGCATGCGCCCCTTGTGCATCTGGCTTACATGGGTCCTGGGGAATCAAGCCTCGAACCAGGAACTGTAGCCTTCACAGGCAAGCACTTAACCGCTAAGCCATCTCTCCAGCCCAGGCGTGGAAATTTTTTTACTGTTCTGAAAAGGGAATAGAATATATTAGATATATAGAATAAAAAATATATTGGAAAGTAACAACCCAATGTTAGTCACAGTAGAATTGTCAATCCTGTACAAGGTAGACTTTAGAGATAGTTCTAACTATAAATTAAAGTTTAATAATTTCTTTTGTAGTCAGCTCTATGTTGTTGGGATGACCTTCCAAACCAGAGATAGTTTATGGGAGAAGGGGATTTATTTGAAGCTTATAGATCCAATAGAAGTTTCATTGATGGTGGAAGATGCTGGCCTGCTTTATCAGATCCAAGCAGAAAGACACCACCACACAGCCAGCAACACAAGCAAGAGCAAAACCAACAGCAAAACAGCAATGAACCCAGGCAGAGCTCAAACACCCTGCATACCTTCAGTCTGGAAATCAGATCTGCCTCCAAACACACCTTAGGGCTGAACCCCAGGATCTTTTACCAGTGACACCTCTTCTAGTCAGGCAGCAGTAAAGCCAAATTAGAAGCTTTAATAAAATGCCTGAGTCAGGGCTGGAGAGATGGCATAGTGATTAAGGCATTTGCCTGCAAAGCCTAAGGACCAAGGTTCGATTCCCCAGTACCCACATAAGCCAAATGCACAAGGTGGCACATGTGTCTGGAATCTGAAGTGGCTAGAGGCACTGGGATGCCCATTCTCTCTGTGTGTGTGTGTCTCTCTGCTTCTCTCTCTCTCTCACTCAAATGAATAAATTTTTTTTTAATATCCTGAGTCTATTGGGGGACATAAATGAAAACTACCACAGTTTCAAAACAATAGAATGAGAAAGTTTTGCTTAATAAATAGTCTCATGATCATCCAAAAGTACTTTGGAAAAGCAAGGTTTGCCTATCCATTCATCACAATAAGCAAGGTTGACAGAGCTAAACATTTTAAAAATAAAACCATATAAAACAAAAAAGAAAAAAAAACTCAATAATAACCATCTTGTTTTGTTTTTGCAGTACTGGGGATTGAATTCAGGGCCTCATGCATGCAAAAGCATTCTGCACTCCCAGCCCCATCACAGTTTTGAGGGAATGTTTGCAGTAGCAAATTTAAAGTATTCGTTACATCACATTTTGAGTCTTTGTTATCTATAGGCTTAGCACTGGGTATTCTACAATTATTGACTCTTATATCATTAATCCCAGTCACCTCTATCAAGTTGGCACTGTAGTTATCACTTTTTTCTAGATGAGCATATTGTTGCTCAAAGGGTCAAGGAGTGGGCCTGGGCCTCCATGATGGTAAAGAATCCAGCCACTGTCTCCGAGTCTTCGTGTGAGGCTTTGTGAGCTGCCTCTGCCGTGAGTGGTGGCATCAGACCTGGAGCCCAGGCCTTTTGATTTCCTTATTTCTTTTTGCTCTGGACTTAGTTCTCATATTTTGTTATTTTATCTGTTTGTCCTTTTATGTCGTCAAGGAAAATGTGATCAATGAAACCTGACTTTTTTTTTTTTTTTTTTGCTTGATGTCATTTAATGAACTATTCTAATGGCTGAAATTGTCTTCTTGTTTATCAGGTGGTAATTGTGCAAGTATAAACTTTTAAAAAAAACTTTTATTTTATTTGTGTGTGTGTGTGAGAGAGAGAGAGAGGAGGAGGAGGAAGCAGGAGGAGAGGGAGAGAGAGAGAGAGAGAGAGAGAGAATGGGCATGTCAGGGCCTTCAGCCACTGCACACTAACTCCAGATGCATGTGCCACCTTGTGCATCTAGCTTACATGGGTTCTGGGAAATCCAACCTGGGTCCTTTTGGCTTCACTGGCAAGTGCCTTAACTGCTAAGCCATGTCTCCAGCCCAGGACAGGTTTGTTTTGTTTTGGTTTGGTTTGGTTTGGTTTTCCAAGATAGGGTCTCACTCTAGCTCAGGCTATCCTGGAATTCACTATGTAGACTCAGGGTGGCCTTGAACGAATGGCGATTCTCCTACCTCTGCCTCCCGAGTGCTGGAATTAAAGGCGTGTGCCACCACACCTGGCTTTCTTTCTCTCTCTCTCTCTTTTTTTTTTTTTTTTTTTTTTGAGAGAGAGACAGACAGAGAAAGGGAGAGGAAGAGGCAAAGAGAGAATGGGCACATTAGGGACTTTTAGCCACTATGAACAAACTTCAGATGTCTGCACCCCTTGTGCGCATGTGCGACATTACACACTTGTGTCACTTTTGCACCCGGCTATTCATGGGACCTGGAGATATGAGCAAGCATTGTTAGACTTTGCAGGCAGGCACCTTAACTGCTAAGCCATCTCTCTAGTCCTTTCTTTTTTCCTTTTTTGCCAGGAATGCTTTTGTTTTAGTTAAAAGATAATTTGTAGCTGGGTGTGGTGGCATACACCTTTAATCCCAGCACTCATGAGGCAGAGGTAGAAGGATCACTGTGAGTTTGAGGCTAACCTGAGACTAAATAGTGAATTCCAGGTCAGCCTGGGCTAAAGCAAGACCCTACCTCAAAAAATTAAAAGAAAAAAAAAAGGTAATTTGTAAGTAGCTTAGAGAAGTGAGACTATATCTGTTGTTTAAAAATATTTTATTTATTTGTGTGTGTGTGTGTGTGTGTGTGTGTGTGTGTGCGCGCACATGCCAGAACCTCTTGCTGTTGCAAATGAGTTCCAGATACATGTGCCACTTTTTGCATATGGCTTTATGTGGATATTAGGGAATCAAACCCAGTCCAGTAGGCTTTGCAAGCAAATTCCTTTAACTGCTGAACCATCTCCCCAGCTCTTTATCTTTTAAAAAGAGTGATATAGGGCTGAAGAGATGATTCAGTGGTTAAGTTGCTTGCCTGCAAAGCCTAAGGATCCAGGTTCAATTCCCCAATACCCATGTAAAGCCAGATGCACAAAGTGGCACATGCATCTGGAATTCATTTGCAGTGTCTAGAGGCCTTGGCATGCCCATTCCATCTCTCTGTCTGCCTCTCTCAACTACACAAAATAAATATTAAAAAAATAATAATGTGAAGTATTTTTATGACATTGTTCACTAATTATATAAATATATGTGCCAATTTCAACTTTTAGTTCTACATCAATTAATCAGTGTTTTTTAAAAATATTAAAAAATATATTTTATTTGTTTATTTTGAGAGAGAGAAAGAGGCAGACAGAGAGAGAGAGAGAGAGAGACAGAGATAGAGAGCATGCCAGGGCTCCAGCCACTGCAAATGAACTCCAGATGCATGCGCCCCTTGTGCATCTGGATTACGTTGGTCTTGGAGAATCAAACCAGGATCCTTTGGCTTTGCAGGCAAACGCCTAAACCACTAAGCTCTCTCTTCAGGCCTTTTAAAATATTTTTATTTATTTATTTGCAAGCAAAGAGAGAAAGAGTATGCATGCGAGCACCAGGACCTGTTGCTGCAAACGAACTCCAGATGCATGTGCCACTCTGTGCATCTGCTTTATGTGGGTGCTGAGGAATCAAACCCAGGCCAGCAGGCTTTGTAAGCAAACACCTTTAACTGCTGAGCCATCTCCCCAGCTTTGGCTAATTTTATAAATATATGTGCTAATTTCAGCTTTTAGTTCTGCATCAAGTAGCCATTGTTTTTCTTGTTGTTGTTGTTTTTTTTTTTCTTTGTTTTTTGAGGTAGGGTCTCTCTCTAGCCCAGGCTGACCTGGAATTCACTATGTAGTTTCAGGGTGGCCTTGAACTCATTGCAATCCTCCTACCTCTGCCTCCCAAGTGCTGGGATTAAAGGCATGCGCCACCACACCTGGCTATGTTTTGTTTTTTTAAAATCATAAAACACATAATGTATTAGGTGATTTAAAATGAAGCAGACTATCCTTAGTCTATGTAACCATGTTTTGCAGAATAACATATATCAAGGTTTCTTTTCCCCTTTAATTGTTATTTTATATCACTCATTAAGTTTAGAGGTTAGCCTATTGTAAGGGCCTGGGATGTTGTTAAAGAGGAGAATCTCACAGAATTTTACATGTGTGTTGTGCCCATAGCTGTCATTTGCCCTGTCTGAAGCTAAAGAGAAATGGAAAAGGGAGCTTGAAAGTATGAAGAAAAATATAACCCCTGGGACAGAACTGGAAGCCAAGGTTCACTCTCTTCAGAAGGAGCTGGAGCTAAAGAATGAGGAAGTCCCTGTGGTTGTCAGGGCCGAGCTGGCCAAAGCCAGAACTGAATGGAACCGGGAAAAGCAAGAAGAAATCCACAGAATTCAAGAGCAAAATGAGGAAGATTATCGGAAATTTCTAGATGATCATCGAAATAAAATTAATGAAGTGCTTGCGGCTGCTAAAGAAGAGGCTGTGAAACATAACACTGACCTGCTTCGTCAGAAGGAGGCAGAATGGCAGGCATGCCTAGACCAGAGCCGCAGAGAATGGGCAATTCAGGAAGCCAGGAAGATGCGAAAAGAAATCTATCAGTATGAGGAAGACGTCCTGGCTGTGCTTGAGTTTCTGCTGAAGGACACCCGAATGGAGTATGTTCATGGTACAGAGGACAAGCAGCTTTTAGAAGTCATGTCAATTTGCTCTTCAAAGTGGGTATCTGTGCAATATTTTGAGAAACTAAAAGCCTGTGTACAGAAAGCAATTCAGCATATGCTATCCTTACATACAGAAAACACCAGCCCAGAATGGGAAAAGGTATGTTCTTAAGAGTGAAAAGAACTATTGAGCTCAGGGCCATTGTTGAGCTTTTGGTACTAATATCTGCTGGAAAGATGTAGAAGCTAGGAAAAGACTCTAGTTCTAATTTGGGTGGTAAACTAGTTTATTACTTTGAATAAATATATTCTATAGTTGCCCATTTCAAAAAGAAAATATAAATCTCTGGCTTAATTCCTTATGTTTAGATAAGATATACATGACCCCTCTTGTCCTGTCTGCATCTTTCATGGGAAGTAGCAAAGGATTTCAGAGCCAAAGGGACATAAAAGATCCATCAAACACATACCACTTCACCCCAGTTCATGTTTTTGCCCTTGATTTCACAAAGCTGTTATTCCTAAGGAATTGACTGGCAAGAGCACTCCTGAATGCTGCATTGAGAACTTTGGGAACAAAAGATAATTAAAATGAGAAAAACAGCAGGTTTTAGGATGAAAAGTGATGGGAAAATCATCTTGATGTTTTCAAGTTTGCCATAATGCAAAGATAGTCTTTGATTTTCAAATGAAGAAGCAACACCTTTCTCCTACTATTTATATATTCAGCATATGTAATAAACTTCAAATATCTCATATAGTGTAGTCGCCAATGAATTCGACCTCTTCTGCAGTGAAAATGTCCTGGTCTTTCAAGATGTTCTTGAAAATATATATGTGTGTGTATGTATGTGTATTCATGTATATAAACTAAATTTCCTGTATGTATTATAGCACCCCTACCATCCCTCTGTGAGACATGTTCTAATTGGAATATAATGGCCACAGGAGGTCAGTCCACTAGCATATTAGATGCTAATACATCCTAAGAAGAATGAAGAATATTGGTGGTAGTTCAGGCAAGGTTGTTTGCAGGCAGTTTTTCCTTTTTTTTAGAAATTTAAAACAAATTTGTATGGAGCTTTTTCCAGACGTTAAATATGAAGACAATTTATTTCGACGACAATTTATTTCAGAGAAATATGACCAAGATCTCTGCAGATGCTGTCAGCTGGGACACTGGCCAAGGAGACTCTGGCGTTGGAGCACCCCTTCCTCTACCCAGTTGCAGACACCGCGCTCAGTCCTCAGCCTTGCAAGAAACAGAAGCTGGTAATTGATTTTGTTTCCACCAGTCATTGGAACATCTCCAGTCCTCATTCCAGACAGTAACTGTGAGGATGAGACGAAATTTAAGAAGTAAACAGTCTAATAAGTGAACAGTGACTTTATGTGTGTCCTGTGTCTAGATTTCATTTTCTGTTTAGAGGACAAGGTTGATTTAGACCTTCTTCTGTCTTCTGGTTTCCCTTCATTCATAAGCAGTTGTTATTGCAAAAGGAATAATGAAAGTTTGTTCTAAAATTTTATTTGGGGGTTGCAGAGAGTGTATGTGCCAGGGCCTCTAGCCACTGCAAACAAATTAAATACACATGTGCCACCTGAATTTATGTGGGTACTGGGAAATTGAACCTAGGTCCTTAGGCTTTATAGGCAAGTGCCTTAACTGCTAAGCCATCACTCAAGCCCTGGAAGTTTTACTAGAGCAGTCAGGTTTTTATTTCACTCCCTGAATATTCAGAAATCAAGGATTTCATGTAAGAAAATTGCCACATAATGGAGACTTTCACATTCAGTTTAGTGACACTTCAGCAATTTCTTTTTCTTCTCTTTGGTTTTTTGAGGTAGGGTCTCACTTTACCTCAGGCTGACCTGGAATTCACTATGTAGTCTCAGGCTGGCCTCAAACTCACGGCGACCCTCCTACCTCTACCTCCAAGTGCTGGGATTAAAAGCATATGCCACCATGCCCAGCCATAGCAATTTCTTAATGGAAATATTTATGAAGCATTTAAAAAATTTTGTTTATTTATTTGAGAGAGAGAGAAAGGCAGATAAAGAGAGAATAGGAGTGTCAGGGCCTCTAGCCACTACAAACCAACTTCAGACACATGTGCCACCTCATGCATCTGGATTTACATGGGTACTGGGGAATCAGACCTGGGTCCTTTGGCTTTGTAGGCAAATTCCTTAATCACTAAGTCATCTCCCCAGCCCTTTCTATATTTGTGAGGTATTTATGGTGGAGGCAAGGAATACTGTTTTTAATATATTTCTGGCCAACAAATGAATGGTAATGGTAATATTTGAACTTTTGATGGATTAATAGTTTAATTCTTCCTTAATAACTTAAACTTATCATTATAAAAAGAATTTGAGGGCTGGAAAAATGGCTCAGCTGTTAAAAATGCTTGTTTGCAAAGCCTGCCGGTCTGCAAGCCGCCATGTAAGCTGGGTTCAAAAGGTCATTAGTGTTTGGTGTTCTTATACAGCAGCAAGAGGCCCTGGTGCACCCATCTACATGCACACACGTCCCACAAACACACAAATAAAATGAAAATTATTTCTAAAGAATTTTCTATGATACTATAGTAGTATATTCAAAATTTCACTGAGATGTCCTGTGAGAGAAATTGATTTCAGTTGAAGACAAATTACTGTAAGATTTATTTTTTCTTTAGTCTTTTTCCTCTTAAATACAGTAATAAGTTCATTAGAAAGGATTAAATCCAAAGCAGTCACTTAAAGGTCAAGTCCTTTACAGTCTTGCTACCAGAGTGTGCTCCTGTATATTTGGCTATATTTTCCTAGTCTTATGCTTTTTGAGTAATTTAAAGGTGAAATATTTGTTAAATGCAAAAACATATAAATAATGCATAGGTAAGCTAATGCCAGGAAGCCACCATTCAACTTAAGAAATAAAAATGGATGAACTACATAGAGATCTAGCATCAGCAAGGATCAGGCTGGGGGAAGCTGTTACCACAGTTCCATCTCCACAGCTTCCCCCAGCCTGATCCTTGTTTTGATGTTTAAAAATTATTCATTGCTTTCCTTTGTTTTGACCACTCTGTATGTATGCTCAAAAGTTGTTGCTCTATTTTTTCTAAGCACTATAAAAATGGCTTAATACTCATCGTGTCTTTGGGACTTGCCCTTCCCCACCTACCTCATGCTACTAAATTTCTCTGTGCTGATGCTAGATCTCTATCTAGTTCATCCATGTTTATTTCTGTACAAACTATACTATTGTGTAACTACACTATAATTATGTTTTCTTGTCAGTGAACATTTTTGGCTGGTTTCCAGTTTTACCAACAGTATCTTGAATGCAAATCTAAAATCAGTGTATGGACCAGTGGGATGCTTCATTAATCCTTTCATGCTTATGAACATGAATAACACCATTAAATGAAGCTCAAGAGTCAATAGAGCTGGGTGTGGTGGTACATGCCTTTAATCCTAGCACTTGGGAGGCAGAGGTAGGAGAATCACTGAGTTCAAGGCCGCCCTGAGACTACATAGTGAATTCCAGGTCAGCCTGGGCTAGAGTGAGACCCTACCTCAAAAGCCAAAAAAAGAAAAGGAGTGAGAGGAGAGCACTAAGCATAATTTTGCTGGACCAATAACATGGTGTCATTTGCCCTATGACAATTCTTTGTTTTCTCAAATTACTTATATTTATAGTCAAACTCTTTAATAACATTTTCAATTTATTATTTTAGTGACAATTTGTTCAGATGTAAATAGTATATTCTGATCATAATCCCTTCCCTTTACCTTATCTTGAACCCCTTTCCCATTGCACTTCTGCTGAACCTCTTCTTCATGATGTCTTTCTTTTATTTTTTTCTTTGTTTTGTTTAACAGAATGCATGTCATTTTGGGGTTGTCTTCTGTCTCTTCCTCATTAAATTCAGATTGTGTTTTCTTGGGAGGAACACTGCATGATGTGTTCCTTATTTTCTGGCATGGCATTATCAGTCTTATTTTGCTTATACACTCTTCCTTTTTCATACTTTTTTTTTTTATGAGAGAGAGAGTGAGAATTGGTATGCCAGGGCCTCTAGCCATTGCAGTGAAACACTGCAGACACATGTGCCACCTTGTGTGCATGTGCAACCTTGCACTTGTGTCACCTTGTGTGTCTGCCTTATGTGGAATCTAGAGAGTCAACTATGGGTCCTCAGGCTTCATGAGCAAGTACCTTAATCACTAAGCCACACTCCCTGCACCCCCTCTTTCATTTTTGAAGTTAGCTATGTCTTAAAGATTTCTGGTTCCTTTTAGTGGGACATGGTATTCAATACTAGATCTGGCATTAGGTTTCATTGCACTTTTAAAGGAGATGATATTATCCAGTTTTACATAATAAACATTAAACTTCAAGGAAAGTAAGTAATCATGGCATCACACAGGCCAGTAAGTACTAGAACTGGTTAAACTCAGGTATCTCTTAAGTATCTTGTCCTTTCAGCATCTCTGGTCATGAGTCATGTCATCTGGTTTGCCTTTTATTCTTAATGGTCCTTATTGATGTAAGAGTTTTTTATCATTTAATTTTTGCAGATAAAAAGATCCTTGAAAGTAAAGATTTATGCTGTGGACACTGCTTACAAGAACTTGAAAAAGAAAAACAGGAGTGCCAAGCTCTGAAAAGAAAACTGGAGAAGTGCTATAGGCATCTTCAGCATTTAGAGAGGAAGCACAAAGCTGTAGTGGAAAAAATCGGAGGTTAGCGCTTCACGCAGGTTGCACTGCTACCAGTGTAAGCTCTTGGATCCTTGTTGAAACATTCACATGGGTCACTTTTGCTAGTGCATGAGCTGATGTCTTTTGGGACTAATAAATGCTAATTTGGATCTAATACTAATGGAATTATTAATGAATAATGAAGAAGAAGATTTCATCTCTGATTGAAAGCTTAGCATTCCTGTTTTCTTTCTCAGTTGAACAGATATGTGTCTTGCAGTACTCTAAGAACTGGATATGAAGGCATTTGCCAAGGAGAATAGCATTCTGGGAGGGAGAAAAAGCATAAACAAAGGCATATGAGGTTGGCCAGCCTCCATCCAGTCTACTTACTCAGAGTGCTATAAGGGCAGTATCTGAAAGGGGTTTCTTCTGTCATTTCCCATTTTCCCTTGAAGAAGGGAGCTATTGGCCTTACATAGCTCCTCCCTCTTAGCCTCCACTGGCCACCTATACCCTGTGCTCTTGAGTCTGTATTTCAAATGTTATATTTTCTTTTCTTGCATATAGTATTGCCACCTGTCCTGTATACTTGACTCTGCCATTTTGTTTTCAATCCACCTTTCATCCTTAAGGATTCAGTTCAAAAGATGCCCCATCTGCAAAACCCTCCATTTTCTCACCTGGATTAAGTAGGCCACACCTGTGAGCTCTAGTAACTCTAGATGGTTCTTTCTCCATTCCTTCTGTCATTCTATATCTGTTTGCCTGAAACTCTGCCCTGCCCAGGCTGTTCCCTGAGGACCAGGAAAATGCCCCATTTTGTTCATGTTTGGAGTGGTAGTACCTACCACACACTAGTATATATTTGAATGAACAGTAAGCCCAGTATTACGCCCTCAATTGCATCATCCAGAAAATACAGAACAAACACGCTCATATTTTCTACGTTGGTCTCTGTCTCTTGCCTGGACAGACAGTGGCATCCTGAGTCTTTCTGCATCCTATCTTACTCCTCCAATCTCTTCTCTGTAAGGCACCTAGAGCAACCTTCTAAACAGTGAATTGGATCATGATACTCTCTAGTTAAGAGCTGTTCATGGTTCTCAGCACGAAATACAAACATTTAATTATCATGGTTTCTGAAAACCCTTCATGCTCCTATCAGCCCCTCCATCCTGTCTCTCCACTGGCCTCTCTCAGTAAAGCCATAGCATGAATTTCATTGTCTCTGACCTTTGGGCCCCTTTTCTCCCTTTACCAAAACCTCCTGATCTCATTTATGGCTGCCTCCTTTTTCATCTTTCCCCACATTGTACCTCGTTAGGTCCTATGGTTATGCATCCTTTTAGCTCCTGTGCTTTTTGTAGCCTCCATAATAATTATCTGTTGTCTGTACTCCTGTTTGGGATGCAGACTTTATGGTGACAAGAATCAAGTCCTGGGTAGTCCTTAGCACAGTACCTCTATACCCAGCCCATTGCACACCACTGGTAAGTACTAATGATTGAGTAGTCACCTACTATCATCCATTGCTTACTAAATTGTTAGCAATAGATAAGACGACTTTGAGACTTGTAAATTTTGGGACTTTTGACATTAACAAGTTAACAGCTGTACTTCCCCTTTGTGATTACTTATCTTTTTAATAAAGACTAGTAGAGAAATTGAGATATTGTCTAGCTACACATATTAATGTAGCTTTTGTAAACTTTGATGAAAGACAACAGAATATTTCTGACATAAGATGATAATAGCATGGATATGATTGTAATTTACAGTTAATAATGTTTGGCTTGTACATTGTGATCATACAATTATTTTATATAGTAACTTTTGAAACTAGTATCTTCTGTAATTCATAGACTTAGCCATAATTGAAAAGTGCCAGAATTTTGAATTAAGTCATTGAATAATTGATTGGAGTTTTCAGTTTCACTGCAGTTGTGCTTGTTTTGTAAGTTCTGCTTTTGTAGCACTGACTGAAGTGAAAGATTGAGAGAAAGTGGTCTAAGTTATGTCAACTGCCATGAAAAAGATTAATTTTTATCCCACAGGGCATGGCTTACATTTATTGAGCATTGGTATTGCCAGGAGCCATAGAGGTTTTATGCATTTCTTGTTTTATTTTTTTCTATATATGTTTATACGTTTAAACATTTATATGTTTATATACGTTTAAAAAACTACCACCATGGCTTTTATCAGTGTCAGCTCAATTTTCATCCATAATTATGTCTGACTCCAACCATTTGTAAATTTTTAAAATTCTTTTCCTTTTTTTTTTTTTTAAATAGTTTTACTTATTTGAGAGAAAGACTAAGAGAAAAGCAGGCAGAAAGTGAGTGAGTATGGTCACACTGGGGCCTCCTGCCACTGCAACTGAACTCTAGACACATGTGCCACTTCGTGCATCTGGCTTTACCTGGATACTGAGGAATCAAACCCAGACTTGCTTTGCAAGCAAGTGCCTTTAACCACTAATCCATCTGTTTAGCACCCCCAATTTTTTTTAAAACAAAATCTTTATTAAAAATTTACATAACCAGGACAGTGTGTAACCAAAAGCAAGGTGAAAGTGGAACACTGCTCCAAGAACTGAACAAGGGAATGGCCACATTAGGGCTTATTGAAGTACAAAGGCTGTAGAAAAGTAACTAGAAATTATGGGTCTTGTCTGTAGACATTTGTGTTGGAAACTTAAGGGGAAGAAGTACCAGGAAAGAACTAATGCATAGCTAACTTTCTTTTATAGAAAATAATATTAAAGTGGTTGAAGAATTAATAGAAGAAAACCATGACATGAAGAATAATTTGGGCGAATTAAGAGCAATCTGTACACCACCACCAAGGTCAGATTTTAGTATATAAAGATCACTTTCTTTCTTTCTTTTTTTTTTTTTTTTTTGCCTTCATTTATTTCGGACATACTTAGTATGGATACATCATGTGTTGGTACCATCCTTTTCCTTATCCCTGCCCCCATTCCTCTGGGAACCCTCCTCAGTGGAGTTATAGGTGTTTCCCATGTTGTTGTGGCTTATGCATTGTGGAAGCAGCAGTCAGTTGTTCGGGGGAGGCAGTGCCCCAGGGCATGATGTCTTGATCTGTGGCTCTTACAATCTTTCTGCCCCCTCTTCTGCAAAATTCCCTGAGCTGTGGTGGGTGAGTTTTAAGTCTATGTCAGTGATGAGCTCTTAGGAACTTCTGGGTCTTTGCTTTGGTAGGTGTTGAGTATCCTCAGTGTTTGTCTCCTTCACCCTGTCACTTCAGGCTCACCATGGAAACAGCACTCTTGCTCATCTCCCCAGTTCCTCTGTGGTTTCAGCTGTGGCTTGGCTGAAGTGTGAGGGGTAGTTTATCTCCTCAGATCTGGCTATCTTCCAGCTTCCAGCCAGGTCTTTCTGTGTTCTATGTTGACAGCATATGGTGTCTTCAGTAGTAGGGTCTTACCTTTTGCCTTAGGTGGGTAATCAAGTGCTTGGACAGAAACCATCTTGATTTGAGGGACCTGTTAGGTCTCTCCAATCAATAGCTCATTGTGGGTACTGGGAGTTACAGGCTAGAGACAAATAATAATAATAATAATAATAATAATAATAATAATAATAATAAGCTTAGGCTTCATTGTACCTACTCTAGGGCCCTTCTTTTCAGGTGTACCACCTTTACTACTTTTGAGGGTTATATCTTTTGGTCTGTCTCCAAGGGTAAAGGTTTCTATGGCACCAGTTCATTTTGGATTTAGTTTTTTGTTTTTCCCCATCCTCCCTTTACCCTCCTCCCAAACCTTTCCATCCCTATAGTCCTTATGTAGGCCTTGAGTTGCCTATCAGGTATGTCAGCAACTCTAGCTGGTCCAGGTTAGGAACCACAGATGAGTGAGAGCATGTGGTATTTGTCTTTCTGTGATTGGGTGAGTTCACCGAGTATGATCTGTTCCAAGTCTGTCCATTTTTCTGCAAACTTCATTGTATCACTTTTTCTTACTGCTGAGTAGAATTTCATTGTGTAAATATGCCACAACTGTGTTATCCATTCATCCAATGATGGGCATCTGGGTTGATTCCAGCTCTTAGCTATTATGACTTGAGCAGCTATAAACATGGTTGAGCAAATATCTCTGTAGTGATGCATGGAACATTTAGGATAAATGTTCAGTAGGGAATAATTGAAGACTGCTTTATTTCTGAGTATCTGTAAATTATTAGAAATATCATTCTTGGTCTGGAAAGATGGCATCACGGCTAAGGTGCTTGCATGTGAAGCCTAAGGACCTATCTATGTTTGACTCCCCAGCTCCCACATAAGCCAGACGTGCAAGGTCGCACGTGTGCACTAGGTGGCGCCTGCATCTAGAGATCTACTGCAGTGGCTGGAGGCCCTGGTGCACTAATTCTCGCTCTCATTCTCACATTAAAAAAAAAAAAAAAAAAAAAAAAGGCCAGTCTATTGGGCTTGCCTCAAAAAAAAAAAAAAAAAGAAAGAAAGAAAGAAAGAAAGAAAGAAGAAAGATCACTCTTATTTGTTTTTGTTTATTTTACATAAAGTGTATTGAAAAAGAAAACCTCCCAGATCCTATGTCATAGAGCATACGATCTGTTAGCCCATGTTTTATGGCATTTAGATCTATTTATACACATATGTGATGTGTGCACTGTTAAGAATTGGGATTATTGATGGGCGTGGTGGTGCATGCCTTTACTCTCAGCACTTGGGAGGCAGAGGAGGAGGATCACCATAAGTTCAAGGGCAGCCTGAGACTACATAGTGATTATAAGTCAGCCTGAGCTGGAGTGAGACCCTACCTTGAAAAGCAAACAAAACAAACAAAAGAATGGGATTATTGCTGCCCTTTATAGATCCTATTAGATATTAGAAAGGCATCTCCCCATGTTACTACTTTTCTACAATATACTTTTTATTAATTTTGTATATTTTCATGTAGTTTTACAATAAAATTTATCCTTCATTTGCCTTTTTTATTTTGGGGAGTATCTTGTGTATCCAGGCTGGCATCCAAATTGACTTCTGATCCTCTTTTTTTAATTAAAAAAATTGTATTTACTTAGAATCATTCAGAATGTTAACAAAACTGCTGCATTTTTTTTGGCAATCACAGAGTGGTATTCAGTTAACAGAACAACAATTATTTCAAATAAGCTGCATCAGAGACAACTGAAAATGAAAAAACTAGTCCCCATATATAACTAACTTGTACTGTGCACCAACAAGAACCTGCTTTAAATTTCCATGCCAATTTACAACCCCCATACTGTACCATGCAAGGTTAGTGGCTACTGAAAATACCACCAGGACAGGGCTATCTAAAGACACATTTGGTAGTGTGTTAACTATACAAAAAAAGACACTGTACTGTTTAGAAACAAATCTTACATAGTCTTACATTTCACTTTTTTTTTCTTTAAAAGTAGTAAGTTGTGTACAGGGCAGTTATATGCTTTATAAAGAAAAAAACTGCATTAAAACCAACTTACTTATCATTACGTTCTTCTTCATCCTCATCCTCTTCATCTTCCTCGTCTTCCTCCTCCTTCCTTCCTTTTACTTCCTTTTCAGCCTTGACAACTCCGTTTTCTGCTGTATGAGGTTTTCCTTTAGCTCTGCAGGCAGCAATATCCTTTTCATACTTTTCCTTAAGCGTGGCACCTTTCTTTTCATAAGGCTGCTTGTCATCTGCATCAGTACTGCTCCACATCTCTCCCAGTTTCTTTGCAACATCACCAATGGATAGGCCGGGGTGTTCTCCTTTGATTTGGGGGTGATATTCAGAACCGAGCAAGAAGAAGGCCGAAGGAGGCTTCTTGGGTGCACTGGGATCTTTGAACTTCTTTTTTGTTTCCCCTTTAGGGAGGGATCTAGGTTTTCATTTCTCTCATAGCGAGCCTTGTCCTCCTTGGCCGTGTCTTCAAACTTCCCTTTTTCTTTAGCAGACATGGTCTTCTACCTCCCTGAGCACTTCTTAGAGAACTCTGAGAAGTTGACAGAAGCATCTGGATGCTTCTTGTGTTCCTCCTGGCAGGCTTGCACAAATGTGTGATCACATTTTGTCTCTTGGCTTCTTAGGGTCTCCTTTGCCCATCTTTAGTTGACTTTTTTCCTCAATGAGGCACCAACAGTCATTGCCTGTCCAGCTCTCACTGGTGCTGTCTCTATGGAGTTCAGTGTACTGCAATGGCTGTGGAGAGAGGGAGCCAGATGCAGCCTCCTCACTCTCTCCACTGCATAACATTCGACTTCTGATCCTCTTGTTTCTACCTCCCAAGAACTGATATGATAAGGCACCACGAGGCCCAGCGTATGCAATGCTAGGGATTAAACCCAGGGCTTCAAGCATGCTAGGAAAGTACTCTGCCAACTGAGCCACATGCCTAGCCCTTCCTCTGAGTTTAAATAACTGAATAATGGAGATTCCTGTATATGAAATCTTTGCCACACCCCAGTTTGGTTAATTATACTTTATGAATGCATGTATACTCTTCCAGGGAAGTTTTTGATTTACAGCATATTTTCTCAATCTGATTCATTTTAGGTCATTGTCAGAAGGGGCCGCTGAAAATGCTTTCTACCCTTGTAGTGGGCAGGCTCTGGAGGAACTTCGTGGACAATACATTAAAGCTGTAAAAAAAATTAAGCGTAAGTCCCTAAGGAGATTCCCAACAGTTTGCTGATAGCCTTGGGCTTTTATCATTTTTGTGAAGTGTAAACTCAGGACTTATCAAAATTAGTGATTTTAGCAAATTTTTCCATTTACCTTTTTCTTTAAGCTTAGAAGAAATTACTGATACCACTTCAAAATTCCATAATAATGGATTTTTTTTGCCCAAATATCTTTTGGAATTGACATGAGACTAGTTAATTTTATATTGTTGATTATCATCTTTTGTTTTTATTTGGACAGTAGTATTAAACTAAAACTATAAAGGCCATACAATGTAAATAACTTGTCAGAAAGAAAATGTTATATGAGGACTGGGGATCTAGCTCAGTGGGAGAGCTCTTACTAGCATACGCTAGGCCCTAAGTTCTATTCTCAACACTCTCTAAAAGCTAAAATCAAGAAAATTTGTTAGTTAAATTAGCGATATTCTCTACTGTAAACTTTTATTATCTGCATAAATAAATCTTGTTAGCAGTTTTGGTATTCCTCATTTCAAATTGCTATAAATTTGTCAAGGCTTAGTCAATACCAGCTGCCCTGCAGAGCATTCCCAGGTGTGTGTTTTCAGATTATGGACTACTTCCTACTGTTTAGTAACAAAGTTACATGGGGTGGATGTGTATTCTAATACAGCAATCTGTGTTTATATAGCAAAAATGGATATTTCTCTCATAAAGTCGCATTCATTAAAAACAAAACAAAAAAGGTGTCAAATTCCAAATATAACTGGCAAGTTTAAGAATCATTGGTAATGTTCTGAAAGGTTCATTCAGTGTCAGGGAATGTGATTGGCTCTGCAGCCCATGTTGATGCTACCGAAGGACATGCTTACATATGGTGTGACCTCCCATTCACAATCTATTAACTAAGAAAACATATTTTAAGCAATTTTCTTTTTGGTAAAATTTTATGTTATATTTAAATACAATTTAGAAAGATAATTGGAGATTATGTATTGACATGAGCTTGGTTTTAATTAGTCCCATCTCAAAGAAAATAGACTCCCAGTTTGCATTTTTGCAAAGAGTATCAATTTTCAGGTGCTGACTGACACTGACAGGGCAATTCCTATATGAATTGGTATCCCTAACGTAGATAGTAAGAATGATGAACTTTCTAGATGTAGGAAGTAGCCTACATCTAGCTTTAAAATGTTAGTTATAATAGTAGCCCAAATCAAAGTTATGTTGAGTTAAAGGTAAAGAGAATTTAAAATGTATGAATTGTGATTGTTCATACATTGCAGAGGGCACTTGTAAGCCTCTTCATTTCCTTTTCAGCACATGGAAGCAGCGGGTAGGCCTGCTCAGCTGACTGACCTACTGGGACTTGATATTGATATATTTTTTTGTCAGTTTCCAGTTTCCCTCTCTCTCCCCATTCCACATGCAGCTCTCATGGATTGTAATATGTTTCACTAGATACTTGGTAAATGCTACTGGAAGCATTGAATAAATAATGAAACCTTACATCTCAAAACATAAAAGACATATTTAAGTTTTTCTAGCTCATTTGGCCTCCTGTATTCAGCATTTTCCCCCTTTTTCTTGGCCCTTTCTGTTTAGTTCTTTCTTCTTTCTCTCTTCATTGGATGTAAGGTACACCTGAAGTTCCTGAGCTTCTGTGCTGAGTGTTTAGAGTATGACAATGCTTTACATTTCCGCACCACTTGCCCCTGTCATCACCTCAGGGCTAACAGTGTGTTCTGGTCTAATGACTGTGGAAAGTGCAGTGTTTCACCTCTGCCTCCATCACTTCATCTCCCAGAAAACTGGGAGACGTTTGCTCCTCCTCTCTCTGCAGGTGACATGCTTCGTTATATTCAGGAAAGTAAGGAGAGAGCTGCCCAAATGATAAAGGCAGAAGTGTTGCGGGAACGTCAGGAAACTGCCCGAAGGATGCGCAAGTATTATATGATTTGCCTCCGACAGATTTTGCAGGATAATGGAAAAGATGAAGGGTAAGTGCACTGCATGTTTTGAGTGCCTCTGGACGACATGCTATCATTTCCTACACATTTTACTTAACCATAAAATTAACTTTTTTTTTTTTTTTTTTGAGGCATGGCCTCACTCTAGTCCATGCTGCCCTGGAATTCACACTGTTGCCTACCTATCCTGCTATTGAATTTACTGTGATCATCCTTCCTCAGCCTCCTAAGTGCTGAGATTATAGGTGTGAGCTACCACCCCCAGCAAAAATTAGCCATTTTTATATAACTAGCCCTCAGGAATTAGAAAATTCTCTCTTTCTGTAAACTATTTTAATTTTGAATTCTGGAATTCCCCGCAGAGCTGAGAAGAAAATTATGAATGCTGCTAGCAAACTTGCTACAATGGCAGAACTGCTGGAAACGCCTACCTCTCATAGATCACAGAGCAAACCTGTACAGCCGGGTATGTCCAAACAAGTCACTCACTTGAATGTTCCTTCTTTCTCCTCTCCTTTTTGCAGGAAGGGTACTTAATATTTCCCATATGAAAAAGAGCAGAAGTACAAGGAGTAAGAGTTAATGTGTGAAGTTATGTGTGAGATAGAAAGAGGGGAGGGAACTGGAAATTTACAAAAAGCATCAAGTGTCCAGTTCCAGTAGGTAGACTGAACCAGCCCACCAGCTGTTGTTGTGTTCTACCCTGAGAATGATAAAATAGGTAAAACAAATGAAACATGACCATGGGGCAAGTTACAACTATGTTTTCAAAAGCTATAATGGATAGACCCAAAACTGTAAGATATCCCTGAAAGGTGAACATGGCAAACCTCCATTCAAAACTTCCAGAAAATGACAGGTAGCAGCAGGAGCAGTATCAAAACTGTGTTACATACAATGGTAGTATGTTCTAGAAGTAGTAGGCCATAGGGATACCTGTGGAGTAGTTACTTGATCATGTTGAGCATTGACAACCAGGTAAGTCACTCTTTATTTCTTGGTCTCCCCTTCCTTCCTGAGAATTGGGCGGGGTATTGGGCACAAGACAGTGCTCCACAGGGCTACTGGAGTCACCATGCCCAGAGTGCCAGCTCTCTGCCCTGTGACTCCTCTGTTACCCTACCACCAATGCCTTGAACCACTCAGCACAAGCAGATACAGCATCTAACAATCAATCACGTGAGTAGAGGAGGCCATAACCATGGGAAGAGACCAAACCAACAAGAGAACAAAGCCAGTGGAACATATGCCTACAGCAAGAGACTGCATAAGCAAACCACAGGACCTGAGCCAGTATAGTGTTCTTAAAAAGATGGAGAATAGTAAAGGAAACTGAAAATATGCTAAATTTTGTACTATTTTTCACATAAGGTAATAGGTACTGTAGATGCAGATACTGATAGCCATTATAAACCTCAATATATCTGTTAAAATTTATGGAAAGTAGAAATATACAACTTTGACACTACTACAAGAAAACCTTAGGGAAATTTTTAATCTAACAATATAAAAAAGAGGACAAAAGCCAGAAAACATGAATAAATAGAAGATGAAAGTAGGTTGACACACCAGCGACCATGCTGAACATGAGTAATTTAAACTCACTGGTTAAGAATTTCAAATAGGGTGTTAAAAAATTTGGATATTTTCTACTTCTGCAAAAAGAACATCAAAGATTCAAAATAAGGAATGTAAAGTGACACAAGCAAATGAAATGCTAATATTAGATAGGTTATCAAGGTCAGTATGGTAATAAAGTAGAGTTGGCATTAAAAGGGACAAAGATGGGGCTGGAGAGATGGCTTAGCAGTTAAGGCATTTGCCTGCAAAACCAAAGGACCCTGGTTTGATCCCCAGGGCCCCCGTTAGCCAGATGCACAAGGTGGCACATGTGTTCTGGAGTTTGTTTGTAGTGGCTGGAGGCCCTGGCACGCCCATTCTCTCTCTCTCTCTGTCTGTCTCTCTGTCTCTCTCAAATAAATAAATAAATTATATATATATTTTTTTTTTTAAAAAAAAGGACAGAGATGACCGCGCATAATAATCATGGACAGTCTCCATGAAAGTATATTTTTTTCTTTCTATGTATAACACAGCTTTAGAGGATATACAAGTACATAAAAAATAAATTGCTAATTCATACTGGGACATGTTTAACATACCTGTATGGAGATACAGTTTCTAAATTTCTGGTAATTTAAAGTAGAGATTGTTTAAAAGTCTATGAAACATTTTTCATATAGAATCACAAACAACACATTTTGAATTTTGGAATGGTTACATAAACTTTATGTACAAAGGAACACAGTTATATAAGAAGAAAAGGATTCTGTAGTTCTGGGCCAAGAATGTAAAAATAGTCCCCAGTGGAACCAAACCCTTCTCGTGCTCTCTAGCACCCGCAATAACTATACAGATGAGTTCTATTTCTGGGGCTGTTTTCCCTCTGGTCTGACTGTTTAGCATTTACAAAGGGGTATTTGTCATAAACAGTGGATGGGTAGGGTCTTCTACCCCATCTTCATCAGAAACTCAAACTTGACATCTAGTCTAAGCAGCATTAAAAACATTGTAGTTGACACTTGAAATGTTGTGACTATCTAATGCAAAAAAAATTATGGATTGAATGGATACCAATACTAGTGTGTCACATTTCAATAATAATTCAGTGAGCTTTCTTTGGTGGATATGCATAGAAGAATATTTTTTCTGTCTATCTTGGATGCATTTTCTTTGAGAATATGCAAAAAGATATATTTATTCTTTAAATACTAATTTTCTCCTGATTTGTGTCCCCTAATTTTTGTGTTCCTTTGCACATAGTAGCACTGCCCCAGACTTCAGAGATACAGATTGGAGTTGAAAAATCAAAAAGAAATATGAATCAGAGTATACCACGTCACAATGAAAGCAAACCAACGAGTCTAAAAACTAACCCCAGAAGTATGTGTGAACAAGTTCCTAAGAGGAGGGCTGCGTGTAATTTACAAAGGCGGTTAGAGGATTCAGAGCACAGAGGAAAAACGTATATGGCTTCCAAAGGGTCACACTCATGTGTTCAGTTTGAGGACAGTAGTTGCAAGCACCTAAACGTCTTGCCAAAGAATGCTGCACTCAAGTCTGTTCTGTGTGAACGTGAAGGAGGCTTTGATTTGCGAGAGAAGAAAGACCTACGAAAGGATTCTGGCTCTGAATCACTTCACTCAGCCACATATCCCTGTCTTGGAACCTTTGGAAATAAGTCCTTACCCACATGTACCTCTGGCTTTTCCCAGTCAGGATCTACACATACTACCTTTCAAGGTCCTAATGAAAAGTCCGATTTAAAAGCATTTCTATGTGATTCACTAGCAGACAGTGAACCTGAGAAAAGTCAAGCTTTGGGTATTCAGTACACTCCGGTAAAGGATGGAGGGGAACTTGGTGACACGTTAGGCTGGCTTTCCAAGAATGCAACTCTGCCCTGTAACAGTCATGGTGTGTCATTTTTACATGATAGGTCACAAGATGCTCTGGACAGAGTAGAGGGTTCTCTTAAGTTGAAACAGTCTTCAGCAGCCAATTGTCTTTCAGATACAGAGAAAAGTAATGCAACTTGTCATCCAATGAAATGTCAGAGTGATGGTGCTCCAGGTCTGCCGGAAGACACCATGAGTTCCCAGCAAGGCAAGGTCTGTGTGACGCTGGACCACTTCTGTCAGCATGAGGCTGATGCACTAACGTCAGATTGCAAAGAGCTGATGGGTGCAGGACGAACTTCATTGCATCAGCTGCCATCAAGAAATTTCATTGCTCCCTTGCCTGGCCAACGAGACAGTGGTTTTGACAGCCCATTTGGTGATCTAGACTAATAATGTGCCATACTTGAGAAAAATCATTATTTAGACAAGAAAAACAGAGGGGAAAACAAAAAAAAAAAAAAAACTTGTGGACTCTGCCTATTTTTTGAGGATTTACAAACATCCTTTATATTAGTAAAGTATTCTCATAAAATTACTTGATAATTATGTTGCCTTAATTTTCTAAATGCATGGATGATGTGAAGTGTGCTCTGCTTTGTGTGGTGCTTACATTTGCTGTGAAACTCTCAACTTTTATAGTTATAAATTGGCTCACTTTGAAGTATTAAATTATTTAAATAAAATTTCACATAATCTGTAGATTTGTTATGACCTATTTTGTAGTTTTAAAATTCACATGGAAAAAAATGTAACCTTGGATTGTTTGTATATATGATCCACCATACTGAGACATGTCCAGTATGGAAATTAGCCATGATTAGAAGGCCAGAGGCTCAATCTCCATAGTTTTCTTGGAAATGATTTCCTTAATTTGGGGGGCTTGCTTTCAGCTAGAGGAAAGTTCTTGGAAAAATAGGTAATTCTGGTTTATTACTTAAAGTATTACTCTTGCTATTTCACTTGATATTTCAAGTCATCTGTGACACCCAGCAACTTTGTCAGTTGATTTCACATTTGTTATTCATCTGAAATATTGCTTTTTGAAATCAAAATAATAAGCTTTATCATGTAGTTAAAACAGAGTTTTGTGTATCAGTGCAGAATTGGTGAATTCAGTAATGGTATGACCTGGTAAAAATATGCGGAAATGACTTCCTAAGTACTGTTGTTTTGAAATTGTTTTGCAGAGGCCTAGAGAAGGTTAATAAGGTCTTAAAATGCAAGTGCTTCCTGAGAATTTTTGCTATATTTTTTCTTGATTATAGGTCATGTTTTTCTGTTTCTACGTGCTTCATAAATTTGTTGAAAACTAATTTTATTTTTATTTATTTCTGAGGGAGAGATGGAGTATGAATATGGGCATGCCAGAGTGTCCTGCCATTGCAAATGCACTCGAGATGCATACACCACTTTGTGCATCTGCCTTTATGTGGGTAATGGAGACGCAAACCCAAGGTGTCAAGCTTTGCCAGCAAGGGCCTTTAACTGCTGAGCAGTCTCTCCAGCCCCAAACTGATGATTCTATATATAAATTACAGTGATTTGGGGGATGATAATTTATTTCACTCAGAGTTGTTTTTTAATTTTAATTTTAAAATGTTTATTATTATTATTATTATTAGCAAGATGTTTCATAAGGATATATCATTTGTTGGTACCCTCTTTTCCCTCATCCCTGCCCCCATTCTTTTGGTGATGCTCCTCAGTAGGATTTCAGATATTCCCCACGGGGTTGTAGTTTTTGCATTGTGGGAGCAGTAGTAGGTTATTTTGCGGGGAGGGAATGACTCTGGGCATGATGTCTCAACCTGTGGCTCTTACAATCTTTCTGCCCCCTCTTCTGCAAAATTCCCTGAGCAGTGGTGGGTGAGTTTTAAGTCCACTTCAGTGATGAGCTTTTAGGAGCCTCTGGATCTCTGCTTTGGTAGGTGTTGAGTACACCCTGGCTCTGGTTATCAGGAACAGCATGGAAGTAGCACTCTTGCTTGTCTCCCCATTCCTCTGTGGATTCAGCTGTGGCTTGGCTGAAATGCCAGGGGTAGCTTATCTCCTCTGGTCTTGCTACCTTCTGAAAAAGAACAGATTCTCCAATGGAGAGTGAAGTCAGCCTAGTTTAAATGGGATAAGCATTATTAATTTAGGGATAATTTGATGTATGTAGCCCATCTTTTAGCCAAAGACTAGTGAGACCTTGACAATGAAGAACATAATCTTTGTCTCTATAGGATTCTGATCCGGTTCCCAATTTGAGATACGGGTTCTTTTACACTGAGCAGATCTCTTAACCAATCAGAAAGCTATTGGTTACCCACTGAGGCTGTGTGCCACTATTGCACTGGTATGTACATCCTGTCAGGGTGTTTGCTTCTGAGTAACTTAGACCTCTGGTTGCTCAGACTGTTGTTGGCCATTTTCCCCCAGTAGCTCATGCAGCACTTTCCAGCACTAGATAGGCTAACTGACTGGGGACTGGCTTTCTTCTGGATTCCAACCAGGTCTTTCCATGTCAGCAGTATATGGTGTCTTCAGCAACAGGGTTTTAGCTTTTGCTTCAGGCAAATAATCAGAGTTGTTTTGCTATTTGTTTTCTTATTTGTTTTGCCTGGTTGTTTTGTGCTATGCAGTCTTTTATTTGGTTTCACTTTATCAGTGAGCTGACAATTCATTTTAAAGGGAGAGTCTTTTCGTCTTCCCTTACTAATCCCCATGTTTCCCCCAAACAGAGAAATCAGCAGATGTCTTTACATATGTAATTAGTTTAACTTGCTTTCTTGGGACAATGTGGGACAAAATAGATTTTACTCAGTATTATTTATGGGGAGCTGGAGAGAAAGCTCAGTTGGTAAAGTTCTAGTCTTGCAAGCATGAGGACTTGAGTTTGATCCTCAGAACCCATGCTTTTTTTTTTTTTAAGGCTGGAGTGAAGGTTGGAGAGAAGGCTTAGTGGTTAAGGCACTTGCCTGCAAAGCCAAAGGACCAAGGTTCGATTCCCCAGGACCCACATAAGCCAGATGCATAAGGTGGCACATGCGTCTGGAGTTTGTTTACAATGGCTGGAGGCCCTGGTGCACCCATTGTCTGTCTATCTCTGTCTCTCTCAAATAAATAAATATAAATATATTTTAAAAGGCTAGAGAGATGGCTCAGGGGTTAAGGCACTTGCCTTCAAAGCCTAGTAACCTGAGCTCAATTCCCCAGAACCCACAGAAAGGCATAAATGGAGATGTACAAAGTGGCACATGCATCTGGAGTTCATTTGCAGTGCCTTGAGGCCCTGGAACTAACTCACTCTCTCCCCGCCCCTTTGCAAATAAATAAAAATACTGGGGAGGCTGACAAAGGCAGATCCTGAGCCAGTACAGCTTACTTGGTGAGTTCCAGGCCAGTGAGAAAGCTTATGTCAGAAAAGGTGGGCAGAGTTCCTGAGGAAAGACACCTGAGGTTGTCTTCTGGCTTCCACACACATGCACATGCATGAGCATGTGCATTCCACATGAGTACACAAAAGTTTATGGAATAAGATGTTATATATAGATTGTTTTAACTAGAAATTCAATAACACTTGGAAAACCTACTGTGCAATACAGCTATCTGTGGCAACTTTAAAATTCCAACTTTATGGGTTCATCTTAAGAATTGATAGGAATTTAAATTTTTCTTTTCTTTTTAAATACTTATTTGCAAGGAGGGGGTTTGAAATAGGTACTCCAGGGCTAGCCACTGAGAATAGAATCCAGACACATGTGCCACTTTGTACATCCCTGGACACTAGGGAATCAAACCCAGGTGATTAGGCTTTAGAAGTGTCTGTGATCCTCACATGTTCACTCATTCAAATATTAAGGTCTTCTAACTTTCCCTCAACTCATATTTTTATTTTAATAGGTTAAAAAGTATTCTTTTATTGGGTTATTAAGTTTTATTTTTTAACACCTACAGTGAATTAATTACCATATTGAGATCCGAACATGCATTCATGTTCTAATTCGTTTGCTCAGCCTTTCAAAGGCCTTATATAAAAAGAGAGTGAAGGAGGTAAAGGGATCTAATCGCAAACTCTCCTTTTGTTGTGAAACAGGTGTCCAGAGGCCCATGGAGTTACTGCAATAGGACTGTGACCCTGCGTGGAGATCGAGCATGGGCCATAAGCCCAAACACCAATGTATTTCTGACACTGATATAGAGGGCTGGAGAAATAGCTCAGTGGTTAAAAGTACTTATTGTGTAAGCCTGCTAATCCAAAGTTCTGATCCCCAGCACCCATATAAAATGAGACACACACCTTTAATCCCAACATGTCAACAGCAATGGGAGATGGAGTCAGGAAAATCCAGAAGCTTAAGGTCCATCTAATTTGGCCTTTACAGGGGCAAAAACAGCAACCCAAGAGACCCTGTCTTAAGGTGAAAAGAGAGGATCAATGCCCTGAGGTTGTCCTCTGATCTCTACAACATACATGAGGTCATTGTATCCCCATATACACAGAAATGTAAATATGTACACGTTGTTATAGCATTAACAAACCTTTAAAAATTCTAGTGTGTATGTGTCCGCACGCCCAAGCACACCAGGTTCTCTTGCCACTACAAACAAATGTTGGTCCAACTTTACATGAATGGCTGGGGACTTTGAACCTGGGCTGGCAGGGTTGGCAAGCAGTTGCCTTTAACTGCTGAGCCATCTCCCAGGCCCATTAATAAGGCTTTATACTAAAACACATAGGTGTTCTTGCAGTGATCTGAAAAGGGCCTTCTGAATTACATTGGGCTGAATAACTCAAATCCTGTTAAGTGTAAAAGAGACTTTTCAGGCTAGGAGGTTGAACCAGTTACTTGGATCAGACTTTAGGATAAAACATATTTTAATCTTTAAAAATTATATATCTACAGTAAAATGAAAAAATACTCCTTTCTGTATCATTATTCATTTTTGTATCTTTCCTTTTAAAAATTGTTTATATTTACTTAGTTTTTTGTCCCTCCCCCAAGCCTCCTCTCTGCAATTTCGCTGCCCCAATCCCTGTTTATGCTCTCCCTGCCTCATTATTCCCCTTTTTATTTTCATATCACATACGTTATGTGACCTCCTCTTCTCCCTTGAAGCCTCTTTCCCCCCTTTTATAGGCCCCTTTCTAGTTTTATGCAATCTACCCACACTCCCTCCCACTTCAATACACAATATAAATATTTGAAGATAGGAGCCACATATGAGAGAGAACATGTGGAATTTGTCTTTATGCACCTGGGTTACCTCATCTCATATTTTCTAGTTTCATCCTTCAGTTTCATAATTTGATTTTTCCCTGTGGCTGAATAAAACTGTAATGTATATGTTCCATTCATCTTCATTACCCATTTATCAGTCGGTGATGGATAGGTAGATATTCTAGGCTGGATTCTACTTCTGAACTATTGTGAATAGAGTATCAGTAAACATGGTTGAGCAAGTATTTCTATCACTATAGAGTCTTTTTAGAGTATGTGCCCAGGAGTAGTATAGCTGGCTAGTTCTATTTTTACCTTTTTGAGAAACCTCCACACTGATTCTATATTGGCTATACCAGTTTGCATTCTAACCAACACTGAATATAAGGGTACCACTATCCCCACACTCTTGCCAGCATTTCTTTTCTTAATGATAGCCAGTTTTAAAATATTTTATTTGGGCTAGAGAGATGGCTTAGTGGTTAAGGTGCCTGCCTCCTAAGCCTAAGAACCCGGTTCCAATCTCCAGGTCGCACGTTTAGCCAGACGCAAAGTGACGCAAGGGCACAATGCCCCACTTGCCCACAAGAGGGCGCACGCATCTGGATTTCATTCACAGCAGCTGAGAGACTGCTGGCACGCCCATTCTTTGTCTCCCCATCCCCCATCTCTGTGTCTCTCTCTAAAAATAAAAAAAATTTAAAAAAACTTAAAAAATTTTTTTTTAAATTTATTTATTTGCAAGCAGAGAGAAAGAATGGGCATGCCAGGACCTCTAGCCACTGCAAACAAACACTAGATGCATGTGCCACTCTGTGCATCTGGCTCTATGTGAGTACTGGGAATAGAACTTGGGGTTGTTAGGCTTTGTAGGCAAGTGCCTCAACTGCTGAGCTGTCTCTTCAGTCCTGATGGTACCATTCTGAATGGAGTAAGATGGAATCTCAAAGTAGTTTTAGTTTGTATTTCCCTGATAGCTAAGGATGTTGAATGCTTTAAAAAAATTATTCACCATTTGTATCAATTTCTCCAATTTTGTGCAATTCCATAGCCCATTTTTATTGGGTTGTTTGATTTCTTATTTTTAAACTTTTGAGTTTTTGTTTATTCTAGATATCAATCCTCTGCCAGACATATAGCTGGTGAAGAATTTCTTGCACTTTGTAGGCTGCTTCTTCACTCATTTGACAGTTTCTTTGGCTTTTACAGAAATAGTATTTTTTTGCATGTGTGTATGCAGATGTGTTTTGTATGAATAACAGAGGAGAATGTTCTGTGTCCTTTATCACTCATCCACTTGTTTCCTTGACACTGAGTTTCTTAGTAAACCCAGAGCTGTCATTATTTGGTTAGGCTGGTTTTCCAATGAGTCCCAGTGATTCTCTGGTCTCTGATCCCCACAGGACTGTGATTATAGCCATGGGAGGCCATGCACAGCTGTTTATGTGCATAGTAGGGAATCAAACTCAGGGACTAGGCTCTCTCCATTGTGTAGCAGTGCTCACAGGGCCACCTGTCCAGCACAAAAGGTATAATTTCATGAGGTTCTATGTGTCAACTTACCTTATTTCCTGAGCAGCCACAGTCCATTGCAGAAAGTCCTTAGCTATTCCTCCATTTTGAAGTCTACTTTTTCCTCTCACTGTGTCAGAGTTTGAAGTGTTACATTAAGATCATTCATATAATTGAGGTTGAATTTTGTGAAGGGTGAGAGAGAAGGATCTCAGTTCGTTCTTGTGGATATCCAGTTTTTCCAGCACCATTGTTAGAGAATGTCTTTTCTACAATATGTATTTTTTGGCTATATGTATGAGAAACAGGTAGGTGTAGCTGCATGGGTTTTTGTCTGGATTTTCTATTCTGTTCCATTGGTATATATGTGTCTCTCTTGGGGCGGGGGTAGCAGTAACATACTTTTTTGTTTCTGTGGTACTGTTGTAAGATGAAATCAGGTTTGATGATATTTCTCATCATCCCCTTTCTAGCATTGCTTGGATACCCAAGGTCCTTTGTACTTCCAAATGAATTTTAAGAATTTTTTCCCTTTTTCTGTGAAGAATGTCATTGTAATGTTGAAAGGGGTTCCATTGGATCTGTAAATTGCTTTTAGTAAGATAGCCATCTTACACTATTCTTCTAACCCATGAGCATGGCAAGTCTTTCCGTTTTCCAAGTGTCTTTGATTTCTCACTTGAGTATTTTAAAGTTTACTCTCTCTCTCTGCCATTTCAGTGACTCAGTTTCCTGTAATATTTTTGGTGCATTGGCCAGGAACCCCCCCCCCCCGCCATTGTGCCCTGTGACCAGAGACAAGGCTGTCCCTTTGAGCCACCATTGCTGCAAGACTCGGTTGTGGGCCAGGACTAACCTAAGGACAACTGGAAGGTGCCAGTAGGCCTTTGGGATCCATATTCTGTGGGCTGTGGCCTGTGCTATCAGACTGTGCTCCACCCGATGGACCTGAAAAGGAAAGTGGGAAAGGCATCTGGGACTCCAGGAATCCGGTAAGACATCCCAGGGTACTTTGTTAGACCCACCAAGCTGGAAGAGAGATTGATCACCTCTCTGCAGTCATTGTGCTGCTCAGTTAGGTCACCTCAGGGGGAGTTGCTGTCTGGACTGTATGAAAAGTACACTTGGTATGAATGTGTCTGTTTGTGTGTGTGTACACACATATGTGGCTCACAGCCCTGAGGCTGCAGAGTGATTTCTGTCCTGAGCAGTATATGGCCAGGAAGTTTTTGACTTTGTCTGTTCTGCAACACCAACACAGTTGGAAATTCATCATGGAGTGGGGGAAGTCCACTGTTCTAGACTGCATGATAAAGAAAAATAACCATACTTCAGAAAGGGATAATCAGGAGATTATGACACTAAGATAACACCAGGGACACCAGTTAAAGATCCTTTGTGAATTAGGATGACCAGCTTTCAATGGTAAATGGCTCTAGAAGGAACTATGAATGTAAAGATTATAGACAGGGAACATACAAGTTTCTCCTACTCTTAAAAAATGTTGTAGGGCTAAAGAGATGGCTTAGCGGTTAAGGTGTATGCCTGCAAAGCCTAAGGACCCCAGTTTGATTCTCCAGGTCCCATGTAAGCCAGATGCACAAGGGGGCACACGCATCTGGAGTTCATTTGCAGTGGCTAGATGCCCTGGCACACCCATTCTCTCTCTCCCTCCCTCTCTCTTTCTTTCCTTGTCTCTAAAAAAATAAATAAAAAGAAAATCTTTTTAAAAATAGTAAAACAGTAATGTTAGGGAGCTGCCCTCAAGCCTTGAGAAAAATTCAAAACTTTCCCTGAAATATAGGGGGCGAAAAAAACAGCTCAGCTGGAGTCAGACCAGAAAGGCCAGAGGCCACTCACCCCAACACATACCTGCCTTCAAATACACTCTCCACAAAGGACTGGCTGGTCAGGCCTGGGAATGGCTCGGCCAGGGTGGAGACAGTGCTGTTGGGGCTACTGAAAAATTCCACCACTCCGTGGCTTGATACTGGGAAAGGGGTTGAATGATGGAAGGAGGCAAACTAAGATTGAAGTCTATCTGCAAGTTTATGCAAAGACTTCTGAGCTTAATGTGGATGAAATACTTAGGCCAGATCTGAGAGGGTTCACATACTAAAATTGCTTCTGGCTCTATGCTAATGCTAGAAGTTCTAGCCTTTGTTCTTCCATGGCTTTGAGCTCTGAAAGAAATGTTACATCTATCTCAAAAAGTTTGTTTTGTATCCTTTGCTCTGTACAAACTGACAAAGGAAACTGGAGATGACCTGGCCACAGTACAGATCTCCTTAAGGTTTATGCTGTCCTACTGTGCGCCCCAGGGGCAGGGGTCAATCAGAAATAGTTGAGCTCTGAGACCAATGCCAGGTAGATGCTAGAAACCTGGGGGGAACTCATCTGTCTTGCTCTTACATGCTGAGGCTAGGGCAGCTCTCCAGAGCAAGGACGAAAGTGGGCGACTGCAAGGTGTCACTTGGTGCTTTCTCTCAAGGGCTTAAGTTACACTTATGGCAAGATGGCCCTGAAAGTTGGAGGGGAAGCCTGACACATAGGTCTAATTGTTGGACAGGGAGGCCAAGGCACAGATCTCCCTGGGTTTATGCTGCCTCCAGGGAAATCCCTGCTGGCTCTGCTTTCTTGGTTTCCTATCTTGGGGGGGAGCCTGCAGGCATGGGGAATCTCAAGGTCCTGCCCCAGGATGAAGATGGGTGAGTCCCAAGTTGCTATAGAGAGATGGGGATTTATGAGAAATTTGTGGTAACCTTTCAAAAGTTTACTTTATCTGTGGTTCTATGAAAATGCTAACAGGAAACACCCTAACAATTTATGCTTAGATTTAGAAGTACTCAATACTGAGTTTGTCAGAAATTTTCTAAAATTTCTAATAATGTTCTAACTTGCTTTCATATTTTTAAAAATGTATCAGAAACTTAGAAGGAAAAAGGTTCCAAAAGCAACAAATGATAAAATTTGTATGTGTACACTGGATAAATATAAATTAAGTGTCTGGTCTACTCTTATAAAAAGTTATCTCAAAGAGCTTCTTAATGACATTAAAAAAAAACGTAAGTGGTTATGTTTAAAAGCCTTATGTTAAAGAGTATTCTGAGACATTGTCTCTCCCACAGAGACATTCATAACGTCACTAAGGAGAGCCCTCAATGGAATAGGGATAAGGAAACAATTATAAGGTAACAGAAGGGAATGGGACCAAATGTGATTTGTTTATACAGTAAAAATGGTTTGGGGGCTGGAGAGATGGCTTAGTGGTTAAGGCGCTAGCTCGTACACTAACTCATGACTTCGTCTGCCTTTGCCTGGCCCTGATTAGTCAGCCACTGTTTGCTTGTCTTCCCAGAATGCTCAGAGGTTGACCTAAAACCAAATATTAAGAAAGGAGCATTCTTCTCAGAGCAACACATATTTGGCACATTCCCAAGAAAAATAATAAATACTCTCATTTGGAGGTATAAAAAAGATGTTGCCTAATCAAAGCAAATTAACCTCTTTAAGTGACCTCAATAAACATTGAAGGAAGTTTACTTTCAAAAGTCTTCCCTGGTGCAAATCAGATGATTTTTCATGTGTTTACTTGTTCAAAAATAAAAACAAACCCTGGGGCAAAGAAAATATGTACATGCACAGAATCAGAATACCTAAAATTAACCAGAGAGACTACTTCAGATAAATCAATTTTGTCTTTTTGGAAGAAATCTTAAATAATAAAAAAAAAATAGAACCAAACACATACAGACTTGGGTGTGGATATGGGCAAATATAGAAAAGAGCCCCAGAATTGAAGCAATGTTGTCCCTAATCCTACAGAATAATTGGCATGCTGCTGTAGCTGAAGAAAAATCTGTGGTCACACAGCTAGAAATCTGTAAGCTGCAAGGTTGCATCTTCAAGTGTTTCATCCCTGCCTCAGATCAAGGTATCTACTCTCCTCCTGTCTCCCGGGAGGAGCTGGGATGGTCACCTTACAGAGAAGATGTACAGGTAAATGGCCAAGGGACCAATGCCCAGGTCAGGTTTTGTTTACAAAATGTGCTTCTGCTAAATGCTCTTCTTAGAACAAGCCCCTGACCAGAGAAAAGCTTTTGGAAACGACAACATGATTACTGTTCCTCTGTACTGGTTTTCCAGCAAGGACGAATATGTGATTATGTAATAAGTCATGTCTCTTTGCACCCAAAGAACTGACCTATAATGACAAATGTGCAACATAGTAAACAGATTCCATTTAGCCTGCAATACATACTCGTTTTCTCAGGACAGAGTTGCTTTGCTACCAGTAGCCCTTTCTGCCTTGGTTCTGGCTGGCAAACCCATTTACATTTGGATCCTGTGTAATAATGCAGAGCCGCTCTGGGTTTTTCAAAATACAAAATAAATTGATCTGCCCTCTTACTGCTTTGCTACTATGATTCTAGAGGTCATAGATAATTATTTAAGCCCAATTCCATAATGCACGTTTCTTTTTGAGAAAATCCAGAGAAAACACTTCTGTGACAGCATCACTCTACTCAGCATCTGCCAACTCCAAGGAAGGCTTCCCTTTGTTTTCTTAATCATGATACACACCCTGGTAAGGATACCTGGCTTCTATTTAAATGGATATGCAATGTCCAGTGGCTCTCACTAAAGCTACTCTAGGAACCTTGGCTCTATCTGCTATTGAGGTTTCGCCCTTTCCCACAAAGCACGTGGGGAGGTTGGTTGTGTCATGCTGGGAAGAGGGTCATTGATGTCCATTAAGTTACCTGGCAGTCATTTGTCTGCTGAGGCCAAAGATCATCATCAGTGGAAATAATTTGATGAGAAGGTTACACCACTGTCAGCACACATTGAGTTTGGAGAGGCTTAGGAAAGATAAAGATAGCAGTGGCTGCTGCTCTGAGCATCTTACACCTATGGTTGTGTTGCAGCTACCGGCAGAATGACCAATAGGTGTGTTAAGAGTTTGTTCATACACAAGTCTACATTTCTAAAATTGAAGAAGATGTAGACGAAAAGCCACTTTCCCCCCAGTCCTTCCCCAGTTGCTGAAGTCCCCTCATTTGAAACAAAAGCTGCTATTCATAGTATAAGTATACAGGTGTCTGAACAGTGTGCCTTGTTTATATAAGTGATAACTTGTTATACTCACTTCCCTGTGCTTTTTACATCAAAAATTTTAAAGGCAGTATATGAGAATTAGGCCATCATACATTTTTTAATGTTAAAAACCTGAAAAGTTGGGGCTAGGAGAAATGGCTCAGTGGATAAAATACAAGTGTGAGGACATGAGTTTAGACCTTACCATCTTTCTTCTTTATTGGAAGGAGAAGCTTACATGTGATATTGAAGGTCACTCATAAATGCTGAGTTGCATTGTGGTCATCTGTGATCTAGCATTTGTGAGGTAGAGACAGGATCCCTAGGACAAGATAGCTAGCTACACTAGCTTAGTCAGTAAGCTCTAGGCTCAAATAAGAGACCCTGACTTGTGAAGAGGGATTGAGGAAGATACCCTGCACACACATGCACATACAAATGAAAACCTGGAAATTGTGAAAAATAGATATACAGAGCAGTCCTCTACAGATAAGTTATAAGTAAAGTGTGGGGCTTCCTAGTGCAGCAGCCTTTCTAACTCAAGAAAGGGAGGTGGCGGAGGAGGACACGTGAACCCATGTGTCCCTGGTAGTCTCTTCCTAACTGTCTCATCTCTCCTTTTTCCTGACAATCCTCTCTGTTTTTTTTCTAGACCATCCTCATCTCCTTTCCCCCTTTTTTCTAGTCAGTCATTCAATTCTTTGCTTCCACTCTACACCCATCCCTTCTATCAGTACTTATTCTTTGGATTCCCTGACTTCTGCCCTTTCTTGCCTTTAATGTCTGTCTTCTTTTTGGAAGGAGAAGCTTCCATGTGACATTGCAGGTCATACATAAGATGGAAAAGGCCATAAAAGGCTGGGACTTGATGAAACCAAGCTCCTGGAGGTATACAAGGAAAAGCCCAGGCCTTGGAAGGGCTGAGTTCCTTCCACCTTTGCCTGCTCAGGTGTGAAGAGGGTGCTTGCAGTCAGCATTCAACCAGAGAAGCGGAACCAGTAAGAGATACAGACAACGCATAGGTGGGTGGATGAATGACTGGTATTGAGGACTTATGGAGGTTGGCTATACAAGTCTAGTATTTTACCCTTGGAGAAGACAAGCTGGAAGCCATGTATCCAAGCTATCGTCCACAGGCAGTATTCCTGTTTCTCGTAAGGTCTCAAATGATAAAATCAAACCCACATAGGATAATCTCCCTAATTTAAAGTCATTTGATGTGGGACTTTATTTACATCTGCAAAACCCCTTCACACAACATCTGGACTTATCTCACCAGAAGCATGAGAGTGCAACAAGATGGCCATTTCCTTTCCACCCATATCTCTCAAGAACATATGTCCTATAGTCTGTCTTGCCCAGAAACCTACTAAAAGAGAAATTCTGAGGACCATGTTTAACCCAAGAAAATTGAGACTATACACAGGGTATCACAAATTATTGATGGGACAGGCATTTTTCCAGGTTGAGCCCAGCCTAGAGGCACTTGATGTTTATTGGAGAAGCAGTGGTCCTTTGTTAGCTGTTTTTGAGGAACGATATGAGTAAAAGTAGAACATTCTAATATGTCCTCTAGTTGTCTTCTCAGAACTGCCAGCCAATTCACTGGAGCATTTCTGGGAGCAGTTATTAAAGGGGAAGATGCTCTGTCTAGACTTCAGTGTAAGTCACAGTGGGACATTGCAGGAATCACTCTGCTACTTTATGTGCCACATGAGCACTGTCCTGCTCCACCCTCTGTGTCCTGCACCCACACCCGGCTCTTGACCCTGGAACTGACGTTGGATGATGTGCTAGTTTGAATGTTTAGCCACATAGACTCAGTCATTTTTGATGAAATTTCCTACTTGAGTCCCTAGTTGGGGGCAGATCTTCATTCCAGCCTGAAGGTGTGTGCAGAGCAGTTTGAGTTCTGCTGGTTCATGTTTACTGGTGTTGGTGTTTGCTTAGTGCAGTTTCTTCTCTGCTTGTATGTAAGCAGCAGTTTCTGCCAGTGATGGAATTTCCCCTAGATCTATAAACCTGAAATAAACCCCTTCCTCGCATAAACTGTGTCTTGCTGGATGTCCATCACGGCAATGTGGCGCTGACTATAACAGATGGGATCAGAAGTGCTTCCTCAGTCCTCTCTGGTTTCTCTTTGGGTGTGGTCAGTGTGCACTACCATGAGGAGGTAGACAGCAGAAGAGGGAAGAGGCATTTCATTCCCCCACAAGTTTAACTACTGGATGTAACCATTGACTGGGAAAAATACTTGTGTTAAGGCAGGCTTTTGTTCACCATTGTTTTTCAAGCCACACAAGCTTTGTTTCAGGCTTTGTTGTTTGCATGTCCCTTTCATTATGAGTCATTGTAAAATCATCTTGCCACAGGTTTGATTATAATGTCTGATTGCTATAAAAGTTCTTACTTTCCATTTCTGTGTTTGTCTCATTGTGGATTGGAGCCAGTTCAAGGATCACTTTAGTGGAGTCCTTTTCCATGTATGTGTCTCTGTCCTTGGATTCCAGTAATCTCAGCTGTGATGTCCCCTCTCATTTCTATATTGTCTTCTATGGTCAGTCTATGTTTTTACACATAAAGCCTTTGAAATCATTCTCAGACCATCATATTATGTGTAATTATGTTACACATAATTATGTATTCTTGTAACTGATACAATGCTCCTAAAAATGTGAAATTATTTTTACCACCATTAGTACTAAATGACTTGTAGTGCGGGTTGTGTGTTACTAATTTGAAAGTCTAAAATTCTAACACTTTTAGTCCCAAACAATTTAGATAAGAGATGCTTAACCTGAATACCTCATAAATGATCCAGATACACTGGACCATTAGTACCCAAATGACTGCAGATCTCTAGATTTGTATTTCAACTTTTTATCCAATATTTAACCTATAGGTCATTAAAGTTGTGCTATTTTCTTATATGCAGCTATCAATCATTGAGTTATTTGTGTTTCCTAGAACAACTAATAACAATCATAAACTCTGGATAGCTAAGACCATACACTAAATCAAGAGGATCTCTTAGTTTGAGGGTGATTGGACCTGACTAGGTATATCACAAAGTAAGGCAATTACAGTTGTAATGTAATATTTTATAGGATAGTGGTTGAAAGAGGTTCTCTCTGGGATGTTAGTTTTGAGATTCTCCTCTACTAGCCAGATAGAGGAAACCATATGCTATTAGAATGAGATACAAGGATTCTGGAATCAAGATCAGGAGAAGAGGAAAGAGAATATAGAGGGAAGAAGGAAGAGCAAGAATATGAAGAACCACTGTTCTGTCCCCTGTAACCAGAGTTCTGCTTCACATATTGTAACTAAGGAAAGGCTGCATCAATAGATTTAGAGCACACCATTAGAAACCAACTAATTGGCCGAACTTGTCCAACTGCCCCTGTTGATGGTCTCTGCATTATTATTTAAGAACTACTAAGAAACTAAAAATGAAGAAAACCCTGTAGGAAGAAAAACCAAAGAACACATGTGTACCTGGATTCTCCCAATTCCTGCCCTCTGAGCTGGTTCTGTGGTGCCTCAGTAGGGCACCTTACTTCTGCCTCTACCCCCTTCCCCTTCCTCTGAAACTGCCTACTGAGAACAAGACCTGCCCCCTCATCTTTTAATATCCACTCAAAGATGAAGGCTTATGTTAAAATTATCTTTCATCAAAGTAAGTTTTGAATCAATGGCTCAAGAGTCTTTAAATCATCTTTTTTTTGTTTTTTGTTTTGTTTTGTTTTGTTTTGTTTTTCAAGGCAGGGTCTCACTCTGGCCCAGGCTGACCTGGAATTAACTCTGTCATCTCACGGTGGCCTAGAACTCATAACAGTCCTCCTACCTCTGCCTCCTGAGTGCTGGGATTAAAAACATGCACCACCATGCCTGGCTAAATCATCTTAATAAGAAGGGATGGTGGACTGTTTGGGGCCTACGAGCACCAGGCTGATGAGGGTAGTGTATGTGTTTTGGGGCCTGTGCATTCTGGGCAAGAGCATGTTAGGGGACTGCTCTCTCTGGGCTGGTGAGGGGCAAGGCATGTTTGGGGCCTGTGCGCTGAATATGTGTCAATTTTGTGGACCTGAGCTCCAGCTTGGTCCATGTAGCCCGGTGCCCTGCACCTGCTCCCTGACTCACCCACTGCTGTTACCTGCCTACCAGTGTCCCCTTGATACATCTCTCCTGTACCATATGGGGAGCACAGGGATATCTGGCAACCACGCACCAGAGGGTAACAGTAAGTACTCTACAACCTAATCAGCTGGGTATAGTAGGGGAGCAGGTACAAGTGCTATGGCCCCACAGGCAAGACACTACTGTGATAGTGGGTGAAGAGATTCCAGACTTCCAGCCACAGCTCTCCTATCAGCCATCAGTCCAGAGCTGCAGGTGTGCTTACAACCCCTACAACCTGTGATTCTGTGGATACAACACCACACCACTCTAATCCAAGTCATACCCTAAATAGAACACTCACTGAATGTCCTACAAGGGCAAATACTAGCTTCCTCCTTAACAAAACAGACTTTTACTCCAAGATGGATAGACACCCAGCACAAAAAATAGTAAAAGGCAAAAAAGATTTATACGGTCTGCAACAGAAAAAAAATAACACAAGACTACCGAGATCTCTACTAAGGCTGCCTAGTCCCACAGTGGAAGTCTCCACATGAAACAGGAGACAACAGAAATTGAATCCCAAAATGAAAGTACAGTAAGCTTACTTACCCTGACCAGGCAAATTGCTAAACTGGAAGCAAATCATCAAGCCAATAATGACATAATGAAATTGAGTGGAATCACATAGTTTTCATCACTAGGCTTAACTGAAGAAAACCAGAGAGCTCAAAAGGGAGATAAATGAATTGAAGGTGAACCAAAAAATAGAGGATCTCAATAACCAGCTGATTAAGCTTAATGAAGAAATTATTAAATGCAAGAATGAATTCCAAGAAGCATCAAGAAAATCAAACCAGGACCTGAAGTTGAATCTCAACAAAGGGATGGATTCAATACAGGAAAATGCAACAGAAAATGATCAACTAGAACTTGTAAAAGCCTCCCTACAATTGCTTACTAACAGAGTTAATTAGGACAGAACATCAGATCTGGAAGACAAGACAGAAGAAATGGTTTGGGAGTCCAGAAACTTTGATAAGTTCAAAAAATCCTGTGAACAAAATATGAAATTGTGGGATAGCCTAAAATGACCAAACATCCAGATCTTCCCAAAAGGGGAAGAAATTCAGGCCAAAGGCATGGAGAACATACTCAACAAAATTATTGAAGAAAACTTTCTCAAAAGAGAGACCCATCCAGATATAAGAAGCTATGGGACACCAAGCAGACTGGATCAAGGAAGAAACTCTCCAAGAAAACAAAGAGAGCTAAGAGGCAAGAGAGAAACAACTCTTTACATACAAAGGTAATCTCATCAGAATTACCTAGGATTTTCCAATGGAAACCCTGAAAGCCAGAGGGCTTAGAATGAAGCACTTCAAAATCTAAAAAACTCTGGCTTCCAACCCAAACTACTGTACCCAGCAAAAGTTTCCCTAATAATAGATGGTGAAAGGAAAACCATCCATGATAAAAGCCAGTTCTATGATTATGTGAACTGTGGTGGTTTGATTTAGGTGTCCCCTATAAACTTAGGTATTCTGAATACTAGTCTCCCCAGCTGATGGCAAATGGAAATTAAAGCTTCCTGGAGGCCTTATATCATTGGGGGCAGGCTTATGGGTGTTATAGCTGGGTTCCCCATGCCAGTGTTTGGCACATTCTCCTATTGCTATTGTCCACCTGATGTTGTGAAGGGGGTGGTGTCCACCCTCTGCTCATGCCATCATTTTCCCGTGCCATCATGGAGCTTCCCCTCTAGTCTGTAAGCCAAAGTAAACCTTTTTTCCCACAAGCTGCTCTTGGTCAGGTGATTTCTCCCAGGATTGTGAACCTGACTGCAGCATGAACATAAAGCCAAACCTACAGAGAATACTCCAGGGAAACTCTACAAAGAAGAGTCAAACAACCAATCAAGAGCGAGCAAGAAGAATAGCACAATAACAAAAACTAAAACAGGTTCAAAAAAGTACAAAACCCAAGACAGCACCAAACCCTATAAAGCACCCCATCATGGCAGGGATTAAATTGAACCTCACAGTTATATCCTTAAAAATTAACACTCTTAACTCCCCCAACAAGAGATACAAGTTAACAGGATGGATTAGAAAAATGGATCCCTTCGATCTGCTATCTTCTAGAAACCCACGTAACCACTAAGGATAGACACTTCCTCAGAGGGAAAGGAAATGATCTTCCAAGCAAAGAAAGAAAAAACAAGTGTGGCTATACTATTAAGAAAAAATAGACTTCAGACTAATAGTAGTCACAAAGGACAAAGAGCAACACTTTTTTCTCCTCAAGGGAATGATCCAACAGAGGACATCACAATCATAAATCTATATGCACCAAACACGGGCACCACAATTTATAAAGCAAAACCTACTTGACAACAAATCAGAAATAAGTTCCAGTACCATCATCAATAGTCAGATCAAGCAGAAAATACAGGGAAATAATAGAGCTTAACACCACCATAGATCAAATAGAACTATCAGACATCTATGGAACATTACATTCTAATTTTACAGAATACCTGTTCTCAGCAACCTATGGAACCTCTCCAAAATAGATCGTATATGAGGGCATAAAAGCTGTCTCCATAAGTTCAGGAAAATTTGATGTAACTTCCTGCACTATATCAGATCACAATGTTTTAAAGCTTGTTTTAACAAGTGAAACAGCAGAAATTACACCATCTCCTGTAGACTGGACAACACGCTATTAAACAATAAATGGGCCATGGAAGAAATCAAAAGAATTGCGAAATTTCTATAAGTGAATGATAATTAAAATAAAACATGCCAAAACCTCAAGACATAATGAATGCAGTCCTAAAGGGAAAATTCCTAGCACTGAAAGCCTTTATAACAAAGACAGCTCAAATTAACAACCTAATGATTCAACTAAAGGTGTTGGAAAAACAAGAACAAGCCAACTCTAAGAGTTCCAGACAAAGAAATAATTAAGATCATAGCTGAAATTAATGAATTGGGAACTAAGAAAACCATTAAGAAAATTGATGAAACCAAGAGCTGGTTTGAAAAATAAACAATATTGGTAAACCCATGGCCAATATGATCAAATGGGAAAAAAGGGAAGGCTCAAATTAGAAATGAAAAGGGAGAGGTCACAACAGACACCAAGAAAGTTAGAAGAATCATCAGGATGTATTTCCAAAACCTCTATTCCACAAAATCAGAAAACCTGGAAGAAATGGATAAATTCTGAGACACCACCTACCAAAACTAAATTCAGAGGAATAAATCTCCTAAACAAACCTTTTACATCCATTGAGATTGAAATTGTAATCAAAAACCTCCCCAAAAGGCAATAATAAATCCAAGACCTGATGGATTCTCAGCTGAATACTACCAACCTTCATTGAGGAAGTGAAACCACTTTTCTCAAGCTTTTTCACGTAATTGGAGATCAGAGAGTGCCTCCCAATTTCTTCTATGAAGCTAGCATCGCCCTAATTCCAAAACCACACAGAGATACACCAAGAAAAAAAACTATAGACCTGCATCTCTTTTGAACTTAGATGCAAAAATCATGAACAAAATCCTCACAAAACAGCCAGGCGTGGTGGCGCATGCCTTTAATCCCAGCACTTGGGAGGCAGAGGTAGGAGTTTGAGGCCACACTGAGACTACATAGTTTATTTCCAGGTCAGCCCAGGCCAGAGTGAGACCCTACCTCAAAAAAAAAAAAAAAAAAAAGAAGTCCTCACAAAACAAATTCAATGACACATCAAAAGTATCATTACACCTCAATCAAGCAGGCTTCATCTCAGGGATGCAAGGATGGTTCAATGTATGGAAAGTAACTAATGTAATACACCACATAAATAATCTTAAAAGAACCATATGACCATTTCAATTGATGCGGAGAAGGCCTTTGACAAAATACACCACTTCGTGATCCAAACACTGGAGAGAATAGTAATGGAGGATTTATATCTCAACATAATAAAGGCTATATACAAAGCACCTAAAGCCCAAATAATACTTAATTGGGAAAGACTCAAGAAGTTCCCATCGAGATCTGGAACAAGACAGGTACACACTCTCACCACTGCTCTTCAACATAGTATTAGAAATCCTAGCCCAAGCAATATGACAGGTGAAAGATATAAAAGGGATACAAATTGGAAAGGAAGTCAAAATAGCCCTATTTACAGATGACATCCTATTCATAAGTGACCTGAAAGACTCTATCATAAAACTTTTAAAAGTGATAAATTCCTTCAGGTAAGTGGCAGGATACAAAATCAACACAAAAAGAATCAGTAGCTTTCCTATATGCAAAAGACAAAAGTACACAAAAAGAAGTCAGGCTGTCCTGTTTTCAATAACTATATGAAAAACAAATACCTTGGAATAATACTAACCAAGGATAGAAAAACATTGAAAACAAACAAGAAACAACTAAAAGAAATTGAGGATATGAGAAGATGAAAGGACCTTCCATGCTCCTGGATAGGTAGAATTAATATTATGAAAATGACAATCCTTCCAAAAGCAATATAAATATTCAATGCAATTCCAGTAAAGCTCCCAGCATCATTCTTCACAGAGATAGAAAAAAATCTCAAAATTCATATGGAATGGCAGAAGGTCCTGGATATACAAAAATATCCTCAGCAAAAGAAAGACCTCTGGAGGTATCACCATACCCAATATAAAGACATATTACAAAGCCATAGTAACAAAAACAGCATATATAGACCAGTAGAACAGAACTGAAGACCCAGCCCTTAGTTCAAGCAACTACAGCTACTTGATTTTGACAAAGGAGCCAATAACATACACCGGAGGAAAAAATGGCATCTTCAAAAACTGGTGCTGGTCAAATTGAATAACCACATGTAGAAAAATTGAACTAGAACCTATCTTCTCACCATGCACAAAAATCATCTCCGAATGGATTAAAAACCTCAATCTAAGACCTGAAACTCTCAGACTACTGGATGAAAAAATAGGGTCACTCTCCACAATATATGTTTGGGGAAAGACTTCCCAAACAATACTCCCGTAGCCCAGGAAATTAATCACTCAACCAGTGCGATCTCATGAAGCTAACAAGCTTTTATACAGACAAACATATCATAAACCGAGCCAACAGACTACCCACAGAATGGGAGAAATCTTTGCCAAATAAACCACTGACAGAAGTGTAATATCCAGAATCTGCAGAGCTCAATACACTATGCAATTTAAAAAAACAAACAATCCACTCAAAAAATGGGGCAGATGGGCTGGAGAGATGGCTTAGCGGTTAAGGTGCCTGCCTGCTAAGCCTAAGAACCCGATTCCAATCTCCAGGTCCCACGTTTAGCCAGATGCAAAGTGATGCAAGGGCACAATGCTGTACTTGACCACAAGGGGGCGCACACATCTGGATTTCGTTCACAGCAGCTGAGAGACTGCTGGCGCACCCATCTCTATCTCCCTCTCTCTGTCTGTCTCTGTGTCTCTCTCCAAAATTAAATAAAATTTTTTAAAAAATTTTAAAATGGGGCAGATAACTCAGTAAGAAATTCTCAAAGGAAGAAAAATGGCTAATACTCACCTAAGAAAATTTTCATTATGCTTAACCATCAGGGAGATGTAAACTAAAACAACTATGAGATCCCATCATACTCCAGAAAGGATGGCAATCATCAAAAAAAATCAAATGTTGGTGAGGACGAAGGGAAAGAGGAACCTTTATTTACTGCTGGGGGGAATGCAAACTTGTACAAGCACTATGGAAATCATACGGAGACTCCTGAAAAAAATAGAGCTACCAACTGACCTAGCCATTCCTCTACTGGGCCTCTATACTAAAGGCTCCAGTCTTGACTCTAAAGATATTTGCTTAACCATGTTTATAGCTGCCCACTTCAGAATCACTAAGAACTGGAATCAACCCAGGTGCATATCATCTGACAAATTGATAATGAGGATGTGATGTATATACACAATGGAATTCTACTCAGCAGTAAGGAAAACTGATACAATGATATTTATGGGAAAATGGATGGACTTGGAACATATATTAAGTGAACTCTCACAAGCACAGAGAGACAGATGCTGCATGTTGTCCTTCATCTGTGGTTCCTAAACTTAAACAACTTGAATTGTTGGCATACCTGACAAGCAACTTGAGGATCAGATAAGAGGGATGGGTTTTGGGGTGGGAATCAGGAGGGCAGAGAGGAGATATGTATAAAACCAAATCCAAAATGAGTTGGTACCATATAAACCTTCCTTCTGAATAGCAGACTAAAACTTATTACCCTCAATAGGAACATGGAGGAATCATCTGGTAAGAAGGGTCTTGCAGAAGGTTGCATGGAGCTTAACCCTAAAATATTTGGCCCTGGTTTGTAACTCCTAGTACCAGAAATAGGTTACAACCCACAGTGAGCTTTTGATCAGACCTATGGGGTCCCAAAACAAGACAGATTATTGTCAAAGCAGTTGATTACCTACCTGAGGGGAAAGGTAAGATCCTATTGCTGAACGCAACACATGCTGCTGACAGAACATTGAGTGATCCAGCTGAATCTGGAAGGAAGTCAGCTCCTAGATGGTTAGCTGATATGAGCTGCTGGGCAAAAATGACCAACAATGCTGTGAGCAAGCGGGACCCTGCTATATCAAATAACCATTCTGACAAAATGTACACACCTTTGCAATAGTGGGACACACCCTGTGTGGGCAAGCAATGGCTTTCTGATTGGCTAAGAGATCCGATCAGTTGAAAGGAACCCATAGCTGGAACTGGGAACCAAGTTACAATCCTATGGAGACCAAGATTATGGGACACCAATGCGAAACTCCCACTAGTTTTTGGCCAAAAGTGAGGCTACACTCATCAAAATCTCTCTAACAATGCTGACACCCATTGAAGAATCTGATCTTTTTCAGAAGGCAGCAATAACCCAGAGCAACCCAAATCTATCAATCAGATAAGGATTGCTGACTCCATGTCAGCAGGTGAACCACCCTAGCACTGTAGCTAGCGCCCCGGTGAAAACACAGAGGAATTTGTGAGATGAGCAAGAGTGTGTCTTCCTTGGTGAGCCTGACAACCTAAGCCAGGATATGGAGACAGATACTCAAAACTCACCAATGCAGGAATCCAGAAGCTGCTGAGAACTCAACACTACACCCACCAAGGCTCAGGGAATTTTGCAGAAGAGGGCTCGAAAAGAATGGAGGCATTGCCTCACCACCACAATGATTGCTGTTCTCACTACCCAGAACCCACAGCCCCATGGTGAATACCAGCAATCCCACTAAGGAGGCCCTCAGTGCAGTGGGGGCAAAGAGGAGGGAAATGATGCACTAACAGATGATATATACACCCAAAGTTTCAACTTAAAAAAGGAAAAAGAAGAGGGACCTTCGCTTGAAAGGCGTGTTTGCTTCAGCCTTTGAAGGCAAGGAACTTGGAATGAATGCACACAAGGCTCTGAGACAGTGAAGCTCCTCCTGACTTTCAGTGGAGAGCTGTTGCCAGGTTGAGCTTGTCTTCTCAGAATCTTCCTGTCATAACTCATGAGCAGAAGAAAACTATACATGAAATAGACATGCTTGTTTTTCTGAGGAGCTGCTCTTGCTCACGAGTGAGTGACCTTAAAGGCAAAAAGATCAAAAGTTTTCCAAGGGGAAATGTTGATTCTGCACATCTTTGTGTTTTGAAGCAGCTAAGGTTGTTGATTGGAAGCAGCAGATGTGCATTGCAGCAAAGATGTTTCCAGTGCAGTTGTGCTGTGTTCTCATCTAATGCTTTACTCCCCCTAGTGGATTCTTACAAAGCACAGGACATCCCCCGTATGTATAGAGGAAAAATTTACTTAAAATGTATTAAAAGCTGGGCATCTGGGGGGTGTAACGCCTGCTGGTGACTGGCTAAATGCATATGTTATGCTCATCAAACTTTTCTTAACGTTCATATGCATATATTAATGCTACTCTCACTTTTGATTAGAGAAATTTCTCTTTTCAGATGGTGGTAACCTCTGGGATGAGTCCCATACCTCTGGGATGGTAACCTCTGGGATGAGCATTCACCATAGTGCTGAGAAGAAGTGACAGAGAGGCTGGAGAGATGGCTTAGCGGTTAAGGCATTTATTTGCAAAGCCAAAGGACCCAGGTTAGATTCCCCAGGACCCATGTTAGCCAAATGCACACATGTGGAGTTCACTTGCAGTGGCTGGCACGCCCATTCTCTCTCTCTCCCTTTTCTCTGTCAAATAAATAAATATAAATAAAAAGGAGTGACAGAGGAGTGTTCAGCACTGAAACATCTCTAACACACCTTCCAAGGCTCAGGGTCCATTGCAGAAGAGGTGGCGGAAAGAATGTAACAGCCAAAGGAAGGATAGGACTCCTTACAATGCACTCTTCCAGACACAAAATGGCCTAGATATCCATGACCTCACCGTGCCTGACTACCTACACAAGACCCTCATAATAGTAAAAGGTGATGACATCAAAATAAAAGAGACTAATTGAAAGGGGGAAAGGATATGATGGAGAGTGGAATTGAGAAGGAGAAAGTGGGGGGAGGGAATTATGGTTTATTATCTATAATTATGGAAGTTGTCAATAATAAAAAAATTTTAAACCCAGGCATGGTGACACATACCTTTAATTCCCACACTTAGGAAGCAGAGATAGGAGGATTGCTGTGCGTTTGAGGCCAGCTTGGGACTACAAAGTTCTAGATCATCCTGGGCTAGAGTGAGACCCTATCTTGACTCCCCCCCACACACCAAATATTTAAACTTGTTCACATTTTATAAAACTTCTGTGAAAGCATATAAAATGTCAGTATAAAAAACAAGAAGTGGTAAAATGGTGGGGCCTGGAATGTGCTCAAAATACAATGTATATTTTGATGAAATTTTTAAGAATAGTAAAAAAATGAGTTAAAGAGGGTTATTTCTACCTTCCCTTTCTAAGTGACAAAGACATTATTAAAATGCTATGACTGTCTCAAATATAATGAATATTCACACTATCTCCAATGCATTCTTTCATTTCTTTATTTTTTATTTTGGTTTGTTTATTTGAGAGAGAGATACAGAAATAGGCATGGAGAAAGAGAGAAAGAGAAAGAATATGGCCGCGCCAGGGCCTCCAGCCACTGCAAACAAACTCCAGATGTGTGCGCCCCCTTGTTTATCTGGCTTATGTGGGTCCTGGGGAATCAATCCTGGGTCCTTTGGCTTTGCAGGCAAGCACCTTAACCACTAAGCCATCTCTCCAGCCCCATTTTTTGATTTCTGTCTCACATTTCTGTCATGGCAGTGTATTAGAACATCCAAAATTAAAGATGTTATTTCACTTTCTTCATCCTTTCAATAAGATAAGGCCAGAACAGGAAAGACTTACTCAAGATGAGACTGTTCCCAACAGCTCTTCTCATCTCTGCAGACAGTGTTTAGCAGACAAAGCTGTGTTGCCCACAGAAGTAGAGAGCCAACACTTACTCACTCAAGTGCTCCTCGGCCGAGGAGAGACATGTCTTAGAGGAGATTGCAAATCAAATTCAGTCTATATGGGGCTGTGGTGTTCTAGTATTTGGATGGGAAAATGAGGAAAGAGACAAGATGGCAGAAGCTAGTCCCTCTGGGCTTATCTGGGCCCCAGTATGGAAAGGGTAAGAATTACCAAGTAGGTCTGAAATAGCTCAGTTGGTAAATTGCTTACCTCACAAGTATGAGGACCTGAGTTTGATCCCCAGAACCCATATAAAATGCCTAAAATGGTAGCATGAGGCTATAATCCCAGTGCTGAGGAGATAGAGACAGGAGGCATATTGGGGCTTGCTGGCCAGCCAGTCTAGCCCAATTGATGAGGTCCAAGCCAGTTTGTTACCCTGTCTCAAAAAAAGGTGGATGATGTTCTTGAAAAACGACACTCAAGGTTGTGTTCTGGCTTCTGACATGCGTGCACACGTACACACACACACACACACACACACACACACGGTATTTAGAGATGAAAATACTGAGTAAACTCTTGTTTGCTTTCGACCTTGCTCCTGTAGATTGCTGTCATTCCTGCTCAAGGATGGCCCTTGGATTGGCAGTGTACCTGCATTATAGTAGGAATTCTGCATAATTTTCAGCTCTTCAGTCTTCTAAAGTTTTTACTATCACCAAAGAATTTGTTTCTCTCTACTCTCCTGTCAATGTACAATTTCATTTTCTAGATGAAAATATAATATAATATACTAATAAAGTTACTCTTGCTCACTGTCAAGAATATGATAAACTGTTTCTAAAAAGTAGTTATGAATAACCTCTATGGAAACTGGAAACCTACACACTCATAAATGACTGTGTGTGTGTGTGTGCGGGCAGAAGTACTCTATGAGGGTGGATAATGCTGTACCCAGAAGCCATAGATTGTTACTGGAACAATTTCAGTGCCAAAGTTGGATACCTTCCAGTGAGTTGTTGGCCAAGGAGGCCCCTAATGTCCCCAAAACATTACATGTTATTGCTAAGGCTCTTCATTCCCCACCAGAACTAGATACTAAAATCCTATTTGCTAAAGACTCCACATGCTTAGGCTGCAGATTACTGAGAAATCAAGCTGGAACTGAGCTGGAAGCCTCCTTCCTGTTGACTAGCTGTCAGGATGCTGGAAAGACCTATGCAGCATGCAGCCTTTTTGTGGGGTGGAGGGAGTCATCGATGGCCTTCATTAGCAGCAAACCCTGCAAGCCTGTAGCTGGACAGCCAGGCCAAATGTGCCAACTGATGCAATGGTGGCATGTCTGTTATGGAGGAAACTAACTGCTCTCTGATCAGACTGGAGGCCTGTTCCAAAGGAGGGAATTCATGCTTAATACTAAAAACCTATGGCTGGAAAGGTCATAAGTCCTGGAGGGCGGGGGAGCTACTACTGTTGTCTGGCCAAATGCATATACTATGCCCACCAAACTCTAAACACTTAAGTTTATATCTATATATTAATGCTACTCTCAGTTTTGGATAAATTAGCTTCTCTTTTCAGATGGCAGTGACCAGTGAGGTGACTCAGAACTCACCATAGTCCCGAGAAGCAGTGACCAGTGTTCAGCATTAAATGCGACGTCTCTGTCTCACTCTCCAATGCTCAGGGTACATTGTGGAAAAGGTGGTGGAAATAATGTAAGAGCCAGTGCAAAGGGAGGACTGATGACAATGCTGTCTTCCAGACACAACATGGCCTGGATATCCATGACCTCATAGTGCTTGATAATACCTACACAAGACCTGCATAATAAATGAGGGTGGGGAGCAAGAATGAGGCATCAAAATAGAAGAGACTAATTGGAAAGAAAGAATTCAGTAAATGGGGTATTTGGGAGGGAGAAATGAGGGTGGTGGGAAGGGATGATCATGGTATATTCTATACTTAAGGAATTTTCAATAAAGAGTTAAAAAAAAAAAGAAAACTAAAATTTCCCACAGTTGTGGGTTACCACAGGATTGTTTAAGTTCCCACTAGACTGCATTTCACACAGATAAAACTCTGAACTCTGGGAAAAATGAAAACAACAAAACCAAACCTCCTGGGGCAGTGGGCATGTAAACAAACAGGTTTTGGAGAGAGGCTACCATTTCACAGAAGATGATGGCAAAACTGACCACAGCTGGACATGGGGTAACTGATGCCAACTGAAATCTTGTAGTTTTCTAAAAAAATCAGAACAAATTTTGAGGTAATAATTGCAAAGTAAAGATCCTAGCATGCAAAAACTAGAAGAGAAACCAAAAATTTTGGGTGAGAACTAAGCTGAAATGCACATGAGTTTCTAGATTCTTCAGAGATGGGACAGATTCTAAGTGATTTAATTACTGGTAGAATATCAAATCTGTAATATGAGCTACTGCCCAAGAAAGAGGAGACTACAGTTTGAGTCTTAAAAAGGAAAATAAAGTGCATTTGGAGGATGCAACAATCCAGAGACTCCCCGCCTAATGTTCATCCTATCCAGAATTTAGTCAAAAATTACTCAATATAGAAGAAACAAAAAATATGACTTCTTTTTAAATTTGTGTGTGCACACATGCCATGGCACACATGTGGAGATCAGCGAATAACTCTCAGGTCAGTCTCACCTTCCACCTTTTTTTAAAAAAAAAAGTACATATATTTAGGCATTTTTTTTTATTTTTCCAAGATTTTAATACATTTCAAACGGCGGTGTCTGCTTCATTTCAGCCCCTTCACTGCCAAACCGGGGGGCAGGGACTGCTTTAGCTTCTCGGCCTTCTCCTTGTCTGTGATGACCAAGGTGTACAGGTATCTGCTGCAGCGCACTTTGAACTTCACGTTGTCCTTGTTCTTCTTGATCTTACAGACTTGGTGTCCTTCCGCCTGGCCGTGAGCAGGAAGTCCTTGATTTCCTCAATTTTCCGAGGCATGGCGAAGCAGCGCGGACAGGGCAAACCAGCACCCGAAGAGCAGCCAGAAAGCAGGGAGAGCCCAAGCTATTTAGGTATTTTATTTGAGAGAGAAAGAGACGCGTATGCCATGGCCTACTGTAGCTTCAAATGAACTCCAGATGCATGTGCCACTTTGTGCATCTGGCTTTACATGAGTACTAGGCAATCAAACACTGGCCATCAGGTTTTGCAAGCAAGTGCTTTTAACTGCTGAGCTATCCTCCAGTCCTTCACCTTGTTTTGAGTCAGTCTGTTATTGCTCACTACTACTTTTAGGAGCTTCTGTAAAATTCTCCTGTTTCCACCTTCCCTTTGCCACAGGTGCTGAGATTACAGATGCCTGCCACAGCTTCTAGCTTTTATTTGTTTATTTGATAGCAGCAGAGAGAGAGAGAGAGGCAGATAGATAGAGAATGGGCACGCCAGGATCTCCAGCCACTGCAAACGAGCTCCAGATTCATGTGCCACCTTGTGCATCTGGCTTACATGGGTGCTGGGAAATCAAGCCTTGATCTAGGGTACTTAGTGTTTGCAGGCCAAGTGTTTAACCGCTAAGCCATCTCTCCAGTCTAGCTTCTAGCTTTTTAAAAACAAAAATCATTTATTTAACCCATATAAAATGCCTAAAATGGTAGCATGAGGCTATAATCCCAGTGCTGAGGAGATAGAGACAGGAGGCATATTGGGGCTTGCTGGCCAGCCAGTCTAGCCCAATTGATGAGGTCCAAGCCAGTTTGTTACCCTGTCTCAAAAAAGGTGGATGATGTTCTTGAAAAAACGACACTCAAGGTTGTGCTCTGGCTTCTGACATGCGTGCACACGTACACACACACACACACACACACACACACAGTATTTAGAGATGAAAATACTGAGTAAACTCTTGTTTGCTTTCGACCTTGCTCCTGTAGATTGCTGTCATTCCTGCTCAAGGATGGCCCTTGGATTGGCAGTGTACCTGCATTATAGTAGGAATTCTGCATAATTTTCAGCTCTTCAGTCTTCTAAAGTTTTTACTATCACCAAAGAATGTATTTCTCTCTACTCTCCTGTCAATGTACAATTTCATTTTCTAGATGAAAATATAATATAATATACTAATAAAGAAACTCTTGCTCACCTTCAAGAATATGATAAACTGTTTCTAAAAAGTAGTTAAGAATAACCTCTATGGAAACTGGAAACCTACACACTCATAAATGAGTGTGTGTGTGTGTGTGTGTGTGTTCGGGCAGAAGTACTCTATGAGGGTGGATAATGCTGTACCCAGAAGCCATAGATTGTTATTGGAACAATTTCAGTGCCAAAGTTGGATACCTTCCAGTGAGTTGTTGGCCAAGGAGGCCCCTAATGTCCCCAAAACATTACATGTTATTGCTAAGGCTCTTCATTCCCCACCAGAACTAGATACTAAAATCCTATTTGCTGAAGACTCCACATGCTTAGGCTGCAGATTACTGAGAAATCAAGCTGGAACTGAGCTGGAAGCCTCCTTCCTGTTGACTAGCTGTCAGGATGCTGGAAAGACCTATGCAGCATGCAGCCTTTTTGTGGGGTGGAGGGAGTCATCGATGGCCTTCATTAGCAGCAAACCCTGCAAGCCTGTAGCTGGACAGCCAGGCCAAATGTGCCAACTGATGCAATGGTGGCATGTCTGTTATGGAGGAAACTAACTGCTCTCTGATCAGACTGGAGGCCTGTTCCAAAGGAGGGAATTCATGCTTAATACTAAAAACCTATGGCTGGAAAGGTCATAAGTCCTGGAGGGCGGGGGAGCTACTACTGTTGTCTGGCCAAATGCATATACTATGCCCACCAAACTCTAAACACTTAAGTTTATATCTATATATTAATGCTACTCTCAGTTTTGGATAAATTAGCTTCTCTTTTCAGATGGCAGTGACCAGTGAGGTGACTCAGAACTCACCATAGTCCCTAGAAGCAGTGACCAGTGTTCAGCATTAAATGCGACGTCTCTGTCTCACTCTCCAATGCTCAGGGTACATTGTGGAAAAGGTGGTGGAAAGAATGTAAGAGCCAGTGCAAAGGGAGGACTGATGACAATGCTGTCTTCCAGACACAAAGTGGCCTGGATATCCATGACCTCATAGTGCTTGATAATACCTACACAAGACCTGCATAATAAATGAGGGTGGGGAGCAAGAATGAGGCATCAAAATAGAAGAGACTAATTGGAAAGAAAGAATTCAGTAGATGGGGTATTTGGGAGGGAGAAATGAGGGTGGTGGGAAGGGATGATCATGGTATATTCTATACTTAAGGAATTTTCAATAAAGAGTTAAAAAAAAAAAGAAAACTAAAATTTCCCACAGTTGTGGGTGACCACAGGATTGTTTAAGTTCCCACTAGACTGCATTTCACACAGATAAAACTCTGAACTCTGGGAAAAATGAAAACAACAAAACCAAACCTCCTGGGGCAGTGGGCATGTAAACAAACAGGTTTTGGAGAGAGGCTACCATTTCACAGAAGATGATGGCAAAACTGACCACAGCTGGACATGGGGTAACTGATGCCAACTGAAATCTTGTAGTTTTCTAAAAAAATCAGAACAAATTTTGAGGTAATAATTGCAAAGTAAAGATCCTAGCAAGATTTTAATACATTTCAAACGATGGTGTCTGCTTCATTTCAGCTCTTCACTGCCAGACCAGGGGCAGGGACTGTTTTAGCGTCTCTGCCTTCTCCTTGTCTGTGTCTAGGTATCTGCTGCAGCGCACTTTGAACTTCACATTGTCCTTGTTCTTCTTGATCTTGACAGACTTGGCGTCCTTCCGCTTGGCTGTGAGCAGGAAGTCCTTGATTTGATAGCAGCAGAGAGAGAGAGAGAGGCAGATAGATAGAGAATGGGCACGCCAGGATCTCCAGCCACTGCAAACGAGCTCCAGATTCATGTGCCACCTTGTGCATCTGGCTTACATGGGTGCTGGGAAATCAAGCCTTGATCTAGGGTACTTAGTGTTTGCAGGCCAAGTGTTTAACCGCTAAGCCATCTCTCCAGTCTAGCTTCTAGCTTTTTAAAAAACAAAAATCATTTATTTATTTGAGACGAGAGAGAGAGAATGGGCATGCCAGGGCCTCTAGCCACTGCAAAAGAACTCCAGACACATGTGCCACCATGTGCATCCAGCTTATGTGAGACCTGGAGAATCGAACCAGGGTCCTTAGGCTTAGCAGGTATATGCCTTAACCACTAAGCCATCTCTCCAGCCCCAGCTTCTAGCTTTTAAATGGGGCCTGGGAATCCAAACTTAGCTGTTTATCCACTGAGCCATTCCCCCTGGCCCAAGAAAATTTAATTCATTTTCAAGAAAAAAATGGCAAGACAAAGCAAACCTTAGATGATCAAGTTGTTAAAGGCAGCAGATGCAGATTTTAAAGTTGCCTTTAAAAACTATGCATACATGACTTCACCTGCCATAGACTTTTGCTTAGGTTTTTCAGTACCAGGTATGTATTCCCTCCTGAAGAGAGGGCCTTCAGTCCAATTATGGAGCAGTTGGTTACCCCAAGAGTAGACATGCCACTATTGCACCCATTCAGTCATTGGGCCTGTATGGCCAAACTTGAATATTCAGTGTCCACTGTTTCCACTGCTGATGACTTCTGTCTCCCATATGGCTGCATGCAGTGCAGGTGAGGTCATGAGCCTTAGGGGTAATAAGCCTGCTCTTGTATGAATAAATGTATATATTATTCCCACCAAGCTGCCCTAGGGCACTACACTTAATGTTCATGTTCACATATTAACGTTACTCTCACTTCTGCTTAGAGAAGCTTCTCTTTTCAGATGGCGATGACCACTGGGATGACCCAAAAGTCAACATAGTGCTGAGAAGAAGGGATGAGGAGTGCCCAGCACTGAAACACCTCTGTCACACCCTCCAAGGCTCAGGGACCATTGCGGAAGAGGGGCGGATAGAATGGAAGAGCCAAAGGAAGGGTATGACCTCTTATAATGCAACTGCCCAGACAGAAATTGGCCTTGATATCCATGACCTTGCAGTGCCTAGCAGTGCCTTTGCAAGACCCTCAAAGTAGAAGAAAAAGACGATGACATCAAATTAAAAGAGAGACTAATGGAGAGAGGGAGGGGATATGATGGAAATTGGAGTTCTAAAGTGGAATGGGGGGAGGGGAGGGAAATATCATATGTTTTTGTATGTAAGTATAGAAGGTGTCAATAAAAATAATAATAATTTTTTAAAAAACTATGCATACAGCCAGGCATGGTAGAAAAGTGTCTGAATTGGGAAAACAAAATATTTTGTATCAAAAATATTTTGTATTTAGAATAATAATTGGTGAACAAAACATTTTGTCTTCATTTTAAAAGATATGTATGTGTAACAGTTTTAACAAAAATGTAACATTGTCACATAGTTACACCATACATAGATATAATACATATAGACAATTACAACATAAATGATGGAAGTGTCTTAGTGGGCCTATATGGCTGCAAGAGTTCTCCATTTTATAAAAATGTCAGAGTAGTATATGATCTTAGTGGCAGCTTGGGTTATGTAGTTGTATACAATGGTCAAACTTAATGAATGTTCAGATTTGTGTGTGTGTGTGTTGCACTTAGATTTTTACCTCAGTCGAAAAGCACTTGCACAGGAGTGAGGACCTGAATTCACGCCTTCAGCATCTTTGTAAATGCTGGATGTCTGTGGCCTGTAATCCCAACAAATGGGAGCAAGACACAGGGAGCATGCCCCCCTCCCCCCGCATACACATACAAGCTGGCTAGCTATACTCCAAGAAAGACCCTGATGCAGTAAAATAAAGAGAAAAGTGATGGGCGAAGACATCTTCTAGCATCAACATGCGCAGTGTATATGCACCCCTATGCATGTGTGCTTATATGCACACAGACATGCTCATACCACAAACACAAATTCTCTAGAAACAATATTCAATTGCATTTATAATATGCATGTAGAAATATGTGGAGGAAAGTATTCTGATGTATGCTAGTTATTTTGAAATACTCGTAAAATAAAAATTAGGGATGTGGTACAGGGATTAATAGATGTGTTTTGGAATACTCTAGGTAGTAGGAATGCTAGTTTTGTTTGTTTGAGGTAAGGTTTCACTCTAGCCCAGGCTGACCTGGAATTCACTCTGTAGTCTCAGGGTCGTCTTGAACTCATGGCAATCCTCCTACCTCTGCCTCCCAAGTGCTGGTATTAAAGGCATGTGCCACCATGCCTGGCTAGGTATACTGGTTTTTCACTGACAAATTCTTTTAACTTTGCTATTTATGTATTATAAAATGTTAATAAAATATTGGTGATATAAGACTACATGACATAATACATTTTAATCTGCTCCTTTACTTTTTCAGTGAAATCTCCACGTTTATGATAGGACTTTAACATGGCCTATGGCCTAATGCTTCAAATCCAATTATGAAAAATGCAGTTTCCACAAATGCTTTTTAATACAGGGGGTACCAAATAGAGCAAACTCCCCAAATATTATCATTGAGTATTTTAGTGAATTACCATTTAGTATTTTTAAATATTAATATATTATCTCTTTGTCATGGTGATTTTATCATGTAATTAAATAGTTATATAAAACATGCATTTTAATAACTATATGAGACATTATTTGGCATGAATGTAGAGACAAAAATAAGTTAACCTATTTGACATTGTTTATTGTTCACATAAATGTTCACATAAGAGCTCAGAAAAAATCATAAAGAATTAAAAATACACCAAACTATTGTGAATGGGGGGGTTTCCTTGATTTCTTTCTCTGTGACATCTTTGCTGGTATGTATAAAAGCTACCAATGTGTGTGCATTGTTTTTTCTTCCCCTGGAACTTGGTTTAATGCATTTATTAGCTTTAGGAATTTTCTTGTATTTTCTATTTGATCTTTTAAGTATAGAGTCATGTCATCTGCAAAGAGGGACATTTTGACTTCTTTCTTTCCCATTTTTATTCCTTTTGTGTTGTCTTGTTGTTGGTCTAAGACGCTGAGCATGATATTGGAAAAAATGTGGTGAGAGTAGGCATCTTTGTCTTGTTCCTGATTTTATAGGAAATGGTCTTGGTTTTTCTCCATTTAATGTAAAATTGGATGAGGGCTTGTCATATATAGCCTCTATTCTTTTGAGATATTTACAATAGCTGCAAAAATTACTGAGGAATATACCTAACCAAAAATGTGAAAGACATCTATAATGAAAACTTGAATATAAAGATACTAAAACACGTAATCTGAGATAACACTAACCAATAGAAAGAACTTCCATGTTCCTGGATTGACAGAATTAATACTTTGAAAATGGCTGTTACCAAATGTAATCTGCAGATTCGGTGCAATCCCCATAAAAATTCCAATGACATTCCTCACTGTGCTGGAGAAACATAACCCAAGAATTCATATGGAAATACAAAAGACTCTGAACAGACAAAACAATCCTAAAGGAGAAAGAAAACCTTTGAAAGTTTAGCAATACCTGATTTCAAAGTGTACTACAGAGCAATAGTGACAGAGACAAAGTGGTACCAAAGCAGACATGTAAACCAATGGAAGAAAACAGAGGAACCGAAAAATGAATCCATACCACTTTGGTCACCTAATCTTTGGCAAATGTGCCAAAAACATTAAGTGGAAAAAAAAAAAAAAAGCCTATTCAAGCCGGGCAGGGTGGCTCATGCTTTTAATCCCAGCACTCAGGAGGCAGAGGTAGGAGGATCGCCATGAGTTCAAGGCCAGCCTGAGACTACATGGTGAATTCCAGATTCCAGGTCAGCCTGAGCTAGAGTGAGACCCTACCTGAAAAACCAAAAACAAAAAAACAAAAACAAACAAACAAAAAGCCTATCCAACAAACTGTGCTAATAAAACTGGATAACCATCTGCAGAGAAATTAAATTAGATACATAGCTTTCATTCTGTATAAACATCTAACTGGATCAAAGACTTCAACTTGAAATTCTGAAACAAAGTAAAAAGTAAAGGAACATGCTTCAACTTATAGGCCTGGGAAAGAACTCTGTGAATAGGAAGGACTCCAATAGTGTAGGAAATAGCTATGAGAATTTGCAAATGGAACAACGTGAAATTAAAAAGTTTCTTTACAGGAAAATAAACCATCAACAATATGAATAGATAACTTATTGGATGGGAGAACATCTTCAGATAGGGCTAATAACCAGCATTTATAAAGAACTGCAAAAGTTAAACATAAAAAGCAAAATAGCTAATCACCAAATGAGCTAGTGAAATAAACAAAGTTCACATACAAAGAAACACATGGTCAATAAATACTTTAAAAAGTGTTCAACATTCCTAGCCATCAGGGAAATGAAAATTAAATCCACTTTGAGATACTAATTTTCCACATTCAGAATGGTTATCATCAAGAAAACTGATAAATTGTGGCAAGTGTTTGGGGATACAGGAAGTCTCATTCACTGCTGGTGGTAGTGCAAACTAGTACAGCCATTGTGGGTGACAGTATGGAAGTATTTCAAAAAAAATTAGAAATAGAACTTTTACACAACCCAGCTATATCACTCCAGGGTATATCCTAATGACTCCACACACTACTAAGAGACACTTGGTTATCCATATTTATTGCTGCTCTGTTTACAAGAGCTAAGAAGTACGTCCATCTAGATGCCCATCAACAGATGAATGGATAATGAAAATATGGGAAATGGAATCCTATTCAGCCATATATAAAAATGAAACTATGAAGTTTTCAGGAAAATGGGTGGACCTGGAAATAATTATGTGACCCAAACACAGAAAAACCAAAATCACCTGTTCTCGCTGATATACAGATCCTAGCTTTAAAAATGTATGTATGTTGATATAGAGGAGTATATCAGGGTATAACCTGTAAAGGCAGAATGGTGGCCACAAGTGAATTTAAAGATGAGAGGAAGAAGAGGGGTGAGGCAATGGTGAAAGGACACATGTGACATGTAATTACAGAGGAGGATATTGGTGGGGAAAAGTGGAACTGGGCCTTGGAGGGGGCTTGAGTAGAAGAAGGGAAGACAAGATTCAATTAAAACTAATTGCATATGAAAAAGTCAAAATGAATGGTACCTAAATCTCTGTATGGTAACAAAATAAAATATATTTTGAAAGAAAGGCATCAAACTCTTCAGCTTCAATAAAAAAATAGAAAATAATGAAGCAATATTTTTAAAATTTGATGGAAAGAGATTTTTTCAATTCATAATTCAGTGCTCAGTCAGCCAATAAAGTGAATAATGAAATTTTTTAAAATTTATATTGCTTTTTCAGGAAACAATTTGTTCTATGCTTTAATAAAACTAAGTGACAAAAAAGCAAATGAAAAGAAAATGGAAGACATAGGCACCAGCAGCCAGAAGTTGGGATGTAACACAATGGACAAGGAGGGAAATGTCCTGGAAAAAAGGGCATTTGCAGATGAATTCCAGCAATACAGCATGAAGTACAGTGCTTCTACCTGAGGATCCTGGGGAAAAGAAAGAGAAGTGGAGGTAGATATGGAAAGGCAGAGAGGTGAAGACAGAAAGGTGGAGAGAGACAGAGCAATGGAAGACAGGGAGAAGGAGTAGGGAGAAGAGATCTAAAGAGAATATTTAATTCTGTTGGAGGACTCTGCAGCAATGGGAAGTACAGGTTCAGTTACCAGAAATGAATCAGAAGTGTGTAGATACTGTGTTTTTTTCCTTCAGATTTTAGAATACTTGCATAGACATAAGATCTTGATGTGACCCAAATTTAATTACAAAACTCATTCATATATACTGTATTTGCATGGCCCGAAGTAATCGTATATCTTGACCAGCGGCTGTAACTTATCATGTGAAAGTGAGCTGGAATTGCCCATTCATCGTGTTGTACTAGTCAGTGCTCAAAAGGCTTCAGTTTTTGAAGCATTTCAGATTTTGAGTTGGCAAATTAGACTCCACCTGTATGTTAAAAAAAGAAAATAAGGAAAACTTAAATGCCACTATTTTCTCCAGAAAAGGCAAAAAAGTTGCACATGGAAAAAAAAAATCCATGAATATCATTGTTTCACCCATCTTAATTTTATTTTATAATAATACTTTATATTTTCCTTTCAGAAAAAGAGGTATAAAGTTATATTGAGATTATTAAGGAAGTAAAGTGCATATATAGAGGATAGCATATACAAATGCAAAATCCTGTATTGGGACACATTATTTGTTAGATTTAATTGATGGTCTGCTTTACTATTCTTAAATAAGTTGTGTTTTGGGATTGATTTTCTTGCTTTGGATGTTTCCCGATTTAAACTGCTTTTGTCTTTTCCTTTGGTCATTACTGGGGACAAGGTCTCACTTGGCTCCAGGCTGACCTGAACCCGTTACAGACCAGAAATCTCATCCTCCCAGTTGATAGGATTAAGGGTGTGGGGCAACACACACCTTAGGTACATTGACTTTGTTAGATTGTCTGTTTGTTTTAATCCCCACTCTCGCATAAATTCTGGTTTTGATTGAGTGTGTGTATTGCTCAGTTGAATTTTAAAATTTGCCTGCAGTTTGCTTTACCCAGAATATTCTCTGGTAGAGAATATTCTCTACCAGAATACTTGCAAAGCAGGGAAACTCAACACCTAGGGTCACTTCTGCTGTTACTCTGGGAGTAATGGGAGTATTATAAGAGCCATTCCTGGCACCTTAAGTTCCTACCCTGAAGATATATAACATCAGATTTACACATCTGAAAATGTTGGAGATAATTAGAAAACCCAAGCATCAAATTAACTCAAGATGCAAAAGTCTCTACAGTATAATATAAGAAACACAAAAAATCAAGACAATATGATTTCACCAAAAATTATAAATCCATCAGAAATGACCTCCATTGAGATTGATTTAGATGAAATGCCTGACAAAGAATTCAAAAGAATGATAATATCTATGTTCAAAGGAATCAAGGAATAAAACAAACTCTTGAAGGAATCCCAAGAGAACACAGGAAACCAACTTAGTAAAATAGAATGTCAATATATGACATGAGTAAGAAAATAGAAATAATGAAGAAATGCCAATCATAAATGCTAGAAATGCAAAAAAGAGTAGTCAAATAGAAAACTTTAGAAAGTCTCACAAGTAGAATAGATCAAGGAGAGGACATGTGGTAGTTTGAATATATGTCCCCCAATATATTCAGTGCTTTATTAGTTATAGTTTGCATCTGCAATCACCTTGCTAGAGGCAATGTCACTGGGGGCTGATCTTAAGGTGTGGGTTTGAGATTCCATTGTAAAGATATGCAAATGTGCCTAGCAGAAGTTCCTGAAGTGTGCTGTGTGACCTTTTGGCTGTAGTTTTGCTCTGTGTGCTGTGGTGGCTGGTTGGCTTTCTCTCTCTCTTGCCTGGTCCTGTGAAGAGCAGGCTGCTTCTCCTGCCTTTATGGAACTTCCCCTGGATCTGTAAGCTTCAATAAATAATATCCCTTCCTCCATAACTGGGCCTGGTCTGGAAGTTCATCTCAGCGAACCTGAAGCTGTCTGCTACAGTAAAGTGGTACCGAGGAGTGTGGGGTGAGATGAACCTGACTGTGGATATTCATCTTTTGGAACCTTTGTTTTGGAGGAATGGGCATGGACTTGGTGCTTGCAACTGAAGATGCCTTCTGGAGTGGTAAGCCAAGTTTTATGGACTATTCTGATGAGAGTTTGAGAATGCTAAGTGCAGATAGTACTGAACTTCGAGGCTTGGCTTATGAGCTTTCTAAGGGGAAGGAAAGACTGCAGAGGACTTTGTTGGAACTGGGCTACTGGCATAAGAGATGGCTATGTTCTGCTATCCAGGCCCAGAAAGTTTGATCAAGGTTAAATTTGTAATGGACTGATATGCTTGGCTGAAGATATCAGACTGAGATTTTAAGATTTTAAGTTGGAAAACCTCAAGCAAGTTAAAAGCAGAGGCACTGAGACTGGTTTTAGGTTACTGGAGCTGCTATTTTCAATGTATTAGCAATCTTAAGGAAGGTGGAAGGAAGGTGGCCTGACTTGATTTACATTAAAACAATGGAGAGGATGCCTGAGGAAAGACTGTTAAAAATGCAAATTCTTGGAAAGAGCTGACTGGAGAAGGAACCTGCTTTTCAAGGCTATGATTTATTTTGTCCCTGTATTAAGAATCTGGCTGTGTCCTGCACACCTGGTATTAGTTTTGGAAGCATGAAAAATGCATGGAGTGGTCATGAATTTGCACACGGTTCCAGGAGCTGCTGCTGAGATGCGGCATGAGGCAGGGCATGAAGACCCTCAGGAATAGGCTGCAAGAGCCTTTGGAAGATGGACCGTGGTTTGCATGGAGACCTGAAGATGTTTTGGATATACCAGGACTATGCAAGGACTCCCATGTAGTGCAATGTTGGCCTGGGATCGAAGTTTTCCCTGGCAACTCTGTCCAGCTGGAGGGGCGGAATTGGAAAACCTGGAGACTGTCAGTCTATGGTTATATTGAACTTGAACTGCAGAAGTTTGATGACTGCTGATGGTGGCTGAGTTTGCATTGTTTTAGTTTCTCCTTGCTATTCCTTATACAGTTAAAAATGTTTACTCTGTGCCTTTACATGTTGAAAGTATTTAACTTGTTTGATTTTACAGGACTCACTATCTTAAAAAGACTGTGAGAACCTTTGAAATTGGACTGAGTACAATTTATAATGTGTGATAGTTATAAATCTATTGTCAGCTAAATATATTGGGGGCCAGGGGCGGAATGTGGTAGTTTGAATATATGTCCCCAATATATTCAGTGCTTTATTAGTTATAGTTTGCATCTGCAATCACCTTGCTGCTTTATTAGTTATAGTTTGCATCTGCAATCACCTTGCTAGAGGCAATGTCACTGGGGCTGATCTTAAGGTGTGGGTTTGAGATTCCATTGTAAAGATATGCAAATGTGCCTAGCAGAAGTTCCTGAAGTGTGCTGTGTGACCTTTTGGCTGTAGTTTTGCTCTGTGTGCTGTGGTGGCTGGTTGGCTTTCTCTCTCTCTTGCCTGGTCCTGTGAAGAGCAGGCTGCTTCTCCTGCCTTTATGGAACTTCCCCTGGATCTGTAAGCTTCAATAAATAATATCCCTTCCTCCATAACTGGGCCTGGTCTGGAAGTTCATCTCAGCGAACCTGAAGCTGTCTGCTACAGTAAAGTGGTACCGAGGAGTGTGGGGTGAGATGAACCTGACCGTGTGGATATTCATCTTTTGGAACCTTTGTTTTGGAGGAATGGGCGTGGACTTGGTGCTTGCAACTGAAGATGCCTTCTGGAGTGGTAAGCCAAGTTTTATGGACTATTCTGATGAGAGTTTGAGAATGCTAAGTGCAGATAGTACTGAACTTCGAGGCTTGGCTTATGAGCTTTCTAAGGGGAAGGAAAGACTGCAGAGGACTTTGTTGGAACTGGGCTACTGGCATAAGAGATGGCTATGTTCTGCTATCCAGGCCCAGAAAGTTTGATCAAGGTTAAATTTGTAATGGACTGATATGCTTGGCTGAAGATATCAGACTGAGATTTTAAGATTTTAAGTTGGAAAACCTCAAGCAAGTTAAAAGCAGAGGCACTGAGACTGGTTTTAGGTTACTGGAGCTGCTATTTTCAATGTATTAGCAATCTTAAGGAAGGTGGAAGGAAGGTGGCCTGACTTGATTTACATTAAAACAATGGAGAGGATGCCTGAGGAAAGACTGTTAAAAATGCAAATTCTTGGAAAGAGCTGACTGGAGAAGGAACCTGCTTTTCAAGGCTATGATTTATTTTGTCCCTGGATTAAGAATCTGGCTGTGTCCTGCACACCTGGTATTAGTTTTGGAAGCATGAAAAATGCATGGAGTGGTCATGAATTTGCACACGGTTCCAGGAGCTGCTGCTGAGATGCGGCATGAGGCAGGGCATGAAGACCCTCAGGAATAGGCTGCAAGAGCCTTTGGAAGATGGACCGTGGTTTGCATGGAGACCTGAAGATGTTTTGGATATACCAGGACTATGCAAGGACTCCCATGTAGTGCAATGTTGGCCTGGGATCAAGTTTTCCTGGCAACTCTGTCCAGCTGGAGGGGCGGAATTGGAAAACCTGGAGACTGTCAGTCTATGGTTATATTGAACTTGAACTGCAGAAGTTTGATGACTGCTGATGGTGGCTGAGTTTGCATTGTTTTAGTTTCTCCTTGCTATTCCTTATACAGTTAAAAATGTTTACTCTGTGCCTTTACATGTTGAAAGTATTTAACTTGTTTGATTTTACAGGACTCACTATCTTAAGTTGATCAAGACTGTGAGAACCTTTGAAATTGGACTGAGTACAATTTATAATGTGTGATAGTTATAAATCTATTGGGGGCCAGGAGCTAAATATATTGGGGGCCAGGGGCGGAATGTGGTAGTTTGAATATATGTCCCCCAATATATTCAGTGCTTTATTAGTTATAGTTTGCATCTGCAATCACCTTGCTAGAGGCAATGTCACTGGGGGCTGATCTTAAGGTGTGGGTTTGAGATTCCATTGTAAAGATATGCAAATGTGCCAGCAGGAGTTCCTGAAGTGTGCTGTGTGACCTTTTGGCTGTAGTTTTGCTCTGTGTGCTGTGGTGGCTGGTTGGCTTTCTCTCTCTCTTGCCTGGTCCTGTGAAGAGCAGGCTGCTTCTCCTGCCTTTATGGAACTTCCCCTGGATCTGTAAGCTTCAATAAATAATATCCCTTCCTCCGTAACTGGGCCTGGTCTGGAAGTTCATCTCAGCGAACCTGAAGCTGTCTGCTACAGGACAGAATGTCTAAACTAGAAGACAAGATCACAGTCTAGTACAGTCCAACAAAGAGAAAGAGAACTTAATTGGAAAATATGAATGGGAATTTCAAGACATTTGGGATGGTATGAAGAGATCAAACATAAGAATTCAGGGTATAGTAGAAGGAGAATAATTTCACTCAAAAGGCATAGTAGGTATTTTCAACAAAATAAGAGAAGAAAATTTCCCCAAAATATGGAAAGAGAAGCCAATACAGATACAGAGATGTTTTAGAATGCCAATCAGACAAAAATCAGGAAAGAACCTCTCACTGTCATAATTAAACTACTAAACACACAAACCAAGAAAATATCATGAAAGCCATTAGAGAGAAACATTGAGTCACATATCAAGGCAAGCCTATGAGGATAACAGTAGATTTCTCAACATAAATTTTAAAGCCAGAAGGGCTTGGAATGACATATTCCAAGTTTTGAAAGGTAATAACTGTCAACCAAGATTACTTTATCCTGCAAAGCTATTGTGGTGGTTTGATACAGGCATTTCCCATAAACTTACATGTTCTGAATACTAGGTTCCCAGCTGATGGAGTTTGGGAATTAACACCTCCTTTATGCGTTGTATTGTTGGAGGCAGGCTTATGGGTGTTATAGACAGTTTCCCCTTGCCCTGGTATTATGGCATACTCTCCTGTTGCTGTTGTCTAGGGGGTGATGTCCACCCTCTGCTCATATTATCATTTTTCCCATGCCATCATGGAGCTTCCCCTCAAGTCTGTAAGCCAAAATAAACCCTTTTTTCCCTAAAAGCTGCTCTTGGTCAGGTGATTTCTGCCAGCAATGTGAACCAGAACCTGACTGCAACAGTAAAGTTGGTACCAGAGGAGTGGTATTGCTGCTAGATACCTGACTGTGGATTTGGCCTTTTGGAGATGATTTTCAACTAGAATGTGGTAGGATTTTAAATCTTGGCTTAAGAGATGCCTTGCAGTGCTGTAAGTACAGCTTGATAGACTATTCTGGTCAGAGTTGAAAGACCGGAATGCAGTAAGAACTATGGACTGTAAGGGTGATAAAAAGCTTTGCCTGGACTGCGCTAAAAGTAGTTTGTGTGATAGGCTTGCTGTTATGCCCGTGTCCTGAGAACTTGTACAGGGTTGCTTTGCATAGAAACAGACTGATGTGAGCAGAGGGATATAGCACAGAAATGAAATCTTTGGGTTGAAACTTCTGCCCGTTCAGCTGCAATTATATGAGAGATTACAACCTTTGAGATTGGGTTGGCTGACCTGCACTGGGGCAACAGGAATAATGTAGATTCTTTTTAAGGGGTCTGAGCGCTCAAGGAATGTCCTGTTGTTCAATGTCTGCTTTATCCCCCTTTCCCCCCAGATTAACAAATCAGCACCCTTCCTGGGATTATGGAGTATAAGAAATGCAGGAAAGAGAGGGTCATTGTATTTGCAACATGGTCTTGTGTTTTGGAAACAGCCATGGGCAGTGTGGAGCAGGTTTGCTGGATGGAGACCCAATGGAGCCATGATGATGAACCATAGGTTGCAGTGGAGACCCAGTGGAGATGCCAGGACCATAAGACAGCTGCTAAGGAAAGCTGTCAACCTGCATGAAGTTTTCCAGGACTGTGAGTAGCCTAGCTGGAGGGGTGGAATTGGAACTCAAGACTTGTTGCTGGTTAGAATTATCGGACTTGGAGATTTGCAACTGACTAGATCATTAGACTTGGAGCTATAAAGTTTGATGTTTGCCCTGTTTAAAATTTTGTATTGGTTGAATTTTTCTTTGCTATGTCCAATGCCATTTTTTGCAGTGTGAATGTTTATTCTGTGTCATTATGGGTTTGAGGGGGGATTTTTTTTTTTTTTGGTATTAAGACTCAGTTAAAAGACCTTGGATTATAAGGATGTTTGAATATTATTAGGATTGATAAAAATATGGGGACTTTTAAAGTTGTACTGAATGCATTGTATTTTACTTCATGGATGATTATCAGTTTATAGGAGCAGAATGTGGTGTTTTGATTCAGGTGTCCCCCATAGACTTATGTGTTCTGAATGCTAGGTTCCAGCTGATGGAGATTTGGGAATTCATGCCTCCTGGAGGCAGTGTATTATTGGGGGTGGGCTTATGGATATTATAGCCAGTTTCCCCTTGCCAGTGTTTGGCACACTCTCCTAGTTCTGTTGTCCATCTGATGTTGGGGAGGGAGTGATGTCCACCCTCTGCTCATGTCATCATTTTCCCTTGCCATCATGGAGCTTCCCCTCAAGTCTGTAAGCCAAAATAAACTTTTTCCCCACGAGCTGCTCTTGGTCGGGTGATTTCTGCCAGCAATGTGAACCTGACTGCAACAGCTGTTCTTCCAAATTGATGGACAAATAAGGACCTTCCATAACCAAAATAGGCTAAAGGAATTTATGACCAGTAAACCAGCTCTACAGAAAATGTTTGAAGGGATTTTTCTGGCTGAAGAGAAAGAAAAGCATACACAGAAGGACACAGGAAAAAATAAACCATACTCAAGTATGGTCAATACAAGAGAGTAAGGGGAAAATAGGAAGCACTACAAAACAAAAAGAATGACAAGAGTAAATGCACACCTTTCAATAATAACACTAATATCAGTGGCCTCGATGCCATTGCAGACTGGAGTAAAAGGCAGAATCCTTCTGTTTGTTGCTTCCAAGACTCTCCTCTCCATAAAAGATAGACACTATCTTAGGGTGAAAGGATGGAAAATGGTATTTCAAGCAAATGGGTCTAGCAAATAAGCAGGTATTGTTATTATAATGTATGACAGGACAGATTTCAAACCAACATTAGTTAGAAAAGATAAAGAAGGTCATTTTATATTGAATAAAGGAACAATCCAACAGAAGGACATTACAATTCTAAACATGTATGCACCTAACATGGGTGCTCCCAATTTCACCACATCGACACTATTAGACTTAAGGTGACAGATAACACCAAGCACAATTATAGTGGGTGACATCAATACCCCACTCTTATCACTTTACAAGTCTTTCCACCAAAAAAAAAAAAAAAAAGAAGAAGAAGCACCTGGACTAAATGATGTCATAGGACAAATGGACCTAACAGATATTTACAGAATCTTCCATCCAAATGCTGAAGAATACACATTTTCAGCAGCACATGTTATATTCTTCAAAATAGACGGTGTATTAGGACACAAAGCAAATATTAACAAATACAGGAAAATTTAAATAATTCATTGTACTCTATCTGACACAATGGGATTAAAGTACAAATCAAAAGAAAGAAATACTATAGAGAATACATAAAACCATGGAAACTAAACAGTACACTAATGAATGCTGAATGGGTCATTGAAGAAATCAAGAAGGAAACAAAAAAAAATCATAGAATCAAATGATCATGATAACATAACATACCAAAACCTTTGGGGCACAGTGAAGGCAGTCCTAAGTGGGAAATTTATAGCTTTAAGTGCCTGTATTAAGACCCTGGCATGGTGGTGCATGCCATTAATCCCAGCACTTGAGAGGCAGAGGTAGGAGGATCGCCATGTGTTCAAGGCCACTCTGAGACTACAGAGTGAATTCCAGGTCAGCCTGGACTAGAGCAAGAACCTATCACACACACACACAAAAAAGTCCTTGGAAAAAGAATAAGAGAAACCAAAAATCAGTATATGAAAAGAAATAATAAATATTAGGGCAGAAATTAATGAAATAGAAACAAAAATTACAAAAAGTGAATGAAACAAAGAGTTGATTCTTTGAAAGGATAAACAAGATTGATAAAATCTTAGCAAATTTGACCAAAATAAAGAGAGGATAGACTCTAATAAAATTAGAGATGAAAAAGGCACCAGATATCAATTAAATTCAGAAAATCATAAGGACATACTTTAGGAACATATACTCGACTAGTTGAAAATCTTAAGGAAATGGATAATATCCTTGATTTATGTGACCTACCAAAAAGACCTATAACAAGCATGGAGATCAAAACAGTTATAAAAATATTCTCAACTAAAACAAGTCCAGGCCCAGATGGATTCACTGGTGAACTTTTACCAGATCTCCATGGAAGAACTAACACCAATGCTTTTCAAACTTTTCCATAAAATAGAATAGGAAGGAATCCTACCAAACTTCTTCTATGAAGCCAGTATCACCCTGATACCAAAACCAGCAAATAGAGAACAAAGAAAATTACAGACCAGTCTTTCTCATGAACATAGATGCACACATTCACAACAAAATATAACAGAATACAACAATATATCAAAAAGATCATTTGCCCTGACCAAGCAGGCTTTATCCAAGAGATTCAGGAATGGTTCAACATACACAAACTGATAAGTGTAACACATTATATAAATGGATTAAAGAACAAAAATCATAGGATTATCTCAATAGATGCAGCAAAGGCATTTGACCAAATCCAACATCCCTTCATGACAAATGTATAGCCAACATAATACTAAATGGGGAAAAACTTGACACTTTTCCACTAAAATCAGGAACAAGACAGGTGTTCTCTGTCCCCACTTTTATTTAATATAGTACTGGAAGTCTTAGCTATAGCAATAAGACAAGAGACACACATAAAAGGGATACAAATTGGAAAGGAAGAGATCAAATTATCATTATTTGGAGAGGATAAGTTTCTATACATAGAGGACCCTAAAGACTACCAGCAAACTGTTAGAGCTGATAAACACTTTCAGCAATTTAACAGGATACAAAATAAACACACAGAAATTAGTAGCCTTCTTATAACTACAACAAATTTGCTGAGGATGAAATTAGGAATCACTCCCATTCATAACTGCCTCAAATAAAAGTACCTTCCAATAAACAGAATGAAGGAAATGAAAGATCTCTACAATGAAAACTTTAAAACACTCAAGAGAGAAACTGCAGAAGACACTAGGAAATGGAAAGACATCCCATGTTCTTGGATTAGACAAATCAATATTGTGAAAATGTCAATCTTAACAAAAGCAATCTACACATTTAATGCAATCCCATCAAAATTCCAATGTCATTCTTCATGGAAACAGAAACAATCCTAGGGCTGGAGAGATGGCTTAGTGGTTAAGGTACTTACCTGCAAAGCCTAAGGATCCATGCTTGACTGCAGATCCCACATGAGTCAGACGCACAAAGGTGAGGCAAGCACAAGGTTGCACATGCCCACTAGGTGGTACAAATGTCTGGAGTTGGATTTAAGTGGCTGAGGCCCTGGCACACCAATTTTCTTTCTCTCTTTCTCTTTCTCTCTAAAATAAAGAAAAAGAATAAAGGAAAAAAGGAAGAAACAATCCTAAAATTCATTTGGAAGTACAAGAAACCTCAAATAGCCAAAACAATTATGAGCAACAAAAATAAGGCTGGCAGTATCAACATACCTGATTTGAAGCTATATTACAGAGCCATAGTAACAAAACCAGCACAGTACTGGCACAAAAACAGACACATAGATCAATGGAACAGAACAGAGGACCCAGAGATAAATACAGGCAGCTCCAGCCATCTGATTTTTGACAAAAATGCCAAAAATATTCATTGGAGAAAAGATAGCCACTTTAACAAGCATAAAATCTAAATGGATCAAAAACCTTAATATCAGACCTGCAACTCTGAAACTGCTAGAGGAAAAAGTAGAGGAAACACTTCAACAGTGGCATAGGTAATGACTTTCTGAATATAACCTCAGTTGCTCAGGAAATAGAACTACTAATCAACCCTTGGGATCCCATGAAATTAAAAAGCTTTTTAATGGCCAAGGACACTGAATAGAGCAAAAATGCAACCTACAGAATGGGGAAAGTCTGCCAGCTGTACACGTGACAGAGGATTAATATCTAAGATATGAAAAAACTCAAAAACCTAAAAATAAGAAATCAAACAAACCAAATAAAAATGGACTATGGGGCTGGAGAGATGACTTAGTAGTTAAGGTGCTTGCCTGCGAAGCTAAGGACCCATGTTTGATTCCCCAGTACCTACATAAGCCAGATGCACAAGGTGTTTGCAGTCATTGGAGTCCCTGGTGTACCCATTCTCCCTCTCTCTCTCTCTCTCTCTGCCATTTTCTTTCTTTCTTTCTTTCTTTCTTTCTTTCTTTCTTTCTTTCCTTCCTTTCCTTCCTTCCTTCCTTCCTTCTTTCTTTTGTTCTTTCTTCTCTCTCTCAAATAAATTAAATCAAATATTTTAAAAAATGGGCTATGGAACTAAATAGAGAGTTCTCAAAGAAGAAATACATATGGCCTATAAACATCTAAAACCATATTTTACATCCTTAGCCATCAGGGAAATGCAAACTAAACCTACTTTGAGATTCCATCTCACTCTTGTCAGAATAGCTGTCATCAAGAAACAAATGAGAATAAATGCTGACAAGAATGTAGAAAAAGAGGAACCTTTCTACACTCCTGGTAGGTGTATGGCACAATGCAGGTCAGGCCCTAGCCAGACCACCTGCTAGAAGAAACCAGGAAGTGGCTTCTGTGGACGTGGCATCCTGCACAGGCCTGGCGTGACAACAGCTACAGTCCCATGCTCACGAGCAACCTGCTGTGAGATGATCTGCCTGGAGACAGGCTGTTATTGGTCACAAGAAGGGAACCACCCCATACAACGATTGGCCAGCCAAACCCTTAAAACCCCCTATGCTTCCTTGAATAAACGAGTTTGCAACAGCTCGCCCTCTGCCTGCTTCCACCCAACTCCTGGTGTCTGTGTCGTGACTCCGCGCCTCTCACCCCTACGTGGTGGAGATCCTGCGGTTCCTCCTGGGCTGGCCCTATAAGGGACCCAAACAGGTAGGAATGTAAACTGTAATAGCCATTGTGGAAATCAGTGTTGATGTTCCTGAGGCAGCTAAAAATAGATTTACTATATGACCCAGCTATACCACTCCTAGGCATATGTCTTGAAGACTCTTCTCACTACCTTACAGATACTTGTTCATACATGTTTATTGCCACTTTATTCACAATAGCTAGGAAATGGAACCAGCTTATCAACTGATGAGTGGATAATGATTTATACATTTATACAATGGAGTTCTATACAGTAGTAAGGAAAAATGAAATTATGAAATTTTCAGGAAAATGTATGAATCTAAAAAATATTATACTAAGTGAGGTAACCCAGACCCAGAAATCCAAATGCTGCATGTTTTCTCTCATATGTAAATCTGAGCTACAAATGTTTAGACTTGTATGTGAGTTGTGGTAAAATTCAGTAGTAGAGGTCAGTAAGCTAGAAAGGGGCTATAAAGGAGGGAGTAATGGGGGGGGGAGACTTAAGGAAATGTTATTGTATATATGTAAAATGAACAGACTAGTTGGGGTGCAATGGCCTAGGTGAGGTCAGGGGAAGGGACTAAGTAAAGGAAGGGTGGGAGGAGGGTTATGAATAACCTCTATAGAAACCTATTTTTTTTATAATGTCACACCCAGAAGACATAGATTGTTACTAGAAAAATTTCAATGCCAGTGATGGATACCTTTCCAGTGAGTTGTTGGTCAGGAAGGTCCCTGATGCCCTCAAAATATTACAGGCCATTACCAAGTCTCTTGGTTTCCCACCAGAAATAGATGGTGAAGATTCCACATACTTGGGCTGCAAGATCACTGAGAAATCAAGCTGGAGCTGAACTGAAAACCTCCTCAATGTAGATCCGCTGACAGAAAGCTGGAAAAATCTATGCTGCATACAACCCTGTGGGAGAGAGAAATCATCAATGGTAATAACAGTGGACATTGCAAGCCTTAAGTTTGGCCCGCTAGGCAAAAATGAGCCAATAGTTGCAATATTGGCATGTCTGTTATAGCAGAAACCAACTGCTTTCTAACTGGACTGGAGGCCTGCTCCATAGGATGGAATACGCGCCTGGTACTGGAAACCTAGTCAAAAGCCTATTGCCAGGGAGTTCATGAGCCCTAGGGAAGTAACGCCTGCTGTTGTCTGGCTAAATGTATATATTATGCTCACCAAACTGCCCTGTAAGCACTCTTCTTAATGTTCATACCCATATATGAATGCTACTTTCACTTTTGGTTAAAGAAGCTTCTCTTTTCAGATGGCAGTGACCACTGGGATGACTCAAAAGGCATCATAATGCTGAGAAGAAATGACAAGGGAGTGTTCAGCACTGAGACGTCTCTATCACAGCTCCCAAGGCTCAGGATCCATTACAGAAGAGGTGTTGGAATGACTGTAAGAGCCAAAGGAAGAGTAGGACGGTTTACAATGCAATCTTCCAGAAATAAAATAGCCTGGATATCCATGACCTCCCTGTGCTTGGTACTACCTACACCAGACCCTCATAATAGAAGGAAAAAGTGAGGACATCAAAATAGAGACTAATTGAGAGGGGGAGGGGATATAATGGAGGGTGGATTTGTGAAGGGAAAGGTGGGGGAGGGGAGGGAATTATGATGGTTTATTGTCTATGATTATGGAAGTTGTCAATAAAAGAAAGTTTAAAAAGGTAATTTTACAAGTTAGATGTTATCATTTTATGCAATTATCTGTTTTTGTTGAAATTTAGCAGTAATTTCCATGCATATTCTACTTTACACCTTCTGTGATTATCTTCTTTTTTTCTTAATGAACTTGCTTTCAAGTAATGATATGTTGGAAGTCAATATTTTGCCTGAAAACTTTTTTTTTTTTCCTGAGGTAGGGTCTCACTGGCCCAAACTGATTTGGAATTCCCTATGTAGTCTTAGGCTGATCTTGAACTCACAGCAGGCCTCTTACCTCTGCCTCCAGAGTGCTGGGATTAAAGGTGTATGCCACCATACCCAGCTGAAAACTTCTTTGTTAATTACCGCTTTACTGTTTTTTTATCTTTATGTGTGCAAGCGTGGGTGCTCATCAGGAAGTCAGAGGACAATCTCATGTTGGTACTTGCCTTTCTCATTGTTTGTGGAAGGATCTCTTGTGGCTGCTGATACCAGAATCTGGGGATTCCGTGTCTCCACCTTGCATTTAACATATATAGCCTATGCGGATACAATTCTGTAGGTTATCGTTTCTTCTACCTCTGACTTTTTGTATTTTTTTATCTTTATGAGTTCAGCACTGTTTTTGAGAACTCAAGTGCTTTAGAACTTTATCCTTAGGAATTTGCTGAAGTCTGGGTTTAATTAAGGGTTGCTACTTTACAAAGACTTGTATTTGCTTCTGTGACATATCTACAGGCCTTTATACCCTGACAGTGATTTAACTAGGTGGTTGTTGGTGGTGTGTGTCCCATCAAATTCAATTGCAAATTATAATTCTGGCTTAAAATTTCTACCTGAGGGAATCTGAGGTAGGCAAATTTCTTTATAATCTGCTTCTATGGGGCTTTCTTTTCTTTGATTTTCTACTAAAAATGTCACCTTTCAAGGGTCTTACTTTATGTAGAGGTCTTTGGCCTAACTCACCCTGTATGAACTCTGTACTTTTCCTCCTATTCCCCTTTCCTCATATGCCACCAGGAATTGACAGATGTTTTTAATGCAGTGTTTAGCCTCAGTGCTTGCTTGCCCTCTCACTTCATGCATTCTTGTCACTTGGGGCCTCTGAAGGTTTTCCTAAGATCATGTGCTATATGAACTGCTCATTTAGTAACTCATAGCTTAAATTATTACATATGTACTATATATTTAGTAATTTATATAAAATGTGTTTATATATAGTATATGCTATATTACTATATTTATAAAATATATGTGAATATATAATCTTATTTTAAATTATATTATATCAGGAATAAATTTCTGGCTATTTAGTTTTGTGTATTGAATTAAACAAATATCATGCTTCCCTTCATCCTTGATTGCTATTGTCTTTTTCCCCCTTTCTTTTCTCATATTTCCATGTTTATTTCTTGTCATTTGATATTTTCACTTGCCCTGGTTTCTTTTCTTTACACTTTTATATGTATCTTTACTCCTTTTCCTTTGTCTTTTCTGCCTTACTTATTCTTCTGTTCTTTTACTTTTTAAAAAAAAAAAACAGCCATTTTTAACAAAGCCCAAATAATTGTTCTTTGCCTATACAAAAAAATGTTTTAATAATCTCTTTAGAAAACAAATTTAGTTATCCTTATGTACAACAATGAGGTTCCATATCATTGGGATGCAATCATATTTATTGTGGAATGATTTTCATATATTAAATGCTCATTAATTTTTTTTTTTTTTTTTTTGCTTTCTCTTGAATGAAACGTCACTAAGGATTCTAACTCTGTTGTGAGCACATTGTGAGAGCAGAACATTGCCAAGTAGACTGTACCTGTGACTCAGTCAGCCTAACCCAAACTGACAGAGAAACTGATGGAATGTTAATTGATAACAGCTGGGTGACTGGCATGAGCGCAGCCACAGGAAAGGGCCAAGGATCTCTCAGCGAGTATCTAACTTACATCTGTCAAAGACCCCAGAGGCTTTTTAATGAGAATGACCTCTGGTAAAATTAGAGTGAAGGGGAAGTAAAGATAGTAATTTGGGGACTCTGGGTCCTAGGATATTTTCCACTTAATAACCACTGGCTTGAAAAAATAAAACTTGTGGAATTCTTATAATAGTACTGACTTGGCTTTAATGATCTCAAATCCCCATTAGGTGTGCTCATGACTTGTTGGTTAGCAACCCTGGAAAAATACACTAGATGGAGAAAAAAAAGGAATAAGTCCTAGAATTTAAAATACCATTATCAGTCTCTTGGCTGATAGAAAACAGGTTGTAGTGATTGTATTTGCCTCTTAGGTTGGCCTGTGAGGGGCAGCTTCTTTGCTGCAGTTGGAAGAGACTCTGGGTGGATTTGAGGGGAATAAGATCAGGTTTTATGCATCACTAGCTGGCTGTACATCAGTGAAGACCTCCCATTTTGTGAAAAACTCTAAGTTAATAAACTGGCAAGACTAAACTTTCCTACAAGTCTTGGATGTACAACTTTATTTTCCATACTATCATAGAGTAAATTCCTGATAGTTTTGTCTTTTATCTGTAAATACCTTAGAATCCTGGTTACTGTTGAAATGTCAAGGTATATCTAGCTGTTCTCACAGAGGATGCCACAAGATATGAACGTGCTCCATAGTACTTCTTCCTGCTAATGCTAGCATATGCATCATGGTCTCTATGTGTGTGTCAGAAACATGAGTGCTTTTCATCTCAAGTTCATTTGCTCCTCCTGGTAAATCTGTAGGGAGTCACCTTCCTTAAGGACCCACAGTGTTTCAGAATCACCCCGTATCCACATCTATCATTAGTACATACTTCACGCTAACAAGTGCTGGGAAATACAACTCTCCACCCCTGAGGGACAAGGATTTCTCCTTTTTCTCTCTTAGCTTCAGAAGGATTGAAGCAACTTTGTTACTTGCATGTATTAACCCATACATGAAAAGTATATTTCTCTGGATGAAAGACCATTCACTTAGAAGACAATGAGCTTTTTTCAAACTAGGGCTAATAAGCTTCAAGGTCCACCACAAGCAGCACACCTCCACCAGCAAGGCTTCACCTCCCAAATTACCACCATCTTAGAACCAAGCCTGCAAAACAAAGGAGTTAGGCTGGAGAGATGGCTTAGCAGTTGAGGCATTTGCTACCAAACCACCAGACCCACATTTGATTCCCCAGTACCCACGTAAAGCCAGATGCACAAGGCAGAGCATGCATCTGGAGTTCGGTTGCAGTGGCTAGAGGTCCTGGTGTGCCCATTATCTCTTTCTATCTCTCTGTATCAATTTAGTTAATTAAAATATAAAACAGATGAGTTTATGGGGGACACCTAATTCAAATCAACACAGTATTCCCTCATCCAACTAGTTCTTGAAGTCATACTTACACCTTTATCATTAACTGGAATTTATTTCAATTATGCCTTCTGTTTTTTATATTGACTATGAAGAAATAGAAGAAGACATATAGAACAGGCAGCCTTACTTTGGAATTGACCAGCTTGATTCTCTTCAGAAGGCAGAAGAAAGTACCTCAGTAGATAGGGAACCGAGATGATAATCTTTTAGACTGGAATATTTTAAGTAGTCTTTTCCAACCTTGTAACCCAAGAAATGGCAACCTTTTGTGTTTTGACTAAAAAACAAATCTTGAGAATATGCAGATGTTTTAATGGAAATTAAGAAGCTATATAATAAATATTTTAATTTCATAGTTTTAAACTATGGTCTCTGAGGGTGCAGTAGGAAAAAACCCTGAGAAGAGCAAGGGTTGTGTAGTTGTAAGAAAAACAGCCCTATGTAGCTATAGTAGAGGAAAGGGTGGAAAAAGAGATCAAATCAAATTGCTTTTTAATGTCACCTTGCAGTCTTATGTTGCAAGGCTTGGAAGGGAATATCAACTGAGAAGAGCATTGAGGGTAACTGTCAACAATGGTTCATTTGAGGAACCAGTAACCTATCTAGCTGGTAGTTTTCAAGGGTGATTCTGTCAGAATTACCTGGAAAGTCTGAAAACATTCAAATTACCTAGTACATGCCAGATGTCCTAAATCAGACTCACCAGTGACAAAGTTCAATGACACATATTTTTGGAAAGCCCCTTATTTCCAAGGTTAATTACCATGGAACCGTGCTGATGTTTGTGTGATATTCCAGTGCGTGTGAGCTACTTGAGAGGTATTATAGTAAGACTGCAAGAAGCATTCTTAACCAACGTTTTCCCAACTTCTTACTAGAACAAATTCCTATAAATAAGATTTCTGAGTATTAGATATGCATAATTTCATGCATTTTGAAACTCAATAACTACTGGTTTTCAAGAACTGAATCACTTCACACTGGTCCTAGTATATTGTATCATAGTTCTTATTACTTTACATCCTTCCCAATTCTAGATTATATCTAATATTTGTCAGTTATAAAAATTAAGACTATCATAGTTTTAATTTGCTTTCTATTATATTCTGATATTTATTATTGGATCCCCTGGGTGGTGTGTGTATGTGCACATTGTGTGTGTGTGTGTGTGTGTGTGTGTGTGTGTGTGTGTGTGTGTGTGTGTGTGAAGCCACAGCCACCCATAAAACATTGCCAACTGAGAACAGAGAGCTTCAAGAAGGGGGAAGAAACATCCTCCATTAATGTTGAATAACTCTGTGGAAGAGATAGTATTTGGAGCAAATGGTTTCTTCATTGTACTATTTTTCCCAATCCCTCCATGTATGTGTATATGGGGGATACTTATGGAAATTACTAGTAGCTAAGAGTATTATCTCAAAGTAGAGTGTACTGAAAGAGGCGATACTGTTTGAAACAGGTGGAATTTCCTATACTTATGTGGGCATCATCTAGTTCATTGTCTGGACATGAAAGAGACCTGCTCAGAGAAAGCGTGAGGTTGTGGGATGGCTTGACAACTAGCCAGACATAGGGTTTTTTAAGAATTTTAAGAAACGAACAGCAGACTGGATTTCTTAAAATTATGCAAGATAGGGTTTAAGTCATTTTATTTGCACTTAAAAAAACAGTTTCGGGTATATTCCTGTAGCAGTTACCACCCCATTACTAGGTAAGTTACCTAACAAGAAGCAGCTTAGGGAAGAGAAGGGTTTATTTCAACTTATAGTTTTGAGGGGAAGCTTCATCATAGCCAGAAAAGCATTGCAGGCGAAGGCAGCTGGTATACATCCCCACAGAAGTGGGGAGGAAGTGGAGAGAGTGAGCTGGCTAGCTCTGGCAAGGGCAGACACACCTTCTCCTGCAAGACTCCTCCTCCCAAAGCTCCCACCAAAAGGGAATAAGACTCCATCACAAACACATGAGGTTATGGAGGACATTTTACATCCAAACCACTGAAATCAATACACATGTCATACAAACACTTCCCTCAATAGATTGTGTATCTTTTGAGTAGGAGTGGTGACATAGGAATGTATGAATAAATATATTCTTTTGTGACTTCTTTTTTGGTGTGTGTGTGTCCTTTTATGACTTCTTTTCTTTGGTGTTTGTGTATATGATGTGTGTGTGTGTGTGTGTGTGTGTGTGTGTGTGTGTGTGTGTGTGTGTTGAGCCTCTTCTTATACCTTATTTGAGACAGGGTCTCTCATTCACTACTCTGTCTACCAGGATAGCTGGCCCATGAGCCTTCAGGTGATTCTCCTGTCTCCTCTTCCTTCTTGTCCCAGGCACAATGGGATTTCAGATGCTAGCACTATCATATCCAGGCTTTTACATGAGTTCTAGGCTTCAGAATTCAGGTACTCATGCCGATGTGGCAAGCATATTATCCACTGAGTCAATTCCTAGGTCCCATTTTATGATTTTTTTGGGGGGGGGCAGGGGGTTGAAGTGAAGTCTCACTCTATGTCAGATCAACCTGTAGTCCAAGCTGGCCTGAAACTTATGGTGCTTCTCCTATCTTAGCCGCCCAAACACTAGGATTAAAGGCTTGCATCACCACACTTGGCCTCCTTTTATGATTTCTGTATTTTGTATTTTTCTTAGAAACTTCTCACTCCAAGATTATATATTACCTGCATATGCATGTATACCTATATACTTGTAGTATGATTTCTATTTTTATTTTATTTATTTGCAAGGGGAGAATAAGTGTTCCAGGGCCTCTTGCCACTGCAAATGAACTCCAGACTTTGTGCTCCTGGCTTCTCATGGGTACTGGCGAAATGAACCCAGTCTGTCAGACTTTGTAAGAAAATGCCTTTAACCACTGAGCAATCTTTCCAGCCCTGCTCTTAGTATACTTAGTGTTTAATTTTCTTCCTTAGTTTTGGTAGTTAGACACTACGGTGATATTATACATTGAATATCTATGCAGAAATGTAAAATCCTTCTTGTTTCCCAGAGTAATTTCTAAAATAAAAATATCTCTGAACCTTTTTTGGTTCCATTAAATGCTAAAGGGCTGCTACCAATATCACTCAGTATGGTAAGTTAGATAACTTTAGAATAAATTCAATTAGTTGCCAGAAGAATTGTATCTCCTGGCTACTATGGCATACATTTTCTTGATGACATTTTAACTTACTTAGGTAGGTTTTTAAAATGCTATCATGGTGGTGCACACTTTTAATCCCAGCACTTGGAAGGCTGAGGTAGGAGGATCTCCATGAGTTTGAGGTTACCCTGAAACCACATAGTGAATTCCAGGTCAGCCTGGGCTAGAGTGACAACCTACCTCAAAAACAAACAAACAAAAAAACAAGATGCTCTCAGGATTCTAAGGATTCTACAGACTTTGTGATTAATTAGTTTCAAATGACATTTTTGCATTATCAGTTTTTTAATTTGAGGTAAAACGTTGTCATCCTACTAAATAATTTTCATAAACCTATTCTCATTCTGTTGACTTTTTATGTTCCGAATATTACTTAAATGTATTCTTATGTTTTTTATTTAATTTCTAGTGAACTAATACTAAACACTAGCATATGAGAAATGTTAATTTTGTGAACTGATTTGTTTAAGACTGGTTGCTTTTTAAGTATAGTGAGTGTTAGCTTTCTATTGCTATAAAAAACACTTTAGATAATCAACTTGTAAGGAGGTTTCAGTCCATAATTGGTTGTCTCTATTGCTTTGGGCCTGTGGTGGCACATCATGGTGGGAGCATTTGGTTTAGAAAAAACTTTCAGCCAGTAAACAGAAGAGTAAGATCAGAGTCCCACAGTTCTCTCTTAGGACAGAGTGTAATGACCTGAAGAGTTCATGTCTGGTTCCACCTCTTGAAGGTTCTCTTGTCGGCTAGTAGCACATAGGCTGAGAATCAGACCTTTAACACATAGTCCTTTGTGGGAAATTCTAGAAACAGGCTCTAGCAAATAACATTCTAGTTATTTTGGGTGTCTCCTTGGGGTAGTTATCACCAGTAAATAATTATATTTACCTTTCTTTCCCAAAATAAATATCCCTGGTTTTCTCCCTGTTTTTCTTAGTATCTCTGTACTGGCCAGCACTTCTAGAATTATATTACATCATAACAGTAACAGAATCATTCCTGCTTATATCAACTGAAAGGACTGCATGTAGGTTCTGGGGATCTGACCTCAGGTTGTAAGCTTACCTAGACAGTGCTTTACTCCCTGAGCCATTACTATAGCCGCTGAAATCATTTTTAAAACCAATCTACAGAAGTTACTTTGATTCCTATTTTATTCATAATTAAATGCAAATTTTATCAAATATATTTTCAATATTAAATCAAGATGGTTGAAGATATTTTTCCTTTGTCTAGTTGCTGAGTTACATTGTGTGTGTTCATAAGTATTCTTGAATCCCTAAAAGAAATGATTCACTAACTATGGGATTTCATTCCTTTAATATTCCTCTATATTTTATTGACTACTATTTTATTTAAGCTATATATTATATATATATAAATATTCAATGTATATATATTATCACAAATGATGTTAGTCTGTAGGTTTTTTAATATGTCAATATTAGCCTATACCAGCTTCATAAAATGTATTAAAGTCTTTTTTCTACTTTTTATCAACCCTGACTAGAATTGTAATATAAAAGTTCTTTTTATTTCAAGAGTTTGAAAGAATTGCTTGGGAAACAAGTAAATATGATACATACTTTGGAAGCAGCTATTTGAAAACCCTTTCAGTATCTTTCATGAGTTTTTATGGTAGTTTGACAACATTGGTGGATCATTAATGATTCTCTTGTGTTATGCCTTTTGCTGTTTTAATTTGCTTTTCCCCACATACTGCTTTTCCTTTCCTCATATTTTACCTCTAGGCTAAATTTGCAACTTGATTTTGCCAACAGAATTGGCACACTGTGGAACCGAGTGTTGAGACTAGGCCTTGAAATTGTGCAATTCTGCTCTTGTTCTTGGAAACTTTATGTCTACATGTGAATCACCTTGTTGGAAAAAAGAGACCATATGAAGAACACAATAGTGGCCCATACAAAACTGTTCCAGATAAGCCTGCAGTCGCTCAGGCTCTAAATATACAAGATCTCAGGCAAAATCAGTTGAACTGCCTGGACAACCAAGGAGTAACTACAGACTAAGAAGTAAGCAATTAAGAATAGAAAATGTACTCATCTGGCTCAGACTCATGCACAGTAATGCATGCTTATTGTCTTAGACTACTGTTTGTTATGTAGCAATAATGGATACAGTTATATTTCCTTTAAAACAGCCTTTACAAGGAGAAATAAAAGTTTATTTCACAAGCTAGTGAGATGGCTCAGTAAAGTACTTCCCTTTTCAGGAATGAGGACCTAAGTTGGATCCCTAGAACCTATTTTTATTATTATTATTATTATTATTTTTTGGAGAGAGACAGAGAGAGAGGAAGACAGAGATGGGTGTGCTAGCAGCCTCTCAGCAAAATCCAGATGCATGCACCCCTTTGTGGTCAAGTGTGGCATTGTGCCCTTGTGTGACTTTGCATCTGGCTAAATGTGGGATCTGGAGATTGGAACCAGCATTCTTAGGCTTAGGAGGCAGGCACCTTAACTGCTAAGCCATCTCTCCAGCCCATAGAACTCATATTTTTAAGAAGTGCACTTAACCACTGAGCCATGTCTGCAGCTAAAACCCATGCTTTTTTTTTTCTTTGGTTTTTCAAGATAGGATCTTACTCTGGCCCAGGCTGACCTGGAATTCACTATGTAGTCTCAGGGTGGCCTCGAACTCATGGTGAACCTCCTACCTCTGCCTCCCGAGTGCTGGGATTAAAGGCGTGTGCCACCATGCCCGGCTAAACCCATGCTTTTAAAAAAGCTGGGCATGGTGGTTCACACTAATCCCAGTGCTGGGGAGGCAGAGATAGAGCAGCTTCTGGGCCTTGCTGGTCCATCACTATAGCCTAACTAGAAGAATTCCAGGCCATTGAAAGACCCTGTCCCAAATAAAGGTGTCTCAAAGAAATGCTCTCTATATACTGTGTATGCCTATATATTAGTACTGCTCTCACTTCTGGTTAGAGAATTTTCTCTTTTTGGATGGCAATGACTGCTGGGAGATTCAGAACTCCTCAAAATGCTGAGAAGTGGCATTTAAGTGTTTAGCACTTGAGATATCTCTATCACACCCTCCAATAACTGAGGGACTATAGCAGTAGGGGTAGCAGAAAGAATTTAAGAGCTAAATGGTGGGAAGGAGTGCTCTGAAACTCCAGACACAAGTGGTCGATGTAGTCATGATCTCACAGCAGCCACTCTCATTCCCTGCACAAGACCTACATCATCCTAAACCCTCAACATGTCGTCATGGGTGATGGAGGAGGGCACAAAGAAGAAGACATCAGTATAGAAGAGGAAATAGTTGGAAAGAAGAGGGGTTTCAGTGAAGGGGGATGAGGAAGTGGAAACAAAGAAGGGTGGTGGAAAAATATGTAAATTTTAAAATAAAGTTTTTTTTTTTTAATCTTTCAGGCTGGAGAGATGGTTTAGTGGTTAAGGCACATGCCTGTGAAGCCTAAGGACCCTGGTTCAATTCTCCAGGTCCCACGTTAGCCAGATGCACATGGTGGCACATGTGTCTGGAGTTCATCTGCAGTGGCTGGAGGCCCTGGCGTGCCCATTCTCACTCTCTTTCTCTCTCTTTCTCTCTCTCCCTCCTTCTCTCTAATAAATAAATAAAAATAAATCTTTGAAAAAAATCTTTCTTAATGTTATTACTTGTTGAAATTGGTGTATATGTATTTATAACAAATTTTTGTCATCATTTTCTTTTTATACCTTTGGGATTATTTTTCTAGAGTTTTGGATTAAATAATTATCTAATTTTAACTTAATAAATATTCATTAAATCTGTGAATTCTCAAGTTCAGTTTTGACAGAATCTCATGTTTAATGTTATAACATTTTTATCCTTCTTACATCTTGCTATATCTAAATAGATAATTTAACCACTCACTTCTTTTTGCTATAAAATTATACAAAAATAAAATTTGAAAGTATTTATTTTTTCTACCTAACAGTTATAAAACTCCAATTTTGTGACACAATGATCAGAAAATATGATCCTCAGAATTCTGAGAATTTCATGTGATTTTTTTGGTGACTTTGTAAACTATGGCTTTCTGAAACTAGACTCCTTTATATCCATCCAGAACACTGGCCTTCTAAGTTCGTGAAATGTGAAGCTCTTTATAGGTTGAGTGTGAAGAAATGCTGAGTAATTAGCATACTATTATAAAGTGAATTACAAAATAATAAAAACCTAATGGTAGGGGCTGGGGAGATGGCTCAGTGGAAAAGTGCTGGCAGCACAAGCATGCGGATCCACACAAATGCTAGGCATTGTGGCATGCACCTGTAATCCCATCGCTGGACAGGCAGAGACAGGATCACTGGGGCTTACTGACTAGCTTGTGTAGCCATATTGGTGAGGTCCAGGTTCAGTGAGAGAGACTCTGTCTCACAAAATAAGATGGAGACCAAAGTACATCTGGCATCAACCTCTGGCCTCCATACACAAGTGCATATATACTCACACACACGCATACACATGCCCAAACACACATGCATATAAACCTGCATATACACATGCCCGCCTACCACACAAGCATGCAAAAAATAGAAAAAAATAGAAAAATAAGACATGTTGGAATGGTCAGACTAAGCAGAAAGCCAACAATGATGGATAGCATTAGTCTTGATTCATAATGTTGGCTCTTTTTTGTTTATTTATTTATTTATCTGAGAAAGAGAAAGAGGGAGGGGGGTGCCAGGGCCTCTAGCCATTGAAAACAAACTCCAGATGCATGCTCCCCCTTGTGCATCTGGCTTACATGGGTCCTGAAGAATCGAACTGGGATCCTTTGGCTTTGCAGTCAAATGCCTTAACTGCTAAGCCATCTCTCCAACCCACCGTTGCCTTTTAATGCCTCACTAATGTCATAGCTGAATAAAAGAAGTGGCAGTAGACTCCTTTTCTCTGAGTAGATTTTTCCACAGAGAGCAAGGATTATAACAATAATGTAAACCAAAAGACATTCGTGTTCAAGCCACACTCTGATTATCTCTGGTCCATAGGAGTATAATAAATGTATTTTTTTATTGAGCTGGGGACCGTTAGAGAAAAACAGTAATTTTCCAGCAGGTACAAATATGTAGAATAGTTACAATTTGGCCCGAGTGTGGTATCTGTCATCTTGATTTCCTGTGGAAGAAGTTCGTGGGGACCAACTAGGAAGCTACGGCTCTTAAGAAGAATATCTAGGTACTAATGATTTAGAATGCCTAACTACAAGTAACCCACTTGTCCTGTTTAATTATATCACCAGCAGTGACCAAGACACCAGTGCATACGCCTACACTGCTGCTTCATACTTGCTGTTTTTGGTGTATACTGTTACAATTCAGGTGATATTTGTGTTGTTAGTTACATCTTTGCCAAGCAAGACTCGCTGTGAATTTTCATCAGAAAATCAAAAACAGTTGCAGCTATTTCCACTACCAGTAACATAATGAGTTTATATAAAAAAAAAAACTAGTGACATGTCTTATCCAATTTTGCTAGGTTTAAAAATTAAACATTAGAAGAAAAGAAGGGAATTAGTAATGGTTTGCTAATCAGCTGGGGCAAGCCATACTTGTCAAACTGATAATTTGAAGAAGGAAAAATACTTTGGGAGAACTAGGTGTATTGTGTAATGGCAAATCTTCATTAGATTCTGAAATAGAAAATAAGATCATCTGGATTTCTGTTTTAGAAGAAATACTTCCTCACACACTTACAGAGGAAACCACTGGAGGGCCTCTCAGTGTCTGCTGGGTGAAGTTGGAGTTTGAGGTTTATAATATGGCTGCATTCCCCACCACATGATAGAATGCCAAGGTCTCTGCCAAGGTTGGGTTTTTATTGTTTTTTTCCTCTTGCTTAGATGTCTATAAATATGAAACAAAATGCCTGTATGTTTCAGTGAAATACTTTATCTTAAGAAAAATGCAAAGCCCAAAGGCCTTTTGCTCAATTTTTATCACATATATGATAATTCTGGAAACTTCAATAGCACTTTTAATACAAGTAAATATCACCTGATGATACTAAACAGATGTGATTACCCTATAAGCCATGGACGGAAGATGTAGACATCACACTGTAGAAGACTCTCAACTTCATGTTTTTCCGAAGTCCTCAGGATCCCTTTGATTGCTTCTGTGAGTCCTTCCTCCATTATCTGTGGGTCTTAGCCTTTAAATACTTGTGCTTCTCCAAAGAACTATCCTTGGGGTCCTGGAGTGCTTCGTCTGGAAGCATGGCCTCTTTTATCTCCCTTCTTTGTGGCTCACAGCCAGTAACAGATGCCTCAATTTAGGTCAACTTCCGAGTTGTACTGCCCCTCCAGAGCACATCCCCGTATCTGACTGAGATGAGACTCCCTGATGCCCTCTTGGCCTTTTTCCTCTTGAACTTCTCCTTCATTGGTTTCTCCTGAAAGCACATTTTCAATAAATCAGTAGCTTATAAATTTTCATTTCAGGGACTGCTTCTGAGGAAACTGACTCAAGACATAGCTTAAGTAGTTTAAGCAGAAAGGGAACAAAGTACTTACAAAACATTAAAGGGATCCCACCATTAAGTTGAAAAATATAATGGTGTTGTCACAATGCCAGGGTCAGGAAGCAGTTGTCACCATGGGCACACCTACTTCTAGTAGCCAAAGTTACTGACTGGACAGTAGAATCATGTACCTGCCATGTCTTTAAAGTATTCTCTCCAGTTGAAACTTCCTATAACCCCCAGTAAGGAGGTGTCTGAATTATTATTTTTTCTTTCTTTTTTATTAAGTAGAAAGTTTGTTTGGACACATGTTGGTACCATCATTTCCCTCCTCTTTGACCCCATCCCATTGAGGGATTGCTGGTATTCACCTTGGGGTTATAGGATATGAGCTGTGAGAGCAGCAGTCAGTCATTGTGGGGTGGCAATTCCTTCCTACCTTGTGGCTCTTATAGTCTTTCCACCCCCTCTTCCATAAAATCCCCGGAGCCATGGTGGGTGTGCTTTAAGTCTTCTTTGGTGGTGTGCTCTCAGCAGCTTCTGGATTTCTGCTTTGGTGTGTTTTGTGTGTCCTCAGTGTCTGTCTCCATCACCATGGCGCAGGTTATCAGGTTCTTTGTGGAAGCAGCACTCTTGTTCATCTTGCCAGTTCCTCTGTGGTTTCACCTGGGCCCTAGCTGATGATCCTGCCAGGGTGACTGAAATCTAACTTCCTTGTCTTACAAATTCAGCTGACTGGCAGAGCCTATTTCAAATGTGGAACTGAGCTCCAAGGGTGTCTGGGAAACATAGTTTTGACTTTCCACTGCACTCAACATAGGAAAATACAATAGAAAAAGTAGACATCAAAGCTGGTTGCCAGTTATTCACAATCACAATACTAGGGGTGACAGAAAATGAATTAACATGATTTTCTTCAGGAACACATAGCATTTTCGTTTTTTATGGAAATTTATCTCTTGTCCCCAGACCTTGGTCTGCCACAGAGTTGGCTCATCTTCAGGTTCACTTTAGATCATTGTGTTTTGAGCCACAAGTTGTCATAATCACATATTCATCAAATCAATAAAGGAAGCATTACTAGCAAGGAGGGGAAAGTGTAGAATACCAATCATATTTCTTAATATAGGTCATGGTCAAATGACTTACAAAGCATTCCCTTAAGTGTAATTCCCTCATTTCCTTGGTATTTTGTCTGAGTATGTCACTTCTGTGTGCTGCAGGGAAATATAATTTACTCATTACAGTTCTTATCCCAAACATTAATTTGGGCATGCACTGAATGACTATGCTTATTAGACACCAGCTCCCAGGTACTGGGTATCACATTTGTCTCTTTTCCATAACCTTCCCATGAGTTATGTCACATAGTAGCCTTTTATAATTCATTGAAAGAATAAAGGGTGTGTAGGCTTTCATTATTTAGCTACTCTGAGGATTAACAACCAGATTTATGATTAGGAATAGGAGCAAGAAAGGAGAGTAAATGATATTTTAGCACCAACCAGGTGGGTCATAGAGAGCATGAACATCAGAAGGCCAGCCACAGAAAAGACTAAGCAGAGCACGTGGGAACCACTGTCCTGACCTTACTGCAGGCCTTGTCACTGCTTCCTGGCTTCACAGGAATGGAAGCACTTAGGACACAGTCAAGTGCATGCTTAGTTCATGAAATAGGGGTTTTGTGTAAGTGTGGTTCTTTTTCTGTCAAATCTTTATGTGGTCCTGATAGTCTTGAATAAATGAACTCTTGAATGAATGAAAGTGTTACATATAGATTCCTGTGCTGACATACCTCATCAGAGTGAAGAATGCTGTGATCTGTATCAGTAAACACACTCTTACCCTTTAGAGAATTCTGTTAGTAAAGTGTGTGTGCAATCAGCTGTGTTATTTAACAAAATATACTGAGGCGAATGGAATAATATATTGAAAAATAAGCTAGCATATATTAAATGCTTGTTCTCTTCCAGGGAGTGTACTAAGAACTTTATGTCATGTAATTCTTTTTTAATTTTTTTACTTTAAAATTTTTTAAAATTATTTATTTATTTATTTGCAAGCAGAGAGAGAGATAGAAGAGAGGCAGAGAGAGAGAGAGAATGGGTATGCCAGGGCCTCTAGCCACTGCAAATGAACTCCAGATGCATGTGCCCCTTGTGCATATGGCTTACGTGGGTCCTAGAGAATCGAACTGGGATCCTTTGGCTTTGCAGGCAAATGCCTTAACTACTAAGCCATCTCTCCAGCCCCCATTTTTTTTTACTTTTTCTTTTTTTGTTTTTCGAGGTAAGGTTTTACTGTAGCCCTGGCTGACCTGGGATTTACTATGTAGTCTCAAGGTGGCCTTAAACTCATGGAGATCCTCCTATGTCTGCCTCCCAAGTGCTGGGATTAAAGGTGTGCACCAGGAGGCCTAGCATACCATGTGATTCTTTTGTTTTGATTTGTTTTTCTTTTGAAGTAGGATCTCACTGTATCCTAGGCTGACCTTGAACTCATTTGTAGTCCCAGGCTGGTCTTGAACTCACAGCCATCCTCCTACATGTCATGTAATTCTTACCAGCCTGGAAGGTTTCTACTCTGTTCTACAAATCAGTGAACTTGGAGTGAGGAGAGTTAGTAACTGTGCTTCCTCTTTGCAGCAAGGAGTCAAAACCAGTTCCATCTCATTCCAAAGCCTGCGTTCTCCGATGCTCTGGCAAGGACTGTGGTGACTAATTGTCTAATCATATTTCTAGCCCTTAATGATTACTTTCTGTTTCTTTGTGGCCAAAGATTTATTTTAATTTTATGTGTGGTTGATGGTCTAAGACATAAGATTCCACATTCATATACCATAACTGCAAGATTTTTATGTGGAGGGCCAAGAAAAACTTCCCTTTCATATCACAGTGTCTTGAATATGGTTGCCTTTCTACTCTAAACTTGAGTTTACAGTTGGAATGGATAAGCATTTCTAGTTACTCTGCTTTATTTATTTAAAAATATTTTGGTTATGTTTGAGGCAGAATTCTAGAGTCTGGAATATAGGGAATATTGAAAAAGGTCCTCCTGTCACAGAGTGTCTTTTTCTATTAGAAGGGAAAGATGTTTAAATTTAAATTTGGCATGTGTGGTATGGAAAGTGGTCCTAAGTACAAGTAGAAAGACAGCCCGCAGCTCTTTGTGTTCACAAATGTGTACAGTATCGATATCTTTTTCAGAGTAATCAGAGACAACTTTGTGATCAGGTAAAATTTAAGTAAGGACCTAAATAAAGTGAGGGAGAAGATTCCCATGGGCATGTGGGTAGCACTTTTTTTGGGTAGAAGGACCAGCAAGTGTAAAGGTTGTGGCTGGAGACACACTGCGCTGCTTTGAGCAACAGCAAGGAGGCTGCTGTCTGCAGTGATGAGTTGTTAGAACTGACATAGGTGAAGTAAAGGCAAGATGACAGAGGTCGTCAAGGCCCAGACAAAGAGTGAGACACTGTAGAGTACTTATCAGAGGGTAACAGGATCTGGATTACTTTGCAGAAAGATCACTCCAGCTTCTAGAAGAAGCACATAGTATAGGGAAGGCAAGACAAAGTAGGAGCCAGATCAGAGGGAAGGCTGTGGAGGTACCCAGGTGTTGCATGGATGAAGTTATTGTCTAATAAGCACATAGCTGCTACCTCCGTTGCTGCTCAGAAATTGAGTAGGGTTGCTTGAATAATTAAGAAGGTGTGCACCAGGAGGCCTAGCATACCATGTGATTCTTTTGTTTTGATTTGTTTTGTTTTTCTTTTGAAGTAGGGTCTCACTGTATCCTAGGCTGACCTTGAACTCACTTGTAGTCCCAGGCTGGTCTTGAACTCACAGCCATCCTCCCTACATGTCATGTAATTCTTACCAGCCTGGAAGGTTTCTACTCTGTTCTACAAATCAGTGAACTTGGAGTGAGGAGAGTTAGTAACTGTGCTTCCTCTTTGCAGCAAGGAGTCAAAACCAGTTCCATCTCATTCCAAAGCCTGCGTTCTCCGATGCTCTGGCAAGGACTGTGGTGACTAATTGTCTAATCATATTTCTAGCCCTTAATGATTACTTTCTGTTTCTTTGTGGCCAAAGATTTATTTTAATTTTATGTGTGGTTGATGGTCTAAGACATAAGATTCCACATTCATATACCATAACTGCAAGATTTTTATGTGGAGGGCCAAGAAAAACTTCCCTTTCATATCACTGTGTCTTGAATATGGTTGCCTTTCTACTCTAAACTTGAGTTTACAGTTGGAATGGATAAGCATTTCTAGTTACTCTGCTTTATTTATTTAAAAATATTTTGGTTATGTTTGAGGCAGAATTCTAGAGTCTGGAATATAGGGAATATTGAAAAAGGTCCTCCTGTCACAGTGTGTCTTTTTCTATTAGAAGGGAAAGATGTTTAAATTTAAATTTGGCATGTGTGGTATGGAAAGTGGTCCTAAGTACAAGTAGAAAGACAGCCGCAGCTCTTTGTGTTCACAAATGTGTACAGTATCGATATCTTTTCAGAGTAATCAGAGACAACTTTGTGATCAGGTAAAATTTAAGTAAGGACCTAAATAAAGTGAGGGAGAAGATTCCCATGGGCATGTGGGTAGCACTTTTTGGGTAGAAGGACCAGCAAGTGTAAAGGTTGTGGCTGGAGACACACTGCGCTGCTTTGAGCAACAGCAAGGAGGCTGCTGTCTGCAGTGATGAGTTGTTAGAACTGACATAGGTGAAGTAAAGGCAAGATGACAGAGGTCGTCAAGGCCCAGACAAAGAGTGAGACACTGTAGAGTACTTATCAGAGGGGTAACAGGATCTGGATTACTTTGCAGAAAGATCACTCCAGCTTCTAGAAGAAGCACATAGTATAGGGAAGGCAAGACAAAGTAGGAGCCAGATCAGAGGGAAGGCTGTGGAGGTACCCAGGTGTTGCATGGATGAAGTTATTGTCTAATAAGCACATAGCTGCTACCTCCGTTGCTGCTCAGAAATTGAGTAGGGTTGCTTGAATAATTAAGTATCAACCACTGTTTTTTTTTTTTTTTTTTTTTTTTTTTTTTTTTTTTTGAGGTAGGGTTTCACTCTAACTCAGGCTGACCTGGAATTCACTATGTAGTCTCAGGGTGGCCTTGAACTCATGGTAATCCTCCTACCTCTGGCATGCGCCACCACACCCTGCTCAATCACTGGATTTTACAAGGTTAAGATTGTTTACAACTTTGAAATAGCTGATGTAAATGGTACTACTGAAGGAGTGAGAGGAGAGATGTGGCAAAGGTGGTAGAGACAGTTCTTTCTGGAAGTTTTGCAGAGAAATTGGCTGTACAAAGATTTGTTTGTGTGTGTAAAGATTTTTTTTTTACTTATTTCCTTATTTATTATTTATTTAGTTATTTATGAGAGAGGGAGAGAGAGGCAGATACCTACATATACATGCATACTCGTATACTTGTAGTATTATTTTAATTTTATTTATTTATTTTCAAAGAGAGAATGGGCATGCCTGGGCCTCTCTCTAGCCACTGCAAATGAACTCCAGATGCATGTACCCCCTTGTGCATCTGGTTTTACATGGGGACTGGAGAATCAAACCTGAGTGCTTAGGCTTTGCAGGCAAGCGCCTTAACCACTGAGCAATCTGTCCAGCTCTCACATTTTTAAAATTTTTTTAAAAATATATTTTATTTATTTGAGAGAAAAAGGGGCAGAGAGAGAGAGAGAGAGAGAGAGAATGGGTACGCCAGGGCCTGCAGCCACTGCAAACGAACTCCAGCTGCATGTGCCCCCTTGTGCAGATATCTGGCTTACGTGGGTCTTGGAGAATCGAACCGGGATCCTTTGGCTTTACAGGCAAATGCCTTAACCACTAAGCCACATCTCCAGCCCACGTTTTTTATTTTTAATTGACACAGAATTACACATATTTGTAGGGCCCAGTGTGATATTTCAATACCTTGTACAATGGGAAGTGATCAGATGATAATTTTTTTGAAGGGCAAGCAAGAAACATTTTATTGAAAATGAAAGTAAAAGAAAGCTTTCCTTGAAGAGGGGTCCCAGAAAAATGAGTGGCTCAATTTGTTTCTTAAAGATGGAAGAAATGGCAGCATGTTAATTTATTGATGGGATTCTTCTAATGGAAGAAAATAAGACTTAGGGTGGTATATGGATTGCCAACTTTTAAAACTGCTTGCCCTAAAAATCCATGATTTCACTGTTTTTTGTTAAAAGCTTGGTTTGTTCCTGGCTTCTCTGACTTAATCATGTGAAGCACAGAGCCAAGTGCATGTTTTCAACATTCAGCTATTTTCTCAACATTCTAGGAAATGTGAAATGGAATCTACTTAATTTAAACATCTAATTTTGCATATTTTTAAGAGTGTTAAAATTCTGTCTACTTCCTTGCTCACTCAAAGTAAGAACAGGTTCTTCTGAGTGGTTCGGTTCTAAGACTGGATTCCCAAACTTCATTCTCCTTAACCAGTATACGCTTCTAGATTTAAGATCTCATACTCTACCAGCTGATGTAGCCGGGCACTCACTTCTGGATTTAAATAAGATGCAGTCTCCTTGGCTCAACTGATTTTGGTGAAACCCACATGGACTAGGGATCAGTTGGGGAATGAACTTTTCCTGCTAGAAAGACTTCATTGACTGTTCAGCCTCACTTCTCTTCCCCACAGGCCCTGAGGAAAGATGTTACTCAAAATTTTCTGATAAGCTAATGTAAGTACCAATGATATCTTTATGGAAAATAATCATCTGATTTATATCTTAGAATTCCATGACACCATCAACTCATAGGAATAACAAATTCTGGGCTGGAGAGATAGCTCAGCAGTTAATGGAATAACTAATTTTGGCTCCTTCCCTCCACCATTGTAATAATCTAACTTCCAGGTACACTTACTAACTTTGTCTTGTTGACACTCTAACGCATCAAAGTTTACTAATAAGTTTGACTGGCTAAAGTTTGACTGGAGTCAGTTTGACATAACATCTGATTTTAAAATTTACTTTAAGTATTTAAAGCAGCTATCACCCTTGCCTTTGCTTGCTCAGTGGATATTTCTTGTGGTGCTTGTTACCGCAGGTTTCTCTATTAACTTTCTGTTTGGATCTTCTCAGAAAGCCAGTACTATAGTTGCATATAGAAATGAATGTGTAGCTCATTCTCATAACTACTTGTCATTAAATTGGCTCATTCTTCTTGCTCTATGTGGGATTAGCATTTAACTTACTCATAAATTCTGGGCTTTCTAACAGCATAAGATGGTTGCCTAGGACTGGCTGACAAAAGATCACCCTGCATCTTTTCTGGCTGGTCCCAAGCACACCTGTCAGGCAAAAAAAAATATGACCTTCCTTTACTTCTCCAACAGATAGTGAACAGTTCATTTTCCTTGAGAAGTTCAAGAAATGTTTTCATTGTATTGTAGTAAATTACTATAGCTTCACCTCTCCAAGAGGATATTAAATGTTTCCCATATTTTCATACATTTAGATACTATCATACAATCAGACTACCATTGTCTAAAAAGATGTTTCGTGGATTCTAATGATGTTGCCATAGTTATTTCTTGCTGAAATATACCTGAGGAAGTATAAAATTTTATGTATAATATTTTAAAAATAATTATAAGAGCTTTTAACATTATGACATCTATCTATCTGCATTTTTATAAAGGGTATATTATTAAGTACTTGTTGGTGTTCACCAGAATACTTAATGGAAGATTCAGCATGATAAATTTATTTAATTTTATTATTAATTTTAAAAATGCAGTTCCAGAGCTAGAGCCATGGCTTAGTGGTTAAAGCGCTTGCCTGCAAAGCCAAAGGATGCAGGTTCAATTCCTCAGGACCCATGTAAGCCAGATGTACAAGGTGACACCTGTGTCTGAAGTTTACTTGCTTGCTAGAGGCCTTGGCATGCCCATTCTTTCTCTCTCTCTCTTCCATAAATAAAAAAAATGCAGTTTCATTTACTTACAATTTCACAAGATGTAATTTATAAGGCTTCACATGCCACATTTCCTAACTTGTTGATAGACCAACTTTCTATTGGTTTAGTTAGTGAAAGATATCAATTGTTTTTCCCATCTTAATATACACAATGTTAAAACCTTGTGGGTGGAAGTTAGCCATTAGTTTTACCTGTGTCTGCTGGATATTTTCTAAACTCCTGTAGTGTCTGTTCAATCTCATCTCTGCATTTATTGGTTAGAAGGCACCTTTCTTTTTCATCTCAGTGTTACATTCCACTGATTTGGAGGAGGATCACCCTAATATCTCTTGTGTGGTCATGCTTTCTTTTTCCTGAAGCCAACCATAAATGGTTCCACAACCCTCTGGTCCTTTCATCTTAAGTTCCATGAGAATGTACTCATGTGCCCTAAGATTCAACTTGCACTTGTTTCTGGCAGAAAAGATGGTAAGTTGGCGACTCAGTTGATGGTTTCCTTAGCTGTATATAACTTTTTAGTTTCAAAAGAACCTAATGGGTAAGTGTTTATCTTATTTCCTGGGCTACTGGCATCTTATTCACAAAGTCTTTCTTATGCTATATCTTGGAGTGTTTCCCCCACTTTTTTCTCTATTCACTTCACAGTTTCAGGTCTTAAATTGAGGTCTTTGATCCATTTGGAATTAATTTTTGTGCAGGGAGAAAGAAAAAGGTCTAGTTTCTTTCTTAGACATGAATTTGTTAAGTTCACCCAGCACCATTTGTTGAAAATACCTTTTCTCCTGTGTTTGTTTGGGTCTCTGTGTCAAAAAGCAGGTAGCTGTAACTACTTTAACTTATAACCTGGAACTAAACCCATTGTATTCTATTCTTCTATCCAATCCTGTATCCTATATCTTGTCCTAACCCTATCCCATACCTTATCCTATTCCCTACTCTATAACCTATCCTATCCTGTCCTGTCCTGTCCTGTCCTGTCCTGTCCTGTCCTGTCCTGCCCTGCCCTGCCCTGCTCTGTCCTCTCCTTTCCTCTCTTCTCCTCCTCTCGCCTCTCCATCACTTATGTGTCTGTTTTTGTGCTAGCACCATGCTGTTTATATTACTATGGTTTTGTAATATAGCTTGAAATAAGGTGGGATGATACCACCAACAATATTCCTTTTTTAGGACATTTTTTTTTTTTTGCTATCTGAAGCCATTTGTGCTTCTTATATGAATTTTAAGATTATGTTTTTTCTATTTCTCCGAAGAATGGGGCTGGAATTTTGATTGAAATTACACTGAATCTTATATATTATTATTTTTTTTTTGTTTAAAAATATTTTTAATATTTATTTATTTTATTTATTTGAATGGGGCTGGAATTTTGACTGAAATTACACCTTGAACTTTTGTATATTATTTTTTAGGCAAATGCCTTAACTACTAAGACAAGTCTGTTTATATATTATTTTTGGTAGAAGATTATTTTCATAATATTCTTCCAATCTATGAGCATAGGAGTTCTTTCCATCTTCTGGTGTCTGCCTCAATTTCTTTCTTCAGTGTTTTAATGTTTTCATGCAGAGGTCTTTTAATTTCTTGGTTAGGGATATTCCAAGATGTTTAATTTTTAGTGTGGCTACTGCAAATAGGATTGTGGCTCTGACTTCATTTTCAGTATATTTGTCCATGGTATATATGAAGGCTACTTATTTTTGTGTATTTTTGTATTGCAAACAAACTTCAGACACATATGCTACCTTGTGCATCTGGCTCATGTGGGTCCTTTGGCCTTGCAGGCAAGTGCCTTAACCATTAAGCCATCTCCCCAGTCCAGTGTGTGTTGATTTTATATCATGCTATCTTGCTAAAAGTATTAATCAGCTCTAGGAGTTTTGGGTGGAGTCTTATAGGGTCTCTTAAATACAGAGCAATCTCATCTGCAAATAGGGCTGGCTTGACTTCTTTATTTTAATTTGTATCCACTTTATTTCCTTCTCTTGTCTTACTGCTCTAGCTAAGACTTCAAGTACTATCTTAAATAGCAATGGGGAGTGTGCACCCCTCTGTCTTGTTCTATAACTTGGTGGGGGGTGCTTCAAGTTATTTTGCGTTTAGTATGACATTGGCTTTATGTTTCTCATATATAGCTTTATTATGTTGAAATATGATCCCTTCATTCATAGTTTATCTAATGGTTTTATCATGAAGGGATGTTGCATTTTGTTGAAGGCCTTTTTCTGCATCTTTTGAAATGATCTTGTGATTTGTGTCCTTAAGTCTAGTCTATTTATATGCTGTATTATAGTTTTTGATTTCCATACGGGAAACCATTCATCTCTGGAATGAAGCCTACTTGATCGAGGTGGATGTATTTTTAATATGGTCTTGAATTAAATGTGTAAGATTTTTACTGAGAATTTTTGTATTTAAGTTCATCAGGAATATTGGTTTATAATTTTCTTTACTTGCATGTATCTGGCTGGTTTTGGTATTACTGTAATGCTGGACTCATAGAGGAGTTAGCATGCTGTCATTTTCAATTTCATGAAATAATTTGAGAAGTAGTGGTTTCATTTATTCTACAAAGTCTCGGTAGAATTCAAAAGTGAATCTGTCTGGGCCTGGACTTTTTTGGTTGGGAGATTTTAAAAAATTTTTAATTAAATTTTCTTTTTAAAAATATTTTATTTATTTATTTATTTGATAGAGAAAGAGGGAGAGAGAGAGAGAGAATGGGCACTACAGGGCCTGCAGCCACTGCAAAAGAACTCCAGATGCATGTTCATCAGATGCATTGTTCATCTGGCTAACATGGGTCCTGGGGAATTGAACCTGGGTCCTTTGGCTTGCAGGCAAACACCTTAACCACTAAGCCATCCCTCCAGCCCTGGTTAGGAGATTTTTAATTAGTGCTTCAAACTCCTTACATTTTATAATATATGTAAATTATTTATCTCTTTGTGGTTATACTTTGATAGACCCTATGTATCAAGAAATTCAATCATTTCTTTCCAGATTTTCTAGTTTGGTGGAATATAGGTTTTTGAAATATGTCCTTGTGTTTCTCTCAATTTCATTGTTATTTATTTTAATATCTCCTTTTTCATCTGTCATCTTGATTCTCCAATCATCTTTCTTTTGTTTTGATTAATTTGGCTAAGAGTTTATCAATCTTATTTAACTTTTTGGGCTCTTTTTACATTTTTTATAATTTATTATTTTGTATATACATTATTCTAATTTTACATTCATATTGGTGACTCCATTATACTCCTCCCTGTCCTCCCCATTCCAAAGGGACCCTCATTAATGGGGAATGTGGGTCATGCATTGTGGGGGTAGTCAAGAGTTATGGGGATATGCCAGTCTCTGTGCATAATGACCCAACTTGTGGCTCTAACACTCTTTCCATTCTCTCACCATTGGAGAATTTGCTTCGCTTTTTCAGATAGACCACGAACCTGAAGGGAGGATCAGCCTATCACACCTCACCAGGGCCCCAGCTGAAACCATAGAGTAATGGGGGAAATGGGCAAGAGTGCAGCTTTCTTGGTGAACCTGACACCAGAACAAGGCTGAAGGAGATAAACACAGAGAACATTCAACTCTTACTAAGCCAGATATCCAGAGACATAGAGGCTCCAAAGACTTCATCACTGAAATAGAACATGGCTCAGGGAAATTTGTGGAAGAGGGGCAGAAAGAGTGTTAGAGCCACAAGCTGGGTCATTATACACAGAGACTTTGTCTCTCCCCTATAACTGTTGGTTACCCCATAATGCATGACCCACATTCCCCAATGAGGAGGGTCCCTTCCTAATGGGGAAGACAGGGAGGAGGCTACCGGAGGCACCAACATGAATACAAAATTAAAATAAAATTTTAAAAAGACTGCCTTCATTGTGCCCCTAGGTTTGGGCTTGTTGTGTTTTCATTTTCGTTCAGTACTAGGAATTTTTTTATTTCCTTCTTTTTTTCATGAATGACCCAGTCATTGTTCAATAGTGTGTTGTTCAACCTCGAGGAGTTTGTGTATTTTCTGTTGTTACTCTTGTTGATTTATAGCTTCATTGCATTGTAGACAGAGAGAATATAAAGAGTATTTTCAATCTTGCTGAATTTATGGGAACTTGTTATGTGTCCTAATATATAAGCTATTTTAGAGAAAGTTTCATGAGAAGCTGAAATAAATGTGTATTTTGTACAGTTTGGATAGAATATTCTGTAGATGTATTAAGTACATCTGTTCCCTGGTTTCATTTAGTTCCATTGTTTCTCTGTTTATTTTCTGCTTAGATTATCTGTCTGCTGGTGATAGTGGGGTATTGAAGTTACCCACTATTATTGTGTTGGGATTTATGCCTGATTTTAATGCCTAGGAAATGTTGCTTTATCAAATTTGGTGCCCTTGTGTTTGTGCATATATGTTTAGGATTATAATATCCTTTTGTTGAATTGTTTAAAGTGGCTTTATTTATCTCTTTTGATTATTTTGGTTTAGTCTATATTGTCAGATATTAGTATAGCCACACCTGCTTGTTTCCTATTTCCATTTCCTTGGCATATCTTTTCCCATCTTCTCACCCTAATGAGTGTTTGTCTGTGATGGTAAGGTGAGTTTCTTAAAGATAGCAAATGGCTGAATTCTGTTTTCTGATCCAGTTGTTAACCTGTGTCTTTTTATTGGGAGTAGTTCCATTGATATTCAGAGTTATTATTAAAAGGTGTTAGTTAATCTCTGCCACGGTCATGATTTTGTGAAGTCTGGTGTTTACTTGATCTTCATTTGCTTTAGCAACTGTTTGATTATTGTTTTTCCCCTCCTATAGCCTCTTGAGTGGGTTTATTCTTCTCCTTAGTGAAAAATATTCCAGTCAGTATTATCTGTAAGGTTGGCTTAGTGCTCATGTATCCATATAGCCAGTTTCTAGCACAGAAAGCTTTTTTTTCCTTCTTATATCATGAAGGGTAATTTTGTTGGGTATAGTAGTTTAGATTGCCAGCCATGGTCTTCCAAAATTTGAAATACTCCTTTCCAAGCAAAGAGTCTGATGGGTTCACCTTGATAAGTCAAAAGCTGTTTATGTCTTATAGCATTTAGCACTCTTTCTTGGTTGTCTGTATCTTGGTTGTCTCTATTTAGTATTCTAACTATAATGTGCCACAGGGGATTTATTTCCTGATTCTATTTGGCATTCTACTTGCCTCTTATACCTGGATGAGTTTCTGGGTTGTTCAATTTAGAAATTTTTCTTCTATAATTTTATTGAAAATATTTTCTATGCCATTAACTTGAAGTTCTTCTTACTGCATGAACATATTTCCAACATTTGGTCTTTTTAAGATGCCCCACATTTCTTTCATGCTGTACTCATATTTTTTTTAACTTGTCATTGATTTTGAACTCCTGGTTTATTTTCTCTGCCTTGTCCTCAAGTTTTGATATTCCATCTTCCACATGATCTATTTTATTGTTATGACTTTCTTTTGAGTCATTTCATTTTTATTTCTATTTTTGGTTTCCCTTTAGCATCTCTATCTCTTTAATGGACTCCATGTTCATTTCTTGGTTTGACTCTCCTTACATTTACTTGATTGTTTTCTCTTGGAGCATTCACATGTTTGTGTTCCCTTTGGATTCATCCAGATGACAATTGAGTTATTTTAGTTGATTCTCTTACATTTTGTTCAGGTGTTTGTTTATGTCCTCATTAAGTTGATAGCATATAATTATCATGATTATATTTTGGAAGTTTTGGTTTGGACTTTCCTCTAAGTAGTTCTCATTGTACACATCCACTAAGGGACTAGGCAAGGAGATTTTGCCTTGGTTTCTTGTGTTACTTATTTCCTATTGGCATTTGCCCATCTTGAGATAATTCCTTTGTCTTGCCCAGAATGAAGCAACAACAGTTACACTGGGGGACACAAGGTAGGCTAGAGTTGGGTGTATTCCACCAACAGACATGCATCTGGATGCAAACTCACTGAGCCTGGGCTGGAACTGTTCTAGGTGCAGGTGCTTGTGCCTCGAGTCCTAGTTCTCTTGACTCTGAGACAGTGGCCTATATGCATCTGTGTTGGTGGAGGGCGGGGTGGCTAACCATGAGTTCACTAGGGTCAAGGGCCACTACCAAGAGGTCTGGTCCTCCTGGCTCCAGGCTGATAACCTATACTTGTATCTACTTAGCCTACTTAAATCTTCCATTTTCGCTTCCAAAATAGGATGTTGTTTGCTTCTTCATGGTTTAAATAAGTGTCTAGAATAGAATTTTGCAGATAGAAGCCACTTATGTATTTTTCAGCATTTTAAGTTCTAGTTCAACTTTGATTAAAATTGGAACTACAAACCAAGAAGTTGTTCTTTAAAAAATGTTTTATTTAGTTTTTAAAGACTTCTTTATTTGTATTTATTTACTTGTGCATGCATGTGTGTATGAGCACATGTGTATGGGTGTGCCAGTTTCTCTTACCATTGCAAATGAATACCAGGTGCTAGCACTATTTTGTGCATCTAGCTTTACATGAGGGCTGTAGAATTGAACCTAGGCTAGCAGGCTTTTCAAGCAATGGTATTTAATCACTGAACCATCTTCTCAGCCCATAGCAAAAGTTTTAGAAGCTAAGAAGCTCCATGATTTAGAAATTGAAAAACTAGATTTGTTATGACATTTGCCATAAAGGTAACATACCAACATTTAGTGACCAAATATTTAAAGGCTCATTTAAATCATATTTATGATTGTATAATTTTTGTGTAAATCTGCCTCAAAAAATATTGTTCAAACATCACATGTTCTCTCTCATATGTGGATCCTAGGTACAAATGATTGGACTTCTATGTGAGTAGGAATAAAACTCAGTAGCAGAAGCCAGTAAGCTAGAAAGGAGATATAACAGGAATAGAAAGGGAGGGAGGGGGCACTTAATAGGATGGTATTGCATATATGTAAGTAGAAGAACAGATTAATGGGTGTGAAAAGGCCTAAGTGAGGTCAGGGAAAGAGACTGAGTAAAGGAAAGGGAGGGCTAATCAAAATCTAAGAGGATATAAATAAGTCATATGGAAACCTACTTTTCTGGACAATGGAACACTCAGAAGCAATAGATTATTAGCAGAAAATTTTCAGTGTCAGGAATGGGATACCTTCCAGGGAGTTGTTGGCCAGGGAGGTCACTGATACAACCGAAACTTTACAGGCCATTGCCAAGGCCCTTAGTTTCCCACCAGGAATAGTTGGTAAGACCCTATTGCTGAAGATTCTACATAACTGGGCTGCAAGGTCACTGAGAAATCCTGCTGGAACTGAGCTGAAAGCCTCCTCCATGTGGACCAGCTGACAGAAAGCTGGAAAAAGCCATGTTGCATACAGTTCAATGGGAGAGAGAAAACACCAGTGAAGGTACTCAACAGCGAACACTGCAAGCTTTAAACATGGCCATCCAGACCAAATGAGCCAATGGGTGAAATAGTGGCATGTTTGTTATGGGGGAAACCAACTGCTCTCTAATTGGACTGGAGTCCCACTCCATGGGAGGGAATACATCCCTGATACTGAAAACCTACAACAGAGTTAGTCATGAGCCCTAGGGGTGTAACATCTGCTGGTGTCTGGCTAAATGTATATACTATGCTCACCAAACTGCCAGTAAGCACTTCTCTTAATGGCCATACCCATATATTAATGCTACTCTCACTTTTAGTTATAGAAGCTTCTCTTTTCAGATGGTAGTGACCTTGGGAAGGCACCAAGGTTCTGAGAAGAAGGGACAGAGGAGTGCTCAGTACTGAAACATCTCTAACACACCTTCTAAGGCTCAGGGTCCATTGCAGAAGAGGGGGCAGAAAGAATATAAGAGCCAAAGGAAGAGTAGGACTCCTTACAATGTGCTCCTCCAGACACAAAATGGCCTGGATATCCATGACCTCACAGTGCCTGACACTACCTACATATGACCATCATAATAGGAGGAAAAGATGATAACATCAAAATGAAAAGAGAGACTGATTGAAGGGGGGCGGGGATATGATGCAGAGTGGCGTTTCAAAGGGGAAAGGAGGGAAGGGAGGGAAGTATCATGGGATATTATCTACAATTAAGGAAGTTGTCAACAAAAAAATAACTAAAAGAATATATATAGTTCAGCCAGGTATGTTGGTGCATGCCTTTAATCCCATCACTCAGGAGGCAGAAGTAGGAGGATTGCCATGAGTCCAAGACCACCCTAAGACGACATAGTGAATTCCAGGTCAGCCTAAGATAGAGTGAGACCCTATGTTGAAAAAATATATATTGTTCTTTTGAGATAGGGTCTTTCACCATAGCCTAGCCTGACCTCAAACTCACAACAACCCATTCCGAGGGCTATGATTATAGGTATGAGCCACTACTATGCCAGACCCAGGTTTGTTTTCATACTTCTAGGGCTTTTGAATTATGATTATAAATGCTTATTATCGGAAACTCTATTTGCTAAAATGTATACATGAAAAAGTTTTCTCTTAGAATGACAGCTATAACATGCTGATTTTACCTGCCTGTTTTGGTAAAATTAACCCACTCATTATGTCCTGACTGATTTATTATATGAATTACGTAAACCCATGTAAAAAGATTCTCAGAATTATAAACATACCATATGACACTACTCTTTGAAATTTCTCCTTACATGTAAAGCTAAAGTGGTATGGTGGTTTGAATGTAAATTCAATTCCAAACCTAGCAGAGCCTTTGGGAAGGTGAAGCCTTGCTAAGGAGGTGAACCGTGGGGAATAGCTCAGCTCTGCTTGCTGCACTCAGCTCACCCTCTCTGCTTCCACCCTGTTGTTGTAGAGATGTGATTCCCAGCTGTCTGCTCTTGCCATGCTTTCCCCAGCATGATTGAAGCGTCCCCTCAAAACTGTAAGCCATAAATAAACCCTTTCCTTCCATAAGCTGTTTTTGTCTGACATTTTATAAGAGGTACCTGCTACAGAAAATTGATATCAAGAATGGAGTTGGCTTAAAACTGTACTTGAAAATATAAGACAGAAACTCAGTTTTCCTCAGGACATGTACATATCCACCACTGTCCTTCTCATCTATTGAGTCTGCAGCCTATTCCCTACTCTGTGAAAGTTCATATTCCAAATAGTTCCCAGTACCACCAAATCTCACGAATTCTAAAATATTTTAAATTCAATGTGGAGAAATGAGCCTATCTTTCTCCATTATATACTTGCTTTCTCAGCATTGTAATTCACCAGGCAGGCATTGTCTAATGGCTTGGAAGAGCCATTCTGACTTAGGCCGGGGAGGAAGGACAGTGAGAACACACTGCAGGTTCCAGGCCATCCACCTGTACCTGTATGTTTTTATTGCCTCTGAGTTTGCTACTGTTTTGATAGCTACTCTCTTTATTGCTGTGGTGAGGCACGTGATGGCTGGACCATTTTCTACATTTATAGACTAGTGCTTCAGCCCCAGCCACTTATCCATTTTTCCTCAGACAAGGCTGCCTTGGGAATGACCCATAGAATGAGCCATTGAGGAAGTCCACACATATAGCAGGAGCATTATGATAAAAGACAGGATCTCAAACCATGGAGAATACAGTCATGGTGGTGTCCCTAAGGTGGGACCTTACATTGGGGTATTGGTACTTGTTATCCTTCAGCAGCTCTTCCCTGTCATAACTTGAAAGCCAAGCAGCTGGTAAATCCTGCCTCAGCACCTTGTGAATCCTTACCATAGCTCCTCATAATTTTGCATTCCTAGGTTACCTGCTGACTCTGCCCAGTGTTCTCATATCTACTGAATAACAAGTGAATCATAATAGAACCCTTGGAAAGCTTAAGGAGAATTTTGTTTTGTGTCTATATCAATCACTTCTGCGAAGTCAGATGGGGACTTTGAACTATGGAATCATTAGATATTATGTTGGGCCACCTAAGAGGGTATGGATTCTGTGATATGTAACATTTCCCACCCCTGTGGTGTCTGGCTCCTGCTTTCCTGTGATACCTCAGAGACCATCTCCTTAAAGTTTGCTTTGACCACCCAGCTTCTAGCTTGAACCACAACTACTTCTATATCTTGGGTGGCAAGATTTAACAAGTATATTTTATTAATTCCTAGATAATAAAACTTTTAAAATAAGTGCTAAGATGCATTTTTAAAATGTGTCATATGTTATTTTAGGCCTATGAGCTATGAAATAATGGCAATAATGATCTGTTTAAATCCATTAAATCATGTGGCTGGCTGAAAGTGTTCCATAAAGTAGAGTGGAGTAATAACTGTAGGTCAAACTGAATTCTGAAAAATGATCACATGGGAACCAGGCCGGCTCAAGGACACAAGTATCCTCTGAGGCAGAAATCATTTTAATGGAATTTCCTGAAGTTCACAAAGAACATATGTAGTTTAGAAAACAAAAAGTGTGTGAAGGTCCAGTCATTTAATCATTTTATTAAACTGGGATGCTCCTTCCCTTTTTTCTTTTTTTGGTCAGTTTTCTACATGAATCTGAAAGGTTCTTAGGAACTTATTATGGGTTTGTTCTAAGGTGTGTTTATGCACAATATCCTGTTCTGTTTGCCAGGTGTATGCAGAGTGAACTGTCTCATCTCACAGGTGAAAATTTGAACTTGAGCAGTCAGTACCTCTAAAACTTGAATGCACATGCATGAAGCACTTGTAGCAAATGACCTAGAATGGAAACTGGAAATGTGCAGGGCAGAGTAGAAAAAGGAATGGGCATCATATGTTTCCTAAGTTAGCATATTGATGCTATTGACTAATAGAGATCATCATAATCTTTGTGACAACACTATGAGTACTATCAGCATCCCTAGTCTGCAGAAGAGGTGTTTTAAGGGTGGGAAATGATAGGTAAAGAGATGGTCTTAGAACCTCAAGTATGTTGTGTTCGACAACAGAGCTTACTTCTCTTTGTCTTCTGACTGCTGGCATGGAACTGGATGGTTTTTGTCTTTGTAAAAAAGATGCTTTGATCCAATAAAAGGTTGGATTTTCTAGCAGCAGTCCCAACAACAAAATGGACTGCTCACTTCTAGTGTTTCTTGAACTGGTGTATAACTGTATTACTCAGTGGTTTTCAAACTGTTTTGCAGGGGTGCTTCAGAGGTGATGTCAGATGGGGAGAAGAACAGATTTGGAGGGCAGGCTCTGGATTCTTCTCTGCCTTTACCAGAGGAGAGGAACATTTTTTTTAATCTGCATTTTGGAGTTCTGTGTAGGTTGTGCTTGTGTAATGTTCCTGATGCTATATGCATGTTATAAGCCTTCAGGCTACAACATTGCTAAACTATTTTTAAAATTAACATTGTGTGATTTGGTCAGGTTGGTGAGTGTCAGAGCCTAAAGCAGAACTGGACCAACTGCTCTTTCTTCTATCCCATGCTGACCTGAAACCCAGACTTAGAACTATCTTCCTTCAATGATACACTGGCAGGTCATTGCCCTGCTCAGAGGAGTCAAGAGAAGGAATGGAGAACTGAATGATTTTATTACAAACTGCAAAGATCCCACTAACTGAGAATGTACGGGGTGGAGCAGAGAATCATGAATGGCCTATATCTTTCTACCTCCCAACAGGAGAAAAATCCTCTGCAAAATGAAATGAAACAAAATGGGATTCAACATCACTTCTCAAGTGGATCTATGTGTGCATGGGGTGGGAAGTGCTCACTGACCCACACTCAGAGAGCAGAAATACTCAGACCTTATGAGACCCCACCTTTAGAAATCTCACCCTGGACACGTGAACTTGATAGAGGTGTGTATAAAAAGGAGCTACCCTGCATGCTGTAGCTGTAAGGTGCTTCAGGCTTCCTTTCCTCTTAATTTTCACAGCTTGCCCAAGCACTAAGGAAATCTCATAAGAAGTAAACATTGGCTTGTTGGTGTTCGTTGCATGACCTTTGGAAATCCTGAAATTTTAGAGCACAAAGGATCTTAAGGAAATTCTCTGTTTTACAGATAAGGAAATGATATTCCCAGAGGTCAGGTCAAATAGCCTCAACACAATGCTCTTTGATACATGCGAGGTCAGATTTGGAACCTGTGGTTATGATTTCCATTGTAGTGCACTTTCTATTACAGAATGATCTCCCTCTTTCCCTGGACCTCGGGTACCATCTGTACATAAAAGGATTGAGCTGGCCCAGCTGTCTCAGCCGCACATAGATGTGCTTTGTCTGACCCAAACAGAGTTATAAAATCCTGTAGTGTGAGTCCTCTGGGTGGAGCACCAGGTCTTTGTGACACAAACCTCATGACTCCCAACTATCTGTCACCATGCCCACCCAGCCCCCGTTGGCATGAGTTTAAGACCCTGAGAGAAGATCTCTAAGATCCCTTCCAACTTTCCACATGTCTGACCCAGTCTTCTCTCTTCAAGTTTTCAGACAGCACACAGGATTCCTGATGAGGGGAGAGAGCCCTTTGGACTGACTTTGTCCCTTTCTGGCAGAAATACCACCTATCAAACCTGGGGCGGGGCAATAAGAAATCACAAGAGTTTAGTCATCTCAACCCAGAGAGGCCAAAGTCTGACTAAAGACAGACTCAGCTTATTAAATGTAACTTATTGGAAGCCACTCAGCATGATCAAGACGGGAACCCCTCCAGGGTTAGGAATAAAAGGGCCCTAAAACTCCACCCTTTGGGGGAGACCCCTGAATCACACATGTAGAAAGTATGTGAGGCTGGAACAGGATGTTTTCTAGATGGCAGATTCCCAGCAAATCCCATCTGAAGCTCAGTGCTGGGAGGAGTGATGTTGGCTGCAGATACTGGGTTGGCCTGTAATGAAACAATGACTATGCATGCTTCAGGGAATTCTACTAAGTATGAGATCACTCCCGCTGTGCTGGGCTCTCTTTGCTATGTGTATACATAGCATGTTATCTGTAACAGAGGAGTTAGAAAAGGCAATGACTTTAAACATTCCAAGGAGCCTTTACCTTGCCCTACAGAGTGAAGCTCCTTCCCCAGCCCTGTTGTTACCTTTCTTGCAAACCCCGGACATTGGGTCTGTGGGGAACTTTACCTATATCTCTCCATCTGGAAATTTGAATTGTTTCAGACTTTTCTCCTGAGATATGACCTGTGTGACCTGAGTGGCATGGCACCTACCTTTCCTATCTGGTCATTAATTTATTCAACAAATATTTATTGAGCACCAACAATGAAACAGACATTATTCAGTGCTTAGAATATATGAATGAATAAATCAAGAAAAATAATTATTGGTTTCATGGAATTACATTCTATGTAATAGATAGGTTATTATATATAGATCCTAAGAAGGCAGGTTTTATTATGATCTTCTTAGCTATGGACAGTCTTTTTGTTGGTATTTTAAAGGGACTAAGAGTCTAGTGGACTAGGCTTTTCCTTGTTCAAGGCTCAAATACCTGTCATAAAGCATGTTGAGGTGTGAATGTCATGGTAATAATATTAAGGTAGAGCCTGTAAGAGGGGGTTTGGTCATGAGGGCTGTGCTATCATAAATGGGCTACTGGCATTATCACAGGTAAAGGTTATCTGTCATGGAAGTGAGTTAGTTATAAAATTAGTAGTTTATCCTCTTTTCCTGTTTCCACGTACTATCCTACCGTGATGCCTTCCACCACATTATGATGCCCCCAGAGGCATCTTGACCTTGGACATTCCAGCTTACAGGAGGGTGAGCTGCATGAAGTTCTGTTCATTGTGAATTACCCAGTCTCCGGCATTTGTGCTAGAGCAACAGAAAGACTGCATCATATCCAACATGACTGAAAAAAATGCGATTTCTTCCAGGTTTTACAGAATTTTTTCTTCCTCCAGAACTATAATTATTAAAGAGTCTTCCCCAGCATCTGAATGCCAAAATGAATTTTTAAAGCTCCCTGCCTTATTTGCAGAGCTTAGAGATATTTCTTGGATATCCACATAAAAACTCAAGAGATCTAACGATGAACTCTTCTCTACAACCAGCTGTCTGTCCTGGTTCTGATATCTTTGTTGTCAGCACCAGTTGTTTTTCCCCTACTCTTTCCATGCTGCATTTGAAATCTTGTCTTCAGTTACTTCTTATAGCTCTGATTCTTGGTCAGCTAATCTACGGGCTCCTTTGATCTAGTTCCTGTGTTTATTGCTGTCTCTGTTCTCAATGTCCACCCCTGCTCCTCTTCAGATCATTTTGGCATCTGTGCATTAGCATCCCAGGAAATCTCCCTGATTTCAGGCACCCCTACTCCCATTCATCCTGCTTGTGGACAGCAGGCAAATGTGGCTTAAATGTTGTTTTTATCCTACAGCCCTCTGCTCACATTAAACCCGCTAGGTTTCTGAGGCCCTATATGGTAAGACTCCCCTTCAACAACCCACCAGTTTGTGTTTTTTCCACACTTCTTAACACATACTCTTTGGTCTGAACCAGGTAGGTCTCTTAATGTCCCTCAAATGCACAAAGCTAATTTTATTCACGTTTATGACTTTTTTTTTCTCTCACATGACACACTTCCTTCATCCTTCTAAATGGATCACAAACTTATTATTTGAAGTAGATCTTACCTCCTGTCTGGAACTTCATTGGCCTAGAACTCTCTTTCTGTGAGCTTAGCCAGGCCTTCAGTTTGCATTGTGCTTTTTAGCAATTATGTATATTATTCTCTAATAGTGTGACATATTAAGCCCATGTCAAGATGAGTATGATAGTGCATGTTTTTAGTCCCAGCTGATGTAGGAGGATTGCCATGAGTTTGAGGCCAGCATATGGCTAAAGAGTGAGTTCCAAGTCAGCCTGAGTGAGAGAACCTACCTCAAAAAATAAATAAAATTAAAGTTAAAAAGAAATATTAAGCCCAACTGCACATAGTGGCACATGTCTTTCATCTCAGCACTTGGGAGGCAGAGGTAGAAGAAGAACTGTGAGTTCGAGGCCACTACATAGGAAATTCCAGGTCAGCCTGGGCTAGAGCAAGATGCTACCTCTGAAAACAAAACAAAAACAAAACAAAAAACCCTGTTCATTCCATCTCTTGAAACAAATCATAAATTCTCAGGCCAGAGCTATGGATGATACTGCACCATCTACACCATAGCTACATTGTGCCATACTGTTATATGTTGACTGCACTGTACTCAGCAATTTTGTACCTAAGCCATTGACTGTTTGATAAATTTTATTGAGGCTATTCTATGACTTGAATGTGGTTTGTCCCTGGTAAAACTCATGGTGAGGCTTGGTTCTCCATTATAATGGTGTGGAGGTGGCCATTAAGAAAGAGGCCCTTAAAAGACATGATAAGATCTTTAAGAGGAATTAATACTCTTCTTGTGGGAGTGTGTTGTTGTTCTCCTGGGAAGTCCAGTGAGATAGGGTTGTTTTCAGTGAACCTGGCACCTCCCCTGCTGCTCTCTTCTGTACAGGCCTACTTATGCTTCCACATACATTCCTGTCATGTGTAGATGATACCATCTACGAGTGTGTTGGGGCTCATGTTCTCTGTCAACTAAAGACTTAAAGGCAAAAAAGGGTTTAAAATAGTAATTTATTTCAAAGTAAGAGGTGAAGAAAGCAGAGAGAACATATTCCTCACACAGGAGCAGATTCCAGGACTGGAATATCTGCCATCCTAGTGGGAGTTGTCCTTTTATCAAAAAAGGAAATCTTGTCCATTCAGAGTGCCTGATTGGTCAGTTTAAATGAAAACAAAGGTGGTGGTTAGTCCATGATGCATCTAGTCCTCTTCAGGTCCTGGAAAGCCCACCAGTGCAGTCCCCCAGGAAGAACTTTCACTTAGGCCAGGAGGAGGAAGGAGGAGGAAGCAGGATCACTCTCTTTGCCATCTTAAGTTAGAATATACACACATACCACAGGCCATTTTCCCCTGTCTGTCTGCCTAGCCAAGGAAACTAACTCCTATAGAATTTCAATGTGATCCACCTTGAGTCCTTCACTTTAGTTGGGAAGATGCCAGTGCCAAACTCTTGAACCTCCAGAACTGTAAACTAAATGAACTCTTCTTTATAATTACCCAGCTTTTAATATGTTAGCAACACATATCAGGCTAAGACATGTAGACTCTTCCTTACCCAATAGTCCCCCTTCAAAGGTGATGCTACTACACTCTACTCTCCCCTCATAACTCCACTGGGTCTAAAACAAATTTTAAAAATCTTATTATAATGTATATATATGTATAAGTATACATATATATAATATGCATGTATGTAGATAGGTACATACATATATGATATATATGTATATATCCTTATACATTGATAGTCATGTCTATTCCATATTTAAAAATCCATACTTATATACAGAGATACATTATCAATTTCCAGGCATAATATTTATTCTAGTCTTCTGATGACATATTTTATATTCACTTGAAAATGTTAAATAACTAAGAAACTGGCTTTTTACAAAAATCTAGTAAACCTTATCTTCATGGAGAAATATAATTTAAATAGTGTACTGGAGAGATTCAGTCATGTTCAAGAAAATGTTTTCTTGGGAGCTGAGGAGATAGCTCAGTGGACAAACAATAAGAAGTCCTGCCCCAAACAAGGTGGAAGGTGGAGACTCACACCCAATGTTGTCCTCTGACTCCACGTGTGCACTATGCGACATGTGTACCTGCACTCACACATGCAAACACACACAACCTTCTCCCCAAAAAGTGTTTTTCTTTTGTCAAAAGCTAAAGTTTTATGTGCATACGACATAGAAGAAAATTCACTTTAGGATTACTAACATGGAAAATGATTTTCCAGAAGAAATAGAATATGGATGCTTATCCTTCAATAACAGATTCAACTTCAAACTCAGTGAGCTAAAAATCTATTCCTTGCTGACATAAAGCAATAGTCATGAATCTGTATGCCAAATGATTACGAGCTGCACATTTCAGTCTCAGTTCAGATGCACCAATGTACATTACTTTATATACCATAATTATGGGTCACATATGAAATACCCAAAACACATCATGAATATTCCACTTGCTATCAGAGCCATCTAAGCCTAATTAAATTATTTTACAAATTATTTCAAGTTCTTACCCCATATGCAAGTAGCAGAAATCAGTCTAAATATTTGAAGACCCTATTATACAAACTCAAATATCTTAGCTCGGTAGTCTTAAATTATCTGTACTTTTAGGTTGGATTCATGTTCTTCTTGTGTTTTTAAAATCACCGTGGAACAATTAAATAAGTGATACAAAAGACAGTCCCTTTCATATTGAGTGAATTCATGAAATGTGAGTTACTGAATATAGGCCAGCCACCATTGTAATTCACTGTTAGCTCACCCAGAATAAAAAGCCTTTTCTCACTGAAGAAGCAAAATTATATACCTTTTCACTCAGTAGTCATCTGTGATAGAAAAGTCTGCAGAAAAAAAAAATCAAACTGATTTTCTTTGCAAATCTAGGACATGCTGCTATTTCTTGTCTTTTGTGATTTGCACTGCATCAAAAACCAAGCTTAGAACTTGACAGGACACAGGAGAACAGGGCACGGTGTCTCTTGGCCAGCATTGTTTTTCTCAGTGAAATGTGGTTGGATCCAAAGCACTCAAACAAAACAAAAGAATATGAGTTCTGGCACATTTCTTTGTGCATGCCCCTTCATCACAAGGACCTAAGCCCTGTGAACACATTCCTCTTCCATATGTCTACTCCCCTCTTCTGACACATGCCTTATCAACTCTCAGAGTCTGGAACAAACAGAGGAGTAGTGAGGGCAGGTTTGAGGCACTTTGTGTCAAGAACAGTTATGCCCACCTTGGAAGAACTAGATGGCCACAGGCCTCTCAGGAAAGCTTGCCCCAGGCAAACACGAGAAGTGAGAATAAAAAGTCCTTTCTTCTTGGAGGCCATCACCCACTTCTATTATAAAAGCAGAGCTTTGTGCTTCCTGAATGTGACCCCTTTGCTCAGAAATTAGATGGTGGATTCCAGCAGTCTGCAGCTCAGCTATCTCCTGAGCTACCTGTTGCCACTTAGGAAGCAGAGATGAGTGTCAGCTGCACTGGCCATCTTGCCCGAAGTAGCTGTTCTCACTGGTCTTCCTGCCCCAGCTTGTTAGAAAGATGCACAGACCCAGGGTGGAGAAACCTATGCCTTCCCAGAAGAGCAAAGGAAAGGAAAACACAAATAAGCTTTGCCAGTTTGGGTTGTAATTTCTGCCCTTTAGTGACAAATTCTTATAATATGAACTCATTTTCCCCCCGCAGCAAAGGTTCTATCGCTGCCTCCCAGGGTTTTGCAAGTAATACTGACACACTTTTGTAGCAGCTATCATTGAACAATACTTTTCTCTCTGTTTTCATCATGAAGTTAAAATTGATAGAAATAGAGCCTTTGAAATACTTTGTGGTAAGACACATTGAGGCAGCAGCAGTCGAGGAAATGGATTGAGGACTGATATTAATGCTCTTGGACTTGACATCTCCCAAATTAGATACATTTTCTTTCTAGAAAAGTTTCCTGAACTTCCTGAAACACCAAACTCCCTTGTGTTTTTTAGACATTTTTATTTATTTGAAAGAGAGAAAGAATGGACACACCAGGGCTTACTGCCACTGCAAATGAATTACACATCTACCACGTGTGTATTTAGCTTTATGTGGGTACTGATTAATTGAACTTGGGCCTGCAGGCTTTGCAAGCAAGCACATTTAACCCTAAGCAATCTCTTCAGCCCTAAATTCCCTTATTCTTGTTTTCACCACCTTCATCTTCTCTATTTAGAACTAATCTAGGAAGTGAGTTAACTTACTTCTAAATAGCATAGAACAGTGCTTCACAAATTATGTAGTCAACAGATGTTTCTACAGTGAAATAAATTCAACTGTGGCTTAGGAGAGAGGAATTCCAATGTCATTCTTTTTTTTTTTTTCTGTCCTTAAAAAAGGTTCACTTCCTGTAATGTATATTCTTTGTAGAAAAATATAATATAAATTAGAAAACAAAAACCATCCATAATCCTTTCATCACAATGACAATATTTTGATGTGCACTTTTGGCATTTTCATTCCACATGTGTATATAGTCATTGCATGTGAACATATGTATACAGTATGTTAGCTAGTCACTTTTGCCATTGCTGTGACAAGATACCCAAGAAAAGAATCTGTCCCTAACCTATGAGATAGTGCTCACCACATTCAGAGCAGTTTTTCTCCCCTTAGTAAATCCTCTGTGGAAAGGCTCTCACAGACACACAGAGATGTGCCTTATTAATGTCCTAAGCATTCTCAACCCAATTAAGATGACAATCAAGAATAATCCTCACTGTACTGGAGAGATTGTTTAGTGGTTAAGGCGCTTGCTGGCAAAGTCAAAGGATCCAGGTTTTATGCCCCAGTACCCATGTAAGCCAGAAGCACAAGGTGGTGCATGCATCTGGAGTTCATTTGCACTGGCTGGAGGCCCTGGTGTGCTTGTTCTCTCATTCTCATCTGCCCCCCCCCTTTCTCTTTCTACCAAATAAATAAATAAAATATTTTTTAAAAAAAGATTAACCCTCACATATGATTTGTTTCTAATCTCTTTCCCACTTGCCATTACATTTTTTTAATTTTATTTATTTATTTATCTGCAAGCAGAGAGAGAGTGTGTGTGTGTGATAGAAGAGAGGAAGACAGAGAGATAATGGGCATGCCAGGGCCTTTAGCCACTGCAAATAAACTCCAGATGCATGTACCCCTTGTGCATGTGGCTTACGTGGGTCCTGGAGAATCGAACTGGTATCCTTTGGCTTCACAGGCAAACACCTTAACCACTAAGCCATTTCTCCAGCCCCTTGCCATTACATTTTGAACACCTCCCTACATAATTTTTTTTTCTGAGTCATGATCAAAAATATATAAAGACATGACATTGATTTACCTGTTGCCCTTCTATTAGTCAAGATCATTTGTAATATTTCCATATTAGAAATACTACTACTAGGTAACCTGACATAAAAATCTGTAATGTTGATTGCTTCCTTAGGCCTAGTTTCTGTTGTTATAATTGCTAGGGCAAGATGTTTCGTGACTTTAAGACATTTTGGATATAGACAACTTGGAGCATAAAGTGGAGAGCAGCGCCCTGATAGAGCTGTAAGCAGCACTCAGCAGCTCAGCTGATGGCTAATGTGCTTCCTTTCACCACTTGCCACATCCTAGGTTATTTTCTGAAACTTACCTTTTTTCTTCTGGTGCCACATATTCAAACCATTTGACATTTCATTACACTTACCTCTCAGATGTGTCCTTCTATATCTATCCCCTTCATCTCTACCTGCCACAGCCACTATCATCTTTCACCTTGAACACCTTAGCAGTCTCCCAAACAGAAATGCTGGTTTCTAGCCCATTTCTCGTGAGATATAGATCTAGTTGTTCTGATCATGATTTTCAGATTATTTCTCATAACAATTTTTCTCTTATTATTCTTTCTTGAAGGATTACACAAGGTGTCTACCTGTTTCAGCAAGATAATCCTCAGGCTGTACCACCAAATCGCTCTCTCTCTCCTCTCCTTTCCTCCCTCTGCCCCATCATAACATATCTCTAAATCTATTCATCTATTTTGTGAGCATAGATAGAGATAAAAGTAGGTTGCTGACATCAGCCACTAAGTAATATCTAAAATTGGCATGTCCAGAACTCAAAAAATGTTGCGTATTTTGGGTTTTTGTGGTTGAGATATCTAGTGAGAAGATGAAAAGTGCAATAATTTCTTCTAGGTATTATTTTTTAAAGTCTGACATTTCTTGGTATAATGTAAATTTTCAGGTAAGAAATGAACAAAAAGAAGCTGACTGCTTTTGAAGATACAATGAAGAAGGCATATCAGGTTAAAGCCAGGAACAGTTATTAAGTAAATGATGGTGATACTTGCCTAGTTATTTACAAAGCATGTAGATTTCCATGGCCTGCCTTCATGAAAAGCACTGAGGACTGGTATGTGACCACTTATGACCAGGGAGCTCTTATGTTACACTTTTTTTCTTCATAACAGAACAATTCTTTATTCTTAATTATTATTACTATTTTTGGGGGGGGAGACACAGAGAGAGAGACAGACAGAGAGGGAGGGGAGACAGATAGAGAATGGGCACGCCAGCAGTCTCTCAGCCGCTGTGAATGAAATCCAGATGCGTGCGCCCCCTTGTGGGAAAGTGCAGCATTGCGCCCTTGCGTCACTTTGCATCTGGCTAAACGTGGGACCTGGAGATTGGATCCCAGTTCTTAGGCTTAGCAGGCAGGCGCCTTAACCGCTAAGCCATCTCTCCAGCCCTATTCTTAATTATTTTGTTAAAAAGAGAATAAATCTTGTTTTAATTTAGAGAACAGATGACTTTAAAAACCTTTTAGTGACAATTTTCATACATGTACATGATATATTTTGATCATACTTTCCTCCTATTACCTTTTCCCCCCATACTCTTTCCCCTTCAATGGAACCCCTCTTTCTGACTAGTTCTAGTTTGATTTCTTATTTTGTCTGTATGCCTCTTCCTGCCTCCTACAGTGCTATATAGCCTCTCCTTTAAGGCCACCCTTTTGGATGACCTCATGTCCTCTCACCTCTTGCACAGACTCCCATGAAAGCCCATCATCAGTCCACGCTCCCACAACTTGGAAGAATGAAGAAGGTAATTTTTGCTGGAGCAAAACTTACATGGATAAATGCTCCTTTCTTTCTTGGTCTGGATGAGCAATTCTGAAAAGAATTTCTTAGAGCACTAGTCCACTTGCTAGCACGTATGCTTTTGGCTCCCCTCCTTCTCTGTGCTGTGCTCCCTCCAGTGAGACAAAGCTCCTCAGTAACTCCCAACTCCTGTCTGGTGGTATCCACGCTCGTGAGTCATTCCCTCCCCTTCAGTGTGGGCTGGAGCTAGTAACTCTCTTCTAAACAGAATAACTGTCAAAGATAGAAAGCTTCTTCTGAAGACTAGGTTTTGAAAGACTGACTTCCATGTGGCTTGCCTTCTCTTGCACTCTCTCCCATGGAGCTCTTGTTCTGAGGAAAGCAATCTTCTGTCTCCCTTTAGAGAGGTCCATATTGGAAGGAACTGATGTCCTTGGCCTTAGTCAGTGAGAATGTGAGGACTGGCCATGTGAGCAGTGTGGGGAGCAGGTCCTCCCATCCAGCCCCGAGGTGACTACATGCTGCCTTGTGGGAGACGCCAGGTGCCAGGCACTCAGCTCAGTGGCTCCTGGATTCCTGGCCCACACAAACTGAGATAACACATGTGGATTGCTTTCAGCAGCAACATTTTGAAGTGTAATGCGCTTAACAGAAATAGATAACCAACACATACACCTTACTTCACCCCTGGTGTCATACTCAGGATGTTTGTCTCAGGCTGTCTGTTCTGGAGAACTTCAGCTAAGATGTCTTTTTTCCATAACCTGCCTAATCATTAGCTTGTTCTCTGTGTTAGATGAAAGCATATCTTTAGTTAGGCACATCCTTTTAATTTGCTCATTTTTTTTTCTCCTAGCTGCTCAGAGTAATTTTTCTTTCATGTTTTTGATAGTTTTTTTTTTTTCTGTAAGAGTGTTTCTTATGTCTCCTTGGAGAATGCTTTCAGTTTCTTAAAAAAATATTTTTCTTATTCATTTGCATGAGACAGAGAGAGAGAGAGAGATGGAACATGGGTGCAGCAGGGCCTCTTGCCACTGCAAACTAAATCTAGACGTATTCAACACTTTGGGCATCTGGTACTGGGGAATCGACTTAGACTGGCAGGCCTTGCAAGCAAGCACCTTTAACCACTTGGCCATTGCCTCAGTCCTGTTTTAGGTTTTGGGCATACTTCTCAGTTCCCTGTTATTTCTTTCACATTGATAATTAACTCACTTATTAGTTATTTCACTACTAACTCGAAATGACAGTGACTTCCAGTGTTGGTAAAGATATCTTTTCTAAAAACCTATAGCTATTTATAATTATGTTTATATTTCCTTTTGTTTGGCCAGTATAGTTTTGAGACATGGAAAATTATTGTAATAGACTAGAACCCTAAGGAACTTTGGTGAGGGGAAAATTAACTCAGGACTTGTACTGTAACAATGACATGAGGATAACATAGGGGCAAAGGGTGAGCTACTGGCTTCCTCTAATGACAAACACAGCTCTATTGCGGTCAGCCTCCATCCTTTCCGTGAAATGTACCAGTGAGTATCTCTTATGTATTCCCCTAAGGAATGCAAGGCAACCCTTCTGTGACTCATTTTCTCTTCCAAAGGTGCTCCTGATCATCACTGAATTGGGTTCATGCATATCAGTCTTTAAGGATTCTACACTACACTAAGAATAGGCTAGGAAATAAACAAGCAGTGTCTTTTTCTTCAAAGCTGGAGGGGGTAACCTGGTTCTTAGGTAATTTATCCAAGATGAAAACTCTGGTTGCCAATTTTATAACATTCTGTTATTGGTAGGAATGACTCATTCTTAACAGTGACCCTGAAAGTCAGGGGCACATTAAACTTTAAAACTTTAAATTAAGGTTTTCAGTAAAGTCCTCAAAATTTACCTTCAGTATGCTCAGCCTTCCTTATTGGAGGTGTTTCTCTCTTTTCCCAGCTCTGCCTGTCTGTGATGTCTTAAAAACTACTTTTCAACATCTGGTTTCAGCAAAAGAGCTTAATCTATACATCACACAGGAAAACCATTTATGAATATTTGTTATTTCTCCCTAAAATTATTACAGATAAATAAATATTTAATTGTAGAATGTGGAAACTTTGAAAGCCAGGGAAGATGGCTGGAGAGGTGAGATGTTTTCCCTAGAATTTCAGGATCCTGTTGCTTGTGGAGATGGCACTTCCCAAATCTGCGTCTGTGCATCACATGGCTGTCTCACAGTGCTACTTAATAAAGTGAGGTTTCTCTAGGGTGTAGTAGTCTCATTTGTGGTTTCTATTTGTATTCCCTTGATAAATCACGGTATTAACCATCTTTTCACATGCCATATGTGGTCTCATGTGACATTTAAGTATCTTACACATTTGAAAAATTAGATTTTCATATTGCACTCTAGTTTTCAGTTCTAAGTAATCTTTTTTATTGTTTGTTTTGAGACATACATGCTATATTCCATGTTGACCTGGAATACAGTACATAGGTCAGGCTGGCCTTGAACTTGTGGCTATCCTCCCAGCTCTATACCTAAATGCTGGGTTTCTAAATCTTTTTTAAAGTATTTTTAAAATTTCTTAAATTTTACTTTCTTGGGGTGGGGAAGAGAGAGAAAGAGAGAGGAAGAAAGAAATAGAGAGAGAGAATGGGCATGCCAGGGCCTCCAGCCACTGCGAACGAACTTCAGATGAATGTGCCACCTTGTGCATCTGGCTTACATGGGTACTGAGGAATCAAATCTGGATCCTTGGGCTTCATAGGCAAGCGTCTTAACTGCTAAGCCATCTCTCCATCCCCAAATATTCTAAATCTTATGTCAGGCGGATATTGCAGCCAATTTTTCTTTTACCTTTTAATTGTCTTACTGTCTTGGGTAAAATGTTTTTTTTAATTTAAATTTTCAAATTTATTTTTGCTTTATTTGATTTTTTGACACTGCTATCCTTCTCAGCTTTCAATCTATTTTTTTTTGAATCATCATACATTGGATATGGATAAAAACATTTTTATTTTAAAATTTCATTTTATTTTATTTTGGAATTTTTTTTGGGGGGTGGTTTGAGGCAGGGTCTTGTTCTAGCCCAGGCTGACCTGGAATTCACCATGTAGTCTCAGACTAGCCTTGAACTCATGACAATCCCCTTACCTCTGCCTCTTGAATGCTGGGATTAAAGGTGTGCACCACCGTGCCTGGCTTGTTTTAGAAATTTTGAGGTGGGTCTTACTCTACTAACTCAGACTGACCTGGAACTATGTAATCTAGGCTGGTCTTGAACTCATGGAGATTCTCTCACCTCATCCTCCCATGTGCTGGTATTACAGGCATGAGTCACGGTGCACAGCTTAGAAGTTTTTATTTTTTATGAAGTTACTATTTTCTTTCCTTTTTTAGCAGCACCTGTCTAAAAAAAAATTTACTCAAAGATCACAAAGATATTCTCTTATACTTTCATGTAACCTAGGTCCTTTGTGAATTTAGTCGTTTGTATGGGGTGAGGTAAGGGTCAATTTACTTGCCTCAGCACTTGTCTCAGGTTCATACACATGTAGTGAACTAGAATGTCTTGTTACATTGACATGTGTGTCTGACATTACCAAGAGTGTACTATCTTGATTACTGTTTTGATGAATTATAATGTAAATCCTTGAACTTTGACACCTCTATTTCAAAATTGTTAGGGGTAACTTCTGTGTCAGCCAAGATTGTGTAGCCTGTTCCTCCAAATTCCTTCTGCTAACAACTAAAACACTCCCTGGACACAGAAGCTACAAAGTCTCTAAAAGGTGGGAAAAAGACGGTGGAGTTTATAGAGACTTCAAGATGCAAGGAAGAATAAGGTAGTGAGTTTTCAGGTTTCTTTACTGTCTTGAATATATTCTGGATAGGGCACTATAAGTGCCAGACTGCCATCAGGCACAGACTAAAATGGTAAAAGTCAAAAGGCTGTTTCCCATTATTAAAGAATGGTAAAATGGATGGCCTAACTAAAAATATGTTCAATAATCCCACCCTACACTATCCAAATGTCAATTGAAAAAAGAATCCCTTTCCTGATTCCACAAAAGTGACCCAGTGCTCCAATTTTCCCACTAGGTGATGTCTGAAGGGCTAACCTGGAAGTGGATTTCAGTTCCCTGTGAGGGCAAAGGTGCTCTGTCTCTCAAGCCAGGGGCGATATGTGTGGGGTCTGGGGCCGAGTTAACCTTCACACCTACTTGGAGGCCACAGGAATTAATGAGGCAAGCAGGATGAGGTGGCCTCAGTTACATAGCAAGTTCAAGGCCAACCTAAGCTTTATGTCTCAAAATGAGGAAATTCTAGATAGATAACTCTCCTATCTTGGGGGCTTCAAGATCATACTTACTTTCAAAAATGGATAGACGTATAAGACAGAAAAATGTTTTGGTTATTTCAGGTCATTTATATTTTTTCTAGACATTTTGATTGTCTTCTGATTTCTGAATAAAATCTGTGATTTGAAGTGGGATTATGTTTATCTGTAGGTTGCAAACCTATAGGTCAATTTATGAAAAATTAACCTTTTAATATTAAGTCTTTATGTTGGCATATATTTCCATTTATTTAGTCATTCTTTAACTTCTTTTTTCTTTTTTTATTGACAACTTCTATACTTAACCGACAATAAACCATGATATTTCCCTCCCCTCCCCCATTCCCCTTCAGAACTCCACCCTCCATCATATCCCCTCCCTCTCTCCATTAGTCTGTCTTTTAATTTGATGTCATGATCTTTTTCTCCTATTATGAGGGTCTTGTGAAGGTATTGCTAGGCACTGCGAGGTCATGGATATCGAGGCCAATTTCTGTCTGGACAGTTGCACTGTAAGGAGTAGTACCCTTCCTTTGGCTCTTACATTCTTTCCGCCACCTCTTCCCCAATGGAACCTGAGCCTTGTAGGGTGTGATAGAGATGTTTCAGTGCTGGACACTTCTTTATCGGTTCTTCTCAGCACTATGTTGCCTTTTGGGTCATTCCAGTGGTTATTGCCATCTGAAAAGAGAAGCTTCTCTTTTGGTGTGGCTTCCAATCTCACTGAATGCCCACCTCGATCTCTGCTTGTTGTTCTGTGCAGCTGGAGTTCTGTTCAGCTGTGCTGGATGCACTGCCTTGGAGGCTAAATGCTGGGGTTCATGGTTCTGATGGTTGGGGGATGGGAGAGTTCAGGAAGCCTGGAGTTGCTCACATAGTTCCCTGTATCTCTTTCAGTAGCTCCTTAGTTGATTTCAGCTGTCTTTCCTTTAGATTTCTGGACTCTGCAAGGAGGCTGATGAGGTTGGAAAGTCCCCTTGTTTGGTCTCTGCTGCTGCTGCTCAGCATGCCTGGCAGGTGGTGCCAGGCGTGTGGATCCCGCCGACGGGGGATGGGGCTGCAAGCTCCTCAGTGGGATTCTGACCACTTTCCTCCTTTCTGGTGGAGCTGTGTCTGAGAACAACCTATACTCTTGCACTTTTCAGAAGAGTGTATTTGCTGTGGTTTTGCTTAAATCCCTCCCTGGGCTGGTTTAGCGTGGCTCCTATGCTACCATCTTTACCTGGAAGTCTCTCTTTGACTTCTTTTAACAATATTTTACAATTTCTGTGTATCTGTCGTACATCTAAGTTTTCCCCTAAGTACTATACCGTTTTATAATTTAAATATTTTTAAATTTCCTCCACACTGAAAGGTATAAACAACTATTGCCAGCTTTATCAAAAGCAGCTGGGTCAAGTTACAGAGAAAGTGTGGATAGGGTCATCAGACCCCCACCTGAGATTCAGGCAGTTCTAACCCCACCCCACCCCACCCCACCCCGCAGCTGTATACAATAAAGAATAAGATCTATAACCTAAGGGAAGGAAATAGAGTATATAGAGAGAACAAGATCTAGGAACAATGAGCTCTATATAGCAGATTCTTTGGATTCTCCAAGCTCTGTAAGTAAGCCCTCACCTCCAGGCTGAGGGAGGAGCATCTGTAGGGAAACAGGGACAAGGAGCTTCTACAAGCAGCCACCGGGAAGTTGTCAGTTCCGGGTGGAATGAGCCTTCTCTGTGGTGCGCCTGTTCTGGGGTCCTGATGTAAGTAAGCCCGAGGCTGTGGGAGGAGCATCCAAGGAGTAATTTTGACACAAGGATGACAAGAATGGCCATCAAAGTTACTGCTTTGGGGGCCCCACGTTCCTATGTGCTCTGTAAGTAATCCCGCCCCCATAAACGCAATTGTTCACCAAACCGGTGTTGGTGTAATCGTACTTTGGTCTGCCACCTGAGCCTTATTTGGGGTGAAGACATGTGTCTGTCTCTCCAGGAGAAAAGTTTCCCTCCCCAGCCTCAGCTGTATGCCTGGCTGACCACAGCCAGGACTATGTCAGTGCGCCTCCCAAACCCATCTTTGGTTCTGCATTGCCCCACATTCAGGTGCCAAGTGTCATGGGAAACTTGGACAGGGCTGCTTTTAGAAGCTTCTTTTCCCTAGTCAGGACTATGAGACCACAGAGCAGCACTTCCGTGGGGCTCACTACACCAGGATTACTCCTGTATATGCTCTTCCCTCAGTGATGGGGTGAGGACTTACAGAGCATGGAGACTCCAAGGAAACCATTATATGGAGCTCCTTGTGTTGGGATTACCCTGGGGATGCTCCTCCTTCAGCCTGGGGGGTGAGGGCTTACTTATGGAGCATGGAGACTCCAGAGGCACCATCTCAATGGAGCTCATTGTTCCTAGATCTTTCTCTACAGCTCTAGTGATATACTCTAGCTCCCTTTCTCAGGTCATGAGATCTTATGCTTTATTTTTTAAAAATATATTTTATTTATTTATTTATTTGAGAGAGAGAAAGAGGTGAGGGGTGGGGAGAATGGGTGAACCAGGGCCTCCAGCCACTGCAAACGAACTCCAGATGCATGTGCCCCCTTGTGCATCTGGCTTACGTGGGTCCTGGAGAGTTGAACCAGGATCCTTTGGCTTTGCAGGCATACGCCTTAACTGCTAAGTCATCTCTCCAGCCCCCTTATGCTTTATTGTATACAGCTGGTGCACGGGGCGTCAAGTTTCAGGTGGAGATCTGATGACTCCCCACACTTTCTCTGGTGAGTTGACCCAGCTGCTTTGGATAAAGCTGGCAATAGTTTTTTACACCTTTCCATGTGGAGGAATACATGGCATACAATAAAAACCACAAATGCCTTTATTGATCTTTCATTCTTGAAGGATTTTTTTTTTTTTTTTTTTACAGAGAGAGACAGAGAAGAGGGAGGGGAGAATGGGCGCACCAGCGGCCTCTCAGCTGCTGTGAATGAACTCCAGACACTTGCGCCCTCTTGTGAGCAAGTGCAGCATTGAGCCCTTGCATCACTTTTTGCATATGGCTAATTGTGGGACCTGGAGAATGGAATGGGTGTTCTTAGGCTTGGTAGATGGGTGCCTTAACCACTAAGCCATCTCTCCAGTCCTTGAAGTATATTTTTGATTGATACAGACTTCTGAGCTATTTTTTTTATTTTTTTTCTTCAGCACTCTGTGGTTAATTCATTGATTTCTTTCCTGTTTCTTTCTGATATGATGGCAATAGCTGCTTGTGTCATTTGTCCCCTGTATGTGTCATGTCTTTGTCTCCTTTCAATAGTTTTCCTTTGTATACATTTTATGGCAGTATAACCACAGTTTTCCTGTGTTTATTGGTCTTGCATTTACTGAAGACCTTGAACCTAAAATAGCTTTTATCAAAACAGGAATTTTTGATAAGTCATTCAGTTTTGTCGTGTGTGCTTTCTCTTCCCTCTTCCTCTAAAATTTCAAATACATTTATGTTAGTTAGACCTTCTGGTATAGTCCCATAAGTCCTCGAGACTGCTATTTTTTTGGGGGTGTTCTTTGGTCTTCTTTATGTTGGATAATTTCTATTGCTTCCTGACCCTCTTCTCTATCATCTCAATTCTACCATTTTGCTTATCTGGTACATTTTTAATTTTAATATTATTTAGCATTCTAGAATTTCTTTTTTATGGTTTCTGTTTTTTCTACCTTTACATTTGTTATGAGACTATTTTCTTATACTTCAATGAGTTCAAAACCATGCTGGGTTATGTAAAAAGTTTCTGTCTCAAAATAAGTAAGATAAAATGAATTGGGAAATATCTGACATACTTCTATTTTTAAGTGGTTTTTGTGGGATTACTATTTCCTCCATAATTGTTCAGTATATCAATTAAAACCATCACCTCAGGGCTCTGTTCTTTTTAAATTAAGAACTCAACAACTGAACAACTGAGCTACATCTATAGCCCTTGTTGAAATATTTTTAATTATAAATTTAATTTCATTAAAAGTCTCTTTAGCCTTTCTACTATTTTCACATCCATTTGGAAATTTGAGCATTTCTAGAACTTTTTCCATTTTGTTTAAGTTATCATATATATTTCCACAAATGTATTCATAATATTTCTTTAACCTTTTTATACCTGGAGGATTGATTAATAATATCCCTACCTTTTCCCTGATACTGGCATTGTTTTTTCTTTTTTTCTTTTTCTTGAAGTATTGAATTTATCCATAATAGGCTTTTTGGAATGTTAAAAAAAAAAATACTGGACCACACCCTGAGGGTGTCATCTTGGGTTAGGCAGCTTCCTGTGGCTAAGGGTAATGCTTAGTGAGGGACACAGCTGTGAGCTGTTAGCAGTTAATATTCCCAGAGGCTGGGGGATGGGTGCCTGGGCTAAGCAGAGTAGATCTTGGCAGACAGCAGAATTATCTACTTTAGAAAAGAAAACACATTTTGAGTGTAAGATAAGGCTTGAGCAAAAGCAGGATGTTAAATGGAAAGAGATTTGTAGAGACTTGGTATTTGGCTTAGTAGGCCTGAAATAAATGTGGGAAGGTCCCCAGTCATTGCTGCCCAAACTGGTTTCCCTGGGCTATTAGGGACCTAGAAATATAGTCACATGAATCCTATATAAGACTGCCAAAACTTCCATCAGTTGTATGTACCAAGATCCAGCTTGTGCAAAGGAGCAACTACCTAGTGGAAATGCATGTGTGTTTCTGTGTGTGTGTGTACTTCTGGAGATCGAACATGCTAGGAAAGTGCTCTACCACTGAATACATCCCTACCCCTCTTTATACTTATTTTGGGACACAGTCTTAATAAGTTGCCCAGGCTGGCCTTGAACTTGCAATCATTGGGCCTCGGTCTCCTAAGTAACTGGGATTACAGACTGGTCTGTGCCACCAGGCCCAGATGCACATTCATTTTTACTAATAAATATGGAGAGTATCTCTAAGGTTTCTGTTTAAAAACCTTTTTATTAGGGATGGGAAGATGGCTCAGAGAGCAAGGTGCTTGTTTACAAAGCCTGCTGGCCTGGGTTTGATTCTCCAGTACCCAAATAAAACCAGGTGTGCAAAGTTATGCACATGTCTAGAGTTCATTTGCAGAGGAAAGAGACCCTGATGCATTCATATTCTCCCCGTCTCTCTCTTGCAAATAAATTTTTAAAAAACTTAAAAATATAAATATATATATGTATATGTATATATATTTTGGTTTTCCGAGGTAGGGTCTCACTCTAGCTCAGGCTGACCAGGAATTCACTATGTAGTCTCAGGGTGGCCTCGAACTCACAGCGATCTTCCTACCTCTGCCTCCTGAGTGCTGGGATTAAAGGCATGCGCCACCACGCCCAGCTAAAAAATATTTTTACTTCTGAGCAGAAGAGAAAGAGGGAGAGAGACAGACAAGAGTGGGTGCACCAGGGCCTCTTGCGACATGTACCACTTTGTGCATCTGGCTTTACATGAGTAGTAGGGAATTGAATACACAGCAGCAGGCTTTACAAACAAGCACCTTTTACTACTGAGCCATCTCCCTAGTCCTACAAAACCTTTTTATTAGTATATTTTCATTGTACAAAATAATGGGTTTTGTTATGACATGTTCACATATTTATCATGTAGTTTGATAATTTTCTCCCATTACTCTCTCAGCAGTAAGTTGAATGTATACATTCATGTCTGAAGATAAGAGCTCAAAATTGAACTCTCAAAACATAAATTTGTTGTGATGTATTTCAGATCTGTTTTAAACAAAGGTTCTCTTCAAAGGAAGACATTTTGCAACACTATCTAATTTGTAGTTATTTACATATCCACGTGTAATTATAATATTGATCATTCACAAATTGTCCAAAAATTAATGTTACACAACATAGTGTCTTACCACTTTTCCTCCCCAAATTCTATATGAAGGTATGTGAGTCTTTTTCCCCTTTTCTTTTTTAAAAAATTTCATTAATTTATGTGTGTGTGTGTGTGTGTGTGTGTGTGTGTGTGTGTGTGTGTCAGAAAATAATCTCATGGTGTCTGTGATCCACTTTCTATGAGACTGGGTGTCTTGCAGCTACAAAGAAGTCTGGTACCTCAGACTCTCCTGTCACTGCCTCTCACTGTAGGCAAGCTGGAATCACAGAAACATTCATCACTTTGCATCTGGCTTTATGTGGGTGCTAGGGAATTGAACCTGGGCTGGCAGACTTCACAAGCAAGTACTAACCACTGGGCCACCACTCCAGCTCCTTCTCCTGGTCTTTGCCTGCAGTAGACTATTTCTGATATTCTGAGGGTGTACTTCCTTTACGTTTTAGTTACTCAGAATTCCTGCCCTTTTTACTATCAGAATCTGAAACTCAAAGAACAAACACTGGCTGTCAAGAGGGTTCTTCCCAGGTCAGTTTTGTAGAATTAATAGGAATCAAAACTATAAGGAGGTCTCAGAGAGATTGCTCAGTGGTTAAAGACATTTGCTCGCAAAGCCTGCTGGCCTGAGTTCAATTCCCCAGCATCATATAAAGTTAGGTGCAAAAAGTGGTATGTCTGTCTGGCATTCTTTTTAATTTAATTTTAATTTTCTGATAAGTATAAATTACCATGTCACAAATCTAAATCCTAAGCCTCTCCAAAAACATTGCATCTCCCTTATCTACTGGCAAAGGTGCTTTGTAACTCCAGCCTGTCTCCTGCCGCTTCTTGCCAGGTTCTCTTCAGAACTACTACATGTAGCAAACATCAGACTCTCACTTCTTCCAAGTTCAGTTTCTCCCCTCCTCCATTCTCCTCTTGTGTCAACTTTGACTTTCCCCTCCATTGCTTTTCAGAACTACTCACTCACCCAGACTTGATGGTTCTACCATGAAATTCTGTTCTAATTTTTCTATTCACTTTCATGGATGCTGACACATTCTTGATGGACATTCTCATTGCCAAGGCTGTGATGCCCCATCAACCTTCTGACCTCCTTTCTTACAAGAGACTTGTTTGTCAGTAACTCTTGCATGGAGGTAAAATAGTGATTTTCTAAATCATGTTTCTGTTCTCTAATTTCTTTTCCTCCTCCTCTTCCTCATTTTTTTCTTCCTTCCTCATCTTTCTTTTTTTGAGGTAAGGTTTGTATTAGTCAACTTCTTGTTGTTGGGACAAAATACCTGACAAAAATCAGTATGGGAAGGAAGAATTTATTTTAGTTTACAGTTCCAAGTTACAGTCCATCTTGGAGGCGAAGGCATTATGGCAGGAGCTTGAGGTAGCTGGTCACATTCTGTGCACAGTGAGGAAGCAGAGTGGTGAATGCTTTTCTCTCCTAGCCCATGCAGTGGTGTCATCCACAGTTAAAGTGTGTCTTCTCATCTTAATTAACCTAATCAAGATAATCTCTTGCGGAAGAGCACAGAGGCTAAGCTAATCTCCCCAATCTCTCAGATGTGATCTACTATTGACAAGCCATGTAAACCATACCAGGGTTTCATGTTAGCCTGGCTAAGCTCCAACTTTTTCTGAAGCTAAAGCTGTTCTTGAACTCTGGATCTTCTTGCCCATACCTTCTAAGTTCTGGAATTATAGGCAATACACCACTATGCTCAGCTGTCATACTCTAAATGCTGTAGCAAGGCATGTTTCTCTAAATTCCTCAACCTTCTGGCCCCAACTCACTTCCTAATCTTTGTCACTCTTCTCTTGCTTTATTCAGTCCATCTGGTTTTGTCCCCTTCAAAGAAGGTTGTATGTATCTTTCTCTTGCTGTAGCCTTCCCTTATACAAGAGCAAGAGAGGAGGGCTCTACTGTTCCCTCTCTGCCTTTCATAGTAGTGGTGATTGAACCTAGGATCTCGAACATGCTAGGCAAGCACTCTATCATTGAGTCACATCCCTAGCCCTCCTTTTCTCTTTTTATTTTGAGACAGGATTTCATTAATTAGCCCAAGCAGGCCTTGAACCTGTGATCTTTTCCTTCACCTCCTAAATAGATGGGATTATAGGCCTGTGTCACTAGACCCAGCTTTAGTTCCATTTTCTTCATGCACAGGCTTAAAAAAACATTAGATATAACTATGATTTTATCGCATTCTCTTTCTACTAAAGGTAATCCCAGGCTGAGCCTTTTGTTTGGAGAAATAACAACCTACCAAAGGGCTGGTTGCTGGGTGGGTAGACTGAATAATCCTAGAGAGAGGGCAGAGGCAGAGATGAGAACCAGGGTATGGACAAGTGAAGTCTTGGTCTGACAGATTTGGAGAGAGGAAACCAAGGTTTGAGGGACACATGATTTCTACAGAATATATTCAATTTTTACTATGGGTGGAATGGCTTCCTTTCCTTCATCTGTCAAGAGTCCTTTAGTAAATGCATTGCTTATAACTGAAGAACATGCTAGATGTTTTCTCATGGTCAGATTCTGTTTCTTTTGGGGGACACTGTGAAGAGACAAGCTCTCAAGGGAAGGCAAGGAAGACTAATACATGTACTGAGCCTTCTTCTTTGGGGACCGTATTGTACAGCTCTTGGTATCCCATGCTATGCTAAGCAGCATAATGCATATGAGGAGCTCATCTGCTAATGTGGCTGTTTGTATTGATGTCCTTAGACATTTGTGCCCCTCTGTGCTCAATTCTCATACATCTTTCATAGCTTCCAGTGGGTATCCCAATCAGATGCATATTTCCCATTAATGATGTAAAGAACTCGATTAAGATTTGAGAAGAAGATAAAATGAGAACAAAAAAGTACACACACAATAAAACGATCCTTTAAAGTGTTTATTTTTTGGTATGTTTGATACTGTACAAGCAAAATAGAATTGGCATTTGTAGTGGTTTGATGGGGAATGCCCTCCATACTCATGTGCTGAATACTAGATCCCTAGTTGGTAACACTGTCTGGGAGGTTTGTAGAACCTGCAGGAAGTGGAGCCTCTCTGGAAGAAGTATGTTGTCTCTGGAGAGGGTCTTGAGGTTTCTTATTCCAGCTCCACTTGGTGGTCTTGTGCTTATCTACTTGCTCCCTGTTGATGTGAAGCCAACTCTTTGCTCCTGCCATGCTTTTCTGCCCATGATAGAAAGTTTTTGAAACATTAAGCCAAAACAAACTCTTTCCTTCCACAAACTGCTTCTGGTCACATATTTTGTCCCAGCAATGAGAAAGTAGCTGATACAGCATCTAATTAAAACCTGCTTAGCACTGATAGACTAGAATTGTAAAACTAATGGATTCCAATATATTCATACCTTGAGATACTTCAAAGAACTGTAAACTTTAAAAATAAAGACTCCTAAGACACGGAGGACCTACTAAATTAGCATTAGTCAAATGGTAGGGACAAAAATATGAAGTTTAATGAGCTGTTTAGTTCATCCTGAAGCCACCTACCCATACTTCTGCTTTCCACTGAAATCTTAGCCTTCCATTTCTTTGAAAGGGAAATGGATTCTCTATAAGTAAAATGACTTGCCAAAGCCATGGCAGATTAGTTGCAGGCACAGACTTAGTCTTCTGTCTTCTAATCTCAGACTTATTTCATCCCTATTCTTGTGGTTGATTTTCAAACTATGGGCAGCATTTCCAGTCTCTTCTTTCTTCTATCACTTTGGACACTTCCCAGAAGTTTATTGTCTGTGGAAAGATACCCAGCATGATGTCATGAATATGGTTGCTGGTAGAATCCTGCAGAAATTAAGCAAGTTCAAGCTGTAGTACAGATGGTTTGAGGTCCAGATGGAGCACACCGAGAACAAATCAAGGCTACTAAATCATGTCAATTATGACTAAAAAGTGGAAAAGCAGCTAAGCTTTTTTAGATGTAAGAAGCATAAATGAAGAATCTCTAAGAAAGCCCTGATCAGCTTAGGTGAGTATGAAGTATCTTTACAATCAAAAGAGAATTTAAAACAAGGAGCATGTTCAGAGATTTTGTGTGTCTAACAAATAATCTCAAAATTTAGGGTCTCCAAACACTACACTCTTTTTAATCTCATGATTTCTGTGGGTGGGTCACTAGTTGTCTTGGGCTGAGCAGTTCTCACAGTTGTATTTCAAGTGATTGGTGGAAAGGGGGTTTCTCTCACATTTGACAATGTCCAAATTCTCTCATGTGATTGCTAAAAGAATATAGCTCCAAAGGCTTTGGGATGGGGGAGGGGTTGGTCTTCAGTAGCTATTGGCTCTTTCAGTTTCTTGCCACTGGCCTTTTGCTTAGGGTACTTCATAACAGAGCAGCATATCCCATCAGCATGGGTGAGCAGGACAGAAAGAGGGCAAGCAAGATGGAATTCAGAATCTTGCTGGAATTTAATATGAGAAGTGACACCCCTTCACCTCTGCCATAGCTTAAGGAAAAGAGACTCATTGGATCCAGCCTATACTCTGAGGAGGGGATTATCTCAGGGCATGAGTACCTAGGCGAGATCACTGGAGGCCATCTCAGAGGCTACTACACAATGACTTGGCAGCTGTGGGAGGAGTAGGTGGAGGCATCCAGCAGGAACTTGGAAGTCTGCATTTGAAGCTCTAGGGAGATGTCTGGGGTGGGGTACAGATTTGGGAGTTAATAGTATGTTATAAGCAGGAGTGAAATCATGGGAATAGATAATGTCAGCCAGAAAAAACATTTTTTTAAGTTATCTACCAATTACTAGTATCCACTAATTATTGTTAGGAGAAAATAAAAATTGAAAGGGAAAACAAGTGTAGACAAAGATAAATGCCACTAACCAAGGCTACTTGTCAGTCCCAATTTAAACTTTCAGATTGTCCATAACAGCTTAGGGTAGGGCACATTACCTTTTGGTAATGAGACCCAGAGGTTCTTTACCATAGGTAACTCATTGAAACCCAGGGAAAATCAAATCCAGTTTGTCCTCCATTAATTTGAAAGCACAAGTCAGATTTTCCAATCTTTGGGTGATGGATATTATAAATATTAATGTAGTGTGATTAATCATAGTCATGAAAGAAATGATTCCCACAGGCTCACAGGAGTAAGTACCCTGTCCTCCATAAACACCCAGCCCAGGGTGTGTCCCAAAGAAGGATGGGGAACACCTCATCTGTCTCCTCTGTCCCAAGATCTTTCCTCCCTCTCTGTCTTTACCTCCTACTCCTCTTTTTTGTCTGGAATGTTCTCCCCAGACTCTTCTGTGCAGCCAAACCCTACCCTCCTTTCAAGGCACTGCTCAAATCCCATCTCTTCCATCAAATCTTTCAAACTAAGCCATCCCATCCTACTCCACCCACCTCTCTTCCCTCTGGATTGCTGGCTTGGTAACACCCAGTTGGGGGAAGACTCCCCAAGTCATCTTCTTTGCTAGCCTTTTTCTTAAAGGCTAGGGGCTGGCAAAATATGATTCTTTGGACAATCCTCACTCCATGGCCTGTTTTTATATGGTCAGTGAGCCAAACATAATAATTTAATTTTTAAATTTATGAAAATGAAGAATGTTTTCTTATCCACGAGAATTAAATGACATCAAAATCTCAGTGTACACAGGTAAATTTTGATTTTTGCCTATAAGATGCTTCCAGAAATTAGCTTTATTTTGCCTCAGCTCCACAAAGTCTAAAATATTTACTGTCTGTCACTTTTGGAGTGTGCTTAAATGGAATTTTTTGCAGCATCAGAGTGAAGGTGAACCCCCTGCATTAGGACATACTATGGACACTTTTCTGTGGCTTCCACAGGGTCTGCCAGAGTGGTGGAACATAGAGTTGGTGTTTGGTAAACACTTCTTGAATGGAGCTGAGAGAGAATGTGTTTTTAATTTGTGATAGATCCAATGTTATATCCTTTCTTGCTGGCCAGGCCTCTTCGTTATTTCCCTCTGCTGTTGGGCTGGTATCTGTTATGTCTGGTAGAAAAAAAAAAATGACAGGGAATACCAGGGTGGGACATGGACTCATGGAAAACACAGTGAAATGAAGGCTGGGAACCAAAGCTTTTGTTCTGGGTGGAGAGGAACTGTTTGCTTTGGGGGATTGAGGTAATGAAAGTTATTTCAATAACATAATTCAACAGTTGTACATGCTCTCTGCCAAAAATATGGCGAGGCAAACCTCACCCAGGGACCCCATCTGCAGAATTCAAAGGTTAAGCCCTGAAATGTGAACAACATTTCTTTTCTGTACAGCAGAAGACAAAACTATATACGTAGCCTATGGTTATAACTATGTAAAGTGTACCATATGGACAAAGGATTGCAGGAAAGTAAGGAAAATCAGAATGATTGACTTAGAGTGGTGGGATTGCAGGAACATAAAAATAGTTAAAATATTTCCACAATAAACAAAATTTCTGAAAAATCATGAAAATATTCTCATTCTCTTTCTAGTACATAATACACTTTTACCTTTTTTTAAGAAAAATTTTTTGGGGGTGCTGGGGAGATGCCTTACTGGGTAAGAGAATGCTTGCCTGTAAAACCTAAGGACCTAGGTTTGATTCCCCAGTTTCCACATAAGCCAGATGCACATGGTGGCATATGCATCTGGAGTTCGTTTGCAATGGCTAGATGCCCTGGTGTGCCCATTTTCTCTCTCTTTCTCTGTCTCATAAATAAATAAAAATAAAATATTAAAAATGAAAAAAATTTACAGTAGGATTGAAATTGTATAGGATCCTGGGTATAAGATACAGAAACAAACATATGAATTTTCCCTCAAAGAAAAACTATATTTTTATGACCTCAACATCTCTGAAACTGCCAACAAAAAAAATAATTCTAGCATCTCATGTGACTTCCTGGTACTACTCACTCTGAGACAGGATTTATGACTCTACCAGTGAAATGTATCCCAGCGTTGACATCTCAGCTCTTGTCATGGTGTGTATCAGTACATGTCCCTGGGTTTTGGTTAAAATGGTTAAATGAATAAATGGACTAAATAATAAAAAGAAATACATACAGGTATATGTTGGCATACAGGCAACTTAACTTTACCTCTAGGTCTTTACAGTGAAGAGTTAGTCATTGATTACCTCCCAAGAGGGAGAATTGGGACAACTGAGGCACAACTAGGCACTACCACAAGCCAAGGCTCCGTCAGTGGCTGGAAAGGTGCTGGTCTGTCTTTAGTTCAGACAATGGGAAGGGAGAATGGGATAAGGCTTTAAAGTTGCCATCGTGTCACCATTGAGTAGTAAAGGTCATTGATGTGTTCAACACCTATTTGCAGAGCCCTTCCTTTGTATGAGGAATGGTTCTGTGTGATGAGAATATGGCTGGGAATGGGTAACTGAAACCGAAAGCCAGATGAGTTAACTTTAGCAGCTCTTGTTAGCCCTCTACTTCCTGGGGAATGCCAGATGCTTGCATCACTTTTTATGGATGCAATAACATATATGAACCAGAAGACTTGCACCCCATTGGTTGGCTTTGCCAGCAAGCTTTTAAAATTGTTGAGCCATCGCCTCAGCCCCTTTAAAATTTTTATTTTGTGTTTGTGTGTGTGTGTGTGCACTCGCATGCATGCATGCATGCCAGGGTCTCTTGCTGCTGCAAAGTAATGCTTGTCTGGCTTTATGTAGGTGGCTGTAGTATTGACCCCCAGCTGGCAGGCTTTGCAAGCAAGCACCTTTAACCACTGAACCGTTTCCCCACCCTGAATGATTCTTTACTCAGTTGAGGGTGTGTGACAAAGTCTCCAGTTCATGGATCTGGTGTGATGTGTGTGGGTATGTATATGTGTATGTGTATTTGCATGGGCACATGTGAGTGCATGTATTGGTGGAGGCTTCCTCTATTGTTCTCTACCTTATTATTGAGACAGTGTTTCAACCAAGGTCTAAACCCAGGGCACATGGATTTGGCTAGTTTAGCCAGTTAGCGCTGAGAATCACCTGTCTCTGTCTCCCAGGTGCTGAGATTATAGGCAAGCACAGCGATTACAGGTGAGCCCCACCACTCAGGCATTTACATGGGTTCTGGGGATTTGAACTCAGACCCGGGTGCAAGCCTTTTATGCACGGAGCCATCTCCCCAGCCTTGCTTAGAGAATTTGAAGGTAGGGTTAACACCCTTAGTCACTATTGACACACTTAGGACTATGAATTTTTATCAGTGCATATCTTCCACAGTTCCATTGTTTTCTTCTTCACGTTCCCCTTGGTGCATCATGGCAGTGCAGCAGGTCCGTCATTGTGGTAAGTCCATTCTGCAGCGGAGATTAAGTTGAATAACTTGCTGCGGTACCGATACCTTCATCTCTGGGCACAGAATATTGAAAATAAAATCTGCTTCAACAGGATGCATATATTCTTAGGGTACCTGTTTATCTTGAACTTGCCATTGACGACTTGTATATGAGGATTTTCTGGGGTCTCAGGCTTCAGCAGTCAGAGCCCAAAGCAGATTCTCTGACTTACACACTGTTAGAGAGTGCAGGGACACTGGGTCTTATCTATATGGGGATGTCGTAAATATAACTCCTGAGGCGTTATTTCCTTGCATACTCTGGACAAGCAACATGCATGCGTGTGAGTGTGTGCAGGACAAACGGGTTCTCTAGGAAAATTCCAATCTTAATGGAGGGCTGGGCAAGAGGTCCGCTCCCTTCTCAGGTTCGAAATCTGGTTCAGGCTCTTGGAGCATCCTGGATTAAGCCTGTGTGGTTGGGTTGGCCTAAGCATAGGGAGAACCTCGCCTCCAGTGGTCTCCAGACGTCGCGCAAGTGGCGGCAGTAGAGTCCTTTCCTTTGCCAGCCCATCAGCTGGCTCAGTGGTCCTGGCCTGCTACCTGCCCTGGCTCAACCCCTGGGCCTGCAGTTTCTACTTGGTTCCAAATCCAAAAGGCACAGGTCTGTGCAGGGAGGCGGGCAACCAGGACCCAACTCCTCTCCGGCCAGGGGCTCCCGGGCCTTCCAGGCCTCGGGGCGCGGTGTCCAACGCGCATTCTTGGCGCAGGTGGCACAGCTTTTCGCGCCGGCCGGATTCCCGATCACGAGAGAGGCTAATCTAGGTCTAGACCTCCTGGCCGCAGAGCTGGCTAAACTGCTGCTCCACCTCTTCCCATTCCCTCTGCTCCCCACCCCAAAACGAGATATCCCAGGCTGGGCAGGACTCGACCACCTCTGTCTCCTCCCACTGCGCTAATCCTGCGAGCCGAGGCGGTGGCTGGCAAAGGGGAGTGGAAAGGGGGGTGGAGTGGTGATGAAGGGGGATGTAGGAGGGGGGTGTCATTTTCTTTTTCTTTCTTTTTTTTAAAAAAAGTATCTCTCTCGCGAGAAACCGCTGCGCGGACGATACTTGAAGAGGTGGGAAAGGAGGGGGCCCCGCGACCCGGGGCAGAGACTGTGGGTGCCACCGGCGGACAGGCGGCCACAGCTGGGACAGCTGCCGCGGAGCGCAGCGGAGCGGAGCAGCGGCTGCCGGGGCCAGGACCGAGGACCAGCCGCCGCCGCCGCCGCCTGGGAGCCGCAGCCGCCGCATCTCCAGTGGGTGCATCTGGGTCCCGACCGGGGTCGGGCGGCAACCGGGGCTGAGGATCCAGCCACAGAGGCTTTTGCGTTTGCGCAGCGCGGAGGGCAGGGACCGGGACCGGGGTGTGGGGCTGTCCCGGAACATCCACAGCTGGCGCTGGTCCTCCGCTGCCTGACAGCTTCCTGACACGGGGCTGTCGGTGCACAGCTCCACGTCAGATGCTCAGGGGGCCGGTGGTGGCCGTCGTGGTCGGTGGGGACCGAGCGCTGGGCTTTGAGCCCGGTGGCTTGGCGGAAAGGATTCGCTGAGGAGCCAGGGCAGTCAGGGCGCGCGCATCGCGCCCAATTGGTGACCTTAAAAAAAGTCATCCTAAAGCCAGACCTTCGCCGTGAGGCTGACTAGGGATCTCTGGGGCTATGGGTACTTTGCGCCACGCTCTTCAGCCGGCGCCGGGGAGGCCGAGCGGTCCTCAGGCATCCGAGCGGCCGCGGGCCTGGCTCTGCAGCCAGCTGGGCGTCAAGCGGTCCAAACTTATCCGCATTAACTGCGCGGCGCGGGGCCGGGCTCGGGCGTGGGGATCTGCGCGGGCTGCCGCATCCCGGTCCCTGAACGCTTCCTCGCCTGGGGGCTTGTCTGTGTTGCAGCTGCCAGGTGCCGCCCGCACTGGAAGCAGCGCCGCGAGCAGGCGGGAGCAGCCAGCCGGGCTCGGAGGTCCCCGGCGGTGCCGAGCTCAGAGCGCAGCGGCGGCCGCAGACCGAGCCCCGGGCGCGGCAAGAGGCGGCGGAGCCGGCGGCCGCTCGGCACCATGCGGCGAGAGGGGCTGCTGGAGGTCGCGCTCGGATTTATCGTGCTCTTAGCGTCGTACACGAGCCACGGGGCGGACGCCAACTTGGACGCTGGGAACGTGAAGGAAACCAGAGCCAGTCGGGCCAAGAGAAGAGGCGGCGGCGGCGGCGGACACGATGCGCTGAAAGGGTAAGGGGACCCAGCCGCGGGCGGCGGGGCGCCGCCCCTCCGCGCCCCTCCCCTCCCCTGCCCTCCGCTCCCCTCCGCTCCCCTCCGCTCCCCTCCCCGGCTCGCGCGCAGCCCCTGACGCCGGGGCTCCGGAAGGTGGAGGCACCGGGCAGTCCCGGGGGCACCTTCCAGGGACTGAGGTTCCGCAGCCCTCGCCGACGTCCCCGCTCGAGGAGAGAGGTTCTGGCCGAGGGGAAACGGGCCATTGTTAAGGCCGATTTGGGGAGGCGAGAAGGGCTCCTGGAGGAAGAAGGGGAGGAGCTGCGAGGCAGAAAGGGAGAAAGAAACCCGCTGCATACCAACTCCAGCTGCTTGCCGGGGAGAGCGCTCTCCCGGTGGGCAGCTGCTTTTCATAAGGAGGCAAAAGCAAGGAAAAAAAAAGATTCCAATGAGAGAGCAGGAGATGCGAGGGTTTTCTGTTCATGAAAACCAGGCCTGTCTCTTTCAGATGCCTACCCTGGAATCAGAGCAGGGCAAAGCACTCTGGTGTCTGGCTGTGCGGAGCCCTCCAAGTCACTGCTGCAGCAATGTCGCGATGGCTGGACTTAAGCCGGTCTAATCAATGGAGTATGTGTGCTTGCAGCACTATTTCAGCAGCTTCCCATTCCCCAAGTGTTGCAAAAGGAAAAACTTAAATTAGGCAGGTGGCTGAATAAGGTGCTCATTTCCTGCAGGACAGTGGAATACAATTCTCTTAAGATTCTATTTGGATTCTTGAAAGAGAAATCTCTGAGATTAAGTTCAAGCCTCCAGGGAGAGAGTAGTATACACTATCAATGACCTCTCTAATCTCCTTGGAGGAGCCTGTTAAGTGATCTCAGACAATAGCTGCTATATGAAGGGGTTTTCTTCTGTTCCTGTAATTCTCAGAAGCTCTTTCCTGAGTGTCCTGTAAACGTTTCTGTGGACCTCAGTGATCAAATGGAGCTGTTCCCTACATGTACTTCTTTTTTGGTGTGTGGGCTGATTTAAATGTGCATATGTCATAAAAATTGTATTTTTGTGGCCTCAAAGCAAAAATGAAGTGTGTTAAATAGTGTTTTAGTCCTTGCCTGGATAAGAGACAAGTTGAGTGCCAGAGCTAAGCATTAGGATATGGTAAAATATGTGCGATTTTTCTGACCCCAGAAAATAATTATGATTCAGTTCCATCTTGGCCTTTGTAGAAAATAAACCCAGGATTCCAACAATATTGGAAATGAAACTCGGTGATACTAAACAGGCAACAGACATTTGTGTACAAGGCATGTGTGAGCATAATTAGACTGAAACTGTGATTTTCATAATATCTCAAGAGGACGTCAATTTGTCCAGCATTTTCTTTAAAAATGTGTTTTTGCTGTACAGTATTATCTCAATATCTATTCTTATGGAATTGTACACACATAAGGCTATATGTGTGTGTGTGTGTGTGTGTGTGTGTGTGTGTGTGTGTGTGAAGGGGTTGGGGTTTAATTCTGTGGAGACATTAGGTCTTGCCAGACATTTCTCTCATATCCATGTGCTGTCTGTTATCAACCCATGGATACTTGCGGAGGCACAGATCCAGTGTGAAAACAGAAAGTAAGCTTTCCTTTATTGCTTAATAGAATGCCACATTTATACTCACCCCAGTGCCTATTTCTGTTGGATTTGACATTTTTTATGATTATAGAGATATGCCCCTTTGTACTTCTCACAGTATTTGATCACTAACAGACCCTGTCTTTTTGCAGTAGTTTTTTCTATAAAGGCTACTTAATACATATTATTAATAGAGTAGGAATTATGAATGTTTCTAATTCTTATCAATAAGGTTACCTATAGCTATAACTATGTATAGATGGAGATTAAAATAATAATTTAAAAGATGTACAATTAAAAATATTTCACTCCTACTTTCAGATACCTTTCCTGATGTATTTTTCCAGAAATATTATAGGCATGTTTATATAATGTAAATATGTACTACATGAAACATACTTTGTATAACATTCTGTACACTTCTCCTGTTATATATCTTTACTGTTATCCATCTGTTAACTCATGGAGCTTCCTCATGTGTTCTGTTGGTGTTTAGATTCGAGCAGTTCCCAAATGATGGCTCTTAAGGTTGTGTTATATATTTTGCTATTACCAACCTTATACATATTTACATACATATATATGTTTATATGTGGCCTATAAGAATAAAAGTAGAATTTCTGGATCATTTTTTTTCTGATATTTTAAACATATACTCACGCTGATGCTGAATTTGAAATCTGTTTTCTTTGTTTACATTCAGTATCAAAGGAGTGCATCTTTTAACCCTTCCCTGCTGTATAAATAAATCATCAAGAAAAGCAGCTGTGAATTATATTTTTCCAGTTTTTGCTCAAAGCTTCTATTTTTGCTCATTAAAACATTCCCCACTGAAAAATCAACCCCTTTGATTACAGTAAAGTGTGCCTGGCATTTTGATGGAAACAAAATGTTTATGAAGGAGAGTAACGTGTAACCCAGAGGCTGCTTCATGTGACTTTCAGCACCTCACTAATATTTCCTCTAGCTAAAAGGTGCTTTAAGCTCATTGGTGTTTGACATGCACTGGTCAATTCTCTCCACAAATATTTCTCATTTTTCTCTGATGTGGCAAGTGCTGTCCTTAAGATCTGTATTTCTTTCTTGTCAGCTCCCTCTCTCTTTTCTTTACTGGTGTGCTAGCCTGGCTTGTCTTCTCTCCTCCCATCCTGTTGCAGGTGTTTCCCCCTCTTCACTGGGCAACAGAAGTCATTCCACTGTGGAAATTTAAGCAACCTCAAATTTCTTCCCAGCTTTTGCTATGTTTTCTTAGAGTACATCGCCAATTTTGGACAGGGAATCTTTTTTTTTTTTTTTTTTTTAAATTTTAAAGTGGAATGGAATCAATGTGGTTCTCATTCACTCTGCAATAAGTGTGCATTTTGTTTTCTATTTTCAAATGAGAACTTTGTAAGTCTAAAATGTATGTTCAAATTACTATTTATGTATATAGCATTTTTCTTTGTTGGGCATTGCTGAGCATAGGTTGAAGTGGCTTGATAAGTAGTGCAGTGCTAATGTTTACATTTTTCACAAAAATTTTTCTCAGTTAAATTCTAACTTTATGATTAGGCAGAGGTGTAGGCGACAAATAGTACAACATGTATACATGTACCAGAGAGAAAGAAGAGAGGAAGGGAGAGAGTGGGAGGGAAGGAGGGAGGGGAGTGACTACTATTGAATAGCAATAGTTATACACCCTTTATTCATGACTACTTTAGCTCCCAAATAAGGAAATACTGCAGTTTCATGTCAGTGGGAAAAATTCCTTAAAGTGAACCCTCTTTTCCCCAGCCTGCAGTAGTATGCACTGAGTCTTATTTCCTTGTTTCCAGTTTCCATATCAGTAAGTTGATAGACTGACAAGTCTGTAAGTTGACAGGCACACAAGAGTCTGGTGTGCTTTGCATAGTTTGTCCCTTTGAGTGTGATTCCTTTTGGTCTTGTTTATTTGTTTATACTTTCTGGAAGTCTTGTTAACAGAAATATACACATGGCAAAATTAATACGTAGGATGGACCATGTGATGGCAAATTCTAGGGGATTAATTACACAGAAGTCTGTTATTAACAAAGACTATGAACAAGGAGCACAGAAATATTTTGTAGACTTTAAAAGGCCATTTTACTTTACAAAGATGACTTGACTTCATCTGAGGTCACGTGGACTTTTGCAGTGGTGTGGTTTATCTTTGTATTTATTGAAAAGAATAGGCTAAACTATTGGAACATACTTTAAAAATAGATATTCTTTTAAATTTTTTTTCTTTTTAATCTTTTGAGGTAGGGTCTTATTCTAGCTCAGGCTGACCTGGAACTCACTCTGTAGTCTCAGGGTGGCCTCAGACTCATGGCAATCCTCCTACCTCTGCCTCCCGAGTGCTAGGATTAAAGGCATGTGCCACCATGCCCAGCTCATAAAAACCAGATATTCTTAAATGGAAGGTTTCTGTAATTCCACACTTTAAACAAAAAGAGATAAAGTGTTTATGTGACTCATTTTGTAACTGTTAGGAGATCTAAGTCATTTACAGAAATGATTAAGTTGTTGGTAATATGAATTAACTAACATATACATCAACCAACAGTGAAATGATGTGAGGGCTGAAGGGAATTGGGAGTACATAAATATCTTCAAGTTTATCTGGATTTTTAAAGAATATTAAAACATCCCTTTGTTTCTTAAAAAATTATACTAATGACAAAATACTAAATAAATTATGAGGAATATTCATTCAAAAAGCCAAGTAACTGACCTATTCAATCTGGAAATTTTAATTTTAAATGTGAAGACTTAAATATTAAAGAAAAATAAACTATTTTAACGATTTCTATGATTCTAGAAACCAACTCAGCAAATGAGTTGAAATCAGGGCTTGAGATGGCTCAGCAGTTAAGTGCACTTTCTGTGCAAGCATGAGGGCATGAGACAGTTTGGCTTTCCAGAACCCATATAAAACAGCTGAGTATAGCCATTTGCACCTGTAACCCCAGTCCAGTAAAGGAGCAGAGACTGCAGAATTGCCAGAGCTCATGAGAAGAAATAGCAATTTTTGGGATCAGTAAAGAGACTCCAGCTAAAATGAGACCAGGCAGGAGAGTGACAGAGTGGGACACCAGAAGTTCCCCTCTGAGCTCTGTAGGTGAGCTCACTTCACTACAGGCCAGCACATGGGGTACCACATGTGCACATCCACATGCATACACCATATAAACCACACCACATACACAAACAAATGAATGACAACAACAACAAAAAGTTGAAATGAATAAAATATTCAACCTGATACAGAAGGCATATGAGAATTCAGTGTTTCACAATTATTAAAATTACTTTCTAGTTTGTAAACTCATCAAAAGCAATAATCCTGTCATAAACATTTTACTATTAACTTATTACTAAATGAGTTTCAAAGAGTTCATTAATTCTAGAAGCCTGGATTGAATGCTAATCTGAATTTAGCTCTGTAAAATGCTACAGACATACAACTCACAGTCTGGATGGGCTTAACAGTTAATAGACTAAGAATCAGGAGCCAGGGCTTAACAGAGAGCCTGCAAAGGGTATGGATTCCGGTACTAAGCAAAAACATATAGAGGGTGTGGTGGCACGCACCTTTAATCCCAGCACTTGGGAGGCAGAGGTAGGAAGATCGCCTTGAGTTCGAGGCCAACCTGAGATACAGAGTGAATTCCAGGACGGCCTGGGCTAGAGTGAGATCCTACCTCAAAAACTGGAAACAGACAGACAAACAAAAACAAATAGAGATGCTCCTTGACTTGATAGAATTGCACACTGATAAAGGCTGCCAAGCACTGTGAGAAAGCATGCTGTACCTGTACCTTTGCTACCTCAGGGAAAAGATCAAAATTCAAAATGTGAAGTAGGCCAGGAGAGATGGTTCAGCAGTTAAAAGTACTTTCTTGCAAAGACATTGATGCCTGGGTTTGATTCCTCAATGCCCACGTAAAGACAGATGTGCAAAGTGTTGCATGTGTTTGGAGTTCGTTTGCAGTGACAGGAGGCTCTGGCATGCCCATCTCTCTGCCTCTGTCTGCCTAACTCTCTCTCTGTCTCTCCCTCTAATAAATAAAAATAATAAATAAATAATAAATAAAAATATTGTTTTAAAAATTGTGAAGTGTGGTTTTCATTGGGTTTGTATCTATTTCATGCTATGATAATATCAAAAAATTTTAAGTTCAACCAGTGTGAATGAGGACCCCCTGTAGTAAATTAATAATAGTAGCAGGTAGTCCTGAAGTGGTGTTTATGTAGTAGATACTACTCTATGTTTTTCTTACATAGTTCTTTTAATTCTCACATTATTTCTATGATGGGTTTTTTTTTAAATTAAGAACATACTTTATATGGATACATCATGTGTTGGAACCATCTTTTCCCCCTCGCTGCATCCATTCTGCTGGGGCCTCCTCAGTGGAGTTGCTGCCATTCCACACGGGGTTGTGGGTTATGTCTTTTTGGAATAGCAGTTATTAGGGGGAGACAATGCCTCTGGGAATGATGTCTCAACCTGTGGCTGTTAGAATCTTTCTGCCCCCTCTTCCACAAAATTCCCTGAGCCTTGGTGGGTGTGTTTTGAGTCTACTTTAGCGATGAGCTCTTAGGAGCCTCTAGATTTCTGCTTTGGCATGTGTTGAGTATCTTCAGCATCTGTCTCCTATACCCTGGCACTGATCATCAGGTTCAGCATGGAAGCAGCACTCTTGCTCCTCTCCCTAATTTCTCTGTGTTTTCACCTGGGCCTTGACTGAATTGCAAGAGGTAATTTATCTCCTCGGGTCTCACTGCCTTCTGAAAAAGAAAGATAGGTTCTCCAACTGAGAGCAAAGTCAGCATAGGTTAAACTGGATAAACATTATTAATTTAAGAAGAGTTTGATGGATGGGTTATTTTATCCCTCCCCTTTTATGAAAGTGAGAGCCAATTTATTCAGAGGTTAAGTTCTAAAGACAAAGTCTTAATGTTAAATTTTATTTTTCCATTAATTTTGGTTATGCTTTTATTTTATATCTACTGAACAATAATACAGTTCTAAGACATTGGTGAAGTTCCACTTAAAATTGCTAATATTCTTTTTTTAAAATTTTTATTTATTTATTTATTTTTGGAGAGAGACACAGAGAGAGACAGACAGAGAGGGACAGGAAGACAGATAGAAATGGGTGTGCCAACAGTCTCTCAGCTGCTGTGAACGAAATCCAGATGCATGTGCCCCCTTGTGGGCAAGTGCGGCATTGTGCCCTTGTGTCACTTTGCCACTGGCTAAACGTGGGACCTGGAGATTGGAACAGGGTTCTTAGGCTTAGTAGGCAGGCGCCTTAACCGCTAAGCCATCTCTCCAGCCCGCTAATATTCTTTAGTGTTACTTTGCAAATGCTAAATGTAGTTAATCATATCCTGTTATTTAGCTAAATAAAAGTTTCCTACCATTTCTGCAAAGACATTAATAAAACACAGAAAAAATATTTTATGACATTTTACGTTCTTGGGTGGTGCATGTGTTATATTTTAATACTATATCAGAGCAAAAGATTATCTTCACATGCAAGCTCCTATATTGTCCAGTGTTCTGACAAGAGTATTATTTGTTACATCTTCCAGAATCTCTTGTTATGATTGATAGAATTGCACACTGATAAAGGCTGCCAAGCACTGTGAGAAAGCATGCTGTACCTGCACATTTGCTACCTCAGGGAAAAGATCAAAATTCTCTCAGAATAAAGACATACATTTTCTTTCCAGGGAAAACTGATAGAATATGTATCTTATACTTTAACTGGTAAAGTTACTTAATTCTTTGCTGTTCCTCATCCTCCTTTTCCTCTTCTTCTTTCTTTGTTGAGGCACAGTTAGCTTAGGCTGACTTGGAACTTACTCTGTGGCCAGGCTGGCCTAAAACTCACAGTGATCCTTCTACCTTAGTCTCCCAAGTGTTGGGATTAAAGGCATGTGCCACCGTGCTCCACTGGTTCATTTTGTTTTTTAAATCTTAGTTGCCTACAAACTCAAAGCCAATTTTTATATATTAAATCACAGCAGTTATGGTTAAAATAGTAAGCTCTTATGTATCCACCATGATTGCTTTTTGCATATATTCTTCAACACATAGCTCCTTAAGAGGGAGATTAAACTTTTTTGTATACTTAACATGTAGGAAAAAACACAAGGATACAGAGCTCCACATAATTACTCCAGGGAAATAGACTAGCAAGGAGAATCTAGTTGGAATATCTGGGTACACAGAACTCTTTTAATATCTTGTTGCTTCTCAGTTATAATTAATTTTATACCTGGCAAGTTTCTTTCTTGAATACTCCTGATACTTCTTTCATCCAGAATGTTCTACTATACTGTGGTAGAAACTCAACAGTTTTGAAAGCAGGTGCTATTACAAGCCAAGGAAAGCATTTTGGGGATGGAATTAATCAGAAAAGATGTCACCGTAAAAGTGTATTTGTTCTAAAAATTGTGGACAAAGCAGACTGTTTTTGAAATTTAAGTTTCTAAAAATATTTTATTTATTTATTTGTAAGCAGAGAGAGATGTGGAGGAAGAGAGAAAGAGTGAGATGAGAGAGAGAGAGAGAGCATGTGTACACCAGAGCATGTTGCCACTGCAAATGAACTCCAGATGCATGTACCACTTCATGCATCTGGCTTACGTGGCTACTGGGCAATTGGACCCAGGCAGTCAGGCTTTGTAAGCAAGTTTCTTTGACTGCTGAGCCATCTCTCTAGCCATGAAAATTAACTTTTGGTGAAACAAAGCCATGTTCATTTGTGAATTAATTATCCATGGCTTCTAGCACTCCACAGCAGTTGACTGGAGTAGTAGTGATGGAGACAGTAGTGCTTGCAAAACTGAACTATTGGATTCTTGGCCCTTTATGCAAATATTTTACAAACCACTGAACTATGTAATAAAAATGATCATTTACTAGGATCAAGAACCCCTTGAAGCTGAGTGTGGCATGCCTTTAATCCCAGCACTCAGGGAGGCAGAGGTAGGAGGATTGCCCTGAGTTTGAGGCTACCCTGAGACTACATAGTGAACTCCAGGTCAGCCTGGCCTGGAACAAAGCCCTACCTCTAAGAAAGCAACAAAATGAAACCCCTTGAAAGTAGAGATCTCATGTTTTTTATCTCTAATCATTCCTAGGAATTGGGTATGAGATGGAGATTCAATAGGTATTTTTTCTCTAACCAATTTTGATTCCCTGATGGATTGAGTAAGGTCAATTATGTAGATTAGAACTTGGACAAAATGGAGGAGAGACATAGGGGAAAGATTTGAGTAGAAAAACCATGAAGTGAAGGAGATATAATGTGTTTGGGATCAAGGGACATTGGCCACAATTGGACAGTATTTTCTTAGTGGCACTGTTCTGTTGAGAGATGAGGGTGGTAGAGTCATGCAGGTTCTCATCTTGTGAGTCTACACATAGAGTGATGCTATTAGGGACAGGAGAGAGACTAATGGAAACATAATATTCCTCATTGTTGTGAAGGACAAGGATGGGGAGTTAGTGGAGTAGTCTAAGGTAGCAACATGATTGGTTCTTTGTGGCAGTGGTGGTAATGTGAAGTGTTAATAAAGTAGGGGCTAGAGACAAGGAGACCTGGGCAGTCAATGTGGGAGTCATGGTGGATGGTGGTCTAAGCAAAGGCAGGGAGTTGGTGAGGAAGAAGAGGTTCAGGTAGTATGTCTGGACAGCTGGTTGTGGTACACAAAGGGGAGGAGACATCCAGAGTGTCCTCCATATAGATTAAAGCTTGTAAAAACATAATAACACCATTCCCAAGAAAATAAGGGAACCAAGAGCACTCTTCAGCTCCCTGCTACAGTAAAACAACTTTCATTTGTGTTTTTTTGCTGTGTAACAACTCCAAACTTGGTGGCTTATCATAAGAGGTTTATGATTTCTCATAGTACTGTAGGAGAGGAATCATGTCTCTGCTTCTCACAGTGACTGTTGGGCTTACATGAGTGATAGCATGATTTTTTCACTTAAGTACAGTGCCTACCACTTTTTTTTTTTTTTTTTTTTTGGTGTGACTTATCTAAATGGTAGGATGGATGGGGGAAATAAAGAGATGGCTCTGTTGAGGGTCTATCAGGTTTTTAAAACATTTATTTATTTATTTTTATTAGTTATGGAGATACTCAGTGTGTAAACAGCACATGTTGATACCATCCTTAGCCTCCTCCCTGTCCTCCCTCCTCCAAAGGGACCCTCCTCACTGGAGATGCCAGTTAGCCCCATGGGGATTGTGGGTCATGCATTGTGGGGGTAGTCATCAGCTATGGGGAAGAGGCAATGACTCTGTGCGTAGTGTCTCAACTTGTGGCTCTAACAATCTTTCTGCTTCCTCTTCCATGAATTCCCCTGAGCCATGTTGGGTTCGTTTTAGGTCTTCTTCAGTGATGGGCTCTTGGGAGCTTCTGTGTCTCTGGATCTCTGATTTAGTAGGAGTTGAGTGTCCTCTGTGTCTATCTCCTTTACCCTTGTGGTGATATCACGTTCACCAAGAAAGCAGCACTCTTGCCAGGTGTGGTGGAGCACGCCTTTTAATCCCAACACTCGGGAGGCAGAGGTAGGAGGATTGCTGAGAGTTCGAGGCCACCCTGAGACTACATAGTGAATTCCAGGTGAGCCTGAGCAGAGTGAGACCCTCCCTTGAAAAACCAAAAAAAAAAAAAAAGAAAGCAGCACTCTTGCTCATTTCCCCAGTTATTCTATGGTGAAGTACAATGGACTAATTCTCTCCTCAGGTTCTGTATCCATCTGAAAAAGAGAAGCAAATTCTTCAAAGGAGAGTCAGCACCAGTTAAATGGGATAACCATTGATAGTTTAGAGAGAATTTAATGGATGTAGGCTCTCTTGTAGCCCAAGGTTGGTGGGAGCTTGATATTGGAGAGTGAACTTGTTATTTGGATATGATTCTGACTTGTTTCCCAGTTCCAGCTATGGTTTGCTTTCCACTGAGCAGATCTGTTAGCCAATCCAAGAGCAGTTGGTTACCCACCATTGCTGTGTGCCACTATTGCACTTGTGTGAGCATCACATCAGGTTGTTTGCTTCTGAGTAGCTTAAACCTCGAGTTGCTCAGACAGATGTTGGTCATTTCCTCCAGTAGCTCATGTAGCACCTTTTGGCACTAGATGGGCTGTCTGGAGACTGGCTCTCTTCCAGATTCCAGTCAGGTCTCTCCATGTTCCATGCAGACAGTGTATGGTGTCTTCAGCAGTAGGGTCTTACCATTAACCTTTGTTGGGTAATCAAGCACTCTGACAGAAGTGTGTCTTCTTTTGATAAACCTTGTAGGTCTTTCTGATCAACAGCTCATTGTGGAAGTTAACTGCATCCTGGTACTGGGAGTTACAGGCCAACACCAAGGGAAAAGAAGGAAGAAAACGATAGGTAATATGAGAGAGACAGAGAAACAGGAAAAAATTAAGGTTAGGCTTCATCTTCCCCTCTCTAGGGCCCTTTGATTCAGGTGTTCCCTCTAAGGTCCTGATGAGGGTTCAACCTTTAGTCTGTCTTCCAGGATATAGGTTTTTATGGTACCATTTCCATTTGGGTCCAGTTTTGTGTCCCCCCCCCCATCCTTATCCTCCCCTCCAGCCCCACCCTCCCTATCATCTGGTCCTCGAGATGCCTATTAGGTAAGTCAGCATCTCGGGCTGATCTAGTTTAGGAGCCACAGATGAGTGGGTCTCTCAGATTTTAAATCTCTCACTCCTATAGTCTCCTGCCTGGACCTGCCTCTTAGGATGGAGCTATTGAATGCGTTTTTCTAAATGGGGAAACAGAGGTCAAGATGCACTGACTAGGCCTTGCTGTAGGTTTGTGGTTGTTGGAGCTTTTTTGAACAGTTTCCAGATACTTTGTGACATGCTTTACTCCCGTATGTTGACTGTAGGCTGACTGGAATAGCTGCAAGCTGGCTGGGCTTGAGTAGGCCCATGTATTCTCTGTGTTGGCTGAGTTCCTGGGGCTCCTCCTTATGGTCTCAGATTGTCTTCTGCACATAGCCTTTTTGCATAGTCTCTCCAGCAGCAAAGTCAGACTTTTTACACGGAAGTTCGTGATTTCCCATTAGAAATGAAAGTTGGAAGCTACCAGACTATCTTTAAACTTAGTCTGGAATTCCATGGCCTGGAATTGCAGGAAAATCACAGGCCTCCCAGGCTTAAGGGTGTGGACCAATAAGCCCTGCCTTTGCCTGTGAGGAGCCACATATGTCTGCAGGGAAGAGGGGAAAGTGTGGCCATGACTGGAGATGAGCTTGCACAGTGAAGCCATGGGTCTTTGTGAAGGATAATACAATGTTTTGTTTTAGTTATTTTTTAATTAAAAATTATTTACTGGGCTGGGGAAATGGCTTAGTGGTTACGGCATTTGTCTGCAAAGCCTAAGGACCCTGGTTAAATTCTGCAGGACCCATGTAAGCCAGATGCACAAGGGAGCCCATGCATCTGGAGTTCGTTTGCAGTGGCTGGAGGCCCTGGCGTACCCAGGGCCTCTTCCTCTTCCTCTTCCCCTCTCTCAAATAAGTAAATTAAAAAATTAATTATTAATTATTATTAATATTAGAGAGAGAGAATGGGCACACCAGGACCTCTAGCTACTGTAAATGAACTCTAGACATGTGAGCCATCTTGTGCATCTGGCTTATGTGAGTCCTGGGGAATCAAATCTGGGTTCTTTGGCTTTTTAGGCAAGTACCTTAACCATTAAGCAATCTCTTCAGCCCTTGATTTAGTTATCACTTGGTCTTTCTAATTGGCTGAGCTCTCCACTCAGGACGCTTCCTTGTATTTTGCTGCTGTGATCTCAGAATAAAAAATGCTCCATGAATAATGTGTCAGCATGTTTTGTTGGATGGATGTGAAGAGCAGTGTTCTTAGCTTATCTACAAGTACATACTTATAGCACTCACAGCCATCAGAAATAAGATTATGGCTCTTAGTAAACTGGTATATTTTATTAAATATAAGAATTATAAAACACATAGAGTTTTTCCTTTAGTTTTTGAGAAATTCAGTGGGACTTTTTTTTGTTTTTGTGTATGTCTGTAGAGTGGTATATGTGCCCATGCAGCACCCCATGTGCTTGCCTGTAGTGGGGTGTGTTCTTCTGCAGTGGCCAGAATCAAACATAGGGTGGTCTGTTCTTTCACTCCTCCACCCATTATTATTATGATTATTTTTGGGGGAGAGATAGAAAGACTGAGAGTGGGTGTGCCAGCAGCCTCTCAGCTGCTGTGAACAAACTCCAGATGTGTGCACCCCCTTGTGGGCAGATGTGGCACTGAACCTTGCGTCACTGTGTCTGGCTAAACATGGGATCTGGAGAATTAAGTGGGCGTTCTTAGGCTTAGCAGGTAGGCGCCTTAACCGCTAACCTCTCCAGCCCTCCTCCACCCACTCTTATTTGAGCTGGAGTCTCTCAATGATCCTGGAGCTTGCTATGTTTGCACAAGCTCCTGTGCTTCTCTGATCTCCTCTCTTGTATAACATTGGGATTACAGATGTGTGTGGCCACACCCAGCTGCTTATTTATATGAGTCCTGAGATTGAATTGAAGTAGTCTCTCAGGATCTCATGCTTACATAAAAAGTGCTCTTAACTGCTGAGCCATTTCTCCTGCCCCTAGTGAGAAATTTAATTTATTGCTCCATGATTCTAGTTTATTAACTTAAATATCCAATGTTTCACCTTCCTTCTATATGGAATTTAAGTTTCACTTTCAGTTCAGAGCCTTTTTTTTTTTTTTTTTTTGAGGTAGGGTCTCTCTCTAGTACAGTCTGACCTGGATTCACTATGTGGTGTCAGGGTGGCCTTGAACTCACAACAATCCTTCTACCTTTGCCTCCTGAATGTTGGAATTAAAGGTGTGTGCCACCACGCCTGGCTCTAGAGTTTCATTTTTGTATGTCTATTGGTATAATCAGTCCCATTCTTTTTTGCTCTTGGAGTCAGGTGTTATAAATAATAACCAAGATAATGCCAGTAGAAGTGATCTTGTCAAAGCAGTGAGCCGTGTTGTTCTTGCCATGAGTACCTGCATTGCTAATAAACCCAGATTAGGACTATAGTCAAGTTTGGATTGTGTAAATTCTGCACCATAGAAAATTCCAACTTTGTGTGGAACTTGTGCTTTTATGACTTTCTCAACTTAAGCAGCATTTTGTGGTTAAAGTTATCATTAAGTCTGTTTATTCAGTCTCCTCAGATTGGAAGAAAGGAAATTCCCTATCTTTACAATTCCCAGTCAGAAATATATTCGAGACAGTGAGCAGGTACAGAATGCAGATCTGTTCCATTGAACAAGCGATTTGGGTCAGGGTTTGGAAGAGCTGTGAATTCCCAGACCATCAGTCATACTTACATTCGAATATAAGTATCCAAACACATCTACGTCCAAATATAGTACAACCACTTTATACCAGGGCTTTTTGCCACTGCAAACAAACTTCAAATACATGTATTACTTTGTGCATCTGGCTTTACATGGTACTAGAGAATGGAACTCAGGCCATCGGGCTTCACAAGTAAGTGCCTTAAACCACTGAACCATCTTACTAGCTCTCAGCCATAGTCCTTTGACCAAGTCTTCACTACTAGGTATGAATTCCCATCTGGTGTGGGCCTTAAATCTAACCAGGGGACAGTTGGTTACCCCTCAAACTGTCATTCAAGCTGATATTCTTATCATAAGAATCTAGATTGACAGGGTACTCACTATGCAGAGCTGTCTCAGTAATAGAAATAACCAGGCTACAGGGGAGTGTTTCTAAGATGCATTCCCCTCACCTCACTTCCCCCAGTATGTTCTGTAAGATAGGTCTCAATTTTTTGTTGTTGTTTCAAACCTAGTAAAAGATAACCAGAGCACAGGACTGGAGAAGTAGCCCAGCAGTTAAGAGCACTTGCAGCGCTGGTTCAATTCCCCAGTACCCATGTAAAGCCAGATGCACAGAGTGAGTGGTACATATATCTGGAGTTCAGTTGTAGTGATGGGAAGTCCTGGTGCACCCATATTAGTTCTCTCTCTCTCTCCTTGCAAATAAGTAACATTTAAGAAAAGAAAACCAGAGCAAAAAGATGTTGAGAAAATTAGTTTATAAAAAGGAGAACACATTATCTTTGGTGTATTTATGAAAACAATTTTCTATCTGTGATCAAAAAATCTTTAGCGCTAATCACGAAGTTTTACTCATAAGTTCTTTTTGCTTTTAATTAGTGATTTAGGATATGTTCCTATAGTATAGTATTTAAAAAACTTTACTACCTTTCTCTACTTTTCTGTTTCCTCATCTGAAAATGACCTTATCTTCCTGACCCAGTTTTAGGGAAAAATGGTCATTTTGGAAAGTATAATCATCTCTAAAATTGCCTGATTATTATTTTTATTTTAAAGTGTGACTTCACTGGTATTAGACAAAAAGCAAATTTCATCAAATTTAAGCCAGGCATGGTGGTACGTGCCTTTAATCCCAGCTCTTGGGAGACAGAGGTAGGAGGATCACTGTGAGTTAGAGGCCACCCGAGACTACATAGTGAATTCCAGGTCAGCTTGGACTTGAGTGAGACCCTACCTCAAAAAACAAAAACAAAAACAAAACAAAATTTCTTCAAATTTAAATTCGTTTTATTAAACATTTTCAAGGTATCTGTATATTTAGAAATGAATGCTTAAAACTGCTTTAATTATAAAGTTACAACATGTCTCAAGTAGGCAAAAGAGTTGGCTCAGTGGATAAGAGCACTTGCTGTGCAAGCACGAGGACCTGATGTATCCCCCCACTCTCTAAGAAGCCAGGCATGATGCCTGTATCCCCAGTGCTGAGGACCTGATGTATCCCCCCACTCTCTAAGAAGCCAGGCATGATGCCTGTATCCCCAGTGCTGAGGACCTGATGTATCCCCCACTCTCTAAGAAGCCAGGCATGATGCCTGTATCCCCAGTCCTGATGTATCCCCCGCACTCTCTAAGAAGCCAGGCATGATGCCTGTATCCCCAGTGCTGAGGACCTGATGTATCCCCCGCACTCTCTAAGAAGCCAGGCATGATGCCTGTATCCCCAGTGCTGAGGTGGTGGAGACAGGAGGATTGCTGGGGCTCACTGGTCAGCCAGTCTGACTGAAAAGCAAAGAGCTCCAGGTTCAATGAGAGACAATGTCAGGAAAATAAGGTGGAAGAGTGGTCACATCTGCACACACATGTGCATACAACACATTCATATAGACACCACACATATAAAAAAGGTGTCAAGTTTTGCATCACTAAAATTATGAAGTGATAATTCCAGTGAAATAATCTCATCAACGATAGGTTTTTGCCTTACTTTCTGGAACTTTATAGAAAGTCAAAATATATCAGTGATTTGTTATTTTTGCTTATCTTTCTCTTAGCAATGGTGCTGCTCCTGTTCTGGAGGGTTTGGTAAAGCAATGTTTGACATAGACATAGCCATTGCCTCTTAGTTACTGTGAAATAGAGTTTGAGCTACAAAATCCAAGGGATGTTTGTAGTTACAAAATGTTTCTAAACAATTCATTTGCAACATGGAAACATTTTACTCTAGTACCCCATCTATTGCCTTTATGGGTGTTTTTGTGTACTTGATGTTTTTAAATTTTAATTGTCTAAAATTGAAAAAAGTAGATGTTGATTCTTTACTGGTAATTATCTTTTCCATATACTTTTTACTATTTTATAAACATAACTTTCCAGTAAATTAAATACCCACTCCTAGATAGCATTCTCACTAGCTTATATTGTCTTAGTCAGAAGTACATTTGAAATTTGTGGATATACCACTCAAGTTCAGCAGTTGTGTTGGGTTATAATGATAAACCTGAACTTCCTATCTTTAAACATCACACAGGAAGATAATTATCCAGGTCCAGGGTATCTGAAGTGCTTGAGTAATTTGGGTCTGAGATTCAAGTCACTCCAAGTGGTTCAAAACTGATTTGTGTTCTTGCTTCCTTAGGAAACCACTCTGTTTGGAAATAGATTGCTGAACTGTTGGTCTTTACTTAGTTTATCAAATACTGGTGGGTGGGGAGGAATCCTCTGGTTTTTTTTTTTTTAAAGTAATATACATAAAGGTTAGACCATACTAGTACTCTTCAATTTTTAAGCGTTTAATTGACAGATTACTGGTCTTCTTTATCGGCCCTGTGGTCATGGGCTGGTGATTAGGAAGGACATCGGCCTGAGGCTGGCTATCTTCCCAGCACTCTGTGGGTTAGCAGAGTCAAAGGTGTACAGCTCTGTGGACCACTGGACTGCTTACTGTATTGCTGAGGCCTAGTGGGTTTGCTTGGTCAAATCTCCTTCAGGTTGCCTGCCATGGAATGTTTCCCACAAAACAACATTTAAAAGCTATGGTCAAGTTCCAAGATCAGACCGCAATGGCCTATTTAGCTGATAATGCAGCCGAGAGCCTGTTATTTGACTAGCTTGGGGACCAAACCACCACCTATTAACATTGTTTCTGTTGGAAAGTCTGTTCTAAATTCTAAATACCAGTATGTAGAAATGATGTTTCAGAGCCCTGCCTGTTTATCCACTGGGAGCTGCCAGCATTCAAAACTAAAGTATGGAGTCACCTTGCATTCCTGCAGTAAATGCTTCTTCCTCCTAATGTGACCCTATTGTCTGGTTCTGTTGACCTTTCCTGAGGTAGCCAGGACATTTAGAGGATATTGTCTTTCTGGGCATAGGTCTTGATTTGACACATTCTGGGAAGCCATGAGAATCCTGGTTTATTTTAACCCTCATTTCTTGTATGGGTGATAAAAAGGAGGGCAGAAGAGACTTCCACATACCCCCTCCCCAGCCTACCCTTCCTTCACTTCACATGCTTTATTTACTTTGTGTTTTCAGTCATTTGTATGATTTCATCTACTTTTAAGAAAAGTGTAATGTGGCTTTGGCTTGAGTGAATGGAGCAAATAGCCCAGTCAAAGGAAATGTTATAGTCGTCCTTGAACTTTCTGGCAAAGCCAAGAGGTTGCAGAGTTCTGGGAAGCAGTTCTTAAAAAGGGGTCATATTTTCTTACATGTATGAGAAATACAAATTTGAAATGTGATGGTTTTCCCATTTTTTTTTTTTTTTGGTCTTGTTTTCATTTTCAAGGCAGGGTCTCACTCTAGCCCACTAGACCAGGAACCCACTGAGATCCTCCTACATCAGTTTCCCAAGTGCTGATATTAAAAGGCACGTGTCACCATGTCTGGCTGTTTTCCTGTTTTGAGGCAATCTTTCCTCATCCCTCAAGTGCCAAATAGTTTCCACTTATAAGCAAAAACACCTGTTTCCATGTCAGTTATGTTAGCAGGCTAGAGACAGATCCCCTCTCCAGAGAGTAGATGCAGTACAAAATAGGATAGCAAGTTATTTTTTAAAAGTTTTAAAAAATATTTTTATTTATTTTCAAGGAGAGAGAGAGAGTGTGTGTGTATGCTAGCAAGTGAGTGCTAGGGCCTCTAGATGCTGCAAACAGATTCCAGATACATGCACCACTTTGTGCTCCTGGCTTTATGTGGATACGTGGAATTGAACCTGGGTCGTTAGGCTTTGCAGGCAAGTGCCTTAACTATTGAGCAATCTCTCCAGCCCAGGGTAGCAAGTTATTTATGTTGTGGCTGCTAGGACTAGGGGTAACTTTAAGGGCTCAGGCATCCAAACAGATTCCTGTGTTCCTAGAGGTATCTAATCCAGAGAACCCAAAGCATAAAATGCCCAGTACCTTCAAGGAATCAGGTCTTGCTGCACCTGGAGATGTTCTTTAAACATGGGATTCTGGGATCCATGTCTCAATGTCTTGTTTCCTCTTATAGTGAAACCCATGGCTTTTTGAGCTTTAAATTCTTCCTTTTGTTTCCTAAAGAAAAACATAAAGATGGTCTATGTTCCAGTCACTCATGAAAGATTCTCACAGGATTTCAATTGGCTATAGGTTTAAAATAAGCTCCTAGATTTGGGAAACTGCCTTTGTGGCTTTCTGACTCTTCTTTTTTCCAAAGCTGTATGTGGGGAGTGGTGAGCGTGGGTACATCTACACCATTGTTAGATTCTGGCAGGGTGCTATTAATGAGCCAGTACCGATGCATTATAATTATTCCATTCTCAATTCTTTTTCTTAGTTCTTGCCCAATATCATCTTTCGTTCATATGCCCATCATAATGTGCCATGCTAAATTTACTCATCACCACTTCTGAGGCTATATGTACTTTCTCAGATTGACTCTGATTTCTATGACCCTGCCAGTGCTAAGGAGTCTGGTCAGGTGTTTTGTAGAATTCTTTGATATTTTTTTGTCACCACAGTCCTGGAGTTATGGATTTGGTAGAAGAAGGCCACAGAGGTGGATTCCATGTTCATAACTTCACTGCAGGGGTTTATAGTGTCAACGTGTCTTATCATAATAGCTGTGGACCTTGATTATCTGGCTGAGGTAGTATTGGTCAGATTTCTCCATTATAGTTGTGCTCTTTCCCCCCTTTACCTGTTGTGCTCTGTGGAAGAACATGAGGATGTGCAGCCTGCATGCAGCGGTGAGAGTTAGGCATCATCAACTTGAAGATAGACCATCATGCTTTGTGACTCACTAGCATAGGTTTCTCTCTTCTCTTCCATGTACACATTTACACAATCACCTATCAGTCTAGGCTCATGAACACTTATACTTTGGGTTATAACCCCAGAATACTTTGTCAAATGGTTCTAACTTTGGACATTAGAAATTCTTTTATTTGGCTTGCATGTTATATTGTCACACTCCACCACTGTGGGTTTAGCATCTCTCACTGTCTGTCACCATTAGTTGTTCTAGAACTCATACTGTATTTATTCCTTGTCCAGTGCTAGGATGAATCATTTCTGTCAGGAACCCTTGTTCTTTTTAGTGGAGCATGGTCTAGAAAAGAAGATCTAAGCATTAGGTATATATTTATCTGGCCCAGTGCTTGACAAATCATAGGTCCTCATTAAATGTTGTTGGATGGCTTTGTGATTTGGGGTAAGATGGCAGCTGATGCACTGTGGCTCTTCTGAATTGCTTGACACACAGGAAGATGAGCTACGTGATCTCAGATTCAGTGAGTTCAAGAAGGGGACAGAACATTTGCTTCTAAATGTACTGAGAAGAAGCACAGAAGGGAAAAGAAAAGGGGGCAGAGAACAAAGGGAGAGAGGTCAGGAAGGAAGGGAGTGAAGGAAAGAGAGAAAAAAGGACAGACCATAGCTTATGGGGAGAGTGAAGCTGTTTATTGGCTCATGGCAGAGAAAGGAAAAGATGGAGCATGAACTGTTCTTCCCAATTCTTCTAAGATTGTTTAAAAACCATGTTCAATGATTTTGTTAAGTAAAACTGATGGAAGTAGACTGGAAGTTCTCTGTCTTACATTTTTAGAGGAAACTGGGATTGTCTGTTTCCCAGCTGGTGCTGGCGCAGACAACCCACAAATGTGTCTGAACTGGAGATCCCGACAGAGGCTTGAGGAGGCCATGGAAGCCATTCTCATTACTCACATTGTTGTGATTGGCACATGGGCTAGAGCAGTCACATGTGGCATTCACATCACCGAGGAGAGAGCTATCCTCTGCCTTCAGCCTAGAAGAGCAGGATAGGACACTAAAACAAGGTGGGATTGTGGGCAGGAATTTACAGAGTACATTGTTTGACTAGTGACACTCATGGATTTTCTTCGTCTTCTCTTTTTATCTTGTTCAAAATTTGTCAAAGAACAAGCTGAATCATGATGTATAGTTAAAATAAACCAAAGTAATTTGTGTGTCAGTTGTTTCACGATCTGTTGTTTCACTGTGGATCAGAGCGATAGTAAGCCACCACTTTGGGATATGTTGAAAACGAATGCATGCACACATGTTCACCGTCTGTTATGTGAGCAGAGACCTCTTGATGCCCTTACACATTTATTTATACTTAAGAGGTTCAGTCATAACTTTCTCCTTAGAGGTAAAAAAAAGAGTAGGCACCTCATAGAGCAGTGTCTACGTCGCGTCTTCACCTGGTGCTTGCTGTCTGTTCTTGACAGAGGCTTTAATCACTTCACAGGCTGGGAAACTCCTGCACATGAAATAAGAGCCCTCTGACCTTGTTTTTATTACTCCAACCCTGTCTGAAAAGGGTTTTGCAACTGGGAAGGGAAGCAGAAAGGCTATCTTTGCTATAAAGCAGGCCAAACTTGCTGAAGTGGGTTCTGGCTAAAGGAATGTGGACACACTGCAGACATCTTGCACAGAGGCCAATTCCTGCGATGATGTGGTCAGATGTGGTACAGTCCAGCTGTTTACACTATGAGGGAGGCTTTAGTCAGCCTACAGATCGAGTGCTGTGTCTGAACTGGCTCCAGCCATCAAGCCTGTTGAAGCTTCTCATCCCTAGTATGGTGGAGGCAAGAGAAGTTACAGAAGAAAATTCAGCGTTTTTTTTTTTTTTTAAAGTAACACAGTGGTGGACTCTAGACTCATTTTCCTTTTGTCCCTATGAACTGTGAGCATACAGATTTAAATAACAAGACATTGTGATTTTTGTTACATATGTTACCATGAATGCTATTGGTTGAGATACCATCCTGCCCTCTAAATGCATCTGTGCCCCAACATACTGGTGAAGAGAATGGATTCAGTTGGGCTTCCTGAGATCATATCCACACATGACACCCTCCCAAACTATGGGACTTTGGCTAATTGGCTTAACCTTACTAAGGCCATTTTCTATAATGTTGAAAATATCCTTAGTGTATAATAGTAGTTGCCTCAAAGAGTTGCTATGAAAATGAAGTAAAGCAATGCATTTTTAGTACTGAGAAGAAAGTTCTCTTCCTCTGAATTTTAGTTTGCTTTAATTTACTAAAGACTGCAGTTACTTGCACATATTTTTTAAATAGACAAAAATAACTAACTTTATTTAAAAATTTACATAATACACTCCTACTGTCCTCTCCTTCCCCGATTACCTTCCACTGAACCCCCACTTTTTATAATTTATTTTCATTAGATATGGACATACTTAGTATATAAACAACACATGTTGGTACCATCCTTTCCCTCCTCCCTGCCCCTTTTCTGAAGAGGCCTTCCTTGTTGGGGATGCAGGTCAACCCCATGGGGATTGTGGGTCATGTATTATGGTGGCAGCAGTCAGTTATGGGGAGAGGCAATGTCTCTGTGCAAAATGTTCCAACTTGTGGCTCTAACAATCTTGCCACCCCCTCTTCTGCAAAATTCCCTGAGCCATGTTGGGTGCATTTTAAATCTACTTCAGGCACTCAGGAGCCTCTGGATCTCTGGTTTGGGAGGTGTTGAGTGTCCTCCGTGTCTATCTCCTTCACCCTTGTGCTGATATCAGATTCACCAAAAAAGCAGCACTCTTGCTCATTTCCTCAATTACTCTGTGCTTTCAACTGGGGCTGGGGTGGAGTGCACTGGGTCATTTATTTTCTCAGGTCCAGCTCCTATATGAAAAAGAGAAGCAGATTCTCCAATGGAGAGTGAAGTCAGCACCCATTAAGTGGGATAACCATTATTAATTTGGAGAGAATTTAAAGGGTGTAGACCCTCTTATAGTCTAAAGTTAGTGGGAGCTTCACAATGGAAAGCAGAATCGTTATCTGGATATGATTCTGACTTGTTTCCCAATTCCAGATATGGTTTCCTTTCCACTGAGCAGATCCGTTAGCCAATCCAAGAGCAGTTGGTTACCCACCATGGCTGTGTGCTGCTATTGTACTTGTGTGAGCTTCACATCAGGTTGTTTGCTTCTGACTCACTTAGTCTTTGAGTTGCTTGGACAGATGTTGGCCACTTTCCCCTGGTAGCTCATATAGCATCTTCCAGCACTAGATGGGCTAATTGTTTGGGGACTGGCTCTCTTCCAGATTCCATCCGGGTCTCTCCATGGTCTGTGCCAACAGTGTATGTCTTCAGCATTAGGGTCTTACCATTAACCTCTGGTGGGTAGTCAAATGCTCTGAAAGAAGTCTGTCTTGTTTATGGGGGGAGATCTAGTAGGTCTCTCTGATCAACAGCTCATTGTGGATGTAAACCACATCCTGGTACAAGGAATTACAGGCTAGCACCAAGAGAAAAGAAAAAAGAAAAAGACCGAGAAGAAAGATAAATAGGACAAATTTAAGGTTAGGCTTCATCTCACCCTCTTCAGGGCCCTTTAATTCAGGTGCTTTCCTAATGGTCCTCTTGAGGGTTCCACCTTTTAGTCTAACTTCTAGGCTACAGAATTCTATGGTACCAGTTCAATTTGGCTTCAGTTTTGTGTTCCTTCCCAACCCCCCTTCCCCCAAGCCCTACCCTGCCTATTGTCCAAGCCTTGAGATGCCATTCAGGTATGTCAGCAACTCGGGCTGATCCAGGTTCAGAACCACAGATGAGTGAGACCATGAGACGATTGTCTTTCTGTGATTGTGTGAGTTTGCTTAGAATGATCTGTTCCAAGTTTGACCATTTTTCTACAAATTTCATTGTCATTTTTTTCTTACTTCTGAGTAGAATTCCATCGTGTAGATATACCACATCTTGTGAGCCCCCACTTTTATTCTATTATTCCCTCTTTGATATTGATGTCTTTTTTTTTTGTTGTTGTTTTTGCCCTGGTTCCATCATCCATGACAACCTGTTGGCAGGCCCAATTTGATGCAGGTCTTGCTGGCACATATGTTAACATGTTGGCAGGGGCTGGGGACAATAGGTTGGTAGAGATGGTGGAGGATAGGAAGAGAAAGTCATGTGAATGCTATACTTTCATTTATGCAAGAGCAACTTTGTTAAAACAGTGTCGGCTTTGTAAATACTGCTTGCATTGAATTAGTAGAATAAAATCTTTTTGTACTGAAAACAATACAACATGTCTCCTGTAGAGTTTACATGTCTTACTGATTTCCAACCAAAATAAAAAAAATCATTTATTTCTACAGTCAGAGCTGTATATATTTTTCTCTGTATTTACAGAGAACAAATGCCACCCAGCTTGTTTAAGCAAGTTCTAATAGTTTGCAATTGTCAAGACTAAAATTAGCAGTGAAGAAAGTATCTATTTTTTCTAATACTTTTTTTGAGTCATTCAATATAGTACTGTTTAACGATGGTAGGGAACAAATGGCCAAAAGATTCAGATAGCTTCCATCATGTTGGTTGAAACAACTCAATAATATACTACTTGTCATAAAACAAAAAGGAAGAATGTAAACCAAATGAATGTCAATGCAAAGTTCTGTAGATTTTTAAAGAAATGTAGTGAAATGAAAATGGGACGTAAATAAGCCGGGCGTGGTGGCGCATGCCTTTAATCCTGGTACTTGGGAGGTAGAGGTAGGAGGATTGCCATGAGTTCAAGGCCGTCCTGAGACTATATAGTGAATTCCAGGTCAGCCTGAGCTAGAATGAGACCCTACCTTGAAAAACCAAAAAGAAAGGAAAAAAAAAAAAAGAAGAGAAAAGAGAAAATGGGATGTAAAGGACACATAACGAATGAAGCAGTCTTTGTGTTTCAAGGACATGGCATCCATACTTTAAAGGCAGTGTTGTTTAAATTAAACATGATGATTAAAATATAAGAGCATATACTTAAATAGTAAGTAAGTGGGTGTAGTTATTAAATTATAAAGCAAAAGAATGCTGCCCCTGCTTCCCCTGGTTCTCCCTGCTGTTTTAAGTTCTCACATTCCTGTATAGCACTGTCTGCCACCCTTGTACCTCTGTGTCTGGAAAAAGCAATACCCATTGGTGTTGTGCTATGAATGATGAGAACTGAGTTAAGAGATCTCTTCTTTTTTATAATTATAACATATTTATTGGTTATTTATGTTACTATTTTAATATTAAATATTTTCATAACATTGAAAGTCTAGTATAACATTTATTTTGGTCTCAGGGTGGCCTCGAACTCATGGTGATCCTCCTACCTCTGCCTCCTGAGTGCTGGGATTAAAGGTGTGTGCCACCATGCCTGGCAAAGACACTATTTTAATATTTCATATTTTCCTTAATATTTTAAGAATTCTCTGGCTCAAGGGTCAACTGCTTTATTGCCCTCCACATCTATACCTCCAACTTGTTTCTGAATTTTTGTCCTCTATGCTATGACTTTTACAGTGGACGTTTAGAACATTGACCTTTTGTTTTGTAACTGTGGTACTCATCCATGTTTTGGCTGTCAAATGATTTCTAAATAGTAAAAAAATAAAGACTTCATTGTACTATAATTTTTCAAATACCTGGGGAAAATCTAAATATCTTGTTTTGGAGGACTGAAATGATTAATTCTGAACTTTTTTTTTACCCTGTTATGTATGTTGGTATTCCATAAATACTCTCACTTTTGGTTAGACAATGTATCCTGAGTTTTGCTTGAAAATCATAGTTCTTTTAACCAGGACACCATGGTTCTATGAAGTGATTCCAGGATTTGGTTTGAGACTGGACAGGATCCAGTAGAGATGTTGTAATGGGCTGTTGATGGGGAAGGTTTGAGGCAGTTGACTTTGGCCTGAATTTCCATATTAATTCAAGAGAACCTTCATAAATTTTAGGAGGTTTGAATATCCCTTACCCTTATCCGACATTCTCTTACTTTCAGTTCAAGATTTTGTGTTTGTCCAGGAAGTTCCAAATAAAGATGTTTGAAACAACACTACTTAGTCACAAGAGGACAAAGGGTTGAGCACCATTCAGTTTAATTCTTAATAACTTTGTTTATTTATTTGCAATGAGAGAGAAAAATAGAAAGAAAGAATGGGCACACCAGGGCTTCCTGCCACTGTAAGCATCCTCCAGAGGCATGTGCCCTTTTGTGCATCTGGCTTTATGTGGGCACTGGGGAATTGAACCCAGGCTTGTCAGACTTTGCAAGCAAGAACCTTTAACCACTGAGCCATCTCTCTAGCCCCTTAATAACATTTATTTATTTATTTATTGATATAGGGCCTTTCTCTAGCCTAGGCTGACCAGGAATTCACTATATAGTCTCAGTGTGGCCTCAAACTCATAGCAATTCCACCTCTGTTTCCTGAGTGCTGGGATTAAAGGCATGTGCCACCACTCCTGGCTCTACCTCAATAACATTTTTGTCTCTTCCTGGGTCCTCTGTAGTTTTGGCTGAGTTAAAAGGTGTGTTAGAATTTAGGTCAGATGATCCTATTCTGATGATAAACTTTTTCATATGTGAAGCTGTTTATGTCTATTATTTCATCTGATGGATATACACATTATGGGAATAAGGCAAACATTTTACTATTCCCAATGTGTGCTGAAAGTACATTTAGACCCATAAAGTCAGGCATCTTTTGAACCTCTATCTAGTCATTCCCTCCCTGTTCAGCCTTGAAGAAGCACCATGCTACTGGGTTTGCAGTTCAGGTTTCTCTGTGTCCCCTCCATTTTTTTCTTCCTAATTCTATTTCTGTCTTTAGCCTCAGCCATTATGAAGTTTGCATTGTGTGTTACTGTGTAAGAATGGTAAAGAACAAAGAAAAGACTTGAGCTGGGTCCTCAGTCCTGCTTGGGGCTGAAGGAGCAGTCAAAGGACAGGCAAGACTATCTGCACCTGGATGTGGGAATTGTGGGTGTGTTCCAGCTGAGGATATATAGCTTAGCTGGGCAGTTGTAAGGAAGATGTATCCTTGGTGTACTGCAGTATTTATACTAGTGAGTCTTGGAGTATCTTTTGGTTTGTGAAATGCATTGTAAAACTTTTGCCTGAACTTCAGCAACCAGCATGTAGGCTCAAAAGATACTGCCAGTGAAGTGAGTGGCTTCTTTTCTGCCTTTGTGTTTCATTCTGACTTCCTTTCCAGTGTAGGAGTAGCTAGACTTTTATTCAGCTGCTAAAGACGGATCATCTGGATTCTGAATGGAGGCTTTGCTCCAAGATACATGATGAGCTGTCTGTACACAGTAAACTCAGAATGACACTGCTTTTATTTCCAAGCAACCTCTGGTATCAACTGTATTCCCCAATTTTTGCTCAAAGAAACATTTACATTTTGGGGTTTTATTTTTTTCTGACCGATGGTCAAGTTTGCATTCTTATATTTTTGGTCAAAAGAGGAATGTGTTAACATTTTAGAGGTGTGCTAGGTCATAAGGAAAGAAATAATGCACTTTGTAAGAGAAGATATTTAAAACCTTACATGTAATAGCTTTTAATATGATCTTTTTTCAGGTTGGTAGAAAGTTTACTATTTAAGCTGGATTTATATAGTGCCATAAACTTTTGCATGTGTGCATTGAGAAACCATTTGCCTTTTGCATTTCTGGGGTTTATTTTCCAAATGCACGATATGAACAAATGGTGTCAAAATGTCCTAAATGACTAAGCTCATGTTGGGTCCCCATGACTTCACTGTTTTCTCTTTGCCAGGATTCATTCTGTTTAATAACTTAGGGATGTTTTGTGCTTTCATTTGGTCAGATCTTTTTTAAAACTATGGAATTCTGTGCTTTTGTTTCAGACCCAATGTCTGTGGATCACGTTATAATGCTTATTGTTGTCCTGGATGGAAAACCTTACCTGGTGGAAATCAGTGTATTGTCCGTAAGTAAATAGATAACCTGCCAATCTGTACATGATTTATGGTTTTGACTGCAGGGTTATTCTTTCCATATTTTCCCTTGTAATTGTATACCATTAATATGTTTGTAGCCTAGTCTAACATCCCTAAGATTTTCCTACTTTTTCTGAACCCAGTGTGGGAAATACATTAACTTTGTCAAAGCATTGTCATACTTTAATTTGTGACTTCCTTCAGAATACTTCTAGATCTAGAGAATGGAGCCAGCTGGGATACTTTGATCAAGGTTGTGTGCTGAGTGTACATGTTATGGCTGGCAGCAGATCCTCATTGGATTCCTTAATTTTTTAACTTTGAGTGGTCAAGGCAAAAAGCAGATCTAACTCTTAGAGAGCAAAGGAAGGGACTTATTTTAATGATCAGAATGGAACCGCAGCTGGCTGTGATACTGTGTACCACAACTTCAGCACTCCAGAGGCTGTGACAGGAGGATAAAGGGCTTGGAGCCAATCTGGGCTACACAGTGAGAACCTGTGTAAAAATCAAAAATCACTAAGAGGGAGATATAATGGTACTTGGAGTTTTCTAAAGGAGCTTGTCATCAGAATTCTTTTGAGTCTTGTAGAATTGTCTGAGAAATGTTTTCTTCAGATACCATAATAAATGTTGATATGATTCTTTGACAGCATATTTTATCACAGTTTCCAATCTCCATCCAAGTCTTTTGATGTTTCAATGCACATTCCATCCATTGTATTACCTTAGTTTTTTATGCCACGTTTGCCTCTTATAAAGCTTTTTAGGAGTTTGAGGAGAGGAGTGTACCATGCCAATAAGTGTAAGAAGTAGTGGCCAAATCTTAGTGTGCTCATAAACACAAACCATTTGCCATTGAATTTGCTCTTCTGGAGCAGCAGAGCCCTTGGAACCAATATAATGTTAGCTTGGGCAGCCATGATGATGCTACTATGGCCCTCCTGGATTAATGGCCTCCTGAGTGCAGAATCAGGGCTAGACTGGAGTTTTCCAGAGTCTATAAGACTGTCAATGTAACTCCGAAGGGGAGTTTCAGCATGTATGGAGCATTGTTGCAAGTTTTGCATCATTAATTCATAAAATTGTTATAAAAGAGTACTTTAACAATGTATATGAATGATGTTTAAGGGCAAGATTTTTTAAAAATTTATTTGAGAGGGAGAGAAAGAGGGAGGGGGAGAGAGAGAGAGAAAGAGAGAGAGAAGGAGAGAATGGGCATGCCAGGGCCTCTAGCTGCTGCAAATGAACTCCAGATGCATATTCCACCTTGTGCATCTGGCTTATATGGGTCCTGGAGAATCAAACCTGGGTCCTGTGGCTTTGCAAGCAAGTTCCTTAACTGCTAAGCCATCTCTACAGCCCAAGGGCAAGATTTTTACATTTTATTTCCCATTCATAGCTTCCCCAGGGATTTTGATAGACTGAATGCTATTGAGTAAAGCAGAGAGATTGAGAGCCACCAATGTAGATGAGGGAGTTACTGATTTTAAAGCCACACTTGCTTTGTAAATGAATACACCTGAGGCTTAACATTATATAGACCATGGTGGCAAGGTCACAAAGGGTTGTCCTGGTCTCTCATTTGAGTCATAATAACTAACCATATGCTGAATCCATATGCTAATAGACCTCTTGCTTTATTTGCAGCCATTTGCAGGCATTCCTGTGGGGATGGATTCTGTTCGAGGCCAAATATGTGCACATGCCCATCTGGCCAGATATCTCCTTCCTGTGGCTCTAGATCAAGTGAGTCTAACATATAATTAAATGTAATATTATTTATGTGGTTATGCTGTTTTTTCTCCAAAACTTGTTTTTAGCTTTCCTCTTTGCCTTCAGTCTACTTTTTTCTACTAGAACATCTGCCTTTTCTATGTTGTTCAGAGTATTTAGAAAAGGCTTTCCTGCATCTAACCTTTTGCTTCCCTTCTTCATTCTTTTAAAAATAATATTTTTTTTTTGGAGAGAGACAGAGAGAAAGGGAGAGGAAGACAGATAGAGATGGGTGCACCAGCAGCATCTCAGCTGCTGAGAACGAAATCCAGATGCGTGCGCCCCCTTGTGGGCAAGTGTGGCATTGCGCCCTTGCGTCACTTTGCATCTGGCTAAATGTGGGACCTGGAGATTGGAACCAGCGTTCTTAGGCTTAGGAGGCAGGTGCCTTAACCGCTAAGCCATCTCTCCAGCCCTAAAAAACTATATTTTTACTTAGTTACTTGTGACAGGAGAGAGAGGGAGATAGAAAAAGAGAGAGAGACAGAGAAAAGGTGAGTATGGGTATGCCAGGGCCTCATGAAACTCCAGATGCATACATTGTATACAATATGCCTCACTGTATATCTGGCTTTATATGGGTACTGGGGAATCAAACCCAAGCTGGCTGGACTTGCATGCAATTGCCTTTAGCTGTGGAGCCATCACCCCAGCCCACCTTCTTCATTCTTTATGGGAAAATTACCTGTGAAGTATAGTTAATAGGAACAATGTCAAGATTGTGGCCTTCTTTGTAGGTATGGCCATATTCATCCTGTGTCTTCATTGTAAACACTATGAAAGGTACTCACTAAAATGAGCTTTAGTGAACATTTTTTGGCTTAGGAAAACTAGTCATTTTTTTGTAGTACTGAAATATGAATCTGATCTGACAAATACTTACTTAAACCCAAGCCCCTGCTCTTGCAAGAAGAAACTGTGAGAAGTTAATATGGAGTTCTAAGGATGATCTGTCATGAATGACACACATTTGTTCATTCTATCATGCAAATAAATACCCATAGCTCATTCTGAAGAGCCTTCATTTTCTTTCTTTAAGTGTGGTGTACACAGCAGTGAAACAAAAAGGAAGGGACTGGGAGGTGAGTCATGAGTTGTTTAAAATGTCAAAGTTCATGTCTGTATAGCCTGTTCCCCAGTATTGCAACCATTCCCAAGGAAAAGCATTTGCATTTCCACTTCCAATTTCTGCGGAAGAAATACACTCCCTTTTTAGTGGGTTCTGCTTTTGATAAGATTTTGAGGAAAACTGTTAGTGAGAATAGAGACTACAGCATCTATACTCACTGCCTGTTGAGAGTCCTCACATGTAACCATGTCTCTCATGAGACAGTTATTAGGCTAGGACAAATTGTCCATGTGATGACCTTCTTTGTGCCCTCTCATCTCTCTTGGTATGCACAGGTGAACATGGTAAACTCTGCCTGACAGCTTAGTAATTGCTTTCTGACTGTGGATGATGCCAGTCCTATACTCACAGTAAGCTGGAAGGGCTGAAGAGTTAGTGGACAAGGAAGCTACTTTCACCCAGCGACAGAGAGAAAATTTCAGTTTGGATAACTCTGAGATTTGTTCATCACTGTTCCCTGATATGTTTTAGCAGGACTGAGTTCTCGTTGCCTACAGTGGTGGTAGTCTTGTAGAGTACTTTCCTAGCTTCCTTCTTATTGCAGCCTTACTTTCCCCTTATTAGCCAGTGTTCCTTGGAATCATTTCCCAGCAAACTACTTCTGTTGAAATTATAACCTTAGAACTTCCTAAGCTTGAATCTGTCTTGGAGTGAGCCTAGAAAAAGACCACCTAATACTTAATATAGCTGGTTGTAGATTGGTATAGAAATGTCCCCTCGTGGATTAGGGACTCTTCCTTATTGTGATGAGCATAACATATTCGTATGTACTGTTGCCTTGGTTTTGAATGTGTGGGCTCATTCTACACAAAAAGGGTACTTGAGCTGGAGGAACAGAAAGAGACAGTGAAGTCAGTGGGCAGTCCTCGCAGCAACAGGCTGGACATCTCTTCCTCAATCAGGAAGACCCTATGCTGCCAGTGAGGAGAGGCAGTTTCAGGGTTAGGAAGAGTGTGGGTATCTAGTGAGGAATAAAGCTTACATCTGAGATTGGCTTTTGAACCCTCTAAGGGAAGAAAACCCAACAGAGTATTTAACAAAAAAGTCTTCATAGTGTGGACAGCTCATGACTTCTCTGTGGAGTAACTACCAATAGGTATTACCAAGACCAGAGGGAAAGACTGTCATCCTGATACACATTACTGTAGTTCTAGGGTAGAAAGAGTCTAGCAGGCAATGTTAGAGACAGAAGTCTAAGGCTTGTGGATTGTGCTTTCTGAAGAAGTCTGGACACATGTGTTTCTAGATGGTACACAAAGCCCAAGTAGCTTGGAGATGAGAGTAGGTTATGGAGGAGGATTCTTAGTTCATCAAGATCCTCAAGGTGTTGTGGAGCCTTTAAAATTATTGGCTTTGGGGGCTGGAGAGATAGCTCAGTGGTTAAAGGTACTTGCTTACAAAGCTTGATGTTTGGAGTTCAATTCTCCAGTAACCTATATAGATCCAGATGCACAAAGTGGAGCATGTATCTGGAGTTCATTTGAAGTGGCAGGAGGCCCTGGCATGTCCACTCTCTCTTTCTACTTCTAAATAAATAAATAAATAAATAAATAAATAAATAATAAATATTATTGGCTTAGGCTCCCCTTGAGCTAACATTGTCTTAACAGCTTAAAAAATTAAAGCTGGAAGAATTTTTCACTTTATCCTGTGAAAGGTGTATACTGGCTCCATGACGGGGTGAAGGAGGTCTGGCAAGTTGTAGACTTCTGAGTTCCTGCTGTTCTCATCTGAAGGTGGAAATGTTGCAAAAGAGCTGTTTTTCTAAGGTGCTCTTTGACTTGAGTGCCCTGTGCCTCTGAGAAAAGACAATCATCTTTCAGTGGCCTAAATGAGGGGATATACACAATTTAATTTAAACTACCATCTAGCAGTTCTTTCAGGACCAGGAAGATGTGTCTTCCCTTACACCTGTACAGCCCTTGAAACTGGTCATTGAAGCACCAGAACAAAAGAAAACTTAGCTAGACGAAGTCATAAGTCTTTCTTCAATATTTTCTTTTGAGGCAAGCCCGTCAGACTGGTGGCTTTTTTTTTTTTTTTTTTAAGGAGAGAGAGAGTCAGAGAGAGAATTGGTGTGCCAGGGCCTCCAGCCACTGTAATCAAACTCCAGACATGTGCACCACCTTGTGTGCATGTGCAACCTTGTGCATGTGTCACCTTGTGCATCTGGCTTACTTGGAATCTGGGGAGTTGAACATGGGTTCTTAGGACTTTCAGGCAACCACCTTAACTGCTAAGCCATCTCTCCAGCCCTTTTTCAATATTTTAATTCTAGCTTTATTTAAGAACATCCTATCAAATTTAAGACTCTAGAGTTGGATCCTGAGACATGATTTATTGATGCATGAATTTACTTCAGTTCTCTTTTTAATGTGTGTAACACACACACATGCTTGCAATACTCAGATTAAGAAACTTTTCACTATACATATATATAATTGTAAACTTCCACTGTATATATTTGTCTTAGTCTGTTCAGGCTGCCATAACAAAATAATTTAGACTGAAACATTTTCAAACAATACAAATTTATTTTATGGTTCTAGAAGTCTGGAAGTCCAAGATTAAGGTAACTGTACATGTCTGATCACATTTATGATAAAGGCATACTTTTATATTTTATTTTTATTTATTTATTAGAGAGAGAGAAAGAGAAAAAAGCAGAGGGAGAGAGAAGATGAGAATGGGAGAGTCAGGGCTCTAGCCACTGGAAACAAGCTCCAGACACATGTGCCACCTTGTGCATCTTATGCACAAGGCTTATGTGGGTCCTGGGGGATCGAATCTGGGTCCCTTGGCTTTGTAGGCAAGTACCTTATAACCATCAAGCCATCTCTTCAGCCCAAGGCATATTTTTCAGGGAGGTCACCTTCTGTGTGTTTTCATATGACAAAAGGGCAAACAAGCTCCTGATACTCTTTCATAAGGTTCCCAATATCATTAGGAAAGCTCTGCCTACGTAATTTAATCACTTCCATAGCCCCTCCCAGTTTACTATGACATTGGGCTTAACAGATGAATTTGGGGGGAGGATACAAACATACATATACACAATTATATGCAATATATTACTTTGAAGTTTCTTGTGTTTTATTATTTTCTTTTATTTAGAAATAAATTTCATGCTCATCTTGTTTTACCTTCTACACATTTTATTTTAAAAATATTTGTGGCTGAGCATGGTAGTGTACACCCTTCATCCCAGCACTTGAGAGGCAAAGGTAGGACTTCAATGAGTTCAAGGCCAGCCTGGGACCACAGAGTGAGTTCCAGGTCAGCCTGTGTTAGGGTCCTTCCTAGGGCCAGCCCAGGAGGGACCACAGGGTCTCCACTGAGTAGGGGGTGAGAGGCATGGAGTCATGACACAGACTCAGGGAGTTGGGTGGAAGCAGGCAGAGGGTGAGCTGCTGCAAACTCGTTTATTCAAGGAAGTATAGGGGGTTTTAAGGGTTTGGCTGGCCAATCATTGTATGGAGTGGTCCCCTTTTTGTGACCAATGACAGACTGTCTCTGGGCAGATCATCTCGCAGCAGGTTGCTCGCGGGCATGGGCTGTAGCTGTTGTCATGCCAGGCCTGTGCAGTTTGCCACGTCCACAGAAACCACTTCCTGGTTTCTTCTAACAGGCGGCCTGGCCTGGGCCTCACCTGCATTGTGCCATACAAGCCTGGGCTAGAGTGAGACCCTACCTTGACCCCCCCCATCCAAATATTTGTATTTATTTGCTTACACGTTTTTGTGTGTATATTTTTATTTGCGTGTGTGTGTGGGGGGCACACCAGTCTTTGTCACTACAAAGAAAGACCAGACTCATGTACCACTTTTTGTGTCCAGCTTTACATGGTGTTTGAGAATCGATTCTGGCTCACCTGCTTTGCAAGTAAGAGCCACAGCTGAGCTATCTCCCCAGCCCTTTCTACACATTTTAAAGTAGACTTAGAAACAAGTATTAAGTTTCTAATTCTGAGCCAGTTGTATATGCACAGTTGTAAGAACTAATGTAGAGAGATCCTCGGTCTCCTTTACCTAGCTTGTTCCATGCTAGCATCTTGCAGCACTAGTAATGTCACAACCAGAATGCTTTCACTAATTCATTCAAGACAGAACGTTCCCATCACCACAGGAAATCCTTACAAGACCCTTTTATAGTCATATTATTCTTGCTCTATGCCTTCTGAATCCTGATGACCATTAGTCCGTTATCTGTTCTATCATTATATCATTTTAAGAGTGTTATAAAAGTGAGAGCATGTAATATACGACCTTCTGGGATTGGCTTTTTCCTACTTACTGTAATTCCCTGGAAGCTTTTCTTGGTTGTTATGTGCAAACAGCTTGTTCCTTTTATTGCTAGATAGAACACATGCTGTGGACATCCCACAGTTTGTTTAGCTAATGGGCACCTACGTTGCTTCGTGCATGGATGCGTGTGTGCATGTCTCATTCAAATGAAGCAGCTGTAAATATTTCTTTTCAGGTTGTGGTGAATACAAGACCTCACTTTCCTGGGACAAATGCCCAGGAATGCAGTTTCTGGGTCATATAGCAGTTGCATGTGTAGCTTTTTAAGAACTGTCAAGCTATTTTTGGAGTAGTGTACACTTCACATTCTCACCAGCAGCATATGAATGACTTAGCTTTTCTGTATCCTTACAGCTCTTGTTGAAGTCACTCTATTGAAGTTTAGCTCTTTTGGTACATTTTTGGTGCATGTGATATCTCATTGGTGGTTTTGGTTTGCATTTCCCAGGTGGCTAACGGTGTTGAATATCTCTTCATGTGCTTGTTTGCATGCTGTCTGCCTTTTTCAGAGAAATATTTTCATTTTTTATTAGATTACTTATTTTACTAGAGTTTTTTTCCCTATGTGCTAAATGCTCTTTATCAGATATATAATTTGCATATGTTTTTTTCCCTACTCTATAGCTTACTTTTTGTTTTGTTTTTTGGTTTTTTGAGATTAGGGTCTCACTCTAGCCCAGGCTGACCCGGAATTCACTCTGTATTCTCAGGGTGGCCTCGAACTCATGGCGATCCTCCTACCTCTGCCTCCCAAGTGCTGGGATTCAAGGCATGAGCCACCACGCCCGGCTTAGCTTGCTTTTTCACATTAATGGGATCTTTTATAAGGCAAAAGTTTTTAAAACTAATGAAGTCTAATCTAGGAAATTTCCTTTTGCTTCTTCATGCTTTGTTGTCAAAAATGCTTTGCTTAATCTAGGTCTTTAAGATTTTCTTCCAGTCTTTTCCTTTCATTAACTGACAATTTTCTTATATGTACCTAATGTATTTTGATTGTAAGCTCCTCCTGCTACCTTCTCGTGTTCCCTTTTTCCCTCCCACTGAACCCCTTTTTCAATATTGCACAGGTAATCACAGATGATGTGATATCATGAGTGCAACGACCACTTTCTGACTGGAAGACAGCATGCCAAATCATCCCTTCCAATCCTCTGGCTCTTATATTCTTTCTGGGCTCCCTTGCACAATGTTACCTGAGCCTTGCAGGGCATGGTAGAGCTGTCTCATTTAGTTCTGAGGCACTGAACAGTCACTTATTATCAATACTTTCCAGGTGAGTTTTGAGCCTCCCCGATAGTCACCCTCCCAAATGCAAAAACAAGCTTCTCTGACCAAAGAAGAGAAGAAAGCAGCTGATCTCGGAGTTGCTGCACACTGGATGAGGAGTCAGCAACATAGCAGTGGAGAGCTGTTCAGACTTCCAGAGAGTTTCTTCTGGAAGCAGGAGGGCTTACTGTTACTGTCACCACAGATATTCTTTCTGCCTTCTTTCTCTTCTGCATTGTTCTCTGAGCTTTGGAGTGGGTGACATAGATGTCTTATTTAGTGCTGAGCCCTCCAGAGTCACTTATTCTCAGCACTACGATGAGCTTTGAGTCTGCTCAGTAGTCATCGCCATCTACAAATGTGAGAATGGCACTCATCCATGGGCACAGGCATATATATATTGAAAGGGCACTTTGATGGGCATACTATATGTCAGTTTAGCCAAATCGCAGGCCTTCTTAAGGCCTCTGACTTCCCCAGCCATTGCTCACCAGAACTAGAGGGTAAGACCCTACTTCTGAAAATATCACTGGTTTCAGTTTCAGAACAGTGAGAAATCAATCTGGAACCGAGCTAGAAGCTTCCTCCCTGCTGGTTAGCTGTCATCATGCCAAAAGGTGATATGCAGACTTCTGGGGGAGAATAATCATAAAAAAAGCTCACTCATTGGTGGACTCTGTGTGCTATACCAACAGATCAGCCAGCTGGAATGTGCCCACTGTTGCAATAGTGGCTTATCCATTAAAGGGTAACCAACTGGTCTCTGATTAGATTTGAGGTGCATTCCATGGGAAGGAATTTATATTTGGTACTGAAAACCTAGACTTCAACTATTTTCTAAATGTTGTATAGTTTTATACATGTATCTGTTATCTCACTAGAGATAAATATCATATGAGGCATGATGTTGACATGTAGGTACAGGTGGCCAATCATTAGATGTTTTTCTTTTTTTTCTTTTTATAACAGTTTTTATTAGATACGGACATATTTAGTATGTAATAAACACATGTTGGTACCATCATTTCCATCTCCCTGCCCCTTTTCTGAAGAGGCCTTCTTCATTGGGGATGCAAGTCAATCCCATGGGGATTGTGGGTCATGCATTATGGGGGCAGCAGTGAGTTATAGAGGAGAGACAATGTCTCTGTGCAAAATGTCCCACTTTGTGGCTCTAACTATCTTTCTGCCCCCTCTTCCACAAAATTCCCTGAGCCATGCTGAGAGCATTTTAAGTCTACTTCAGTGATGGGCACTTAGGAGCCTCTGGATCTCTGGTTTGGTAGGTGTTGAGGGTCCTCAGTGTCTATCTCCATCACCCTGTGCTGATACCAGATTCACTAAGAAAGCAGCGTTCTTGCTCATTTCCCTAATTCCTTTGTGGTTTCAGCTGGGACTAGAGTGGAGTGCACTGGGTCGTTTATCTCCTCAGGTCTAGCTCCCATTTGAAAAAGAGGAGTAGATTCTCCAATGGAGAGTGAAGTCATCACTGATTAAATTGGATAACCATTATTAATTTAGAGAGAATTAAAAGGGCGTAGATCCTCTTATAGTCTAAGGTTAGTGGGAGCTTGACAATGGAAATCAGAATCATTATCTGGATATGATTCTGACTTATTTCCCAATTCCAGATATGGTTTCCTTTCCACTGAGTGGATCTGTTAGCCAATCCAAGAGCAGTTGGTTACCCACCATAGCTGTGTGCCACTATTGCACTTGTGTGACCATCAGGTCAAGTCACTTAGTCTTTGAGTTGCTTGGATAAATGTTGGCCACTTTCCCCCAGTAGTTCATGTAACTCCTTCCAGCACTAGATGAGCTAATTGTCTGGGGACTGGCTCTCCTCTGGATTCCAACCATGTCTCTCCATGGTCTGTGCCAACAGTGTATGGTGTCTTCAGCATTAGAGCCTTACCATTAACCTCTGGTAGGTAATCAAGTGCTCTGACAGAAGTCTGTCTTGTTTGTTTTGGGAGATGTAGTAGGTCTCTCTGATCAACACTCATTGTGGATGTGGACCACATCTAAGGTTCTCTTGAGAGTTTCACCTTTTAGTCTGACTTCCAGGATATAGGATTCTATGGTACCAATTCAATTTGGCTTCAGTTTTGTGTCCCTCCCCCTGCCCTTTCCCTTCTCCCAAGCCCTACCCTCCCTATTGTCCAAGCTTTGAGATGCTATTCAGGTGTGTCAGCAACTTGGGCTGATCCAGGATAGGAACTGCAGATGAGTGAGATCATGCAATGGGTGTCTTTCTGTGATTGTGTGAGTTCACTTAGAATGATCTGTTCCAAGTTTGACCGTTTTTCTACAAATTTCAGTGTGTCATTTTTTCTTACTGCTGAGTTGAATTCCATCATGTGGATATACCACATCTTGGTTATCCATTCGTCCAATAATGGGCACCTGGGTTGATTCCAGTTTGAAGCTATTATGAATTGAGAAGCTATAAACATGGTTGAGCAAATATCTCTGAGCTGAGATGTGGAGCTTTTGGGGAATAACAGGGTCTGTCGGTAACTCTATATTCATCCTTTCAGGGGTCTCCATAATGATTTCCAAGGAGGTTGTACCAGCTTACATTCCCACCAACAGTGAATGAGTGTTCCTATTTCTCCACATCCTTGCCAACATTTGTTTTCATTTGATTTTTTAGTGTTTGCTATCCTTACTGGGGTAAGGTGGAATCTCATAGTTGTTTTAATTTGCATTTCCCTAATGGTTAGGGATGTTGAACATTTTCTTAAGTGTGTGTTAGCCATTTGTAATTCTTCCTCTGAGAACTCCCTATTCAGTTCTCTGCCCCACTTTTGGAGTGGGTTGTTTGATTTTTTATTGTTTGGTTTTTTAAGTTCTTTGTAGATTCTAGATATTAGGCTTCTGTCAGTGGTATAGTTGGCGAAGATTTTCTTCCATTCAGTGGGTAATCTATTGGCTCTACTTAACGGTATATTTGTCCGTCCAAAAGCTTTTTAGCTTCATGAGATCCCATTGGTTTAGTGCTTGTTTAATTTCCTGGGCTACTGGGATTTTGTTCAGGAAGTCTTCAGTCCTATATTGTGGAGAGTACGTCCTATTTTTTTCTTCCAGTAGTTGAAGAGTTTCAGGTCTGGGTTGTTTCACATCATGTCCATCTCTTATTTGAGGTACAATTTCAATTCGAATTCTGATTTTCTTGATGCTTCCTGGAGTTGATTCTTGCATTTGATCAAGTCTTCATTAAGCTTTATCAACCGGCTGTTGAGATCTTCCATTTCTTGACTTACCTTCAAATTATTCATATCTCTTCGGAAGGTTCGAACATTTTCTTCAAGTTAAGTCTACTGTCGAGCTAAAAGCTCTTGGAGATGATTCTGTTCAACTTCATTGATTCGATTGTTGGTTCTTTGAAAGTTTGCTTCTACTTAAGTGACTTTTTTTAAAATCAGGATCTCATTGGTTGCTGTGTTTCTATTTTGGCAATGAATTTCTGTTGATTTCTCTATGATTTCATTGGAGGCGTCCATGATAGGACTAGGCACCCTTGGTAGAGAGGGTTTTATAAAACCTCAGTTTTCTGACTTTCATTGGCTTTTTTGCATCGTTATCTACCCATGTTAGGAAGATTCTATTTTATTGCGGAGGAAGGAAGTTTTTGTCCTTTGGCCCATTCATCCTCTGACTCAGGTGAACAGGGATGTTGGTACCCAGTGGCCAGTAAGGATACCAGAGCAAAAGGCCTGATTCCACAGCTCACCTGGGGTTCAGGCCTCCCCAAGCAAGGCACAGTGGGACCTTCCAGGACCAGGGGACTGGGAGGAGCTAGGGAACAGGGATCTGGCCTACTCATTCCATGCAACTCCCTCCAACACCCAGACCAGCACAGGGATCCCAGACCAGAGAGATGGGAGGAGCCTGGAAACAGAGGTCTGGCCTACTCATTCCAGACAGCCTCCTGCCCACACACTTTCTGAGCAAGGAACTCTGACTGGGGAGCTGGGAGGAGCCCGGAAACAGGGGTCTGGCCTAGTCACTCTAGACCTCTTAGCCCGCCCACACACTCTCGGCACAGGCAACCCAGAAGGGGGTAGGTTGGAAGAGCCCAGAAGCAGGGGTCCGGCCTACTCACTCCAGACAGCAGTGCTCGCCCACATACTGTCGGTGCAGGCAACCCAGATGGGGGAGGTGGGAGCCCAATCATTAGTTTTAAGTTTCTTCTTCACACATTTAATTATGCCATATTTGTATCTCAATTTCCTATACTGGTCAAGGCTATTGGGAAGTCATGATTCCTTTAGAAGGTAAGACTTAGTGAGGGGTTCTTAGGTCATTAGGTGTATGACCTTGAGTAGATTGTGGGACTCCAGCCCTTACTGCTTTTGTTCCCTTGCCATGATGTGGGATGTATTTCCCTGCCACACACATACATTTGTACTTTCAGCATAGGTCTGGTTTCTCAGAACAAGGAATAATTCTAGGTCATATGTGAGCAAGTTTGAGAGTGCAGGGCAGTCATAAGTCAAACATGTGAGGCATTGGAGGAAGAGGAACTTGTGCTCTGGAAGACTGGCCTCTTCCAAAACTTTCCAAGGATCTGTGGAACTACATGACGGACCAGAGGAGAATGTCATATCTGCTCAGCCTTGTCCTGAGGGATGGTTGAGTTTCTTGCTTCTACTGATATCTTCATGGGAGCACCTTTATCACGGATTTCATTTAGCTTGTCCTTCTCTGAACTTTCCCCAACTCAGCCAAGCTTATTTTTCTGAGATATATTCGTGATATTGCTATTCCGAGCTGTGTCTCGAGGCACCACAGGACATTTATGTACTTAAGGAAATGTCATTGTTGTTGTCTTTCCAAATGAAAATTGTTTTTGTCCTGCAGTGACTTGCGTTGTTCTGTGGATTGTTGTCTCAGGTGTAGAGTCAAGCAGTTGGTCTGGCTCATTTGTCTGTCTGTGTTTTTCCTAGTACTGAAATTATGGGGACACACAGCCTACGGATGCTTATTTGCAAATTGCTCTGAGTGCTTGCTCTGCTAGCTGGGCCTGTCTGGAGGATGATGACTATTCTTTAGAACCATCCTAACTTAGTTCATTCCCAGGCAGTCATTGCCTCAGGTGTTATAACACAAGTGACAGCCCCACATCTCCTCCATCCTGTAGTGGGCTCATCCCATTCTTTTCTAGTTGGACTATCCAGTGTTTGCAGGATGAAATGAACATAAAATCTGGTCTTTGATGGAGACAGGCAAATGTCAGTATTTTCTGTGAGTTCTAAGATATTGAGCCTTATGTGAAATGCTCAGAGGCTTTCTGATAATCCTTAAAGGGCTGTTGTATTTACCTTCTCATTGCTGGAATAAAGCACCTGACCAAAAGCAGCTGATAGGAGGAAAGTTTTTATTTTGGTTTACTGTCTCAAGGAGAAGCTTCATGATGGCAGGGGACAGCATGGCACGAGCAGAGGCTGGACATCACTTCTGCAGGTGAACTACAGCAGGTGAAAAACAGTAGCAGGAGAATAAGCAGTTCTCTGGAAAGGAGGAGCTGGCTGAAACACACCTATGCCCTCACCAAACAACACGCCTCCTTCAGCAAGGCTTAACCTTCTAAATTGCAACCAGCTGGGGACCAAGCATTCACAGAACACATGAGTTCATGGGAAACATCTGATTCAAACCAACACAGGGAACATTAGTGCTTGAAGGGTTGACGTCACAGGAGAGTGTTGCCTGTACAGACACTTTGATTCTCCTAGTATTCCAAGTTTCTGGTATAATCTCAGCACAGGTTGAGTTTAGGAATATATTCTGACATGGGGTATTTAGCACATTCAATAAAAATATGCATCCTTGGGCTGGAGAGATGGTTTAGTGGTTACATCCCTTGTCTGCAAAGCCAAAGGACCCAGGTTTGATTCCCAGTACCCACAAAACACCAGATATACAAAGTGGTGCATGCATCTGGAGTTCCTGTGCAGTGGCTGGAGGCCCTGGTGCACTTATCTCTTTCTCTCTGTCTTTCTCTGAAATAAATAAATTAATTAAAATATTCATCCTTACTGCTTCTTGTTGCTCTTTTTTTCTAGAGACATAGACTCTGGGCTGCTAATTATGAGACATCTGGAATTCTTGTTTAAATAAGAGTAAATTTAGAATATGCTTCAGTGGCAGGACTCAATCCAAATTAAAACTGATCTATGTCTAGTCCTCTCTGAGCTCTCCCATCTTGGGTGGAGCAACTGCATTTCTAGTTGTCTAGTTCTTTTAGTTCCCCACAGACTTCACTGTACAGCTCAGGCCGGCCTTAAATTCATGACTCTTCCACCTTAGCCTCCCTCGTAATAGGATTGTAGGCATGAGTCTCCAAACCTGGCTTGCTCCCACTTTTAAATAGAATCCTTGGGCTGGAGAGATGGCTTAGCAATTAAGGTACTTGCCTGGGAAGCCTTAGGACCCAGATTTGATTCCCCAGTACATTACGTAAGCCAGATGCACAAGGTGGCACATGCGTCTGGAGTTCATTTGCAGTGGCTAGAGGCCTGGTGTTCCCATTCTCTCTTCCTCTCTCCCTTTCTCTCTCCTTTTCCCCTTTGAGCTCTAAGACAGTGAATGTGTTTGTGGCAAAGCAGATGGTGAAGACCTCAGTCTATAGAAGAGATTGCTAGTTCCACTTTCCCCTATGGATTCATGACCCATTGGTTTGTGTGGGCTACTGAACTCACCGTCCTCACCTGCCTTATAAGTCTGACAGAGTGTTTGTTTTTATTTTTTAAAGGAGAAAGAATATTTTTAACCAGGAAAATTTTCTCCTGAAAGATAGGATGAGGAAAAAAAAAAAAGAAAAAAGGATATCGAGGGAACCTTTTTATTATACTACATTTCAATGTAAACTTAACCATTCTTCCTGGAAAGTTTTCATTCTGATTTTCAATTTAAACAAATAATCATCAAGTTACAATTTAAACTACTGTTAGTTCTTTTTCTTTTTTTAATCTCAAAGTAGCTAAATGGCTTTGTTGCTCATGTGGGAATGGAAATTAGCTTTTGGCATGACCCACTTTAATTGAAATCAGTTTGTGGGCCGAGTTCCTATGCTGCCTCACAGATGACATCATTTCCTGTGCCTTTCCTATCCCTTACTGTTTTTCTAAGATAGGATGGAGCTAAGTATAACTTTGTATGTTAAAGCAACTCTACACCTTTTCCTGACCCACTTAGAACATTATCCAAAGTTTTCACCAAATCATTTTTTTTCTTTGTATACTTGTAGATAGTTTTATGGTTAAAAGCATTTGGCTAAGATATTTTAATGGAGTCAAAGGAGCCTAAAATAACAGATTTTGTGAATGGGGTTGCCGAGTTGCTTAATTTCTAGAACAGTACTTCAACAAAGGAGTTATTTTGCCTTTATACATGGAAAAAATGATAAAATATCCTAATAATGATCTACTTAGGGGTGTATAAGTTCTTGGTACACAAGAGACAGCTTCTTAGTCTCAGCTGTTCTTTGAATGTGGCTTTGCATGTTTGAACACGTAGCATGGGCTAAGTAAGCAGAAATTAACTTTGCAGAATTTCATAAGGCACCTACATACGGATAAGCTACTACTGTGTTCATGTTAGGAGATGTAATTAGCACTCATGACACTCTCCGCTCTCAAGAAGATTTTAGAACAGCGAGTTAGGCTTAAGAGAAATACTGAAATTTTATATACGTGCATACAGATGTGTAAATATTTCAAGAGAAGAGGGTTTGGGAGACGGGAGAGAATGAAATCAGAAACAACAAGAGAAAGAAAAATCATTTGTAAAGGATTTTGGAAACAGCTGGGGTTTGGATAGAACTGAGGGACAAGACATAGGGGCAAGGAGGAAAGGTGAAAGAAGGGATTCCATCAAGGCACTAGCAGAGAGTGCCTCACATTTTGCATGGCATGCGTTGGCATCAGAAATATTTGTTGAGGGAATGAATGATTGATACACAGACCAGAAGACTAGTTTCAAGACATATTAGGACTGTGCCAAGGAGCTCTGAAGGGTACTTGGGGCCATGCTAACAAAGGCCTTGAATTCTGAGATGGACGCAGTTCTTCAGCAGAAATAGGGAGCTTTCCATGATGTGTAATAGTGTGCAGTCTGTTCTTTAAAATGTTCATGATTGCTCAGTCAAGCCTAGTTTTCTCCACGTGGGAGAGTTTTGCTTCGAGAGGACTACAGGACAGCCTGGACTTTTGTATAACCGAGTCCTTGAAACAGAGACAGACCGAATGCCAGGAAAATGAGCAAACACTCCCCGCTGGCCATCTTCCTCTCACCAGGGAGCCTGCACCCACTTCAGGACTACAGCTTCTTTCTTGTAGCATTGCATGGCTCAGGTCTAAGGCTGCCCACCCACCGTCTCTCTCCCCAGGGCACTGAAATGCACACTTCCGTAGCACAGAATGTGACATGAAATGGATTTCAAATACTAAGGGTTTCCTTTAGTTTAGGGTTACAGTCTAAACAAGAAGCTCTTTCTGAACCCAGTCCAACCAGCCCCTAGTCTTCAAGCAGTCTTCCTATTAAATCCCTTTCTAGTTATTTTCTTTTTTCTGCCTCCAAAATTTCTTTAACAAATTTCTTTGGAATTTATTTCTCTGACTATTCTGCTGGCCACCTACTCAGCACTGTAAATCTTCTAACAGGAAAATTATTGCCATCATCATCTTGTCTTGTAAGGTTGCTCAGGACACTCCTTTCTTGTTGGTATAAATTACAGTAAAGACATCAAGTTGTAAGTTCTGCTAAGTGAAGGAAGTAATTTAGCACTATTAAATTAAATGCCAAGAAAACAACTTCATTGCATTGTAAATGGTTTTATACACAAACAACATATTTACCATTGTCAGCTAGAACAGTTCTGCAGATCTGCGTAGGTAAATGAATCCTGATAAATCGTTTTATTTCCTCTTTAAATGAAGTAACTTTAAATCAACTCTGGACTGTTGCAATATGTAAACTCTTGACTGCAAAAACTAATCATTCTTTTTCCCCCTCCAGTACAACACTGTAATATACGCTGTATGAATGGTGGTAGCTGCAGCGAAGATCACTGTCTGTGCCAGAAAGGGTACATAGGAACTCACTGCGGACAACGTAAGAAAATTGCCATTACAAGTATTGTAGATGCTAACTTATGTGCACACACAACGAATAGTCAAGTGCGGAGGGATTTTCTTTGATTTCCTGGGACACTGCATTTTTATCATTGTCTAGGGACCCTTACAGACAAACAGCACCAAAATTCTTTCCCTAATGTTGATAATAATTTGTTCGACTCGATTCATTTTATTTGCTTTGCCACTTTCCTTGCTTATGTCTTTGATCAACAAGATACAGAATTCTTTTTAAAAAACACATTTGCAAACAAATATATTATCATATAATTCACTAAGCATACAGTTGACCTTCTGAAGTGTACAGGTCCATAATGTTAGCTTATCCACTGGTCATGCAGCCAGTACAGGAAAGGAACTTTAAAACATTTTTTCACGTTTTCTTTCACTTCAGAAAGAAATCACAATGTTAGGTCTAGAATGTTCACCTCCCATTCATTTGCTATCTCCACCAGAATTTTCAGGAAACATCTTAAAGCGTTTAAAAGCCCAGTCTCATTTTTCTTTTACATGTGTTCTTTCTCTTGATTAACAGTGCTTGAATCTAGCTTCCTAAGCTAGATTCTGCTACTGTAATACTTACCACAGACTGTCCAGTTTGCTGGGTCATTCATAAGCACCATTTATTGTGTCTGCTCTCTACTAGTTAGTCCCTGTGGACTGCAGAAGATAAAAATTCCTCTTAGAAAGTGTACTTTCATTACTGTGGGATGAACACCATGCCCTGTAGAAAAGTTGGAAAAGTTGAAAGATGTGATAAAGTAAATTATGTTTATTTGTACATGAGCTTTTTTCATATATATGATTGTACAAACCACTTCTTAGTACCTTACTAGTAGTTTGTCCATGTCATCCACCTTTCAATAATTATTCCTTTATATATGCATTTTACCATTTATGTAAATTATTCTTGTTATTTCTAGTTTTTAACCATTGGGTGTATATTTTCTTTGATAAGAAATTTTATTGTAAATAAACTAAAATTTCTATAATACCCTGGTGATGGTCCCTGCATTGCAGTGTGGAGTGTGGTAAGAATGATGTATCCCAACATAGAGGGAAGAGAGAGAAGACAGTTTCCCCAGTGTGGACAGCCCTTGGGACAAATTCTGAGGGATGATGAGAGCATCTTAAAGTGAACCTTTTAAGCAATTGGTAAACTGTGGGCTAAAACACTGGACTAGGACATAACATGGAATGTGGGCCATGACAGGTGTTTTGGTATTACTGGAGATTAAATGTGGAGAGAAATGATGAGAAGATATTGTAGTTACCTTCTCACTGCTGAAACAACACCTCTGGCTTGAACTAGCTCATGGGCAGAAAGTGTTTATTTCAGCTTACAGTTTTAAGGGTAAGTTAAATCATGGTGGGGAATGCATGACAGGCTTGAGCTCAACATGGCTGTACCCACTTCACTGTACAATGAGATCCCTAAGCAGAAGAAGCCTGGTTATGTCTCTCTAGCATCTGGCAGGAAGTAGTGGGCTTGAACTAATAAACCCTTAAGACCTTAAGACTCCTCCACTTAGGCTTCACCTCTCAAAGGCCCTATAACTTCCCCAAATTTCCACCAGCTGTGGATCAAGTATTCAAAACACATGAGTCTATGGGGGGGGGCGCATTTTATTCAAACCACCACAAAAGGGAAATATGGGCAGAAAAGAAGTCATGGACCATGTTTTGATGCTTTTCTAAGTGCACTGTTTCTTACAAAGTCAAGCCAGGGAAAGGTAATGATAACACAAACAACGGTAAACTACTCTAGTGAGTAGTGAGTGACTCTTACCTTCAATGTGCTCGGCACATTTTAAAACCCTTCCATGCATTGATTCATATGATTTTACAACAGCTATTTGAGTTGGAAGCTGTTTATACTGCTTCGAACAGGAGATACACAGATGATAATTGACAGGATTGGATTTGGAACTCAAGCGATTTGACTCCACATGTTTAATGGTGAAATACTGGCTTTACACTCTTCACTGTATAAGAGTTTTCAGTAAGAAAGATCACTTTGCCACCAGCATGGAGTTCACAGGAGGACGAAGTCCTAAGATAGGCTTTGGCTGTGAAGGAGGGATGGATGCAGAGCTATTTGTAGGAGAATCAGGAGAGCTGCCAGGTATTTCTCCCTGAGGAGATCCTTGACAGAGTTCAGTCCAAAGCCCCGAACACAAGATGCTCAATTCACACTTGAGAACTAGCGACCCTTCCTAAACTTCAGTTTTCTCACTTCTAAAATGTGAAGGTTGACTTAAGCCATTTCAGTTTTTTTAAGGCTTTAACGTGTCTATTCTGTCCTGATAATAAATTAGAAAGCTAAGTGGGACAACTAGTACATGTAGAATTCTGTAGCTTTGACGATGAAAAATGAACTCCTGTGATAATTTTTGTGCTAAGAGAAATGTGAGTTCAGGTCTTCTTGCCAGACAACTGCTAAGAGAGTGTGAGATAAACAAGTGACTTCTTAAGTAAAAGGTCCATGGATAATCAAAGGGAGAGGAAGCAGTACAATGGAATGGGCTTTAGGCCACTACACTGTTGAGCCCTGTTCAAGAGAGGGAAGCAAGGGAAAGAATTGAGAAGTAGGGTGACTGTTCAAAGTGAATGTCAGGGGGATTGTACACATCTTATGTCGTTCTCTTTTCAGAGGCCCAAATGTGGCTTCAGTAGCATGTCCCCCTAGGTAAAGCCCTCTCATTTTCTTGCAGCGGTCTGTGAAAGTGGCTGTCTCAATGGAGGGAGATGTGTGGCCCCAAATCGGTGTGCTTGCACATATGGCTTTACCGGACCCCAGTGTGAAAGAGGTAAGAGCTTTAAAAATTCATAGGCATAAAGACATTCTGGTTGGTAATGTAGACATTGAGTTTATACAGCTACTTCATAAAGTTTGCTGAGTTTTGAGAGGTTCTGAAGTATCACTGGAAAGTCCCCAGAATACCAAGGCACAGGCTCAGAGGCTATGTGCTTCAAAGCAGTCCTTGCCAGTGATGCAGTATTCCATAGTGAGAAAGTACGTAGGTGGAGTTAGTACCAAGATAAAAAGAGAAAAAAAATTCCTCAGGGTATAGATGGAATGCTGCATGAAAGATTAGATAAACAGTTCCCCTAAAATATGGATAACAAAGAGTTTAGAATGAAAACACACCTGAACAGTGATTGAACCTTTTGGGAGCTGTAGTGATGTAGTGATGCTCAGCATTCATAGTTCACAGTGGACATTCTGAGTGTCTTCTGGAAAACTGCTATCCTGCATACATGCTCATTGCAGCCCCTGGGGTGGGGAGAATCATCCTTGCTTTTGCCTGCAAAGAAATCAAGGCTCAGAGAGGTCCAGTGATGATCTCAAGGCCAAACTTGAATGTGAATTTTCTGTTTCCCAGTGTAATGTTCACTGATGCTCCAAATAAAATGCTCTGCCTGCCTGATTTGCTGATGTGTAAATAAGACATGCACACAGTTCTACATTTTTTTTGTGTATGTGTTTGTAGTGTGGATGTGTGTGTATGCATGTTCATATGTGTGTGGATGCATACATGTGTATGTGGGAGGTATGCATGCATTTGTGTCTGTATTTGTGGAGGTCTGAGGTTGACAGGTGTCTCCTCTATTCCTCTTGACTTATTGAGACTGGGTCTCACTGAGCTTAGCAATTCGTCTACTCTAGCCAGCTTGTCCTGGGGATCTGCTGTCTCTGCCTCTGAGCACTGGGTTTCCAGGAGGGCACCACCATGTCTAGCCAGTATTCATAATGATGGTTGGCTTTATTAATCATCACATCTTCATATTTATAGTCCCTTTCTCATCATGCCTAGTTTTTTAGTGAAACTTTTCAAAGTTTGTGTTATATTGAACTGCAATTGAAATTTTGTCACGAACTTTCAAAATTGCAATTATATCACTTCTATCCAAGTTGCATAAAGATCTTGCTTGAAGATGGAAAATAAAGATTAGTTATTAGAAGTCTGGACTGTAGGAGATGGATCAGTGGGTAAAGTACTTGTGGTGCAAGCATGAGGACTAGAGTTTGGTTCCCCAGAACCAATGTAAAGAAGGACACAGTAGTGTGAGCATGTGTTGCAATGCTCCTGTGGTAGGATAGGAGGCAGAGACAGGAGAGTCCTTGGAAACTCGTGGTCCAACCAGCTTGTAATCAGCAGCGAATAATAAGAGAGACCTTGTCTCAAATGAAGAGCAAGTGTATCAGTTATCTCCCAATAGCTGGAACAAAATACCTGAAAAAAATCAATTTAAAAGACTAAGGGTTTATTTCAGCTTATGGTTCACGGCAAGGAAGGTACGGTGGCAGGAACTTGAAGTGTGCTGCTCACGTTCAGTCCACAGTGAAGAAGCAGAGTGATGAGTGCAGGTTGTTAACCAGCAGTCTCTTTTTTGTGTAGTCCAGGTCCCTGTCCATAGTTAAGATGGGTCTTTCTCCTTAGTTAACCTAATTAGATAATCCCTTATATGTGATTCTAGGTCATGTTAAGTTATGATTCAATATAAACTATCACAGGAAAGACTGACTCTAACCTTCACACATGCAACATGTCACAGTTACATATGCATACACATACACACACAAAGTTCAACATATCACTTAAAACATATAGCTGAGAAAAACAAAGAATAGAGGTATGTGAAAATGTAAACTCAGTTATCTGCTAATGAGCCAAAACTACATATTTTGGCAAGCAGTTTTAGGTATATAAAACTGGGTAAATTATGTCAGACAGTGCAGGACAGTGCTATGTGGTACTTTTTAACTCTTTGCTATTATGTTGCATCTGGACATCCTTTTGGAGTCTGTCCTTAAATGGTTTTTCTTTATAGCTTATTGACTTGGAGCAATACACCTAGGGGCATCTAGAGTGAGATAATTTTTTTAAATAGGTAACATCGTTCTGTGGCCTTACTATTTACTCAGTTAAGAAGTTGTTAGAGGTGAAATTGTTAATGTTTGACTTGAGAAGTGTATAAAGATAATTTTTCAGATGATATTGCTAAGTTTAATGTTTTTAAATCATTAATAAATTAAAGGGGTTAAAGAGAATTTTACTTTGAACAAAGTGGTTAATAGCATGCTATAAAGAATGATTTATTCTGGGGCTGGAGAGATGGCTTAGTGGTTAAGGTGTTTACCTGCAAAGCCAAAGGATCCTGGTTTGATTCTCCAGGACCCACGTAAGCCAGATGCACAAGGGGTGCATGCATCTGGAGTGTGTTTGCAGTGGCTGGAGGCCCTGGCATACTCATTCTCTCTACCCTCCTGTGCCTCTTTCTCTCAAATAAATGAATAAATTAAATATATTTTAAAAAGAATGGTTTATTCCTATAGTACATGTATTGAGGCTAACCTAGTTTAAATAATGATATTGAACCATGTCACAATTACTTCTTAAAAAATTTGATATTTTTCCAAGATTAAGAAATGTCTTGAATGGATTACTAAATTATTAAATCAAAACTTGGGTATTATTTAGGTGAATTTTCAAATTTGGGTGTGTTTTTTAATTTTAATTTTAATTTTGGAGAGAGACACAGAGAGAGACAGACAGAGAGAGAGGGAGAGGGAGACAGAGAATGGGCGTGCCAGCAGTCTCTCAGCTGCTGTGAACAAAATCCAGATGTGTGCGCCCCCTTGTGGACAAGTGCGGCATTACGCCCTTGCGTCACTTTGCATCTGGCTAAACGTGGGACCTGGAGATTGGAACCGGGTTCTTAGGCTTAGCAGGCAGGCGCCTTAACCACTAAGCCATCTCTCCAGCCCAAATTTGGGTGTATTTTTAAAGTGTTTTTCTGGAAGAAGAAAGACTATTTGATAAACTACATTGAGGTATAAATGTATATGGGCTCCAAAGTATCTTACAGTAGTAATTATGAAAATGAAATTGTAGGTGGCAGCTTTGTAAGCATTTATGGAAGTAGAGATTGGGAAACAGGAAGTAGTTTTTCTCTGTTATCTTCTGCTTGTTCTGCCTATGGGCACACCACCATGCTTTAGTGAGAGACAAAAGCATGAATGTCATTTCCCTCACCACATGGGAGAAAGGGGCTTTTTAATTACAGAATTGCATTTTAATTTATAGGATCATCACTGTGTTTTGCTCTTCTGAAAGTCATGTTTTCACCTCTTTTAAGTGATAGATATAAGGGATTTCATAGGTGATAAATAAATGTGTAGTCATGATAAATTTGTAAACTATGGGGAAGTATCCAGCATGATGTCTCTTAGTTAGTATGCTTAAACTACAGGGTAACTACCTAGGTTTGTTTCTCTATTTTTTTTCATTAATACAATGCAGTTTTATTTGGCTGTGAAAAATGAAATTATGAAATTTACAGGGAAAGGATTATAACAAGCAAGGTAACCCAGGCTCAAAAAGTCGAATGCCACATGTTCTTTCTCATATGTGGACCCTAGCTTCAAATGTTTAAATTTGTATGTTTATGCCAATATATTAATGATATCACTTTTGATTAGAAACCTTCCTTTTTTCAGATGGTGGTGACCACTAAAGTGACAGAAGAGAAAGATTAGTGTTCAGCACTAAGTCAAACATTTTTTTTTTTTTTCTCTGTTGAATTTTATTCTTTTAAACACTTTCAGTTTTTCCTCATCTGCTTAAGTCAGTGATGGGAAGAACTGATGAAGTCAATTAAAGAAAGATTAGGTGGGGTAGATAGTCCCCGGGATGTGGTTTTTGTTTTTAGAGCTGAACTCACAGGAAGGCTTCACTGTTTTCCTTTCTCTGTTCCAGGGCCAGGAAAGAGAGCCCTGGGCTCCCCGCCCTCTCCCTTGCCCTCTCTCCATGCCTCCCTAAGTGCATGCCCTCTTAGCTTGTTCTTTACACCTCTCTGTCTGCACTATCCTGTGTCTTTCTTTCCAGATCTCTTTCTGTGGCAACTAACACTTTACGCTGAAGTTGCAAATGTTCATGTTCTCTATTAGAGTGCCAAGCCTAGTGCCTGACGCATAATATATAATCAGTAGATTTTGAATTGGATTAATCTTATCAATTAAAAAATGTGGAGCTATAATTATTGGATATAGACAGATATATCCTAGAAACAATATTGGACAAATACGGGCAGCCTAGAAATCTTATTGGTTTCATGCCAAGTAGAGCTCATCAAAATGTGATTACCTAATTGAGTTTGGCCCCGTCTTTCAGAAGTACAGTAGCTCAGGGACCCTAGATTGTCATTTTTCTCTTATACAAAGGGTATAGAAAAGAGGTATGTTTTGGCCAAAATCAAATGGTAATAGAAACAAAACCAAAATCTTTCTGCTATAATGCAACACATATAGAAGGGAATGTTTACATTCATTTATAAGTATTTCTCAAGATAAGCATCTTTGACCCAGGGATATCATGGAACTATCATCTACCTACTACTATCTCAGGGACCTATGGCAAGTGTGAAACCCCCTTTGGAGTGATACCATCAGGATTTGGATCCTGACAATATCTGAATGACAATAACTAAAACTTTAAAAGCCACAAATGTAGCACTTTTATTTGTCATGGAGACCCATGCTTGCATCATGAACTGTGAAATGTTCTGCCAGGCAATAAAGCAAATTTGTATTGCTTGCAACTTTTAGCCAATAAAGTATGTGTTGGTAAGTCAGCCTCATTGAGTAAGTAGCAGTCATATGTTATACCATCTACTTTTGAAGGAAGAAAAGTAGGGAATCATGACTCGTTTAGTTCACCATGTTTGCTTTTTAAGAACTGCATAGGAATAGCATTAGGTACATTCTCCCAATGTTCACAGGCCTCACCGTTTCCTGTCACACGTCCAGTTCACGTCATTCATTAACTTCTTTCTTGTTCAAGTTCCTGTGTCCTGCTGCATTCTTTAGCAAAGATTCTCTCTTTATGTTTTCTTTGGAAATCCAAATTTCCTTCATTTCTCTTACCTTGCATTTGTTCCTATAAATATACCTTTATGATTTTTCTCATTGTCCTTTGCTCCTCTTTTTCTTCTTTTTTCCCTGTGACTTGAGAAAACAGTAGAACATATCAATGCCATAGCTCAGTGGTACAGTATGTTAGCATTGTTATCAGAATATCAAAATGACATCAGTGCCTTGTTTGCATAACGCAAGCAAGCTGTGTGCTACCATAGCAAGTACCAACAAAAAGCAGTTGCCATCTTGCCTTAAAATGCAGACTATTATCTTGCAAATGCTTTAATATTTAACAGTGAATCATGTATGTAGATGAGATTCTGAAGAATAGCGAGGATAGACTTGAACTTGTGGCTGTATGTATGTATAATGATGAGTATATCTGGGATAAAGAGGAATAAAGAAAACATGCTGGAAAAAATGAGATCCTCAAGAGGAAGCAAAAGAGCACTGAGCAAAGAAAGTTAAGGCATGGAGGAGTACAAGAGATCATTGGAGGGCTGGAGAGTTGGCTTAGTGGTTAAGGCATTTGCCTGCAAAGCCAAAGGATCCCAGTTCAATTCTCCAGGACCCAAGTAAGCCAGATGCACAAGTGGGCACATGTATCTGGAGTTCATTTGCAGTGACTGGAGACCCTGGCACACCCATTCTCTCCCTCAAATAAATAAGTAATATTAAAAAAAGAGATCGTTGGAAATAGTTGGACTCATTGAGGACTCAAGAGTGAGTGAGAACCACAGATGGTCTTAGCTATAGTAACAGCTGGTGCAGATTGAGTACCTACCATATCCCACACAGGCGGCTTCACACTTTCCTTTGTTTGCTAGAACATTATGAGAAAAGTCAGAATGAGTCCAGCTTTTAGAGAAGTAAACAGAGGTGAAGAGTTAAATAGCTTGTCAGAGGGAGACAACTGTTGAAATCAAAACCAGAACCCAGCCAGTGGCTCTTAAACCTGCGCACATAATCACTGTGCTATACTTAGTCTTGAGTGGTTCATTTGTAGCCACAGAGAATTTTCTGAGGAATGATAAGAAGAAACCTAGAAGCATAAATTTTAGGGTAGAAGTAATAGATGTTTAAGAAAGCATCAGTCGGGCTGGAGAGATGGCTTAGTGGTTAAGGTGCCTGCCTCCTAAGCCTAAGAACGCCAGTTCCAATCTCCAGGTCCCACATTTAGCCAGATGCATAGGGACACAAGGGTGCAATGCTGCCCTTGCCCACATGGGGGCGCACGCATCTGGATTTCATTCGCAGTGTCTGAGAGGCTGCTGTCACGCCCATTTCTATCTTCCTCACCCTCTCTGTCTTTCTCTGTGTCACTCTCAAGAAAGAAAGAAAGAAAGAAAGAGAGAGAGAGAGAAGAAAAAAGAAAAGGAAAGAAAGAAAGAAAGAAAGAAAGAAAGAAAGAAAGAAAGAAAGAAAGAAAGAAAAGAAAGAAAGAGAGCCATCAGTCAGGAAAATGGCAGGTTGAGCATGGCTTGGTGGTAGAGTTCTTTCCTAGCATGCACATGAACTCCAGTACTGAAAAGAATTAAACAAGGCTAGATAGGTAGTTTTTAATCCCTGATAAGATTTGAATAAGTTACTTTTTAAAAGACATATTTTATTTATTTATTTATTTATTTATTTATTTATTTATTTATTCATTCATTTATTTATTTGAGAGAGAGAGAGAGCATGGGCACGTCAGGGCCTCCAGCCACTGCAAACAGACTCCAGATGCCACTTTGCGCATCTTACATGGGTCCTGGGGAATTGAACCAAGATCCTTTGGCTTTGCAGTCAAGTGCCTTAACTGTTAAGCCATCTCTCCAGCCCCTGAATAAATTACTTTTAAATAATTTTTTAAAATGAAAAGAAAGAAGGCTTTAGTGTTGGTTGGATGTATCTCATGCAAAGTTTTAGAATTCTCCCATTTGATTAATTTTGTTAATTTAAAGGCCCCAATCCACTCTTGGAAAAAGAGTGATTCCTGTCTGCTAATGTGAGTAAGTTCCTCAGGACGGAATAGATGAGTGACCTAAATATTGCTGTCCAGTGTGTTTTGCATGATAGTAGCACAGGTGCTCAAAATGGCTTTGGAACCGCTCTTTTGGGAATGCCCTCACAGTTAGCAATTTGTTCAAGAGAACATGTGGCCATTTTTCCCCTTTGAAGAGGCATTTTAGTTTTTGAAATGTCCTAAAATAATTTACCACAAATTTCAGTAACTATAGGCATAACTAAACATTTTAACTATTTGGGAACATAACAACTGAAGAAGAAAAGCCAGTGATAATAATTTCCTGCCATAACTCATAAAGCATATGGAATTGCATTTTTTAAAAAATATATGTGATTTGTTTATTTGACAGAAAGAGAGAGAGAGAGAGAGAGAGAGAGAGAGAGAGAGAGAATGGGCATGCCAGGGTCTCCAGCCACTGCAAATGAACTCCAGATGCATGTACCCCCTTGTGCATCTGGCTTATATGGGTACTGGAGAATCGAACCAGGATCCTTTGGCTTTGAAGACAAACTCCTTAACTGCTAAGCCATCTCCCCAGCCCTGAAATTGGATGTTTTAATGTCAAAATTTGTATGAGGTGGAGGGTGAGGCCTCTTGGAAGGATAAATGCAAGTAATGAGGCATTTTCTAGCCTTTCCCCTTTGGATCTCTTCTCCTCGTGTGGTCAGAATGTGAGCTTGCACACAGTCAACTATACCCTGATGCAGTGTTCTACTCAGTTCCTACTTGTGTCTTGCCTGTGGAGATACTAGCTGGACTTTTGCCAGCCCTGGAAAGTCTGCTGGTTATCAGTAAAGCACAGAGGGCAGCATTGTTACACTGTTAACTGTAAGGAAAAGAAGCAGTGGGGACCCAAGTGGAGGAGGAGAAAAGTACCCCCTGCTCTGTTGGAGAAGCAGAGCCGCAGAAGGTGAGCCAGCCATTTATGAGCAAATACTTGCCTCCTGGGGAAATTCATTGTTAAGGTAGGTTGGAAGATTTTTGTTTGTTGGCACAATCAATAGACAAATGGAATAAACCAACTAAGGTGTAATTTCATCTTATTCTCATCTGTGCTGCTGATATTTGAGAAACTATTGTATTCTTCTCTTAGTTGCTCTTGTAATATGAAAAAAATTTTTTTTTTTAATTTGAGAGAGACAAAGAGAGAGAGAGAGAGAGGAAGTGGCAGAGAGACAATGGGCATGCCAGGGCTTCTCAGCCACTGTGAATGAACTCCAGACATATGCGCCCCCTTGTGCGCATGTGTGACATTGTGCTCTTGTGTCTCTTTGCATCTGGCTAAACGTGGGACCTGGAGAATCGAACAGGCATTCTTCGGCTTTGCAGGCAGACACCTTAACCACTAAGCCATCTCTCCAGTCCAATAAAAAAATAATTTTGCTTCAATATCTTTGTAACATTTTCATTAAACATTTTTAAAAAACAGGTCACAGTAAGCAACCAATAAGCATTTATTATATAAATCTGAGAAGTGCATTGTCTACACTGTGTCCAACAAATGGAAAAGACTAACAGAAAATAATAAATTTAGAGTAGTTACCCAGTTCATTATGGTTACAGCTACTGCAAAAAAGCAGGTTTACCCTATCATAGAGGCCTGCTTAGAGTTTTATGGAATCTGAACATGCTTTTCTTTTATGTCTTTAAAAAGTTTTTGTTTGTTTCTTGAGACAAGTTCTAACTATATGGCCCAGGCTGGCCTTGAATTCATAAACCCCAGCCTCAGCCTCTCAAGTGCTGGGGTTTGTAGGCATGTGCCACTATTCTTGCCTCAAACAGGTTTTAAAATAAATGTTTACTGAAGTTTGAAGTATGATGTAATGGGGCATATATGAGTAGTAAAGTGATATAGTGAATCAAATTAAGTTTATTTTCTCTCATATTAATTTTTTGGTGATAAAAGCAACTAAAACAGACTTATCCAATCAAAATCCCAACATAATGCAATTTTACTAAGTGCATTGTATTATTTCTAACAGTATCTAAAATATATGGAAATAGTCTAAGTGTCTGATGATGAATGAATGGGTAAAGAAAAGAAAATGTGCATGTATGTAATGCAATATTAGCCTTCAAAAGAGCCTGCCATTGCCACAAAGGACATCATACTGAGTGAAATAAGCCATATTAAAGAGTAAGATATTACACAATCTCATGTAAATATGGAAACTAATAAAAATTCAATAGTAAAATAGAGGTAGAAAGCAGCAGAGAAGCAGATGGACTAAGTCTAAATGTCTAACCCAGAATGGGCGGTACCATGTTTGTGTTTTCTCGACATTGCTTGGAAGGCAGTTTAACAGATGACTGGTAAAGTGTGGATTCATTTCTTTTTCCCTCTGTGGAAGTAAGTTTTGTGAAGCTCTGTTTTCTATACTCATGTATAAAAACTTAACACAACTTAAGTTGTGACTATTATTGAATTTCTCAGAGTACATACTACAGACTCTCACTCTTCAAGTGCTGTGGAAGGCAGAGCTCTTTGTATACATTTCTTCTTTCCATAAGGTTGAAAACAATAACACATTGTCACTAGAATATGTTGAAGCATTCTATGAGTCTCATGTCTGGTATTAAGTCTAAATACAATGTGAAGGTACTCAGAAACAGGATACCCTAAATGTGACTGCATAGAAAATGATGTGACAACATTTGGTACTTGGCAGATCACTGAATAAACTTGATTTTTCTTAGTTTCAGAAACTACATATGTTGACAAAAACATTGACTTTTCTCATTGGGTATCTGTGTGCCTGGGTGGAACCTGTGCCACCCTGTCTCTCAAGGCTAAACATGCTTTGTATTCACAGCAAAACAGGTGATGTGTCATCAGAAAGTGCCCAATTTCTATCTCATAGTTCCTATACATCTCATCCCAGTTTGGATGAGTTTTTCTATTGTCAAAAGAAATTTTCTTGCTCTTTTCTAAATTTCTTAATGTGGATTTAAGCATCTTGTGTCCCTGCCTTTGCTTTGTATTTTCTTCCTAAGCTGTCATTGTACAAAGATTCTGCCTTTTGCATTCTTTTTGCTGCTCCAGGCAACCTCTGGGAAAGGGTCTGAGTTCACCCCATCAGCTTCCTTGTCTAGTGGTCAATATTTAGAAACACTCATGCATTTCCCTCTTGTTTGAAGTGTAGTTTTGACACAGTAAAAAGTCTCAGGTGGGGGGTGGGCTTGAGAGGCTGGCTTAGTGGTTAAGGTATTTGCCTACAAAGCCAAAGGAGCCCGGGTCGATTCTCCAGGACCCACATAAGCTAGCTGCACAAAGGGGCACATGCATCTGGAATTCATTCGCAGTGGCTGGAGGCCCTGGCACTCAACTCACTCTCTCTCAAATAAATAAATAAATAAATAAATAAATAAATAAATAAATAAACAAACAAACAAGAATTTTTTTTTTTAAAGTCTGTGCGGGCATAGTGGTTAGGTGCCTAGCAGGCTAAATTTTGGAAATTTGACAGCCACTGGATCTCAGCATTCTCCATACTGCAGGGGCTCATACAGGTTGTGTGTTAGAAGCAATCTTGTCTTTTAAACTTCGTTAACTTTTAAAAAAAATTTTTAATTTTTAAAAATAATTTATTTTTTGTTTATATTATCCCAATTTTACATTCATAATGGTGACTCCATTATCCTCCTCCCTGTCCTCCCACTTCCAAAGGGACCCTCATCAATGGGGAATGTGGGTCATGCATTGTGGGGGTAGTCAAGACGTATGGGGGATAGGCCAAGTCTCTATGCATAATGCCCCAACTTGTGGCTCTAATATTCTTTCTGCCCCCTCTTCCACGAATTTCCTTGAGCCACATTGGGATCATTTTAGTTCTACTTCAGTGATGAAGTTTTGGGAGCCTCTGTGTCTGGATATCTGGCTGAGTAGGAGTTGGATGTTCTCTGTGTTTATCTCCTTAAGTCTTTTTCTGGTGTCCATCACCAAGAATGCTGTACTCTTGCCCTTCCCCCGCATTACTCTATGGTTTCATCTGGGGCCCTGGTGAGGTGTGATTGGCTAGTCCTCCCTTCAGGCTCGTTGTCCATCTGAAAAAGATAAATTCTACAATGGAGAGAGAAGTTAGTACTAGATATATGGGGTGGCCATAGATATTTTAGAGGGAATTTTTTATGCGTAGACCCTCTTCTTGCCCACATTTGGTAGTGTCTTGATCTTGGAGACTGAGCTCATTTTTTGTACATGGTTTTGACTTATTTCCCAGTTCTAGCAATGAGTTCCAGTCCACTGAGTGGATCTATTAACCAAATCAAGAGCAGTTGGTTACCCACCATGGCTGTGTGCCACTACTGCACTTGTTTGAGCATTACGTCAGGATGTTTCCTGCTGGGTATCTTAGACTGCAAGTTGTTTGGACAGATGTTGGCCATTTTCCCCCAGTTGCTCGTGTAGCACCCTCTGGCACTAGACTAGCTAACTGTCTGCGGACTGACACTCTTCCAGATTCTGGCCAGGTCTCTCCATCTTTTGTCTCACATGTGTGTGCTGTTTTAAGTTTATGTTATCTGATTTTTTGTCAGTAATTTTCATACATGTATATATTGTACTTTGGTCATCATGTCCTCCTGTCCTGTTATCTTCTGTCACACCTCTCCTATCTCCCTTCCACCGAGCCCTTTCTTCTTTCCAATGAGTCCTTCTTCTACTTTGATGTCTTCTTTTGTTGGCCATCCTCCACCATCCATTACAGTTCTCCAATTCCTTCTATTCTGCTTCACTATGATTCTGCGCAATTTCTATATGAGGCAGGGTATTAGGATTTTAAAACGCTCTCTCTTATATATAAATTGGTGAAAGGACCAGTGTCTTTCTGAAACCATCTTAGCTTGATCTTATTGATAGCAGCCAGGAGACCCTTACCAATTTTATATGTTCAGTTGAGAGTACTGCAGAACCTTAGTGTTTATGTTCCCTAGTAGTTACAGTCTCTAGGTAATTTATGCTGTTTTTGGTTTACAAACATACATTGGACAAATACAGAACTCTGTGGTCCAGATAATGTGCCAAAGTACATTTTGTAGGACATTAGTCCCAGGAGGGGTTTCATGAAATGAAGTTTCCATGGTCAATCTGATTTTGGAAACCCTATACCACATCCTTTCCTTGGATAGGCACTGGGAGTATTATTATCATATTGGCTCTTGGGAGTCCTGAATTAATGGAACTGCTTTGACTTAGTTTAACTTTAAAATTTAATGTTTTCAAATCCTTTAATCTATAATCTTTTTTTCTCCCTTAACACGTCTGGCGTCCTCATCCTAAAGATCTGGATTCTGATTATTTTAATAGTCATTTTGATAGTCACTGGGCACATATATGGCAACATCTTCATAGTATAGGTCACTGTCTCAACCTCCTACATTATCCTCATTCTGAAGAGATAAATGTCTAGAGGGCTTTGGAGGAAGAGCTTCATTATATAGTCATTCACTCTTTGTGTTTCTAAAATGATTAATTTGAACATTAAAATGTGTCATGAGCTAACCATCTGAATTTGGTTCTGAAATATTATAAAGAATCACCTATGGTTGGAGAAATGGCTTAGCAGTTAAGGCACTTGCTTAGCAAAGCCAAAAGTCCCAGGTTTGATTCCTCAGTACCCATGTAAAGCCAGATGCACAAGGTGGCACATGTGTCTGGAGTTTGTTTGCTGTAGCCAGACGCTCTGGGTGCCCATTTTCTCTCTGCCTCTTTCTCTTTTTCTCTCTCTTTCAAATAAATAAATATAAAAAAAGAATCACTTATGTAAGTTGAATTATCCTGTTAAGTGCTGATCCACTCCTGGTTCTGGGCAGTATGATGTGGCTGTGTGCATATTGTCCTGCTTTTCAGTCAGCTCTTGATACTCCCTCTAGAACTAGGAGTACCAGGAGTTCTTAGAGCTACAGCTCACTTTTCTAGACTGGATAATTTCTTTTTTTTCCCATAGTCAAGTTTAAGGTTCATTCCCTTCCCAGTCATTTCCATGACCACAAGGATCAGTTCCACCTAACCACCAGTTGCTGTGCCTCTTTGCTGACATCCTCCTCTGGCCTCCTGTACCTTACCCTCATTTCAGGTAGTTGGATAATGCATCCATTAAGCTTTTGGTCTGTCTTGCTCACTTTAAGGATTACATCAGCCATTTTCACACTTTTATTCCTATAGTGAATTCTTAGTTTACTTGAATTTTATTACATTTAAAAATAATTGGTGACTCTTTATCTTTGGGGATATTCACTGAAGGTTTTCTTTTTTTCTTTCTTTTCTTTTTCTTTTCTTTTTTTTTTTTTTTTTGTGGTTTGTCAAGGTAGGGTCTCACTCTAGACCAGGCTGACCTAGAATTCACTATGTAGTCTCAGGGTGACCTGGAATTCACTATGTAGTCTCATGGTGACCCGGAATTCACTATTAAGTCTCAGGGTAGCCTCGAACTCACCACAATCCACTTTCCTTTTCCTCCCCTGGGATTAAAGGCATGCACCACCATGCTTGGCTTTACAGTGAAGGTTTTTAATGATGTTTACTAAGAGGGGAAAAGTTAGCTTATTCACCTTCACAAAACCTTTTTCTAGATATGCTATTGATTCTTAGGTAAAATAAGTATATCATTGTAAAATAATATCATACTCTGTTTCATGGCTTTCAGGAAGCCCTATCAGCAACTTATAACATTTTAAGTTCTCTTAAAAATATTTTCTTTACTGAATGGGATGTAAAATATTTATTAATGTTTTAAAAGAAATAATTACATATATTTTTAGTATTTCTTTTGAAAAGTAAATTTAGTCTAAAATACTGATTTATATGCACTCTCTCAGGCAGAATTTAGGTCTCTCCATGAAACAAAGACTAAAACCTTTGCCTGAAACATCCTTCTTTCTCATCAAGTACCAAGCCTAGTGCAGAGAAGAAAGTCGGAATTTAATAAATGCCTGAGGATTTGCTTAGGTTAGCTGTGGAATCCTGAGGATGGTTAAAAAGTGTTACATGTATCTTGAAATCAACAGTTTAAGAAGAGACACTTTTAACAGCAATACTTAACAAATCATCTGGATCTCGTATGGAAACATGACTGTAGATATTTATAACTGGAGTGTGTGGGAGGTGAATTCTGTGGGGACACCACGAGAGAAAATGTTCTCGCACTTTCCCACTATTGCTCCTCAACAGTAATCCCCTTGCTCTGAGATTTAAAAGTAAACAATATGTTAGAGTATTTATTTCTTAAAAAAAAATAATGTTAGACTGGTTCAATTTACAAAATAGGCCTGTTTCGAGTTCTGTCCATGGAAGGTCCCTGCCTGCCTGCTCTACAGAGGCACTGTTAACCCTCACTGTTGCCCAACACTGAACCAAGCTAAAAACAAAAGCTTGCAATTTGGAGGCAACGTTTACCCAAGGGGCAAGTGTTTTTATAAACATGCATTAGCTCATAAGAAACCATTTCTTTCTTAAAGTCACAGTGTAAATGTTCATACCCTGTTAGGCATTCCAATGAAATAGTCTTTAAATTAAATCTCATGAAATTTAGAAGACCTAGTCAAGGTCATAGCCCTCCCGGAATAAATTTTCATTCATCCTTTCTTTGGATGACTTATAGACTTCACTTGCAAAGTGAAAAATACTGTGGAACTTTCTTGTGGCATGGGAAAAGTAAAAGCAGAGGCATACACAATATTTTGGTGGTATATAATATTGACTTTGGGAAGCTGTATGCAATAGAATTCGAATCGTCCCCTTTAAGGTAAACACCACAGAAACATTTTTAATTTTTTCAGATAGCATAATGCGGACTGGGATAGGGCTCTTGCCTTGCAGAGTTTGCTTAAGTCTTTCTTCCTGTAGTGTTTCCAGTGCACTAAGCAGAACAAGCCATCACAAAACCAAACCAACAGCAGTGGCGCTGAGTTGTCACAGCCCCTGCTGAGCCAGCTCAAAATGTGTGCAGGACCTTCCTGTCCTCATGACACCTGCATTGTTGTTCTTTACTTTCTATGAATGAGAAACATTTCTAGAACTAAATTCTATCTTGAAGGAGTCCTCATTCCAATTTAGTATGACTTGACAGTCATATTAATTAAAATGTGTGTTTTTCAAGTGACCATTCCTAGAATACTTGGATAAGAGCTCAGATCCTGTCATTTGCTGGCTATGGCACCTAGACAGGTGACAGCACGTGTCTCAGCACCAGTTCCTAAATCTGTACAATGGGCATAATAACAGTACTTACCAAGTGAGATTGGTGGGAAGATTCTAGAAAGCTGACTTACCACTTAATACATAACACATGTTTAATAGCTGTTAGATATTAGCATTTTCATTGTGACCATATTTTCCAGTAGAAGTTTCATTATTTTTATGAATAGGATGGTTGTTGTTAGAAGGTCTGTTTAGATGGCACTCTCATCTCTATCTGTCTTTCTCTCCCTCTCTCTCTCTGTCTCTCTCAAAAAAAAAAAAAAATGGATTTTGACCATGGTCATGAGAAGGACTTGTTTTCCCCCAACTAATGGAAGGTTATGAAAAGGTTTTGCTTATTGTGATTATCACATATACAGAAGAGGAAGGTAACATGTTACTTCATTAAAAGCCAGCAGGGAAATATAAGAGATACTTTTAAAAAGTGCCTTTATTAATTGTCTCATTGCTATGACAAAATAGACAATAAAATCAACTTTGGCTCCTGGTTTAAGAAGGGTTACAATCCATTATGGTAGTATTCATGTGAGATTGCTGGTCATAAAAGGTCTACAGTGAGGTAGCAGAAAGTAGATAGGAAGTGGGTCTGAGCTATAAAAACTTCAGGCCTGCTGTAGTGACCCACTTCCTTCAGCAAAGCTCCACAACCTTACTAAATACCACCAGCAGCTGGGGATCAAGTAAGTATTCAAACCACTTGAGCCTATGTGGGGCACCACATTCAAACCACAAGTGTGCTACTTTTAGAAATGTGGCATCCTAAAGTCAGCAGGAGGCATGAGATATTAATAATCAACAAAATAAACCAAGCATCTCTGTAGGGTATATGTTAAAGAGGAGATGAGGCCTTGAGTCTATAAATATACATCCTCAGATTGGGTGAGAGATGCTTTTGATGACAGATCCACATATCATTCTTTTTGGCTGCAAAGAAATAAAAATGTTAATTCCCAAAGACTAAAGCTAGGAAAACTAAAGTAATGGGATAATTTAAACCCACAGATTTCAAGCTGTCCTCATTAGTGTTGTGCTTTGTGAAATTTATCCATAGAAAGGTATGATGTTAAGCTAAAGGAAATCATTCTGAGAGGAAAAGGGAAGTAAGCATATCTGTGATGCGAGCAATTTCCTAGGATTGCACTCATGAGTGAATGTCTGCAATAGTGGGTAAAGCACAGCACCTCAAGTTCCTGGGGGCTTCTTGTGGGAGGAACTACATGGATAGAGTACACGTGGGAAGCACTGCACGTTAGTTCACATGCCTGGCACCATGGTACCCACACTGGCATGTAGTAAAGAATCCTGTAGATTGTCTTCAGTACATTAGAAGCCTAATAGCTCTGATTATCCACATAAATATGCCCTAAGGAACCCTGAATACTGAGTTCATTCTGTGAGAGAGTCCGTAAGTCCATAGTGCCCTTCAAAGTCATAAGGGTCTTGAGAATTATGTCACTTTCCCCCCTCTAATTCTTATGCTTCTGTACAAATGCTAATTCCCCTTGATTTCCCCTGGAAACATCATTAAATTGGAACGTAGGTGCCCTAAAAATGCATAAAGCAAATCCCTCAAGAACATAGATAATTTAAGCGTCACACATTTTTACACAAGGCATGCTTTTGAGTGGATGCCTGCAAGCTTACCCTCCAGGAATGCCTTTGGATGTCATCATTGCAGTTCTGCCCTTGATAAATCATATGCTGTTTAGACAAACCATGGCCACCTCCTCAGTTACCAGAGACATTTGTAATAGTTTATGTGGACAGTAACAATAACCACCTAGCAACATGTTCTTGGGTATGTTTGCCATGTGTGATTTTGTGGGCTTTACAGGGTAAAGTCTTTTTGCATCCTAAAGATACTAAACATTAAATAGCAAGCACTGTTGGAGGCCCACTATGCACAAGAGGTGGCAGTGTAGCTTTGAATAAGAATGACACTTACATTTTGCCAGGTTGTTGGTACTTCATGACGAGGGATTGTTTTATGCCCCATGTCTAGCAGCCCGGAACTCAGCAAGTACTTGCTGACTGGATGAATGAATAAGTTAGTAGTTTTTAGACATAGTTTATTACTTGAATTTCTTGTACGTCTTGTAAGAAGATCTACCATCTGCTCTTTTAGTGGACAGCTTTTTCTTTAATTATTTTAAGTTGGCATATGAAGTACGGTGTTTCCTTATGGCATTTTCATATATATGTTTAAAAATCCCTTAACTTTTAAAAACATAGCTAAATAAATTCTGTGTAATGTTCCTTTGTGTGTCCCTTGCCATTTGTGTAGTGTATGTAAATGTCTGTCAGTCCTGGGAGTAACTCACATTTTATAGACAAGGAAATTGAGAATGGAAGGGCCTTTGGTGACTCCCCTAAGGCAGGGGTCTAGGAATGAGATCTGTGTCTGCTGCTGGCCCTCAGACTATCTCATGTGCAAATTCCCTGAGCTTTTAGAGCTCACAGTTGTCTCTAGCGTTATTTTAGCTATTAGTATGAATCCTTTTATTTTCAACTCTCTAGGTATCCCTTCCTTTCAGCTCGTGCACCCCTTCGATTTTTGATCTTTATATGAGTTATTTTTAGTGTTTTCTATTGATTAGAGAGAGCGAAAGAGACAGATAAAGAGACAGTGGGTGCACCAAGACCTCCAGCTACTGCAAGGAACTCCAGATGCATTTGCCACCTTGTGAATCAGGCTTTTCGTGCATAGTGGGGAATCGAACCTGGGTCCATTGGCTTTGCAGGCAAGTGCCTTAACTGCTAATCTATCTTTCCATCCCCTAGATCACTTTTCAAAATTATAAATTTTAGGTGACTAACTTAATGTATTTTGGATCAACTTTACTACAGAGAGCTTGTCTTTTATTGAAAATGGATGGTGTATGATAGAGAGGCTTCAGCTGAAGCTATTATGAGTACAATGATGGATGTGGGAGCTTATGGAAACCAAGCCATGGATGGGATAGGAAGGGAATGTGGTCACAATGGACACACAGAGATCTTCAGGGTATGAATGAATGTATTGCTACTGTAATTCTGGCCAGACACCTTGTGGCATGATTTCTTTTTCCTGAGTGTGAAGCTACACCAGGGCACTGGAGTAAGGGATGGGGAAGTGTTGAAAATTAGTTTTCTTTTGTGGTCAGTTTGTTTTGTTGATGCACAGATCAAGAGATTTTAAGTTCCTTTTTTATGGAAACAACTGAGAAGTTAGAATAATCAGAGTTCTCCTGTAAGAGTGTGAGCACAGTGATTTGGGGTCGTTTTGTCACAGTGGCTAGAAGATATCTGACATGTAGTAAATGCTCAGTCTGTGTCGGCTGAATGAAAGTGTGGGTGTGATATTTTCCCATCCCAAAGGACTGTGTTCATAGTACAGGGCCTGGACTTCCAATGAGCTGCTATGAAGATGTTCTGTGCTCACCTCACCTCTGTTACTCAGTGTCAACTCATGTCAGAGCAATGAAAAGTTGCCCCACTCCACAAGTGTCCATAATCTCAGTCACCAAACAAGTGGTTTTCTCCTCCTCTGACTCCCCATGCTTGATTATAAAATTACGATGGGCTTTCATTTAACTATAAGACAGAATAGTGGCCGTTGCTAATCTTTGGCTGAAAATAGGGAGGGGTAAGTATGACAGGAATTAAAATGGATTGCTTAGGGTAGCTTAAATTGACATGGATTAATATGCTATCAGTTTTCTTCCCTTGAGAAACATTTGGTCACAAGGAAATTTGGCTTTCAGAAGAAATTCAAATTGGTATGTGTGGCTTTTGGCATAATCTAGCATCACTGGAACAGTCTAAAGTAGATTGTTTCTTGTTTCCCATGCTTTTCTTTGAGTGCTCAACAAGACACATATCCTGCCAGTAGTGTTATCTATATCCATAGACTGCACAGTGTCTTGCCAAGCCATAGGGGAAGCCAGTGTGTAGATTGCACAGGGCAATGTAGAGACTAGGTGGAAACGCCTTAGAAAGCCAGAAAGTGCTTGGCAGAGAGGATATGAGTTCCCAAGGAGACAAATGATTAATAGATCTCCAAAGGGAGATGTTTGTAGTTTGTGATTCCTAGTCCATGGTGTGGACCATGTATTCTCTGACAGTCACAGTATGGGTATGTTTGAAGGTTGGCTGAGACAAAAACTGGGAAAAACTGGACTAGAAAGAAAAAGAAAATAAGATGTTGGATTGAGAAATAAAAGAAGTGTGGAAAGTATAAGTTTTATTTTTTAACTTTAGTAGCTGCAGAAAATGAAGAATGAATCCAGTGTTATCATCTGTCTCTTTGTGTGTATGTGTGTGTGTGCATGCACGCGTGTGTGCATGTGTGTGTGTGTGTGTGTATGAATAGGAGTAGCAGTAGTGTAGTAGCTATCCATTGATTCTTATTTCTTCTTATACTGCAATTGAACAGTATTAACATATGTCAGAAAATTCTTTTTTAATATTTTATTTTTATTTATTTATTTGAGAGTGAGAGAGAGAGAAAGAGATAGAGAGAGAGAGAATGGGCACACCAGGGCCTCCAGCCACTGCAAAGAAACTCCAGACACATGTGCCACCTTGTGCATCTGGCTTATGTGGGTCATGGGGGATCAAACCTGGGTGCTTTGGCTTTGCAGGCAAACACCTTAACTGCTAAGCCATCTCCCCAGCCCTCTCAGAAAATTCTTTAAGGAGGTTTGGAGTATTGACGTGGGATTAGAGTGTCACAGAAAAAATTCTTGTCCAAACCATTTTCAAGGCTTTTCAGAACAGGTGAATCTGTTCTAGAAAAGGGAGAAATTGTGCCTTTATTCATCACAAATTCATCCTGTGACTTACTGTGCCTGTTCTTACATAGTTCTTCCTCATATCAGTGTGGACTGAGATAGGATTTACAGACTAATGAAAGAACTCCACATCTAAGTGAAGAGGTGGCCAGCACTGTTCTCACCATTGCTCTTTAGAGTCCCAATCTGTTCCAGATGTCCATTGACTTCAGAAAGTAGCTTTGGGGGACTAGAGAGATTTTATAGAGTATAAAAAATGAGAATACTAATGTTTCCTCCCTATTTACTTGTAAATACATATCCAACCATTTGTAAACCTTAGTATAAAAAGAAAATAATGGTCACTATTAAAGTCAGGCAGTCTAGCAGAAATCACATAACTATCTTGCTTTGTGAATGGAGTTGCTCCTTAATTCAGTTGACATGGTATTTTAAGGAGTTTTTTCCCCTCAGAAATGATCAATTCTAAGCATGCAGAGAAGTCCATGTTTGTATTGTGATTGCAACATTCAGGTCTTTATTGTGACACAAAGTGAGCTGCAGTGGTCCTCTGAGACCCCTTGTTCTCACATGGCACCGCCCCTGCCCGGCTTCCTTCAGAGCCACGTTTGCCTGCTGGGACATGGTCCCCGAAAGTATCTACAGGCCTTTTCACATGTGGGAATTGTATTTTTGTAGCTGACATTTTTCACTTGAAAGTAAATCACAGGATGCCTTTTGAGAGCACATGTGGAGGAGTGGAATGTTGACAAAGGGTAAGTCAAACCACAACTGGCTGGAGGAGCAGTTCACAGTGGTGCCACATGTTATTCCCAGCAGCAGCACTGTCCCAACAGTTTGCAATATTATCCCTTTTTAAACAGCCTTGTATACTTAGGGAAAGTTGTTCTTTTTACTATGTAAATTTGAATTTTCTTCTTCTTATGCTTCTGAGTGAATGAATGAAGAATGAATTTGAGCTATTTACGAACCTTAAGGTTTGAGTTATAAGTCTTTTGCCCTAAAATACTTGAAACAATAGAATCACATGTGATATTTTTCTTCTCATCTCTTGGACAAAAGGGCATAGTCTAATCTTCAAGTTCTTACAGACAGCAATGCACCACAATTGTTTGTTGGTGGGAAGAAACATATTGCTTTGGTAACGAGTACATAGTAACAGCTTCATTTCCTTTGGAATTGTTAACATGCATAAATCAGCCCATTAGTGCTATCTGAAGACTGCCTTTATAATAACAGACATGCTATAGATATAATAATACTAGTGGCGTATGTTCCCTGAGGCCCGAGGGTAGGGGCTGAAAACAGGACATTTATTCTCTCGTAGTGCACCCCCTTTCTAACCTGTATTAATTCACATATCACAGAGAGCCATCATCACTTGAAATATGAAAGCAGAAATGGCATTGCTGATTAAGCACAAGCTGTTGGCAAAGGGGCAATGAGCATTCTTTGGACCACTTAATTCAAGAAAGAACAAGCTTTGTTTATTTAAGAGGCCAGTTTGCCAGTTTCCTGATTGCATTCTTCTTGTGAATATGCCAGACTATATTACAATGGATAAAATGAAAGGAAAAAGTGTAAGTTAAGTGGTCCAGGAAACAGTGTTGGAAGATATATGAATGCCTGCCCTTGGAATTAATCAGTGGTTCATAAAGTTAAAATGCTTTTTTTTTTTTGTTTTGAGAACCAAGTTTGTGAGTCAGGTTACAAGAAAAAATGATTTGGCTTGAGAAAGGAAAGGACTTGGTTCACATGGGTTTTTACATAGATTGTTTTATCACGGGGGAATTACAATTAAGGATTCTGGATCTTGAGAACATGATTGTCACCTGGTTACTCCTGTACTGCAAGTACTCATAGCAAGTACTGGCTGGGGCTGAAACTAATTAATTAAGAGTTTCCAGCTGGGATGTGATGAAAGCATTTTTGGGAATCTCTGTATCTTGGCTAGACCACACGGGTTAGAACTTGTAGAAAGCTAAGCTAGTAGTAGTATATGAAAGATTTATAGTCCAATTGATGTTGGGCATCAGAAAAAAAGGCTGAGGTTAAAAAAATGGCTTGAGAATTATGACTTCTAAAAGAATTGCCATTGGAAGGATGATGAAGAGAGAAAACAGGAATTCCTTATATAAAGGGAAATAAAAGTAACTGAAGTTGATTGCTAGCAGTGAATAGGAAACAACAGTAATTTTCTTTAAAACTTATTTTTATTAGTCATGGACCTACTTAGTATGTAAACAGAACATGTTAGTACCATCCTTTCCCTCCTCCCTGTCCCTTTTCAGAAGGGGCCCTCCTCATTGGGGATGCAGATTATCCCCATGGGGACAGTGACTTTTTGATAGCAGCTCCCTTCTCCCAGACTCCTCACAGGCCTTCTCTACATGTAATTCTCCAGGACACCTCTTCCACACTTGAAGCTTGTTAAAGCTAAGGCTTTTGTGCTGTTGTCACCCATCACAAATGCTAGGACTCTCCTCACTGTGCCTACCCAGTGACTGCAGGTAGTTCACTGTGAACAGAAATAATGACCCAAACTTGGAGGAAGTAAAAGAGTCATTGAGAAATCATGGGCTTGGGGCTGTGGAGATTGCTCAGTGGTTAGAGACACTGGCTTACAAAACTTGCCAGCCTGGGTTTAGTTCCCTAGGAACCCTATAAAGCTGGACCTTTATGTTCTGTTTGCAGGAGCAAAAGGCCTTGGTGTGCCCATACACATATAGATACATAAATTGGTAGGTAGATAGATAGATAGAAGATAGACAAAAATTTTAAATCATAAACTTTCACTGAGTAAATGAAATGGAGTAAGACTTCTTAATTAACACTGAAGACAAACAGGCGAGGTCACTTAGTGTGTGTTTTGATTATCATGTTTTCAATTTCTCAGCTTTCTGTTTCCTCTTCCCACCTGGAGGCCCTAGTGTGACACTCTGCTGGAGCCTGGAAAATGGACCACAGCATTCTCATCTCAGCATTATCTGCAGCGTGCACACTTTAGCTTAGCTGTGTGTGTGCATGCATGTGTGTGTTTGGTTTTGCTGTTTGCTTTTAATTTGTTTCTGTGGTACTGGAAACCAATCCTAGGGCCTTTGTACATTCTAAACCAGCCCTTTATCATGATTTCAGCTTTTTTATAACCAAAGTCTAAGTTGCTGTGCCCACATCAGCACAGTGGCTTTTAGCCTAGTTTTGTTTTTCATTCGTTTCCATTTATTTCGTGTGTGTGTGTGTGTGTGTGTGTGTGTGTGTGTGTGCACGTGTATGTCCCCTTGCCTGGAGCAGGGATCTCCACCCTACAGTGGCCAGAGTGGAACACTGGGCATCTCCCTCCGTGGCTCTTCTTCCTGGTCTTATTTCATACCAGAATCTCTTTTTACTGATGCCCAAGCTTGTGGGGCTTCGATGATTCTCAGATCTCTGCTCCCCTGCAGGACTAGAAGTACAGATGCATGTGACTATGCCCACTATTTTATGTGGAATCTGGAGATTTGAACTCAGGTGCTCTCAAGCCCCCTCAGCCCCTCATGCTTAAAGAAGAAGCACTGTTAACTGCTAAGCCATCTCTCCAGCCTATTAGTGTTTTTTTTTTTTTTAGGTAAATATAGAAAGTGAAATGACCAAGGGATTCTCATTGCTTTTGTTGATCTTCTTCCTACACTCCACTCTCTCAGCCCCTTTGTTCCTCCTTTTTTTCTCCTCCCATCTTTTCTCTAGGGTTTCTGGCAGGCAGGGTTTTATCTGAGAAAGCACTCCTGTCTGTCATGCCTTTTTTTTTGAGGCATGCCCAACAGACTGGCCTTTTTTTTTAATGCAATGGAACAAGAGAGATAGTGAGAGAATGAGAGAGAGTGAGAGAGAGAATTGGTGCACCAGGGCCTCCAGCCACCGCAATAGAACTCCAAATACGTGTGTCCCCTTGTGTGCATGTGCAACCTTGTGTGCTTGCACCACTGTCTGTCTGGGTTACGTGGGACCTGGAGTGTCAAACATAAGTCTTTAGGCTGCGCAGGCAAGCACCTTAACCACTAAGATCGCTCCAGCCTGGTTATGCCATTTTACCTGAATTTAAATGGACCTCATGAACAAGAACTATTTCTGATCTCCACGCTGGGAATGTTTCCTTCTAGAATCTGTTTATATATGTAGGCTCTGGGACCACCTATTAGGCAAAGTGATACTTCTCTGTTAATATGATCTAAAATAACCTCAGATCTTCAGTAGTTTTTAGTTTGGTATGTTTATATATGGTGGATTCACTACTGATCTTTGTTCATTGAAAAAGATACTCAAAATTCCATGAAGAACAGTGACTTTCATAAAATTGGATGCTACTTGGTGGCTCACTGAGTTTCCAAACAAGAGCCGGCAGTTCATCCTGTCTGCCACCCAGGGAGGCATTATGTGCTCTTTGTACTTTTCTTATCATTCATCATTTTATTAGCATTTATCTGAATCTTTTCTAGCTCATAACATTTACATTGATCTGGTTGGCCATAATAAGAAGTGGGGAAATCTTTAGTGTTCAGTGTTGGGAATTCGTGCATTGTGTTTCCACAAAATAGGTGCTTCATACATATTTCTTACATGAGCAAATCACATCATTCTTTTAAAACATTTATCTGCTACTGGCTGTTTTGTACTGCATTAGGAACAATTTAAGACCCGTTTGTGAGAGCCACTAGGTTGTTTATAGTTTGGAAATGGTCAGATTTGACTTTATCCTCTGATGCCTTAATTGCAGCATAGCCTGTAAGATCTGCTCAAAGCTGTATGTTCCTTCATTCTTTCCACCTGACACATTCTTTTTATCTTATCTGACACATTCTTTTTTATTAGATATGGACATGTTTAGTATGTAAACAACACATGTTGGTACCATCCTGTCCCTCCTCCTGCCCCTTTTCTGAAGAGGCCTTCATTATTGGGATGTAGTTCAACCCCATGGGGATTGTGGGTCATGCATTATGGGGTGGGGGAGAGGCAATGTCTCTGTGTAAAATGTCCCAACATGTGGCTCTAACAATCTTTCCACCCCCTCTTCCACAAAATTCCCTGAGCCATTCTGGGAACATTTTAAGTCTACTTCAGTGATGGGCACTTAGGAGTCTTTGGATCTCTGGTTTGGTAGGTATTGAGGGTCCTCAGTGTCTATCTCCTTCATCTTTGTGCTGATAACAGATTCACTAAGAAAGCAGCACTCTTGCTCATTTCCCCAATTTCAGCTGGGGCTGGGGTGGAGTGCACTGGGTCATTTATCTCCTCAGGTCCAGCTCCCATCTGAAAAAGAGAAGCAGATTCTCCAGTGGAGAGTGAAGTCAGCACTGGTTAAATGGGATAACCATTATTAATTTAAAGAGGTTAATGGGAGCTTGACAATGGAAAGCAGAATCATTATCTGGATGTGATTCTTACTTGTTTTCAAGTTCCAGATATGGTTTCCTTTCCACTGAGTGGATCTGTTATCCAGTCCAAGGGCAGTTGGTTACCCACCATGGCCGTGTGCCACTATTGCACTTGTGTGAGCATCACGTCAGGTTGTTTGCTTCTTAGTCACTTAGATTTTGAGTTGCTTGGACAGATATTGGTCACTTTCCTCTGGTTGGTCATGTAGCACCTTCCAGTACGAGATGGGCTAATTGTCTGGGGACTGGCTCTCTTCCAGATTCCAACCAGGTCTCTCCATGGTCCATGCCAACAGCATATGGTGTCAGCAGTAGGGTCTTACTATTATCCTCTGGTGGGTAATAAAGTGCTCTGACAAAAGTCTGTCTTCTTTATTTTGGGAGATCTAATAGGTCTCTCTGATCCAGTTCACTGTGATCAGAATTATAGGACAGTGCCAAGGGAAAAGAAAAAAGAAAAAGATACAGAAGAAAGAGAAACAGGAGAAATTTAAGGTTAGATTTCATCTCATCCTCTCCAGAGCCCTCCGATTCAGGTGCTCCCTCTAATGTCCTCTTGAGGCTTCCACCTTTTAGTCTGACTTTCAAGATGTAGGATTCTATGGTACCAGTTCAATTTGGGTTCAGTTTTGTGTTCTCCCCTTTCCTTCCCCTTCCCCTAAGCCCTACCCTCCGTATTGTCCAAGCCTTGAGATGCTGTTCAAGTATGTCAGCAACTCGGGCTGATCCAGGTTAGGAACCACACATGAGTGAGACCATGTAACAGTTGTCTTTGTGTGATTGTGTGTGTTCACTTAGAATAATCTATTCCAAGTTCGATCATTTTTCTACAGATTTCAATATGTCATTTTTTCTTAATGTTGAGTAGAATTCCATCATGTAGATATGCCACATCTTGGTTATCCATTCATCCAATGATGGGCGCCTGGGTTGATTCCAGTTTTTAGCTATTATGAAGTGAGCAGCTATAAACATGGTTGAGCAAATATCTCTGAACTGAGATGTGGAGCTTTTAGGGTAAACGTCCACTAAGAGAATGACAGGTTATCTGACACATTCTTTCTCAGACACATTCTTTACTTCTGACACATTCTTTCCATCTTACAAATTCTTTTCATGTGATATATTCTTTTCATCTGACTTATTCCTTTCCATCTACCAGGTGAAAAAGTTACCTCTAGTCATCCTATAGAAAAGTGAATTCAATTCATTCTTGATTTCAAGAATGACTCCAGAACATTTGGATATACTTCCATGATAACCCCATTGGGTCATTTCCCTTTATGGACTTATCTCTTCTACTTTGTACATAGGACAGTCTCTGTTTTCACTTACCTGTGCCTTTAATCATAGCAAAGGACTCAGCAATCTAATTTGAATGAAATGAGTAGGCTAGTGTAATGTCCTGAAGACCATTCAGTTCCATGGTCCCTTCTGCCCACCTTGCAGATAGGACAAGGTTAAAGAGCCATAATCTTTGCTAGGGCATTGTAGGTTCATTTCAGACAGTGTTTGACCTGGAACCCCTTTTCGGTTGTGGCCAGTGGAAGAGTTAGTATATTAGTTACTTTCTCATTGTTGTGACCAATATGACAACAAACAACTTAAGAAAGAAAGGGATTATTTCCACTTACAGTTCAAGGTTACTGTCCACCATGGTGGAGAAGGGATTGTCGTAGGAGCTTGCACAGCTGGTGACATTAAGTGCACAGTGAAGAAGAACAGAATAATGAATGCTGGTGCTAAGCCAGCTCTTTCTCTCTCTTTTTAAGATTTTGTTTTTTACTTATTTATTAGAGACAGAGAGAGGGGAAAGAGAGAGCGGGAGAGGGAGAATGGGCACACCAGGGCCTCTAGCCACTGCAAACGAACTCCAGATGTGTGCACCCCTTTGTGAATCTGGCTTATGTGGGACCTGGAAAATGAAACCAGGGTCCTTAGGCTTCGCAGGCATGCACCTTAACCGCTAAGCCATCTCTCCAACCCATCTCTCTCTCTCTCTTTTTTGCATAGTTCAGGGCCTCAAGCCCATGGAATGGCACTACACACACTTAGGGTAAGTCTTCCCACTTCAGTTAAGCTAATCTAGAAAATACCTAAGAAATTTGTTTTCATGGTGATTCCAAATCCTGTCAAGTTGACAACAGAAATTGACCATCACAAATCAAGCCTTTGTCAATTTACCACTCAAATATGACACTTTTAAGCCACAACTTTCCTTCACTTATCCCCATAGGCTCACGGCCATCTCATAATGCAAAATGTGTTCAGAACAACTTCAGAAGTCTCCGTAGCCATTAAAAGTCCCAATAGTATTCAAAATCATAAGTGCAGAGTCTATTCTGAGACACAGGCAATCCCTCCACTGTGAGCATCCAAAAACAACTTAAGTACTTCCAACATATAGTGCCATGATATAAACCTTTCCAGTCCAAAAAGTCGGCATGGCGACATAGCAAGGAACGATAAAACCAAAGAAAGACCCAAATCTAGCAGAGCAACTTCCAAATTCTGCAATTCCATGTCTACATCTAGGAGTCTGGGATCTAAAGGGTTTGGGTTTGGATGGTCCTGCAAGCTCTGCTGTTGGTAGCACTCAGCCTCTCCCTCTCTCTTTGTCCAGATACACTCTGAACCCACAGCTGTTTTTTTTTTTTTTTTTTTTTTACAGATGTCCCATTGTCTTGGCATTGCCAATATCCTGGGGTCTCCATTACAACTTAGGGCTCACTTTCACAGCTTCATGCAGTGGCCTATGAGGGCCTCTTGACAGAGGCTCTGAGTCTGCCACATGTGGTCTAGCCTCAGTGGCTCTCTGCATCTTTCATGCTTTAAAAACATTACCATGTGGATTTCACGGCCAAACTGTGCTGCCAGCTTGGTGTAAGGCATGGCCTCCTTGGCCCACAGACCATAGATGTCTTCCTTCCAGGCTGACCTTAGCAAAACATATTACTAGGCAATTGTGTTTGAGATGGGTTTTCCCTTAGTTTGTACTTTCTTCCTTCAAACGAATTTGGACTTTTACAAAATGGAGTCTCTGATGGGTGGGACTTGGCTCTCAGGACATGTTTCCTATTGTCCTAGTGCAGCAAAGAGGTTTCTCTTCAATGGTGCTGATCTCTTTAACAGCTTCAGCTGCTTTCTCAACACCAGCCTGAATATTATCCCGTTTTGACAATTCCAATTACATATGAGTTCAGTGTCCTTCAAGTTCTTAGACATGGGCAGAAGACAGCCAGTTTCTTCGACAGCATTGAACATGAACTGCCCCAACCCATTTCCTAATGGCATCCTTGTCCACCTCTGTGCATCTTTTTAGGTAAATATAAGAATTGCTTCACCAGCTGTTTGCAAACCAGCTTTATTAAAGTATAATTTACATACCATAAACCATCTGTTTTAAGTTTTAATTTAATTTAGTAAATTTAGAATTATGTAATTATTATCATAATTCAGTTTTAGATTTCCTATACCATCTTCCCAGAAAGCTCCCTGGGATCTACATCAGAAAAGTTTGCTTCTGCCCTAGCCCTAGGCAATCACTAATCCCTATAGCTTCACCTTTTCTGGACCTTCTGTATAAAGGAATCTTGCACTCTTACTCCTGGCTACTGTATTTGGCATAATGTTATGTATGCATGTATGTATGTGTGTATGTATATGTATATATGTATGTATGTATATGCCAGCAGTTTGTTCTTTTGGTTGCTGAGAAATATTGTTTAATATGGTTGTGCCCACATTTCGTTCACACCTTCACCAGATGATAGACATTTGGATTGTTTCCTTTTAGGTGCTATTATGAATAATGTTGTTACAATTATTCATTTCTGTGTATTTCTATGTGTTTAGTACCCATAGCTTAAGATATATCTATATCTATCTATCTATCTATCTATCTATCTATCTATCTATCTATCTATCTATATCTATTTATCTGTATCTGTGTATGTATGGAATTGCTGGAGCATGTACTAAGTTTAAGCTTTTAAATTGATGCATGGGCTATAATGTCATATTTCAATACATGTACACCTTGTATAGTCATCAGATTCAGGGTATTTAATATATTTATCACCTCACACATTTTTTGCAGTGAGAAAATTCAACCCCTTCTAAGGATAATTAATAAGTACACGGGTGCAGTTGGATAAGGAATAATTTACAGTGTTTTACACCTTGGTTTAATGATGATGGTCACTAACAATTAAATGAATATTTCAAAGTAGTTGGTAGACAGGATTTTTGAATGATAGTAGCACAAATAAGTGGTATAAGACTAAAGTGATCAATATCAATTAATCTAATCAGATTACTAGATACTGAATACATGCACTTAACACTATATTCCTCAAACACGTTCAATTATGATTTTTAAAAATTAAAAAGTACAAATTTTATAAGTAATTTTAAGTGCTTTCTTCTATTTTGAAATATTCAGAGAAGTACTCTACCATTGAGCTAATCCCCCACCCTTCTCTCTCTGTATCATCCATCTATCTATCTATCTATCTATCTATCTATCTATCTATCTATCATCATCACCATCTCTGTCTCTGTCTCTCTCTCTCTCTCTTTCTGTGTGTGTGTATGTATGTATGTATGTGTGGACAGCATCTCACTAAGTTGCTTACAATGAACTTTTATTCACTTTGTATCCCAGGAAGGCCTTGAATTTATAATCCTCCTGTCTTGGCCACCTGTGTACCTGAAATTAAGTTCTATACCACTAGGTCTAGCTCTAATTTTCTATTTTGAAACTCAACTGATTTTTTTCTGCCATGGTTTAAAAAATTTGATTTATGGACAATTTGTGCACATGTATATGATATATTACATAGTCACCTCCCTTTCCTCTCCTATTGAACCCCTTTTTCTTCTCAACTAGTGAGTCACTTCTGCTTTGATTGCTCTCTCTCTCTCTCTCTCTGTCTCTCTCTCTCTCTGTCTCTCTCTCTCTCTCTGTCTGTCTGTCTTTCTCTGGGTGTCTTTTGCAGTCCACTGAATTTAAGTAGGGTTACTTGCATGAGCATAGGTGGGGAATTATTAACTGTCACAAGGCAATTTACTAGTGGCTACACTACTGAATAAAATCTCCACCCTGCCCCAGCAACCATTGACTACCAATAACTACTGGGGTGGGGTAGGAGTTCTTGAACTTCTTCATTGTCCACGACAGAATGTTGATGGGCCCCATTCTGTGCGGGTCATATGCAGGTAATGACAACTGCTGTGAGGTCAGGAACACAATGGCCATGTCATATCTGGAAGGCAGTGTTCCATAGGACTTCTCCTCATCCTCTGGCTCTCACAGTCTTTCTGTCCCCTCTTCTTCAATGTTCCCTGAGCCTCACAGGGAATTGTATAGATGTCCCATTTAGTGCTAGGCACCAATAGACCCCTTCCTCAGCACTTTGACCAATTTAAGTCTCCCTAGTAGTCACAACTCATTGCAAAAAGAAGCTTCTCTGACTAAAGCTGAGAACATGACTGATCTATGGGTGTAAACATATATATATATATGTGCATACACATGTGAGAGAATTGGTGCACCAGGGCCTCAGCCACTGCAGTCGAACTCTAGACACTTGCACCGCCTAGTGAGCTTGCACTTGTGTCACCTTTGTGCATCTGGCTTACATGGGATCTGGAGAGAGAGAGAACATGTATCCTTAGGCTTTGCAGGCAAGAGCCTTAACTGCTAAGCCATCTCTACAGCCCTATGTTTTATACTTTTATTGGAGGCCTCTTTACATATAAGTTTTCTTTTAGGTGTTATAAAATTTAATTTTTATTTCATTAATATTGTGTTAATTTTTGTGTATGGTATGAGGTAATGCTCATTATTTTTGCATGCAGATATCTATATCCAATTCTCCATAGCAGCATTCATTTCTCACTATATTTTTCTTTTTTTGGAGTGTGTGTGCATATGTATACATTGTATACATGAGCTTGTTCATGTTTGTGCATGTGCACAACCTTGGTGTCATCCTCAATAATGCAATCTGTCTTTTATTGAACAGAGGCTCTTACTGACCCAGAAGCTTGCCAGTTAGGTTAGACTAGCTGTCCAGCGACCCTCAGTTATCTTGTCTTTTCCACCTCAGTGCTGAGTTTACAAATGGCTTTTTTTTTTTTTTTTTTTTTGGTTTTGCGAGGTAGGGTCTCACTGTGGTCCAGGCTGACCTGGAATTCACTATGTAGTCTCAGGGTGGTCTCGAACTCTCGGCAATCCTCCTATCTCTGCCTCCCAAGATTAAAGGCGTGTCCCACCACCACTGGCCCACAAATGGCTTTTTATGTGGGTTTGGGGTATCAAACTCAGGTACCTGTGCTTGAACAGTGTGTACTTTACCTACTGAATTATCTCTTCAGCCCAACTCTTTTTTTTTCTCTCTTCTCTTCTCTTTTGTTCCTCCTTCCAACCTCCTTTTCTTCCCCACTATCTCACTGGCTGAAATCTTAAATATAGCATTCAATAAAAATAGAGCGAAAATCCTTTTTGTTCCTAACCTTAGAAACTCTTTTTTTTGGAATTAATTCCAAGAAACATCAAGAAAATTAAAACTGGACTGGAAATTATAGCTGAATAAAGGGATGAAGGGATGGATATGATTCAGAAAAAGACAACTGAAATAAAAAATGAGCTAGAATTTTTAAAATACTCCCTAGAAACTGTCACTAACAAAGTAGCTCATGTGGAAGATAGAACCTCAGAACTGAATGATAAAAACAGAGAAAATTGACTGGGATTCTAAAAGCTATGATAAGTTTAAAAAATCATGTGAACAGAATATGAGGGAACCGTGGGATACCCTAAAAAGACCAAATATCTGAATCATCAGTGTGCAAGAAATGGAAGAAATACAGGCCACAGGATAGAAAACATCTTTGACAAAATTATTGAAGACAATTTTCCTACTCTTGCAAAAAAAAAAAAAAAAAAAAAAAAAAAAAAAGACCCATCCAAATATAGGAAGCTCAGAGAACACCAACAGACAAGACCAAAGAAGAAACTCTCCATGGCATTTTATAATAAAAACAGTGAAGACAAAGAGAAAGAGCTAAAAGCCGCAAGAGAGAGAGAGCTCATTACATACAAAGGCAATCCCATCAGAATTGCCTCAGACTTTTTAATGGAATCTAAAAGATGGGCTTGGAGTGGAGTACTTCTAACTATGGCTTCCAACGCAAACTACTACAGTGAAAATATCCTTCATAATAGAAGGAAAAAGGAAAACTTTCCATGATAAAAGCCAGGTCTGTAATTCTATGAGCACAAAGAAAAGCCTACATAGAATATTTCAGGGCCTGCTTTACCCAGAAGCATTGAACAACCAACCTCAAGACCCTACAAGAGGGAATAAACAATAACCAAATTTATAGCAGACATGAAAATGTACAAAGTTAAAGAAAGCATCAAAACCCAAAAAGCCTTCAGCATGGCAGGGATTAAATCAAAACTCACAGTTATAACTTTAAACATTAATGGTCTCAACTCCTTAGTCAAGACACAGGTTGACTGGGTAGACCAGAGAGTAGATCTATCCATCTGCTGTCTTCACGAAACTTACTTCACCATTAGGGATAGACAACTCCTCAGGATGAAACGATGGAAAACGAGTTTGCAAGGAAATGGGAATAGGAAGCAAGCAGGCATGGCTTTAATAATTTCTGGCAAAATAGACTTCAAACCAAAAGCACTCATAAAAGACATAGAAGGCCACTTTTCAATTCTTTTTTCATGATGTATAATGCTAGTGTATGGTTGTAGGGCCTTTCATTATGCCAGATTTCCTTCTTCTTCTTTTTTCTTTTTTAGTTTTTTGAGGTAGGGTTTCACTCTGGCCCAGGCTGACCTGGAATTCACTCTGTAGTCTCAGGGTGGCCTTGAACTCACGGTGATCCTCCTACCTCTGCCTCCTGAGTGCTGGGATTAAAGGCGTGTACCACCACACCCGGCTTCTTTTTACCTTTTTTTTGAGATTTTTCATAAATAGACATTTTTGTTGTTGTTGTTGTTTTGGTTTTCCAAGGTAGGGTCTCATTCTCAGGTTGACCTGGAATTCTCTGTGTAGTCTCAGGGAGGCCTCGAACTCATGGTGATCCTTCTACCTCTGCCTCCTAAGTGCTGGGATTAAAGGTGTGTGCCACCATGCCTGGCAACATTTGGTTTTATTACATTTTTTTCTGCATCTATTGAGATGATTATATTTTCCTATCATCAATATGATACATAATATTAATTGATTTTCAAATATTAAACGGGCCTTGCATCCCTGTGATAAATTTAATCTGATCATTTGGTTATTGTGAATATCTGTTTCAATATATTGTACTCTTGTTTAATAATATTGTTTCTGCAGTGTTAGTATCTCTGTTCAAAAGAGATGAACTTAAATTTTCTTTTACTGTCTTTGTCCTTTTTTGGTATCAGGATAACAGTAGCATGTGAAATAAGTTCAGAAATCAGTTGATTATTTTTTTTAATTTTTGTTTATTATTTTTTGTTTATTTTTGGAGAGAAAGACAGACAGAGAGGGAGACAAAGATGGGCGCGCCAGCGGTCTCTCAGCTGCTGTGAGCGAAATCCAGATGCGTGTGCCCCCTTGTGGGCAAGTGTGGCATTGCGCCCTTGCATCACTTTGCATCTGGCTAAACGTGGGACCTGGAGATTGGAACCACTGGACATTGGAACCAGCGTTCTTAGGTTAGCAGGCAGGCGCCTTAGCTGCTAAGCCATCTCTCCAGCCCCAGTTGATTATTTTTTTCAGTGGATTCAGTTGGTAGGGAGGGAAGGATGGTGTAGAAGAGTGGTTCTTACTCCATCTCTGACAAAATTCTATTTAAAGTCACTCAAATTGTTGTGAATTGATAGTTTTATAAAATCTGATGGAAATGAATTATTAGGGAAAATGTATAAAATATGCAAATATAAGCCCTATTTATAGTATCTGTTCAACCTGTTTTACTCTACCAAATTGATACATATGGTTTCCAATGGGGGTATAGCTCAGTGGTAGAGCATTTGACTGCAGATATTTCCAAAGGCTTACTTGTCATTTGTTTTATGAAACATGTAGTCCAGGCTAGTCTTGAGCTTGTTATGTCACACAGAGCAGTCTTGAATTCCTTTGTCTCCTGCTTCCACCTCTCAAGTGTTAGAATCATAAACATGCTCAATAATGCCAAGCCTCTAAAGGCTTATTCTTAATTTCTATATTTACTTCATCACAGACTGGATACAGTTCTTATAAATTGACAAGCCAACTTTGAGTAACATGAGTGCAGACTAAGGATTGTAAAACTTTGACGTGCAAACAAATCCCCTGGGAATCCTGTTGAAAACCAATTTTGAGTCAGTAGGTCTGGGCCCTGGCTGAGCATCTGTATTTCTGTCAAGTTCCAGGTGATGCTGCTGTGGTGGCTGGTCAACAACCATGCTGAGTACAGTGACCATGAACTTGAAATCTAATGCATAGCGAGACAAGTGTGTTATGCTTTAAGAACCCTGTCACAAATTGCTTTGGGTCATATTTGTTTTTTGTAATTAATTAATTTATGAGAGAGAGAGACAGAGAGAATGGGCACACCAAGGCCTTTTGCCACTTTAGCAAATGAACTCTAGATGCATATGCCTCCTTGTGCATCATGCTTATGTGGGTACTGGAGAATCAGACCTGGGTCCCTAAGTTTTGCAGACAAGAACCTTAACCGCTAAGCCATCTCTCCAGCCCTCATACTTCTTTTTTCAGAGCTTTCTTTTTTTTCTTGTGTGTAGTCTGATGTGTGGTACATAGATACATATGTGCCGGGCTGGAGAGATGGCTTAGTGGTTAAGGCACATGCCTATAAAGCCTAAGGACCCAGGTTCGATTCTCCACGACCCACATAAGCCAGATGCACATGGTGGCATATGCATCTAGAGTTTTCTTACAGTGGCTAGAGGCCTTGGTGTGCCCATTCTCACTTTCTGTCTCCCTCTCTCCCTCTTTCTGTCTCTAATAAATGAATAAATTAAAATAAAACATTAAAAAACAAAAGATATGTATGTGCCATCGTGCTGCTTCAAGCACTCACTTGTGGTGGCATGTGCTTACCTGCAGTGACTGGAGCAGAATGCCAGTTAGCCCATACCATTGCTCTTCTACCTTCTCCTGTTTGAGCTGGAGTCTCTTACTGATCCCAGAGCCTATTTGTTGCTGCTCTTATTGTTATTGTTGTTACTATTTTTCAGGAGCCCTGCCAATTCTTAGTCTCTGCCTTCATCCCCATAACTGGGTTTATAGGCCCACGTGGCCACACCCAGCTATGTTGTGTGGCTCTGGAGAGTCAATTTTGGGTGGGCTCAGACCCTCTTCTGCTCTGTGCTTACACAGGAAGCACATTTAACTACTGGGCTATTTCTCCAGCCCCAAACTTTTTATATCGCTGCTCAATAATCATCATAATCCTCTACACATCAGTTGTTTTGCTTGGTCCCTACTCTTTCTGGGCCTTAATGTGCTCACCTATAAATTTAGGGGTTTGAATTAGATCTCTGAAGTCCCTTCCATATCTCACAGTGTGTGAACTTAAGTATCTATGCCAAAGGAAAATTGTGATTGAATTCATACTTGCTTTTCATATAAACCTAATAAAATGGAAATCCAAATTTTTATGCTACAACAGTTCTTAACATGATGTTAAAAACTAATAGTAAATATGCTTTAAAAATTTTGGATGATTTGGAAAGAATCAATATCCAAGGATTTTTCCACATTCAAGTCTTGGCGAGAAGGGATGGAGATCTTGTTTAACCTTATAGTTGGAAATCCAATTAAAAAATAATTGACTTTGCTTAAACTGTGGAGAAACTATGTAAAATTGGTGTTTATATTATGAAATTCAAGTTGACACAAAATAGCTGAAAGGCTTTAAATTCAGCCAAGTTGCAATGATCTCATTTTCCTTTATATTTCATTTTATTTACTGAGATATTTGAAACTTTTCCCTCATTTCTTAGAAGCAAATGAACAGGGTGGTAAATCAGTGAGGGTAGAACTGTGTTGTCAAAACCTCCAGAGACTGTATCCTCAGCCTTCAGCACATACTGGTGTGATTCTGCCATTCTTACTACAAATGATTATAGCAAGTTCTGCAGTGATGGGTGGAGGCAGCTGGTCAACCTCCAAAGTGACTAATGATTGACCTAATGTACAGAGTACATGAATAACATATTCTTTGTGTAATAGAAAAAGTTTTGGTTTACAGGGTGTGTGAGAGTTCATATTTCTTTCCCAGTTCTTCCAAAAGATTTAAATACTCAGCTATTCTATTAAAACTTTAATTCCTGAGACTCAAATGCAAGCCACATATGACATATAAGCCATATGCCACTGTTCAATTCAAGAGCAGACTTAAGCTGGGGCTATAGCCTGTTAGTACAGTGCATGCTTCACATGCAAGATGCCCTGGGATTGATGCCCAGCATAAGAAAAAAAAAAAAAAAACCCTTACAGTTCTAGAAGTTTCTTACAATAATTTAGAACTTTGAAGAGAAAAGGTATATATTTATCTAATTTACATTTCTATGAGATATTCATAGTAAGACAAATTTTTCAGGTTTATAGACAGTTTTTTACCTTGGTACAGAGATTTGAAGACTCAAAAATAGTTAGAATTGGGCCTGGAGAGATGGCTTAGCAACTGAGCACTTGGCTGTGAAGCCTAAGGACCCCAGTTTGAGGCTCGATTCCCCAGGACCCATGTAAGCCAGATGCACAAGGTGGCGCATACATCTGGAGTTTGTTTGCAGGGGCTGGATGCCCTGGTGCACCCATTATCTATTTATCTGCCTCTTTATCTTTCTGTCTATTGCTCTCAAATAAATAAATAAACAACAAAAAATTTAAAAAACAATAGTTGTTTAAGGAAAAAAGTTAGAATTTTCTCTTTTTTCTGTTTAACTCATTGAACATTTAATTACATTATCAAGATACTGTACTTTTGTTATTCTCACCTTATCTTTAAATAATTTACCTATAAGATTTATTTTTATTCATTTAGTAATAATGTGACCAGTATGACAGAACTTTTTGTTATTTTTTCAACTCTTATTTTATGTTTTGGTGTTTTGAGGTAGGGTCTCACTCAGGCTGATCTGGAATTCGCTATGTACTCACAGGGTGACCTCAAACTCACAGCAATTCTCCTACCGCTGCCTCCCAAATGCTGGAATTAAAGGTTTGCACCACCATGCCTGGCCCTTTTTGTTTTTAATTAACTAACAATTATGATTTTTGCTAAGACATGTTTACAATAATTCTACCTGGGTGATGTTTTTACAGTTGAATTTTATTTCCTTGCTTCCTCATTTCCTGTGTTTCTTTTGAATAAACTAGAAAGGTCACGTTTGTGAATTTAACTTTAAAAAGCTGCAAATGTAATAATAAAATCTATGAATTTTAGCTTCATTTTGCTTTGAAGGAAGAGAACCTTTCATGTGTCTATTTAACATATATGGGTGCGTACCATATATGCCAGGCATTTGGCTGAGTTTGGGAAGACAAAGTCAGCTATTTTCTCTGAATTCAGGCCTTGGTTCATCATCTCACCAAAATGTGGTCAGTTGGGAACAATAATTGGTATACCAAATGAATTTCATCTGCAAAGTGGCAATAATTTTTTACCTCTCACCTGTAAGGTGTATGCATCCATAGAGAACTTGGTCTGATACTTGGTGCAGAGGAAACGTGATTATTGTGGAGTGTGGCATGGTTTGTGCTTGGACAACTAGAGGAGAAGCTCCAACCACACTCCCTGAGGAAACTTGCTTCTGACAAGTCTCTGCCATTCCTGTAACTATTCTTTCATGACATAATCCTTTTCAAAAAATATTTATTTATTTATTTGAAAACACAGAGAGAAATATAAAGAGGGAGAGAGAGAAAAAGAGAGAATGGATGTGCTAGGGCCTCCAGGTACATGTGCCACTTTGTGCATCTGGCTTTACATGGGTACTGGGGAACTCCAGGTGCATGTGCCACTTTGTGAATTTGGCTTTATGTGGGTACTGGGCAATTGAAACCGAGTCATTTGGTTTTGTAGGCAAGTGCCTTAACCACTAAATCATCTCTCTGATCCTCATGACATATCCTTTTAACCACCATTGATGAGAAGATTATCATGTAAGTTTAACTGGAGATATTATATCTCTTGCTTTATCATAAGGGACAGTGAGAAATTGGAATTTATTTTGTAGTTATATAACTATTACTTTTTTATTTTTATTTTTTAAATATTAGTTATCTATATAATGTGCCTAGAGCCATGAAGGTACCATCGTTGGCCTTCTTCCTGCCCTCCCCCCTCAGGGATTGTGGGTCTTGCATTGTGTGGATAGCCATCAGTTATGGGGGAGAGGCAATGTCTTTGTGCATAATGACCCAACTTATGGCTCTAACAATCTTTCCACCCTCCTCTTCCGCGAATTTCCCTAAGCCATGTTGGGTTCATTTTAGGCCTATTTCAGTGACGTGGTTTATCTCGTACATATTTAATGCTAATTAGTTTTAAAATATATTTTCAAGGAGCAAAAGAGAAAGTGAGAGTAGCATTAATATATGAATATGAACATTAAGTATGGTGCTTTCAGGGTAGTTTGATGAGAATAATATATGCATTTAGCCAGACAAGAGCAGGCTTCATACCCCTAAGGCTCATGACCTCCCCCTGCCGTAGGCTTTTAGTTAGGTTTTCAATACTAGGCATGTATTCCCTCCTGTAGAGTGGACCTCCAGTCCAATTAGAGAGCAGTTGGTTTCCTCCAGAGCAGACATGTCACTAGTGCACCCGTTTGGTCATTTGGCCTATCTGGCCATACTTGAGGTTTCCAGTGTCCACTGTTTTCACCACTGATGACTTCTGTCTCCCATAGGGCTGCATGCGGTGCAACTTTTTCCAGCTTTCAGTTGGCTGGTCTACAGGGAGAAGGTTTTCAGCTCATCACCAGCTTGATTTCTCAGTGACTTTGCCATTTAGGAGTCTTCAGCAATAGGGTCTTACCATGTGTTACTCATGGGAAACTGAGGGCCTTGGCAATAGCCTGTAATGTTTTGGAAGCAACAGGGACCTCCCTGACCAACAATTCACTGGAAGGTATCCCTTCCCTGGCACTGAAAATTTTCTAATAGTAATCTATGGCTTCTGGATGGGCCATTATCCAAAAAATTAGGCTTTCATATGTCTTATTCAGAATATCTTGAATTTTGATTAACCCTCCCCCCACCTTTCTCTTACTCAATCTCTTCCCCTGGCCTCACTTAGGCCATTCCACTCTCTGTAATATGTTCTTGTAAATTACACACACACACACACACACACACACACACATCACATCACACACACAGTATCATCCCCTAAGTCCTTGCTTCACCTCCCTCCCATATAGCCTTTTTCTAGCTTCCTGGTCTCTGCTACTGATTTTTGGTTCCAGTTCACACATAAATATAAACATTTGTAGCTAGGATCCACATATGAGAGAGAACACGTGGCATTTGGCTTTCTGGGCCTGGGTTACCTCACTTACTATAATCCTTTCCCGATCCATCCATTTCCCTGCAAATTTCATAATTTCATTTTTTTAACCTCTGAGTAGAACTCCACTGTGTAAATATACCACATGTTCAATATCCATTCACCTGTTGAAGGACACCTAAGCTGGTTCCATTTCCTAGCTATTGAGAATAGAGCAGCAATAAACATGGTTTTGAAAGTATCTCCAAGGTAGTGAGAAGAGTCATTAGGATATATATGCCTAGGAGTGTATAGCTGGATCATATGGTAAGTCTATTTTTAGCTATCTCAAGAACCCCCACATTGATTTCCACAATGGCTGTATCAGACCACATTCCCACCAACAGTGTAGAAGTGTTCCCCTTTTTCCACATCCTCACCAACATTTATTGTCATTTGTTTTCTTGATGATAACCATTCTGACAGGAATGCATTTCCCTGATGGCTCAGGACGTAGAACACATTTTTAGATGTTTATATGCCATCTATTGATCTTGTACAGGTTTCTGTTCATCAAATAATCCTATTCAGTAAAAAGTCTTCATGGGTGACTGTTGAGTGTCAGGGTGGGGATGGTATATGTGTGGCAATGAGGTTGATGGATGGGGGAAGTTAGGCTGATCACCAAGGTAATTGTTCCACAGTACAGCAGCCATAACATCATTTTTGAGCTTTTTATAGGCTCCTTCCACACCAAACATTATAGTCTTGTCCTAGACTTTCTAGACCACCCACTGGAACACTACAGTATATAAAAGGATACAGACACTTGGAGAGTGAAAGGGTGAAGCGTAAAGTATGTGTGATGCCATCTCATTGGCCTTTCTAGATTATTACTACTGGTTTAATATAGATGGGCCATAGAGTGATCAAACGTCAGTTTCCAATCCCTCATTAGAGCACTGTTTTAGAAATATATCAGGAATCAGGATTAAATGAATCATGCGTGTCTGTGGAGATTACTCAGGGCTTGCTTGGAAGGCCTGCTGGCTTGGCCTAAGGTTCAGTTCTCTAGCTATCTATGTAATACCAGACACAAAAAGTGGTACATATATCTGGTGTTCATTTGTAGTGGCAAGAGACCCTGGAACACCTACACACACACACACGTCTGTATGCACACACAGTGTGTCCATGTGCATATGAACACACATACACAAATGCATGACTACCACGCACAAATATACAGGCAAAAAATTAGTCTCTCAAAATGATTATTAAAATATAATTACAGCCAAGTGTGGTGGCTCACAAATGTAATATCAGCACTGGGGAGACTGTGGTAGGAGGATCACTGTGAGTTTGGGGTTAGCCTGGGCTACAGAATGAATTCCAGGTCAGCCTCAGCTAGAGTGAGACCCTGCTTTAAAAAAAAAAATTAGGGTTGGAGAGATAGTGCTTGCTTGAAAAGCCTGACATTCCAAGTTTGATTTCCCAGTACCCACATAAATCTACATGCTCAAAGAGGTGAATATATCTGGAGAAAATGGCACATCAATCTGCAGTTAATTTGCAATGACAAGAGGTTCTGGTGTACTCATTCTCTTGCTCGCAATAAATAAATAAAAAGATTTAAAAGGGCTGGAGAGATGGCTTAGTGGTTAAGGCTCTTACTGGCAAAGCAAAGGACTTAGATTCAGTTCTTCAGTACTCACTTAAAGCCAGATGCACAAAGTGGTGCATGCATCTGGAATTTGTTTGCAGTGGCTGGAGGCCCTGGCATGCCCATTCTCTATCTATCTGTCCCCCCCCCACCTCTATCTCAAATAAACAAATAAAATATAATTTTTAATTACCAAAAAGCATTACAATTTCTTCCCAACTTAACTATTGTAGTTGCAGAGTTTGTGTGGGATGTTCTCTTTGGTTTTTCCCTTAGAGAGAGGGGGTTGCTTTACCCAAACCATGCAGAAGTGGCATGCAAGTTAGCATGCCTTTGTTAAAGTGGCAGTACAACATGGACCCACACCACCTAAGTGCCATCTGTAAAAATAGCAGCTCTTTATTCTTGGAAATGAAAGTGCTTTTATTAAAAATATTCTTTTGTTTTGAATAAATATAAGGCATGTGTTAGTGTAAAGGCATATGCATTTCTCTTTGTTGAGGGCAAAATGTGACATTTCTCTGACAATGAATAAAATGATCATTCATTTGGAGGCCTCTTATATTGGCTCAATTGTCCATTTGTAATAAATAAAATTTGGCAAAAAAAATTACTGAAGCAAAACAAAGCTTCAGTTAGGTCACTCTTCAGAATGTGTAGTTTCCCTGAAGTAGGTATATCATGGTAAATGAAGTTCTTAGTGTGACTCGCTGTCCATCAAAATGCCCAAGATGTCACACCGTCAGAGCACATACCTACCTACAGGGAACATGATGACCCAGACGCTGCTTTATAGGGGATCGTATGGCATCCTTGTGAACCAGAGTTACTAACCAGGGCCCATACAATTTGTTGATAGAAGTTGGATTTGAATTTACTCTCCTGTCCAGTCATTCCCATCGTGGATTGTGCTGGTTGTTATGCCATGCTTGCTCACTAAACATGTGATTCCTTATCTCTAGTAAAATCAGAATTGTTAAGGGGTCAATTCATGGATTAACACCTTCTGTATCCTCAAAACTCTCTTAGCAGGGAGAGTGATTTGCCAAGTAGTTCTTCTAGAATGCCTGCCCAGAAGAGTGACTGATCTGCCTCCCCATTTTGCTCTGTTGAGTATCTTGTCTGTATAAGCTAAAGATGAACTTTAATTGTTGTTGGGGTCCCCCCCAAGGCCAGCTCAGGAGGGACGATAGGGTCTCTGCCGAATTGGGGTGAGCAGCGCGGAGTCACGACACAGACTCCGGGAGTTGGGTGAAAGTGGGAGCGAGAATCCACAAACTCGTTTATTCAGGAAGTACACATGGGTTTTAAGGGGCTGTTAATCCTTGTATGGGGCGGTCCCCTTTTGGTGACCAATGACAGCTTGTCTCTGGACAGGACATCTCGTAGTAGGCTTCTCGCGAGCATGGGGCTGTAACTGTTGTCATATCACGCCTGCGCAAAACGCCATTTTTACAGAAGCCACTTCCTGTTGTCTTTTGCCATGCGGTCTGGCTAGGACCAGGCCTGTATTGTGCCATACAAATTGTAGTGAAAATATTTCTCATATTTAGGTGCTGAAACCTCTGATTTGTGTTAAGATCAGAAGCATTCTGGTATGAAAGTTGCTGGTTTAGGGTCAGTGATGAAGTCCTCAAAAGCTAAATGTGGTTCTTTAAATTTTTGAATTGTGCCTAATAGAGGTGATATTTAATATATTTCACCTGCTTGTGTTTTCATTAAAAAAAAAATACACTTTCTGGATGAATGACCAGGGAACTAACAAAATGGGAAAAACTGTGCAGAGAGGAGATTGGGGGAGTAGAATTTTCAGTGGCTACTTCCTGGGTTTCTTGATCTTGGAGCACCTGTTCACAAATTTTAGGAAAATATAAACATAAAGGTTTAAAACATTGACATTCCCTGTAGGACCTTGTAGGTAGTCACTCTGATTCGGCCCAGTGGTCTAGACTCTGCTCATTGCTAATAGTCAGGATGGCAGACTGCAGATTCAGCTAGTTTTCAGGAAATCACCAATTGGCTTTAAAACATAAGTCATTGTGGTTTAGCTCTTCCGTCTATGACCTTGGGCCCCTCCCTCACAGCCTGAAGCTTTGAGTGACCTTGCACAAACCATTCAGCCCTTTCTAGACACAGCTTTCTAGTCTGTAATGACAATGATCAACATACTCTGGTTTTCAAGTTGCGTCCTGTTGGGAACACACTATTGTAGTTAGCCTTCACAGCAGCACACAGCAGGCAGTGTGCTACTATCTCTATTGATCAGATTAGGAAATTATAGCCTGGAGAGGTGTCATAATTTAGGAAAGGTCTCATAGGGGTAGAGTGTGAAACTTATCTTACCTGGCTTTTTCTACTATGACACCAAGAAGGTATGAATGAGGCAGTTTCCAGAGCCCCTTCCAGCATTATCATCATCTTGTAAGCTTAAACAAATATTCAAGGCTCAGCCAACGTAACTTGCAATCTTTTGTAGACATCAAAAAGAAATTGAGGGGGTAGAGAGATGGCTTAGTGGTTAAGCGCTTACCTGGGAAGCCTAAGGACCCCAGTTTGAGGCTTGATTCCCCAGTGCCCATGTAAGCCAGATGCACAAGGTGTCGCATGAATCTGGAGTTCTTTTGCAGTGGCTGGAGGCCCTGGTGTGCCCATTCTCTCTGTCTCTCTCTGTCTGCCTCTTTCTCTCTCTCTCTATCTCTCTGTCACTCTCAAATAAATAAATAAAAAATAAACAAAAGTTTAAAAAAAGAAAGAAATTGAGGCATGGGGCTTCACTTTTAGGAACATGCATTGGGATTTGAGTATCAGAGCATGCTCCTGAGGATGACTATGGAATACATACAAATCCTATATGATGAGTTACGCAAATTACAACTCTACTGGAAGATCTTGTATCAGCAGCACAAACTGCACCTAGCTGCCAAGAAGCTGGGGAGACCTAGTATCTCAGGGCATATCATGTGACTTTCTAATCTGCTGTATAAATACTAATAGTGACTGTTCTTTGAGCACCCAGGGAACTATTTCTCACCTACTGAGTACCCAGTGAGGTAGAAAGAGCCCAATAAGGAAAGTTAGATATTCATCGCGGTGTGACCACTCCCAAACCAAGGCACTTTTCTAGGTCATAATCTCCTAATCTGAACCATAGATAAGGCACCATTCTAACCCTCTCCAAGTAGTAGTATGCACGTGTTATATTAGTTTCCACACCGAATCCTCACCACAACCCTGTAAGGAAGGTGTCGCTCTATTTTATTTTTATTTTGAGGGAAGCCCAATAGACTGGCCTTTGTTTGTTTTGCAAGGGGGGGGTGAGGGTAGGGAATGAATTGGCACACCAGGGCCTCCAGCCACTGTAATCAAACTCCAGATGCTTGTGCCACCTTGTGCACATGTGTGACCTTGTGCACTTGCATCACATTGTGCGTCTGGCTTATGTGGGATCTGAAGAGTTGAAAATGGATCCTTAGGCTTCACAGGCAAGTGTTTTAATCACTAAGCCATCTCTCCAGCCTCTGTGTTATTCTACTTTTATATAGATAAGGAAACCTGGTAGAACAGATGAAAAGGTGGTGTATGGGAGGCAGAGCCAGCTCATTAGCCAGGAATTGGTTTTAGGTTAGTGAATTCAACCTCCGTGCTATTCTTCATGTTTGAAAATACACACAGCATGGCCCCAGATGGGTATCTTCAGGGAAACTATAGCCCTGCTATTCTCCAGGGTAGGCTTGGTTTCCTATAGGGGCATTTCAAGTCACCTTCACTAAGACCCTTAGTAATGAATTCCACATTCTTTTTTTTCTTCTTTTTTTTCCTTTTTTTGATTTTTGCAAGGTAGGGTCTCACTCTGGTCCAGGTTGACCTGGAATTAACTATGTAGTCTCAGGGTGGCCTTGAACTCTCGGCGATCCTCCTACCTCTGCCTCCTGAGTGCTGGGATTAAAGGCGTGCGCCACCACGCCCGGCTCCACATTCTTATTGTCTGAATTCTGTATAGCATCTGTGATCTCATTTGACTTTTTCATATGTAATAATATATAAATATATACATAGATACACTTAATTCTTACAGATAATAGACTAAAAGTAAATGATGGGTCTGTGACACAATTGCACAGGCTTTCTCACTTTAAAAGAAGGTTTCTCTTAGATGAAGTACTGTCAGTCTTTTCAGTATATTTTGTTCTTTATTTTTCTGCCACTTAGATATGAAACTTTCCTCTATCATACTTTTTTTTTTTTTTTCATGCCATGGCATTTTCAACCCCTTCTCCACTGCCAGCATCAATCCATTCTGCCCTGCCTGCACTGCTGCAGAAACCTCCTGGCAGTTCTGTCTCTACATTTACCCAGTCATCCTGAGAAGCCAGGGGAATTTGTATCATTTCCATTTCCTTAGTTCACATGGACATAGCGAGGTACACAGCTTGGCTGGGTTGGCATAGTTTGAGAGGATTGTAAAACCTCTGCTTTGCTAGAGATCCTGGCTCCTTACAGAGGACTGTCTGCTTGTCCTCAGTCTGTGTCCTCGGCAGGCCTTTTGCTGGAGTCAGTCTCCTATAATGAGAGAGTTCTTGGGTTTCAGTCTGGAAGCTCAGCCTCCACCAGCCAGACTTCCTGGAGTGCTCTCTGCAGATGCTGAAAGTGCCTGGAGCTGGGAGGTTTGGCTCCTGCTCCCTTTTGAAGGGGTCTCAAAATTCCTTAGACATAATATATCTGTGGCTACAATTTGTTAAGAAAGGAACCAGGCTGCTGCAGCCAATAACTTGTCAAAGGAGCATGTGCCTGAGAGAGAAGGGTGTGCAGCACCCAGCACTCTACTCCCTTCCCTAGTTCTCTGCATGCAGCATCTCCTGTAACTTAAAGCAGACCCCTGGCTTCTGTTGTTTGCATTTACCCAGGCCCTGGAGGAGTGTGCTGAGTGAGGATATGTCTTTTTCTTACCTGCATTAGATAGCAAGCACCACTCCTTACTTACTCCCAGGGTGAGTTCATAAGCTCTCAAACTGCTGTCTTTGGGGACATCAAGCAAATGGCATCTCTGTACAAGATTAGTGGATTAGTTATTTTCTCATTGCTGTAACAAAATACCTGACCAAAGCAACTCAAGAAAGGAAGTTTGCTTTAGCTCACAGTGTGAGGACACAGTTCATGTCAGTGGGGCAGGCATGGCAGTGAGAGTATCTCTAGCTATGGCAGAAGAAGCTTTGGGTGGCTGGTCACATGACACCCACAGTCAGGAAGTAGAGAGCTTGATTTCTTATTCAGTCTAAGATTTACCTCCTGCTCATGGGATGGTGCTACTCACATTCAATGGGACTCGGGGTGAGGGGAGAGATCTTCCCTGCTCAGTTAAACAGTTCTGGAAACACTCTCTTAGACACGCCCAAAGGTGTATTTCCATGGTGATTTGAAATCCAATCAGAAACTGAGTGTGGTGGCACACACCTTTAGTACAGACATTCAGGAAGCTGAAGTAGGAGGCTTGCTATGAGCTTAAGACCAGCCTTGGAGTCCAGGTCAGGTTGGACTAGAGTGATATCCTGCCTCAAAAAGCAAAAACAAAAACAAGCAAAAAACTTTCAGTTAGATTGTCAATAAAAGTTGAACATCACAGATGTACATCTGAATGTACATACTCTGCTCCACAGCTCATTTAAATATCAAGTCATTGGGCTGGAGAGATGGCTTAGCTTAAGGCGCCTGCCTCCTAAGCCTAAGAACACTGGTTCCAATCTCCAGCGGTTCCAATCTCCAGGTCCCACGTTTAGCCAGATGCAAAGTGACACAAGGGCACAATGCCGTACTTGGCCACAAGGGGGTGCGCACATCTGGATTTCGTTCACAGCAGCTGAGACACTGCTCCCGCGCGCTCTCTCTCTCTCTCTCTCTCTCTCTCTCTCTCTCTCTCTGTCTCTCTCTGTCTCTCTCTGTGTCTCTCTCCAAAAAAATAAGATAAAATTAAAAAAGTTAAAAAAATAAATATCAAGTCAGAAAGCATAGGTTTCTCATCCTAGTTCAAAGATGACCATGTACATAAAATTAGCTTTCAGAAAACAAATTTAATCTTTTCATGCCACAGGCACTGCTTCTCTGAAAACACATTTGATATCCATTCCCACTCCATCTTCTGAGTGTGACCCTTCTGCTATTCATACATTTCTGTTTTTATATTACTAGATACTGTAGCCACACATTTTTCTAGCTTATATGATTTTTCTTTTCCTTTTTTATAATTCTGCTCAACTTCTTAAGCATCGAATTTCTAAAGGTAGTTATCAGCATGCCAAAACAGCCTTCATTTTAGCAAAATAACTTCATGACTTCCTTGATTGGGCTCTAAGATGACTTAGATAATTCATGCTGCCCTTCTCTGCGCTTGAGGGATTATCTATTAAAAAGGGCTTATATAGTGGCTTGAAGTATATCTGATAATGTAAATGCTACCACCTAGAATTACCAACATACACAATTAACTATTGTGCTGATGACATTGAAAATGGTACCCAAGCATTAATAATTCTTTATGTTATGAACTACTTTGTTTAGATAAACTGAAAGAAGAACAAGAAATGAAGTAAGGAAAAGTGTATATAAGGAGTATATGAGATGTGTCATATCAAACATTTAATAGTTCTTAGGAGAAATTTAAGTAGGAGGTGGGAAATGAGGCTAAATGGTAACTTGGCCTAATTGCAAGGATGTGGAATGCTAATTATTTTGCCCAGTTTGTTTAATAGTTCTCTTTCATAGCAAACCAAATTTGAATGGAGAGGAAATAACACATTATCTTTTGATGTAGCCACCACAGAGAAGCCTGCTTATTCAAACTGTGAAGCTTTAATCCTAGCAAATTCAACTCCTGGTGGTGGCTTGCTGTTTAAGGTGAGGGCTACACCAAAAGTGCTTTTGGGGCCCTGGGATATGGCAGTTAAGATGCTTGCCTATGAAGCCTAAGGACCCACATTGCATTTCCCAGATCCCACGTAAGCCAGATGCACATGGTGGCACATGCATCTGGAGTTAGTTTGCAGTGGCTGGAGGCCCTGGTGCACCCATCCTCTCTCTATATGTGTATATGTCTATCTCTCTAATAAATAAATAAAAATAAAATATTTTAAGTGAGAATTTTATAAATGCAAACATATCAAGTGATAGCAAATGACCTAGTTACCTTCTAGGAACAGCTGTGTATGCTAAGAGTAGCCCTGGGGTGGGAAAGATGCTACAAAGGAAGATGCAGTCATCCCAGACCTTTCCTTCACCCTTTTCTAACCTGGACCTGTCTGCCCAGCCTCTTAATGGATGTGTGGCTTGAACTTGGTTAACTCAGCTGACACACCCATTGTACTGAAGGAAGCCTAGCCAGAGCGTCGCTTGCTCAGCTGTGCTGTAGACAGTCCCTGCTGGCTGACCTGGTTTAAACCTGGCATTCTTGACACCATCTCTGGTTTGTCCCAAGGTGAAAAAAGACTGTGCTGCCCCTTCCATTGGAGGGAAAACCAGTTGCCACCTGGCATCAGAGCTCATCAAGTTTGCATCCAAAGCAGTAACATGATTTAGCAGGAACAGTCTGGGATAGAGACAGGAAACTCCAGCTCTCATGTTGATTCTGCTTTTCAATAGCTGTGTGACCTTAGGCAAATCATTTCACAGCTAAGCCTCAGATATTTTATCTGTAGAGACAATTTGGGCCACATGTTTCTATGGGCTTTTCTGATTCTAAAAGGGGAAAACTCAGGTAAAGTTAGCAAACTCTTGAATGGATGGGAATTTTGGTTTCACATGCGCTTTTCTTTCTACATGGGCCCTACCTCTTCCCATAGAGTATGGGAGCTTCTGTGGTTTCCTAGCGTGCATTCAACTTACCAGTTAGTTTTGGGTTTGCATGCCTCAAAGCCCTTCCTTCTCCTGCACAACCCACTTCAAAGATGGTTATCTGAAAAGCCCATACGTTAAGGCACGTCACTGCTGATAACTGGGTTGTCACCATCTTTCTTGGTGATCCTTGCCTTACTGGTAAGATATGTAATTTTTATTTTTATTTTTATATGTAATGCTCCACATTAACCTAGACAACTCTTGAAGGAACTTCTTGTCAGAAAGCGAGTTGCCTCACTGGGTTGAGCAAACAGCAGGGCTGGATTCATATCCCACTCCATCACTGTAAGAAGTATCTGCCACTTCCACGAGATTGCCTGGGGTTCTGTCAGGAGGTCTTGGGGAACCCTTCTTGCTAAGGTCCCCAAGAAGATGATTTCTCACTGCACTGCAGATGCTTGGAATTCATGCTTTACTGAACATGCTTCCATTTATTTTTAAGTCCATGAGCATTTCAAAGGGAATTTAACCCATCTGGTTCTGATTCACTTGTGCTTAACTTATCAAAGAGGATTGTTTAGTAAACCTTAGTCTTTTCTCATGAGAACTTTTGAGCTCATACTTGGCTGGCATTGGCTGGATTTTTGGATCTGCCATGGTTGAAGCTTGTGTTAAATCCCCTTTCGAGCCCTTATTTCATGGTGGCTTTATCTGGTGAGTGGGTGGAAATTGAAGGTGAGTCATAGAAGAAGTCTCTTCCAAACTACATCTAGATTACAGCCACACAGAAAGACAACCTTCAAGGTTTGTTGCAACTCTCTTGGTCTTTACCCCATGAAGGGATTGAGTTGTGCATGGCTGGAATCTATGGTGGGAGAAACTGCATTTGCAGATGCCACATTTCCCCTGAAATTGTATTGAGCAAAATTGTCTTAGAGATGTAAAATATTTATAAAGATTAGGTATATAACTACTTTGTAGAAGTGGTTTAATGTACAATTTTTTATTTTTCATATCTTAAGAGCTGTATAGCTAGGGAAAAATTTTTTCCAGGACCCCCAATAAAAGTGCTTGAAAGCTGAAACTTCTTATCTTTTCACTTAGATGAGTTGGGTACATTCAGTTCTGATAACCTGCTGAGTTAGAGATTTAATTAACTTCACATGAACTCATGTAAGGAATGTGTATAATTGTTGGTAGTTAGGAAGGCCCAAAGGAAAGCAAAAATGATTTTGTAGCTAGTGAATATGTGTTTGACTCAACATAAATACATTGTGTATAATCTGTTCATCCCAGGAGTTAGGGATAGAGGTACAGAGTCCAAAGATGAACTAGAGAGTGTCTCTCCTTCAAGGGAGCTTGCTACACAGTAGGCTATGGCCTGAATGCTTCTCTCTACACCACAAGGCCAGGTGGTATCTCTACCAAATAGGTAATGTGCAGGCAGATTTCTATCACAATGCAGTATATAAGTTTGGTCTTGAAGGATGAGAGGACTTTTGAAGGGGAAAAGGCATTGTGGGATGAGGCAAGCCAGGCATATTCTTGGGTAATATAAGCAATGCCAATGCTACACAGTGCCTTACTATAGGGATTTCCTGTGAGGGTATGGGGTGAGGTGAGTCCAGAGCTTGGGTAGAGTTCTAGGAGCTCACAACAAGCTAAGGAGACTGTGATCCTGGGGAACAAGCAGCTGAGAGGTTAGCAAGACAAGCTTTTAAAGGAGCGTGGCTGTGTGTGTGCGTGGTGGATGCACCGGTAGGCATCTTTGCAGTGCCCTATGGGATCACCTGCAGCAGCCAGAGCAGAACATTGCGTATCCTGCTCCATTGCTCTTATGCCTTTGCCCTTTCTCATTCTGAGTTGGAGTCTGTGACTGATGATCAGAGCTTGCTGTTTTTTATGAGCCCAGGTGATTCTTTTGCCTCTGCTCCTCTCTGTGGAACTGAGGACACAGATGCACATGGCCATACCCAGCTGTTTATGTGGGATCTGGAGATCAAATTTTGGCAGTTTCAGGTCCCCTCAGACCCTCATGCTTGTGCAGGATGCATACTTAACTGCTGAGCCATCCCTCCACCCAGGAGTATGGCTTTTGATGGTTGAACCTTATATGAAGGAGGGAACCCAGAAAAGGGGCAAATAAAGGTCAAAGTCATAAAGCTTTAGTATGTGAACTTTACATTTCATCATTGTTTGTCATGTTTTAAGTAGGATATTATACCATATGACATCTTAACCTAGCCTTATATTTGAATAGTACTCAATTCTGTCTGATAGCTGAGAAATTAATCAAATGATGAGTCTTACCTTATGATTGTTACAAAATAGCAAGAACTACTAGATAAAAGATAAAATGTTCAGTACTTTGTCTCATATAATCCTTACAATTATCTTGTAATTCTTTTTATCCTTAAGAAAACTGAAGATCAGAGAGCAAATGATTAGCTCACAAAGTGCTTCCACTATATGCACATACCATGTGTATAAAATGGCTTAATTTTCCTATTTATAACATTTTTCAATGTATCATATGACACATTTAAAGAATATATGTCATATACATTAGTTAATTTAATAATAAAATTTAGTAAACATATGCATGCCACCCATCAAGTACTGCAACATTAAGATACCTGTTTGAATTTTCCATTCTATCTTCTACTTCATCTAGACATGTAATTTTTGTTGTAAATTTTAATGCATACTATTTTCAGCTAACATCAAAACTGCTTCTGTGTTCTCATGGTTTGAGGCCAGTAAATGTATAAGAATAAAATTGGAATAATTTATATTTCTTGCAAGAAGCACCTAATGCTGCACTGAGGAGTTAAGTTACCTAAAGGTTTTGGAGGACATGAATGACAGCCTTGAAACATATAAAAGCATTACTTTAAGTTCAAGAGCTATGAGCTAACCCTGACATACAGGAAAGTGGAAAGTGAGACCAAAGGAGACTGAAGTAACAGACAGAGCCTACCTGAGACTTGAGGGATTTAAGTTGTAATTCCATGTGCTATTAATTTGTTTGGTGACATTAAGAAGATTACTTGACCTGGCTTTTAGTATACCCTCATGTAAACAGCATGATCACTTTGATCACTACTTAGGAGGGGAAGCATAGGTTTTAGCATCAGAATTGTTAAATTTGAATTTTTAAGTCTGCTGTTTAATGTTTGTATAACTCAGGGTAAATTCCTTAACTTTACTCTGAGTTTGAGCTTATTCTGTTGTAAAATGGGAGACATCATGAGAATTAAGTAAAGTAGCCAGCACTATGCTCATAGATATTCATTTTCTTTTCCTTCTTCTGTAAGTTTCTTTTGAATTCTAAAATGAGAAGTTCCAACACTCATCTTGTACATAAACATTTTCAACACAAGCAACTCATAATTAGGGAATTTCCTGTATTTGGAGGCCCCACATTTCCCTTGTCAGACTTGTCATCATAAGACTTTCTTAGATCTGTATGAATTTATTCAGGTTAACAACAGCATCTGAGATTGAAGCAATGGGCAGAGAGGATTCTCACAGCCAGAATGACCAGAAGGAAGTGGAGAGGAAAGTAGAATAGCTCATTCACTATTCTTTCCTCTTCCCTGGGCCTAAACACAATGGTTCTATAGCTAAGACTTTCTGAAGTATCAGTCCGGTTGCCCTATTTAGCAATTAAGTAATTCCCCTTGTCCTTGGGACTGCAACCATTATCTTTTAGTGTTCTCCCAATGTTTCCCTACCCATAAATGTCCTGGGGCATGTGCATAGTTCTTTGTTTTTTTCTTCTCCTCCTCCTCCTCCCCCTCCTTCTTCTTCCTCCATTTTTTTTTTTTTTAGGCAAGCCCAACAGACAAGGAGGGCAAGCCCTCCTTTTTTATGAGAAAGTGAGAGCAAGATAGAGAGAGAATTGGCACACCAGGGCCTCCAGGCACTGTAATCAAACTCCAGACATGTGTGCCAACATTGCACATGCATCACCTTGTGTGCTTGGTTTACATGGGATCTAGGGAGTAAAACATGAGTTCTCAGGCTTTGCAGGCAAACACCTTAACTGCTAAACCATCTTTCCAGCTCCTTTGCTCTCTGCTTTTGTAAAAATGTTTATTATTATTATTAACAACATGTTTCGTATAGATACAGCATGTGTTGGTATCCTTTTTTCCCTAATCCCTGCCCCAATTCCATTGGGGACTCTCCTTATGGGGGTTGCAGGTATTTTCCATGGGGTTGTAGTTTCTGCATTGTGGGAGCAGTGGTCAGTTATTTTGGAGGGGAGGGAATGCCTCTGGGCATGATGTCTCAACCTGTGGCTCTTTTAATCTTTCTGCCCCCTCTTCCACAAAATTCCCTGAGCCATAGTGGGTATGTTTTAAGTCTACTTCAGTGATGAGCTCTTAGGAGCCTCTGGATCTCTGCTTTGGTAGGTGTTGAGTGTCCTCAGGGTCTGTCTCCTACACCCTGACTCTGGTTATCAGGTTCACCATGGAAGCAGCACTCATACTCATCTCTCCACTTCCTCTGGGGTTTCTCAGCTGTGGCTTGGCAGAAGCGGTAGAGGTAGTTTATCTCCTCTGGTCTCGCTATCTTAAGAAAAAGAACAGATTTTCCACTGGAGAGAGAAGTCAGCATAGTTTAAATGGGATACACATTATCAATTTAGGGAGAATTTGATGTATGTAACCCCTCTTTTAATCAAAGACTAGTGAGAGATTGACACTGGAGAGCATAATCTTTGTCTCCCTAGGATTCTGATCTGGTTCCCAATTCCAGATATGGGTTCCTTTACACTGAGCAGATCTCTTAGCCAATCAGAAAGCTACTGAATATAGCACAGAATCAATGTGCTACTATTGTACTGGTGGGTACATCGTGCCAGGATGTTTGCTTCTCAGTAGCTAAGACCTCTGGTTGCTCAGACCATGGTTGGCCATTTTCCCCCAATAGCTCATGTAGCATTTTCCAGCACTAGACAAGCTACTGTCTGCGGACTGGCTTTCTTCTGAATTCCAGCCAGGTCTCTCTGTGCTCTGTGTCAGCAGCATATGGTGTCTCCAGCAATAGGGTCTTAGCTTTTGCCTCAGGCAGGTAATCAAGTACTTTTTTTTTTTTATTTTTGGAGAGAGAGACAGAGAGAGATAGACAGAGAGGGAGAGGGAGACAGAGATGGGTGCGCCAGCAGTCTCTCAGCTGCTGTGAATGAAATCCAGATGCGTGTGCCCCCTTGTGGTTAAGTGCGGCATTGCGCCCTTGCGTCACTGCATCTGGCTAAACGTGGGACCTGGAGATTGGAACTGCTGGACATTGGAACCAGAGTTCTTAGGCTTAGCAGGCAGGCGCCCCAGCCGCTAAGCCATCTCTCCAGCCCGGTAATCAAGTACTTTGACAGAAAGCCGTCTTGATTTGGGGACCTTGTAGCTCTTTCCAACCAACAGCTTAATGTGGGTAGCAACCAGTCTCTGGTACTGGGAGTTATAGGTCAGAGACAGAAAATTTTTTTTCTTTTAAGCGTAGGCTTCATCCCACCCTCACCAGAGCCCTACTTTTCATGTGCTCGCCACTTACTTCTTTTGAGGGTTTTTATCTTTCAGGCTATCTCCAAGGATAAAGGTTTCTATTGTATCACCTCATTTTGGATTTAATTTTATGTTTGTTTTTCCCCCCTCCACTTTCCACCCCCCAAGCCCTTCCATCCCTAATATTTGGCCCTTGAAGTTGCCTATTAGGTATGTCAGCAACTTGAGCAGGTCCAGGTTAGGAACTGCAGATAAATGACACCATGCAGTGTTTGTCTTTCTGTGATTGTGTGAGTTCACTGAGTATGATCTGTCCCAATTTTTTTTTTCTTTTTACAAATTTCATTGTATCATTTTTTCTTACTGCTGAGTAGAATTTCATTGTGTGAATGTACCACAACTTTGTTGTCCATTCATGCAGTGATGAGCATCTGAGTTGATTCCAGTTCTTAGCTATATCGAGCAGCTATAATCATGGTTGAACAAATATGTCTGTAGTGAAGCATAGAACATTTAGGATAAATGCCCAGTAAGGGAACAACTGAGTCTGTTGGTAGCTCTATGTTCATCCTTTTCAGGAATCTCCAAATTGATTTCCATAGTGGCTGTACAAGTTTACATTCCCACCAACAGTGGATGAGGGTGCCCTTTTTCTACATCCTTGCCAACATTTTCCATTGTAAGATTTTTTTTTTTTAAATAATTGCCATCCTTACTAGAGTAAGGTGCAATCTCATGGTTGTTTAATTTGCGTCTTTGCTCTCTTCTTAATCCATTCCTATGGACATACAGTTTGGACTTGGCCCCTGTTTGGGCAAAGTTCCAGCATTCCATTTTCAAGTGTGTCCACTATGTTTGTTTATATCCTTCTGATTGTTATTATAACAAATTAAACACAACTTTTGGAAACCCAGGGGAAAGGAACTTTCCAGTTTATAAAATAGACTAGACATGGATATTGACAGAAGTGACTTAAAGTTTTGTCAGGTATGTTGTAACAGCAATGAGAAAAGTAACCAATACAGCCACTTAACTGAAGTACCACTAAGCTTATTTTCAAAAGTGGGATGGATTTTCCACATAAGAGCTGACAGTGGTATTGCATATGAGTACTTGTTTGGTGATTTAATTTGAAAAATATTGTAAATCGGGGTGTGGTGGTGTACACCTTTAATCCCATCACTTGGGAGGGAACTAATTCCTGCAGAGCAGATTACAAGTGTGAGTCCTGGAGATTAGGTGGTGGCATCATCTGTTGTAAGAGGTAACAGAATCTGTCAGTGGTCTGTAGCCATGGTGTATTGCAGGATGGCAAGGGAGATAAAAAACCGAGAATTATGGTAGGTGTTTTATGTACATGGTTTCACTTACCCCTCATGCAACCCAGAGCAGAGAAAACAGACTCAAAGTGTACCTTCTTTTATGAATGAAAAGAATGTAAGTAAACTGCTTTCCAAAAACTCTGAGTAGTTACCTAGGTAGTCTGTATTCATTAATTATTTTATTGTGTTTGTTGAGCCATGGGTATGACTAAGAATCTGATGAATACCGTGGACCCTCTTCTTCCAAAGTGGTAAAGATAAACCGACTGGATTAGGCCAAATCTGATGGTTGAAAGAGGCAAGCTTATGCAGAAAGAAGATTCTGTAGTAAGGAACATGAAAAATCCTGGCTCTAAGGAACTAAAGTGTGTGAGTACAGTGGGTATTTTCCTGGGGCAGGAAGCAAGATCCAAACGCTCTCTCAGGCTCTTTCTGGAGCCATGGTCTCGTTCCCTTCAGACCTGTCCCTTCTCTGTGCAAATGTACTATTGTGCTTCCTTCCCCATGACTTATCTCTTGGCTTCCAAGTCAGCCTCACCTGAGGCTTCTGCCATCTGCAAGGATGAAGACCAGTGCTTTATACTCCTCAATCCCAGTTCCAAAGTTCTGCAGGAGATCATGTGGTTGCTCACTTAACTTGCGTTAAGATCTGTCCGACCTGTGCCTACCTTTATGTATTATTTCAGATTCCTGGGCTCCAGCTGTGGTCTTCAAGGAACCCACTCCTGACTAGACAAGTAATGCTAATAACCTGGCAGTACTACTTTTTAGCCATAAGACTTTTGCAGGAATATTGGAAATACAGTTGAGTAGAGAGAATTTGCCCAAGCATACAGCTTAAGAACAGTTGCTCCATACTGAAGTGAATTCTGAGTATCAGTAGTTAAATCTTAGAATGGAGAATGTGATGTATATTGAGATGTAACACTTTTCAAGGTCATTGGTATTATATTCCCAACTTTTGCTCTTAAAGGATTGGAAAATTCAATTTTAATTATTGATAACATGCTTTGTAACTATCCAGGGGAATACAATGTAGACCTGTTAATATATCCAGAAAGCTAAATTCTGGTTCAAGTTTTTTTTCCACAGTTGGAGAAAATTATGGTGTTCAGCTTGCCCCTTAGGGCATGTTAAACCACTTTTCATGCTGTCTCTCATTATTTTCTAACCATATTCACTTTCCGCACATGGCTAACTAGCTGCTGTACATGAAACCCCAATGTCTGGCCAAGCAAATGTAAACTTCTAGCTAGTGGTAACAGGGAAGCATATCGTGGTGTGCTGTTAGTGTTCAGAGGAAACAGGACTTAACAGTTGTAGAGCTCGTAGTTTCAGGAGCAGCTTTAAGGTTGCTTGCTTTCTTCTTTTTACTTTCATGAGATGGAAGTTTTCCTATTTCTTATTGGCTGTGCTGTGGTTCATCTGCACATACGATTTAGTTTTAATACTTAGCTCTTCTGATAATTTACTCAAGATGTCTGGGACACAATTTTTTAAGCTTTTTTTTGTGCATGTGCATTTGTGTGGGTGTACATACATGATGTGTGTGCATTTGTGTGGGTGTACATACATGATGTGTGTGCATTTGGAGGCCAGAGGACACCATGCACCTTTCTTTTTTAGTTTTTGATTGACAACCTCCATTCATATACACAATGTACTCTGATCATAATCCCCTCCCACCGCCCTCTTTGTCCCCTCTCCTCTCTTTCCAGCTAGTTCCTCTTCTATTTTGATGCCATCATTGTTTTTTTGTTTATTTTTTTTGCACTTGTATTATGCAGGTCTCATGTAGATAGTGTCAGCCACTGTGAGGTCAGAAATGTAACAGTCAGTGTCTGGGAGATAGCGTTCTAAAGTACTCATTTTCTTCCTTTAGCTCTTACATTCTTTCCCCCACCTCTGCTACAATGGCTCCTGAGCTTAGAAATGTGATAGAGATGTCTTATTTAATGCTGAACTATTGTCAGTTCTTCTTGGCCCTTTGATGACTTGTAAGTCTCCCTAGTAGTCACTGTCATCTGAAAAGAGAAACTTCTCTAAACAAAACTGAGTGTGGCATTAACATATTAGCATAAACATAAATATTTAGAGGGCAGTTTGGTAGGCATGCTGTATATATTAAGACAAACAACAGTAGTAGCTTCCACCCGGGTCTTATTACTTACTCAGCCATAGGTTTATGATTAGGTTTTCAGTGCTAGACATGAATTCCCTCCTATGGAGTGGGCCCCAAATCCAATCAAAGAGCAGTTGGTTTCCCCCATAAACTATATACCACCATTGTACCAGTTGGCATATTTTGCCTGGCTGGCCAGACCTGTAGTTTGAAGGGTTCACTGCTGCTAGCCACCATTTTTTGAGATAGGGTCTTAAAGACACATTCCAGTACCTTGCCAGAAGTGGCATTGATGGGCCAAGACAACAGGACAGTAGGGCCACTATGCAACAGCAGGTTGTGACCAGAGGAATGGGGTACGTTCCTGGCATCAAAAATGACCTCTGTCTTGGGTCGGCAACCTTATGCAAGTGGCTAAACATCTCAGGGTAAAATAGTAATGCCTCTGGTAATACCCAGAAAGCCTCAGTATCAAAATCACACTATCACTGTAAGGACTCAAGAAAGCACATCTGACTAGGGAGGCAGAGGTAGGAGGATCGCCGAGAGTTCTAGGCCACCCTGAGACTACATAGTTAATTCCAGGGCAGCCTGGACCAGAGTGAGACCCTACCTCGCAAAACCAAAAAAAAAAAAAAAAGCACATCTGTCAGACAGTTGCTAGTGAGCAGCATGACGTCATCTGAGAGCCACTGAGCAACTCTCTTTTTGCTGTCTTCTCTATTATTGTATGTTTGTAATTTCTCTACAAGAAGTTTACAAAAGTTCCATTTTGTTGTTGCTGATATAGGGTATCTTCCTGTCTCAGCTTTCCAAGTGCTGGGATTATAGGCATGTGCCACTACTTCCAGCCCAAAATCTCTTTTTTTTTTTTTTTTGGTTTTTCGAAGTAGGGTCTCACTCTGGTCCAGGCTGACCTGGAATTAACTATATAGTCTCCGGGTGGCCTCGAACTCAGGGTGGCGATCCTCCTACCTCTGCCTCCCGAGTGCTGGGATTAAAGGCGTGCGCCACCACGCCCGGCCCAAAATATCTCTTGATACACTTCATCAGCTATCATTTTGCTATTTATCTACCACATACTTCTTTCTTCTCAAAACAATGTCCTTAGATGAGAACAGCATAACTTGGTGAGGAGAAGGTAGGTCCACTATCACCTCAAAAAGAAACAGCTTTCACTGGCCTGGAGCTTCACAGTTAGAATAAACTGGCTAGAAAGCAAGCTCCAGGGACCCTTTGGTCTCTGCTTCCCCAGTGCTGCGATTACAAGCACAGGCTGCCATGCTCGGAATTTTTATTTGGTTTTGGGAAATTTAACTCAGGTCCTCATGCTTTTGAGGCAAGTATTTTATCCACTGAGCCATCTCTCCAGCCCTTTAACACAATTATTAATTCCAAGGAGCAGGATTCATATTTCTGGTTTATGCTGTAAAACAATTGTAACAACAATCTCTGTGTTTCTAGTGAATTTTCCATGAGGCCAGATTGACTGTCCTGTTAGTGACATATTCTCAGTCCAGATAACAGATCTGAAAAAATGGATGTCTATAAAGTAACAGCAAAATCCCAGTTCTGGGATCCAAGACTGTTGGTCATTGGTCTCTGAGAAACAAAAGGTCTCCTAACCTGTTTTCATATCAGAGAATGTGAGATCTTTCTCAGTAATCTTTTATTGTTTCCTAATTGCATCTATACACTGAGTTTGGGGACTGCTGCCTTTCTCCATCCGTTCCACTTCTAAGCGTCTTTTTCACAGTTTTCTTATGTGTTCTGAGTAATGTTTGTACTTTCTTCCAACTTGTCTGTCTTCCATTGAGTTCAGTGCCAGACTCTGAACTGGAAACAGTCTCATAAATTTTTCATTCATCAGACATTTTCTTCCAATGAAAAATTCTGAAACTAGCTGGACCATCTTGAGAGCTATTTGATAATATATTAACACATTTCAGTGGTGGAGGAGGTGCATGTGTGTGTATATATATATATGCCTGCATACACACACACATGCGTGTGTACACATTTGTATGTGTAAGCGAGAAGGGAGAGGTCATAGGATAACCTGTGTACCCCACAAGCAAATTCATACTTGGTAAAAAGCCAATTCTAGAAATTACACATGACAACCAATATATCTAAATAGTCTCCTGGTCACTTATTTGGCTTAATATTACAGAAAGTCTGTATTTATATGAGATTTCTCAGGTGCATTTGATAGTGGCTGAACCGTTGTCTTTGCTTTAAGTTTTTTAACAAATCTCTCAGGATTAATGATATCACTGGAATGTTGTGTGTATCCATGTCTTGTGGAATGAACTCAGGGCTGGCAGCTAGCATGCTAGTGAGCTTGGATTCTTGTGCCCTGTCGGTTTTGAAAGCAGCAGGGGACTTGTCCTGGAGATAATCCCACCCACCATGCCAGGATTCCATCACTTGTCACTGGTCTGGGCCATATGTATTCAATACTCAGGTTTCTCTGAGAACTGGCCAAATACATTTGAAGTAAGAGCCTCAACCATAACATTTATATATGAATATCTGAATATGATACAAGTAAATGCTTGTTTATAAAGAAGGGAAGGAAAAGAAATTTAGTGAAACAGTGTAGTTAAATATTAGGTATAATTTTCATGCAGATTTTGTTTGGTTTTGATTGATGGCAGCATGACTTACGGATCACACCCTTTTATTGAGGGCCATCCTCATTTCTAATTACCTGTCCTATGCTAGGTCCTGTATTTCAAATGTGTAGTTGTAGTTACTTTTGCATTGCTGGGACAAAACACCTGACCAAAAGCAGCTAATGGGAGGAAAGATTTTATTTTTGCTTAGTCTTGAGGAGAAGCTTCATGATGGTAGGGAAAGGATGTGAGACCAGAGGCTGGACATCACATCTGGCCATAGCAGCTGGCAGAAAGCAGCAACAGAGTGAGCTCTGGCACGGCAGAAGCTGGGCTACAACATCCTAAAGTCTGTCCCCAGCAATACACCTCTTCCATCAAGGATCCACTTCCTGCTGCTCACTAGCTGGGGATTAAACATTCAAAACGCATGAGTTTATGGGGGCCATCTGATTCAAACCTCCACATGTATGAAGGATTTTTATACGAATTAATACTCTAGCCTTCCCTCATTTTCCCTGTTTCAAGTACTGGTACTGTCTAGCCATTGAAGACAGAAACCCAGGGTCTTCCTTGGCTGTTTGTTGTTTTCCTCACACTCACTTCTAATTATTCATCAACCTTGCTGGTCCTCTACCTGTATCTTTTCCTCATTTCTACATCACGAGTGGCCATGGACTTCCTCAAGTTCTTCAGTAGCCACCTTGCAAACTGTTCTAATTCCACTAAGAAGAATGCCTTAAAATAATACAGGTGGTTTCCATGTTTTTTTGTCACACGTTGGGCTTCCAGCCATGGCCTGGAACATCCTGTGAAATCCAATCCATGCTTAATGAGGCGAGGCATCCCCTTCCACTTTGCTCTGGTCACAGAACCTGTTACTACTGGTGAAGCCAAGCTGCTTCTTAGCTCAGAACCAGTCTTTTCCTGTTGCCTGCACCAGGAACATGTGTGCATCCATTTTGCAAAGCTGCCATGTTCTCATCCTCTAGATCTATTAATGTTAGCTTCTCAGAGAAGCCTTCCTTGAACATCCTTACCAACATAGGTGGTTTCTGATTCCTCTGTCTTATTTTAATATTTTATTTTTATTTATTTGAGAGCGCAAGAGAGAGGCAGAGAGAGAGAGAGAATATATGGGTACAACAGGGCCTCTAGCCACTGCAAACTAACTCCAGACACATGTGCCACCTTGTGCATCTGGCTTATGTGGGTCCTGGGGAATCGAACCTTGGACCTTAGGCTTTGCAGGCTAGTGCCTTAACCACTAAGCCATCTTTCCAGCCCTGATTCCTCTTTCTAACAGCAGCCTGCTAATTTTATTTGTAGACTAACTCACAGCTTAAAGTCTGAAATTATTTTTAACATTTATTTATTGATTGATTACCAACTACAGATTTTAAACTACTTCTGAACAGGGACTTTTTGCTGTGTTCCTCACCAATATAGCACAGTGACTTCATAAAGATTTGTTGAATGAATAAAGAAACCTTTGCCTCCAGTTCATAACTTCTTAGACCTAAGCATTGACATAGAAAAATGTTTTATCTTATGCAGTGAGGACTTTTTTATTGTTCTAAAATAGAGATAAAATAAAATTTATCATTTTAACCATTTTTAGTTGGGCATTTCAGTGACTTTTAATAAATTTACCTGTTGAGCAACCATAACTATCCATCTACAGAATGTTTATCTTTCCAAATTTGATGCTCTGTACCTATTATACCAAATTCTCCTTTCCTACCTCCTCCCTGTCCCTGGCTTGCACTGTTCTGCTGCTCTCTGTATTCATTGTCCCTGGAAATATCTATCCTTAATTGATCATAGAAACTTTGATTGTTAGGTTGTTACTCATGATTTTGATTGCAGAAAATGTTTTGTGGAGCTGGAAAGATTGCTTAGTGGCTAAGGCACTTGCCTGTGAAGCCTAAGGACCAAGGTTTGATCCCCCAGTACTCATATAAGCCAGATGCAGATGCACATGCACAAGGTGGCACATGCATCTGGATTTCATTTGCAGTGGCTAAAGGCCCTGGCATGTCCATTCTTTCTCTTGATCCTTGCCTTCCCCGTCCTCCTCAAATAAATACATTTAATTTAATTTTTTTTAAAAAGAAATGTTTTGGGCTTGATGGCTTAGAGAAAAACTTGTCCTGTGACACTGCTGTTGTTGTCTTTCTGCACTGTGGTGAAACTACATATTGGTGTAACATGGCACTTTCATATATAAGCCCTTCTAAAAGTGAATAAATCAGAGCCAACTGCTTCTTTGAAAGAGAACTACTAAAATTGAAGGCATTCCTCATGTTGTTATTATCTTGATGGGACACATGCCACCTAAGCTAGGATTTTACTTCTAACCATCCCCACCCATTTTTTCAAGTAAAGGCAATGTAGGGATAACTTTGGGGGGAGGTGAAAGCCAATAATGATGTGTAGTAAGATTTATAATGAAAAACACCAATAATTTCAGAGAAATTATTGTTTCTCAAAGATACACTTTTGCCCTGAACATGAATTCTTGCTGTATTCTTCATCAGGAAAGAGAACAAAATATGGTAGCAATTTTCGGTGGTTGAATTCCTGCCACATGTAATTTGGTACTACAGAACTATGGCCTGGATTTTGGTGAATTGCTTATTCTCCATGTTAGATTAAAAGATGCACAAGTCACCTTGGTTCTACAGTTTTGAATGTATTTACATTTAAACAGAAATAATTTTAATTTACAAACTAAGAAGTTAAAATCAGAGAAAATGTAAATTTAGGAAGAGGTTTATGCTTATTCCTGTGCTAACAAAACATTTCGATACAATTGAGCCAGGCTTCCTGTGTACTGGCTTAAATTGAATCATTTTACATAATGTAAATTCATAAAGTTTGATCATTGTATTTGGTCTGAACAATGGAGAATACCCAGACCAGTGGCATAAAGTTGTATGTGTCAACATACTTTGGAAAATCAAATGAGGCTGGGTTAAAGGCTCTTGCCTGCAAAGGCTGATGTCCTGTGTTTGATTCTTCAGTATCCATGTAAAGACAGATGCACAAAGTGACATGTGCTTCTGGAGTTTGCTTGCCGTGCCAAGAGGCCCTGGCATGCCAATATACACACAAATAAATAAAATGTTTAATAAGGAAAACTGAAGGAGGAAGGCTGGAAATGGAATTCAGTCACCTGTTATGATGATGCAATTACAGATGACCAGTTATTTTGTTGTTTCAGTTACTTTTTGAGACAGATTCTCACTGTACAGCCCAGGCTCGCCTTGAACTAGTGATTTTCCTGTCTCAGCCTCTGGAGTCCTAGGATTATAGATGTGTGGCCCACACTTGGCTGTCATCGGCCTTCTTAAATTTTGCCTTTGTTGTTTGATTTTGAAGTTTGTAGTTATTATTGTTCATTACAGTACAATTATAAGGAGCATAATAAAGCATCTCACAACAAAACAGCATGAAAATCAGTATTATTAGAGTATCACTTCTAGTTGAAAGATACTGGGTTATCTTGGGAAAAAGTGGCACCAGCTTGTAGTCTATGTCATATGTATCTGATGTTAAGCCTTCAAATATGTAGGTGACCAATAACCATCATGCCAATGTGTCCAATTCCTCATGGACTATAAGCACTTCTCAACAAGTGGTGAGGAGAGAAGGGGGAGAGAGCGTGCACACACAGGAGTGCTTGCTTCACATCCTCAAAGAGAGTGACTTTGGGGAACTTTAACAAATGTGAATGGCCTGGGAGAGAATAGGAATGGGGCTGAGGTAGCAACATTCCCCAGAAACGTCCGCGATTCCATGACATGCTATGTTTAAGAATGGCTAGAATAAGAAGTGACAGCAGCTATGAGACTGATTATGATCTTAGGTCTTCATAACTTTAGTTTTGTTTAGACTAAAAAGTTTCTGAACTGTTTCTTCTAAAAATCGAATTGAAATCCCATCAGGCAACTTACCTGGGAGGAATACGCATATTCTGACTCTTACTGTCTTGTACAAATTGATATCTCATTCTTTTATCTGTAATTTTTATGAAAAGAGAGAATTAAAATAATTGGGCCCTAGTGCCCAAAATTATATCCTTGTATTTTCTTGTAGTTTGTGGTTCAATGAGTGGGCATGAGTGACAAGAATTCATTGTACCACAGAAATACTCCTTCTCTATAAATGATGTGTTTGCTACAGAGTGAAGTCTGATTATGAAGGGGAGTGAAAAAATGCGGGCTGGAGGGATGGCTTAATGTTTCAGGCATTTGCTGAGAAGACAAAGGACCCAAGTTTGATCCCCCAGATGCACAAGGGGCACATGCATCTGGAGTTCATTTTCAGTGGCTGAAGGCCCTGACACACCCATTCTCTCCCCCACCCTTTCTCTGTCAAATAAATAAATAAATCCAAGATTTTTTTAATTGGTTGATTTTTTAAATTTGTTTTTCTATTTATATTATTCCAATTTTACATTCATAATGGTATAATGGTGACTCCATTATCCTCCTCCCTGTCCTCCCTCTTCCAAAGGGACCCTCATCAATGGGGAATGTGAGTCATGCATTGTGGGGGTAGTCAAGAGTTATGGGGGATAAGCCAAGTCTGTGTGCATAATGCCCCAACTTGTGGCTCTAACATTCTTTCCACCCCCTCTTCCGTGAATTTCCCTGAGCCACGTTGGGGTCATTTTAGTTATACTTCAGTGATGAGGTTTTGGGAGCCTCTGTGTCTCTGGATATCTGGCTGAGTAGGAGTTGGATGTTCTCTGTGTTTATCTCCTTCAGCCTTTTTCTGGTGTCTTCATCACCAAGAACGCTATACTCTTGCCCTTCCCCTGCATTACTCTATGGTTTCATCTGGGGCCCTGGTGAGGTGTGATTGGCCGATTTTCCCTTCGGGTTCGTTGTCCATCTGAAAAAGATAAGCAAATTCTCCAACACAGAGAGAAGTTAGTACTAGATATATGGGATGGCCATAGATATTTTAGAGGGAATTTTATATGCATAGGCCCTCTTGCCCACATTTGGAACACATCATACTAAAACTTATAAATACAAGAATTTTAACAAAAAAAAATGCTATAGAGCTATAGGGCTGGGGATGAGCTGAGAAACAGAGGCTGTCTGCACATGGGCAGAGCCCAAGCCTTGAGGCCAAATCTGATGAGACTGAAAATTAGTCCTTGAGATAGTGCAGAGGCAGTGGTTCCATGAATGAACCACTGTAGAGTAAGCCAACTAAGGAAGAATTAACATAGCCTGTTACCTTAGTCATGAAGGTCTTATAAAGGACATGATTGTAGCACAGTTAGTAAATAGAAAGTCTTCTTAATACTGTATTTCAGTTGCATTAGGAACAATGATTTAGACTGAAGCCAATGAAGGGACACTACACCAGCACTGAATTAGACACTTTTCCTGTGGAGCCCTGGGACTCTCTGAAAAGACAATATTTGAAAAGGGTATGTAAATTTAGTACAGTGTCAGATAAATGCTATGGGAATAATATAAATAATTGGATTATTAGTGAGGAATTGCTAGAGTGAGCAAATTTCTTCCTGTGGTTGGAGTATTAAACTGAAACAGCATAATTTTGGAAAGTAAATAAAGCCCAAGACAAAAAGCACATGCTGCAAATCAAAATGACATTGAAAAACCACTGTAGTGTAGTATTTGCCTTGTAAGAGATTTTTTTTTTTTTTTTTTGGTGACTAGCAGGGGCTTTATTTGGTCTCATGATATTGATCTCTGATAGGACAGACCAGATTATTATGTGTCAGATTAAGGGTGCACAAATATGTGTGTTCAGAGTAATGCAGGAACATTTTCTTTTTTGCTGACAGTTCTATACATATGCAATGTATTTTCCTCACAACCCCTTCCCATTACCTTCTCTCTCTCTCTTTTCAAAATAGGGTCTCATTCTATCCTAGGTTGACCTGGAATTCACTCTGTAGTTCCAGGCTGGCTTCGAACCCACAGTGATCCTCCTACCTCTGCTTCCCAAGTGCTAGGTGTGTGCCAACCCACCTGGCCCCATTACCTTCTCTTGATGCCCTTACTCATCCTCCTTCCACTGAACCCTGTCTTCCCAGCTACTTTGATGTCTTTTTTCTTGTGTGCATGTGACCAAATGAATTTAATTAGGGTGTTTGCACATGTCGCCTACCAATTGCTACATGACTGAAGAAAATGTCTCCAGTTTCCCCAGCAACCACTGACTACCAATAACTCTTAAAGGAGAGATGGACCTTCATGCCCTTCTTCATCAACCATGATGGAATATTTTTTTAACTTATACACAACATATTATGATCATAATCCCCTCTTGCACCTTCCCTTTCCCCCTTGTCTTTTCCTCCTCCATTAAATACATTCTTCTTTCCAACTGGTTTCTCTTCTATCTTGATGTCATCATTTTCCCCTCCTATGATGCAGGACTGGTGTAGGTAGTGCCAGCCACTGGGGTCATAAATACCTTGGCCCATCTGACTCTGAAAGACAGTCTTGAAAAGCATTCTTCCCCTTCCTTTGGCTCTCCCATTCTTTCTGCCATCTCACTGAGCCTTGCAGGGTGTGACTCAGTTCACTCAGTGCTGAACATTCCACTGTCCCTTCTTCTCAGCACATTGATGAGTTTTGAGTCTCCCCAGTGATCACCGCCATCTGAAAAGAGAAGCTGTTCTAATTAAAAGTGAGAATAAAGCCGGGCGTGGTAACGCACACCTTTAATCCCAGCACTCGGGAGGCAGAGGTAGGAGGATCGCCATGAGTTCGAGGCCACCCTGAGACTACAGAGTGAATTCCAGGTCAGCCTGAGCTAGAGTGAGACCCTACCTCAAAAAAAAAAAATCTAAAAAAGTGAGAATAGCATTAATATATGGACATAAACATAAGTATTTCGAGGGCAGTTTGGAGTCACCCTCAAATAAAATCACAGAGCAGTTGGGTTTCTCCCATAACAGATAGGCAAACATTTGGCCTGCCTGTCCAGACATAAAGCTTGCAAGACTCAATCTTGTACATGCAGTTATAATTGTATAATTTTAAGACCATTGGTGCCTTTTCTCCCCCAATAGGCTACATTGCTTCCCCCCCAGCATTATTACAGCTAGCCACCAAGGAGGAGGCTTCCAACTCAGTTTCAGCCTGATTTCTCAGTGGTCTGCAACCTAAGCATGTGGAGTCTTCAGCAGTGGGGTCTTACTATCTAGTTGTGGTAGACAAAATTCATATGGAAAGGCAAAAGGCCTCGGATATCCAAGCATATCCTTGCAAGAGATTTTTTTTTCTTTTCTTTTTTATTTATTGACAACAAAATATACTTACATACAAAAGGTGCATAGTATTTCCCTCCCCTCCCCCCCATTCCCCTTAAGAACTCCACGCTCCATCATATCCCCTCCCTCTTTCCATTAGTCTCTTTCTTAATTTGATGTCATCATCTTTTACTTCTATTATGAGGGTCTTTGCAAGAGATTTTGATATCCAAATATTATACATCTCTCTCTCTCTTTCTTTCCCTCTCTCTGCAAGCAGCAACTTTATTGAAAGTCTGGATCCCAAGTGCATTGATACTCACTTTCTAGTGTGTACTGTCAGATAAGCCAATTCTTCTACAATGTTCCCAAAATTACTGTGTCTATGCTGATAAGTTTCTAGCATGGAAATATATGAAATCCATAGGTTCTATTCTCTGAAATCAAACTATTTTCCAGATTCTAGTAATTCCATTGAGGTCCCTATGGGCTGTGTATTTGCCCATTGTATGTTGTCAGAATTGAGTGTCATTCCTGCTCAATGTATTCATAAAGAAAGGAGGGCAAGCAATTACTGAACCTCGGAAAGTCTCGATGGTTACTTTTATTTTTCCATGAAGATCTCCCCACAAGGAATTCACATTTCAAGTCATGAACCATGAATTAGATTTGTCTTGGCATCCAGCATGGCTGGATTTTGCTGGTGCCACTGACAAAACTCCATCTTTTTGTCAATTCTGAATTTCTGCAGTCCTCATATAGATGATACTCCATGGAGTACTTTTGAAAATTTAATTAATTAACTAATTAATTTGCAAGCAGAGAGAGATAGAGAAAAGAGAGAGAGAAAAAGAAAGAATGGGCCAGAGCCTCTTGCTGCTGCAAACAAACTCCAGACACATGTGTCACTTTGTGTATCTGGCTTTACATGTGTTCTAGGGAACTGAACCCAGGTCATTAGGCTCTACAGTAAAGCACCTTAACTGCTGAGCCTTCTCCATGGTTTACTTTATAAAAGTGAGAAGAATGATCAAATCCAAGCCATACTGAAGAGAGGATTATGACTTAAAATTCATGTTCCACTATGTTTTTTTTTTTAATTTTTGGAGAGAGACAGAGAGAGAGGGAGAGGAAGACAGATAGAGATGGGCGCGCCAACAGCCTCTCAGCTGCTGTGAACGAAATCCAGATGTGTGCTCCCCCTTGTGGTCAAGTGCGGCATTGTGCCCTTGCGTCACTTTGCATCTGGCTAAACGTGGGACCTGGAGATTGGAACCAGCGTTCTTAGGCTTAGGAGGCAGGCGCCTTAACCGCTAAGCCATCTCTCCAGCCCTCCACTATGTTTTTTTAAAAAATGACTGAAGGTTTTCTGTTCCATTGAAGATGGCACCCTTCTACAAATCTGTTTGATTAAATCATTTGTACTTGCCTCAGTAAATTAGGAAGAAATAAATGAGCCTAGATTTTCTGTCTTGTTATATAACATTAAATTTTGTATTTACTTTTAAAAATTATTCATTTATTTGGAGAGAGAGAGAGATATAGGGAGGCAAAAAGGGAGGGAGGGAGGGAGAGAGAGAGAGAGAGAAAGAGAGAGAGAGAGAACGAACACACCAGGGCCTCTAGGCATTGAAAATGAACTCCAGACACTTCCTTGTACACCTGGCTTATGTGGGTACTGGGCAATCAAACCTGGGTCCTTAGGCTTTGCAGATAAGAGCCTTAACTGCTTAAGCCATCTCTCCAGCCCTTTATTTACTTTTTGAGTGAAAGATTGTGTTGCTGTGATCTTTGCAGTCCCAGATATAAGATGTGTAGAGTCAGAGAAATCTGGATGGCTGTTGCATGAACTATTTTTTTTTAATTCTACCACAGAATAATTTGGGAGGGAATGAAAGAGTTACAGGGTGATTGGGACCAAATAAAGGAATGGGTTGTCAGGAATAGGTGCACACCAAGAGTTTTCACATGCTGATTGCTTACCAGGTACCACTTTCCATGCCCAGACATGATGATTTGAAGTGGATAGTATTATTTTAGAGATTATGAAACTGAGGCATGAGGGGATTATGTAATTCCTATAGAGCCTCATAGGCTGGACAAATGAACTAAATATTTTTTATCCTAAAAATAATTAATGAGTAATCTATTCTGAACATTGTATATGATAATAATAAAGAATTAGAAGTTATTTAAATGATACATAACAAAAAATTATTCAATAACTTATAACTTGAAAAATTAGGTAATAGTAAAGTTTGTAGTTTTGGGTAGTATTTAATTACATGGGAAAATATTTTGGACAATGTTAGTGAAAGAAAAACAAGACTCAATCTTGTACATACAGTTATAATTGTATAATTTTAATGCTATGATTAAAATAATACACACAAAATTATATATAATTGATATGTTATCAAGAGTTTATAAGCAATTACATTTCTGACTCATGTGTTATTGCCTTTTCCTAATTGCCTAACCCAATTATTTAGTTTTGAATAAAAACTACATGATATAATAATAAAACAAAAAAGGAAAAAGAATTAACAGAAGTGAGCCTGAAAGAATCTGAGAAAATCTTTTCCAACTATACATCTGACAGGGGATTTCTTTTTTTTTACTTTTTTTTGGTTTTTTTCATTTTTCGGTTTTTCAAGGTAGGGTCTCACTCTAGCCCAGGCTGACCTGGAATTCTCTATGTAATCTCAGGGTGGCCTCGAACTCATGGTGATCCTCCTACCTTTACCTCCCAGTGCTGGGATTAAAGGCGTGCGCCACCACGCCCGGCTGACAGGGGATTTCTATCTATAATATCTAAAGAAATCAAAATTTTAAATATCGGAAAAGGCCAAATCATCAAATCAATAAATGGATGAATGAATTGAACAGACAATTTTCAAAAGAAGAACAAATTGCAATTACTGTATGAAAAAAATCCCAATTCTTAGCAATCAGGAAAATGTCCATCAAAACTACATTGAGAATTTATGTTACCCTAATCAGAATAGCTATTAAGAAATCAAATGTCAAGAAATACTGACAAGGATGTGGATGTGAGGGGAAATGGACCTATATGCACTGCTAGTGAGAATGAAAATTCGTACAGTTACTGTGGAAACACGTATAGAGATTCTTCACCAAATCAAAAAAATGGGACTACAACATGATTCAGCTTCACCACTCCTTGTCAGAATACCACAGAGATAGCAATGTACATATCTGTATTGCAGCACTAGTCACACTTGCCCAACTATGGAATCAGCCTAGGTACCCAGCCATAGATGAGAAGAGCAAGAAATGTGGTATAGATGAGCAACAGAGTTTTTAAAATATTATTTATTTTTTTATTTATTTGAGAGCAACAGAGAAAGAGGGAGGGAGAGAGAGAGAGAGAGAGAGAATGGGTAGAGAGAGATTGAGAATGGGTATAGAGAGAGAATGGGCACACCAGGGCCTCCAGCCACTGCAAATGAACTCCACATGCATGCCCCACCTTGTGCATCTGGCTTACCTGGGTACTGGGGAATTGACCCTTGAACCGGGGTCCTTAGGCTTCATAAGCAAGCACTTAACCACTAAGTCATCTCTCCAGCCCTTGAGCAATGGAGTTTTATGAAAAATAAAGAACAAAAAAAAATTCTGTCATTTTCAGGAAACTGAATGGAACCTGGAGATCATTGTGTTCAGTGAAATATACAAGACTTGTGTTAAACAAAATAAACCAGACTCAGAAAGCTAAATATGAAGTATTTTCTCTTATATGCAGAGTTTAGAGTTAAATATATTTACACATAATGATTAACATGAAAATAGAAGGGAAAAGGAAAGAGGATAGGGGTATAAGACAGGGTACCTGTTATACATATATGAAAGTATCATAATGAAGGCTATTATTTTGTGTACTGATTTCAGAATAATCAATAAATCTTTAAAATTATATAGCAGATAGGAATGTTCATTGTTCAAGTTTAGAAGCCAAAAAAATCAAAAACCAAAAACAAAAGCCCCAGTGAGTCAAGGAACTGAAGATGACTTCAGTGCCCTATTCTGTCATACGCTGACTGGCCGGCCTCAGTGGCTCTCTGAAACCATGGTACATGACCCTTCCCCCTTAATCGTGCATCTTTCATGACTCCAAAACCATTACTGCATGGACAACATTTCCAAATTTTATTGCCAGTTTGAGATGAAGCCTGGCTCCCTTGGACCCCTGCTGTATGCCTTCCAGGCCAATCTTGGCAGAACATTTTTCTAGATTGTTAGGTTTTGTTCCAGCAGGGAGCCCTTTCTGTTTAGACATTCTTCTTCCAATGGAATTAGGATTTTTACAATATGAAACCTCCAATGGGTGTGATTTTGCCACGCCCCCCAAGGCACCTTTCTTATTTTGTCAGTACAGCATAAAGGGTTTCTCATCAATAGTACTGATCTCTTTAATAGTTACAGCTGCTTTCTCAGCACCAGCTTAAATGCTATTCTGCCTGAAGAATCTCTTCACCAAACATATTAACCTATCAAGTTTAGCGTACTGTCATTCACATTCTCAGGGCATGGGCAGAAGAATGCAGCTGGTTTCTGGGACAGCATGTAATCATGCACTACCTCTAGCCAAGTTAATGACAGAGTCCTTGTTTTCCTTTGAAACCTTATGAGCCAGGCCTCCACCATCTACATTTCTCTCAACATTATTGTTTTTTATATTCCCACCAGACTGGTCCATTAAACTCTGCTTACAATATCCCTGAGTTTTTCTAGGCAACAGCCCCAAACTCTTCTACATTCCTCCCATAATGCCTGTGAACCACATGGTCAGGTTTATCACAACAATGGCCCTACTTCTTGGTACCTACTTTCTGTATTAGTTACTCATTTCTGGAACAAAAATCTGATGAGAAGCAAGACAGGCAAGGAAGAATTTAGTTGGGTTGCAGTTTGAGGCAATGGCTCTGTGGTAGAAATATAAGAAATACAAGGTCACTGATCACATTGTGTCCACAGTGAGAAAGCAGAGAGCCATGAGTACGCTCAGCCAGCTCTCTCCTTTTTACACAGTCTAGAACCAATAGCCAGTAGAATGGTGCTGCCCTCATTTAGGGTTAGTCTTCCCATCCAAATAATCTACCGAATCAGTTTATTTACCTATGGCACACCCAGAGGCTAATTCACTAGATGATTCTAGGTCCAGTCGTGCTGACAAGCACTATAAACTCTCACACAAATTAACAAGACAAGCAATGAACCAGAAACTGTCAGAATGCTGAGGAGAAAGAAAAATGTAAGGCCAGAAGTGGCAGAGGCTTGAGGTACCAAACATCTTTTAGAAAGGTGAGTCTGGTGACATTTATGTATGATTCACATAATTTTTGGTCTATTTTCATATAACCTGTATTAGTAAATAGTTAACACTTCTCTTTAAATTGAATCAAAGGTGATTTTGGGGTACTGTACATGTTGCTTAGTGGTAGAGTACTTGCCTAGCACCACGCATGCATGCACACACACAGAAAATGGGCACACCAGGGCCTCTAGCCACTGCCAACGAACTCCAGATGCATGTGCCCCCTTGTGCATCTGGCTTACATGGGTCCTAGAGAATCGAACTGGGATCCTTTGGCTTCTCAGGCAAACACCTTAACTGCTAAGCCATCTCTCCAGCCCATAGCACATTTTTAAAAATATTTTTATTTTTATTTATTTGACAAAGAGGGGAAGAGAGAAAGAGAATGGGCATGCCAGGACCTCCAGCCACTGCAAACAAATTCCAGATGCATGCGCCCCCTTGTGCATCTGGCTAACATGGGTCCTGGAGAATTGAATCTGGGTCTTTTGGCTTTGCAGGCAAATGCCTTAACCACTAAGCCATTCCTCTAGCCCCATAGCATGGTTTTGATTGGGTTGTTTAGTTTTTGTAGTTCCTTGGATATTCTAGATATCAACACACTGTCAGATGTATAGTTGGCAAATATTTCATGTCATTCTGTAGGTTGCCTCTAGACTTGATTCATGGTTTCCTTAGCCTACAATAGCCTTTAGTTTCATGATGCTCCATTGGTTGATTGGTTGCCTTATTTCCTGGGCAATCAGATTCCTAATTAGAAAGTCCTATTGATTGTTGTGTCTGTTATGTGCCAGTGCTATGAAGATTTTATTTCTATGACTCTTTAGTTCAACTTGTAATCAGATATGGTGACACTTCTAGAAGTATTTTTGTTTAGAATGATCTTACATATCTGAGGTATTGTGTTTCTGTATGAATTTTAATATCATTATTTTATTTCTCTGAAGAAGGGAGTTGGAATTTTGATTGGGACTGCATTGAATCTGAATAGTGCTTTCTGTAGAATGGAAATTTTCATGGCAATTCTTCCAATCCATGAGCCTTTGAGGCCTTTCTAGTTTTTTAAAGTTTTCATTGTAGAGGTCTTTCACATCCCTGGTTAGGACTATTCCAAGAATTTTGGGGTATATATTTTTCCCTGACCTCTTCTTCGATATGTTTGTAATTGGTATCTAAGAAGGCTACTAAGTTTTGAGTGTTAATTTTGTATCCTGCCATTTTGCTAAAAATGTTTTTTATCAGTTTTTTTTTCAGTTTTTATCAGTTCTAGAAGTCTTCTAGTAGAGTCCTTTGAGCCTCTTATACATACAATCACATCATCTATAAATAAGCATATTTTGACTTCTTCCTTTTCTATTTGTATTTCTTCCTCTTATTTCTCTACCTAAGATTTCAAACATTTTATTAAATAAAAGGGGAGAATGTACCTTGGTGGGAATGCTTTGAATTTTCCTCCATTTAGCGTGATGTTTGCTGTAGTTTGTTGTATATAGCATTTATTATATTGAAGTATGTTCCCTTCCTCTCTAGTCTCATCAGTGTTCTTATCCTGAAGGTGTGTTGAATTTTGCCCCAGGCCTTTTCTGCTCAGTCTATTGAGATTATTTGTCTTTGATTCTACTTATTTAATGAATTACATTTATTGATTTATGTATGTTAAACTATCCCTACATTTCTGAGGGGGAACAAAAGCTGACTTGATTGAATTGATTGACCTTTTAGATGGGTTCTTGATTTGCTTTGCAAATATTTTACTGAGAATCTCTTCGTCTGTGTTCCCCAATGATATTGGTCCATAGGCTTTTTGGGGAGTTTCTCTATCTAGTTTTTGTTTAAGAGTAATGCTGGCTTCATAGAAGAATAAGAGAGCATGTGCTACTTTTCTATACTGTGAGATAGTTTGAGGATTAGTGTTTTCAGATGTTCTTTAAAGGGCTGGTGGAATTCTGCAATGAACCCATCTGGACCTGGGCCTTTTCAGGTTGGGAGAATTTTGGTTTTTTGAGGTAGGGTCTCACTGTAGCTCAGGCTGACCTGGAATTCACTCTGTATTCTCAGGGTAGCCTTGAACTCATTGCGATCCTCCTACCTCTGCCTCCTGAGTGCTGGGATTAAAGGCATGCGCCACCATGCCCAGCTCAGGTTGGGAGAATTTTTTATAACAACTTCAATCTCATTGCTTATTGTTGATCTGTTTATTTTTTTAATTTCATCTCAGTTTAACTTTGGTAGGTCATATACCTCTAGAAAAAGCATCCATTTCTTTTAGATTTTCCAATTTGGTGGAATATATGTTTTGACATACGTTCTTATTACAGTGCCTTTGGCATCTGTTGTAACGTCTCCCTTTTCTTCTCTAATCATATTGACTATAGTCTTGTCTATCATTTGATTAACTTGGCTAAGGGTTTGTGGTTTTGTTTATCATTTTAAAGAACCAATTATTTGTTTCATTGATTATTATTTTTTGATTATTTCATTGAGTTCTTCCCTCATTTCCATTATTTATATTCATTTGCTACTTAGGGATTTGGTTTGTACTTATTTTTCCAAGGCCTCCAGGAACATCATTAACTTATCTATTTGAAATTTCCCTTTTTTTAGTAGGCACTTAGTTCTATAATCTTTCCTCTTAATTCTTTGTGTCCTATAGGTTTTGGTATGTTGTATTTTTATTTTCTTTCAGTTCTAGGCTTCTTTTTTTGTTTTCTTTATTTCTTTGATGATTCCATTCATTACTCTCCATTAATTTGTGTATTTTCTATATTTTTCTTTTGTTAATTTCTAGTTTTATTGTTTTGTGCCCAGGTAAAATATAAGGAGTTACTTCAGTTTTACTCCATTTGTTGAGACTTGCTTTGTGTCCTAGTAGGTAATCTATTTTAGTGAACATTCCATGGCCTTCTCAGAAGAATGTGTGTTCTGTAGTGTTTGAATATAGTGTCATGTAAACATCTATTATATATAAATGACCAATAGTATCATTTAACTCTACTGTTTCTCTACCTATTTATTGTCCAAGATCTATTTGTGAGAGTTGGCTGTTGGAATTGCCCACTATTACTGTGTTGGAATTTCTCTCTGACTTTATATCTAGTAGAATCTGTTTTGTAAACTCAGGTGCACATGTATATGGTGTGTGTGTATGTTCAAAATTGTAACATCCTCTTGGTGAATTGTATCTATCATAAATATGATTCATTTATTCTTATTGATTTTGGTTTGACTATTCAAATAGTAATACCTGCTTGTTTACGGTTTCCATTTGCTTTGAATATCCTTTTCCAGCCTTTCACCCAGATGTAATGTTTGTCTTTGTTGGTGAGGTGAGTTTCTTGAAGACAGCAAATGAATGGATTCTGTTCTCTGATCTAGTCTCTTAGTATGTATCTTTTGATGGGAAAATTGAGACCATTAATGTTCAGAGTTACTGAAAAGTATCAGTTATTCTATGCTTGGTGTTTTCTTATCTCCATTTATTTAACAGCTCTTCTAACATTGGTTAGTATTTTCCCCCCTGTAATCCCTTTAATGTATTTATCCTTCACTTTGAGGCAAAGTATTCTGTCTAGTATCCTCTGTAGAACTGGCATAGTGTTCAAAAATTCCTTTAGCTTGCTTTTATTGTGGAAAACCTTTCTTCCTCCTTTTATTGTGTGTGTGTGTGTGTGTGTGTGTGTGTGTGTGTGTGTGTGTGTATAAAATGTATAGTAGTTTGGGGTGGCAGCTGTGGTCATTAAATAATTGAAATATGTTACTCAAATGTTTCTGGCTTTTAGCATTTCTCTAGAACAATAATCTGTTATTGTGACTGGCCTGCCTTCATATGTGACTTTTGCAGTTTTTAGTATTTATTTTGTAAATTTAACATTTTGAAAATCATATCATATTGGGAGTTTCTTTTCTTGTCCTGTCAGTTTGATGGTCTAAGTGTCTCTTGTACCTGGATGGGCACTTTATTCCCTATTTGGGAAATTTTCTTTTATAATTTTGTTTAAAATGTGTTCTATGCCATTGACCTTAAGTTTTTCTTTCTTCTATGCCCATTATTTGAACCTTTGTTTTTTTCATAGTGTCACAAATATTTCTCATGTTCTATTCATAGGTTTTTTTTTTAATTTTTCCTCTGTAATTGACTGATCCAATTCCTCTACCTTGTCTTCAAGGCTTGATATGCTCCATTTTGTTGCCATCTCTTTCCATTTGACTCATTGTGTTTTTAGTTTCCAGATTTATTTCTGTTCTCTTTAGGTTTCCATTGCTTTACTGCATCTATTAGTCATATTCTGGCTTGACTTGCTAATTTTGTGTAGCTGGTTATTTGTGTCCTCTTTGAATGTATTCAGGATTTTACTCATTTGTGTTTCCATGCCTTGAGTTCCTTGTACACATTTATAATCATTTTTTAAAATTCTTTGTCTGGATTTTCTTCTAAGTAGCTCTCATGGGGATCCTCTTGTATGGGATTAATAGTTCTTGGTGGGGATTTATTGGCTTGGGTTTTCATGACACATGTTTTCTGTTTTGTGTTGACACTACCTACCTAGAGGTAGTACTTTGATCAGGTCTTTCTGGCATACTTACATTAACGATATATTTGGGATATATGTTTCTTGGTGGTAGTGGTGTGTGTGTGTGTGTGTTTACTGCACTTTGTGCTGCTTGGAGTTCAGTCTTGAAGATATTTGGTGCAACTTTGTGGATGGGGTAGGAGAGGTGATCTCAGTTCAGTTGTAGCTGCTCTCTAACTCATGTACAAGTCTCTAGCCCAATGCTGGGTCATCCTCAGCTGGGGAGGAACAGAGATGGTGCCAGAAAAAGTTAGTACCTTAATTCACCAATGGACATTCAGCAGAATCCCAGTGGAAAGATTGCTGGAGAATAACTGGCACTTAAACTCTACAATGGAAGATCAACTGCAGGCCATGAGAATGAAGGAGCCAGAGAAAAGCTGGGACCTGAACACACTAATGGGCACTTGATGGGAAGCAGTGAGTGTGAGGGAGAATATCTGGTACCTGAACTGACAAGTGCCTGCTCAGCAGCAGAACAGGGGATATACGAAGGGTATGGAAGCAAAGCTAGTACTGGAACTCACTAATGGCAGATTGGTGGCATTCTGGGGGAGTCAGAGAAGGTGGAGAGAATAGCTGGTACCTGAACTCAATAATGGAAGATCAGTGGCATCCAGAAGAACCTCAGTGTACTTTTCTCTTTTGAAATGTGTAATATCTTAAAGTTATCTGTAGTCAACCTACTATACAAAGTATGCCAGAACATCTTGCCCCCATCCAACTGTAACATTGTATTTAATGATAATCTCTCCCCATCCCTCCTTTCCTCCTGTTCTCCCTGGCCTCTGATAACTGATTCTATTCTCAACTTTGAAAACTACACATATGAGTGAAATGACGTAGTACTTGTCTTTCCTGAACTACCCTAACTTATTTAACATAACGAGCACTAATTCCACTCAAGGTGTTTCAAATCACAGGATTTCATCCTTTTATGGCTGAATAATAATTGTTTATGTATACTACAGTTTATTTTCCATTCTTGAGATGATAGACACCTGGATTGTTTTCTGTGCGTAGCTATTGTGAATGACTCTGCAGTGAACATGGAAGTGTAGGTGTCTTCTTGGCACACTGAGGGATCTATGTTACATGTAGGCTGATTCAGTGTAGGCACCAACATTTACTTGAGTGAATGTTATATTTGTTTAGCAATACACAGTTTGTCACAAAGGGTTTTCTTTGGCTCATTTGATCCTCACAAGCACATCTTCAAAATGGATATGAAACAATGTTTTATTCCTCATTTGTAGGTGGAGAAAAAAATCAGTTGAGAGGTAGAAAGGTCTACCCCATGACATGGAATTCTGCCAGAAATCCATTTCCTAGCTTGGAGTTGAGTGGGATGGGGCACAGCTGTTCCTCTCTACACTGGCTCTTGCTCCTCTGGATGTTCATGGGATTCTTGTTCTTCATTTTCAGATTACAGAACAGGCCCGTGTTTTGCTGTGGTCAGCAACCAGATGTGCCAGGGGCAGCTCAGTGGGATTGTCTGCACAAAAACTCTTTGCTGTGCCACCGTGGGCCGAGCCTGGGGCCACCCCTGTGAGATGTGTCCTGCCCAACCTCACCCTTGCCGCAGAGGCTTTATTCCAAACATCCGCACGGGAGCGTGCCAAGGTAATGTGGGGCAAGGGGATGATGATAGATGCAGCCTACTTGTTCTAGAGACCTCATCTTCCACGAGGTCAAGAATGGAAAGGCAGTGTGAAAGACAAAACTCCACAGTTGGCTGACAGTTAAGGCTTCAGGAACATGGCTCAGGAGAGCGGCTGAAGCTTCACTGGACTGTCCTTGCCAGCAGTTCCTCCTCTGACCCCCAGAAGTGTTTCCATGTAGCTGTGACTCCTGGGGTCATGTGACTGCTTGTGATGCCATGTAGGGACACAAAGAAAAATTTGTGAAAAGGGAAGTTTTTGTTCACCCCCTTCTGAAACTGTTAAGAGTTTCTGTCTCAGGAATTATACTTAACTGACCTGAAGAAAATTGTTCTTCTCTACATTGGGCATGCTACATTATGCATTTTTTATAAGCCAGAAATAAATTAAAATTGGTTTCACTGTTTTAAATATCCCCAGATGTTGTCTACTTGCTGCTGCTTCTGCCCTCCCCTAGAATCCCTTACTTTTTTTTTTTTTTTTCATTTTTTTGGCTTTTACTCCTGTTCCTCCAGCTGTACAAATTCTTCTATTGTCTGGATGTCTGGCATGAGGCAGAAGGAAGTGAACAGAGATAACCCCACACTAAACTGATGGGATTGAAACATCGCAGGCTATCTCTGCTTCCTTGAGATGTCTTCTGTGCCTATTTTTAGACTCTCTTAGTATTTTAAGAAATACTTGTTGAGAAGAAAGAAATACATAATAGTATGGCTTTGTTCTATATGTTAATTCAAAAGGTAATATGCAATAAAACAGAACATGATTTTGCACAGTTCTATGGGTCTCTATTAAACTGAACTTCAGAAAATTCTACTACTAGTTCTGCCCCCTGACTTCTAATAGCACTCCAATGTCTTCTTTGAATGTTGGGAGCAACAAGACTCTTTTCAAATCTTAGAATTACGACAGGATTAATGATACAGCCTTACAAAAATAAGAATAAGTGTCTTCTTTGGTATCTTATTTTTTCTATTCTTAGAAAGTCTCAGTGAATTTTGAAGAATTTCTTTGTTGCGGTGTTTTAAAGTTAACAATTCTAAGAATTTGTTGACAGTGACTAGGAAGGCAAGACTCCAGTGCCCATCTGCCTGTCAGCGAGCTGGTAGTCAGAGGTTCTGGTGCCAATAGAAGTGGAGGAAAGAGAAAGAAAAGGAAAGAGAAGAGCAGACTTGATTTTAGCTTGCTATTTATTTCATACATTCTGAATTTTCCCTGGAGTTGCTTCCTGTTTCTTCATGACTGTTATTCGACACCTCAGGGGAAAATAGCAAATGACTTTTATAAGTAACTCTGTGAAAGCATATGACATTAAAATAATAGTTATGTTGTCACTTGTAAATGAATTCCTTCTTTTTGAGGGAAGAGTCTTCCACCATTGTGTATTAGGAGTCTTCTTGCTGGTTTTTTGAGAGCTAGATGTCAGGGGCTCTAGGCAAGTGGGTTCTTAGAGGAGTGTTTCAGGCTTCACTCTTGGAATACACAGGTGGAGAGCTGCCCTCATACTTATTTCCTTCTGGTTAAAAAATCCTGATCAACTAGTCTAAATTTGACCATATATGAAATTGTGATGTCAAATAATCTTTTGATACACATATTCCCATATCAAGAGAATGGAAAATTCTCATCTAAGACACAAGTTACATTGGATATAAAACATAATCCAATTATATTTCAGTGGGTTAGGGCATTCCTTTTAAAGTAACAAGTGACACTTTATACCAAAATAAATTGTGCCCACTTTAGTTCTCTTGTTACTGTAAGCTGACTTCCCTCAGCAACACAGACCAAGAGCCTGAAATGGCAGTTGCTTTGTGGTTGCCCCCAGTGAAGGGTAAAACTAAAGAGGACACTGGACTTTGAGATACCTACAAGAATATTCCAAGTTCAGTTCTTTATCAAGTCAGGTTTTTGAAGAAATGAAGTATTTTTCTGTCATTATAATGGAATTCAATGAACATGAGCAATGATTGAGAGTTTTCTAAAAAGGTTAATGTTTGATGTTATACATAGGACCGGTTCTTAGGTATTTGGATAAAACATTACACAAAGTGGATAGTCTCTCCTGCATGGAAGCTTCCATTGAAGACAGTTTTAAAATACTGATTCATCTTAGGTAAATTAGTGGTAGGAGCAGAAAGCAGATGTTGCTGTCACATTGGCCTGAGCAAAGCTCACTGCTAACTGACATTGAAGCAGAGACTAAAGAATGGGAAAGAATGAACCACACAGTTCTATGGGGGAGAATATTCTGGGCAGAGAGACCATGACTACAAAGCTGTGAGGCAGATACATCTTTGGTGTTTCTGAAGAAAACCTGTATAAGGGTAGTGAAAAAGGGAGGAGAGTGAGATATGAGATCAGGCAGGTCCCATAGAACTTTCTAGAACTTAGCAGCAACTGGGGAGGGATGTAATTTGACTGTTTTTAAAATGGTTCCTTCTGACAGCTGCTCTGGGTAGTTATACAGTAGAGAATCCACATTCAGTAGATGCTCTCATTTCTGGCCCCATTTCCCAAGTTGTCTAATTTTTTTCTGCATAATTCTCCAGATGGTAAAAGGGACATTTTTAATTTCATTTATATAAAGACAATTAGCTCTTTTACAAATCCCAGAGAACCCAAGTCCATTTCATGTTAATATAGAGAGAGTTTTATTGTAGATGTGTACTGCATTTTGATTGATTTTAAGATTTTCTCAAGTAACACTGATTATTGCTGCCAGTCTGAAGATGAAAATGACACAGTTAATAGTGGTCTTTTTATCATTATGTCCCTCTACCTTGCTGCACATGTAATAAAATCCACAAATTTGTAGCAATATTCTCCTCTACCTGAGGGAAAATGGGGAAATAAAGACTACTGCTTATAGAATATTATTAACCAAGTTACGTTACTTGTAGTTTATTTATATAATGTAATAGAGAAATGGTTTCTCTCATCATATTGTAATGAACACCTTGATATAACTTGGTAACATAATTGAAGACAAACTATCCGGTTTTCAACAATGAATTTCATATGAATAATCTTTCTCTCTTTCAAAATCTGGCAGATGTGGATGAATGCCAGGCTATCCCTGGGCTCTGTCAAGGAGGAAATTGCATTAATACAGTTGGGTCTTTTGAGTGCAAATGCCCTGCTGGACACAAATTTAACGATGTGTCACAAAAATGTGAAGGTAAGAAATCTCATGCTTTGCAACTAAAGGGGATGAAAGAAGGCAGACAAACTCAATGTTGGGACAAGTTGTGAATCACTCCTAAGTCCTCCAGCCTTTCCCACTTCTATAGACCCCAGATAAGGGGTCTATCTGAATCAAATCAAATATTAAAATATGAAATATTTTGGTTTAAAAGGTTCAAGACATGTTTTTGTATAGTTTTAGATGCATAAATTTAAGTTTGATCATTGGATATCATTCAAAATGATACAACTGGTATTTTTCTAGCTAAAGTGTAGAATTTGTTGTGCATGTAACTCACATATATTATGCTCCTAATACAAGCATAGAATTTTCTTTTCTGGGGTTTGACACATGTCTGTCAAATATAAACCTTTCTAAAGTTAGACAGAAAAATAACTTGAAGAATTTTTGATACTTGTAGTTAGTTTGTAGAGTAAGCTTCTAAAATGTGCATATAGAGATGTGTTCATATTTAGTACTACTGCTATTTACAAACAGAGGCGTGGCTTTCAAGCAAGGTGATTTGATTTTGAGAAGATGGAAGCATACAGAAAATTAGTAGATCTTATTGTACTCATTTGTCTTTGATGAGTTCATATGACTTATATACCATACTGTTCAGCAGCAGTGCAGTGGCTCTATCTGCTGTGAAGCTCAGATGATAAAACTTTTCCCTCCATTTTCAACTCCTTCTCTCTGGTGTGATCTGGGGCTTTACTTATATGTATGTATTTTGTATTAAAATTGTTAATTATATTTACAGACTCTAGCAATGAAAGATAGTTCACTCAAAATAATGTATTTGTCCTTGGATTCTTAGCCTCTTTGTGGATTTCCCACAAAATACTAGCGACAGCTAGAAGGTGCAATTTATAAATTATAGTTGGGCATTTTAATAATTTCTGGTCTAGAATGGTATAACCTAATTCTAATGGAATTAACTTTATTGGTTAGAGAATTGTTTCAAGGTTACTAATCATCAGAATCTGTAATTATTATTGCCTTCCATAATACAAGTATAAAAAATTCTTTAGTTCTTCCAAAATATTGGGAAACATTTTGTTTCAAAGAACAGTAGAATTGGCTCTGTAGAGGTGAATATAACTTAGAAATTGTAGATCAACGTTTGTATCAGATTATGGATACTGAAAGGGACAACTCATCTAGTTCTTTTTAGACATGGTTAATTATGGGACTGTACTGTACATGTAAGGTCATTCAGGCAACATTCAGAGTGACTCAATTTGACTCACTCTTATGCTAAATGAGTTAGAGTATTGTGTTGTCTTCTTTCCTAGATGAAAACTATTATACATGTTCTACCTACACTTCCTAGTGTTTAGAGCTACTTAAAATATTATGTATGTCTATCTATGTATATTTAGTCAAGTGGATCTTTCTGTGACATTATGATAATAAGGTTTTGCAGCAAAATCTATTTCAAAAGGAATTTTTTTCTAACACTTTAAAGCTTTCTCAGTTTAATATATTCAGCTACAAGAGACATAATATGCTTCAAGATTGAGGTCACAAAAAACCATATGACTTATCCAGTCTAAGTTTTGTTTTCTGGAATTACAATGACTTCCAGCCTGGATAGTTACATGTTTTCTGTCTTTTACTTTTCATTTGGATGAGTTAACAATTGGGAAAAGTCTATGGATGTACCCTGGATGGAAGGTGCATATCTAATGCTCATACCAACAGAAAGGATTCAGATCTTTCAGATCTTTTTATAACTGCTAATAAGCCTACCATGTATCTAATGGATAAGAAATTTAGTATGAGAATTATTTAATTTTTTCAACGTGCAAATATTTTCAGATTCATATTGGAATCTGTAACAAGATGAAATACTTTTGGCTCCAGCCTCTTTTTCCCCTGTGCCATTGGCTGTTACATTAACTTTAGATGGTGGAATTTTCCCTTTTTTATTTTTCTTTGCAAAATTGATACTAAGTTATTAATGCTGGTTAGAGCATTATTGACCTGTCTTGCTCAGATAGGAAAGTCATCAGAAAATCCTTTGTGAGCTATCAGCAGTCTGGTCTCCTCCTTCAGTTCTCTTACTGTATTATAGTTGTAGCATCTCACTAAGGAATGGCATAACTTGGGCACAGGCTCTCCTCTGTGGTCTATAGAGGAAACTCAGTATGCCTGGCTCACAACCACAGAGAGGACAAACGATCCTGGAGGGAGCTTGAAGAAGAAAATCAAGCATAATGGTGGGGTTCTGTGTCCTTATGCATTAGTTAGCTTTCCAGTATTTCAGCTCATGGCTTTAGAGATTTCAGCCCATGGTCAGTTAGCCCTGTGTCAACAGCTCCAAACCTGTGAGGAAGCAGTATATCATGGGAGGAACATCTGGTAAAGGAAACCCTTCCTCGAGCAACCATGAGAAAAAGACAGACAGACAGACAGAGGAGGAGGAGACAGAAGCTTGGGTCTTACTATGCCTTTCAAAGACATACCTTCTCATGGCTGGGACAAAACACCTGACCAGAAGCAGCTTGTTGAAGGAAAGGATTTATTTCTAGCTTATAGTCTTGAGGGCGTTTCATCATGGTAGGGAAAGCATGGCTGGCAGCTGTTCATCACATCTTGTCACATTAGCAGGGAAGAAGCATCAAGAGTGATCTTGCTCCTCCTCCAGTAAGGCTCCATATCCCAAAAGCTCCTCCAGCTGGGTATTAAATATGAGGCTTAATCACAAACACATGAGGTTATGGGGGACATTTTGTTTGTTTGTTTGTTTTTGGAGAGAGACACAGAGAGAGAGACAGAGAGAGAGGGAGAGGAAGACAGATAGAGATGGGCGCACCAGCAGCCTCTCAGCTGCTGCGAAGGAAATCCAGATGTGTGCGCCCCCTTGTGGTCAAGTGCAGCATTGCGCCCTTGCATCACTTTGCATCTGGCTAAACGTGGGACCTGGAGATTGGAAGTGGCGTTCTTAGGCTTAGGAGGCAGGTGCCTTAATCCCTAAGCCATCTCTCCAGCCCATGGGGGACATTTTTAAATTTAAACCATTATAATGACCTAACTACCTTCCACTTGTCACCATGGCCTGACAACACACTATACTTGTGACCAGGGCCTCAGGAGTAGGGAAATTCAAAATCTTAACTATAACACCATATCAACATTGTGCTGATACCTTTGTCATCACTGTGACTAGATTTTTAAATGCATCTTTATGTTGACTTGAAGAGGAAGAAATTGTACTACTTTAAAAAAGGTGCTGGTCTAACAGGTATTGGCAAATTCCTAAGATGCTTGCCACCATTCCTCCCCTTCAAGGAGGCTTTATTCAAAGTGTTTCATGAGATCTTCCTATTTCAGAATTCTCCTCTGTTTCTCATAATATCCCCCTTTCCTCAAACATTGATCAAATGTTATAAACCAACATTTGACAAATATGCACTAGGATCATTTTGAATTTTAATTAGGTGCCTCTTTGGTGAAGTAGGTAGTGTGACAATCTCATAAATGTAAATTAATACCTTGAAGTGATAAAATAATAACTATTAACTTCTCAAGCATTTTACAAAGATTATGACTTATAGCTGTGGTTTGAGAAAAAAGGGAAACAATTTATTGACAACTCAGTGTTGTTTTTTTCCTGACTTTGGAGTACATACACTGAAATCCTTTCCCTTTTGAAGGTCAAATCCATATTTGCATAGGTTACTGAAGTAGTAAATTAAGACTTAAAGTGTAATTAAAGGATTAAGTTTAATTTCTCGGAGAAATCCCTTGGATTCCTAATTAACCATTAGTGTATTGTCAGCCAGCCATTAGTGGTTAAACGAGCACTGCATGAGGCATAGGAGATTTTAAAATGCGACTCTCAAATCACCATGCACTCCCCAGAATAAGAGCCAAAGGCCTCAGGACTTCCTTTACAAATTAATGGCGCATTTTTCACATGGCTACTTATTGTAGAGGCTGTTACCCTCTGGGTAATAAGCAGAATTCCTGGGGCTGCTTGACCCATCACCAAGGGTGAGGGCTCATTCCTCTTGAAGCTGCCTGTAGTCCTGGCCTCTTTCAGCTCCGGTATAACTTGCACCCCTCCAATTAGAGGAATAGATCTATGAGGTGTAGCTAAAGGGGCCTTGCAAATAAGGTTGACCAGGCCCTAGCTGTATAAAGCTCCCAATTCTCTGTGATCCAGTTACATCAGCTACCATCTCAGCCTTACTTCAGTTTTCAAATGAAAAGCCAAACAAGATGAAATACAGAGATTCTTTCCAGCTCCATCGTCCAGACTCCACCTTTACTCTTAGCATTTCTTTCAAGTTGTCATCAATAATTGATGCTCCCTGGATTAAAAAAAAAAGAAAGAAACTTTTAAATTTAATTTTTCACATATACATATGAAAAATGCAATCTATATTGCATTGGATTCACATTGTCAGTTCCTGGTGTGTTAATGTTTGCCTCTAGCCTGGCACAGAAGATGGTGATTCTGACTGGAGTCAAAATAAACATGAATACAGTCCACTAGGAACCTGACTTTGCCTTTGAAATGAAGAGCAGCACTTGGACCAGAGAGGAAGCATTCGTTTTGTTTTGTTTTGTTTTTTTGTTTTGTTTTGTTTTTTCGAGGTAGGGCCTCACTGTAGCTCAGTCTGACATGGAATTCACTGTATAGTCTCAGGGTGGCCTCAAACGCTCAGTGATCCTCCTACTTCTGCCTCCCAAGTGCTGGGATTAAAGGCTTGCGCCACCACGCCTGGCCCTAGAGAGGAAACATTCTTATTTGAAGGTTATAAGCATTCCTGAGCTTCAGCAATGTGAGCCTGGCATTAATAGGCTCCCAGGAGGATTGGGCACAGTAATCCTACCTATTGCTGGCACAGTACAGATAGCCTTCCTTCCTTGGAGAGCACAGACAGTTCTCAGTGTCTTCTCTTCCCTTCCAGCCACCCCGTACTGATATTTGTTAGTGGGAGGTTTGGGCTACTGAAAATCTCCCTTGAGGAAATGGTCACATTCTCTCAAGTGTATGGATATTCATTGCTTCCTTGGAGACCAGTGAACTCAGGCCCTGAAAGCTGACCTCACCTCTGGCCTCTGGTATTCAGGATGTTTATTATAGATGTCCTTGGGATCACAGGCCAGAGTGTGCAGATGGAGGGGTGACCTGTGATACTTTCTGATGCAGCCTTAAGTGACCCTAGAGGGAAATGTGGAGACAGGGCAGCCTTGAAAGTTCACCTTTGTTGGGTCAAGATGACCAGAACTTGGTCCCTTTTCCATGATTTCTTGTCAGATATGCAATACCTGAGAAGGGTGTAACCTTGAGAAGGCAGCCTTGAACAGCCCAGGGGGGTTCTCTGAAGGGGTCTTGAGTCAAGGGCAGTACGTTGTCAGTACCGTTAACAGCAGAGGCAGTAAGTCTGTCCTTGAAAGGAAATCTAGGCGGAACAGATTAGCGTTTACTCACCAAATATGCCTTTACCAAAGCCACAGAAAAACATTATAATGGTAGGTTGGGTATGCCACTGCAAAACCAAGTTGGGACTCCTTACTCCTAGTTTGGTCACCCAATTTGGCCAACTTTTGGTCAGCACTCAGACCACAAGGTCTTTCCTGAAGTATTTCAGTGTCTGCTCAGTGGGAAATCCATTTGAAAAGAAATACAGAAAGTAATACAAAATGCAGAATAATCAGTAGGAAGGTTTAATTTCATGCAAAATTTTGAGAGAAAGGGAAAGCAAGCTTTCAAAATTAATGACATTTGGTGACATTGGCATTGTGTTAGTTGGTGAAATAGCTGAACACAATTTTAGGTTATAAAGGGCATGAGTTTATTTCACCCTAATATCTTGAATTCAATAAATCTGGGATAACAGAAGTATACACGCTTGAATAAACTATTTTCTGGCCGCTTTTGTTCTGTAAAGATGTCTCCTTCTAAGGACATGACTTCATTCATATTCCACCTGAATCCCTGCACTGATGACGTGTGCGCCACGAGTAATGAGACTCTTGTGTGTGTTGCAGACATTGATGAATGCAGCACTATTCCTGGAATCTGTGACGGAGGTGAATGTACAAACACAGTCAGCAGTTACTTCTGCAAATGTCCCCCTGGTTTTTACGCCTCACCTGATGGTACCAGATGTGTAGGTAGGTTTAATTACAGATAATATGCATGTTTTTTATAAGTCATTTATAAACTGTTTATCTTTCTGAACATGTTTTTTAAGGAGACAAAGCTAAGTTTCAGTAAAAATGCGTATTTATGGAAATGCGTTCAAGAGTTGAGCAGAGGCGTCTTGTGGTCCTTCCTTGGGATTTGTCACCTCCCATGAAAGAGAGGTGCTCCAGGAGACCCTTCAATATCCTCCACCTATGAAGGAACATGTGGTTGTGTGGTGTCAATCCCTGAAGCTGTCCATATTATTTCTCTCTTGATACCCAACTCAGTCACTTTCCAAAATCTATATTAACTTAGATATGAAATTTTATAGTAATCTCTGAATTGTCATGGCTTCTCTACCATATATTGTATCAGATTTATCTTCTTCAAATAGTGTTTTTATTAAATAACTTTCTGATCATTAATCTCAGTTATTTAAATAAAATATTTTTTTTATTTGAGAGAAAGCAAAAATGGCAGAAAGAGAAAGGGGGGAGAAAATGGGCACACCAAGGCCTCTAGCCACTGCAAATACATGTGTCACTATGTACATCTGGCTTATGTGGGAACTGGGGAATTGAACCTGGGTCCTTAGGCTTCCCAAACAAGTGCCTTAATCACTAAGCCTTCTCTCCAGTCCAGAAACTAGTAGTTTTTAATCCAAGTCAGATGAATCCTTCAGGTACCCTGAAACCATCCAGGGCTGCTAAGGTCTGAGAGTGGGACATGCCATGTTCTTATCCATTGTGGTGTTATGCTTCTATAAAAACATCAATTAAATGAGTGTTCTGTGCTTTAAAGTTAGACTTGACAACTGCTGAATTTAATAATTGCTAAAACTTCCTTTAGGTCTCATAACCTAGGATAAAATTAAGTTCCAAAAGGCACAACATGATAGTTGAGGGACTTTGGTCTCTAATCCCCTTCCAACCTTGCCTGTCAGCATAGTTCTGGCTTCTCACCTCCAAGAGGACATTCATTGTGTTCCTTTATGCCCATAGTCTCATGTGTTCCACCATTCAGAACTCCTTCCACACTCTGCTTGAGTTCTGTCTTTGAAGACATCACATTCATCCTACTTGACAGCAGTGTCTGCTTCATCTGAGGACATGTTTCTCTTAAATAGCCTTGTAGGGAGTTCTGGTATCTACATGTGTTTAAGTTGTAAACTCTCTATAAAATTAGTGACTACTTCCCTTGTGTCCCTAGTGGATCATAGCACACTATTTTTGTTTTTGTTTTGTTGTTTGTTTGTTTTTCAACATAGGGGTTCACCCTAGCCCAGGCTGACCAGAAATTCATTATATAGTCTCAGGGTGACCTTGAACTCACAGCAATCCTCCTACCTCTGCCTCCTGAGTGCTGGGATTAAAGGTGTGCACTACCACACCCAGCAGCAGCACACTTTTTAACCCTGCTTTTTATATTAAAAAGCTTTATTAGGGGTGGAGAGATGGCTTAGTGGTTAAGGTGCTTGCCTGTGAAGCCAAAGGGCCCAGGTTTGATTCCTCAGCACCCATGTAAGCCACATGCACAAAGTGGCACAGGTATCTGGAGTTTGTTTGCAGTGGCTGGAGGCCCTGGCACACCTATTCTATCTACCTCTCTGTCTCTGTCTCTCTTTCTCTGTAATAAAAAAAATAAATTTTTAAAACTTTATTAAAAATTTACATAATTCCCACCACTTTGCCTGTCCCCATTATCCCGCTTTACTGAACTCTTTCCAACTATTCCCTTTTCTAATTTGATGTTCTTTTTTTTAACCTCTTTCCTCATCCATGGCAGCATGTTGATGGGCCTTTTGTAGGTACTTTTGTAGGTACACAGGACTTTTGTAGATAATGACAGCCTCAGCACACGTTTGTATACATGGTAGCTATGAAGTATTATTGAATATTAAAATGCGCAATTCATAATTACTATTGAGGCAAAGCTGTGAAGCCTACAGATTATAGCCTTGAGAAAAGATAAGTGTTAGTTTTTGTTTTGACTTTTTTAGTTAGTTTCTGGTCCTTATTTTTAATACAGATTTCAGACCAAAGCTGAGTCACACTTGAAACTTTTCACTCAGTGATGTACAATAATAGCTGAAGGTAATCTCTGGGAGTTGGTATGTGAAAAAGTATATCTAAACTTTTTCTTAGAAACAGTAAGTGTCTGGATCACTTAATTTTGGGGGATCCATCATGGACACTGGAACTGAAGAAAGTGACATGTGTGGTTCATGTCACTATTGTTTCTTTCCAAGTTATCCCAGTTAGTATATGAAATACTTAGCTCCAAGCTCAGAGAGATTCTGTCTCAAGGAAATACACAGATGAGCAATAGAGAAAGGATGCCCAGTGTTCTTTTCTGGCTTTCATGTTCCTGTGTATACGACTGCACATACACATGTATGCAAAACACACACACAATAGAGAATTACAATAATTTATATGTCAGATAGTTTATATTTTGAAAATTCTTTTCTTTGTATCAAATATATCCAAACTGAATTTTACAAAGAAAGAGAGGGAAAGAGTTAAGATTCCTGGATGACCTGTTAGGGAAGAAGCATTTTATTAAACAACTTGTTTGACTTACAGTGCTCTAGATGGAAAGCAAGCCCAGATTGAGAGAGGCTAGATAAATCTTCAGGTCCAATTGTTTGAGCAGGAGATAGTGAAGAGACTCCGTGCCAGACCTGTGTGAGTGTGGAGTTCTCCTGTCTGCATTGCCTTTCCCATCAGCAGCAGCCCAGGGAGGACCAGTCTGTGTGAGTGTGGAGTTCTCCTGTCTGCATTGCCTTTCCCGTCATTAGCAGCCCAGGGAGGACCAGTCTGTGTGAGTGTGGAGTTCTCCTGTCTGCATTGCCTTTCCCGTCATTAGCAGCTCAGGGAGGACCAGTCTGTGTGAGTGTGGAGTTCTCCTGTCTGCATTGCCTTTCCCATCATTAGCAGCCCAGGGAGGACCAGTCTGTGTGAGTGTGGAGTTCTCCTGTCTGCATTGCCTTTCCCATCATTAGCAGCCCAGGGAGGACCAGTCTGTGTGAGTGTGGAGTTCTCCTGTCTGCATTGCCTTTCCCATCAGCAGCAGCCTGGGGAGGACTAGTCTGTGTGAGTGTGGAGTTCTCCTGTCTGCATTGCCTTTCCCATCAGCAGCAGCTCAGGGAGGACCAGTCTGTGTGAGTGTGGAGTTCTCCTGTCTGCATTGCCTTTCCCGTCATTAGCAGCTCAGGGAGGACCAGTCTGTGTGAGTGTGGAGTTCTCCTGTCTGCATTGCCTTTCCCGTCATTAGCAGCTCAGGGAGGACTAGTCTGTGTGAGTGTGGAGTTCTCCTGTCTGCATTGCCCTTCCCATCAGCAGCAGCCCAGGGAGGACTATTCTGTGTGAGTGTGGAGTTCTCCTGTCTGCATTGCCCTTCCCATCAGCAGCAGCCCAGGGAGGACTAGTCTTGCTCTAGAAGGTTTACTATGGCCATAATTAGCAACTCTTTATTCAGAATGACCCAAGTGGCAGTTCTGCCTTTCCTGCTGCTTCTATTCCCCTCCAAACACAGAGACCTCCAAAATTATCCCCAGGGATAAGAAAATATAGAATCAACAACTCATGAACAAATCCATTGAATGTAAGTTGGTTTTGGAATTAATGGACCCAAACAACCAACCTCATAGACAGATGGTGGTATCTAGAATCTTCTTGCTTGTCTTATAACCATAAAATTCCCACTGTTGTCTTCTATTCTGACATGTTTAGGCCTCCCTAGCCCCATCATTTTCTTTCTCTTATAAGCTTCTATATTATTATATTCTTGTTCTGTGATTTTCATTTTTGCTACTGATATGTTCTATCATATCAGTATGGAGGTTTCTACTTTGGCCCTCACAACTTCCAGGTCTGATTGTAACAAACAGTGCTAATGATTCCTATAATAGCCTGATAATACTTATTTAATTCATGAAATATTTGTTTTGATACCAGCTTATTTCTAGTCCAAGAATAAGAACCAAGTGGTTCAAAAGGAGGGAAGGAGGGAAGGAAGGAGGGAAGAAGGGAGAAACAAAGGAAAAAGAAAGAAAGGAAATGAGAAAAAAAGAGAGGGAAAGGAAGGAAAGAAGAAAAGGAGAGAGAAAGAAGATGGAAAAAGATTGATCTCTGTTCGTTTATCTCCAGAGCCAACTTAAAGTATGCAAAAGTGTCTGTGATTTGTTCTGTTTCCAGATCCCAACCATCTGCATCAGCTCCCATAGGTCTTCATTATTATCTTAAGGCCACTTTTACCTTCAGTGTGAAACGGAGAACCATAGAGGGATTACCTTCCCTCTGCCACTGCACTGCTAAGAAGGAAGTGGCGAACTACAGAATGGTACACACTGGGCTCTGCTCCTCCAAATGTCCCCTGATGTCCAGTTTGCTCCTTCCATGTCTTATTAGCTTATAGCTTATCATTGCCTGTTTAAAATAAGTTTCTCCTTAGCAAGAAAAAAAAAATCAAAACCAACCAACCAAACATAAACATAAGAGAAAAGAAAGAAACAAGATAATTATTGTACACATATTTGCATGCATTTATGAATGAAGGGCTACAGTAATCCAAATGCAATTTGTAATTTTTGTCAGCCCCAGTGGTTACCACTTTACCGTTTTGATTGAGCCTCTGACTCACTGATTTAACATATTAGTAAGCCAAATCTGTATTGCCATGGTATCATAGTTAAGTTGCAAAATAATAGACATTAGCCTATTAAGAATTTAGTTCTGGCAGTTATAGGTCTCAGTTTTGCTCTCAAAGATAGCCCATCTATCTGAAAATTATATGTACAAATTTCATAATTTGGTCAAGTGTTTACACTGGGTTTTGACCACCAACTTAACTTGCAGCTGGGATATAAGCCAGTTTTGAGGATTTCTTCCCAATCTTAATAGCCTTTGGTTTCCATGTCTGAAATACTCACTAAACCAGTATGTAAAGTATTCATAGCTTCAGGACATTGGAAATTAGAATATAGGGAGTTCTGTTTCTCCCCTGTTCACTCCCCTAGCCCCCCAGGGCTTCACAGAACATGTTGTCTCAGCCCCATTTCAGCTGTTTATCATGCACCAGGCAAGAACAGAGTGTGTTCTGCTTCTTTGTTGAGACTATTTTTATTTATTGATTTATGTCTTAAAATAAAAAGGTTGTACACATTTATCTACTCTCCCCTGTCCCCATTCTGCTGAGGGTCTTCTTTCATGGGGTTATCAGTATTCATTGTGGGGACCAAGTGGCCTCAGTCAGCAGGGGTGGGTACTGTGCCTCGGGCTATTCCCACCCACTCTGAAGCTCTTATGTTCTTTCCACCCCTTCTTCTGCAATGCTCCCTGAGCCTTGGTGTGCATAAATAGCAATCTGATTTAGGATTAGTTCTCTGTAGTGTCTGGATCTCTGTTTTGATGAGGTTTGAGTGACCACAGTGTCAGTCACTATCTCCCTGGAAGTGGTTTTTAAGATAGCCATGAGAGTGGTACTTGTGTCACTGCTTCCTTTCCAGGGACTGCTGGGCCCAGGCAGATGTGGTGGAAGTGACCCTTCTCGTGATACACAGCTGGCTATCTGTTGTTGATGTATTGGTGTATCCCAGCCCTCCCCAATGTTCTCCACCATCTGTAAGATAGAACAGATTCTCCAACCACAAGTGAGAGCCGTTTTAAAGGGGATAAGCATAGTGATTAGAGAGACTTAGTGATTGATGTGTATGTCCACTCTTGTTTTTGTTTTTATTATTATTTTATTTGAGAGAGAGGAGAGAGAATGAGGCGGTGTGCAGGGGGGGGCGCATGTCAGGGCCTCTTCCTGCTGCAAACAAACTAGACATGCATGGGCCACATTGTGGATCTGGCTTACATGGGTCCTGGAGAATCGAACTTGGGTCCTTTGGCTTTGCAGGCATGCACCTGAACCACTAACACCTCTCTACAGCCCCCTTTAAAAAATTATTTATTTATTGGAGAGAGATAGATAGGAGAGAGAAAGAGCCACATAGAGAATGTGTCCGCTCTTCTTATAGGGCAGTGGAGGTTTGCTCTGGAGACTATTGGTTTTCTGTTCTAGGGAATCCGGCTTGGTTCCCAGAACTTGGTATGAATTGTCCCCCACTGAGCAGGTCTCATGTCCAGTCTGTGAGCAGTTGTTTACCTGCATTGGCAGGTGTGTACTTCTTGCCTGGCTGGTTGACTTCATCACTTGCAGGATTTCCTGCTTATTCATGCTATTGGCAATCAGTGTTCCCCAGCAGCTCTCATAGCTCTTTCCAACACTATAAGGGCTAGCCAGGAGGGACCTGGTTTCCTCTCACTTTCAGCATGGTCGTACGATGCCCTGTGGTCATAGCTTATTGTGTCTTCCACAGTCGAGTCTTATCTTTTAGCTCTGGCAGGTAATCAAGTGTTTTGGCAATGGCCTGCATTATTTTGGGGACCTCATGAGTCTCCCTGATCAACAGCTCATTGGGGGGGCAACCCAGTCCTGGGCCTGCGATTTATCAGCCAAAACCCAGTAATTGAACCAAAAGTACAGGAACTGGAAGCACAAAATAATTTTTGGAAAGCACATTTATTCTTTTATTATTATTATTTATTTGAGAAAGAGAGAAAGAGACAGAAAAGAGAGTATGTTTGTGACAGGGCCTTTTTCCACTGCAAATGAACTCGACACATGTGCCACTTTTTGCATCTGGTTTTACATGGTAACTTGGGAATTGAACCCAGGCCATCAGGCTTTGCAAGCAAGTGTCTTTAATTACTAAGCCATCTCTCCAGCCCATACACTTATTCTCACTAGTGGTTTTAAGTACTCTTCAGAAAGAATCTTGTATCTATAAAGCTGACTCATGATTTTCTTCTATAGTTTGTCTACATTTGTTTGCTTTCTTCTAATTTAATCTGGTTTTTGTTGTATTTAATTTTATCAATTTGTTAAATCAACAAGTTTGGAAAGCTTCATGTTCTTAGGTATGATTTAGATGATAATGATTATAGGTCTGTAACCCTCAATAAGATAGTATGATGTTTGATATTCAGACTTACATCAAGCATAGTGATAGAATTTTGATTATAAAACTTTCTTCCCTTTATGAGACTGGAGAGATGGCTCAGCAGGTAACAGCTCTTGCCACACATGCATAAAGGTCTGAGTTTAACCCAGCACTCATATAAAAAGTTGGGCATGGCCATGCATGTCTGTAACCCAGACCTGAGGGGGACAGAAGCAAGAGAATCTCTGGGGCTCACTTATCAGACCAGACAGACTAACCAAAACAGCAGTTCCAGTGAGAGACTCTATCTCAGCGAAACAAAAGAGGAGCAGTAGGGGATGACCGCCAGCATTCCACTTGTGGCCTCTGCAAGCATATGCATGGGGTGCACACATGTATGAATATACTACACATACACTGAATTTTTAAAATTCTTTCCACAATTATTGTGTATAATACCTTATTGAGAAGAATATTACAAGTATTATTTATGTGTCAAAACTGTATTGTATATAGACGGTATAGTGATATATTTTACTTGAAGAAAGGTACAGACTCAATATGTATCAGGTTGAAAAAGGTATTTCACTTTGCTGCCTACCTCCTCTTTTTCATTACAGTATCTCAAAGCCTTTTTCTGTGCCAGAAACTCTGGTAGACCAGAGTTACACTTCAGTGTGCCAGATGTTGTTATGACAGACATGACGTAATCTAATAAAAGTGATAAATCAAAATGTGTCTTACTGTGTTGCTTTGAGAAGATACATTTCTGCCAAAGACACCTTCTAGAACTGTTGTATCCTATAGAATTAAGAATTTGGAATAGCTGCTGTTTGGATCTATAGATAATTAGTCTTATAAGATCTGTTAGGGCCCCAAGACAAAAGGAAATCTGATTAATAAACATTGGATTTGGCTGCAAAGCATCTCCTTAAAAAATAAAAATCTCACAGTACAGGTATGACTCACACTTTCAGCTCAAAAACTAACAAGTTTTAAGAAATGTAGACTATGCCACAGATCAGTGTTGTTTTTAAATATACTTATGTGAATTTTTGCCTTCAGTGGCTCAAATTAAGTAGTTTAAAACCAGGGACAACCCAGGCTGTCATTAGTATAGAGACATGTCTTTATAAATAATTAACTGCCACCGCTGGTGATTTTCTTAGTCTGTCTTTCCCTATGACACAGATGGCTTTAATCATTCCTTCCCACTGTGGGTATGGAATGTGGGACTCTGGCCAAGTGCTGTAGTGTGCAGGGGCAAAGATGTGAGACAAGACACTTCTGGAGGAGTCTTGAGCCTGGAGAGCACTCAGGGCTTCTCTTCCAGTCTGCTTACATATCAATTGTCAATTGTACCCCAGCCCAGGCTGAGACATGAAGGTGCTGAGGCAAGGCAATGTTGTCACAGGCTTGATCACAGTGGATGTGTGTGTTTCTTTATCTTCACAGATGTTCGCCCAGGATACTGTTATACAGCTCTGGCAAATGGGCGCTGCTCTAACCAGCTGCCACAGTCCATAACCAAAATGCAGTGCTGCTGTGACGTTGGCAGATGCTGGTCTCCAGGGGTCACTGTTGCCCCTGAGATGTGTCCCATCAGAGCAACAGGTAAGACCTGCTCATCTCTAGTGGACCCCAATCTAACCTTCTCCCCAGCCTGTGACAGTCAGTACAGTGCACATCCAAGGAAAACCCAGGTAAGTGAAAACTATTTCAGAAACTGTAAGAGATGGCATCAAGAGAAATTTCCCAGATAATGCACAGGAGACAGAGAGAGTGACTACTGGTGACTTACCTTTTAAAATTTATTTATTTATTTATGAGAGAGAGAGAGAAAGAGAGGGGAAGAGAGAGAGAATGGGCATACCACAGCCTCTAGCGGCTGCAGACACATGTGCCACCATGTGCATCTGGCTTAGGTGAGTTCTGGGGACTTGAACCTGGGTCCTTAGGCTTTGCAGGCCTTAACCACTAAGCTATCTCTCCAGCCCTTAACTCTTGTATTACCTCAGAATAACAGCCTTTTAGGAAGTTCTTGTTCTTACTCTCTATGAGGGATGTGGTGGTGCTCATGTGGTACTCAAAATCTCAGTAGGGCAAATCTTAGCTTTCTTAGAACATAATTTTCTCTTTTCCTTACATTTAACACTTTCTTCTTTCTTGTCCTGCTGATGGTTTTTTTCCTTGGTAACTACTCACTTATCTGTCATATCTCTTTCATGTCCACAAAATTTTATTGTTGTCTGGTCTGAATGATTGCAGCAGTCTTTCAGCTGGTCTCTGTGAAACCCATGGCTGTCCTATGCATTTCCTGAAGTGCAGTTCCTCTGATCCTCACTCAAAGTATCAATGAAGATGTAAAGAAAAGTGTAGCTGGGTATGGTGGCACACGGCCTTTAATCCCAGCATTCAGGAAGATTTCTGTGAGTTCAAGGCCAGCCTGAAACTGTATAATGAATTCCAGGTCAGCAGGGACTACAGCAAGGTCCTACCACAAAAAGAAAGAAAAGAAAAGAAAAGAAAAGAAAGAAAAGAAAGAAAAAGGAAAGAAAGAAAGAAAGGAAGGAAAAGAAAAGAAAAGAAAAAAGGAAAGAAAAGAAAAGAAAAGAAAAAAGAAAAAAAAATGTACAGAAAATTTCCCCAGGATTAACATAAGTAATACTTCATGGTCCACACCTTTTCTGGCAAAGAAAAAAAATTCTTATTTAGCATAGCATTTAGAGTTACCAAGCCTGAACATAGTTCAGCCTTTTAATTTAATTTTTTATATTACTTATTTATTTATTTAAGAGAGAGGGAGGCAGAGAAAGAGAGAGAGACAGAGAATAGGCACACCAGGACCTGTAGCCACTGCAAACGAACTTGAGACACAGGTGCCATGCCACCTTATACGTCTCACTTATGTAGGTACTGGAGAATCAAACTTGGTCTTTGGGCTTTGCAGTCAAGTCCCTTAACCACTAAGTCATCTCTCCAGCCCCTAGTTTTGTATTTAAATTTTATTTATTTATTTATTTATTTATTTATTTATTTATTTATTTATCTGGGAGAGAGAGAGAACCAGAGAGAAAGAATGGACGCTCCAGGGCCTCTTGCCACTGGAAATGAACTCTAGACACATGCGCCACCTTATGCATGTGGCTTTATGTCGGTACTGGGGAATCAAACCTTGGTCCTTTGGCTTTGCTGGCAAGCCCCTTAACTTCTAAGCCACCTCTCCAGCCCCAGTTCAGCTTTTATAATATTTTTATTTATGTATGTGTGTGTATTTATATGTATTATGTGTGTGGGGTGCCCATGGATATCTTGGGGTGTTTGTCCTCTCCTTCCACCTTTGTTTTGAAATACAGTTTCTCATTGTTTTGTCATAATGTGTTCTGTAGTCTAGCTTGCCTTGAGCTTTATGTGGAAATGAACTGAGGCCCGGCAAGCGTCTTCAACCACTAAGCCATCTCCCCAAACCCCATTTCATCTTTCAATTGTTACTATATATAATACCTTTATTTTCTAACTAAATTATGTAAATGTTACCTTTGAACACAATCTGAGCATTCTTAATACAATCTGTTCTTTTTTTCCTAAAACTTCTGCACATTTAACATTATTTCTGTGGTCCTTGCTTGTTACATACCTTCTTGCAGGTTGGAGATCTGCTCACACATGACCTATTCCATGAATACCCTATGATAACCACAGCTGGAAATTCTCCCTCATCTTCATGGCCCAAGGTTCTGGTTTGAGCTTGTGCTGTGGCACAGATCCTACCCCACTGAGCTCTGAGCCTAGTTGTGTTCACATGCTGCTTTTTTACTAGCTGGTAAATCCCATTAACAGGTCTTGCTTTCATCACTGTAATCCCATATTTCTCAGGCTGTTTATCCTCACACAGTATTTAGCAAAGGATTACTTGTAAAAGGCACTCAGGTAGGATGAACAGCTTACTAAGTACCATTTTCCCCACCAATTCTGACTAAAAACTGGACCTTATAGTACCACTTAATCTGATTCCTAAAAGGTATGTTTAAATCAGGACATTTAGGAGAGGCAAGGAAAGTGAAGGTGGAGAAATGCAGAGTTGACATAATGGTTTTCAGTGTGCTTTTCACTTGGTGTGTATTTCTCATAATCATGATTATAGACCAGATCACAAATGTCACGAAAAATTGTAATTGTCACTAAGAATTGTATGTATGGATCAAAGAAGCAATACAACCTTTATACATGCACACATGCATAAATACTTATATGATTCAATAAGTCAGGCTGGAGAGATGGCTTAGCAGTTAAGGCGCCTGTCTGCTAAGCCTAAAAACGCCGGTTCCAATCTCCAACTTTAGCCAGATGCAAAGTAATGCAAGGGTGCGATGCTGCACTTTTCCACAAGGGGGCGCACACATCTGGAGTTTGTTCACAGCAGCTAAGAGGTTGCTGGTGCCCCCCATTCTCTATCTGCCTCCCCCCCGTGTCTCTCTCCAAAAATAAAATTAAAAATATGGTTCAATAAGTCATATATAGTATCAACATTGTCTCTCAATAACCAGCCATTTTAGTTTACTACCAGATCATTTACTAGATCAGTAAAGCACATGACCTCCTAGAAAGACACATGGCTTGAATGCTAGAAGAATTGCTTTCAAAATGCCTGTATCACTTTGGGTATCAATAACATAATCTTGATCCCTTGTGTTGAAGTTTTGGAGAGAGGAGAGAGGCCAAAAATAAATGTAAGAAATGGCAGGAAGACATACTTGGCCTGGGCTTTTCACGATAGCTTTACCTTCTCCATCTGTTAGCAAGTGTGATCTTCTGAATAGTTTCATCTGATCATATCCCATCTCTGCAGAAGACTGAAGTAACTTCCTATTGCACATAAAATAAAACACAAGCCTTTGTTTAAGTTGTAGAAAGTTTTATTCAAAAGAAGTTCTTTATATGTTATATTTTAACAGAATATAATGTGCCATTATACTTTCCTCTAATTGGAACCCAAATTATTTTGATGTGTACTTTAGAGCCCTGTGAAATGCACAGGTAGGACTGGGGGACTAAAATGGTGTCTTACATTTTCCCTGAGGTGAATTTCAACTTGGATTAAAATTTACTAGGTTTTAGGAAGAGCATGTGGTACATACTTTGGAGAGTTTTTGATGTTGCATTATTGCCCCAATTTGATTATTTCTGTAAGCATTGAAAATGTGAATGAAGTCAGTTAGGGTTCCACCCAACCTTTATTCCATCTGATCAATGTACTTTGAAGATATGTCATTCAAGGATTTCTTAGAGTGTTTTTGCTAGGCTTATAGTATCAGCTATCTATAGTTCATTCAGCTTGTGTTTTGTTGTGTTGTATTTTTTCCAGAGGATTTCAACAAGCTGTGTTCTGTCCCTATGGTAATTCCTGGGAGACCAGAATATCCTCCGCCACCCCTCGGTCCCATTCCTCCACTTCAACCTGTTGCTCCTGGCTTTCCTCCTGGGCCTGCAATTCCTGTCCCTCGGCCACCACCAGATTACCCATTTCCACCTCCATCTCGGGAACCAGCAAGTAAGAATTCAAAATTGACCAGTTATTTTTCTTGGACCAGTCAGGTTACAGTTGTTGTTTGTTTATGCTCAGTTAGTCATTGAATGTGCTTACCAATTGTCCTCCTTAATTTTTCTGTTTTATAGATAAAAATGGAAATCTTGTATATTCCAGAAATTAATGTTCTTTTGTTAATTTTTTTAATGAAATGTGGGAGAGTTATGGGAAAGACTGAAATCTCATTCACAGAATGAATCAATAGTAGAGGAGGTATAAAGTTATAGTTTGGATATTCACTGTGCAAAACAGTTTTGCAAGCAGTTAAGTGCCAACAACTCACTGCCTTAGTCAATTCCTCAAATGAGAGGTCATGAGTGAGGGGTAAGGCAGGCAGGGAGCAGGGCTAAACCACATCACTCCTCCTTCTGGGCTCAACTCACATAACCTCTCACGGCAGGAGTGGAATTGCACTCCATTTGCTCTCTTTAGAATGATCTCCCTAGAGTGTCCCACTTCCTTAATGACTCGCCATCTTGTCCATTATTACCATGTTCAGTACTAATGAAAGGGTGTTGTATCTATAAAGAATCTTAATGGAATTTAATGTAATTCCAGGAGTGGTACCTTTCAATGTCACGGACTATTGTCAGCTGGTCCGCTATCTCTGTCAAAATGGGCGCTGCATTCCAACTCCTGGGAGCTACCGGTGTGAGTGCAACAAAGGGTTCCAGCTGGATCTCCGCGGGGAGTGTATTGGTATGTGATTGTTCATTTGCTTGGCAACAAGAGGCTAGGGCGATTTTGTTCCATGTTGCAATGATTTTCTGTTGCTGCTGTAACAAATTGCCTCAAACTCAGTGGCTTGAAACAATAAAACTTTATTCTTTAAAAAAATAAAAAATAAAATAAAATAAATTTATTCTTTGAGTTTCATAAGTTAAATGTCCAGGATAGGTGTTAGGGGACTTTTCTAGAGTGTACTGTCTTCAGGTCTCTCACAGCCTGTTTTTCTCCTCTGATTAATTCTTCCATATTTGGGACCTTTGTGATCACATTGGTTCAACTATATAATCCAAGAATTTCTCCTTGTTTTGAAGGGTAATGAATTAGTAATTGTAATCCCACGTGAAACTTATTCCCCTTTACCATGTAAACATATTTATAGGTTTTGGAAATTAAGATATCAATATCTTTTGGGAGACATATTTCTGTCTACTGCAATGACTTTAAGCTCACTGTTAAATATATACAAGGAATTACTGGTAACTTCAACCTATAGAAAACCTGACTACTTAATCATGAAAGCCTGTTCAAAATTGTCATATCATGGAAGAAAAGAATGTTTATTAGTTCTAAGCATTGAGCTGTTCTGTGCTTAGGAACTTTCTCTGAAGAATGACACATGAAAACAATAAATTAAATGTAATCTGGAAAGAAAAAAATGATCCTAGTCAGGCGTGATGGTGCATGCCTTTAATCCCAGCACTTGGGAGGCAGGGGTAAGAGGATCACCATGAGTTCGAGGCCACCCTGAGACAACATAGTGAATTCCAGGTCAGCCTGAGCTAGAGTGAGATCCTACATCCTACCTCGAAAAACCAAAAAATAAAAATAAAAAATAAAGATCCTTTTATGACCCTAATTCTTAAAAGGAAAATGTTTTACAAAGGTATAAGAAATCTATGATGTCTCAGAATAGTGACTTATTTTTATCTAACCTCTCGCTAAAGTATGTTGTGCTTTACAGATGTTGATGAATGTGAGAAAAACCCATGCACTGGTGGAGAGTGCATTAATACCCAGGGCTCATACACCTGTCACTGCCGAGCTGGCTACCAGAGCACACTCACCCGGACAGAGTGCCGAGGTAGGGGTCTCTCAGGGAAGCTGGGGCCTCAGTGTCAAATGAGGTCTTTGCTTTGAAGGAGTCCAGTGAAATTTAAATGGAAGAGGCTAATCCAGTCCCACTGATTTCGTACTTTATTCCAAATATAATCTGGCAAACATTCAAATTAGTTTAAAAGACACTTCTGTGCTTGGAGAATAGCTTCTTTTCACCTTTTTTTTTTTTTTTTTTTTTTGCTTATTAATGTTTCATCTAAGAGTTAGGGAATGGGGTTATCCATCATGTCATAGAAACAGGAACATTTGCAGTGAAATTGTATGCAGTTAGTTTCCTCATAGTCAGGTCAAAGAATAGGAAGCTGTTCTAACACCCCTCTTCTCAGTCGTGTGAACAGCAGCAACATCTCCTGAAAATTGGTTGGAAACTCCAAATCTCTAGTCCTCCCTTAGACCAACTATAGCATTTTGACAAGATCTGCCAGCAGTCTGTATGCACGTTAAAGCTGAGAAGTACTACTGTAAATATTCTCTCAAAAAAGTTTCTGTTCAGGCATGTTTCTCAATGAGTTTAATAAGCTGTTCAATGTGGCTTTTGTTAAATAACATTTATGTTCTATGTTTCTGGTATAGAAATAAATAAGATATACTTCCTACCCTTAAAGAATTTAAATCTCTATAAATTTAGCACAGAGTGAACTATTTTAATCCAATAAAACCAGATAGAAATAAGAAAACACTGTTAAACACAAGGAGAGGAAGGGAGGTTTATATCACTTAAAAATCTTGGAATTGTTACTAAGAAATGATTTTCTTTGCCTCGGTTAGCAAAAACTCTTCACGTGACTTGAAGACATATAGGATTAATGTTTATCAGTGAATTGGTTTCAAAATCTTTGAATTTAGTTCTGACTTGGAGATATATCACCATCAGTATATTTAGGTATAGTACCTAAAAATAGCAATTTTGAGCAGAAATATCATGGAACACATCATTTATAGATGTACAATTTTATTTAAAAAAACCCATTAACTGAATTATAAATCTGGATAAGTTGAACATTTAGCCGAATTGAGAACCTTCTTAATATTTTAACTGTTAGCTAAAATACTTATAATACTAGTTGTCATGCTAGAAATAAGATGACATCATTATCAAGGGTCCCCACTGTTAAATAGGCAATGAGAAGTGACTGTTGAGCAGGTCCAGCTAGGACAAGGGCCAGCCAGCGTACAGGCAGGTGGTTGTCGTCAGTGTAGTTACTGGTGAATGAGGAAGCTCTACAACTTGAGGTCTGTGTTCTTTAAGAGTTAGAGCAAATTTATGTGGAATGTAAGTTCATGGCAGGTGAAAGTCTCTGCAGAGAGATCCAGAAGACCATGTCCTTGGCTGAAAAGATGTGCATGAAGGGCTGGATAAAAGGGGACAGAAAAAACAGACAGAAACAGTGGAGGGGAACTTTGAATGGCAAGCTTTCACTTTGTCTGGTAGGCTGTGAGACCTTCATGGCATTCTGAAATTAGAAGAGAAAAGGGATGAATTCTTTTTTCTCTTTATTTTAATTTCAAGACTCAAAAATTATAGAATGCTAACAAGATAGTCTGTTCAAAAATATGTTGATTTTATTGTTGTTTTGAGTGTGGCACAAGACAGATTGTAGCAACTACTAAGAAATAAAGTAGAAAGATTAAAGGTTTTTGCAAAATAGGTCATAGAAGATAAGCCCAGACTACTTCAGTCCAATGGCTTGTGCTGAAACCACTGTGGGGTCTTCTCAGAAAGAACGTCAGGGGATCAACCACAGATGCTGTGCAGATGCAGGGCACACGGAATAACCAGATAGGACATAAGTGCACATTCTTGTCTTGGGGTGTGCGGCACATGTGGCCTCCACTCTGTGTGGCTGCCTGCTCCCATCCAACTCTGCCCCGTTCCCTTTCTTCTGGGAATGAACCACAGAAATGACTGTATGCTATTGCCCTTGATAATCTGTGTTCATACTCTCTAATGCTCACCTGGTCTATAGTCCCTAGAAAAGGCGGGAAACAGATAACCCAGGTTACTGTGGTTCCACTTTGGGTAGATGTTGCAGTCAGGTTCACATTGCTGGCAGGAATCACCCGACCAAGAGCAGCTTGTGGGAAATAAGTTTATTTTGGTTTATAGGCTCGAGGGGTAGCTCCATGATGGCAGGAGCAAACAGTGGCATGAGGACATCACCTCCTCACCAACATCAGGTAGACAATAGTAACAGGAGAGGGTGCCAAACACTGGCAAGGGAAAAATGGCTATAATATCCATAAGCCTGCCCCCAACAATACACAGCCTCCAGGAGGGATTAATTTCCAAATCTCCATTAGCTGGGAGACTAGCATTTAGAACACCTAAGTTTATGGGGGACACCTGAATCAAACCACAATAGTAGATTATGAACCATTAGATGAGAGAGCAAAGACCAGGGCATTTAAGTTATTGTCATTGTTTAACACTTCCATATCAAGTTCTGTTTTAGTATAATATTAAATACAATAACAAATGGGGGAGGGGATACTCCCACAATACCAATATTTTACTTGGTTGGTAGAATACTCATAAAGTTATTTTTTAAAAGACTAAATATATGAACAACAAGCTGTACTTGGACCAGAACTATTATAAGAACGGTGACTATCTCAGTCATATGGTAGATGGTTTTCAGGGAAAACTGTAACTTCTAAAGGAGTATTATTTTTGTTTTATTAATCTGATAAGATCTCTCTTTTAATCATGTGTTGATACCAAAGTTCAGTATAAATAATTGTACATACTGCTGACTAAATTGGTTAGGGAAATGATCTATTTTTTAATAGAATTTAGGTATAAGTGGTCTTCAAAGCAATTAGGTTAGAGTGACTGTGATTATGTATGGCTTTTTTTCTGTCTATTGAACATTGATAATCCCACATACCATGTTATTTGGTACTCCATTTATCATAAAGAATATTGTTAACTAATTGAAATCCAAGATCTTCACTAGAGAAATAAAATAATTGTAAACCCTCCAAAGCAAAACCATTTCTTCTTTCAACTTTGATCGCAGACATCGACGAGTGTTTACAGAATGGCCGGATCTGCAACAATGGGCGTTGCATCAACACGGACGGCAGCTTCCATTGCGTGTGTAACGCGGGCTTCCATGTCACTCGGGATGGGAAAAACTGCGAAGGTAATGACAGTGCAGTCAAGCCATTCCTCTCCTTCTCTTGAAGCTTCATTATCAGGAGTCTTGAATAAAAACAAGCTAAATATACTTTAAATATATTTCACATATTGCTATCTAGGAGGCGAGCCTAAATTTCCATAGTAGTTATATCCTACATTCACATTTGTATGGATCAAATAGCATTGTAATTTGCTTAAAGAGATGGGCATTTAAAGATCCCTGTGCTGGTGACATTTTTGTAGCATGTCATTACTTTCTGTTTTCACATGATCAGAATTTGTTCATTGTGAAGGGTTTTATACCTTCCTTAAATAGAACATATATAAAGCCATAATTTTATAATCACTGATAATCCTTGTTTAAAGTACCTGCCTAGTAATAAAATCCACCAATCAGTGCCCAGGCATGTATGGTTGGTTTGAGAAAAATATGAGGTGTTGAGAGCCAGTCTTTTATATTGCCTCCTGAACTCATCACCTCATTTTAAACTGAAATGCTTCAAACCTTGTATCTTACCACCATCATCTTTTCCTCAAAAAGGAAATATAACTATGATGGGGAATTTCCACCTTGCAGGCTGTTAACAAAAAGTGAAGAATATGCTGTATCATGTTTCCTAGCAGCCTTAGAAAAAAAAATCCCCAAAGTATATTCATACATTGAGAGAATTTCAAAATTGTTGTTAGGAACATTTGAGGGACAATATTATCTCAGTGTTTCAATTCAAAGACTTAATGCTAAAATTCCCAGTTGGGATAGAATCTGTTTTGAACAGATAAGAATAATTAAAAAAATCACGAATTACTTTGGTCTGACTAAATCTTGTAAATGAAAATAGATCATGCCAAGAGGGGCAGTGCCTCCCAAGTCAGCTGTGGTCTTCCACAGAGCAACATGCCCGTGAATACTTTCCCTATGATCAAAAGTTCAGCTGTATTCTTTACTTGAATCTGTCATTTTAAAAATTCACTTTTTCTACTACTATTTAAAATTGCTTCAACCAACAAGCCTTCTTCTGGTTTCCACTTTTTAAACAAGTAGGATATAGCATAAATACATTTTAAATTCCACTAGTCTTAATTTTTGTTTTACATTCAGTTTGTATGAATTGTAAACTAAATATGCTCCCTGTTCTATTAGCACACTTTTGAGTTGAAAACAGCTGCTACTTAAAAGGATCCTTTTACTTTCTATGGAGTCAAATCAAACTTGAGACACCTACTCTATATGACTTCTCTTCTGTTTTATGATATAATTTGGATGAAAATTAGCCTTAGGGAGACTATACTAAGAAAAAAGAATGAAAATTCATTTTGATCCAGGTTGGCTTCCTCTGTAAACTTCCTCTTCAGACCATTAGAAGTCATGTATTTGTTTTTCAGATCTGGACGAATGCAGCATAAGGAACATGTGCCTTAATGGAATGTGCATTAATGAGGATGGCAGTTTCAAGTGTATCTGCAAACCTGGATTCCAACTGGCATCAGATGGGCGCTACTGCAAAGGTGTGTGCTAGAAAACTCAATGTAGTCTTTGCTACTTGCTTGTCCTTCTCTCTAAACTGTTTACAATCACCCCCTTCCTTGTGATTATCCCTGTGGAAAAAAACCCAGGTGGTGATTTATGAAGTCTCCTTATGTCCAGACACTCAAAAAGCCATAGTTTATGAAGAGAAGGTTATCCTTACATCAGAGAAGGTGTTTAGGGTCTTCTCAAAGGAATCCAATAAGCCGAGGTAGAGCATATCAACCTGGACTGCCAAATGGTGTTCCAATAGATGTGGGGATCTTTCTGGTTCGCTGAGTTCTGCTTTGTCTTTCCTACTGGGAAATAAGGACAACTGGGTTTCTTGATCTCATTGCTTCAGGTATTGAAGCAAAAATGGGATGTTTTGTTTGTGCTAAGAAGAGTCACGGGGGGTAGACTCATGATTTCTTCTTTGTGTAGCCAGAGATGAGTGACTATTACATTTGGATCCAAGATAGGAGTTGGAATCAGACTTAAAGAACAGGTCAAAGAAATTAGCTAAAATGCTGTGACCAGAGCCTCTTTCCACAGTTCTATTGAAAATTATAGCACATGAAGCTATTTAAGGTTGAGAGAGCAGAGTAAAGTCACAGGGAACTGGGCGTGGAGTCTCATGCCTTTAATCCCAGCACTCAGGAGACAGAGGTCGTAGGTTCACCATGAGTTCGAGGCCACCCTGAGACTATATAGTGAATTTCATGTCAGCCTGGGCTAGGAATGAGATTCTGCTTTTAACAACCCCCCCCCCAAAAAAAAAGTCACAGATTCCTCTTCTCTGAGTATCCTTAGCAATGGCTTTGGTAAAGATGTTATGGAAGAAAGCCTTGTATGTGTTAAGTCCTTGGCAAGCTGTACACTTTCAATCCAGGCTTGAAAGAACTACTGGCTCTTGGTTGTTTACCTACATTCTCTATGACCTTCACATCAGTGGCTGTTAATATTGTGAAAATCCGTCTTCACTAGAAGAAAGAACAGTTGAGTTTTTCAAATATGTGATTACTGAAGTAGGAACATGGTTTCTGTACTTTTGAGCTGTGCTGGGAGGAATGGACAGGGGAAGAGAGGTTTACCCCCATGGAATTGTTCTGCAATGGAAGACAGCATGAAACAGTGTCACATTGTGCAGATAAGTACATAAAAGTGAAAAAAAAAGAGGAAGGAATGACCGCTGGCGTATTTGGAAGTAGGCTTCCAAACAAAACAAGGGAAGGAGCTGTGAAGGCCCCTTCATGAGCAGCTCTTCTGACACAGATCTCAATTCTCCTTACCAGTGTCACAGAGCACAGAGATTCGCTTCCAGTGCTCATTCCTAGTGACCCTGATGGCAGCTGCTTGGCCTTAAGTGTGGCCAACTCGGGTTATTTTAGAGGACATTCTGACCTCAAAGATGAACATACACTCGGTAACCATGGTAGCCAGGCAGAAAAAGAGGGAGCACAGGGAGGGAGGGAGAAAGAAGAAGGGACTAGGAAAGAAAAGGCCCCGTTGCCCCGTACTGTTAGGCTTCTCTTAGTTTCTAGTGTTTAGAGCACAAACACACACACCATAGTAAGATTAGTGGGCGGGAGGAAAGGAAGCAATCCCTTCTATGCTGCTTTTCTTCCTTTTATTTTCTCTTTATACTGTGGGATACGATTTTCTCTTGGTGCTTAGTTGTTTTTTTTTTATTTAAGATTTTATTTTTATTTATTTATCTAGTAGAGACAGAGAGAGGGAAAGAGAGAGAGGGAGAATGGGTACACCAGGGCCTCTAGCCACTGAACTCTAGATGCATGTGCCCCCTTGTGAATCTGGCTTATGTGGGACTTGGAGAATCGAACTGAGGTCCTTAGGCTTTGCAGGCATATGCCTTAACCACTAAACCATCTCTCCAGCCCTTGGTGCTTAGTTTTGAGCCCACAAATATGTGACTATTGAAATACTAACCAATAGTGCTACTCTTAACTCTACAGTTTACCAATGTGTTGAACAGTATGACCTCTGTGGTCCCTTTCTGAGAGTTGAGGCTGAGCGATCTTATATCATTCATATTGCTTTTCAGATTATAGTCCCACTGTTTTACTATAGGTCTCAACTTGAATAAAAAGATGCCTAAAATAACAACCAACTTGAGTTCATGTACTTAAATATAGCTGCTGTTTTAAATACAATCTGCAACACAGAATTTTGGACAATCTGACTATATTTTGTGCCAAACAACACAAGCTAAGTAAAACATGGAGGTGTTTCACTCTCAATTTGCCTTTATAAGGTCAGAAGAAAGGAAATAGTTGCATACTCTGGTTGTATATTGTAAAAGATCTGTTATAAAGTGATTTCTAAATGTACTGTGTTCTCCAAAACTCAAATTTGGTACCTTTTCACATTAATGCTTGTTGGTAGGAGAGCCTTTGCTTTTATTAGCATAAATTCAATGGAGTCTTTTATCAGGCCTCTTTAAGTATATAACTATATACTCTAAAATAGTCAAGTGTTTAAGAAAGACTTTTTAGAGTCCCAAGTGCTTATAGTATTGTTATTGGCCAAGAGTAGTTATCATAGTCATTTATATTCCTTGTAAGTTCTGTTTCTGCAATGTTCCTGGGCGAATTGTCCTAGAGGACTCAGACAAGGATGATATTAAAAGGGATTCCCACCTGAGTGTTGAATGCAAAAGGAAAAGCTTCTAGTCCAGTTTTGAAATGCAGTTCATTATCAAACGAGGCCTAACTGCTGTAGGACACATTTCACAGGACCTGTGACTCTTAGCAAATCATATCTACCAATTCTTTTTGGGCTTTGGGTTCTTATTTTGGATTAAAGGAAATATTTTGGGAGAGTATCTTTTAATGGAAAGTAATATGATCAAACAGTTTATTTCTCCCAGTTATGGCTTAGAAGGAATAGAATGTAACATTGAACTCTTTAAACATATTTATTTGTTTGTTTATTTGTTTATTTATTTATTTATTTAGAAGGAGAGAGAGAGAAAGGCAGGTATATATAGAGAGAAGGGCATGCCAGGGCCTCCAGCCACTGCAAACAAAATCCAGATGCATGCACCACTTTGTGCATCTGGCTTTATATGGGTACTGGGCAGTTGAACCCTGGTTGTGAGGCTTTTCAAACAAGCACCTTAACCTTTTAGCCACCTTCCCAGCTATTGACCATTGAACTCTTGTTATTGATGTCACATATTGTTTTCTAACTTAACGTTTCAAGTAGACATGTTATAATTCTAACTAAAAGTCATGACATTAAAGAAGTACCTGTTCTTGCCACAGACATTAATGAATGTGAAACCCCTGGGATCTGCATGAACGGGCGCTGCGTGAATACTGACGGCTCCTATCGATGTGAATGTTTCCCCGGACTGGCCGTGGGTCTGGATGGACGTGTGTGTGTCGGTAAGAAAAAGCCACAGCTTCATTTATGGTAGACAAGCACCCCAGCAATCAATAAAGCTTCATCAGTACAACCACACTCTTAACCTAGCAGGTGAAATACAATGGATATTTGCAGAGTTGGTTCACTTTTTCTATAAATTGGATATTAATGGTAGGAATAGAAAGATACGTTGAAATAGAGGGAAGCCAAGGAATCCCTGCTTCTCTTTCCCCTTCTTATCTAAGTACACAGCTGTCCTTACTTTTGTCCAGTCATCCTTTGTTCATTATCGTCTTTTGAACTGGCTTGTATATGTTCACTGATTCCTGGTGAACATTTATTTATTTATTTTATTTTTGAGAGAGAGACAGAAAGAGGGGGAGAGAGAAAGAAAGAGAGAGAATGGGCACACCGAGGCCTTTTAGCCACTGTGAACAAACTTTGGACATGTGCGTCCCTTGTGTGCATGTGCGACATTGCATGCTTGCAACACTGCGTCGGGCTACATGGGACCTGGAGATTCAAGCATGAGTCCTTAGGCTTCACAGGCAAGTGCCTTAACTGCTAAGCCAGCTCTTCAGCCCTCCTGGTGAACATTTTAATGGAGAATTCAATATGCCAGGGAAGGCCACAATGAAAAGGGAAATGTGGGTAATCCAGGAATGTATGTGATGAAGCTTTTGTGGGGCTTTATGAGGTGCCTGACTTTCATAGAGAAATAGCTAGGAATTTTATCTAAATTATTTTTAAGAAAGGTATTCAGTCAACCCTTTGAACTGGGGAAAGGATTGAGCAAAGCTGGAATTGCCCTCCCTGGTTATAAAGATAACATAATTTAGTCACCCAATATCTACAGATTTATATAATGAATCTTTTATAGATTAAGCCTTCTCCTTTTTGGAAAGCACACCTGATGTAGACATTCAAAAATTACATGTTTATCTGGGGGTATGCCACATTTCTAATAAAGATCCTATTTACCACAGTGTAAGATTCAGCCTTCATTCAGCATTTATGCAGTGCTTGTTCTGTGTGTGTCTGGGAAAAACAAAACTGAATGAGAAATAATCCTAGCACTTAAGGCACTCGCAGTTTGTTAAACCATGATAATCCTTAGAAAACTGAAAGGTTCTGGCCATTGATTTCCACTGCTTAAAAGCTTAATGTGTTTGGTATTTTGTTTTATTTTTATTTTTTCATCATAGAGTACTAATAACAGAAGCATTCTCTGTGAGTTGGAACAGAGATAGTGGAGGGATGAAGGCAGCTTTAGATTTGGCATGTATGTTCTCATCTGTTCAAATGAGTGTAATGACAGGTACTTCTTTCTGTTTAGACACACACATGCGGAGCACATGCTACGGGGGATACAAGAGAGGCCAGTGTGTCAAGCCCTTGTTTGGTGCTGTTACCAAATCTGAATGTTGCTGTGCCAGTACTGAGTATGCCTTTGGGGAACCCTGCCAGCCATGTCCTGCACAGAACTCAGGTATGTGGTGTCATGGAGGTGCACTCAGGCTGCAAGCCTCCTATCACCATCTGTGGCTATCACTTCTGTAAAAGTCACAGTGTAGAGAGCAAGAGCAATGATGCCTCCAGGGCTATGGACCCACACAGGGTCTTGCAGAGGCTTGCCAGTATCTAGACACGTCACCCACCCCCTCACAGGCATTTGCTAAGGGAGTATGCATGTCTCTGTATGGGCTGCCCCACGTCAGTTCTGTTCATTCTCTGGAACACATGCAGCTCCATGATGCTTGCCTTTTGCAGGAGCTGACTATTATAACAGCAGAAGTTTACACAGTGTAAAAGTAAATAACTTTCAGAGGACCTGAGCATTTCCAACAGTTTCCCAGAAGGCCATTTGTGAATTTGTTCACATCCCACATGTTGACTTTGGTGTGCTTTTCTTAAATGGCTTTATTCAAGCTTCGGGAAAAAGTATTTTTCTACAGTTGAGGCGGAATGGCATAGTGAAAAGAGAACTGGGCAGTGAGTCAGAATTCTTCTCCCCAGTTCATAGGCATGCAGATTACTTCTTTGGATGGTTTAGTTATTTGTGTATTTTTGCTCATTTGAGGATTTTAAGTCACTTATATTAATACATATAATTACAAGACAGTGTAATATGGGCTAGGGATTGTTGGTCTTTCCATCTCCCAAATGAGTTGCATTAGATAACCCACAAGGTCCTGTGTATTTGTAAACATTTCTGTTTGTAATATAAAAATAATTTATTGAAATATCACATGTTATCTCATATGTTGATTCTAGAATTAAATTTATATACACAAACGTAGAAAGGGGACTATGAGAGGGGACAAAATGGTCATGAGGGAGGAGAGAGGGGGAAATGGAATATATATGACATGAAACAGAAGGAAGGGGCTGTTTGGAAGGAAGAAAGAATCCTGAAAGTAGAAGGAAGGAGGGAGACAGGAGGGCATAGGGGTGGAGAAAAATAAAAAGAGTTTAAGAAGAAAAAAAGTTTACTGAAATTAAATCAATGGACTGTCCTTATTTGAACATAATTTTAACATAGTTTGGCAGTTGACTTCTAGTTCTCTAAAATAAAGAGAGGCTTATTATTGAAAATGTAGTTCTTATTGGTTTGTTTATATCTAAGATTCAGTCATTTCCTTCCTAACTAAAACACATTAAAATTACCCATAATTTTTTAAGGTTTGTATTTTTAAAATGATAGTCTTTGAAATACAATGTTAGAAAATTAAAATTAAAAATTAAGATGCTAGATAAAATCAAAGGGAAGACCTTCTAAAACAAGAGAAATGCCACTTAAAGAAATAAAGCAGTATTCTGAGTCCTTCATCCCATGAATAATAAATCATTTTCTATCCTCAACAATCAGCTAAATGCCTCTTTAATATACATCAACCCTATGTAAATATTCATTCAAACAAAATGATTCCTTAAAACCTTATACTCAGATGTTATTAATATCAATTTTTCACAGGTTACTTTAACTTTTTAAAACATTTTTCTTATATATATTTTGAATTTACAAGACAAATATGTAGCCTGAAAACTAGCACACAGAAAATAGGTGATTTGTTCACATGCTGTGTGAATGGAGAGGCCAAGTCCTAGAATCCAGGAAATGTGGTGTGTACAGTTCTTTGCTTTAATATTTTTCTCTGACCAAATACACTACAAAGAATTTTGAAGTAGAGGCCTAGGTCCACTGACTTATTATTTCTGTTTCTATATTTATATTTGAATAAATTTTATACAGAAAATGTACACATGTGGAAGAGGTTTCAGTTTGGTTTCTCCACATCTTTGGAGAATAAAAGTGTCAAGTCATGAAAGACCCATTTGTAGAACATCTCTCCTTTCAGGAGAGGTGAGGTTTTTAACAGGGACTGACAAAGTATCTATATAGTCAGCTGAGTAGAAAACACAGCTGTGCAGCTTCTCAGCTCATCTGTGGGAACTGAGGTCTAGCCAACTGTATGCCTCTGTCCCACTGGCTGGTGACTCTGACTTTCATGGTTCAACAAGCCCTCTTGCCTCCTCAGTCTTCAAGTATTTTCTCCCATCAGAAATTAGTCAGTTCATCCCAGCTGCATGTAGTTATGGGGTGTCTGCTCATGTGCCCCTTATGTTGCTGTCTCTGGGCACCACATTGATTTCCTTGGCACACCTACCACTTGCTTAGAGCTCGAGCTGCACATACTTGTGTTCAGTCTCATTAAGTCTAGAGTGTTAGTTTGTGAAGGGTCAGCACCCGGGTTTCTTGGAAGAGGAAATTACCAGAGGGAAAGTGTTGCTTCAAGCAATAAGCACAGCCCTCAGCATTCGTATCCATGCTGACCTGAATTCACTATGGATATTCCACTGAGACTGCCCTATGGGGACAGTGGTAACAAGGATTCGAATCCATTTAGGCCAAGCATCAGCTAATCTACCTGTAAAACTGCTTTCCACATAGCTGTCATGGTTTTGTTTTCTTTTGTTCTTTGCAATGCTTCCAGAGGGTTTTAACCATTACTGATAGAAGAGAGTGACTTTTTGTTCGGCTTGTTTTATTTTGCTTTGCTTTTAGTCTCTGGCTTTTAAATACATGATGGCAGCTACTGACCCATTTGTTTCTTTGTGATGATTCTAAAATAGAGATTTTTTTAAAAACCAGTTTTCTCAAATTATCACTCACCCTTAGTTATGTTTTAAAAAATCATTTGTATATACTGTCATCAAAAAATACAATAGTTTAGTTTAGCCAGGCATGGTGGTGCACGCCTTTAATCCCAGCACTTGGGAGGCAGAGGTAGGAGGATCACCATGAGTTCGAGGCCACCCTGAGACTACATAGCTAATTCCAGGTCAGCCTGGACCAATATATATATATATATATATATATATATATATATATATATATATATATATATATATATATATATTTACTTACAATAGTTTAACCTACAGTGTAAGAACTATTTCCCCCAGTAGCCTCTGCTGACAGCCTACCCTCAGCATGCAGGTTTCCTTCCACTTAAGAACAAATGAGTTTCAAGTGGGCCTGTGACTGTGGCGTGGGAATGATGCTGCACCTTAGTTTACTTTCCTTAGATAAATCATGATTACAGTTAGTTTTCTATTTTTTATCATTCATTCATATTCCATCTAAGTATCGTTGGAATTGTACATAAAGTTATCTAAGTTATATATAAAGTTATATAAGGACAATCTGATTCTGTCACAAATTTAGGTAGGTATCCTATACACCTTAATTTATGCAAAAAGATCTCGCTGTTTTGACATTAAGAAATACTTTTCCTGTGGATTTATAATGGAGAATGAATCTAGTGCCCTGATAACTTAAAAATATACTTGAGCATGAGATTAAATACCCTGCAGCAAGGAAAGCTGAGAGAATTTGCAGAAAGAAATAAGAAAATGTCAAGAACTTGATTATACTGAAAAACAGCTAGCATAGAGATACCAAATTATTCCCAAGATGGTGGGAGAAAGTTTTATAACAGAGAAGAAACCACATTTTGCCAGGCACGTTTCACTGTATGTGTAAAGTGTTCCCCAGTGAACAAAATCAAGTTGTAAGGAAAATACCTTTTCCAAAAGTGCTTTGCACAGGAATTGCTGTAAGTTGCCTATATCCAGGAGATAACTTCTTTTCATTTCCACTTTCCTTCAGTTCTACTCACTTTTCAGGAAATGGTGTATGAAAAGCCACAGGCAGGATTGACCTGTTCTGCAAACAGGGGAATCATTTACTATCTGTTAATTTATTGCAGCGGAATATCAGGCACTCTGCAGCAGTGGACCAGGAATGACATCAGCAGGCACAGGTAAGGATCATTTCAGAATGTACTGCCATCAGCATTTGCTGTGGCAGCACTGAGCCTTCCTGTGGGTATTCACTCACTCCCTTGATGAGATTCTGGCCTAACCCCCACTAGGTGTATCTGGTGTACCTAGAAGCTCCCATGGCAGTGCCACTGTGGCACCCAGCTGGCTGTGGGGGTGGGCTCACTCATGTAATCTCTGTCCCTCTTGGGGCAGTTAATGGGGAACTGTGGATGAAACACAATGATGGTGGGTGCTTTTTCTGGAGGTGCACAGGCTGGCCTTCTTTAGATTGCTGCTACCAAGTGCAATTCAGACTGTAGGCTAGATGAGCTGCTGCTGTCCACTCACGTTCTGAAAGATTTCTTAACCTCAAGGGTTCAGTCATCATAATAGTAGTGAGGCATTTCTATTTTGCAGAGAGCAGTAACAATAAATAGCTGAGTTGAGGAGAATAAAATATCTGTGTATGAGTTAGAACTAGAGAAATAGGGGTGCCATAAAGATTAGAATCAAAAGGGAGAATTTGAGCAAGTATTAAAATAGGTGACAAGACAGAGGAAGGAGTATTACTAACATAGAACTGACCAATTTGGTTAGGAGAGTTTTAGAGAGTGAGGGGACTAGCTGGATTGTCATTCACCCAACATGACTCATTTCATCATTATGTGTGTATACAGATGGGGAATGTTAGGAGGAATAAAGTGGAAAACTAAGGAAATCTATGTTGAGTAAGGACTTAGTATAAGTTGTGATAGGGACTTGGAGAAGAAAATATACATAACCCTGGCTCATAGCATGAGGCACAAGGATGTAGGTGTAGTTATAGAGTATTTACTCTGGAGCTGTCTTGACTACTTGAGAACTCGGCTCAAGCCAAGCATAAAACGGGAGAAGCTGGCATGCTGATGGCCAGAAAGCAGAGGATTTAGGTGACTTTTAATCAAGGAGACCTGCTGAAGGAGTCCCCCACACGGGTAGGGAGAGGGCTTTGCATGGTCACAGAGGAGCACTTTGGAGCAGATAAACACAGAATTCATACATTCATTGTGATGCAGTTGAATGTATAAGAATATAAGTGATGGGCATGTTACAATTATCTTGTTTTCATGGTGTTAAGAATGGTGGTCGTGGCTGGGCGTGGTGGCGCACACCTTTAATCCTAGCACTCAGGAGGCAGAGGTAGGAGGATTGCTTGAGCTCAAGGCTACCCTGAGACTACTTAGTGAATTCCAGGTCAGCCTGAACTAGAGTGAAACCCTACCTCAAAAAAAAAAAAAAAAGAATGGTGTTCATGTGGAAGACCAAAGGAAGAAGGTGGGGCTTCTACAGGAAGACCACTGACAGAAACTTGGGACCTGTGCTTCTTGTAGTTCAAGCTCGGTGCCAGTTGATTCCTAGGGACTGTAAGAAAAGACTTGCTTCAAATGGCATATAGTGTTCTAAGTGAACTCTCCACCAAGAAATCCAAGGTCATTTCATCATACCATCATTTTTTAATAGTTCAATTGATGTTTATTTTAAAATGTGACTGATTTTGACTTTTTTGGTGGTATAGATATAAATGAATGTGCATTGGATCCTGATATTTGCCCAAATGGAATTTGTGAAAATCTCCGTGGAACCTACAAGTGTATATGCAATTCAGGATATGAAGTGGACATAACTGGAAAAAACTGTGTTGGTAAGAAGATTCACCTGGTTTCGAAGGCATTTCATGCATGACACATTTGTTCTTTTGTCACTTAGAGGAAACTGCTTGACCATCTTAGATCACTGAGTAAAAGGATGCTTTGATTTTTGGATATCAGCATTGCCTGTGCATTGTCTTGATTAATAATTATTTATAGAACTGAGTCTTGACATATTATGAAGTCATGAAAGAAAAGCTTTTAGATGTACAAAGTGTAAATATTCAGAGCCATTCTCATGAGGCCATGAAATCATCCCTATTTTTACTGAGAAACAGTTATCTCAACTACTCATTAGACATAATCAGTGAAAACACAGCTTACTTTCAGTAATAACTACTCTCTGTTAAGTTTAACAAGCACCATTGTGATGTTCTAACAACCTTTAAAGAACAAACTAGTCAGTAACTGACTAAATCATTTGGCTGGGAAGAAAATGGTCAACATAGACCATTACTATTGTTTCCCAACATTGTCCATTTTTCTAGAGCAGTATTTTCTGAAAAATATTGTCTGTCTGTAGTGACACTACCTCCGGTTTCCTGAAATTGGGCTTCCAAAACCAAAATACTCATACTTTGGGAAAAATCAGGATGTGTCCACCCTAAAATGTAAAATGACCATCTTTTTTATTTGGAGGACAAACAAATTTTGCATATAAGCAGACCTACCTTTATGGACTATGATAAAAAATAATAAGCTTTAATATAAAGTAGGAACCTTCAACTATATATGTATCCTTTACTTCCTGAAAGCCATTTAGTGCTTCGGAATTAGGAAGTTACTGTCTCCACTGGTGTCATTGTAAAGGCAATGTTTGAAAGGTGCTGGTCTAAGGAACTGGTCTACCCTTGAGGCAAGTTATTATTCAGAGATAATACAGGTTGAAATAAACAACATTATTTTAATTCAGCATATAGTTGAGCAAATACCAATTGCTTGTCAAGTGCTGGACTCTACTATCTCCCATCCAGCAACAGAAAGTCCCTGTGTGTTCTGAGCCAGAAGAAAGTTCCTACACACATGTGTCTCTAGCCATGAAGGTATTTTAGATGTCATGTCCTTTTCTATTGTGTTTGAAGCCTTCTGGCACTAGAAAGTCTTTGGGGAAGCAACAGAATTCCTATATTATTCTGATAAACTTCTCAGTGTACTGTTTGCTCTACCATAACATAACTTCATGTTTGATCTTTCTCGTATTTTAAGTACTTTATAAATGCATTGCCCATTTAAGTGCATCCGATGCTGTGAATCCTGGAATTCCTCAGGCTAAATTTGTGTATCTTTCATGTTAAGGCTATAAATTTTTGTCAGTGGTCTAATCAGACTCTCTCAGTGTATAAAATAAATTTCTTATGAATATTTATGAATATTTATTTATTCTTAGGCTGTGTGATGGAGCTTAACTCAAGAAGATATAAAAGATCCCATAAATTCTACAGTTCCTAAATTAAGCAATCCATGTTTTACGTTTGCATATTCTAAAGTCAGACATATCTTTCCACTTAAAACAAAGAGTTTTCGTTAACTCTGAATTGCAAGTCTGCATTCCCCATGACAGTTATAAACTCTACAGTAGATTGTCTTTTTCTGCATAAACATAAGTAGAGATGGCTTATATTATTTTAAGGAAGAAATACCTAACTAGAGTTAACACATATCAAAGATGAGTCACACTTTTTATGAATATTTTTATTTAGTTTTTGAAAAAATTTTCATAGACAGACTGGCCTTAAACTTGTTATGTAGCTAAGGATCATTTTGAGTTTTTGATCCTCCTGTCTCCACATCCCAAATGCTGGAATTAGAGGTGTATACCACCGTGTCCAGACTGGTTTCTACTTATTTAGTTCATAAAACCTATAAGATTAAAAAAAAAAGTAAAAAATGATTTGAGCAAATGCAAGCTGACTTCATATTAGGAGAAGTGAATGAAACAGCACCTAGCAACTGAACACTGTGTAGATACCTAGTTTCAATAAGCAGGTCAATCTCCCATGTTAAGTTGTTAAAACCAATTGGACCTTCTGACCTTGAAGAGCCAGCCTTTTAGAGGAAAGACATTAGATGAGCTATTCAAATGTTGGTGTTCATTGGCATTTCAGATATTAATGAATGTGTACTGAACAGTCTACTTTGTGACAATGGACAATGCAGAAACACTCCTGGAAGTTTTGTGTGTACTTGCCCCAAGGGATTTATATACAAACCTGACCTGAAAACCTGTGAAGGTAATCACATTTTTGTTGTTATACTATGTGCTTTACTATCTTTAAAAAGCCAGAAGAGTATTAGAATTCCTTCTATTATAGATGATTAAGACAATCTCATTGAGATTCCATGGTGCTCAATGGTACTTAAAATGTAATTGGCATTTTACATGCCACTTAAAGGGAGCTTAAAAGTCTTCATTTTGTATTTGCCTTCAGCTGGCATTTTACTTACCATCACTTAATAGATGAAGAAAATGTTGAGCATTATTTCTTAGTTTGAATTTGAATTCGTAATTTTGCTCCAGATATTCTGAATAAAAAGACTCACCCAAGTGCCAGTTTTTGTAGTGTTCAACTACTATTTCGACATCTACCTAGTTTAGAAAAACTACACAAGATTTACCAACAAATGAAGAATATGTGGTAACCATTGAGGCCAAAGTTGAAGTTCTCATTTTATGCCCAATATTACTTTTAGCAGTAATATAACCCTGGTTTTGTTTCAGACATTGATGAATGTGAATCAAGTCCTTGCATTAATGGAGTCTGCAAGAACAGCCCTGGCTCATTTATCTGTGAATGTTCTCCTGAAAGTACTTTGGATCCAACAAAGACCATCTGCATAGGTATTTGTCTTTCTGAGAATTACTTTTCTACTTTATCAAAAACATAATGCTACTTTACTAAATGGCAGCTTTGATTGCAAAAACATTTAAATAAATGTGCTATATTAAAATGCTTATTATTCTTTGTTTCACAATGCTAGACATGCTGTAATTCTATTGTGTGTGAATTTGTGATGTAGACTCTCTTATTTGTCTATCATGATTCCCCCTTGCAGAAACCATCAAGGGTACTTGCTGGCAGACAGTCATTGATGGGCGGTGTGAGATCAATATCAATGGAGCCACCTTGAAGTCCCAGTGCTGCTCGTCCCTTGGTGCTGCCTGGGGAAGCCCGTGTACCATATGCCAAGTTGGTAAGAGAAGTAGTTCATGGCTCTGAAGCTATACCATTGGTTGTTCTGCATAGAAGGGGAAACCTAGTGCTTCACTTACGTAGGTTTGCATGGGAAATTGAAAAGATGATTGCAATAAAACAGGTGTTGGGAACAATCACTTTGTGTGATTATGGTTGGTTTTGATTTTCTATCTCCTCACAGTAACGTGGTTGGCTTGTGCTGCTTTCCCGAAGCTCGAATTCCCACTAGCTGAGCTTTGTGAGAGAAGATATTTCATTGTTCTTCCTCATGTATGCAATCTCAGAAACATTTTGTTATCTTTCCTCATCTATAGTAACAAAATTAATTCAGGTTCCAGCTTCTCTTTCATATTTCTTCTTTTTAAAAATACTTTTTTACTTTTTTTCTGAGAGAGAGAGAGAGGGAGAGAGTGAAAGAGGCAGACAGAAAAAGTGAGTACAGACACACCAAGGACTTCTGTCACTGTAAACAAACTCCAAACACATGCACCACTTTGTGCATCTGGCTTTACATGGGTACTGGGGAATTGAACCTGGACCATCAGGCTTTGCAAGCAAGTGCCAAAACAACTGCTGAGCCATCTCTCCAGCTCTTTTCATGTTTCTTATAATATGTTATTAATGTATATTATTATTAATCTTGTTTTTTTTTTCACAGATCCCATATGTGGTAAAGGATTCTCAAGAATTAAAGGGACACAATGTGAAGGTACTTCTGATTATTTATAAATCGTACATACACGTATGAAAAATGCTTGTGTTAATTTGAACTGGATAAAGAAATTATATAAATTCATAATGAGAAATGTGCTGCAGAGAAAACAAAATGAGAACTGTGGAACAGAACAGAACAGATATGAATTGCATATACGTACTGTTGCTGGTGTCAGATCACTCTGGCCAAGAGACAGTGTGGCTGGGAATGTTTTAGGCTGACCATTGTTTAGAGTAGCTGCACTTTCAAAATGCTATCTACTAATCAGAAAAAAAAAAAAACAGGAAGTTTTTGATGAGACTGTAAAAGTTACATTTTCTCCATTTACCCTGTCTTTTTTGGTGTTTATTTATTTGTGTTATGGTCATGGATGATTTAGAAGGATGAGCTAAGTTGCCTCTTTTTTGAAGGTCTATGTAGAGCCTCCCCAGTTTGCTGTGATTCTTTCTCACAAAGCCCTGGGTAGATATAGGTCATAGTGACTAACACAACCTGACATGACAGAGCAGCTGAAGTATTTTAAAAACAGCAATTAGTCCCATATGTGTGATAAAATGAAGCATTTTCCCTGTTAAAACAAAGAAAAACACTAGAACTCCCACCCAAGGTTTTGTGTCCAAGTGATGACTGAATCCTTTGGCCTTTTTTCTGGTTCAGACTCACTGTTAATAACTTATCTGAATTCAGCAGCACAGTTTTGTATTCAAGTGGCCGTAACAAAAAAGAAAGTCCCAGAAAACAAAATATGAAGAGATGGATGCTACCCCTCCCCATTTATCTCTACTCCAAGGAAATATCTGGAATTTTTCTCAACATTCTCATCTTGGAAGATTATTTCTTTAAGGCAGGCACACAGTGTATATGTTTCTTAAGTAATGCTTCCCCTTTTGGCATTGGAAAGCAAGTGCCTTTCTTTGGGTTAAGTGGATGATTTATTTTTCCAAATTAAGTGTAGAAAACACACTGCTATCCATAAAGCAAACAGAGAAGGATGAATGATGATGGATGATGAAGGGAGCACATGCACATAGTTTGATTCTCTCCCACCCAAGCAAGGACCACCACAGTAGTCCTTACCAAAACCATTTGGAACCATTGCTCAGGGATTCTGTGAAAAAGACTTTTGACTGGCCCACATGCTCCCCAACAAGGTTTTATTTTTCTGTGCTCACACACAACTATTTCTTCTTTACTAATATGGAAGACCATATTTTGATCTCTCTGTTCCTGGTCTTCTAGTCTCATAAAGCTACTTATAACTCCCAGGAACCTGAGATATCCATAGCTACCAAGCTTTCCCTCATATTTTCATCCACTTCCTGTCTGTATTACTCAAACTTCCTGTGACGAGTGGAGAAACTCTTATCATTAATAATAGTTATGCTAATTCTGAGTGGTATTCAGACATGTCAGAAACTGTACATAAAACTATTTGGAGGTATGCTAGTGTTTTGAATTTATCAGGTTCAAAATGGCCTTTTCTTTTATGAGAATCATTATGAATTCATTCATGAGTAGAATAAGGATGAATTAATTTATACAGATATATTACACTTTTCATTTTTAGATATAGATGAATGTGAAGTGTTCCCAGGAGTGTGCAAAAATGGCCTGTGTGTCAACTCCAGGGGATCCTTCAAGTGTCAGTGTCCCAATGGAATGACTTTGGATGCCACGGGAAGAATTTGCCTTGGTAAATACTGAACTCATTATTTTTTCTAATCATTTCTAAAAGATTATTTAGAATCTTAGTTTAACAAGATGTGGTTACTAGCAAAAGACCTGTTAAGACTGGGCATGTTAACATTATATCATGGCCCAGGGAGGGGCTCATGAGGCCTATCCCTATCCTTGAGGAGCTATTGGCAGTCAGTGGTTGGTGGAGGAGGGGGAGTCATGTTGTACAATGGTGGAGACACTGGTAAGTTGATCATGCTCCAGTAAATAACCCCCCACCCATGCTCATATGAGGAAACCTAACTAAATTCAGTAGGTCTCATATACACAAAAAGGACATGTATAAAGAAACAACGAAGGTGATTAGTTGGGGAGAAGGGACTGAGAGGAGAAAAAGAAAAGGTAATGAAGATGATCAAAATACATTATTTAAATATATAAAATTATCAATCAATTAATAACTTAATTAACAAGGTGCAGTTGAACATTTGGTTCCAAGTATAGACACACACTCCTGAGTTTAGCATGTCTATTAGGATCTATAGTGGTTTTTTAAAGAAATTGCCTTCCTAACTCAAATCCTGTGTTTGCTCTTTACAAAAAGATAAGACAACATATTACTGAGGAGAAACTCACTATTATCAAGCTATTATGTGAGAACTATTAGATCTCCCCAATATGCCATGGTCTATAGAATACACAGTGAATGGTAGCGAAAAGAGCAAGATTTGCACCTAGGATACCCCATTTCTTCTAAACATGCTCTGTCAATGGCTAAATACATGTTATCAGGAAACACTTGTTGAAATCAGGAGAAAAATGCCACCACTTTGGAGTGGGACACATGAAGGGGGCAACAGACAGGGCTATTGTTGTCACTAGTGGATAGAATTCTTCATACCAACTGCTAGAACCCAGAAGGCACCTCATATCGTCATCCCATCTCAAATCTATGGACGAAACCAGACAAAACTTCTATCTCTTTAGTCCTCAGCATGCTGCCCTGTGGACATCCAACTTGAGATCATATAGCAGAGCATCTTGTAGGTCACTGTAGTGACTTCTGACTGGCAGACATAAATTCATTAAATCACTGATTTCTGAGTCTGTGCCTCTGGAATGACATTAACTAGAAGTACAGATTTGAAATGGCATCACTCTGAAGAACGCCCCTAGGGATGGTCACTTGTAGATGGTTAAAGTGTGGGGTACACTTTTGGTCATTTATGTATTAAAACTAACAAACCTGGCTGTAGAGATGGCTTTGTGGTTAAGGCGCTTGCCTGCAAAGACAATGGACTCTGGTTTGATTCTCCAGGACCCACGTAAGCCAGATGCACAAGGGGTCGCATGCATATGGAGTTTGTTTGCAGTGGCTGGATGCCCTGCCATGCCCATTCACTCTCTCTCTCTCTCTTTCTGTCTGTCTGCCTCTTTCTCTCTCAAATAAATAAATAAATAATATTTTTTAAAAACAGGCCTTCAGACACAGACTGAATTTTTTTCTTTTTAATTTATTGATAATTTCATACATGCATATAATCTATTTTGACCATAGTCCCCCCATTGCCTTCTCTTGACCACTCTTCTTGTCCTGTTTCTTCTGTACTCCTTTTCTTCCCAACTAGTCCCTCCTCTACACATATGTCTCTCTCTTTTTTTTTTTTCTTGTGTATGTGAAGCATATTGAGTTTAGTTAAGGTTGCTTGCATGAACACAGTAGACAATGAATAGAAAGGGGAGGTCAGAGCTTAGAGTCTTCAGAACAAAGGGTATCAGTAAATCTGATTCTAAATCTTAGTTTTCTTATTTAGGAGGAACCATAAGTCAATGAAAACATTCTTCTAGTTTGCCTATTGAAAAATGTCCCAGTGTTTAATTTGGGGTTTGCTTTCATAATGCCCACTTCATTACAGGCAACATGAAAAACATTCCTCAGGTGCTTCTGAAATCAGGTTTCTAATGCTGGAGCAACCTCGGCACTTAATCAAATGGTTGTGTCAACACTGTAACAGTGAATGAGAAGGAAAACATGTCTTATGTATGGATGACATTTCAAAGTTTTCAGGTGCATAATTTCATTGAGCATCATAACACCCAGATCTATAAGTTCAGATTCAAGGGTAATTGTTTGACTAAGAAACAGTTAGTTAGTTCCAGAACAATTCCAGAATCCATGACACCTGTCTTCTGGTCTGCCAGTCTTTCTGCTCTTCCTCGTAATCCCATGAATTTGGACAGAAATATCCATGTGTATCATGAAAACATGTATATAAGCAGATATTGAGATACAATAACATTTGAGAAGAGTGAAGGGGTTTTGTTGGCTGTTTCCTCTTGAATGTTAAGCAGGTCAGTCCTTATTCTAGAGTCTACCATTCCACTTGTTCAGAAGTGAAGTGGGTGTGGGAAGTGATGTTTGAGCTACCTCACTAGCGTTCCAACAACGAAGTAAGTTTGCTTTCACTGGAGATAAGATGCCAAGGCTTCGTGGAGCACATACATTAATGATAAGCATGTCTGTACAGGGAGAGCGCATGTCCTCAAAGAGCATTGTGGGAGTTCTCCAGCTACTGCTCCCTATGCACAGTTACCAGAAAACACCTAAAGTGCAAAGGGAGCTTTGCATAATATGAGGTCAAGCTTGTCCTGATGAGAAGAAAGTCTCTATGAAGCAGGAATATCCACCACACACCCTGGGTTTCTTTTGAGAAGAAAATTCACTCAACATGAAAGTAGCAAATTATCATATATGTTATACATTATCTGATGCAAGGTGGCAGTTTGGGACAGTGACGGAGAGTTGCTGTCCTCAGTCTCTTTCTTTTCCCATTGACAGATATCCGCCTGGAAACCTGCTTCCTGCAGTATGACGATGAGGAGTGCACCCTGCCCATTGCTGGCCGCCACCGGATGGATGCCTGCTGCTGCTCTGTTGGGGCAGCCTGGGGCAGTGATGAGTGTGAGGAGTGTCCTGTGAGAAACACCCCAGAGTATGAGGAGCTCTGTCCCCGAGGGCCTGGATTTGCTACAAAAGATATTACAAATGGAAAACCTTTCTTCAAAGGTATAGTGTTTTCAAATCTTTAATTAGTCAAGCAAGAGCACCTTTGCATGAGCCCAGAGTTTGGCAAACAGAAGTACAACAAATATCAGTATCATTGTGGTCATCCCTCCATCATCTAAATGAGTTTTTAGATCTCTTGTGGAATAAAAGCATATATACATACATAAAATCTACAAATACACTCTGATCGAGACTCCCACCAGCCCCCTACTATTCAGAACTTCTTGTAGTAGTAAAATAAATCTGCATGTTAGTATCCTAATCAAGAATTAACAGGAATCTGTCCAGGAAATTTGAATGCCATCTTCTAAAGCCATGTGGTTTGACATTTTACCTGCAGTCTGAAGCATTCCTCACTGCTATGCACCTGAGTTTAGATAACGGAGGGTGAGTGGCATGAGGAGCCAATGGCAGGTCCTTTCTCAAAATACAGCAAACATACTCCCATGGCATAGGAAAGTGCAAATATTATTTTAATTTGGCATCTCATAATATTAAGTCCATGTCAAAATAAAAAGTTATAGATATAACCTAATTCCAAGACTGGCTTAACTTTTTTTTAAATTATTTTATTTATTTTTGGGGAGAGACACAGAGAGAGACAGACAGAGAGGGAGAGGGAGACAGATAGAGAATGGGCGCACCAGCAGTCTCTCAGCTTCTGTGAACGAAATCCAGATGCGTGCATGCCCTTGCGTCACTTTGCATCTGGCTAAATATGGGACCTGGAGATTGGAACCAGCGTTCTTAGGCTTAGGAGGCAGGCGCCTTAACCACTAAGCCATCTCTGCAGCCCTGGCTTAACTTTTTATGTTCAAAGATATGGAGTTTGTTTACATAGCATATGGAAAAAACAAAATTTGTTTCTGACAAGCTTAATTATCCCAAAGTCAGAGCTTAAGTTCCTGATATACAGTATGTAGTGGTTGCTCAATTTTGACTGCTAAGAGCATGTCAGGTTTTTAAAATCAAGACCTAGTTATTACATGCACTTCATATCTAAACTAATTCAGAAAGATAAGAAATAAGTGCCACATACTTATTTTCATATTTAAAAGTATAGATTTTTCTTTTCCTCCTCCTTCTCTTTTTTTCTCCTTTTCTTTTACTATCTTATCCTTAGTGTTAAGATATTTATGTCCCAAAAAGCAGTTTCTTCTTAAATAAATTTAGAGAAACATGAATGACCTCCTTCCACAGGCTGTAGCGGTCTGTTGCTGTGAAAGAGTTGATGTTCATAGTTAGTCCAGCAGCTCCCTGACAGCAGCATGCAGAAGTGGGTTTGTGTCTTTAGAGGTCTTACTTTGGAAACACTCCAACAAGGGGAAGATCAGGTCACATGACACATACATTCAGTGTCTTCCAGTATTCAAGAAGCTCTCTAAGTTACATCATTGATATGTAATACTGAGAAAAATTAAATAGTTTAAATTATTTGTAAATCATTTATAGCATAAGTGACATCTTTGGGAGCTGGGGTAGTGGGGAAGAAGCCTTGCTGTGCAAGCATGGGGACCTATATGTGCTGGATGTGGCTACACAGGCCTGGAACCCCAACGCTGAGGGGAGCAGTGATAGGAGGATCACTGTGGCTTGCTGGCCAGCCAGTTGAGCTGCAAGATGAGCTCTAGGTTCAGTGAGTGACCCTGTGCAAGGAAATAAGGTGGACAAGTGATAAAGACACTCAGTGTCTTCCTCTGGCCTGCACACATGTACATGGGTATATGCATCTGCACACATATGTGCATACGCCACACACACTGAGAAAAATGACATCTTTGAAATTCTCATAATAATTTTAAGGTATGCCTAAGAACACACCAGCATCTTTGAACGATGACCTCATTTTGTTGGGTATTCAGCTGGTTGTGATGGGGTGATGTGTTTCAGTCATCTTCTATACTGTAATATAAACATTTGTGGTTTAGACTTTTATTTGAAAAATAGCTATCAAGTGTTCACTATATATCAGGAAGTGTCCTGAACACAATAAGTCCATATAACTATGCTGGCTTCTCTAACAATATTTCTAAAATGGAGACGTTGAGGTTATCATATATTCTTGGAAATAAGTATTGCAGACATTAAATCAAGATTCTCCAACCTTCTGGTTTACAAATGTTGAGTTCTGAGACATTTTATTTTATTATTTTATCCACATTTTATTTTGTTTTATTATTTTGAAGATATCAATGAGTGCAAGATGATACCCAGCCTCTGTACCCACGGCAAGTGCAGAAACACCATCGGCAGCTTTAAGTGCCGGTGTGATAGTGGCTTCGCTCTTGATTCTGAAGAAAGGAACTGCACAGGTCAGTGAGTTTGCCTCCAGGGCCAGGAGAGGGAACATCCTTTAAAGCTCCTCCTTGTTTGCCTCTCGCCTCAGACATTAAGGCTATCCTGATACCAATTTCCTGCTACTTACTCTTCTGCAGACATAGACGAGTGCCGCATATCTCCCGACCTCTGTGGCAGAGGCCAGTGTGTGAACACTCCAGGAGACTTTGAATGCAAGTGTGATGAAGGCTATGAAAGTGGATTCATGATGATGAAGAACTGCATGGGTAAGCTTTTGGTCCTCTAATCAGTACAGGAAGAAAAGGATTCCTGGAAGCTGAGATGCCATAGCTAGGGTCCCATGCTCCTCCTGCTGCCTGCCCTTCAGTGAGTGAGAAAAGTCTGCCACAGTGTCACTCAGGTGGGGAAGTAATGAGGGAATACATGTGATGGGATTGTGGGTGACTTTGATGACCAGTATGACACCAAGAGAGATGACTTCCACACCCTGCATAGGGAATTGAAAACAATTCAGATGCAAACTCAATAGAAGTCCCACCACTAGACTTCTTTCCTGCAGTTCCCGAAGATGGGACTGATCAAGTTGCTTATTTTAGATCAGCTTCCTTGTGAACAATCTGAAGTGGAGGTTTTGGCAAAAGTGATTTTTCTGAAGGAGTGTTCTTGGGAAGAAACCTGCAGGGAGGGAAACAGGTTAGAGCAGAGGAAGGTGAGCATTGCATTCAGTTATACTGCCTCTCTCCTCACATCCTGACAGGAGCACTGAGCTATGAATGGCACTAGAGAGTTGTCCTGTGTTGAGATCAGGCTCAAGATTTTGAACATTCAAGCCAGTTCAATCAAGTATTAGCCATGGTGGCTTCTTACATGGGTGAAGGGTATAAGCTGTCCCTCCATGGCATCTCAGAGGGAGATACACAGTGGTTCTCCAAGAAGAGAGCCTACAAGGCCTTAGCTGCCAGGGCAGAGAAGCTGAGGGTTGGTAAAAGAACATGGGGTGCCAGTATATTCAACATGGGTCATTTTCATTTTGCAGATATTGATGAATGTCAGAGAGATCCTCTCCTGTGCCGAGGAGGTGACTGCCACAACACAGAAGGAAGTTACCGTTGTGAATGCCCACCTGGCCACCAACTGTCTCCAAACATTTCTGAATGTATTGGTAAGAATCAAAACTTTCAGATCCCTGGCTTGAGGTCAGCCATTTTTCACACACACACACACACACACACACACACACACACACACACACTCTGCCACACTCATAAGCATATACATATATATGCCTTATTCTTTGTTTCGGAACAGACATCAATGAATGTGCCCTGAGCGCGAACCTCTGCCCGAATGGCCGCTGCGTGAACCTCGTGGGCAAGTATCAGTGTGCCTGCAATCCCGGCTATCACTCCACTCCTGATAGGCTCTTCTGTGTGGGTGAGTTCTAGCCTTGTTCTTGTTTTTATTTTCTGTTGCATTTACTCTGTAAAACATTCTAGTAATGTATTCTGAGTTCCATTTTTATCACTAGTTCCTTTTACTGAATTTTGTTTCCCTGTAAGTAAAATTCCTGTCACAGTTACCCACAGTCTGACCTCTCACCTCCCTTTTTTGTGTGAAGAACAAGTTTATGAAAGATACAAGATGTCATAACTACAGCATGTAGAATTTGGCACATGTTATTTTGGTTAATGAGCAGTGGCACATGCACAAATGTCTGCTACATGGGGCTCAGCAAGTGAGAATTATCCCTGAGATACAGTAAGCATGGCAAGTTCTGTGGAAAAGCCAAAATGGTGCATGATGAGATCTCTGCTTTCCCTCCTTGGTATAGACCACTGAAGATTTCGAAGAATAACTATGGACGGGAAGGCCGTGGAGTCTTCCTGCCTCACATTGAAGCAGAGGCCAGGCCTGGCACTCCTTAAGGATAGGTTTTTGTGGAACAAGTGTTTAGTGGTGGGCCATCTGTAAGTTCAGTCATGCTATAAAGAGTAGTACAGAAGGCCTGTGGCTTATCATGCCCAAAGTCAAAGTGAAATTGTAAATGCTGCCAGTTTGGTCCTGGTTTGGAGCGTACACCAAATGGAAGTACCAGGTCTCATAAGGTTTCCACTCAAAAACCATAAATTCACATACATTCTTCTGAAATCTGGCCAGAACAACTGAGAACTTCAACTCCACTTCTCAAGAACTTGTTTTCAAGAACAAGTTCAAATGAGACTGGAGCCTCAGCAAATCAAACCAAGCTTCAAGTTCAAATTGAGTATCAACGAACAAGAGAATTGCCAAAAGTATAAACACAGAGGAAGGTGTCTTCATCTGTTTTAGTGTGCTATAATAGAGTATCTGGGCCTACAGAATTTATAATAGATAAAAATTCCTTGGCTCACAGGTCTGGAGGCCAGGAAGTCCAATAGCAAAGTGCTGGCATTGGGCAAGGGCCTTCATGTTACCCCATTGTGTACTAAAAGGCAACAGGGGACAAACACTTCACCCTTTTATCATGACACCAGTGCCTCCCATGAGAGTCAAACTCTTATGGCTTAATTTGACCTCTTAATAATGGTCTCAGTGCTTAATGCTTTTACAATGGTAATTATTTTAAAAATGATTTTAAGCTGGACAAACATTTAAATTGCACAAGAAGCTAATATGATTTTCATTTATCTTAGACATTGATGAATGCAGTATAATGAATGGTGGCTGTGAAACCTTCTGCACAAACTCTGAAGGTAGCTATGAATGTAGCTGTCAGCCAGGTTTTGCACTAATGCCTGACCAGAGGTCCTGTACAGGTGAGTATATTTATCCTCTTTTGAAATCTCTCTTAATCTCTCTCCTCAGTAGGGTGGCTTAGGTCCAAGCTTTGGAATCAGACTATCTCGGGTTCACACTCTTGTGTCTTCTATATTGCAGCTATGTGATTGTAGCAGACAGCTTCAGGTTCGCTGAGATGAACTTCCAGTCTGGGCACAGTTATGGAGGAAGGGATATTATTTATTGACGCTTACAGATCCAGGGGAAGTTCCATAATGGCAGGAGAAGGGGCCTGCTCTTCACAGGACCAGGCAAGAGAGAGAAAAAACCAACCAGGTGCACAGCACACAGAGCAAAACTACAGCCAAAAGCCACAGCACACTTCAGGAACTCCTACTAGGCACATTTTGCATATCTTTACAATGGAATCTCAAACTATCACCACACCTTAAGACCGGCCCCCAGTGACATTGCCTCTAGCAAGGTGATTGCAGATGCAAACTATAAACTAATAAAACACTGAATATATTGGGGGCCATATATTCAAACTACCACAGTGATCAAGACACTTAGTGTCAGATTTTCACTTGGAAAATGGAGTTCAGATTGTATTGAAGAGTATATACAAAACGGTATCCGTTACTTGCTTGTTGTTGTGATCACATACCTGACCAGAAGCAACTTAAGGAAGGAAGGGTTTATTTTCACTTAGCTTGAGATCACAGTTGTTCATGACAGGGAAGGCATGGTGACAGGGACATGAAGGCCACATTCAGCCCACAGTGAAGCAATAGAGGACAATGAATGCTACTTCTTTCTCTTTTATATCCAGGCTAGGACCTCAGCCCATGGAATGGAGCTGTTCACCATTAGGGTCCCACCTCAGTTAACCTAGTCTAGAAAATACCTCACAGACATTCCCAGAAATTTGTTTCCATGGTGACTCTAAATCAAGTTGAGAACCATAGAAAGATTAGCCATCACAAAAATTTAGCAAAATATCTGGCACATAATAAATGACATATAAAGTCTCTTTTCTTCATTGCACAGAGTTTTGGAGAATTTGATCTTTTAACTTAATCAATGGTATTCTGGGGGTTCTTTCTGCTTCTGCAACATACATATCTCCTGAAAACTTGTTAGAAAAGCAAACTTTCAGACTGCATCCCAGAAACTGCTATGTAGTCTGAGTGACGTATATTTTTACAAACTCTCTGAATCATGGTACAAGTTAAAGTTTGAGAATCTGTTCTAATTTATACTTCCCTTGTGCTAGAACAGACAGGCAGCCAAAAAGAGATGAGAAGTGAAGGTTTTGAATTTTGGCTATATTTAAGAAGAGAACTTGAGTTTAGGCACCACAATGATTTCATTTGACCTAGAAACTTCTCCATAAAATAAAAATCTCTTCATAACTTTGGCCATGAAAACTAAATGTTGAGTATTTTCCCAATGCTAGCCCAAAAACTTCCTCCAGGGAAGTAGGAATAAACATGGAGGAGAACTGAAACACATCACAACAGAAATACAGAGTCTACAGAGAACTCAACACTCAAAATAAATCACTAACATTCCCACCAAGGTTCAGGGACTGTGGTGGAAATGGGGGCACAAAGATCGCAAGAGCCGCAGAGTAGGGAGAATCCTGAGGTTCACACCCCCCAAGAGACTGAAGTTAGGCCCTAATTACCCCCCCACAATGAACACCAAGGACCCTACTGAGAAGGTCTCTCAGAGAAATGGAGACTGGGGGTAAAGGGACACAAAACTATAACTTACATAAAACATATATATTTATATAAATTGGAAAAGAGTACAGATAATAATATAGTATAGGATTTTAAATGGGCAGGAAAGGAAGAAGAAATGCAGAAACAAAGGCTAAAAGGTACACAGATTAGCAGTGTGTAGGATGAATAAGTTTAGAGATCTAATATTATAAGATGGTTGTAGTCAGTAATATTGTAGTGTATATTAGGTATTGTAACCCAGATACTTATGTATGGGATGCTAGTTTGCTTGACTATAGTAAAAATTGCACTACTTGAGCTAGAGAGATGGCTTAGCAGTTAAGGCATTTGCCTGTGAGCCTAAGGATCCAGATCACACATAAGCCAGACACACAAGGTTATATATGCACACAAGGTGGTGTGTACCTCTGGTGTTCAACTGCAGTGACTGGAGGCCCTGGCACACCAATTCTCTCTCTAAACTAAAAGTTAAAAAAAAAAGAGAGAGAGAGAAAAGCACTACCTGTGTCTTTTAAGTAGCGAGACCAGAGGAGATAAGCTACACCTCGCACTTCAGCCAAGCCACAGCGGAATCCATGGAGGAATGGGGAGATGAGCAAGAGTGCTGCTTCCATGCTGTTCCTGGTAATCAGCGCCAGGGTGAAGGAGACAGACCCTGTGAATACTCAACACCTACCAAAGCAGAGATCCAGAAGATCCTAAGAGCTCATCACTGAAGTAGACTTAAAACTCACACACCATGTCTCAGGGAATTTTGCAGAAGAGGGGGCAGAAAGATTGGAAGAGACACAGGTTGAGACATCATGGCCAGAGGCATTCCCTCCCCCCAAAACAATAACTGACTACCACTCCCACAATGCATAAACTACAACCCCATGGGGAATACCTGCAACCCTACTGAGGCACGTCCCCAACAGAATAGGGGCAGAGTTGAAGGAAAAGAGGGTACCAACACATGATATATCTATATGAAACATTTTGTTAATAATAATAATAAACATAAAGAAAGAAAAACAGTAAATGAAAGTGCATTTAAGCAGACATGCTTGCTTCAAGTGATTTTTACTTTTTATTTTATTTTATTTTATTTTTTATTTTTAGAGAGAGACACAGAGAGAGACAGACAGAGAGGGAGAGGGAGACAGATAGAGAATGGGCGTGCCAGCAGTCTCTCAGCTGCTGCGAATGAAATCCAGGTGCGTGCGCCCCTTGTGGGCAAGTGTGGCATTGCGCCCTTGCGTCACTTTGCATCTGGCTAAACATGGGACCTGGAGATTGGAACCACTGGAGATTGGAACCAGCGTTCTTAGGCTTAAGAGGCAGGCACCTTAACCATTAAGCCATCTCTCCAGCCCTTCAAGTGAATTTTACTTTTTAAAAATCAATAAAATAAAGGATAATAGAGCTTTAAGTCTTTATAATTGGATGAGAAAATGGGATTCATAATCATTTTAAATGACAAGAGCTTAAATTTCTAATTAAGTGATGCTCTTCTATGTGTAGAAATATCATTCCCCTAGGCAATATATTGTGAATTTTATCCTTTTTCATCCAAGATAACCTGATGAGATGGGGTAATTTGTATAAAGTTTCATTTGAATTTAAGAGTGACTAGTTTATTGTTTAAAATTCATTTGCCAATGTGTGTACATATATGTATGACTGCATGTGTGTGCACCTCAGGGTTTCTTGCCACTGCAGATGAACACCAGACAGATGCACCACTTTTTGAATCTGGCTTTATGGAAGTACTGGAGAATTGAACTTGGGCTTGTAGGCATTACAGGCAAGCACCTTTAACCACTGCACCATCTCCCCAGCCCAAGAGTTCCTAATTTTATGCAAGTGGGCTCAGTTAGTTTCAATTAGGACGGTTAATGTTTTCTCACTGAATAATGGAGTCAATATCAACGGTATGTGGTTGGTTTTACTTATTTCAGATATTGACGAATGCGAGGATAATCCCAATATCTGTGATGGTGGTCAGTGTACGAATATACCTGGAGAATACAGGTGCTTGTGCTATGATGGTTTCATGGCATCTGAAGACATGAAGACTTGTGTAGGTAAGCAAAGAAGATATTTTCTAAATTATGTGGTTAGTCACACGTATTGTGAAATTGCATAGAGGTCAGTTTGCTTAGTTGATAAATGGATCTCCTGGGAAACATGAGGCTAGTATTCACATTTTAAACTCATGATTCCAAAGGGTAACTTTCTTATGGCTGTGATACGATGGCTTTGTTGTGTATGTGATATGGATTGAGCTGACCATAGGTCAACTCCAGATAGGCATTTTATTTACCTATGATTTGTGCCCAATTAACTTTCTTCCTGCTGACTAGAGCTTAGGCTGTTAAAATGCTTATCTAAAGGCACACAAAATTAATCTTTAGCATTAGTATGGCAATCTTTAGAATTTGTTTTTGAATTTATTTATTGAATTTATTGAATAACCCACCCCTCCTGTGGGCAGGTAAAAGCCAGTCTGTGTGATTTGGGGTACAGTATGGATAGCCAGTGTGAACTGAGCTCTTTAAATGTAGTATTTTTCTCAGTGAAAACACTTAACTAAGCCGGGCGTGGTAGTTTACACCTTTAATCCCAGCACTCGGGAGGCAGAGGTAGGAAGATCGACTTGAGTTCAAGGCCACCCTGAGACTACATAGTGAATTCCAGGTCAGCCTGGGCTAGAGTGAGACCCTACCTCAAAAAATCAAAAAAAAAAAAAAACACTTAACTATATTTTAAGACTATTTTGAGTAAAAGCATTTTCCACTTTCTCATAGCTGTTTGATCTCAGGAGAAGAGTATCAATTACCTCAGATAGCTGATACCTGTGTTTTACAGATGTCAATGAATGTGACCTGAATCCAAATATCTGCCTCAGTGGAACCTGTGAGAACACTAAAGGCTCGTTTATCTGCCATTGTGATATGGGTTATTCTGGCAAAAAAGGAAAAACTGGCTGCACAGGTATGTTCTCTTTTTCATATTAATAACAATAAAATATTAAATAGTTAAGAACTATCATAGTAATTACAATTTAACAAGTTTTAAAACAATATTTTGAGTGCATTGTAAAGCATTTTGTATAGCATTTTTCACTAATTTAGCTTTTATGCCTTGGAAACTTTCATAATTTGTATTAGATCTAAGTTAAGTTTAATTCGTTTATTTGTGAAAAATGCAGTGAATACATTAACAGTACAAATGACATGATTTGGGTAAGGTTAAGCTCACATTTTCAGATCTCTGAGTGAGCATGTTCATTGAGCATTATTCCTTTTGGCCACAGCCAGCTTCCAGGTTTTTTTTTTTTTTTTTTTTTTTTTTTTTTTTGGCCAACACTTCATTTTATAATGGAGCTTGCCTTTTAATGAAGCATATCCTATAGCTCACACATTTCATCAGTTCTCACCAGTCTTCCAGTTCCTGAGAGCGCTTTTGATAGATTCATTTGTTGTATCCCAAATAAGTCTTTAGCTGTGGGACTTAGCAAATCTTGTGAAGTTGAATCATTTGTAATGTTTGCAGGAGGCCATCCTATTAAATGTCACACGGAAGAAGTCCCTCTGTGGCAGTGACATTGTTTTGTGTTTAGGTGGTATTTTCAAACATGAGACCATGCTTTTAAGTGCAAGGAATGAAACTTTTATTATAGTAGCATATTACGGCATGTAACATCATTTAAAACATAACAGAAACCATAGTGAGCTTGAATTAGGTAACTATATAATTTTTTTTTTTTTTTTTTTTTGTTTTTTTGAGGTAGGGTCTCAGTCTGGTCCAGGCTGACCTGAATTAACTATGTAGTCTCAGGGTGGCCTTGAACTCTCGGTGAGCCTCCTACCCCTGCCTCCCGAGTGCTGGAATTAAAGGCGTGCGCCACCACACCCGGCTTACTATATAATATTTTTAACAAATAGGTTTTATTTACAAGAGCTGTCTTGGGTTTGCCCTTTGACTTAAAGCAAACATTAAAATTTTCAGGTTGGCAATATGTTAGGTGTACAGAGCTTTCTCTTAATTATATACACATGTTTCAAGCAAGCATCAAGGTATACTTATTATTTTTACAAAGAGTGTCAAATTTACTAATGCATAGGATAATGGCAGTAATATTACTGGTAGTTCAAACATGTCATATTCTGGGCAAACCATGGTGGAAGCAGAGCTAGGCTGTTGTTGTGCTCATTGTGTTACTATTCAGATAAAACCTGGCTAGGGTTCATCCTGATAAATGGCACAATGTTTATACTGTCAACTCACCATGCAGCCACTTAGGTACCAAGGATTCTGTGGTTCAAACTTAATTACCAGCTTATAGTATAAATATAAGACTTGCTAGGGGATGGTGGTCTAGCAGTAATGAAGAGGGAGATAGGCTAGGCTATGCTATGTTTAATGAATAGAGGGAAATCTATTGTTTGGCTAAGCAGAGTTCATTTAATGCAGAGCAAAGTGCTATTCATGAAAGGAGAAGGTCTTGGGGGCAGTCTTCATTGCCAATCAGGGCTGGGGTGATGGCTCAGTGGGCAAGGTGCCTCCTGCACTAGCATGAGAGCCTGAGTTTGAAATCTCAGCACCCATGTAAATGCCAGGTGTAGTGATATATGCTAATGCAGAGTAAGTGGAGACAGGGAATCCTGGAGCTCACTAGCATGCTAGCCATTCTAGCTGAATCAGCGAGTTCTGTTAGTGAGCTCTAGGTTCCGTGAGAGACCCTGACTCATAGAATAAGGTATAGAGTTACTGAGAAAGACCCCTATCTCCACATGCATGTGCACATGTATGTGCTCACACACTTACACATGCATTCATGTCACACATACATACACACCAAAAAAATAGTCTCTAGAACAATATTCTCCAAATTCCAACTAATTGGAGCATATGCAGTGACTATTTTAGACTCGTTAGTATGAAGACAATTCTAATTGTCATGCCATATTAATGTCATTTTGGATCAATGACCTATAATGCATAGAACACCTTTAGCGTAGTACTGGCTAATGAATAGCATCTTATTGCTATCATGAATGAGGTATTCAGAATCTATACTTAGAGGTCATTTTAATGAAAAGATGTAACTTGGTAACTATGTTACTGCTTACCATACATGCTCGAAATTGGTTTTTAAAATTAAGATACACTGTATGCTGAAAGTCTTGTTTTTCATAATTGACTTGTAGAGATTGACTAGACTTATCCATACATTATACGCTAGCTTGAGATGGCACCAGTTTTCTGCTAACAGCAGCAGCCTTTTAGTGAATCCCATGAACAAAAGCACAGACATAAAGTTGGAGCAAGACTGTCCTTTCTGAAGGGCCAGTACCTCCACCGTTCTTTTAAACTGCAGCCTGTTGTGGGAACTTTTGCCTGGGGAAACATATGCAAACGTCTGCTCCCCCCAGATAGCGCACCAATGACAGACCAAAGTATCATTCCACCAAAGTTCAACTTGGTGAGTTTTATGGGCTTCTTTACAGAGCATGGGCAAGGGCTTATATAGAGCAATGTGGGTGACCCCAAAGCAGTGGCATCTCTGGAAAGTTTCATGTAGTATGGATGACAACGTTTCCATAGCTGCATAAATGGAATCCCTTCAGTTAACCTTGCACACACTATGTACTCAAGTGCCTCCCAAGAGCATGTAGATCTGGGGCAGAATTTGTATGCCTGGTAGGAAGGTTCAGGAGTGGGTTAGATCTTAGGTGAGGGTCTAGTGACTCTCCCTAACTCTTCTTCTGTGAGAGTACATCAACAGGCCCAATTTTTAGGGTCTCTTGCTAGCAGTTACAGCTAAGATGGTAATAGTTCTTTTCAGGACAGCACTCTGTAACACAGCCTAAAATGTTTTTTTTTTTTTTTTTTTTATTGATAATACCCAGAAATACAACAGAAAGAAGCCCCTAGTTTTGCCTTGAGTTTTGTAACCTCTTTGATATCACAGTAACATGGCAAGTAATATTCTCATGCAAAGGAGTAAAACCCTGAATTTATTCCAGATTCTTCCTCAGGCTTGTCATCACGAACAAGTCACCAGGGCTCTCTGCAATCACTCAAATTGCCCCTAGGCTGGTGACTATGGGATGAGGGGGCTACATTAGAAAAGAAGAAAAAGATCTTGTTTAAGTACTGCTACTAACAACCAAGGGTATCACATTGGACTGGAAATGATTTGTACAAACAGGAATTGGCAGGGAGCTTGATATACTTAAAAACAAGTTTTTAAAAATCTGGACTAAAATGTTTTTTGGTTTTTTTTTTTTTTTTTTAAATTCTGTGTAACTAGGGCTCTTTTTTGGTTTAAAGTTGGTGTCACTCACAACTTAGAATACCATCAGGTTACCCTGGTGATGTTCATGTTAAATACAAGTGTTTATAATGTCCTAGGCAACTAATGTAAACAAAGATATGCATCTTGCCTAATTGGATAAGCAAGCCACACCACAAATAACAGCAAGGATAGATGTTGAAATTATGTTGTCACAATGGATAATGTGTGTGTGCGTGTGTGTGCGTGTGTACGTATTTGTTTATTTAGATAGAATTTTTAAATGAGTACCCTGGAAAAGAATTATTAAAAACATGCATGCTATTTCATAAGGAGAAACTTTGTTTCATGAGGACTCAAAAACGTCCTCTGGGCTCCATTACAGCTTCGTCTAAATATTTCGGCTCCCTTGTCATTACTGATTGTTTCCATTTTAACAAATAAACATGTTTCCTTCTCCCAATCACATCAGCAGTGTTAAGAATCCACCCACTGACTCACATTCCGAGCCCACACAGATGCTAAGGGTTTTTTTTTTCTCTGTAAGCTTTGTCCAAATTGTGGGTATTGCTGAGGGGAATGTTTGATTTAATGGAGAGAGAATGTGCCTTTGCTTGAAACCAAGGACACAACTCTTCTATCTTTGGCTTCAGTGGGTTGAATCACAATTTTTCTGTAACCCAGTGTTAAACTTCTGCTGCTCATTCTACATAATTGTAATTGAGCAACAACAAAAAAGTAGGTCACTGCTGGATGTCATCTCTAGGTGGGTCTTGACCTTCATAAACTTGATTCTAAGAACCTACTCCCAGTACATGTTTGTTCACTTATTCAGTGAATAAAGGATGTCATTAAGTGAACTAAGATGAGAACTGAGAATTGTTTTTAGTTAAAATAACAGGATTTCTGGATAAATCCATTTCTCAAACTATCTCATTCCTTTCACATGAGAAATGTTTCTGGTCGGTCTTAGTCCATGGGAGAGAATCATATTCTTCCCCACCAACAGTCAGAATTTGAGTTAATTTCCTCCCGACATCTTATCACTGCTAATTCTCCTCCACTGGCTGTCAGCCTGTGAAAACTCCATGGGTGTCCACTTCATTGTTTTAGCTCAAATTTTTATCCAAATTAAGAAATCCAAGTAGCCCTTGCATGTAGACTTTCCCTCTGGGGACATGTGACAGATGATGTACATAGGTGGCAGAAAGGCAGGTATTTGTGTGGGTGATAGGGCCTTTCCCTGTATTATGGCCACAGGAGGCCAGAGAAGTGCAGTGAATCACTGTATAGAGATGGTAGACACATTTGGGATACCAAAACCTGACTCAAGGTCTGCTCAGACCCCACCCCCCCCTTCAAGGGGCCCCTGTACAGAGGCCCTTTGAGTCTTTGTGACGGAGAACCAGTGGGCTTAAGAAGGTTGCAGTGTCAGCCTAAAATTTGAATTTCTTTGCTTTTCTTGGCTTACACTTAATCTTAAAAGGGAATTTTCTGTCTGGAGCAAATTTGTAGAGGAAAGAGAACATTTGTACAGCAAAAGATGTTCTTGGCAAGCTCTTGTTCTGTTTCTTTCAAATTATTAAGGAGTGTTTCAGTTCAGTACTTTTGTTTGCTTGCTTTCCTTGTGGCTCAGTTTCCCTTCTGTTTGCTTTCATAGTGAAGTACATTTCTAGGCTTAAGTCTACCATGAAAACAATTAATAATAGTTGGTGTATATAAGCACACCCATAAAAACACTTTTCATTCAAAGTGCTTTTACACTGTATGATCATGTATCTTCCCCATTCTCTTTTTACATACTAAGAGTGTAAGCCATTTGAGATGATGAGTTAAACAAATATTCACAAAATAGAATTGAATATTGACTCTTGAGTTACTTTTTCCTGGTATCCCACAGTCCAAGATGTATAGCCTTGTGCACTTATCATTTCTTTTCATCTTGAAAGTATTAGAGACATTAAAAACATTTTCTCAAATTAGAATTTGATTAATATATTATTAATAACAAAAAGTAAAGAGACTCCTAACAAAAAAAAATGTTTTCTTAAATGCAGGATTAAATGAAAAGGTAAAATGCACATGTGCTTAGGCCACAGTCCCCAAAATTCCACATCTTTCCTAAACACTACCACAATTTGACAACCAAGTGTTGGGGGACATTTTATATTCAAATCCTAACAGCACTGTATGTAATACCTAGTGACATTAGGACATATGCTCCAAGCTCATTGTTTCCACCTAAAATGATTTGCCAAAGATTGTGACCAAAAAGACAGAAATTGAGGCAGAACTTCACAAAACTTATGATTTGTGTGTTTACTTCTGAGGGAAAAAAGATGTGTGCATGCCCTGTGTCAGTTCTGTAGGGCCATTAGATCGGAATTGGAAGGCTTACCTTCCTTAATTCCTGCACATTTGCCACTCTGATTCCTGGCCTGGCCTTCGTTCTTTCCTTGGAATGTGCTGTTCTCAGTTGTCCAGTTCGTTAAAGCTGCCAGTCACAAATCTAAAGCTGTGTGCCTCCGTTGGCCTGCCATGTGAATACATCTATCAGTTCCCATGGTTGTCAAAGATTACATTACAATTCACCCATACAATCTGCTATAGTTATAAGGACATTCTTCCAGACATATTTTCATGTCATGATTATTAGTGATATTACTACAAACTTTCTATAAGAAATCTTTCATTATTTATTGTAGGTTTGCTCTAGAAGTTATGAGGAAGCCAAAGGTCTCAGGATCATGTAGTACTTGGACGGAACGTTTGTAAACAGAATGCTTCCAAATACTTTCAGATTATTTAATTGGGCTTCATTAAACAAGAGGGTAAACATAAGTTGCTTACCCAGTTTCTTTTTCATGCCATTCTTCAAGTGATCTCTGGAAATTCTTGCAACATTTTGAACATCAAAGTTATCCTTCTTGACCTAAGTTTTGTGTCAAATACTAGCTTCCATCTAAAGTCGTAGTATCATATCTAGAAGTTTTTGTTCTTAGAAAATGACAGTTAATTATGAGGTAACTGTTTATATAATAGGTTGACTTGGGGAAACAAAAAAAAAAACTCACCATAGTTTATATTGAATAGTCTATTTGAATAAATTTGGAAATGGGATTCTTGGGAATGGAGAATTTTGAAGACGATTTTTTGTTCTTTTAGTAACTGGACCTCATCTTGTATTTCTTATTCTGACAAGATGCCCTACACCTTGACTTTGGTTTTACATGAATATGCAAGCAGGCTTGGCCTACCAATGTACTAAGACTCTTAGGAGGCTAAAGAAAAGAGGTTTACATCCTACCTCAAGGAACATTTTCTGTGTGTGATTGAATTAGCAATTCCTAGATTAAAGCTTTTATAAAAGTAAAACATAATTAAATAACAGTTATTTAAGAATAAAATATATTTTATTCATACTGTTATTCAAAAGTTTTCTGATATGCCAACAGCATTATATTCCATTGTCTGTAATGGATACAAAGCATTGTACATCATTACCCTATAGTTCCAGAAAGACATTTGGCAACCCACTTTTTAAGTTCTTTACTTGATTTATTTTACATTGTAGTGACCAGTCACTTACATTAAAGTATAAAGTATTTTTACGTTAACATATAAAATGTAACCCAAGTATGGTGGCACAAGCCTTTAATCCCAGAACTTGGGAGACTGAGGTAGGAGGATAACTATGAGTTCAAGGCCACTCTGAGAGTACATAGTGAATTCCAGGTCAGCCAGGGCTAGAGTGAAACCCTATCTCAAAATACCAAAATACATATATTATAAAAAGTTAGCAATAGCAAATGCTATCACATTATTCCTTCTTTACAAATTAAAATGTTCAATACGGACAGTTTATTTGTGGTTATACGTTCATCTGTATTATACCTTGGCAGTATGAATGCAGATCAACGTTAGAATATTAATACATCAATTAAAAGCCAAAAAAGGCTTCTTTCTAAACCACTGGTTGTTTTTTCAGACATCAACGAATGTGAAATCGGAGCCCACAACTGTGGCAGACATGCTATGTGCACTAATACAGCGGGAAGCTTCAAGTGCAGCTGCAGTCCTGGGTGGATTGGAGATGGCATCAAGTGCACAGGTGAACTGGAGCAAAACGGCAACTCCTTCTCTTGAACTCCATGGATTATACATATGAGCACATTAATTTTGTAAAGTCCCATTTAATTTGTATATAACTGAATTTAAATGCCACATTATCTATTAATGATGTGTAACCTTGCTCTTAAGATCTGGATGAGTGCTCCAACGGAACACACATGTGCAGCCAACATGCAGACTGCAAGAACACCATGGGGTCTTACCGCTGTCTCTGCAAGGAAGGGTACACAGGCGATGGCTTCACTTGTACAGGTAGGCTATCTCTGGAGACAACGGGGAAGCTGTAAGGTGGAGAAGCAAGGTATTCCACATCTTTTAGACCAACAATTCTCTTTGAAAAGATTACTTATTTGAGACTAGATCCCCATGGAATAAAACTTTGGAATCAGAACAACTAGGAAGAACCCAAAAAGCTAACAATAATAAGTCTCCCCACCCTCTCTCTCCTTTACATACACATATGTACAAATATGCATACATAAATAAACAGATATTCATAAGTACACACACATCACTGTATACATTGATGGCATTAGACGAAAAGAAATGACACTTTCTTTGACAATCTACACCTTTATATTTTTGTTTCTCGCTAATGATTACTTTTCATATCAAACCCAAGGATAAGCTGGCTGTAAAAAGCTATGTAAGGAAAGGAGGATCAGATGCTTTGGATTAGGAGAACCATCTATACTTTCATCTTTCTCATAATCATCACTGTTGTTCTAACATAGTATAAATAATAATTACAGAAATTTTTAAGGAATTTATTTACTTCTATTTTTATAGTATATCAATGAATTATCTTCCTTCTTAGCTCTAATTAATAGTAAAAGAATTAGCACAAATTGCTACATACATTTATACATATGATTCAGATGTGGTTGTATAATTTATGCACTTGTTTACATATGTATGCACATACAGACAACATTTTATGTCATGGCTTTGGGGTTAAATAAGGCACATTTATTACTCATTGTAGTATAGCTATTCATATGACTTAAAGCATTAATACAAATTAATTAAAGCATTAATTTATCTTGAAAACTGTGATAATAAAGTACTATATAAGTCCAAAAGAAGGTTGAGGTTCACTGTATTGGAATTAGAACTGGAATTCACTGAATATTTTATAATAGCTGAAATCATTTCCATCTAACCCAGTAATGTTTTGTCACCCTAAACTTCCCAATATTTTTGAGAAAATATTTAGGTTGCACTTATTAGTCTTTTATGGTTCAAGTATTTAATGCTTGTGATTAAAAAAATGTGGGGTGTGAAGAAATGACTCCATGGGTGAAAGTGCTTACTGTGAAAACATGGGGCCCTAAATTTGGATCCCCAGTACCCATGTAAAATGCCAAGCAAGGTTGTACATGTCTGTAATCTCAGCATTGGAAAAGGGGGGAGAGGGAATTCCTAGGGCTCACAGGCTAGTTAATCTAGTTAATTTTTGGTGAGGTCTAGATTCAGCAAGAAATTCTGTCTCAAAAAAAAATGTGGACTTTGGTCAAAGAAGCTTCACTCACCAGATGGGGGTGAACTACTGGAGATACTCAAACTCATCAAGGTGTTGAGAGTAACTGAAATTTAAGTGCTCAGTGTTAAGTGAGACATCTTTATCACATCTTCCAAGGCCGAGAGAACATTGTGAAAGAGGGGGCAGAAGGAATGTAAGAGCTAGAGGACATGAGGAGCATTTTAGGACACTATCTTCTGTACACAAAGTGGCCATTAACTTATGACCTCACAGCAGCTGTCACTACCACCACAAGGCCTGCACAATACTAAGCTTATCTACATTGATGGTGGAGGGTAAGGAAACGGTCATCAAAATAGAAGCATATCTCGTTACAGTGGAAAGGGGGATGAGTAAGGGGGAACAAAAGAATGTATTGGAAGGTGATTGTGATAAAATTGCATTATGTTTATTTTTGAAAATTGTCAAATGCTTAAAAATGGCATCAAGTTAGAAGAGGTTCAGTGCAGGGGGAATGAGAAGGGGGATAAAGGAGGGTGGTGGGAGGGTACTATGATCAGAGTACATTGTGTATCTCTATGGAGATTGCCGATAAAGAAATTTTGAGGAAAGTAAAATAAGGCAGAGAGCTATTAAGAAAGACAGTCCACATGCACACATGCCCAAACACACAGGTATTCCCCACACACATGAACATACATACAGACAGCATATACATACACACATAAAGAACAAAGAAAAGATAAAAAATGAGGTAGGGATTAAGGTCAGTATCTTTGTTCTCCTCAATAGTTATTATTCTGTTTCCTTCACTTGCCATTTGAACAGAGATTGACATGTGACAAATGGGAATAGACCACTGACATGTTATTTCTGGTAATGAATATGCTTGCAGATGACCCTTCTTAAGAGGCCTTAGTTTGAACAATGAATTTGACTTGTTATTCATTCCACATTATTAGGCATTTAGCATTCCGGATTCTGGTTCTAAACCCCATGTTTATTGCATACTCAATATTAGCATTCAAGAGAAAAACCAGTGAATTTAAATATAGCCAACAGAAGTATGAAGTATAGCTATACTCAGGAAGTTGGCAAGTATAAAAATTATAGGACCTGAGGCATTGGAACACTCTTAACTGCAAAAGAGTAACTTGTGTTTCTTTCTATCTGTAGACCTCGATGAGTGCTCGGAGAACCTGAACCTCTGTGGCAATGGCCAGTGCCTCAACGCCCCTGGCGGGTACCGCTGCGAATGTGACATGGGTTTTGTGCCCAGCGCTGATGGGAAAGCCTGTGAAGGTAATCTGTGGGGAAGCTGCTGGGAACCTTTCAGGGCTAGATGAGGTTCAGTTATTTAAACATTCGTAACATTTTCTTTTTTTTTAATTTTATTTATTTATTTATTTATTTATTTGCAAGCAGAGGTAGAGAGATAGAAGAGAGACTGACAGGGAGAGAATGAGTACACCAGGGCTTCTAGCCACTGCAAACAAACTCCAGATGCATGTGCCCCTCGTACATCTAGCTTACATGGGTCCTGGGGAATTGAACCTGGGTCTTCTGGCTTCACAGGCAAGTGCCATAAGCACTAAGCTATTTCTCCAGCCTACTATTTTCTTCTCTCAAACCTGAGATGTGTTTGCCATCACATCTAAGCTGGTCACCAGTCCAGTTCATGGAGATGTTACTCCTTAGCTGGACCATTTCTGATTGTGCAGAGAAAAATATCTGTTCTCTTACCACAAGCTACACATCCAGGCTTGGCCAGAATGTCTGCAATATTAGGCCATTGGGCATAACAGAGAAAGGATAACCATATGTGGCTAATTCCATACAACCCACTTAGCTCTATATCTGAGAAGAAGAACTCAAAGACCAGATGCCCCAGTGTTCTGTTGGAAGATTATCTGTAAACAGAGAAGCGTGGCTTAGTTTTTAGAAGTAGAACCTTCAATATAGTGACAGCAGGTAGTTTTCCCATACATAGAATAAGGCCCTCATATGTCTCCAAATGTCTCTAAGCACCTAGCACTGACAAACATAGAGCAACAGTTGATGAATCCAGCAGGAGGGAACTCCTTGGAATAACACCACGTGCCTTGGTGTCTGTCAGCTTAGAGCTCCGTCTCTGTGGGAGGCGCTGGGCGGGCAGGACTAGTCCTGGGAACCTGTTAACTCAAAGTGGATCCAATTAGGAAACACAAGTTTCTTCTCTTTACTAACACTTGTCAAATTTAAGCACATTGCCTTCATTAAAATAATTAGCAACTACAGTGAACTAAAAAGAATCCAGTAGAACTAAACAACTGATAATGATTGACAGAAGTTTAAACAAGTCCCTGGGTTAATGTATTAGGTAATAGTTCTTCCTTTTTAACAAGGTATGAACTCAGTCACTCTTCAACTACTATAATATGTGTGTATGTATGTGTATATGTGTGTGTATATATATTTCCTCATATTTTAATGTAAATACTTTTCTTTTTATGGAGCCATTGGGTGTTGTTTATACCATTTATATTAAATATGCAGAGTTGACCTAAAATTCTTCTCAGGCAAGAAACTAGATTATGCTCTTGACCATGTGCCTAATACCTTGTTTACGTTTGTTAAACTTGAAAATCCAAGGAAAACAGGTACTGTTCCACCTCTGGTAACATAAATAGTCACAGTACGCGATTTGCTTTCTTAATGTTATAAGGAAAGGTTTTGTTTGTTTGTCCTCAATATAAATCACTGCTGGCAAACTGGTCATGGTTATTTAAAGCCAGCCTCAAGACTGAACATTGTGCCTGTGTATTGATCAGCACAGCAGAATGCTAATGAAAGGCAAGAACATAAGCCTGGCAAAGACGCCTGCAGATTTTAAAGCGCTAACAAAATAGCAAATGTTCACCGTAGTATTAGGATTCTATAACTGAGTTTTAAGGCTACCAAAAAAACATTGTAGTTCTTAAAATGTATCTGGCAACAAAAACCAGGAAATGTATAGGTAAGAACAACCCTAGAATTTGTTCTACTGTGCTCTGTTTGGCTCTTTACAAAAGTGATGAGGACCTGCATGAAACACCATAAATGAAATACATGTCTCAGAAATGCATTTCTAAAGGAATGTAACAACTGGTCATTAATAAGACTTCTGTGTATAAGGCACATCGTCTTAAAAGTCTAGGGAAGTCCCTAGATTGATGTTAGATAGATGTCATTTTCTTCACTTGCCTAATTATTTTAGATGGCTTCTTTAGCAAAAAAATAATTTTACTTTCCTTCTCCTTACCCCAAGATATTGATGAGTGTTCCCTTCCGAATATCTGTGTCTTTGGAACTTGCCACAACCTCCCTGGTCTCTTCCGCTGTGAGTGTGAGATAGGCTATGAACTGGACAGAAGCGGTGGCAACTGCACAGGTAAAACATCATTTGCATTGAAATTGGCTCCCAGATATCTCGGGGGCCCCAGGTACCGGGGCATCACCAGGACAAAAGGAGGTTCCTTGCAAAGGAAAGGAAAGGAAAGGAAAGGAAAGGAAAGGAAAGGAAAGGAAAGGAAAGGAAAGGAAAGGAAATAGGGGAGGGGAGGGGAGGGGAGGGGAGGGGGGATAAGAGGGAAGGGGAGAGGCGAGGCAGGAATAAGGCATTTGTATCACAGAATATCTTTTCTCAACCTGGCACTGGTGATGTGTGAGGATGCACAGGAAAGGGACTTGAAGGCTTAAGCTTGTGACTATTGAGGAATATTCCAAGGATGCTCCAGCTATATGGCTCCCGAGCCATTCCTTTCCTCCTTGAGTATATTTCAGACAGTTTCTTTTGGACACCATGCTCTGGGTTCACTGGTTTACCTCTTGTACTTTGTTGATGTATAATACCTACTCCTTTCTTCCCCTGCCCTGTTACTGGTCACCAAAGTACCCGGGACCTAGAGTTTGGCCATGCATTTCTAGTGAATTGTCTTATAAAGCAAAAAACAAATTTTTTTCAAGGAACACAAGAAAAAAAATAGAAAAGAGTCCTGGATTCCATGTCAATCTGAGCTAGAATGAGACCCTACCTCAAAAAAAGAAAAAAAGAAAAGAAAGAAAAGAAAACTACAGGCACCCCACGGACTCAACTCTGTTTGGTACCGAAACCATTGGCAATTTTCCTTCCTAGGCCACCCTTCTAGGCAAGGATGCAGAGAAAACAAGTGCCATGCTAGAGGAGAGCATCTTTTCTTTTCAGTCACTTAAATAAGCCATGACTCAGTGGCTCTCTAGATCATTCATACTATACCTCCCGACACATGATCTGGGTTGTGTGTTTTTCCCCACGCAAATATCTTCCCTTGGTTAGTCTAAATGTAGTGTGACGCCATGCTGGGACTCTCACATCCCTTAGGAAGTCACTGCTTTATGGTCCAGACCCTCTTCTCAACACCGAGTCAAAATCAGCCCATCCAAGTTCACATGGGATTTGACCAAGAGTCCTCTGTCACAGAACCTTTGGGACGGGTTTACAGTTCCTCCAGCAGGACCTGGGGACAAAATGTCCTCATTCCCCAATGTCTCCTCTCTCAACCCATTTGTCTAGTTTTGAGTATTTAAAAAAAAGACAAGAGGAGCTGGGCATGGTAGAACTTGCCTTTAATCCCAGCACTTGGGAGGCAGAAGTAGGAGGATTGCGTGAGTTCAAGGCCACCCTGAGACCATAGTGAATTCCAGGTCAGCTTGGACTAGAATGAGACCCTACCTTGAAAAAAAAAAAAACAAACAAACAAAAAAAAAAGGACAAGAGGATCATACAAGGGTAAGAATCTTTCAAAAGCCCATGTTCTAGACATCTATAATTTTGTACATATTCCCAGAATAGAAACTGAAAGGAGAAGAAAGACTCTCTGGCTTGAAGAAACAGACTCAGCCTCACGAATGTGTTTGCAGTGGGGAAACAGCAGGGTTGTTGCTCCTGAGGGTTCCCTAGGACATCTTGCTCTAATTTGACAAAATAACAAGTCATGCATATTAAATATGTTTTTTTAATCTGTGTCTGAAATTTTGGTGGACTGAGGTCAAAGCTGTTTTGCCTTCAGTTACCTTGGTTGGAATATTTTTCTTAGTTCCAAAATTATATTCTAATCTGATGACAAACTTGATGACAAACATGGTAAACATGTTCTAGGGAGAAACAGATCTAAGACAGTGTACTTCTTTCCTGAGGGGTCTTATTTCAGATGAAAAGATCACATCTATAGGCATAATTATAACTAGTGGCTTAAAAATTCTTGTTAAGAGCCTTTATTTGGGCACTACTGTTATATGGTGATGTCCGCCAACATTGGCACCCTGAGTAATTCTACCCCTGGATGTTTTATTGTAGATGTTAATGAATGTCTGGATCCAACCACATGTATCAGTGGGAACTGTGTCAACACTCCAGGCAGCTACACCTGTGATTGTCCACCAGACTTTGAGCTGAATCCAACTCGAGTTGGTTGTGTTGGTAAGATCTTTAAAAAATTTCCCAAAATACATACTGTTTATTATTTTTGAAGCAGCATTAAACATTCTATTTTCAAAGGTAACAAAAGTAATAGTATAGAAACTTAAACATTTCCAAAATATGATGGATTCTCTCAAGTTCCTTTTCTAAAGGAAAATTACAAGTATATATTCTTGAGCACTTTTTTGGTAAATTATAATTTTTAAACATTTTCAGAAATGAGTTAGATTTTTCAACTCTCAAATAGAATCTGTCTGACACTCTTGTTTGTATATGGTAACTAGACACCCGCTCTGGAAATTGCTATTTGGATATCCGACCTCGAGGAGACAATGGAGATACAGCCTGTAGCAATGAAATTGGAGTTGGTGTTTCCAAGGCTTCCTGCTGCTGTTCTCTGGGTAGAGCCTGGGGAACTCCCTGTGAAGTGTGTCCTTCAGTGAACACATGTAAGTGGCCGTCCTTTGATCTGTTCTTACTCATTCTCAGCCCAGTTCTCTTTCTACATCTGTAGAAGAAAGATGAGCAGCTGAGAGAGGGAGCAAAAAGGGGAGAAGAGAAAAAGTGAAAGAGGAAGACTGTCAATTTCACTGATGTTGAAAGAGGCAAACCCAGTTTTTTTAGTTTAATTGATCTAATTTAGGATCAATGATGACTAATGTTGCAGTCAGGTTCGCATTGCTGACAGAAATCACCCGACTAAGAGCAGCTTGTGGGAAAAAAGAGGTTTATTTTGGCTTATAGGCTCGAGGGGGAAGCTCCATGATGGCAGGATAAACGATGGCATGAGCAGAGGGTGGACATCACTCTCTGGTCAACATAAGGTGGACAACAGCAACAGGAGAGTGTGCCAAACACTGTAGGGAAGCTGGCTATAATACCCATAAGCCCGCCCCCCAACAATACTTTAGCCTCAGGAGGTGTTAATTCCCAAGTTGCCATCAGCTGGGAACCTAGCATTCAGAACACTTGAAGTTTATGAGGGACACCTGAATCAAACCACCACAACTAATAAAATAAAAGCTCAGTACACAATCTAAATCTGGGTTGGAATTAGAATGGAAATATAGATCTTCTTATACCTATATACATAGAATTTCATAAAGCCATGGCAGGAGCAGACTTGAAAAGACACTGATGAAGATGAAAAAACTGGTCATATAATTCTTACTAGTTTGATGCTGCAGACCCCATGACTGCTGTTAACACATTCCTGCGCTTGTCACCAGGCTGGTGCGGGGAACTGAGAAACAGGCTTTGTGGGAGATCCTTGGATGAATGGCTTAGTGGAGGAATTCCACTGTAGCGGGCTGTAGGGAAAGTAGGGTATTAGTAACACCATGTATAGAATAAAGGGGTGAGCAAGCTGTTTAGGTATCAAGGAAGGCAGAAAGAGAACCAAGAAATAAGAGTCTTTCCAAGCTCTACTTGGAAAGGGTTTAGAATAGACAACGAACTTAATTAAAGGAAACCATGAGACGTAGGAAGTAAAGCTGAACAAAACAACAATGGGAAAGGTATGTGTTAGAAAACAAAAATGGAAGGAAAACCTTTTAAAAGAAATGCTTGTTGAAACAGAGAATAAAATAGCTCACAAGACTATAAGGGCAGAGAGATTGCAGACAGTGGCATTTTGTTTGGCACACTTAGCATTAGAAAAGTGGCACATGTTTACAAAGACGTTAACTTACTTTAGATGGCTAGAAGTAGAGGTAGACTCCTAGAAGTGATTGTTTTCAGTTATTTTTACCAGAATTTCTCTTGATATCATTTCTAGAAATTTTAGATTCAAAGGAACTCACTTTGAATTATTTGTTTCAATAGCTGAGTACAAAATTCTCTGTCCTGGAGGAGAAGGTTTCCGTCCAAACCCCATCACGGTTATACTGGAAGGTAATTCTGTTTCCTTTGTTTTACATGCAGACATTTTTAACATCCTTGTGTTTATTCACAATGCTGATGACATGCTTTGTTTTCATTTTGGTAGACATCGATGAGTGCCAGGAGCTTCCTGGGCTGTGCCAAGGGGGGAAATGTATCAACACTTTCGGCAGTTTCCAGTGCCGCTGTCCAACGGGTTACTACCTGAATGAAGACACGCGAGTGTGTGACGGTAAGAAGCCCTTGTAAGATGACAAGTTCTTTCAGCTTCTGAGAGCAGACTGACCTGAAATCGACCACACAGTTACCAGGAAATTGAGGGTTTCACAGCACAGCATGATGGGCTAATCGTAAGCACAGCCAGTCAAATACGCGGCATGCATGTGGCTCACAGCAGTGTTCCTACAGCAGTATTATTTGAAGAAGCCCTAAACATGCTGCTTTTCCTGAGAAAAGTGGAGTTTTATTATGTGAGGTCTACAAGAGACTTTCCCATGCTCTTCATAAATGCCATTTTTATTAGGGTAGCACAAGTCCCACTTCTATGCCTGGGTGTTCAGGGCAGGCCTAGGCTTCTCTTTTTGCCTTTAAGCATTTGCCATCTATACTAGTGCATTTAAATGGCTTCCCTGAGAAGGAGGGCCTTTGGCTTTGTGGTATAGGGATGGCCCTGCTCATGCTTGGATATCGGAAAGATGGAATATGTTACCTACTTTAAGATTTCAGAGTACTTGGGTGATGGACCATGGTTGGGAGGAATGGTTTTGTCTACGTGCAGAAATTGTAGAACTAGTTAGGCAAGAATCTTCCCTGCCCTCACATAAGGCCACATAAGGAATATGCCCCTAGCTCTCCCAAAGGTAGTAGGTGAAATAAACAATGACACTTTCCTTAAGCATTAGTTGAACACATTAAGTGTTACCAAAGATTAGAATCAATCCTATTATTTACAAAGGGAGAGAGGCTGAGGTAGCTCCTTTCATGTTGCCTTACAATGTAGATTTATGAAACCAGTTGACAGTAGATTATATCCTTCTATGAACATAGGAACCATACAGCTGACTTCTGAAGTGTATTTGAAAGTCATGATTCCCCTGTGTTTCCATCTCTTTGTGCTTTGGAGAATGTTATGGTATCATTTACTAGTCACTCATATCAGAAGGAAAGAGTTCTTTTGTAAAACCTTCTTGACTGTCATTGGCGCAGGTCACATATGAACTAAATGACCTTCGTGTCATACTTGGATCTCAAAATTTCATCAGCTCATTCCAAAGAGTGAAGTTTTCACATACACATGCCACTTTAACACTTTCCTTGGGTTATAGATGTGAATGAATGTGAGACTCCTGGAATCTGTGGTCCGGGGACATGTTACAACACCGTTGGCAACTACACGTGCATTTGTCCACCAGACTACATGCAAGTGAATGGGGGAAACAACTGCATGGGTAAGTCCGAGTTTTTCTCAGACATTCGGGGTTGGCTCTCAGCTGTAAAGGCCAATCCAGCAATTGGCCCTTAAAGTCATGTTGCTCACCAGACAGAGCATCACCCTCCTTTTACTGTTTTAGTCAGATCTTCTTCCCTTGTGAACCATCAGCTGGTGTTTTATACCGCCTTATATGGGTGGTTAGGAGATTTCCTTAAGATGTAATGTTAGAGAATCCCAAACAACAGCTTAATAGTGCTTCTTTTGTTTGACTTTTGGGTATATCTTTTTACAATTATATTTACAGCACTGACCTACCATGTTAAAACATCATGATTCAGAAATGAGAAACTTACTGCTAAAGTGTAGTAAAGAATGGTTACTAGGAGACTGGGTGGAGAGTCATGCAGTGTTTATTAATGCTACAGCTCCATAGTGGCTTTGTAGATGGTACAGAATACCAGGGAAGCCCTTTCTCAAAGTCCTATTCTTACAGCAGCATAGGTAGCTGAAAGTTGTGTGAACAGGTGGGATTTTCCTGCCCTGATCAAATTCATGCTATAGTACATTTCAAAGAACTTATTTTTTTAAACTCCCCTACAAACCTGTCGTGTGTTCTCCCGTGGGATCCCTAGTCCTTACGTTCTCCTTTCTTCTAGACATGAGAAGAAGTTTGTGCTACAGAAACTATTATGCTGATAACCAGACCTGTGATGGAGAACTCTTGTTTAACATGACCAAGAAGATGTGCTGTTGTTCCTACAACATTGGCCGGGCCTGGAACAAACCCTGTGAACAGTGTCCTATCCCAAGCACAGGTAACTTCTATTTTCACAGTCACCAATAATATTGGTCAATGAATTAGCTATGAATTGTTGAAGAAAATCAGTCTGAGTAAAGGCAGAAAAGAATTTATTCTTTATTTTAAAAAATCGACCTACATAGACAAGTATTTTGCTTCGTAGTTTATGATGGTCCTTCCAGGAAAAAATTGAGTTAGTGAACAGACTTTCTAATTTATACCAAATTAATAACCAGACTTGTAGATACAGCATACATATCACAGACCTGTAAACATTGTTATCATTGTTTCAGGATTCCCCATAAAATTAAAAGACTGGAAACTTTAGGCAACCCAATATGATATATAAGAGAACCATAATTTTACTTTTATTTATTTAAAACTAAAAAGAATTATAAGCTTCCTACAAAGAACTAAATGTAAGGTAAGAAATATGGATAAGGTAAATGGGAAACAGAAGGAAGAAATTAGGAAAGGAGCAAGGACAGGATGCAGAATCCTAGCTGGGAATTCCTGCTTACTGACAGGAAGAAGTGATGGTGTTGACTCCAAACTTACTTGCATCTTATTCCTTTTTTTAAAAAAATGTAAGTTATGCCCTGCAAGTAAATGAATATATTGGTGCAGTTGTCCTTATATCACACAGTATATATTATATTAGGTACATTTTGACATCATCCATGCAAAATATTAATTAAGGTGTTCTGTAGTACCTAAGCCATTCCATAGAATATTAAATCTATTGTTTGACTCTTCCTGCTTGTATGTGTAATAGAAGATTCTTTTTGAGTAAGATACATTGTTTAGTCCATTGATTGTTCAGAAATGATGTAGTAACCACAACTTAGGGTATACCTCCACACTGCCAAAAGTTTCTAGAACAGGGATTAGCAAACTATATATAGTTCATGAACCAAATCGAATCTAAGTATTTTTTCTAAGTATTTTTTTTTGAGACAAGCCCAACAGACTGGCCATTTTTTATGAGAGAGAGAGAGAGAGAGAGAGAGAGAGAGAGAGAATTGGCACACTGGGGCCTATTTAGCCACTGCACTCACACCCCAGATACATGTGCCATGTTGTAGTCATGTATGACTTTGCACGCTTGCGTCACCTTGTGCATCTGGCTTACATGGGACCTGGAGAGTAGAACATGGGTCCTTAGGCTTTGCAGGAAAGCACCTTAACTGCTAAGCCATCTTTCCAGCCCTTTTCTCACTATTTTCAATTGAGAATTTAATGTGAACATACTGCAATTTGATCATAATCCCCTCCCATGAGCTTACTAGCTGTCTCTCCCCCACTCTAAATCCAGTGAACCCACTCCTCTTAACATGGAGTGTCTCTTCTATTTCGGCGTCTCATGTTTTTCCCCTCCTCCATTATCTATGTCAAAATGCTGATGGGCAGGTCTAATGGAGGTAGCAACCTCTACTGTGAAGTCATGAATGTACCAGTCAGTTGATGTCTGGAGAATAGTACCTCAACGTACTCCCACCTCCTCTGACTCTTACATTCTTTCTGTTTCCTCTTCCAGTGTTTCCTGAGCCTGGGTGGGTGTAATGGAGATGTCTCTAAACACTAGTCATCAAAATACTAGTTGCTTTAAAAAATATATTTCATTTATTTATTTACTTAAGAGATGGAGAGAATGATGCAGATAGAGGAGAGGGGAGAATGGGTGTGCCAGAGCCTTTAGCCATGGCAAACAAACTCTAGATTCATGAGCCACCTAGTGCATCTGGCTTTATGTGGGCACTGATGAATCAAACCTGGGTCCTCAGGCTCTTCAGACAAGTGCCTCAACTGCTGAGCCATCTCTTCAGCTCACTACTTGCTTTTGAATGGCTCAGAACTAGGAATGATTTTACATATTAAACTGTTAGAAATTAAAGGAGTAGTTCAAGACATATGAAAGGTACATTGCCTTTGAATTTGGTATTCATTAATAAAATTTTATTAAGACACAGTCTCATTAATTTATTCATGCAGTTTACACTGATTTCATGATAAATCGTTTTGACAGAGATCTTACAACCTAAAAAGACAATTTTTATTTTATCTCTGGCCATTTAAGGAAAAGTTTGTTGACCTTTGAATTTGGAAAATGATCTTTGAAACATTTGATCATACATTATTATCTGGGCATTTCTCACTACCACATAAAAGTGCCTGTATATATGTCTATATGTATATGTTTTCATTTATCTTAAAAGTTGAATTTAAGGGCTGGGGAAATGGCCCAGTGGATAAGAGAACTTACAGTCTAAGCAGTAGGGCTCAAGAGTGCAGGAGACAGCCTGAGTTTGATTTCCAGCACCCACATAACATGTTGGGCATTTCCTTGCATAACTCTATACCCTGTCCTATGAGGGACCAGAGGCAGGAGAATTGCTTGGTCTCTCTGGGTCAGCCAGTCTGACTGAAAATAGCAATTCCAGATGCCGCGAGAAACTCAGTCTCAGGGAAACCATGTGGAAGCATGATAGAGAATTCCCAACATTCTCCTCTGACATTCTTATACACACACATAGAGGACAGGCATCTACATACATGCACATATACACACAACACTATGCATACATGCAAAAAGTTATATTTGTCATTTAAAAAAAATATTTATTTGAGAGAGAAAGAGGCAGAGAGAAAGGGAGGGATTGGGTACACCAGGGCCTTTAGCCACTGCAAATCAACTCCAGATACATGCACTACCCTGTGTATCTAGCTTATATTGGTCCTGGAGAATAGAACCTAGGTCCTTTGGCTTTGTAGGTAAGTGCCTTAACTGCTAAGCCATCTCTCCAGCCCGTATTTGTCATTTTTAACTATCCTATTACAGAATTACACAGAATAAATTTTTAAAGGAATTAGGCTTTCCAAAGATCAAATAGAGTCCTGTTAATATCGACAATCCCACTGAAGAGGATCCTCAGCAGAATGGAGGCAGGGTGGAGGGAAATGCTTGTACTACCATGTGATGGATCCATACAACTTTCTACTTAATAAAAAAAAAAAAAAAAAGTCCTGCGATTTTCTGTTTTGTCTTAACAGATCATTGCATATTGCCTGTAGGCAACTTTGAAGAGTTAGTGGTCTGACACTGACTTTCAGAAATGATCCTTTGAACTAAGATATTAAGAATTATTTCTTTTTTAATTTATTTGAGAGAGAGAGAGAGGAAGAGGCAGACAGAAAGAGAGAATGGGCACGCCAGCCACTGCAAATGAACTCCAGACTCATGCACCCTCTTGTACATCTGGCTTACATGGGTCCTGGGGAATCGAACCGGAGTCCTTAGGCTTTGCAGTCAAATGCTTTAACCACTAAGCCATTTCCCCAGCCCCTTATGAATTATTTCTAATGAATACTTTCTGAATCAAATCTTGGCTTTCTGTTAGCCATGAAATTTGTATATAGTTTAGCAGATTGTGAAATTTTTCTGGATAACTAATTTCAGCTATAAAGTCCTAAGCAAAGAACATGCTATATTTTATGTTTGGGGATTGCTTTTCCTTTTTTTTTTTTTTTTTTTTTTTTTTCTGAGAAAGACTCTGTGTTATCCAGACTGGTTTCAAATTTTTTGATTTAGCCTCCTAAGTAACTGAGTTTATAGGTACATACCTGGCTTAGGCTATATTTCTTAATGAAAATACATCCAGAAACCTCTTACTATTTTCAGATTTGCAATGGGCATGACCAATAAGGCAATGGCCATTTTGAGCTTCAGTTGATACCACATCCTACAAGTTAGACATGATCTAGAATGCAAGATCCCAGGGCTAGAGGCTATCATTAACAGCATTTAGTTCATCCTTTATTATTTGTTATCAGGAGGAAGAGAGAGAGAATGCATGAGGTCACGTGGGTTTTGTTCAGCACTTGTCTTACAGGCAAGGCTACATCTGTGGGTATTTTCATATGTTATTTAAAATTCTTCAAAATACAGATTACCTTTCAAGATTGTTTAGACAGTTATTTCTTTCAGTGAATTCTTTCTCATCACTCACCATTTTCCTTTCTGTGTTTAACTATTGCAGATGAATTTGCTACCCTCTGTGGAAGTCAAAGACCTGGCTTTGTCATTGACATTTATACTGGCTTACCTGTGGGTAAGTTTTGAGCTTATGCTCATGGGAACATTTTGGGGATTTTCTGCTTGTGTCAAAAGAGCAGGGTACTCATCATTCGTTTCCCAATTCACTCTCTTTTTTCTTAGAAAGAAAAGTTGTGAAACTGAGCCTTTAGCTGTGTTGAAACATTGATTCTTCATTTAAATACACTGTGTAAAAGCCCTTCATAGGTACACCTAACTGGCCACTTACAATTTAGGAGGAGAGGAAGCTTTTCAAAAATTGCCATCAAGCTTAGTTGAACCAATCCTATACATCAAGAAAGGGCGAGCCTCTGGGAGCAGGGCCAGTTCACATTTAATGTGTCTTTAATTCCTCATCTTTCCTCACACCAATCCTTAAGTGTATATTATTCACATGAAACCCTCCTCGTGGATCAATTTTTCTCCTCTCACATCTCTTCAGATCACTTTCCTGGAGAATTTCAGGTGCGAAATAAAAATCTTTTCACTCTTATCTGGTAATGGAAGTAGGCTGCTGCAGTGGGTGAAGTGGCTGTAGCAGCTTCAGAACCACTGCTCAGAGTTCAGCCAGCATAGCCCTTGTGACTTGAAAGGAAATAGCCCCAGAGCTGATGGGAGGCTGTTCTGAGAGCTTTTCCCTAGTGTGGCCTATTATATCCATCTGAGAGCTTTACACTAGTGTGATTTATTTATATGCATCCTTAAATGCCTGCCCCCATCTGAGCAGTTGTGTCTAGGAGCAAGCATCACCACCCGCTTTGTTCCTCCTCATTCTTAATATCTACACTGAAATCCTCATCAGCCTTTCCAGTGACCTTGTTTAAGAAAACAAGGATCTGGTCCAGCAATCAGCCTGGCCCCCTTAGTGCCAAATCCATATGGCTCCACAGTCCAGACAGCATCCAAAGAAACTTCATGGTTTGGAAAGAAAAACTGCTAAATGACATTGGCATGAAACACCTGGCCCTAGCTACTCTGTTTTTCTCCTTTCCAAAACAGATCTTTTCATCTGTCTAGAATCTGTGATTGGAAGATAAGTGATCACTAATGGTAATGGGTCTCCATGGGCCGACCAAGCATGTACACCAGCAAGCCCTGTTCCCCAAGGTTGGCAAGGAGGAAAAACCTGAAATGGTGTTTATACCATGCACTAGCAGACCTGGAAAAGACCCAAGCCCCATCTCATCCAAATGCCTTGCTTTGCCATTGAGTAGACAGAGGCCCAGAGAGGGAAAGGTACTCACCCAAGGCCACCTAGCTAATTAATAACAGACCCCAGTCATGACTCAAAGCTTGCTTGGCCTCTAACTCTTAAAAACTGGAAACATGATATTTAACAGTCTAATGATTGTCACCAAATCCACCATGACAAAATATTTCTCTGATTGATAAGCTTTGGTTAAGCCTTATACTCTCCCTCAGAAAGATTTTAAGACTGTTGACATATTTATTTTCATTCATGTGGGGCCAAAACTATAGTACTCTTAGTATTCATGACTTTTAGAAATTTTATTTACTTATATTTTGACAATTTCATACAGGTATATATAATGTATTTGGATCATATTAACCTTCATCCCTCTCTCTTATTCCATTCCTCTCCTGCTGAACCCTTCCCTCTTCTCAACTAGTTACCCTCCTGTTTTTAGGTCTTTTTTTTTTTTTTTGTGACCTACTGAGTTTAATTAGAGTTGCTTTAATGAATATGGATGGGAGTTAATTACTGAGGCACGGACAATATACAAGTAGCTATACTACTGAAGTGTTTACCACTCCCCGGGCAACCATTAACTGCCAGTAGTTCCTCAGGGAGAAGTGGGTATTCATGAGCTCCTCCTTCACCCATGTCAGTGAATAACCCAGGCTGATCTCAGACTCATGGTCCTCCTGCCTCATGCTCTTTAGCAACCACCTACTGGCATGTGCCACCATAACTGGCTAATCATTATCTTCAAATATAAATTTATCCAAGTTGAAATAAAGTCTAGACAGGCAAAGAAAAGAAAAAAATCATGTTTTTTTTATTATTATTATTATTATTTTGCACCCAAAATGGCTATAGATTAGATTTGGTTCAGTCTGATTTTGTTAAACTTGGTGATGATATATCACCTTATATTTCACACTAATGAACAAGGCACAACAGTTCGTGTTTTCTGGGTGATTTGATTACCGTTGCTAAATAGTTGTCATGTTCCTTCTCATGCCTGTTTAACATAAATGTCAAAGGTGTGAAAAACCTAAAAACAAGAACTTTCCTCTTTTCAAAACAACAATACTTTGAGGTTGTACCCTTAGAGATTATTTTTTAATTAACTTTTTAGGTTAGCATACAAAGTAATGGGCTTTATTATGCCATTTGAATACCTATATGCCATATACTTTGTCTCTCCGCTGTGTTCCCTTCACCCCTCTGGCTGGTTTCCTTCTGTCCCTTCTGATTTGCTAATGCATTTTTTAATTTTGTTTTTGTTTTGTGAGTTAGGGTCTCACTCTGGCCCAGGCTGACCTGGAATTCACTGTGTATGCTCAGGGTGACCTCAAACTCACAGCGATCCTCCTACCTCTGCCTTCCAAGTGCTGGGATTAAAGTCATGCACCACCACACCCAGCTTTTATGCTAATGCATTTGTTAATTACTGAATTTCTCTCTTCTCTTAAATTCTTTTCATCCCTTTTATGATCCTCTTTCTATTTTTGTGATTTATATGATCTTGGAGATTTATGTAATTAATTAATTACTCTGTGTGTGTGTGTATGTGTGTGTGTGTGTGTGTGTGCACGCACACGCACGTGTGCCAGGGCCTCTTGCCATTGCAAATGAATGCCAGACTCTTGTTCCACTTTTTTTATTTTTAGTGTGTGTGTGTGTGTGTGTGTGTGTGTGTGTGTGTCTTACATGGGAAGCTTGAAAATTGAACCCTGACCAGCAGGCTTTACAGGCAAATACCTTTAACCACTGAGTCATTTCTGAGTCCTGAACCTTGAGATTTTAAGCTGTTCTTTCCCCCATCAAGAAGATCAGTTTACTTTCAAACAACAACAAGTCCTTTGAAAAAGGACCTAAAACCCATGGCCTGTAAAATTTCATCTTTAGAGCAGGCTGGTTTTAGAATATGCTGCTCAGAGGTGCAGCTCTTACAGGCTCTCCATGAGGCCATGGTCCTCTCTTTGCAACAGTAAATGACATGCTTAGCAAAAGATCCTGACTAAAATAAGGAAACAAAATTTCTCAGCAATGGTAATCAAAGTTTCATGAATGGGCCAGGCGTGGTGGCGCACGCCTTGAATCCCAGCACTCAAGAGGCAGAGGTAGGAGGATTGCTGTGAGTTTGAGGCCATCCTGAGACTACACAGTAAATTCCAGGTCAGCCTGGGCTAGAGCGAGACCCTACCTGGAAAAAAAAAAGTTTTATGAATTGGAAACATGTGAGTGTAGACCAACACTTAACATACATTCCCAGCTGAGTTGCCAAATTCTGTCAAGTGGCTGACAGAGGGACCCTCCAGGGTACACAAGCAGGATGATACAGCCCCTGGTGTTAGGAAACACACTGTCTACCATTACAGTCCTTTCTTGGAGCTGACCCTGTCTTTAGTCAGCCCCTTCTCATCTGGTGTTTCCATGAGCCCAGTGAATTCAAAAGGACAGATGCTAACTCTGTGTTCGCAAAGAAGTGTCTAAAAGTGATTTGGATTTTCAATTTGCTATTCATTGATTTCTCCTAATAGTACCATCACTTTGCACGCATGCACGCGCACGCACAGCCAAACACTTTTAATCTTGTCTTAGTTTATGTAGGGGTTATACGCTCCATTGTCACTCACAAGTGGCTTCTCTGTTTCTAGATATTGACGAGTGTCGGGAGATCCCCGGGGTCTGTGAAAATGGAGTATGTATCAACATGGTTGGCAGCTTCCGGTGTGAATGTCCAGTAGGATTCTTCTATAATGACAAACTCTTGGTTTGTGAAGGTAAATCATGTTGTTATTCTACCATCTCCACAAACGGACCTTATGACAAACTTCTGGATAGTGTTCTTGCTAACTTTCACAAGATTGAGATTCCCAGCTCAAGCTGTAGAAATAGTAAAGGACATTGTGTACCATCGGCCAGCAAAAAAAAAAAAAAAAATCCATTAGCTCCCAATGGAAAAACTAAGACATGCACTTTGTAATCCTTTTCCCCAACATACAATCTATCAGATTCCCCAGCCAATATAGAAAAGCTTCGAGTTCCTGTGTATATCAGAGAGATTGCTTTTGTCTCACATTGTTCGAAAGCAAACATGAGTGGACAATCATTTTTAGTGGAATGTGAACGTTAGTGTTCTTTTTCAGACAGAGACTTTGCTACTCCTAAGTGAAAACAAGGTTAATAGAAATATTCCAAATGCATGACAGAATTTTCAATTTGAATTTATATGACAACTTTTGGCATTCATGCAAATGATACTTTTTCTCTTTTCAAATTGCCTCCTATTACCATGTATGTGTACACTGCGATCCTGAGCATTCCTTTTAGCACTTCATACTTTTTGCTACATCTGGGGAAAATATTTTTTTAACATCTCAGCAAAAGGAACATTACTGCTTATTAAAGATGTGCACTTGGATAGCTGGAATTTTTTTTATTTAATACTTGAACAGCAGGCCTCTAACAGTTTTGCAAATTGTAGAAAGGATTGGTGTTCCTTAGAGCATATATTATGGCACGTATGTCAGCATTACAATGCTTAAAAACCCTTTTTTTCTAAATGAGGAACAACTTACAGTCCACAAGTAAGATTCTATTCCATTGATAATCCCATGTTTGTTAAGCTGTCTGAACAGGCTTTCCATCACTGTGGCCAAGTAAGCCCATGTCACTTACCCAGTCTGCTCTGTAGGTTGTGGGCAAGGGTGATGTCACTCATAGCCTTTCTAAGGAGATAGCTCCTTCAGACCTTGGCCCCAGCCCTGGGGCTTTCAAGAACCATCACGAATCAGACTCCTGGGCAGGAAGCATGGATGTGGGAGAGGAAATAGAACTCATAGCAGCTGATCTTACAGTGCAGGAGATGGCTGCCTTCCTCATAACCATGATTTTTCCTTCTGGGAAGTGCCTCAGGATGCCAGCCATCTCCCAGCACTTCCTTTCTTCTATGTTCAGAGAACCTCTTTTGGTGTTTATATTTGCTAAAGTAATGCCCCTTGGCCAGAACACATAGATAAGGCCATCCATGAACACCAAGTCAACCTAGACCTTGCAACATACATGAGATTGAAAGCAGGCAGCTGGGCCAGTGCAAGATACCTGGTCAGAGTAGACCCAGCACTGCCTCCCGCACTAGTTCTGCACTGTGTGAAGAAAATGGATGTGAAGAAAAACAGAAAAAAAGTCAATCATGTTGCCAGAGATGGCCTGGCAGGTAGTCACATGTAGTGACCACCAAGAAGAATGTGTTCCAACTTTTTATTTCCATTTCAGAGACTGTTTGATTTAGGGTGAGTGTGTAAATGGCCTTAGCTACTTCCCAGCACACTCTTAGCTTTCAAACCCAGAAATGAGTAAATGAAGGTTGGTTTCAGGCATACCTCAGCCCTACTGAAACTGGAGTGGATTCCAGCACTGATTGGGGAGCTTCCATGTGTGCTGTCTGTAAGCATGCACATGACCAGATGTTATGCTGGCGCACCACAGAAGTGTCTGTCTGTCACACCATCTGGCTTCTCCAGTGGCATGGTTGGCACTCTGTGTTTCTTGACACCCTTATAAGCACAGCAGAACTAGTGGGTGAGGCAGTACTGGCTCCCTGGGATTCTCTTGTCTGAAGGTGCCACAGTTGGTTATCATATATGCACCCATTGGACCATCTTGGTTGCTTCCAAATTCCTACCAAATGAATAAAACTTCTGTAAACATCCATGTTGTCTTTTCAAAAGAGCAGCTCGACAAAAGAAACTATAACTCTTTTTATTTAAGAGGCTTTACTGGCTGGCTCAACAACAGTCTCTGTTCTCTTCTGAATGAAATTCTCTTCTGCTTGCAGATATCGACGAGTGTCAGAACGGCCCAGTGTGCCAGCGCAATGCTGAATGCATCAACACCGCAGGCAGCTATCGCTGTGACTGCAAGCCTGGCTACCGCCTCACCTCCACAGGGCAGTGCAATGGTACGTCGTGGCCACTGGCTGGGTGTACCCACTCAGAGATCATTTCTGTCAAGCTGTTTCCACCTGAGTTTCTTATGAGATTGTAGGGATGAAGAACACAAGTGATAGTTTAGATTCATGGATTCTAGTAACTAAATTGGAAAAAAAGAAAATTTTCGAAATATCGAAACACTTCCCTTTAACGCTATAGATGTGTGCAAAAGATCATTCAAGATCATTCACATAAACAAGTCTTGTGTGCCTATCTTTCTTCCCACCTGGAAACATCTACCTCACAAATATGCCTCCAGCCAGTACTAAAGACCAATGTATTTTGTTTATTTCCATATAATCCTCCTTAGACTTAATGAGTTTTTTACTACCTTGGCCATATATGCCAGTCTTGACAGTAAAGCACCTTTGAGTTAGACCCCAAACATCTTACAAGTGAAAGTCACCCACTGTAGTCAGCAAACATTAAGAGCTTTATAATCTCTAAGGCCCCTACTGTAAATAAGAAGCTGTCACCTAGAGGTTAGGTATGTTTGTCGCTCACCTTTGGCAAGGGTGTGGTAGCAGTAAGAAGGAAGGCTGTGTTGTCCGCTTACACTTCTGGCAAAGTCATTTCAACCCAGAAGCAAAATAATACTTAAGAGTTATTTTCATGTAAGTTTTAAAATAATTATAATTCATTGTATATTTAGCAAAGAGGTTAGGGAGAATGTGTTATTCTGCCTGCAGTTCCGTTTCCAAGTGAGTTTCTTAGACATTTGTGCTCAGGGGAGCAGGTCAGGTTCTCCTTGGATTTCCTGGTCCACTGATGATTAAATAGTAGGAGGTACACTGCTCTCTGTAGGGCACTTTGCATTGTTTTATGAGAATTTGGTGGGAAGAGAGTGCAAGAGCAGAACAAAACCAAAAAAAAAAAAATCACTTTCAAAATCAAGATTTGTGAGTTTAAAGGAACATTTGCATTTAGCATTTTTGACATCAGAGCTGCTATTATGTATATATTGAAAATAGAACAGGAAAAATGGTGATGCCTCTGATATGAACCACCATACCCTCAGTGAAATTGGCATTAGCTCCATTTTCTTGCGTTTTACTCTTAATTTGTATTCCTTTGGAACTGGGTGAAAATTTCTGTCAAAATAAGGAATAACATAATATAGAATGTTATTTCACTTCAAACTCAGGCTTGTGGTGCCACAAAGATATTTATAGATCAAGACAGGACATCTAGCCATAGCTTACAGTGAGTGTACACCCTTTTATATTTTCTTGTAGAACATTAGGTATGAATGAGTGGTTTTTGTAGGCAAAATTAATTTCCCTCATTCATTGAAATCTTCAGAAGAAATGGAATGTTCCTGAGTTCTACAACTATTTAATCACCTAGGTTGAAGATTCCATACTAGAAATGTCTTCATTTCTATCCTACTTATATTTTTGAGACAGGATCTTACTGTATGCATATATAAGATGGTCTTGAATTAACAATCCTCCTGCTTCATTTCCTGAGTGCTGGGAGTATGTGTGTGTGCTATCATACCCAGCTAAAATCCCACCTTGAAAATCTTTTGAAATATCTTTAAATACTTTCTTGAACTTCGTAGATTTCAGGCATGGTGGCAAATACTTCTCTCTGCCTGTATTTAAAAAGAAAAGAACTAAAGTTTTCTCTTCATAGTGTGAGATTTTTATTTAAATTTATATACACATAATTTCAAAATCCAAATCCCAGTTTTCCCTAGCACCCCCATTGCTGCTAAAAGATCAGAGAGAACAAGAAGACATCTAAACTGGGGTTGCTAGTCTGACTTCTGTAGCAGATGTATCCTCTTTAGAAAATGGCAGCTCTGGGTTCAGAGAGAGACCCCATTTCAAAGAAACACACAGATGAGTCATAGAGGAAGACACCGACATTCTCCTCTGGCCTCCACACATGCACACACTGGGTAAGCACATCTGAACACAGACATACATACACTAAACACATACACTAGACACACATACAAAAAGAAAAAAGAGTGCTCACTTCGGCAGCACATATACTAAAATTGGAACGATACAGAGAAGATTAGCATGACCCCTGCGCAAGGATGACACGCAAATTCGTGAAGCATTCCATATTTAAAACAAGAAAGAAAGAAATGTCTTGCCTAGCTTCTTCCCAACCACTTTCATGTGGTTCCACCCCCCACACACATACACACAACCTGCCTTTCTCTCTGACCAGGTAGATTTTTTCCCCCAGTAATCTAGCCCCACTTCTCTCCCAACTTTAAACATAATCTCTTGGGAGTTCAAGTCCTAGTGTTTGTAAAAACCTGTTATCTAGTCTGAAAACAGCAAGCACTCCACAAGTATGTTCCCTAGAATAGTAACTTTTTGTTTTAACCCTAGAACCTCCTCCATGTACTCTTTGTTTTATTTGTTAATATTTTATACTTTATTTGTGAGTAGAGGGAGAAAGAGTGAGTGTGGTTGTGCCAGATGCATGCAGCACTTGGTTCATCCAGCTTTATATGGGTACTGGGGAATCAAACCCTGGCTGTGAGGCTTTGCAAACAAGCACCTTTAAAGAAAAACTGAAAAGCATATCCAGGTCCTTATTTTTTAAAACTGTCATAAAAGAGGGCATTTAAAAAGAGACCTAAGACAGATATCTGGTCCCTACACACTCCTGATCCAGTACTACCTGAAGGTATCAGGCCTTCCTTCAGGTCAGCCCCTATGTTGACACTGAGAGTGGAGAATCACAAACATTTTCTCAAATGGCAACCATGACAGTTTGTTAACTGGCACGTCTGCACAGGCTGACAGTAGCTCCTGAGCTTTCTCAGTCCCAGTGTTCTATGCTCAACCTCATTTGAGACTTTTAAACAGTGTCTTGATTCATCAGCTCTCCTAGGAGGAGGTTGAAACACTGGTAGCCTGCACACATGAAGCAGAGATTTCTTCCCAGGGCCATGGCTGTGCCTCGGTAGATAGGATAGGCCACCAGTCCAGACTTTCAAGGAAGAGCAAGAGGTACTGCTGTCCACAGCATCTGCTGCAGTCCTTTTGAAAGAATAAAAAATCAGGAAGGTACATTTGTTTTATATATTTAGTCTTAAAAACTTTCCACAAGTAGAGCTGTTGATACAGATTAAGAAAATCAGTGTTCCCTAAGGCCAAGCAAGGAGCAGTTCATTCACATTCTTTGTCTCACTCACCCCTTAAAGGATTCCCTCAGTAAACCACTTTCACCAGAAAAAAATTACAGACATATGTAGGCATAGAATCATTTAATTTGTAAACTTGTGCATTAAATTCTTCCCCTCAGGTAACCAGATTTCAAGAAAACAACAAAGGTTCAGTCTATTGTAAACATAATTTAGTATGAAGAAAAATAACACCATGATTAAGGTGGAGCCATTGTAGACATGAAGCCTTGATAAAAGTGGAATGAAAGTTATAGGAATGAGAAAAAACAATATGTTCAATAAAAACAATGTTAGCAACAGATTTGACTTTGATACAAATTTCCAAAGGAAGCCACAAAGTATCGAGGATTTAACCTTAACTTGACCAAACACTTCAAGTAATTCCACACTCTGAGACATGATTAGATAAACAAGTTAATACTCCCTACTCAAGTTTTTCTCCTCATCCTAAGTGTTTTTCCTCTTTCATGACTTTTTTTTTTTTTGGCATTGCCCTGATCTTTTTAATTTATTTTTGAAGCAAAAATAAATATAAAGCCTAAAGCCAGTGTCTGATTCACAAACTCAATCTTGAGTTGTTTCATATGTTGCTTATGTAGTTGGTAATTTATAAACAATTTTGAAGCAAAAATAAATATAAAGCCTAAAGCCAGTGTCTGATTCACAAACTCAATCTTGAGTTAGGATTAATCTTGACAACTATGCCTAGACATAAGTTATTCAATTAGATTTTGAAAGTTTTTTAGAAAATTTAATTAATTTATAAGAGAGAAAGAGGCAGAGAGAGAAAGAGAATATACCAGGGCCTCTAGGCACTGCAAATGAACTCTACATGACTGTGCCACTTTGTGCATCTGGCTTTATGTGAGCACCGGGGAATCAAACCTAGGTCATTTGGTTTAGGAGACAAACGCCTTAACAGCTGTGCCGTCTATCCAGCCCTCAACTGGATTTTAACTTCTAAGTCTCCAACTAAGAAAATAAGCAACAAAAATTGCTTTGCATAATATCCACTTGAAATGCTTTTTGTTTACAGATCGTAATGAATGTCAAGAAATCCCTAACATATGCAGCCATGGACAATGTATTGATACAGTGGGAAGCTTTTATTGCCTTTGTCATGCTGGTTTCAAAACAAATGCTGATCAAACCATGTGCTTAGGTAAGTATTGATCATCATTTCATTGTTTTTTATATATTAGTTAGAATTCTATTTGCATCTAAATACTGTGAGACTTAGTATCCTATTATTCACTAATTATTTTGCTATTTGCAAAATAAAAATGGGGTTGATGTCTCACTTAATTTCTGGCAATCTGAGCACAAAAACAAAAAAAAAAAACTTCTTCCTTGATTTTCATTTGACTGTCAGAATTTTTGCTCCTCACTATGCTTGGGATCAAACCCAGGACCTTATGCATTATTATGCAAGTGCTCTACTACTGGGTATCATCAACAATCATAGAAAAACTTGACTTCAAGATAAATTCATATACATACACACAGAGAGAGAAAGAGACCCAAAATTAAATTTTATTGATGTTAATAGCTTATTATATTTTGCAATATTTATGTAAGATCATATCATTGAACAGACTTCAACTTTTGGGTGTATGACCATTAGAGAAAGGTCTATAGTTTGTACCAGATACTCAAAGGTAAATAGTTCTACAAAGGCAAAAAAAAAAAAAAAAAAAAAAAAAAAAAAAAAAAGGTAAAGGACACCATTTTATTTTTTATTTTTTTTAAGAAAAGAGAGCTCAAAATCTTAAACATCTCTCTTAGTTTCAATACTATCAGGGTGCTGGCTTAGAATAAACTTAAGATGTAAGCAATCAATCAGGTTCCTTTCTTTTCTATTTTAAAGTGATATCTGTTAAGCCTTCGGAGACTTGAACTCCATGAACCAGTTCCTTCGCTGGAAGAACAGTCAACAGACCCTCTCTTTAAGCTGCTTACCTTTGGCTATAGCTAAGTCCATTCATTAAGGAATATTCTCATAGGCTGTCTCCAGAAAGATAGCATTTTAAGTTAAAGGAGCAAACCATCCCAGGCAGATAACCCTGGCATAGCCATGAGAACCTGTCCAAGTGTTGTTCTCTTTTTCCATTTGAACTTTCTGGAACCTGCTAGCAAAGAACTTCCCAGTTTGGCTATGGATAAACTAAGATCAATTCACTGTGCCTTCCCAATTCTCTGCTGGTGGTATCATGGTTCATCTAAACACAGCCTTCAACTGCCCATAGAGTCCCTTGGGAGTCAGCAACAGCTTTTTTTAATAAAACTATTTTATTTATTTGCAAGGCAGAGAGAGAGAGAGAGAAAGTGTGGGCACACCACACCCTCTTGCCATTGCAAATGAATTCCAGATGCATGCACTATTTTGTGCATCTGACTTACATGGATAGTGGGGAACTGATCCCTGGGCCATCAGGCTTTGCAAGCAAGCACCTTTAACCACTGAGCCATCTTTCTAGCTCTAGCAATAGCTTTTTGTTCAGAATATATATATCCAAAATTTGAAAGAAGAGTTTATCTTTACTCATTACATTTTGCTCTCCTTAATGTTACTGTACACCCCTCTGTCACTTCATCCTTGCTCTTCCTTATCACACCTCTCTCTTTCAAACTATTAGTCATCTTTTCTTTCACTTAAATTTTCTCTGTCTCTTTAATAAGCCTTTGCAAGAAGGATGCTTGCTGCTATGTTGTGGAGAGATGGCAGAACAGCTTTACAGAATGCCAAAGACCAAGTCAGAGACCAATAAAAAGACAAATGAGAATGTGAGAGTGTTTGAAAGCCAGGTTGAATGTCGCTCCATTGTCATATTCAGAAGAGGAGAGAAGTCATCATTGGAGGGGGTTATAAGTTTTCAGTGGTGGCTGGGAGAAAGGAAAAAGTGTCCAAAAAGCAGTTTAGCTAGTACGTTATTTTGTTGCTGGTTGCAGAGTAATGCCAGGTAAATCACTGCTTTTGGGTAAGCTGGAGTAAGAATCCTAAGAGTTGAAGTTTGCCAAAGGTGGCACCAAATCAAAACCCAGATGCACATAGAACTGTTTCCATTTTCAAGTGAAATATTTGAGAAAAGTGGCAAGGGTGGAGAATTTAAGAAGTAAATAGAATAAAATTATTGTCCAGTTCTCATGTCCTCAGCTTGCCTTCTTTCACATGCCAGCCAAGGAAACAATGTACTCGCAGGGTTTTAGAAAACCTCACCTCTCAGCTTCTCCAAGGAGCTGCGGCTGGTGGAGTGGATGCCACCATCCAGAACTTTCACCCTTCAAGGGAGACTGTATACCCCAAAATGCCTCAGTGTCAGTGAACACACAACCCCCTTTCCATTAGTAATTGTTTTTCTGTGACCTTTCTCCTAGACATCAATGAGTGTGAAAGAGATGCCTGCGGGAACGGGACCTGCCGAAACACCATTGGTTCCTTCAACTGCCGCTGCAATCACGGTTTCATTCTTTCCCACAACAATGACTGCATAGGTGCGTTTGCCCATGTATGACCAACTCAGTCTGTCGCTGTGCTTTGGAACTAGCATTATCTCCAGGGGGTGGGTGGGCTATTGCTTCTTCTGCTGTCTCTTTTTTAATATATGCCATCTTAGGCTTCACACTTTGTCATGGGACTTGTCAAATATAATGTGCTAATCAAAAGTCAAATATAATAGCTACATCCATTACTCTTATTAAAGTGCTCGAATTAGCAGCTGTAATTTTATATCTTTTTTGTTGTAAATTCAATGAAATTTAAATTATACAAAAGAAATTCTTTACATAAAACAATATGTGGATCTTCTTGTCTTTATGTTTTACTGCAGCCTTTTTTAAAAGAAATACATTATTACATGTTCAAAATTCCTCTTCTTAGACATGCTGGATGTTTTATTTCATGTGAAGACTCTAGATTTAAATATATATTTATTATATATGTATTTATATTTAGGTATATATATATATAAATATATTTGGTGTGTATATATTGTAATATATTATATGTATAAATGTATATATATAGTATGTATATATAACATATATATGACTATAAGACATTAAAAAAGAAGGAGAGCTCTTTGAGTAAGGGACTACTGAGAAGGGAGGAAGAACAGAATAGGTTAGTAAACAAGTACACATGAGCAAAGAACAATGACATAGATATGTGAAAATATAATGAAACCCATTATTTTATACTAACTAAAATTAAAGAAAGACATGCTAAGGAATAGTGATTAACTAAATACTTTGTAGAGCTGGAGGCTAATTTTATATACTTTTAATTACACTACTACAGTATGACTTCAGCTAAGTTGTATATCAATAAATCATGTTGGGCTGGAGAGATGGCTTTGTGGTTAAGGTATTTGCCTGCAAAGCCAAAGGACCTTGGTTCGATTCTCCAGGACCCACATAAGCCAGATGCACAAGGTGGTGCATGCATTTGGAATTTGTTTTCAGTGGCTGGAAACCCTGGTGCACCCATTCTCTTTCCCTCTCTGTCTGCCCCTTTCTCTCTCTTTCTCAAATAAATAAATAAAAATAAAATATTAAAAAATCATAGTTATATTATATAAAATAAATCCTATGGTCTGGAGAGATTATTAAGCAGGTTAAGAGTGTTTGTTGAGCAAGCCTGAGGATCTAAATTCAATCCCCAGCACCTACATAAAGAGCCATGCATAGCTATGTATACTCATATCCCCAGCACTTGAGAGAGGTAGAAACAGGGCTCCCAAGTCAATCACTCCAAGCAAAAATGGGAGTTCCAGATTCAGTGAGAGCCTCAGGGAAATCAGGCAGAAGAGTGATAGAGGAGGACATCTGATATCTTCCTCTGGCCACTACTCGTGTGCACGTGGGGCATGTACATCTGCACACACATGCATACACCATCCACAAACACCACATATACCACACATGCACAATAAAAAATAAAACCTAAAGTCCAAGTGAAACTACTAACTTCTCATGTAAATTATCCACCTTCTGTGTAATAAAGAAGAACGGGGGCTGTAACTCAGTTGGTAGAGTGCTCGCCTAGCGTGCAGGAAGCCTTGAGTTCAATCCCCAGCACCACATCAACTGGGCTCATGCCTGTAATCCTAAAACCGGGGAGGTAGAGGTAGCAGGATGAAACATTCAAGGTCATCCTTGGCTATATTGTGAGTTTAAGGCCAGCTTGGGCTGTATGAGACAGTTTCAAAAAATAAAACATATTGTCTATAATTATGGAAGTTGTCAGTAAAAAAAAAATTAAAAAAAAAAAAAGAGGGCTGGAGAGATGGCTTAGCGGTTAAGGCACATGCCTATGAAGCCTAAGGACCTTGGTTCAAATCTCCAGACCCCACATAAGCCAGATGCACACGGTGGCGCATGTGTCTGGAGTTCATTTGCAGTGGCTAGAGGCCCTGGCATGCCCATTCTCACTCTCCCTCTCCCTCTCCCTCTCTCTTTCTCGCTCTCTGTCTCACATAAATAAATAAAAATAATATCTTTAAAAAAAAAAGAAAAGAAAAAAAGAATCCCAGCACTCGGGAAGAGGTAGGAGGATCCAAAGGCCACCCTGAGACTAAATAGTTAATTCCAGGTCAGCCTGGAAAGTGAGACAACAAAAACCCAAAAAAAAAAAAAAAAAAAAAAAGAAAAGAAAAAAGAAAAACCAAAATAAATAAATAGAAATATAAAACAACAACATAATTTATATATATATATATATATATATATATATATATATATATGTATACGTGTATATATAGATCTGTGTGTGATATATATTATATATGTATATGTACATATGTGTGTGTTTGCATTCATTTGATTGTATTTGGGTAGGTGTTTAAAGCCAGATCTGTTGTAAACCATATCTTCATTGTAATTTCTTATGTTTGGCTGATCCACAGAGGCTGGGATTTTGACATTTTCTTTGGACTATTGCAAAAAGTAATATGATAACTTTTTTCAGATGTTGATGAATGTGCAACTGGAAATGGGAACCTTTGCAGAAATGGCCAGTGCATCAACACAGTGGGGTCCTTTCAGTGCCAGTGCAATGAAGGCTATGAGGTCGCTCCAGATGGGAGGACCTGTGTGGGTGAGTGCGGGGCTCAGAAAGATTCTGAAAATACGCTCTGAGAGGCCATATGTAGAATCATGCAATCTCCATTTTAATTCTTCCTGTGAGGAATATGGAGGAAATATGCACTAATCTTCCTTATAAAGATTTTATTTTTATTTTTAAAGTAAAGCAATATTGTCATTTTCTCTCTTATTTTTGAAAAATTGTCATTACAACGGTATAACTGTTTAATGTTAAACATTTTTGGCTCTCTTTCTCATTTTTTTATTCAAAAATACCTCTGAACTAAGCACACACAATCATTTGAGTGGCCTAAAAAATCCTTTCACATGTACTTTTCCAGAAATATTTAATCTGTGGTAAGTAGAGTAAAATAGGGCTGTTGTACTGAGTGCTTTTGAAAGCTGATAAGACTTCTTTTTATAAGTTACTTATTTTTCTCTGGGAAACTTTAGTGGGTTTTAATTAGCTTTATGTGTTTCTTGGACTTGATTCTAGTATCTTTGATTTCATTTGAACTGTTCAATAGAAATCATGTCACTGAGAGCTTCCTTCTTTTCCTGTTTCTTTGCAGATATCAATGAATGTCTTCTAGAACCTGGAAAATGTGCACCAGGAACCTGTCAAAACTTGGATGGGTCATACAGATGTATTTGCCCTCCTGGATACAGTCTGCAGAATGACAAATGTGAAGGTAGGAGAGCTGTTTGGAAATGAGTGTTTGGGCATTGCATGAGAGTCAACGCAAACTAATGCTTGGTGAGACTGTCTTCACTTTATAATATGTCACTTTGGATATTTTTTAGAACATCCAAGGTGTGAAAGTGGCTCAGTGTGTAACCACATTTTCTGTACACATAAGAGGGCCTGAGAGGACCTTATTTGCCCTGAGTTTGATTCCTCATCACCCACGAAAACAATTGTATGTGGCTATGCATGCATATAGGCCCACTCTTTTGGGGAGCAGAAACAGGGCTCATTACTCAACCAGTGTGACTGAAAACTGCAACTCTGGGTTCAAGGAGAGACTGTCTCAAGGAAATAAGGCAGAGGAATGATAAAGGAAGACACCCAGTGTTCTCCTCTGGCCTCCACATGCACATGAATGGGGCACACACAAGTGTGCTTACCCCACCACACATTCTGCGCGCGCACACACACACACACACACACACACACACACACACACGAGTAGAAAGTAGTTTGGTTCAGAATTAAGACTTACCACTTTCCGTCTAAATTCCTGCTGAAAAGATGGAAATAGGTGAGTTTGTTGTAATATAGTGGCTATACTTTTGCCAAAAGTAGAATAATCATGTAATGTATTGACCAAACTAAGATAATTTTGAAAATGAAAAGTGGTACTTAATTATGGAGGTAGTTCACCAGGCATAAGCAAGAACTCTGTAGGGAACATGAGGACATATTGGCACACAAACTGTTCGGAATCCACTGTAGTCTACTCCTTGCAAATGCAAAATGTATCAATATACCAAAAGAAACAGCCAATAATTCCTCTTATCTCTATAGAGAAAAAATGACTACAGCCTGTATAAGGAAGACGTCTTTGTGTGTAGGGGTCTCATCTTCATTGGCGGGTTTGGAGAATGTGTTCATTTGTATAGATATAAGTTCTGAGGATGAGTGGAGGGAAAAAAATGCTTTAAAAATGCCAACCTCAGAAGTTGTGCTTACTGTGGAGTTCCTGGCCTCTTTCCACCCTACAGTGGTATGAAATTATCCTGACTCTTCTAAGTGGATGTTCACCTCCACATAAGAGATATGTCATTACAGTTCTTAGAACGTGTGACAGATTCTATTTTTATATCAAGAACCATCAAGACTAATTTTATTATTTTTTTTTATTTTTGGAGAGACACACAGAGACAGACAGAGAGAGGGAGAGGGAGACAGAGAATGGGCGTGCCAGCAGTCTCTTAGCTGCTGTGAACGAAATCCAGATGTTTGTGCCCCCTTGTGGGCAACTGCAGTATTGCACCCTTGCGTCACTTTTCATCTGGCTAAACGTGGGACCTGGAGATTGGAACCAGGTTCTTAGGCTTAGCAGGCAGGTGCCTTAACCGCTAAGCCATCTCTCCAGCCCAAGACTATTTTTTTTAAAGTCATACATCCTAGAAGTCCAACTCACAGCATCATGATGTAGGGAAGTACCTTTGCCATTGGGACTGTTGGGAAACTCATTTGAACTGTGTACTTACGCATTTTGTATCTGGTACCTGATAGAGTCTCCTTTGTGATTTGACTGTGCCACATACAATTCTTTTAGATATCGATGAGTGTGTTGAAGAACCAGAAATCTGTGCCTTGGGTACATGCAGTAACACTGAAGGCAGCTTCAGATGTCTTTGCCCGGAAGGGTTCTCATTGTCTTCAACTGGAAGAAGGTGCCAAGGTAAATGCCTCTGGAGGTTTTGGACTTGCCTTCCTCTGGGTTTATTTGTTGTGGTTTAAACATGGCAAAGCTCTGGTTCTTGTGAATGGGAAGATGAAGAGTTCCGTTCACCCACAGGTCTAATGATTACCATATGGCAGAAGGTTCATTGTTTTACTGTTGAGGTTAAAAACTCATCCATCATGTTAGAGTTGCTTATATAACTTTCTTGGCACATAAACTTCTCTCCCTCTACAAGCATAGATGCTGATAGGCTCATCTGTAGGGAATCCTATGAGCTACTAAAACCCTGAACCTGGAGATCAGCTACAGGTTCCCTGCCTCCTATATGTGGGTGCAAACCAAGACTTTCAAATGGGAAAATGCAGTCAAACCCATCTACAAACAGGAGAAGATGCCCATCCTTAACTCACAGACTCGTGTCCTCAGTAGACTTTCAAAGGCTTATCAGGTTGAATTGCAATGAAAGGAAAAGTCAAAAAGACCCTGATTGTAACCTATCACAGTGTTTAAGAACCAGAAAATTGTGTGAATATTTCTAAACAATGCCATTGTTAGGTGACTATTTATATCAACCAATTTAATAGGGGCACACAAACATTTATATATATAATGATTTCATTTTTCTACCAGTATTTGTTGTTATTGGGTTATTGATTGGTGTTGAGCTGGGGATTTATATTTTTATTTTGGGGATAGGTGTGTGTGTGTGTGTGTGTGTGTGTGTGTGTGTGTGTGTGTGCATGCGTGCACTTTCATATAGCTAAATGATAGGTACTGTATACCATTTGAGATTCTAAGTTTGAATTTGGGGCTTCAGGCCTACAAATTTTTTTCCCAGAGAAATCCATTTCATGTTTTAGGAATTCAGTTTTCTCATTTCAAACCACAGCAATACCCACTCAGCAAATTTGATCTTACTGAATACTTGAAAACCTGTAGCTTATTATTCCCATGTAAACTATTGTTTTTGTTACTCTGTCTAGTTAACTTTTCACTTTTCCACTAGCTACTTTAGAGAATGAAGGCAAGTATGGAGAATGCTCAGGTTGGTTTGCTCTTACAGGGAGCTATGAGAAGTCCAGATAGATTTCTGATTGGTGAAGTGGTAAAGCCTGATTCAAACAGATATTCTATCTGTGGGGTCCAGACGAGCCAGATAGAGTCTAACTCCTACTCCCTTGTTTGTGTGCTTTGGCTTGACCCATGCTTGGAAAGAAAGCAGTGGGAAACCAGGTGTGAATCTGCCGATGTGGCAGGCCAGAGGAAACTCCGAGGCTATTAATTCAATTTGCACTGGCCTGTCACAGAGCAAGCTGACATTGCAGGAAGAACCAGCCCAGCTGTGAACAGCCCTGCCACATGTTCAGCTCTAGGAGGAAGAGCCAAAACTGAGGAATGCAAGCAGGGAGAGTGACTTTTCGTTCCTAATTCTGAAGATATTTCCAAAAGCAGGAAGAGCTCTTTGTAGGACTGGTGAGAGGCATCCTGGCAAGGCCTGGTTAAAGTATGCGTGTGAGCATAGCTCAGCCTTCCCAAGCCTTTGAGTAATAAACTCACCTTGAGTTTACTCACCATGAGTAAAATAAATCTCCCACTCAGGGCAGATTTTGCTGGAACCTGGAAATTGAAACCTAAAGTTTTCTAGTAAGATGACAAAATAGGAATCAGACTTCTATAACTCATTAAATGAGAAAATTCCATAAAGCCAGGGATCATGGTTTAGAAGCAGTATATGCTGTGGTACTCTGACTGTGACTCTGAGGGCTACAGCTATAAATGCGCCACTCTAATTAATTAAGTGAAGGGAGTTTGTCACTTAGATTTACTTGAAGCCATACATTTGAGTAAAGGTTTAAATTGACAGTTTTTTTCTTTGGGATAAACTAGAATGGTGTAGGGAAGATAGAAATGAGTCTAGAAAAAGGCCAACAATAGAAGGAAAACAGGATGAAAGTTTAACACATCAGTAGCAAGATCATGGTAGATCTAGTTTTAAAAGAAGTGCTTTAAAGACAAAGGTCAGAGTTAAGCTTTAATATATTTGTTGAAATAGTTTTATGAGTAGTTGTTGAATTGCATCTTAAGACACTTGTTTGCATAAATAATAAAAATAACACAGATAAAGACAAAACAATATATGTAAAAAAGAATTTGAAGAATAAAGAAAATTAAAACCATTCTCCCAGCAATCTTGACACTTCTCAATAAATGAATATTCGAGTGGCAGATATACTGTATGATAAGGACTGGCTTTGATGTTCTTGACCCACAGAAAGGTAGTTCACTAGGGCTGGAGAGAGGGGCTTAGCAGTGAAGGCACCTTGCCTGCAAAGCCTAAGAATGCCCGTTTGAATCTCCAGGTCCCATGTTTAGCCAGACACAAAAGTTACGCAAGCGTGCACTGTTGTACATGCGCACAAGGGGGTGCACGCATCTGGAGTTCATTCACAGTGGCTGAGAGGTCACTGGCATATGCATTCTCTCTCTGTCTCTCTCAAATTAAAAAAAAAGAAAAGAAAAAGAAAAGATAGGTAGTTCACTGGAAGGTGCCTGCTAGGAACTAGCCACAGCAGATGTAGACATGGAGGGGAAACACAGATTTGTTTGACTTAACAGAAATTGATATATATGACAGATGATAGACATATAGAGATAATAGATAAATTGGATGGATGGATAGATAGATAGGTAGGTAGATAGGTGAAATAACCTTGATAAAGATGATAGATAGATAATAGATATATCAGATGGATGATAGGCAATTGATAGAGATACATGATAGATAGAAAGATAGGATTTTTAACTTTCATTCACAAAGCCTTTTCTTCAGTGATCCTGGCATCTTATTTATTTTTACACTATATTCATTGACATGAAATTATAGCTACTAAAATTTTTTAACAGAAAAGTATAAGTGGCTATGACAGTATCTTTCCTGGGTTGGAAAACTGATGGGAGAGAATGAAGAAGTCAGACATGGTCAGAACTAATAAAAAAGGAATTGTATAAAGTGGACATGAAAGCATTTCCCTAAAATCTGCAGATTTTACCTTCATGAAAAGAAGTTGTGCAAGGCTTTGGAAGTCACGTTCGAAGGAAAACATATTCCAGACCCCTGGATGAGCTCACTTTACTTAGAAATGGAAGTCAGCTTCCAAAATTATGTCAAGCAGTGTTGGAGAGCTTTATAGAAAAGATATCCCATCTTCCTTGAAGTCACCAAGAAATAATGAACCTAAAGAAATACATATATTCTGTGAGAGGAAGATTGTTTGACTCCTGCCTCTCCGTAGCCTTGCCCTCCTTTTTCTTTCTCTTTCTCTGCTGAGCTTAAACAAAATTTAGTTGACTGTGTGTGTGTCTGTGTGCATGTGTGTGCATGCATGCGTGTGTGTGTGTACTCTGCAGAAAGCCCCACTTGTATTTTGTAGCCAAACTGTCACGAGTAGCTACTTCGGTGGCTGATGCTGCATCCCACACCTACCACTTCTTTATTTGCTCTACACTGTGGTATGAGGTTTAATTTTGATCCCAGGGCTTACAGAGCACAGAGTTAGCAACAAAGTGTCACATCGTGGTACATATTAGAACCAGGAGGGCTCTCTTCTCTTAATATGCTTGCTGAAAGTTGTGCAAAATCCATGCAAGAAATTGCTATTCACATCATTTGAAGAGTGTTGCTGTGCTATTGATACTTGTGTGTGGTGGGGTGTTTCCTACTCGATGCTGCACAGTAAGGATAAAGCAAGGAAGTAAATGAAGGGATTGTGAATTTATGCTGCAGATTTGAGAATGAGCTACTGCTATGCGAAGTTTGAAGGTGGAAAGTGTTCATCACCCAAATCCAGAAATCACTCGAAGCAGGAATGCTGCTGTGCGCTGAAGGGTGAAGGCTGGGGAGACCCCTGTGAGCTGTGCCCCACTGAACCTGATGGTGTGTCTGAATCTTTGTTTCTCTTTATGTGATTCTATGCATGAATGAACAAGAATATGTCCATAAAGCCAACAAGACAATTAAAGAATGATAATTTTCATTAAAAGTTAGCTTCTCAGGAGCAAGATGGGTATGTTCCCTTTAGTTATGTTATAAATGAGAGATATCCAAAGAAATGGACACAATATCTCTGGCAGTCTTGCCAGCTTCCTTGTTTTGGTGCTTGTCTTGTTCATATTTCTGAGTCTGTGGAACATGTGGGTAGCCACTGCCAGAAAATGCGTGGGGCAGAGCCTTAGTCTATCCATTAATGAGTGTATGTTCCCACTGCAGAGGCTTTCCGCCAGATCTGCCCCTATGGAAGTGGGATCATTGTGGGACCTGATGACTCAGCAGTTGGTGAGTAGCCCATGCTGGACTCTTAGGGCTCTGGGTCTTCTTAGATGACTCATCTTTGTCCTTCCTCTAAGAGTTCCTATTCCTCCACACGTACCTGGGAAAAAACAATCCCTACTCTTTTATTATTTCATTTAGATACTAGATAATCATTGGTTAAACACTGACCAGTTGATCATTGTGTTAAGGGAACTACCTTGTTTTTACTACTTGTTTTTTTCTTCCTTTGCTTAAGATATGGATGAATGCAAAGAACCCGATATCTGTAAACATGGCCAGTGCATCAACACAGATGGCTCCTATCGCTGCGAGTGTCCCTTTGGTTATATTCTGGAAGGGAATGAGTGTGTGGGTGAGTAAGAAGTCACTTTCTTCTGCTGAGCATTTACTTAAGTGACACATCTTAAGAAACTGAACTACCAGGATGAGACTTCAAGTTTTGTCCCTCCATTCTCATTGATAATACTAGCTGAGTCCCCACTCTGTGCTACTGCAGTGAACCAAACAGAAAGGGTCCTTCCTTGCATGGACCTTGCTGTCTAATGTAGAAAGGACAACTCCATAATGAAAGTCATTGTGAGCAGACTCCATGCCTTAGCTGGTTAAATCTGTCTTGAAAGTCTTTGTGAAATTTAAAAATATATTATTAGTGGACATAATTTATTTTCTTGGCATATAAAACAAAAATTATATATTTTTAATTAATTTATTTAATTTTTATTTATTTTTGAAGAGAGACACAGAGAGAGACAGAGAGGGAGAGGGAGACAGATAGAGATGGGCGTGCCAGCAGTCTCTCAGCTGCTGTGAACAAAATCCAGATGCATGCGCCCCCTTGTGGTCAAGTGCGGCATTGCATCCTTGCGTCACTTTGCATCTGGCTAAACGTGGGACCTGGAGATTGGAACCGGGTTCTTAGGCTTAGGAGGCAGGTGCCTCCTAAGCCATCTCTCCAGCCCAATTTATTTAAATACACACACACACACGCACACACACACACACATATCTTGTGTTACATTTGATAATATTAAAAGCCATGTACCTTATTAAAATTCTACTTGTTTTAACCCTCTTATAAAATTTCTAAGAATAGTACCATAACTAATTTTTAAAAAGTCCAAGAATAGGTCATATGTGAATCTTTGACACTTAGTCACACTAACTGTAAGTTAAATTTAAGTATTATTTTAAGAATTTCAAACAATTTTGACATAATTTGAATTAACTGTAGCATAATGTAGAGAGTTTGTCTATGCAAATTCCAAAGCACTCTTTTCATAACAAGGAGTCAGGGTCTGAGAATTTCAGCTTCATTTGGGGCTGTGGGAGTTTCAGTGTACCCTTTAGCCTCTGTGGAACTTGAGGTGTCATATGTATATGAACTGATTGATTTCTAATTATCCTGGAAGTTCTAAAACACAATGACATTATGATTTTGGTTACATCATGGAGATACAGTATTCTTGGATATGATATGAGATTTAATAAGACAACAAAAACATAATTTCAGTGTTTTCTTTTTGGGATCTTCAGTTAATGCTACTGTGTATGAGCAGAATTAACCCCATTGCCTAGGGTTTTTCTACCCTTTGATTTTGCTCTGACTTCAGAATCACAACATAAGAAGTAACCCTTGACAGTAGACTAGTATTCGTCTGAGCTAAACTAAAAATGTTAATTCTAAAACATTTTTTCTTTCCCATGGAAAAATGTTTCCCTAAGGCATATGTCACGATTAAGAACAGTGAGTGTTCCAGGCAGAGGGGTTAAGAGACATCTATATTTTTTAGGGTCTTCTTGGTAAGATATGTTCTGTCTCCACAGTGGTTCAGAGAGGTCATTCCCTAAACATATTTTTTTTCTAGCCTTTCTTCTGCCTAATGTAAACCATCTGGTTTTAATGGAATGAAAAAATCTACTTGAATGCTGATTTTTTTTTTCCAATGTGTTAATCCTGCTTACCCTCTGCTCTACTCTTCTGCATAAGTTTAGTCTTCTATTTTGTATCTGGCAAGAATGATCACATGTAAGGCTTCTTGTAGAGTGATGTAATGTGGGCCCCAAACTGGATATATATTCCTATCTTTAAACAACCATAAGCTTCTGGCTGCAAATAGTAGCCTTATTTGAGCTATGAGAGCATCAATCCTAGTAGAAGATACCCTTCCTCAAAAGGAGAGAGTGGGGTAACCATGAGACAGGACAATCAGCTGAAAGTTCAGATACTCTCACTGTAACTGCCATTGAACAAGCCAAACTCAAGCTGTAAATCTGTAATAATGACACGTGCATATTATTTTCTTTCTTGCAAGAATAAGACAAGAATTAAGTAAGAATTCCAGATCCAAGCACTCTGAAAGGCATGATCTGTGTCCAGTCCCATTTTATCTCAACTCATCAAGTTTTGGATGGTTACTTTCAGATACTGATGAATGTTCGGTGGGCAATCCTTGTGGAAATGGAACCTGCAAGAATGTGATTGGAGGTTTTGAATGTACCTGTGAGGAGGGATTTGAGCCTGGTCCAATGATGACATGTGAAGGTAAGCATCTTAATACTGGTTATCAGTATGGATCATGAGAACAGCTGGGTGATTGGGACTCTTAATGCTAAATGCCACTTAGAGCATATAGACTAAAGAACATCTGGCCTGATGGCCATTCCACCATTTCTTCCTTGTATGGTCTCATCTCTGCAGAAAGTATCAAAGAAATACAGGTGGCTCTTGGTGTAAGTTAAACTATATGTGCCAGAGTTTTTACTGGTGTGTACTCACTACTTAAATTTGGATACTACTTTTGTCTCATTTAATACCTTCTGTCTTATTATTTTCTATTGTTTTCCTCATTTCCTATATTTTTCTCCTCTTCTGTCCTTTTCTATTTGTAGAAATGTCTGCACATAGAGATAGATAATTACCACATCCTGCATTTATTTGAAGGCATTCACAGAAAAGGCAGTCCCTAAACCATACACGTGTCTGCTTAAAAGAGTGTATGGGAAAGCAGACAGTGATGGGGAATGCTGAAGAATGGTCCCTGGACTGTCTGCCTGGGAACTTAAAGAGAATTGTTAGACATACGAATTTCAGTCCTAATCCCAGGAGCTACTAAATTAGAAACTAAATTAGAATGGGATCCAGCAGCCCTCCTGAAGAGGCATCTTACCTCCTAATATGTAATCTTGAATGGAGAGATGGTTCACCAGTTTAAAGCACTCGCTTACAAAGCCTGACAGCCTACTTTTGATTCCCCAGTACTCACATAAAACCAGATGCAGATGCACAAAATGACACATGCATCTGGAGTTTGCCATGGCATGAGACCCTGATATGCCCATTCTCTTCTCTTCTCTTCTCTTCTCTTCTCTTCTCTTCTCTTCTCTTCTCTTCTCTTCTCTTCTCTTCTCTTCTCTTTCCTCTCTCTAAAATAAATAAGTAAATATTTAAAAATATATATACTCTTAAGGTGTGGCTCACTAGCATAAGAAAAGAATGGAGTGGGGAGAGAGGAAGTAGAGGGCACAGTTGGTTTAAAGAAGCTCTTTGTCAGAGATTTGGCCCATAGGTACCTTCAGACTACGCTAAGTCCTTAGAGGCTTTGAATAAACCCTGAGCTGGCCTGGCATTCCTGCTCTCCGTCAGCATCATTGGCCTCTTATCTCTCTCCCTTCCTCCTTCTTTCTCTCCCTCCCTCCCTCCTTCTCCACCCCCCTCACTTAGGAGAGACTGATCACTGTGGTGGTTTCAGCCTTCCTGCTTTTCCAGCACAGATTCTGATGGTTCTAACCATGAAATCTACAAAACTCAATTTTGTTCATTAATGGCAAAACCATTCTCCACTAAATAGGGGTAGAACTTGGATCTATGAATGAGTGACTTCCTCTATAAGTACAAAATGAGCCAAAACACTACTTGTTAGGCAGAAGAACCTCTTTGGGGAGCAAAGGGAAGTGGCTAATCATATTAGCAGGCTCAGTTCTCTTCTGACCACAATTGTTTGGGCTGAAAGAGGCAAGGATGCTCCCACCCTCCATGTACTGGAAATAGGGTCAAAGTGTTGAGCTGAATCTTCTGAGCCAGAATTTCAGGACAATCCTCTGTAAGAAGCCTGTCATTCCTCATCCACTCAAATAATCATTCATAATGCTTGCATCAGGACAGCAAGCTGAAAATGGGCTGTACTGGGACAGCCAGAACATGTAGTCATCCTATTTATGTCAGAAATATAGGAATCCATTTTATAATTTTCTTTTTTTTTTCTTTTTATAAGTTTATAGAAACCAAAGACTGCTTGTCCCTTCATGTTTATGACAAGAAAGGCTTTCAACTTTTGTTTTGTTTTGGTTTGTTTTTTCAGGATAGGGTCTCACTCTAGCCCAGAATGACCTGGAACTCATTCTGTAGTTCCAGGCTAGCCTCAAACTCATAGCAGTCCTCTGATCTCTCCCTCTAGGGTACTGGGGTTAAAGGTGTGCCCTACCACACCCGGCTGTTCCTTTCAACTTTTGATTATAGTAGATTTTTGACTTTCCATTGTTGCTGATGTCCGTGACCCATTATTTTCTTCTAATACAGATATAAATGAATGTGCTCAGAATCCTCTGCTCTGTGCCTTCCGATGTGTGAACACTTATGGGTCCTACGAATGCAAATGTCCTGCTGGATATGTTCTGCGAGAAGACAAGAGAATGTGTAAAGGTGGGAGAACCTTGTTAGAGCTCACTCAAGCCAGAAAGCTCTACCTCTGTCTGTAATGGCAGAAATCCCTCCAAGTTTCCCTTCAAAGAGGGGAGCTGGGAATTGGGAATCTCTTATCATCCATAGAAGAATTAGGGGTTATTGCTTCCACCTTTATTACTAAATTGTGGCTTGAAATACAATCAAGTTGAATAAAGGCTGTACTGCAACCCTTCATGAGTACACTGTCCATTGCATGCCTAACACATGCCAGTCATTCTGCAAGGTATAAGACTCTGTCTTCAAAGAAGATACTCTCCCCATCAGAGCTCCATCTGAAGAAGTTGTGACAAAAATATAAACAAATAGTCATAAACTGTAAAGTGTGATAAATATGATGAGAGTTTTATACATAAATGCTCTGATAATACTAAAGATATTCTAATCACATAGGATCCTTTTATTCAGTTGATCAGAAGGAATTAGAAATGCTTCATCAAAGTAGTTTACAAAGTGAAGAGGGGGCTGCGGAGATGGCTCAGCAGTTAAAGGTGCTTGTTGCAAAGCCTACCAACCCAGGTTTAATTCTCAAGCCACCCATGTAAACCAGATGCAAAGAATAACATAAGCATTTGCCATTTGTTTGTAGCAGCCAAAGGCCCTGGCACACTTCCCCACCCCCTTCTCATCCCATGCACACAAACACATGCACAGGAGAAAATGTTTTTTGTTTTTGTTTTTTTTTAAGTGAAGGAAGGAAATACAGAAAGGGCACACATAGAATCATGCATTTGAAGAGTTGGAAACAATTTCTTCACCTGCCTAATTCCAAATAAATAAATAAAAAATAAAATAAAATAAAAAGAATCATGTTTGAAGTTATCTATTTTTTTTTTTTAATTTATAATTTATTTTTTATTTATATTATTCTGATTTCACATTCATCTACTTTTTAATTTTTTTTTTTTTTTTTTTGGAGAGAGACACACAGAGAGAGAGAGAGAGGAAGACAGAGATGGGCGTGCGAGCAGTGTCTCAGCTGCTGCGAATGAAATCCAGATGTGTGCGCCCCCTTGTGGTCAAGTGTGGCATTGTGCCCTTGTGTCACTTTGCATCTAGCTAAACGTGGGACCTGGACATTGGAACCAGTGTTCTTAGGGTTAGGAGGCAGGCGCCTTAACCCCTAAGCCATCTCTCCAGCCTGCATTCATCTACTTTTAAGACAAATACAGAAGGAAATAAGCTCAGCATTGATGTAACAATGATGACTTATTTAAAAGGCAGGTATTTAATACAGCTCGTTTTTTGTTTTTTTGTTTTTTTTTAATAAATGGTGACTCTCTCTACTTTTACAGATGAGGATGAGTGTGAAGAGGGAAAACATGACTGTGCCGAAAAGCAGATGCAGTGCAAGAACCTTATTGGCACATACATGTGCATCTGTGGACCCGGGTACCAGCGGAGACCTGATGGAGAAGGCTGTGTAGGTAAGAGAATCTACACAGAGAACTCTGAGTGAGTCTCAAGAGACAATGGGAAGGAGGACCTGGGCTCTGAGTCCTTGTAACATTGTGTCTGCTTTACCAGAGCCATTTTCCCTATCTTGTCACAACTTTTGGTGGAAGGTCCTTGCCTCTTAATTCTTTATGAATCCCAAGAGCTTCTTTCTTGGGAACTGCCTTTCCCTGCTTTCTTGGCCCATTTTGCTCCTGGGATTGGAAGACCTGGCTTTCACCTGTCAGGCATGTCCAACCTTCAGATGCTACAACATGATATCATATACAGTTCATGCTTAAGAACCACACAAGTTATTTTTTTAATAACTCAAAAATTAAAAAAAAATGTTTTAAGTGAGTTTACAGTTTTGTGTTGGGCCACGTCCATTAATGTTCGAGGCCACATGGGGCCGGATGGGACCTGTGGGCCACAGGTTGGGCATATCAGATCGTTTCATTTCCATTTTGTCCTCTTGTCAGTATAGGGGACAGTTCTTTCTACCACATTGGATTGCTTCCCTACTGACCTAACTTGTTACTACTGCCCTGTGCCAGGTCTGAAGTAAAACTGTCTAAGCCAGTGGGATCTAACTCCAGATAACCAGACCTTGTCTAGACAATTCAAAGAAACTCTAGCTACTTTAGTGTATTTTAAACCTGGGAAATTCAGTAATGGGTTAGGGCTGGGGACACAGCTCAGTTGGTAAAGTGCTTGCCTCAGAAGAATGAGGACCTGACTTTGACCCCCAGACCCTATGTAAAAATGCCAAGGGAGGTAGTGCTCACTAATAATTCCAGCCCTGGGGAGATGGATACAGCAAGATCCCTGGAGCTCACTGACCAACCAGTCTCGTCTAATTGGTGAGCTCCAGGCCAATGAGAAAGCCTGTGTCCAAAAAGTTAAGGGTGTGGAATGACACCAAAGTTGTACCCTGACCGCCACACATATGCACTGGTACACCTGTACACACAAGCGTGTGCACACATGCATAAAAATTATAGTTTACTATTCCTTGGTAATATTGTTGGGATAGTATATAAAACCTGAAGATTCATCTGGACAAATGCCACCTTGTCTGCACTGACAGCTGGCATTATTCGGATAAAATAATGAACTTCTTTTACAGACAGTTTCCAATCCCTGCTCACATGCATAGAATCATCTTTCAGGAATCCTTTTGATATCCTAGTGTAAAAATATTTTAGCCGGACGTGGTGGCGCACGCCTTTAATCCCAGCACTCGGGAGGCAGAGGCAGGAGGATCGCTGTGAGTTCAAGGCCACCCTGAGACTACATAGTTAATTCCAGGTTAGCCTGGGCCAGAGTGAGACCCTACCTCGAAAAACCAAAAAAAAATTAATTTTATTAAGTGAAAAATGTTAGTGTACCTAAAATACTGCCATCTATCTATCAAAATTTTGACAAAGATATTTTACAAGAACAGAGGCACACGTAGATGTATTTGCTTTTAAGTTGCGTAATCCATCTCAGGAAGGGCAGCAGCATTTGTTGCCTCCCAGGAGGAAAATTTAATGACTAAAGAATACAGAGGGAAAGGGAATTTTTCCAAATATTTGGCTTTGAATGTTTAGTCATGTTAATCAATTACCTGTTTACAAAAGAGAGAGAGAGAGAGGGAGGAAAGGAAGAATAGAGGACGGGATCTACAGTATTTCCATAAAGTAGTCTGATGACTCCTTCTCTTCTCCATCTTCACAGATGAGAATGAATGTCAGACCAAGCCAGGGATCTGTGAGAATGGACGTTGCCTCAACACACGGGGAAGCTACACGTGTGAGTGCAATGACGGGTTCACGGCCAGCCCCGCGCAGGACGAGTGTCTCGGTGAGTGCGGCAGCCACTGCTTCCTCACCTCAATCTCCGCGTTAGGACACTCGAAACCCAGGCCTCTGGTTCGGAACAAGAGAAAATGTCAACAATTGTGGAAGGACTAAAATCCATCAGACTTAGGCGATGACTTACTGCCTGTGACCTTCCCTTGAGCTTAGTACCACCCTGCAGCTCAGTTCTTCCTTTGCTGATTGTACAGCTGAATCACTTGCTTGGAATTTCTTTCTTGGCTGCCTTTTTAAGCCCTTGGTGATCAGATCCATTTCCATGTGTTTTTCTGCCCCCCTCTTGTAGCATGACTATGATGACTGTCCACCATCTATGTCTGGGAGCACAGAGTTACAAGCTTGTCTACACCAGTGCCTTTCTCCGACTCACGAATTTCTTGTCTCGTTTCCCTCAGACGGCATCCTTTCTCTCTTCCTGCTGCTTCCAGCTTTCCCTTCTCGTTCCTTCTCACCCAGGGTAAAGTGTTGCATCCTTTTGGTTTTTATATATGACCAAATTCCCAATACCCTGTAGCACTCATAAAATTCACTGAAATCCTTTTTGCCATGTAATGTCTCTCCAGACAACCGGGAAGGGTACTGCTTCACAGAAGTTCTGCAAAACATGTGTCAGATTGGCTCAAGCAACAGGAATCCTGTTACCAAGTCCGAGTGCTGCTGTGATGGAGGGAGAGGCTGGGGTCCCCACTGTGAGATCTGCCCTTTTCAGGGCACTGTGGCTTTCAAGAAACTCTGCCCCCATGGCCGAGGATTCATGACCAATGGAGCAGGTACTTCATTACTCTGATTGTTAACCAATGGTAGAGGCCAAAAATACTTGCAAGGAATCTCTTTGTTTTACTGAGGAAAATAGATGAGAATATAGCATCTTTGACAATATGGCCTATATTGAACTGCATATTTGAGACTGACAGAAATTCTTCATGTGTGTTTTGTCTACTTGATTGAGTTGTATGCTTGAGTTCCTGCATCGATATTCCAAAAACTCCAACTTTTACACAGAAGTCTGCTGTCAGTCAGTGTTTAGTTACTCAGATTACTATTTAGATAAATCTCAAAATAAGTGATCATCTAGTTCAGCCACCAATATGTATCCTAACTCAAAATTAACTAAAATGTATTTGTCAAAAAAGGTATAACAAATGATGCAAATATGCTGAGAATTAAACACAGTTGCATCTGAAAAAATCCAAGCTGCTTTGACTAGAAAGCTAGAAGCATACAGAAGCTGCTGAGGTGTGTGAGGAGCTCCAAGGACCTCCAGGCCTAATGTGATTTCCATGTTGATCAATAATGTCACAACTGGAATTTTAGTTCATAAAAGGAAAAAGATCCAGTGGGTATTTTATTGTGGTTGATTTTTATTGAGCTCCTTGAAAAAGACTTAAAAGTGAAAAAAAAACAAAAAAAGGACAGTTGAAAAGGATTTGTCTTTATCTTTATGTTAGGAAGATGTGGTAGAAGGCAGAACATTGGAACTGGGTATGTAAGAGAAAGAGATGGACAGATTAGATAGAGTGACCAACAGCCATGTATCCCTTTGGGATGACAGCAGGCTCATGTCCTGATACCAATGAGAAAGTACTAAATTGCACTGCAGGGTAAACTTGAAAAGGTCCACACACCCAGCTGCTGAGATCAAATGACTGTTTGGCATTCAAGGGCTGATAAACTCATTTTGCAAACGTCTTGTGTTGTCACCTTTCCCAAGCAGGAAGGTGATAGCTGCGTCAACAGATGGGGCAAGCAGCTTTAATAGCCGTCAGCACATACTGACCAAGTTTCTCTGCCTGTGCTAGGGTATGAATAAGGATGTCTCATCCTCAGCTGACTGAAATAACCTAGCCCCTCATCCACACAAACTCTGCTCAATTTTCCCTCCTCTCTTATTTCCCTGATAGGTAATTTGATAATTTTCAAGATTCATTTAAACATAACAAAGAAAGTGTAAATGAAATTTCTTTCAAATTATTTTGAACATGTGATAAAGACAGTGGTTTTCTTGTCCGATCCACCATTGTAACTTGCTTACTTGATGACAGCAGGAGGCAATATTGATAGCCAGAGATGGAGCTGGAGGTCACTCATGTCTCAATGGAATGTTGGTCTGTAAATCCAGAACAGAAAGTAACATAAATTTAGATGACCAATTATTGTTAAAGTTTTCCTTTTAGCTTGATTAATGTACTATTACCATTTCATAAATTATTCATTTGTCTTCCAATATTATTGGCATTATTTATGGAATTTGTACGGTCATCCTCTTGGTTTGCCTTCTTAGGTCAGTAATCTGGTAAAACAATGATGTTATACACAAGTGACCCTTATGTATTAGTGGTGCCCATTTTACAATAGCATTATTTTTTTATTTATATCTGTTAAATTATAGATATTGATGAATGCAAGGTTATTCATGATGTTTGCCGAAACGGGGAATGTGTCAATGACAGAGGATCCTATCACTGCATTTGTAAGACTGGCTACACTCCAGATATAACTGGAACTGCCTGTGTAGGTAAGTGTTCTAGTTCTGATATTTTATTCCTGAGGAGAAATTTCAACCTATGGCAATAAATAAATAAATAAATAAATCCCAAGCTACTTTCATTTATAGGAAAACATAAGACAATGATCAAATACTACACAGAGTTTATTCCTTGCCCCCTCACATTAACCTTTCTCTTCCTCCCTTGAACATTTTGAGATACTTTTAGTAAGACAGTCACTCTGTATCTCTTTGCTAATAGATCTGAATGAATGCAACCAGGCTCCCAAACCATGCAACTTTATCTGTAAAAACACAGAAGGGAGTTACCAGTGTTCCTGCCCCAAAGGCTATATTCTTCAGGAGGATGGAAGGAGCTGCAAAGGTAAAGTGAATTTGTGTTTTTCCGCTACATTGCCACCAGCTATATCCATGCATTCCTTGTGCCTGTGAATAATCCATGGACAAGGCAAAGCCCTGCTTCTCTGGAGTCAATTCTTGTGTAGGAAGTGGATCCCTGAGAGGGCTAGGCCGAGGCTGGGAAGGTCACAGAGGACCAGTGGGAGCATCCTTGCTGCATGTCTCCATGGATGTCCATGAGGGCCATCCATGAGGGTCTCTGAAATGGGGGTACCAGCTCTGCAAGGCTCTACATGCCCCACAGACCCCATGAGGGCCATCCATGAGGGTCTGTGAAATGGGGGCACCAGCTCTCCAAGGCTCTACATGCCCCACAGACATCCAGGAGTGTCTGTGTCTCTGAAATGGGGGTACCAGCTCTCCAAGGCTCTGATGAAGCCAATTCTTTTTATTTGCAATGTTTATTGAGAGTTTTTATCTAGGTACAATGATATATTTTGATCAATTCCCTCCCATTTCCTTCTCTTGTCTCCTCCTACCCTTCTTCCACTGAACCCCTTTTTCGTCCCAACCAATTCCTCTTCTACATTGCTTATTTCTCTTTCGTGTGTGTGCGTGCATGCACCCCAATGAGTTTAATTAGGGTTTCCTGCATGAACATGGGTGGAACTTACCAGTAGCTAAGCCACTGCAGAGAAAATGTGTCCTGCTCCCTCAGCAACTATTAACTGCCCAATAACTCATCAGGGAGGTATGGGGGCCTTGTGCCCCCCTCCATGATACATGACAGACATTGAAGGGTCCAATAACGTAGAGGTCATGTGCAGATAACAATAGTTGCTTGAGGTCATGAATGCAAAGGCTATGATATGTCCAGAGTGTTTCACAGCACCCCTCTCTGTCTGTCTTCTGACACTTGTAGTCTGCCTCCTTTACCACAAAATTCTCTGAGCCTTAAAGGGGTGATGTAGATGTCTCATTCAGCACTAAACCCTCCATAGTCACTTATTCTCAGCACTTTCATGCGTTTTGAATCTCTTCAGTACTCACCACCATCTGCAAAAAAAAGATTCTCTAACCAAAGGTGAAAGCAACACTAATCTATGAGCACAAACATAGATATTTAAAGCACAATTTGGTGGACATAATCTATCCATTTAGCCTTTTAGGGCCTGTGATCTCCACTGCTTTTTTGAATAGTTTTTGAGGGCCAGACATATGAATTCACACCCATGGATCAGGCCACAGATCCAGAGATTATTGGTTAGCCCCATAACAATCATGCCACTATTGCACCAATGAGCAATGGTGAGGCTGGTTCTCATACTCATTTTCTCCCCTTTACTTTCTATTTACTATATTTATGCTTTGTGTATTTATCAACTGTATAGTTCAAGTCTTTATAACAGTCCAACCTCAGAATAAATGGTGCCATGGATCTGCAAGATACGGTCATTTCTGCCTTCTAAGAGCTTATTAAGAAATACATATTACACACAATTGAGGAAAAACCAAACTCTGGGCAGAAATCCCTCCCCAACTAGAAGTTACCCTTTGCAAAAGTTTTTTGATTTATACTTACTACAAAACATCTTCCTTGATGATGAGAACTTCAGATTGAGTGAAGAACATACGTGAGTCATACTGAAGGAAAACTGGGGAAATGAATGATTTGGAGAAAGAAAGATCAGGTGGGAGAATAACAGGTATTGCATTCTGCCATGACTGGGAAGGGAATGTGTGGAGTTGAGTAGAGTAGAAGCAGAGAACAGTGAGAAGCAGGTCTCCATCTCTTCCTGGGCTGCTGGAAGGGGAGACAATGATGTAACCAGAGGGCATCACCACCTGAGGATTTCCCATGTGGCACTGATCCTAGATCATCCTTTAGGTGGGGAGGGGAATTGACAAGCCTACTCAAAGGTTCTGACCATCTGAAGAGAACACTCTGAAGCTTGATCTTCATCTTAGGTCACAGAGAAGTCTAGGCAGCACAAGGCTACAACTCCGAGATCTGTGGAACAAGAGCCCAGAAAGGGCTCCATTTGAAGGGAGGTCGGTACTGGGACAGATATGGTAGGGATTGAGATGGTCAAGCAAGGTCCACTCCAAATGTTGCTCCAGCCAAGGGGCAGTGTAGAGCAGAGGCAGTCAGCAAACCCAGCACCCATCTGCAACTCTGCACCTCCATGCAGTGCTTGCCCAGAAGCTAGCTTTATGATAAAATGTTACTCAATACCAATATATTTTTAAGTAATCCTTAAAGTCCAGCCAAAGCTAGGTCACATCTGGTATCTCTTGATATCCTTAAATACCTTCAGAGTTTAACATGAGCTTAGAAGTTAAAACTGCTTAAAGTGTAAGATTTTACTGTGGTGGGGAGATGGCTTAGCATTTAAAGGCACTTGCCTACAAAAGCCTGCTCACCGGGGTTTACTTAACCAGCCACCTATATAACATCAATGGGCATTCATTTGTAGGGGCAAAAGACTCTGATTACCTTACACATACAAATAAATAAAAAGAAAAATAAATAAATAAAAATAATGTTGGATAAATAGTATGGACAATCTTTTTACGTGCTTTTACGTGCTTTTAATTTATCAAAATGAGTTTTCTTTCCTGACTACTAAGGTTTTTTTTTATTATTATTATTCAAAGGAAAACTAACCAAAGAAGTCAGATTAACTCATCATCTGAGTCCATTTACAAAACAAGCCAAAGAATTAAGGGAACAACTGAATTTCCAGCCTCAATATTCCTTTTTTTATTTTCACTTTAATAGACCCCTTCAATGGATAATATTTAGAATGAGTTTCACTTTATTTAGTAATTGGCTTAAAATTTCTAAATTCCTTTATTGAGAACTCCCTATATTTCTCTAACTAGAGGGAAATGGGTCATCCTTGGATCCCACAGAGTGGAGACCTTATTATGTCTTTCAAAGCCTAATCCCCGGGCCTCTTACTACCCACTTGATAAGGTACTGTTCTGGCCAATGTCATTTGAGACTTAGAAATCAATGCTTAGAGTTGCTTCCTGTTCTAGAGCAAACTCATCCTTGTGTGGCCAACTCTGCTTGAATTCTGTATTGCATTTTATTACAGATCTCGATGAGTGTGCAACTAAACAGCATAACTGCCAGTTCCTGTGTGTTAACACCATCGGTGGCTTCACATGCAAATGTCCCCCTGGGTTTACCCAACACCACACTGCTTGTATTGGTAAGTAGGAGAGGGAGAAACCCTATTTGGAACATATTTGTTCTTTTAAGGAATTATTTTTAGTCCTTCTGCTGTTCGGTTAAGAATAAAAAATGTTAGCCAGGCATGATGGCACACACCTTTCACCCCACGCAGAGCTAGGCAGATCACCATGAGTTCAAGGCCATCCTGAGACTACAAAGTGAATTCCAGGTCAGCCTGGGCTACAGTGAGACCCTACCTCGAAAAACTAAAAAGAAAAAAAGAATAAAAAAGTCAAACGCCTGAGTATGTATGTGTGCGGGCACGTGTGTTCATGCATGTATGCTCGTGAATTGAGGTATGCATATATGAAGTTATTAGCCTTATTTTACTCTTTTCTAAGTCATGCTTCTCTCTCTCTTGCAAATAATACAAAGAGAGCATTTTTAATTCTCTCCTACCACTGCTTCTCACAGATAACAACGAATGCACATCAGACATCAACCTGTGCGGGTCCAAGGGCGTTTGTCAGAACACTCCTGGAAGCTTCACCTGTGAATGCCAGCGAGGATTCTCCCTGGATCAAAGTGGGGCCAGCTGTGAAGGTAGGGAGACTCCTCAACTGTGTTCAGCTGATTTTTTTTTTGAGGCAAGCCCAACAGACTGCCCTTTTTTAATGCAAAGGCAAGCACTTAACCGCTAAGCCATCTCTCTTGCCCAGCTGATTGCAGAGGTCAGTTGTGTGGCTATCTGCTTCTATGAACTAAAGGAACCAATAGCTCCTCTGGCGCCAATCATGGACTCTGGTCGAACAGGCTTCTCCCATTAAATAAAAACCCAGTTCCCATTGGTGCGGCAGATTTACCAGTTCTTGAACCCCCTCCTTGCCACAGTGTTTGTTCTCTCCACTTCCTTTTTCTCTTACTTTGAAACAAAATGCATCTTGGGGGGGGGGGTTAGGTAGGGTCTCACTGTAGCTCAGGCTGACCTGGAATGCTCTAAGTAATCTCAGGGTAGCCTCGAACCCTTGGCGATCCTCCTACCTCTGCCTCTTGAGTGCTGGGATTAAAGGCGTGCGCCACCATGCCTGGCTTAAAATGCATTCTTTTGAATGCTTAACAAAAAGAACTGATAGCTCATCTAGGTGTAGTGATACACATAATCCTAAAATTTGGGAGGCAGAGGCAAGAGTATGTTGTAAGTTACAGGCCAGACTGGTTCACATAGCAAGTCCTGGGCCAGACTCTGTCTCAGGGGGAAAAAGGAAAGAAATTAAAAACAAGTCAAAGAAGGAAAGAAAAAGAAAACAAGAGAACCAACATCTCAGACTGCCAGCATGCCATCTTGCATTTTCTGAACAAGGGACTACCGAAATGATGAGGGAAAATATTTTGCTCAGTTTACATGATCTCATATCTTAGAAATTCTCCTTATTCTCACACTTAATTCACACACCTCTCCTAAGTAGATCAAGATTTTTCTGCTTAACAATTTGACCTAATAGGGATGCTAGGAAAAAATAGCTGAATTCCTGTTCACTGGGTCCAGACCCTTTGGGTTTCATCAAAATGTACAAAACATACAAGAGGGCCCAAGGGAGATTGTCCCAGTAGTTAAAGACACTTGCTCACACAGCCTGCTGACCCATATTCATCCCCCGGGACCCACATAAAGCCAGATACAAAAGTGGTGCATGTGTTTGGCATTCATTTGCAGAGGCAAGACACCCTGGCACACCCATACACATGCACACACATGCAAGTAAATAAAATTTCTTAAAGGCTTAGAATATCCTAGAAATCACTCTTCTCCTAATAATATAATTAAATGTTTTAATTATCTTCTTAGGATTTTATTTTTTATTGATCTCTAACCCATAGAATGCTTTGTGTTTTGAGTGAATTTCCATGTCATTTTTATTTGTAGACCTAAATATTTTTCTCCTTGGACTTATTAAAAGCTTCAATGTAGGCATTCTTTGTTAAAATTCATTGACAACCTCCATACATATACACAATGTACCCTGATCATAGTCCCCTCCCACGACCCTTCCTTGTCCTCCTCCACCATCTGTCTCTATAAAAGCCCCTCTTCCTTCCAACTACTCTCTCTTCTACTTTGTTTGGCGGCAGGGGAGGGGGGTGCCATCTTCTATTATCCATGGTAATGTGTTGCTAGAGCCAATGTGATTCATGTCTTGTGCGGGTAATGATAACCACTGCGAGGTCCAGTGCAGACATCCTTGATGTTTTAGGTTATAGAATAGTTTTTAGGAGACAGGGTTCTTATTTGAGTTGCTTTTCACCTTGACATGCAAAATAACTGTGGCTTCTAAGAGTGCCTGGGAGACACATACTGTCACTGCGCACAGTGACTCTGCTGCTTTTTCAGATGTGGATGAGTGTGAGGGCAACCACCGCTGCCAGCACGGCTGCCAGAACATCATCGGGGGCTACAGGTGCAGCTGTCCCCAGGGCTACCTCCAGCACTACCAGTGGAACCAGTGTGTCGGCAAGTAACTCCCCTTCCTTAACAAGAGTCACTGCTTTCTTTCTCAAACTGTACGTAGGTTATTTTACCAATAAGTCCCTTTTGAAAATTGTCTTACCCAATCAAAGCCAAAGGGAAGAAATAGTCTTTGCAACTAGTAGCAAACTAAGAAATATATATTGGGCTGGAGAGATAGCTTAGTGGTTAAGGCATATACCTGAAAAGCCAAAGGACCCAGGTTCGATTCCCCAGGACCCACGTTAGCCAGATGCACAAGGGGGGCGCATGCATCTGGAGTTTGTTTGCAGTGGCTGGAGGCCCTGGTGCACCCATTCTCTCTTTCTCTCCCTCCCTCTCTCTCTCTCTCTGTCAAGTAAATAAATAAAAAATATTTTAAAAAAGAAATATATATTAAAGAATACTTTGAGAGTTATCTGTAATGAAATTCCCTTAAAATTCCTTAACTTCCAATAACTCCTGCCCATCTACCCACACCTGAGTTCTCTTCACAATATAGGCCAACAATAGCATGTTTCTGACTGAAAAATATCAGAGGCCATTTTGAAAGACTTTTGATCTATGGACTCAGAAATCATTCTGTTTGAGATTTACACAGTTTTGAGACAACAAGCAGCAGAGTTGGGAAATTTTTTCAGGATTGCTAAATCCTTTTGATAATTAAGTGAGACGGTCAGACTCTCGTTAAATTGAAATATCATCATGCACTTCAGAGAATCTAAATATTGGGAGGATAGAGGGACACCTGAGACGATCTAGCACTGATGAGGACCCAATTCTGAGGGAGGGAGGGACGGAGGGACGGAGGAAAGGAAGGAAGGAAGGAAATGAATGTCTCTGGCTCTTTTTTGACACGCCTGAACCTAGAACCTAACTAGAGTTTCCTGACTTAGGGCTACCTTTCAAGAGCCAGCAAACACCTATAGAGCATCCTTGAATGGTGGGTGCTTGGTCACATTACCTGCTCTAGAATAGGCAATAGAGCGTAAGGAAGCCCTCCTTAGCAATAACTAAAAGAATTACTGCTTTCTGGGTGGATGCTTCACATCACAGTGGTTCACTTTATTCCAAAAGAAACACATATGATGTGTTTCTCACTTATTGTAGTTACTCTCATCTAGCTTGATGCTGTATGATATGAGACAGTTGTTTTAAACTATTTTATTATTTATTTATTTGAAAGAGACAGAGAGAAAGAGGCAGAAAGAGAGAGAGGGAAGGAGAGAGAGAATATGAGAATTGATATACTGGGGCCTCCAGCCACTGCAAATGATATCCAGACACACATGCCACTTTGTGCCTTTGGCTTACGTGGGTTCTGGGGAATTGAACCTGGGTCCTTAGGCTTCACACACAAGTGCTTTAACCACTAAGCCATATCTCTATCCTTGTATGAGACAGTTTTACAGAGGTATGTGGGCTTAGCCAAAGTGAACCCACTGCAGAAGAGTTTAAACTGTAGTACTCTCCTGCTGCCTAGCAGTATTAAAGAATATATGGGAGGAGGGAAAATATGGTACCAACACATGATGTACCCATACAAAATATGTTCTTACTAATAAAAAATTAAAAATATATATCTTTTGTTCATTATCAGCTGGGGTGTCTTTGATTTTAATTACCAGTTTCTGACATTGCTCACCCAACATCCAAAGTGAGCTCTGTTGAATCAGCACCCACTGTGTAAGCCTGTCTATTCTCATTATATAGACTCCTTTAATGAAATCAGATTTATAATGTAAAATATAAAAGCAGAAACCAATCCCCAGCTATAGCCCTCCTTCTGGTCTCATTGTAAAGATACTAGGGATGGTCAGGCCAGGCCCAGTACCTCAGAGACTCTACTTCAGTACCATAAAGATCTCCTGGCTAAATAAGAATAAGTAGATAAAGAAGTCAGAACAAGTTTGAGTTTTCTTTAAGTTAACCTATTATTTTAGAATTATTTAATACTGATAGAAAAGTCACAAAAACAGTACAGAGAATATTCTTTTATACCCACATCCTATTGCCCCACTATTAGCATCTTTTTATTCTTCTTAAATTTTATCTTATTTTTGTTGCAAATTTCCCACATGAATAAAATGCATATAATATAATGTATTCTGATCATGTTCGTCCTCATTGTCTTCTTTTGTCCTCCTCACTATTGCTGACTCTCTTCTCAGTTCTAGTCCCCCTTCTCCTTTTATGCCCTGGGTGGGTGTGGGTGTGTAATTAATGTTTAATTAAGTTTGTTTATATGAGCATGGTATAGCAGACAGCTTCAGGGTCGCTGAGATGAACTTCCAGACCAGGCACAGTTATGGAGGAAGGGATTTACTGAAGCTTATAGATCCAGGAGAAGTTCCATAATGGCAGAAGAAGCTGGCCTGCTTTCGCAGGACCAAACACAGAGAGCAAAAGCTATAAGCCAAAAGCCACATAGCACACCTCAGAAACTCCAGTTAGGCACAATTTGCATATCTTTAGATTGAAATCCTAAACCCACCACCACACCTTAAGATCCACCCAGAGACACTGCCTCCAGCAAGGTGGCTGCAGATGCAAACTACAAACTAATAAAACACTGAATATATCGGAGGCCATCTATTCAAACTACCACACATGGATTATGTGCTGAACCACTAATGAAAATGTCTCCTCCTCCGCTTACTATCAGCTGCCAGTAGCACCTGAGAGGGGTGGGAGGTTTGAGGGTTTTTTTTATTTAAATATTTTATATTTATTTATTTGAGAGAGGGAGAGAAAGAGAGCGAGGGAGAGAATGGGCACACCAGGGCCTCCAGCTGCTGCAAACAAACTCCAGACACATGTTGCACCTTGTTCATCTGGCTTATGTGGATCCTAGGGAATCAAACCTATGCCTTAACCACTGAGATATCTCTCCAGCCCAGGTCTGAGGTTTTTAATGCCCCCAAATTCCAAATAAGGAAGCCTCACAAATCTCAAGAATTAGAGTTATCTGACATGAGCATTGCCTTGAACTGGAATGGCTTCCCCAGAGCCATGCTGAAGACAGATCGCTTGGATCTCCACTCCTCACAAACCAATGGCTGGGTTTGGGGCAGGGAGCCACCAATTGCATTGCTTTCTAGAATCTTCAGCTTGCAATTAGAGTGGACACATTTCATCCATGAAAAAAAAAATTGGTTAAAAAAGCTTGAGTTGGGCTGGGGAAATGGCTTAGCGGTTAAGGCGTTTGCCTGCAAAGCCTAAGGACCCTGGTTTGATTCCCCAGAACCCACGTAAGCCAGATGCACAAGCTGGCAGATGCATCTAGAGTTTGTTTGCAGTGGCTGGAGGCCCTGGCGTGCCCATTCTCTCTTTCTCTCAGCCTCTTCCTCTCTCTCTCAAATAAATAAATAAATTGTGTGTGTGTGTGTGTGTGTGTGTGTGTGTGTGTGTGTGTGTGTGTGTGTAAAGCTTAAGTTACATTTGGGTTCCCCTCCCCATGGTAATCCGTTAACACCACAATTAATTTATACTGTACAACCTTTATACTGGGAAAGGTCAGCTAGCCAGTCACAAAAGACCTGACCCACACTCCTCTCTAGACATCTCCAGCAGTGTCTCAAGTGTAAAGTTGCCTTATCTTTACTACAGATGAAAATGAGTGCCTCAGTGCCCACATTTGTGGGGGAGCCTCCTGTCACAACACCTTGGGGAGCTATAAGTGCATGTGTCCTGCTGGCTTCCAATATGAACAGTTCAGCGGGGGGTGCCAAGACATCAATGAATGTGGCTCTTCACAGGCCCCCTGCAGTTATGGCTGCTCTAATACTGAGGGTGGCTACCTGTGTGGCTGTCCCCCTGGTTACTTCCGAATAGGCCAAGGGTAAGTACTGTTCCTAGACTTTGTTGTTGACCCTCTAATTCATAATGCACGGGTATAATTACCTCAACGTTTCCTGTACCACTACAAGAGAACTATACGTTTTGTAATTCTTGGGTGAATTACAATAAACCTAGCAAAAGTTGTAGAAGCGCCCCATAAGGGGGCATCTGGATTTATGGAAGTTCATAGAACACCAAACAAAATAGCAAAACTATACAATAAATATCTCACCATATGGCATCACTATCTCATTCTCTTTTTTTAACTTTTTATTGACAACTTCCATCAGTATAGATAATACTCCATGTCAGTTCCCTGCTAGTACCTCCAATTTCCCCCTCCAAAGTCTACCCTCCACTGAATTCCTTCTTAGTCTCTCTTCTATCTTGATGTCATAATTTTTTCCTCCTAATATGGAGGTCTTGAGTAGGTAGTGTCAGGCACTGTGAGGTCGTGAATATCAAAACCATTTTGTGTCTGGAAGATTGCATTATCAGCAGTCCTGCCCTACCTTTGACTCTTACATTCTTTCACCACCTTCTCTGCAATGGTCCCTGAGCCTCGGAGGGCTTGACAGATATGTATCACTTAGTGCTGAACACTCCACTGTCACTTCTCAGCACTATGGTGAGTTGTGAGTTATCCCAGTGGTCACTGCCATCTAAAAAGAGAAGCTTCTCTAGCCAAAAGTGAGAGTAGCATTAATATATGGGCATAAACAAGTTTTTAGAGGGCAGCTTGGTGGGTGTAATATATGCAGTTAGCCAGACAACAGTAGGCATTACTCCCGTAGTGTTGGGGTCCCCCCTAAGGCCAGCCCAGGAGGGGCGGCAGGGTCTCTGCCAGGTTGTGTGTGAGCAGCGCGGAATCACGACACAGACTCTGGGAGTTGGGTGAAAGCTGAGGGTGAGCTGCCGCAAAATTCGTTTATTCAAGGAAGTGCAGGGGGTTTCAAGGGGCTTGGCTGGCTAATCATTGCATGGGATGGTCCCCCTTTTTGTGACCAATGACAGCCTGTCTCTGGACAGGTCATCTCATAGCAGGTTTCTCGCGAGCATGGGACTGTAGCTGTTGTCACACCAGGCCTGCTCAGAATGCCATGTTCACAGAAGCCACTTCCTGGTTTCTTCTGCCATGCGGTCTGGCTAGGGCCAGGCCTGTATTGTACCATACACCATAGGGCTTAGGACCTCCCCAGTCATAAGCTTTTGACTAGGTTTTCAGTACCAGGCATGTATTCCCTCCCATTAGCTATCTGTTCTCTTAATCCATTCCATGGCAGAACTGGGCTCACCTCATAGACCGACTTACCCTTCTGCAAGGGCAGGCAGGTTCTCCCTTGACTTAACATGCTTTCTTGTCTAACTCCCACTAGGGCAAACCAAGTGAACACCTTTTGTAGGAAGTCTATTATGGTTTTAATATATGTTTTTCCTTCAGTCTTGAGCTTATACTAAAAATTATCAAAGCACAGTAACTATGAGAAATTAATTGTATTTTCCAAGTAGAAAATGCCATCAAATTTTATACACACACAATGATTTTAAAATTTAGTAGTCAAAATTGAGATCTTTCCTCTGTTGAATTAGTTCAGACTTGAGGGTATATCTAGTTTTAGGATCATAAATTTTAACTTTTTAATTAGGAACAATACATGTATATATCTCCTATGTCCCTTTCACATGTACATGTAATTAAATATTCACACACATACATAAGTGTACTAAATATCAACTTAGTGGCCCCAAAGTCCCTGTGACTTATTCTGGGTCTGTGTTAACTTGGAGGTAGAAAAATGTTTCATGGGAAGCAGACAATGCCAGCAGTAGGGCCCAAATTCCCAGATGTCTATGTCTGGCTCTCAGTCGACTCATTCTTTACAGTTTAGCGCCAGAACCATTTTTCCCAGCAAAGATTGTGACACTCCTAACTGGCTTTTGGCCAGTGGGATTTTGTAGTCACTTTTCTTATAAGTGGTGCTCCTGGGATATGAAAACGCTGGGAACACAGTCTGAGAAAGGAGCCCAAGCCTGCAGGCTTAGGCTAAACTCCCTCCCCGTAACTCAGTCATACTGTGGCTGTACACATACAAGCAGGCCTTTGTCATTTTATCCATTTCATTGTCCCTCCATATTTCACATTGCAAGATAAGGAGAAAAGGAAGTGGAGTGGACTCTGATGAGAGCGGGAAAATAGAAGGAACCTCAAAGGTGCAGTGATATACAGTAAATATTCTGCTCATTGGCATTGTAGTTTGAATCCAGTGGGCACAAAGGGAATTAGTTATAAAAGGTAGGTCAACTGTTACATTTAAGAAAGATTCAGTCTACTTTATGCTACACTAGTAAAAATCTGCTCATTTCCAATAGCTTTGGCCTTCCTTTATATCACTGGAGTGGGCTCTATCCCCAAAACAAGGATTTTTGGGGACCATGCAGATGTTTCAACACATTTGGAAAGAGGTGCTTAATAAATACATATTCCAAGTGGCCTCTGAAATAGTATGCAGGATAACAAAACAAGGCACTGTTAACATGCAAGTCTCGCTCCATAACTTGGCTTAGATAATTCAAAGGCAGAGAAAAACAGCTGAATTAGATCTCTCTTGGGCATGGGTTTGTTTATCCACCGTCATATGAGTCAAAGCCAATGGTCTTAGTGGTTTTAAATGACTTGAAACAGTTTCCCACAGTTGGGCAGGCTCCAATGAATGCATTTTATATGTGAGAATAGATTGTACATCTTCACAGCATATTGCTAAATTAACTCTCAGGCCATCACCTAGATCTTCTCTGTGCAGTAGGATCTGCGAAAATGAAATATCTGAGAATAGAAGTGAATGCTAGCCAGGCGTGGTGGCACACGCCTTTAATCCCAGCACTCGGGAGGCAGAGGTAGGAGGATCACTGTGAGTTCGAGACTACATAGTGAATTCCAGGTCAGCCTGAGCTAGAGTGAGACCCTACCTTGAAAAACCAAAAAAAAAAAAAAATAAAAAATAAGAAGTGAATGCTTAGAAAGTTGATTGGGGTAGGAGAGGACGAGAACTGGAGCTACAGAGAGCTAAGGAAGGACTGAGCCAGCAGGGGGCAGCAGTGGCAGAGGAGGCAGAGGTTAGAACTAATTGACCACAAGCAAGGGCAACACAGAACAGAAAACGAATGTGTTATCCGAGAGAGATGCCCCCCCCACGCAGACATGGCCCACCTGCCCAATCCGTAGTTTCCCAGAGGTGCAGCTAGCAGGAGACCTTCATTATTCCCACGGAACCTGGTTCATAAAAAGAAGACACTTATTAACCCACCAAGTCACATTGTCTCCCTCAGCCCTGTTCTTTGATTTCTATTGTGTCACAGCATGAATACTGTGAAAGGTCTATCCTTGTGGATTGGGGAAATGAAGAGGCATGCAAATACATCAACCAATGTCTTGAGATAGGAGAAAGCAATCAATACACTCGGGGGCCTGGGAACTAGAGGCCAAATACAGAGAACCTTGCTATGATTCTCAGAATCAGCTGAAGTTCCATCAGTGGTCAAGCAGTCAGGGTCTGAATGTCTCTAGGGTGGGGCGTGCCCATTATCAGAGCTCCTGGTTCTGATATAAACTTCCTATGCTCCTCCTCTGCCATAGGCACTGTGTTTCTGGAATGGGAATGAGCCGAGGATCCCCAGAGCCACCTGCCAGCGGTGAGATGGATGACAATTCGCTCTCCCCAGAAGCCTGCTATGAGTGTAAGATCAATGGCTACCCTAAACGAGGCAGGAAACGAAGAAGCACGAATGAAACAGATGTTTCTAATGTCCAGGTAGGGCAGAGAGCTTCTCCCTGTCTCCTTATCTGGAAAGGCCTTCCAGATGCCTGTGGTTTTCTCTGAGGATGTTCCACAGTGTGCAAAATCTCCTCAGCGCGAAAATCCAGACATTCTTGAGTTCTTGGCTGCATTTTGCCAAAAGCTGTGGGGCTTTCTGGAGCCTTTTGAAGCCTTCAGGGAGTGGTCATTTGAGGATTTTCACCTACTTGCTCATTTCCTCTGTCTCAACAAAAAGAAAGTCAAACACCCACCCAGAGTCTGAGGTCCAGTACAGAAAATGGGCAGAATGGCACAGTGACATAGTGCTTCCTACAGGGGAATGGGGGAATTCCAAGTTCTGAAAGCGAGAGGCTCCTCTACTGAGGAGAACTCTGTGCAGTGTGAGGAAACTTGGTTGGTGGACAAGAACAACATGGACCGGAAGCAGCCTGGCTTTCTTGGCCTGCGGCTGCCGTGGCTCTCAGTCAACTCGGAAAGCACAGATATGCAGACCTCTGGCTCTAGCCCAGGAGAGTCTAGCACATGTGCACATGTGGTTCCAGGGAGACAATCAGGAAGTCAGGTGAAGAACTTTGAATATTAGCAGATCATAGGTGAGTCCTTAGGAGGGCATGGTTTTATGTCTGTGAACGAAATTGAAATAGACATGTTCTGAATATCCATCTGCAACCACTTGCTGTGATTTGGGAAATGAGATAGGTTTTTGGAAAGAAAATAATCCACTGGAAGAGAGGCGCTCAAGGGTGGGAGTGCATCTGAGCCACCTGAAGGCTTGTTCAAATGGATTGCTGGGGGGTGGCATGGGATTCTAATTGAGCAGCTGGGAGGTGCTGCTTTCCTGGGAGAGTTCCAGAAAATACTGAGCCTGCTGGTTCTGGACCACATTTGAGACCCGACTTCCTTCCTCATATCAGTGTAATCTTTTTTAACATGTGGTATAAACACAATGCCCTACAAGTCTGTATTTTCAACATAGTACAATAGAATGTGGGCAGAAAATTGTATTAGTCTGAGACTTGAATTGCTTTTTCTTTAATTTCCTTTAATTGGCTTTAACACATTGCTGTGTGTCTTTCCAGGATGTGCCTGGGATGGAAGCCAATGTGAGTCTTGCAAGTTGGGATGTTGAGAAGCCAGCTACCTTTGCTTTCAATATTTCCCACATCACTAACAAGGTCCGCATCCTGGAGCTGCTTCCAGCTCTTACAACGCTGACAAATCACAACAGATACCTGATTGAATCTGGAAATGAAGATGGCTTCTTTAAAATCAACCAAAAAGAAGGGATCAGCTACCTCCACTTCACAAAGAAGAAGCCAGTGGCTGGAACCTACTCACTGCAAATCAGCAGTGTTCCACTTTATAAAAGGAAAGAGCTTAACCAGCTAGAAGACAGCTACGACAAAGACTACCTCAGTGGGGAACTGGGTGATAATCTGAAGATGAAAATTCAGATCTTGCTTCATTAATTCACCATTCAGAGACCAAATAATTAAAAGAAAAAGAACTTAGGTAGGTAGATTTGTATTTTTCCCCCCATCAGAATCTTCACGTCATAGGTACAATCTTTTACCAAGTAAATTTGTCTAAATAAGCACTATTCCTACATGACGAAAGTAAGGTACAGGTAATTACCCTAGTTCAAACAACCATTTTCTCAGGCTTCTCACTTTGTCAGATGTGTTGATTCCTAAAAACTGGGACATGTCCATCCACTGAGGCTGGCCGTTCCTGCTGATGTACTGTCCTTCCAATGGGCAGACAGCAGCAAAGTGTTTTCATTGGTAGACCGCTCCGTTTGTTTTCAAATTGTGAAACTGCTTCTCCAAGTGCAAATACTAGGTTGTCCATTTACGGTATCTATTTGGTGCTAGTACACTTTCAAATTAGATTTTAAAAATACACTGTAATATGTACACAACTAGAAACCAAATTGCTAAGTATTCAGTTCAAATAAGTCATTCATTTCAATCAACCAAAGTTAGTTCAGTAGTTTTTTTGCAGTTATGAGTATAATACATCACATGTAAATTAAGTGTGTGTATACTGTAATCATGTTATTTTTATCATTGAAACATTTATAAACTAGAATAATAATGCCCTTATTGTGAGGGTTTGTAATGGTGCTTATTAAGACCAAAGACTTACTAAATGTCGACACCAAGTGGCGATGGAATTTCTGTGACTGGCCTACATATGCATTGAGGTGGGGAGAACCGGGAAACTGCCACAGCCGCCAGAGGATCACCAGTGCTCCTGCATCCCAGCACGTGCAATATACCACAGTTACTTCCAGAAATTCCTGTCAACAAGGGGTCAATGTCATAAATGTCACAATAAAACAAACTTTTTTGTTGTCTTTTTGTTTACCCTTTGGCTTTGTGTTCTTGCATGGATTTGGCGCTGGGGGCACCTTTCTGGAGGTGAAATAAAGTCTCCTAGGTTTAAGTCTCCTGGGTCTATTATTTATGGCTCATAAAAGTATTGAATGTACGACCATTAGAAGATGTAGCATATTTTGTCAGAGTGCATTCACTAACCCGACTTTCTAGACTGTGCCATCATTTCTAAAAGATGAGCTAATTAGTCCTATGACTTTTAAACTTCCAGACCTAAGTGCTTTCAAATATGAAGCTCAGTCATTGTCTTAGAGCATTTGAGCTTCATTATAAAAGATTTATGCTCCTTTCCTTCAAAGACAGTGTTGGCAAAGCTTAGGTATTCTATCTTTTCCCCTAAACATCTGTTGCTGGTCATGCTAGCCTAATTACAGAGCGCTAATGTCAGATTGAATCCAACCAAATGCTACAACTTTTTGCTTCTAAATGTCCTCATTTGAAAATGCTGGTTTATTTTATAAATACATTGATTATTATTAAATATTTAACTGTTAATCTTACTCAGTTGATAAGATATAACATTTAAAATCCTTAAGGGCAGCAAAACATTTTGTGGTAGTGAACAAAAGATGAACAAAGATTGTTACATGAAGGGAGGAAGGGGTAGAGTTCTTCAAGGCACAAAAAAGTCCTCTCAAATTCTTTAACAAGTTACACTAAAACAAATGGGAGTATGTTGTGTTCTTTGTATTCCAAAGGAAAAGCGAGGGTTGGCTGATGAAGCCTCAGTTGAACACACATCTTCCTAATAATAAAGCTACCCGTTGAGATGATGGGTTCATTGTAATGTGGAGAGCTCCCCACCATAGCTACAGTTTCTTTCTGGACTTAAGGACAAGGATACTTTCTTGTACCTAACAGTCCATGAACATCTTGAGGGGTTTGTTGTTACTGCGTTGGGTTTTGGTTTGTTCTAGATTTTTATTTCTTAAAAACAAAATCTTGTTAATAATTGTTGCTCAAGAGCAATAAACTGAAGATGATGATGAGTAAGACTTCTGCCTTGAATAGGAGGTGAAATTAGGACTCGAGATTTCCTTTGAAATGTGCACCTATTGTTCTATGATAGAAGTGTATTTCAATTGTTAGGCAAGAACATAGAACGTATGATAAACTATGGTTTCCATAGTTTCATATGGAAACTCTGACAAGTTAACCAGAACTGTATTATATTCACTAATGGAGTTTTTCATAATAAGCACCAGAAGAAAGTGGAGCTGGTACAGAGCAGATCACTTTCATACTTTTAATAGTCTAGGTCTGGATTGTATTTATTCCAGAGCCAACAATTTTGAACAGCATATTTTCCATGTTTCTGACTGTAACACAACATTTTCCTCATTGTTCCATTGTAAATATTCCTCTTGTAAAATTCCTTTTTATCTTGAGATTTCAATTCGTATCTTTCAGTTGTTTTAAGGCTGTTTAATTTTACTTAAATAATCAAAGAATCAAATAATTGATGTTGTAAACCCCTCAGAAGCTTGACAATATCTCATCTTTATCCACAGCCCATTTCATTTACCAGTTACAATTCTGTAAGTTATATTGAAATGAACTCAGCTGGCCTTTGAAATGTTTAAACTTGCACAAACAACATTTTTTTCCAACAAACAGTGCCTTAGCCAAAATTGCTGTGGACATTACCATTACAAATGCTGTTGAAATTCATAAGCCATGTTTATAAATTAATTGAGTCAAAATAAAGAACAATTAGGTTGATAATATATGTCTGCAATAAAACTAAATATAAAACAGTATATACCTATAAACTGCTGGAATTTTAAAATTGCAGTCAGCTTTGTTTGGAAAATATACTTTCATTTTAATTATAGTTCTTATAGGAGTTATGTTAGAAACAAAACTGGTTTAAGGCCATTGTTCTTGTAGGAGATCATTATTACTAAAAAGATTAGCTTTCGTATACATATTTGCATACACATGAGTCTTGACCATTTGACACCTATTATATATTTGGCAAGACCTGGTAATAACACAACTCTGTTATTTCAACTAACTGCTAATGAATCCGATTTCTTTTTCTGTTTTTCTAGACAAAGTCATAAACCTCTTTTCAAGGCATAGGCTTTTTGCACCCTCAATCCAACCATCTATACATGGATGTCAGTTTCACATTTTTATTGTTAGAGTGAAAAGTACCTCATTTTCCATTGAATTAGGTTGTAGTGGGTAAGTGGTGTAATTCATGACCAGCTCACCACTCTGCTTATGGGTCATTGTTTGTTTTGGGTTTCATTGTTATTTTGACCCCATGGTCACTCTTGTGTCATAAATGAAATGTAACAGAACCCCTTCTACGTTCCCCTTTGCCCTTCAGGGTTAGTATAGTGTCAGCTGAAAGGCACCGAGGGCTTCCAAGTACTTGTGGAACTCAGAGCCTGAGTTGAAGGTCAGCAGCACAGAGGTAGAGCATTTGGCTGAAGGTAGCTGCTTCATTCAAAGTTCCTGCCTGACCTTTGTCGTCCACCTGATCTGCTCTGTGCAGCTGTGTTGGGAGATGCAGAAATAAGAAAAGGTCCGTTTTCTTCCAACCACAAAATACTCCCTTAGGGAGAATTAAGTCAAACCTAGATGATGAAACTTTTTCTTCTCCTGGAAATGGAGACATGTGAAAACATCCTGATGATAATCATACTTCCCATCCGTCCTGCCATTGACAGAAAGAGGTCACTGGCTTGTGTAGGTGTGTCCAAAGAGTGAGCTCTGCTCTGAAGAAGGCCAAATCTGTCAGGAAAGACTAATGGGACCTTGATGGGTCAGGACTATGGCTGGCTCTTTGGTTGGTTGGTTTCAGTTAGTTTGGCTTGGTTTGATTTAGTTCTTGGGGCAGTCTCGCTGTGTGTTCCTGACTGGCCTCAAACTCCAGATAATCATCTTACCTCAACCTCCTGAATGCTGGGATCCTGGCACGAGCCACCACACTTAGCAGAACTGTGTATAATGACATGAAATCACTAGGAGGCGCTCTTCTGACTCTCTCATCCCCTGCCTCAAGACATCCCTCAGTGGCCTGGGCTGTTCTTCTTTACCGTGGTCTCCTGGTTAGTACCCATGCTACCTCTGGAGGCAGACTCTTTCTTTAACCTGCTGCTTTCTACGCTGTTGTGTCAGGTATGGCAGGGGTATTCACAGGCAGCATGGACTCCCACAGGATCCATGACCCTGCTGTCCACCCACACAGGCCTGGAGAGGACAGAGAAGCCGGGTGGGTCATTCTCAGGCTGTTGGTCGTCTTACTGGCAAGGGTTTCTTTGCAGGGTCCGTGACTCTTGGTGTTTACGGTTTTGACCTTACTGTGTGACCCGAGAGCTCAGTCTGGCCTTCTAGGAACAGACTGGCTGAGAGCTGCACTCAGAAAGCTGGGTGCAAGTCTTGGTTTCACCTCTTTCCAGTCATGGGTCCTTGCAATGCTTTCATGTCTCTGAGCCTAGGAGTTGGGGATAATAGTTACACTTTCTATATATTATCCCACCATAATTATTACCCACCAGGTATATGTTTCTAAGTCTTAGACATGTGAGCTATGCCTCTCTGACCCTCACATCTACCTAGTTTATATTGGTGCACAAGGCCAAGAGTCTGCCTCATCTAAGGCTGAGACTGGACACTGAGATCTTTTTCAAGTGCCATAGTTGTTTTAATGGGCAGCCAAGGTTGTAAAGCACGTACAGATTATAACAAAAATTCTCAAAATATTGGTGACTTAATGCAATGAACTTCACTTCCTGTGTGAATGATGACACTTTTTTTTCTAACTAGTCCTATAAATGGCATATGTCCACTTCTCCTATATCTCCTTGGTTAGAATCCCAACACATAGTTCCAGACAACTGCAGAGGAACTGGGATATGATCTTTTGGGGCCTAGGAGGAAGAAACAGGGTTGGTGAATATCTACTTAATTTCTTCCACAAAAAACAAATCATGAAAATGCTTCTTTTTGACATAGCATTTATAATGCCCTAATTTAAGACCCATGAACATAGTTTTAGTATGAATATTGAAAATTGTAGAACCAAGGAGGTATAGGAGAAGTGGATATATGCCATTTACAGGACTAGTTAGAAAAAAAAAGTGTGATCAAGGCTGCACCCTTGACTTATTAATTCAGAATCTAGACTTAAGGTCCAGCCATCATCCGTATTAGACACTCTCGAGGTGATTCCACTATATAACCTTAGCTGAGGACTATTGCTCTTAAAATTTACATTAGATCTTTGTAAAATCAGGATGCTTTGTTCCAGATAACTTGGACATGCACACCTACTGTTGGCAATTTAAGAACGTTGTGCTATCACACAATAACACATAACATTTCCTCACTTTGCTAACAGTATCTTTTCAATGGAATTTTTGGGGCAACCAGCTAAGAACTGAAGGGCAGCAGACGTGTGGATGTTAACTGACTACAGTTCTTTTTTCACACAGCCTCAGCGGTAATTCTTGTCTCCATGATGGCTTCTTAGAGAGCCAACATTCTAACAAGACATCTACTCAGTAAAAAATGTTGAAGAAACCTCTTAAAATATGTATCTCAAAACTATGGTCCGCTTAACTCAAGTTTCCTTATGCCACAAAACAGGAAAATATAATTAGTTCCTTTGAAGTAGACAGCTCTGTGAAGTGAAAAGTAAGTACTTTCTGCTGGGGAAGCCATCAGGGTCTGCCAAGAGAGGCGCAAGCTGCATGGTGAGATACAGGCCAGGTCACCACACATCTTGCTAGCTGGCCTCCAGGCTCTAGCAACACCATCATGACATGTGGAAATTCCAGGATGGTTCAGGGGATTCTTTCTGTCACTTAAATGCAAATATGCCTCCAGGAAGTTTTCTGACTCAACCTCTAGAGAAAAGACTACAAAGCAAGAACTACAGAGAGGTAGGTTGCCATTGCCAGTATGAAGTTGAGAAAAAGAAATTTTCAAATTTATATTGAATAAGAACCCTCAATTGTGTGGAGGACAACCACTATGCCAATATAATTGTAGATGATGGTAAATATGTAATACAACAAAAAACTCTTCAATAAATATTCATGAGATAAGTCCTCTATGTGGAATATGAAGAGATCTCTTAATTTCTTTCTGTCTTGATTAAACATGATAAATAATAAATGTTCAATGAGTACTCACTTGAAGCATACAGAGTTATTAAGCTGCTTGGAGGAGCTACATATCATCACAGCCTGCGTTCAAGTCTCTTGGAGCAGACTGTAATGGGCACACACATCTGCTGCAGAGCTGAGGTAGGGCCCAAGAGTATGTTTCTAACATATGCCAACAAACCTACCACCAAAACCAGGCAGCCAGCCCACAGTTTGTAGCCTGCTGTTTGTATTTCTTTTCTTTCTTTTTTATCTTTTATTTATTTATCAGAGACAGAGCAAAGGGGAAAGAGAGAGAGTGTGTGAGAATGGGCGCGCCAGGGCCTCTAGCCACTGCAAACGAACTCCAGATGCATGTGCTGCCGGGATCCTTAGGTTTCGCAGGCATGCGCCTTAACCACTTAAGTCATCTCTCCAACCCTGTAGTTTGTATTTCTTAAATCCAGCTTTCAGACATCCTGTGTCATAGTCATAGTGCCTCTGAAGGTGTGCCTCATGTACCTTGCTCTGTCATCAGACAAAACTAAGTCCTGTGACCCTGGTAGACTGACTTTGTTTATGGTTCTTAGTCTAAGATCTATTTGGACTTCACTTTCAAATCCATCAGTTTTGCTTCCACTCAACATCAACAGTTCTCATGTCACATAAAATGTTAAAGGGAACAAAATTTCAAAGGATCATGGAGTGTGTACTAATTGTATATATGCTGTTTGTGACATTTAGCTGTCTCTAAATGCAACTCCTATCCAGAGAAATGAATTTGGAAACGTGTTACTCTAGTTGTAGTTGATGCATGGTTTGGCTCATGTATTTGAATGTATGTTACTTGAAAACAAAGTCCATACATTAAAAAAATTTTTTTGGTTAGGCTTTTATGCAAAAGATTTTGTTTTTTATTGGCTAGGAATTTATTCTGCACCTGCTAGCACCAGAATGGTCTCTGGAGTTACTTCCCTTAGTAGCTTTAAAAAAAAAAAATTTATTTATTTATTTATTTATTTATTTATTTATTTGAGAGAGAGAGAATGAGCATGCCAGGGCCTCCAGCCACTGTAAATGAACTCCAGATGCATGTGCCCTATTGTGTATCTGGCTTACATGAGTCCTGGAGAGTCGAATCAGGATCCTTTGGCTTTGCAGGCAAATGCCTTAACCACTAAGCCATCTCTCCAGCCACCCCTCCTTAGCAGCTTTCATCAGTAGCGAGTTTAATGTGTAAGAGCATCTCAGAACCATCACAGCGAAGAGGAACTCGGCCTTCTCAGCACTGCAGGACTGAGTCTGAATTATTTCTAAGTTTAGCTGAACTGTGTGGGCTTAAGAAGACATAAGATAATAAATTATTTTGTCATTGATCTTGTTCTTTGAATATGTCCTCTTTTTTAAAAAACACATTGACACAATGCCTGAAATTTCAACATACCAATCTGATGAGATGGTTGAGCCTCATCAACTTGATATTTTAGATTGGCCAGGAGGGCTTAGAAACATCTTCCAATTTAGAGATTTCATCACACAGCTCACTTGTAAAAGTATGAAAGAAGGTCATCTCCAGTATGGTTTCCTCACCGTCTATTTCCACAGAGCTCAGTCATCTGCCTCTCCCTTAGCTGGCCTCCACTCCATTTGTTACAAACCACAAAAGCACTTTTATCCAAGTAGATACACCCACTTATTCACCCACTGAGCACCAAGAATGCACACAAATACATTTGAAAAGGGAAGAACTGGACTAGCAGAATAAAGTTGTAGGTGGCAGGGAAGTGGGTGATTGGGTGTGTGGTGTGGGTATGGGGGCGGGGCATCATGAAGAGATAGCCCAGGAAGTTTGTTTTTCTTAGGTGTTAAAACAAGATGCTTTTTTCCTCATTGTAATTAGTTCTAGAGAAATCTGTGAACTTTGCTCAGCTTTATGGAGACTTCAGAAGATCAACATGGCACTTGCAACTGAAGAAATTTACAATTCAGTGACAAGACTGACACCCAAAGCTACCATCCACACACAAAGAGGGGGAAAGTACTCGGTTTCCATAATACTGCAAACACTTCAGAGATGCATTGTGCCCTACTTACGACCACCCTGCAGGATTGGGTTCTCCTGTCTATTGGAAGCTGAAGCTCGGGAATGGTTAGCAATCTTCCCAACATCATACATCAAATAAGTAGAACATCTACTTATTTGCCTACATTGATCTGTTTTGGTCAGATAAAATCTCAGTATTTTGAAACAAAGGAATGTTTCCTTTTCAAGGTCATGTACAACTATCCCTAGGTGGTATAGTATTTTGGGGAGTTATTATCCAAGCAGTGACCCAGGAATCCAGGTAGCTTTCATCTTGAAGTCAGTAATTTCCCATGTTTGGCATCCAAAATTATAAAAGAAGGGGAAGAGGGAATGATGGTGACACATAGATACTGTGACAACTCATACCTTAAAGTGACATAAACCAAATTATTTGGCTCCAGTAAGAAGCAAAGGGGTTGAGAATGGATGGCTGAGAGCTGAATCCCAGAAGTGACTTGAGCTAATAATAGGTTAACAACAAACCATCGCTTCTGCCATGTGAGAGGAGGAGCTAGATTGTGTAGTGCTAAACTGTAAGTGTGGAAAGCATTTGAAAGGAACAGGAGATCATAAGGTGGGAGCAAAAAGAGAGGAACCTGAGTAGAGTATTAAGAGGTGGGTGTGAGGGAGGCATTTATGGCTGAGAAGAGCCAGAGTGGACACGCTAGTGTGCTCACAGTGACACTGAGTTCCATGAATGACACAAATCATATGTGGTGACATGTATTACAGACTAAGTTCCCAGAGAGGGGCAGAACTAAGAAAAAACAGGACCTAGCACATGGTTTTTTAGTGGATACAGACTCCATAGCTTTTCTAAGAATTTCTTAAAATGTAAACTTACAGCAGTAAGGAACCAGGATGATTTCTTTTTTTCTCTTTCTGTGGTACCCAGACTCAGTGTTGCCTAAGAAAAGATGAATTGTGAATGGTCAGGACTGAATTTTTTTTTTTGGGGGGGGAGGGTCTCACTTATGGCCAGGCTGACCTGGAATTCACTATGTAGTCTCAGGGTGGCCTTGAACTCCTACCTCTGCCTCCCAAATTCTGGGATTAAAGGCGTGCACCACCACGCCGGGCAGGACTGAAATTTTTTTTAAAGTGCTGAGATATGGATGACTCGAGGTCTCCCAATTTCATTTCCGTTGGCCCAAGGAGTCTTAAATTATGTGACATATATCTTTTCTACAGAAGAAATGCTAAACTTTGGCATGGGGTGACATACAATAAGGTGATGAATGTCCCTTTCCATCATGGGTGCTGGAAACCCCTTTATGGGGCCTGGGACATCCAAGGTGGGTCTTTACATGGAGAGGATATCCAAAGTGGGGGTACTAAAGTGGGCAAGAACAAAGAGAGCTGTCAGTGGCTGGTAGGTTGAGTATGGAAAGGGAGTGGGGCACTGGGGGTGGGGGTGGCAGGGATTAGGATGTCTTCTGCAGCAATGTGAAGTAATACAATTCCAGGAGGAGCTGGACAGGTTGTGTCTCAGAAGCCAAGCTACTGAAAAGGCAGAACAGTGAGGGAGGCCCCGGCTCCCCTCTCTCCTTGCTCATTTATAACAATTCACCATGCCCACCGTGCATTCATCTGACTTCCATAGAGCACAGACTAGTTCCTAGGAAAAACCAGGAACCCAAGGCTTGCAAACCACAGTGGCTGCTGGGGTAGTCTCACCCAACCTAACTTAAATGATGGATGTGGACCCCCAACTCTAAAGTTATAAAAGCTCCAGAATAAAGGCCCAGGCTAAGGCTTGGTGCGCTCTGGAGGGCCTTTCCATGTTGCCCAGCCCTGCAAAGCCCATGCTGGCTTGTTCTCCCCCACACTGGGGATAAAATCCAATGGCAGTGAGCATATCACCTGGCCGGTGTGCCTGCCACAAGAGGGAAGACCTCTCTAAGCACTCATCAGAAATGACAACTAGTGTATGAGGCTTCCAACAAGGTCCAAGATCTGTTACCCCACCAGCCGCAGCAGCCCACAACGAAGGAACTGGAACAAGAAGATCTCAGGAGAAGAGCCCAGCAAATTGGGTCAGACTTCTGTGCTGGGGCGGGAGATTCCTCAGAGTAATAGGATATGTGTCAGCTGCTAAGTGATTCCAACTCCTAAGGCGCCGCCTTCCCCTTAGGGAGCTCTGGTTGCCAAGGAGTACCGCTGTGTCCTCTGGTTGGTTGGAATGAAGCTCCTGCTAACCCCTTCACTGATGTAACTGTCACACTAGCTTGGATAGCAAACCCAGTTGCATTCTCTCTAGTGTACACACTAAATACCCATATTATGTCTAGTAAGAACTCCAAGACCCCAAAGAGTCACTCCACAGGGGGATCCCATGAAGGCACTGAACACAATGCTTTGCTTCTTCCAAGGAGCTTGTTTCCTTTTGTCAGTAGCTGCACCACCATAGTCACAAAATAGCCCTCTGTAAGAACCCATTTTTCACAGGGAAACCAGTTTCCTGGACCCCCAAGGTAGTTCCTGTTACTTCGGGAGCCAGAGCCCTTCAAACACTGCAGTGAGAACAAAGCCAAATGCTCCCTGGATGTCAAAATGTGTACCTGCTAAAATGTTCCTCTGACTCGGTCCCTGTTACTTCATCGCACAGATTCTTAGTTGTCAAATACTGAGTACCAGTCACACTCTTGCTCTTTATCCATGGCCCTGCTCTGAGTTTACACATAAAATCATTTTTCCTGACTCAAGCTACACACCATCATCTTCTCTTTCTTCTTCTTTTTTTTTGTGCTACGGGTTGAATCTAGGGTCTCATGAAAGCACCTTACCACTGAGCTATATCCCCACCTCTTTTTGTATTCTTTCATTGTGAGACAGGGTCGGGCTGGCCTTAAACTCACTGTACATCTAGCCACAGCCTGCCATGCCACATGTGGATTAGGACACATGCTGGTGTTGACCAGTGGCTGGCCCCACACTCCTATTTAGCCAATGTTCTGTGTTAAGAAGACCCAGGAGGGGGACTGTAACAGAATCTCAAGGCCTGTGTGCCAGTATGAGCCCCTGTCCACTCCTAGGTTGTTTTTTGGCCTCAAGTAAGCTTCTTTGACCATAATTGCCTCTACAGTGGGTCTGATCCTTTTTGGACTGAAACTCATGGGAAGAAAGGCTGTTTCTGGTTTAACTTTAAAGCATTTAGAAAGATGAACTGTAGTTTTCCAGTGCCACTCCCAACTGACCTCTTCTGTCCCAGTAAAGGCCAACCACAGTGAAATGGTATCTGCTCCAAACCAGAAGTTCAGATGGAAACTATTTGAACAAAAATCAGATTTGATTCCCAGTTAAGAACCAACCAATTGATGTAGAAATTGCAAAGAGAAAGAACAGGTGATACAGAGAGAGGCCCACCTTCTTGGGTAAGCAGTGAAGAAACGTTAACACAAAGTAAGCTGCAGACCACCAAGCCCAAGCAAACATACGCTCTAAAGCTGCCAATATGATGCAGCCATAATGAAGTCTGACAAGGCAGAATCAGCAAGGAAGAGAGTGGTGCAAGATGTGTGGCTCCCTGATTAGTAACCAACAACTGGAGAGGTGGTATTAATAATACGTTCTGAAGCTGGGTGTAGTGGCGCACGCCTTCAATCCCAGCACTTGGGAGGCAGAGGTAGGAGGATCGCCACGAGTTCAAGGCCACCCTGAGACTACAGAGTGAATTTCAGGTCAGCCTGAGCTAAAGTGAGACCCTAACCTCGAAAAACCAAAAATAAATAAATAAATAAATAAATAAATAATGCATTCTGGGATTTTCCTATTGAGTAATTCATATGGTGGCTTGGATCTGGTCTTCAAAGCTTGAATCCTACCATCACCACTTCTCACTTCCACCTAGCCCTGTGAGCAAAGTTCTTCCCTTGATTTTGATGAGCTCCTGAGGTTTATAGTATCATCATCTCTCTAATATCCAAGCTTCTACTTCACAGTGAATGGCAGTTGATATTGACTGTGTCACATATTGACCCAAATATGAAGCCACCAACTCCTTCCATCTTTGTCTATCTCTGCCCTCCTTATGCCAAGTAGACTTCAGAGGACTCATTAGAAACATTCTTTTAGCTAGACTTTTATTGAGCTGAAAAATTTACATGAGGAAATCCGCTTAAAAGAGAACAGATTTATTTTAGCTTACAGTTTCAGAGCTCCCAGATCATAGTCACGTGGCTCTGTGTTTCTGGGCCTGTGGCAAGGTAGTACATCATGGCAGAAGGGCATGGCTCATTGACAGCATGTAAAAGAAAGAAAGCAGTTAAGTCAAGAGAAGGGGTCAGGGCTGGAGAGATGGCTTAGTGGTTAAGCACTTGCCTATGAAGCCTAAGGACCCCAGTTTGAGGCTAAATTCCCCAGGACCCACATAAGCCAGATACACAAGGTGGCACATACATCTGGAGTTTGTTATCAGTACCTGGAGGCCCTGGTGCCTCTCTCCCTCTCTCTCTCTTTTTCTCTCTGTCTGTCACTCTCAAATAAATAATTTTTTTAAAAATTAAAAAAAAATTTTTTTTGGAGAGAGACACAGAGAGAGGCAGAGAGAAAGAGAGAGGAAGACAGAGATGGGCACGCCAGCAGTCTCTCAGCTGCTGTGAACGAAATCCAGATGTGTGTGCCCCCTTGTGGTCAAGTGTGGCATTGCATCCTTGCGTCACTTTGCATCTGGCTAAACGTGGGACCTGGAGATTGGAAACAGCGTTCTTAGGCTTAGGAGGCAGGCGCCTTAATCGCTAAGCCATCTCCCCAGCCCAGAAAAATTTTTGAAAAAGAGAAGGGGTCAAAGACAAGAACTCCTTCCTCTACTAGACTCTACCTTTTAGTTTCCACCACCTCCCACTAAGGCCATCAAATTAGGAATCTATCAATTTATTATTAACTGGATGAGGTTCGAGCCCCATGATCCAAGCACTGCCAAAAATCCCATCACCTACAACGACGTCTTAAACATGTGAACCTTTGGGGACATTTTAGGTTCAAAGCAGAACAAGGGAAAATAGAAGAGAGGCTTTATCTCTATGGCGTAAGCACAGGTATAGATAACATTCCACTCTTACATATGCTTGACTTTGGGATCTTTCAAGCAGCAGCTAAATATATATCTTTTTCATGACATGGAGTGACATTAAAGCTATCATTTGTTGAGAATTTACCATATGCAAGACACTATTAATAATGTATATGAGCCAGGCATGTTGGCGCACGCCTTTAATCCCAGCATTTGGGAGGCAGAGGTAGGAGGATCGCCGTGAGTTTGAGGCTACCCTGAGACTACATAGTGAATTCCAGGTCAGCCTGAGCTAGAGTGAGACCCTACCTCAAAAAAAACAAAACAAAACAAAAAGAATGTACATGAGCCAGATGTGGCAGCACATGACTTTAACCCCAGCACTCTGGAGGTCAAGGTAGTGCAAGGCCATAACGTGAATTCCAGATCAGCCTGAGATAAAGTGAGGCACAACCTCAAAAAACAAAGAAACAAAAGCAGGCATGGTGGCGCACGCCTTTAATCCCAACACTCAGAAGGAAGAGGAGGATCACCATGAGTTTGAGGCCACCCTGAGAATACATAGTGAATTCCAGGTCAGCCTGTGCTAGAGAGAAACCCTAACTCAAAAAAAAAAAAAAAAAAAAAAAAATCAAACAAACAAACAAAACAACAACAAAAGAATATATGAACAAGTAATTTTATCCTCAGATTATTGACATTTCATAGACTAGGAGACCTCTACTAAGAGATTGAGTGATAAAGTAACTTCCCTAAGGGTACACAGTTAATAAATTATGGGACTTGTATGGGTCCAAACAATGTGACTGCAGACTCACACACTGCTTGTGCCTCTCCAGATCCTGAGGAAGACCTGCATCGCTGGCAGCCAGTGATGAGTAGCTATAGGAGTAGCTGGGCCATTTGTATGAGAAGTAGGTTGACACACAGAGGGAGGGCAAAGTGACCATTAGGCCCTGAGAGGGAATGACCCATTTCATGAACTGGCTTCTTTGCTCTTGGAGTCATAGTCTCTGGCCCGAGAACAGAGCAAAGCTTGCAAAACACACAGCTCTAGAGAACAAAGGAGGTAGCCTTAGCCAAGTCTGGAGAAGCTGGCATTGGAATTAAGATGAAGACTAGGTTTTTCATAAGGCTGGACAAAAGGTACCATCTATTCAATGCTACAGAGATAAGAAAGTTATTTGTCACTTGTCACCAGTGATAAGATGTAACACAGGCAAAGCTACAGAAGACACACCTTCCTTGTGGTCTAAAGATTTCTGAGTTCTTCCCTATCACTTGATGACTTGTGGTTTTTTGTTTGTTTGTTTTGTTTTGTTTTTTGAGGTTGGGTCTCACTCTAGACGAGGCTGACATGGAATTCATTATGTAGTCTCAGGTTGACCTCAAACTCACAGCAATCCTCCCACCTCTGCCTCCTAAGTGAGTGGATTAAAAGCGTGCACCACCACACCTGGTTCATTTTTTTATAGACAGTTATTTTCTAGCTGTATCAATGAAATATCATCATTTCAGAAAATGTTTTAAATGCTGGGGAGTGAAGAAGGGAAAACCTTTGAAAATATAGAAAGGAATAAAGAAGAAAATAACCACCACAATATATATTAGGTCAACTCATGTTCTCCTACATTGGACTTATATATATGGAAACTTGTTTAGCATTTACACTGTAGATAGTCGTGGAAAGTGAGGTTTTTAATAAGTGGTGATGGGTTAAGTGGATGTTCACCTAGCAACAAGTTGAAATTTTTCTTTTGTAATATTTTTTTCTAACATCATCATCAAAAAAATCTGAGTAGACTGCAGAGATCAAAATCCAATCTAGGCAATCTAACTTATACACAATAGATAGGAGAATTGTTTTGTTTATTTGGATGAGGAAGCTTTCTTAAATTAGAGGCCAGCCACACTAAACATACAAGAAAATATTAACAAATTCAACTACTTTACAATCAGAAGGTTCTGTTTATCAAAGGACAGCATACAGAGAATAAAAAGAAAATCAGAAAGTCAAAGATGTTTGCCATACATATGTTGACAATGAACCAGATTCCAAAATGTATAAAGAACTTGTATGAATCAATAAGAAAAGATACCCATGAGGAATAAAAACTTATAACCCCCAAAACATCATATGATGGCTCATAAAGGCATTAAATAATTGCCACAAAGTAGAAACACCCCAGATGTCCACCACCCAATGAATGGCTAAATAAAATGTGCTATGTCCATGATGGAATACTTTTGCACTAAAACCTAGACTACTGATAACATATTACCTTACTGACATGAATGAACTTGGAAATTAGGCTAAGTGAAACCAGCTCTTTTATAAAGACTCTCTCTCTCTCTTTCTCTCTTTCTCTCTCTCTCTCTCTCTCTCTCTCTCTCTCTCTCTCTCTGTGTGTGTGTGTGTGTGTGTGTGTGTGTGTGTGTGTGTGTGTGAAGCTATAGGAGAGCTAGGACAGCTGAGAGTTGCCTGGTTCTTTTTGAGATAATGAAAATGTTGTAAAATTGCTTGTGGTGATGCTCAGAAGGGTTTAAGAATCTTTAAGGAAAGGGATACTTACAAAGTGTAAGGTCACAAAAATAGCAACCCCCACCCCAGGGGCTAACCATGGGTGGTCTCCCCACTATTGCACTTGTAGCATAAGAGGAGGAAATAGTACCGCCAGAGCCTAGGGGAGTCCGAGCTGAAGAAGTGCAATGCAGCTGGTGCCAGCCTATGGGGAGACCAGGAAGAAGCCAGAGTTACATCAACCCCAAACTTTTCTCCACCCCTTAGTTTCAAAGACTCACCTCCCATTTCCTAAACTTAACTACCAGCTGGAGGTGAGATAGCCTGATGATGAGGTCCATGAAGGGACTGGGGATCAGGCACCTGGTCAGGGCCAGGACTCAAGATAGGAAGTTATACCTGAATAAAGGGAAAATATCTAGTTTAAAAGTAATTATAGAGTTATTGAAAATATGGTCTTTCCTATTGAAAAAAAAAAAACAAACATTTTAGAAGCTCATTTTTCTGGCCACAGAAGTAAAAACAAAAAAAAAAGCTTTAAAGGAGTAACAAAAATCCAAAACTTAAACTTGTTAAGTACACTTCAAAAATCTTACTAAAATTTGGAAATGCTTAAAGTTGTATTTTCAGAAGTTTGTCTCAATAAGAGGCCATTAGTTGCCCACAGTTCATACTTTTTATACTCTGAATTGAGAAAAGAACTACGAGGCTTCTCTTCCCCTGTATTGAAATTGGGAATAATTAATACTTTTTGTTAGAATAGAAAATAGAGAGACTAGTTCACATATGTTACATAAAATTATGCTTTAAAAAATTCCTCTGGAAAGAGAGAATTGTGTACAATGGAAAATTGAAAATTCTCCAGTTTCAAGATGAGTCAGCAAATATCTTCTCCATGACAGTGACCTGGGAACCCTGCTGAACAAACTGACTTTACTGGGAAATCAGCTCTATTTCCTAACTTGCAGGAGCCATAATCAACTGAAGATCTTTCTTACGTTGGTCTTTGTCTGTTGAAATTTATTAGGAACAGAGCATGATACTCATAAGACAATATTTACCCACAAAGATTTACTGCAAAGGAATGTGATTACATCAGGCCTCCTGATCCCACCCAACCTTCGAGTCCCTTCTTTCCCACATGGTGCAAACTGGTGTGACTGCCAGCTTTCAATTAGAGAGTCTCATATTTTCAGGGAAATCATCAACACCTGACTTCATGCTTGCATCTACCCAAGCCCTTCTCTTCCTCCTCATGGAATTAAATTCCCCTTGCTCAAAAATGGAAATATTTTTGCCAAAGATTTTTAAGCCCTAACAACTTGTTCACTCAAAGAAAGAAAATGGAGACGACTTTGCAAAGAAGGAGATGGTGAGGTCTCTCTTCTAGCCCAGTCATGCAAATGGTTTCAGCAATTTTCACCAACAGCTTCATTTGGTGCTTTCTTAGTTTTGAAATGACACTGCCAAGTTTAACAACAGTGGAAATAGGAGCAGCTACAGTTGAAAAGATGGACCCTTTTCCTGTCACAAACCCAGAGCTAAACAAATACAGGAATGCTGTTTAAAGTACTGGTTACCTGCTGTCTACCTGCCTGACCCTTGCTAGCCTCTGTACTTCTCCAGCCTGATCAGTCTCATTGGAGCAGAGGGGCCAGAAGGCTGTTCTCTGCTGGAGAGTTGGTCCAAGGATCTGATGTGCTGACAGGTTGGTAATTTCTCTACAAGGATGTCCATCGAAGCATAACTTGAATTTAATTTTAGCAAGAAAGGCAGCTGACAGTTTTTGTGTCTGGGTAATGTACTGCTATGGGGAGAGCAGTGAAAACAGCCTAGGAAGTGCTTCTCCTTGAATTCACCAGGTCTGCTGGACTACAGGAAAGCCAGGTGGAGCACAGAGATCCAGGAATTAGCTCAGGCCACAGAAACCACCAAGGACTATAATTCCATCCCTCCCCAACAAGCCAGAACCACAATCTGCTCTGGGACCCTGGCAGATATGACAGTGATGACTCTTCTCGTGCTAGGCAGTCGGCTATCTCTTCTTGTAGTACTGATGAATCTTGGTTCTCCTCCACATTCACTGCCATCTGTAAAAATAGCAATGGGTACTTGTCTCTCAAGTCTGTGACCTTCCTATCCGTAGGATTCTGACTTGGTTCTTTGTGCCAGGTATGGATTCCCTTGCAATTAACAGGCCTCATATTCAATCAGAGAGCAGCTGATTACCTCCATAACAGTGGAGTTGATGGTATTCACTGAGGGGCCATGAATGCACCCGTGTGGAGGACAATGTCTCAGTATAAACCTTTCCATCCTGTGGCTCTTACAATGTTTTCATCTCTCTTCTGCAGTGTTCCTTGAGCTTTGGTGGGTTCGCTGGTGCATTCATGACCCCTCAGTGAACTCCAATAACCCCATTTAGTTATTGGCATAACTGTGTGCCACTATTGCACAGATGTGAACATATGGCTCATCTGGTTGATTTTGTAGCTTGTAGGATCCCCTGCTTGTTCACAGTATCAGTGATTATCCCCAGTCACTTGCATAGCACTTTTCAGCACTCTGAGGTCTAGCCAGCAGGGAGCTGGCTTCCACCTCAGTTCCATTGTGATCTCTCATTACCCTGTGCTCTCAGTCGGTGGTGTCTTCAGCCACAGGATCTTACCATTTAGTTCTGGTGGGTAACTACATGCTTTGGCAATAGCTTGCATTGTTCTGGGTACCTCATTGGTCTCCCTGACCAGTAGCGCTGTACAGGAGGTAATCTAATTCTATCACTGGGATTTACCAGTCAGAGCCCATGGTTTTAGGGTTGTTTTCTCCACCTACCTACAGAGCACTTTTGCCTCCCTCCACTTCCCTATTAAGAGTAATATCTTTTGCCGGGCGTGGTGGCTCACGTCTTTAATCCCAGCACTCGGGAGGCAGAGATAGGAGGATCACTGAGAGTTCGAGGCCACCCTGAGACTACATAGTTAATTCCAGGTCAGCCTGGACCCTACCTCGAAAAACCAAAAAAAAAAAAAAAAAGAGTTATATCTTTTAATCAGCTAACCAGGAGGAAGGGTTCTATGCTACTGATTCATGCTCTCATTAGTTGTCTTTTAAAACTATTTTTATTTGTTTATTTGCAAGAAGAGAGAGGTAAAGAGAGGAGAGACAGAGAGAATAGGCGTGCCAGGGCTTCTAGCTGCTGCATACGAATTCCAGACACTACAATCACGCTCTAGATGCATGTACCACTTTGCATATCTGGCTTTACTAGAGTACTGGGGAATCAAACCTGGGTCTTTAGGCTTTGCAGGCAAGTGCCTTAACTGCTAAGCCATCTCTCCAGCCCATCTCTCATTACTTTTGGGTAATTCCCTCCTACCACTGACCCCCAACAATCCTTCTACCCTTGTATTCTTCCCCTCCACTTGTCTCAAGTATCTTCGCCTCTCATCCCTCTTTGTTTCCTTTCACTCATGTTACTGTCATTTAAGTTCCTTGCTAGTACTGTTAATGCTTACTACAGCTTTCAAACAAATCAAGTTGTTCCATGTAACAAAGCTCATATGACTGGGAACTTACAAGGTTTGTCTTTCTGAGCCTGTGTGACCTCACTTAGTGTATTTTTTCCAAGTCTATCCATTTTCCTGAGAATTTCATTATTTAATTTTTCCTTACCACTGATAGAATCCCATTGTGTACTTGTACCACATCTTCATTATCCATTCATCAGTTAATGGGGATCTGGCTTGTTTCCAATCTCTCGTTATGCACAAAGCAGCAACAAACATTGCTGAGCAAGAATCTCTCAAGTAAAGAATAGGATCTTTAGGATCTATGTCCACGAGTAATATAGCATGAGCAAATGCAGATCTATTTACAGCTTTTAGAGGAGCCTCCCTACTGATTTTCATCGAGGCTGTGCAAGTTTGCACTCCCACCAACAGAGGCTAAGGGTTCCTCTTTCCCCGTACTCACACCAGCATTTGTTATCTTTTTTTTTTTTTTTTTTTTTTTTTTTTTTGCATTGTTCAAAGTAGTCTCCCTAGCCCAGGCTGACCTGGAATTCACTATATAGTCTCAGCTGGCCTTGAACTCACAGTGATCTTCCTACCTCTGCCTCCTAAATGCTGGAATTAAAGGTATGTGAAGGTATGTGCCACCAAGCCATGCAGTCATTTGATTTTTTGATTATAGCCTTTCTGGACTGAAATGAAATGGAATCTCAAAGTTGTTTTAATTTGCATTTCCCTAATAGCTAAACATGTTAAATATCTTTTAGATGTTTTATTGTCTATTTGTATTTCTTTCTTTGAGAACTCTGTTAAGTGGGTTGCTTGCTTTTTTTTATTGCTTGTTTTTTTGGGGTGGGGGTTCTTTGTATATTCTAGATATTAACCCTCTATTGGTTTTATAGCTTGTGAAGATTTTCTCCCATTCTGTAGGTTGTCTAATTGACTCTGTTGATGTTTTACTTATTTGTACAACAGTTTTTCATTAGTTTTATTTATTTCATTAGTTTTTTATTAATTTATTTGAGAGTGAGAGAGAGGGACATACAGAGAAATAATGGGCATACTAGGGTCTCCAGCCATGGCAAACAAACTATAGACACATGCACCACCTGTGTATCTGGCTTATGTGGGTCCTGGGGAATCAAACCTGGGTCCTTTGGGTTCATAGGCAAGCACCGTAACCACTAAGCCATCTCTCCAGCCCTGTAAACTAGTTTTTGGTTTCATGAGGTCCCAATGGTGGAGGGTTTGTCTAATTCCCTGGGCTTCTGTGGACTACTTCAGAAACTCATTCCCTATACCTATGTCTTTGAGTACTCTGCCTTATTTTTCTTCTATTCTTTTGAGTTTCAGGTCTTATATTGAGGTACTTGATCCATTTGGAGTTGAATTTGGTACTGGATAAGGGAAGTGGATTTAGATTTACTCGTCTACATGTGCTTATCCAATTTCTCCAACAATATTTGTTGAAGATACTGTAATTTTTCCAGTGTGCACTTTTGGCATCTGTGGTAGTTTGAATATATGTCCCCCAATATATTCAGTGTTTTACTAGTTATAGTTTGCATCTGCAATCACCTTGCTAGAGGCAATGTCATTGGGGGCCGGTCTTAAGGTGTTAATGGTGTGGGTTTGAGATTCCATTGTAAAGATATGCAAATGTGCTTAGCAGGAGTTCCTGAAGTGTGCTGTGTGACCTTTTGGCTGTAGTTTTGCTCTGTGTGCTGTGGTGGCAGCTTGGTTTTTGCTCTCTTGCCTGGTCCTGTGGAGAGCAGGCCACTTCTTCGGCCATTATGGAACTTCCCCTGGATCTGTAAGCTTCAATAAATAATATCCCTTCCTCCATAACTGTGCCTGGTCTGGAAGTTCATCTCAACGAACCTGAAGCTGTCTGCTACAGTAAAGTGGTACCAGGAGTGGGGTGAGATGAACCTGACCATGTGGATAGTCGTCTTTTGGAACCTTTGTTTGGGAGGAATGGGCATGGACTTGGTGCTTGCAACTGAAGATGCCTTCTGGAGTGGTAAGCCAAGTTTTATGGACTATTCTGATGAGAGTTTGAGAATGCTAAGTGCAGACAGTATTGAACTTCGAGGCTTGACTTATGAGCTTTCTAAGGGGAAGGAAAGAGTGCAGAGGACTTTGTTGGAACTGGGATACTGGCATAAGGGATGGCTACATTCTGCTATCCAGGCCCAGAAAGTTTGATCAAGGTTAAATTTGTAATGGACTGATGTGCTTGGCTAAAGATATCGGACTGAGATTTTAAGATTTTAAGTTGGAAAGCCTCAAGCGAGTTAAAAGCAGAGGCACTGAGACTGGTTTTAGGTTACTGGAGCTGCTATTGTCAATGCATTAGCAATCTTAAGGAAGGTGGAAGGAAGGTGGCCTGACTTGATTTACATTAAAACAATGGAGAGGATGCCTGAGGAAAGACTGTTAAGAATGCAAATTCTTGGAAAGAGCTGACTGGAGAAGGAACCTGCTTTTCAAAGCTATGATTTATTTTGTCCCTGGATTAAGGATATGGCTGTGTCCTGCACACCTGGTATTAGTTTTGGAAGTATGAAAAATGCATAGAATGGTCATGAATTGCACACGGTTCCAGGAGCTGCTGCTGAGATGCGGCATGAGGCAGGGCATGAAGACCCTCGGGAATAGGCTGCAAGAGCCTTTTGGAAGCTGAGCCGTGGTTTGCATGGAGACCTGAAGATGTTTTGGATATACCAGGACTGTGCAAAAGGGCTACCATGGAGTGCAGTGTTGACATGGGATGAAAGTTTTCCCTGGCGACTCTGCCCAGCTGGAGGGGCAGAATTGGAAAACCTGGAGACTGTCAGTCTCTGGTTATATTGAACTTGAACTGCAGAAGTTTGATGACGGCTGATGGTGATTAAGTTTGCATTGTTCTAGTCTCTCCTTGCTATTCCTTATACAGTTAAAAATGTTTACTCTGTGCCTTTACATGTTGAAAGTATTTAACTTGTTTGATTTTACAGGCCTCACTATCTTAAGTTGATCAAGACTGTGAGAACCTTTGAAATTGGACTGAGTACAATTTACAATGTGTGATAGTTATAAATCTATTGGGGGCGAGGAGCTAAATATATTGGGGGCCAGGGGTGGAATGTGGTAGTTTGAATATATGTCCCCCAATATATTCAGTGTTTTACTACATAGTTTGCATCTGCAATCACCTTGCTAGAGGCAAGGTCACTGGGGCTGGTCTTAAGGTGTGGTGATTTTTGAGATTCCATTGTAAAGATATGCAAATGTGCCTAGCAGGAGTTCCTGAAGTGTGCTGTGTGACCTTTTGGCTGTAGTTTTTTTGCTCTGTGTGCTGTGGTGGCTGGTTGGCTTTTTCTCTCTGCCTGGGCCCTGTGAGAGCAGGCCACTTCTTCTGCCATTATGGAACTTCCTGGATCTGTAAGCTTCAATAATATCCCCAATATATTCAGTGTTTTACTAGTTATAGTTTGCATCTGCAATCACCTTGCTAGAGCCATGCATTCATTTGATTTTGATTATTATAGCCTTTCTGGACTGAAATGAAATGGAATCTCAAAGTTGTTTTAATTTGCATTTCCCTAATAGCTAAAGATGTTAAATATCTTTTAGATGTTTTATTGTGCATTTGTATTTCTTTCTTTGAGAACTCTGTTAAGTGGGTTGCTTGCTTTTTTATTGCTTGCTTTTTTGGGGTGGGGGTTCTTTTTGTATATTCTAGATATTAAACCTCTATTGGTTTTATAAATTGTGAAGATTTTCTTATTTGTACAACAGTTTTTCAAATTTATTTCATTAGTTTTTTATTAATTTATTTGAGAGTGAGAGAGAGGGACATACAGAGAAATAATGGGCATACTAGGGTCTCCAGCCATGGCAAACAAACTGACACATGGCCACCTGCTCTGGCTTATGTGGGTCCTGGGGAATCAAACCTGGGTCCTTTGTGTTCATAGGCAAGCACCAGTAACCACTAAGCCATCTCTCCAGTCCTGTAAAATAGTTTTTGGTTTCATGAGGTCCCAATAGTGGAGGGTTTGCCTAATTCCTTGGGCTTCTGTGGACTACTTCAGAAACTCATTCCCTATACCTATGTCTTTGAGTACTCTCCCTCATTTTTCTTCTATTCTTTTGAGTTTCAGGTCTTATATTGAGGTACTTGATCCATTTGGAGTTGAATTTGGTACTGGATAAAGGAAGTGGATTTAGATTTATTCTTCTACATGCACTTATCCAATTTCTCCAACAATGTTTGTTGAAGATACTGTTATTTTTCCAGTGTGCACTTTTGGCATCTTTGTCAAAGATTAGGGAGCTATAAATATTAGAACTTAAAACTGGATCTTCTATTATACTCCATTGATCTATGTATCTTTTAAATTTTTATTTCTTTACTTGTTAAAGGTAGGAGAGAAAGAATAGGCGGCATGCCAGGGCCTCTAGCCACTGCATGCACCACTAGATGCATGCACCACCTTGTGCATCTTGCTTATGTGGGTACTGGAGAATCAAACCTGGATCCTTGCCGGGCGTGATGGCGCATGCCTTTAATCCCAGCACTCGGGAGGCAGAAGTAGGAGGATCACCGTGAGTTCAAGGCCACCCTGAGACTACATAGTTAATTCCAGGTCAGCCTGGGCCAGAGTGAGACCCTACCTCAAAAAAACAAAAAAAACAAAAACAACAACAACAACAACAAAAAACCCTGGATCCTTGGGCTTCACAGGCAAGTGCCTTAACTGCTATGCCATCTTTCCAGACTTATGCATCAGTTTTTGTGCCATTGCCATGCTGCTTTAATTACTACAGCCTTGTAGTATATTGTAAAGTCAGGTATGGTGATACCACCAGTAGTATTCCTTTTGCTGAGGATGTTTTTGGCTATCTGAGGCCTTTTGTGCTTCCATATAATTTTTGAAATTATTTTTTTTCTAGCTCTGTGAAGAATACTGATATAATTTTGATTGGAGTTGTACTGACTTTGTATATTTCTTTATGAAGATGGTTATTTTCATGATACTAATCCTTCTGATCCATGAACATGGGAAGTCTTTCCATCTTCTCATGTCATCCTCAATTTTTTAAACATTTTTATTTATTTATTTATTTATTTGATTATTTATTTATTTATTTATTTGATAGAGAGAAAGAGGCAGAGGGAGAGAGAGAGAGAAAGAATGGGCATGCCAGGGCTTCTAGCCATTGCAAACAAACTCCAGATGCATGCACCACCTTGTGCATCTGGCTCACGTGGGTCCTGGGGAATTGAATGGGGGTCCTTTGGCTTTGTAGGCAAGCAACTTAACTGCTAAGCCATCTCTCCAGCCCCTCAATATTTTTCTTCAGTGATTTTTATGTTTTCATTGTATAGGTCTTTCACATTTTGCTGCTTTCACCCAGCTCCTGGAGTCTGTGTCATGACTCCGCACCTCTCACCCCCAACTCGGCAGAGACCCTGCCATCCCTCCTGGGCTGGCCCTAGGGGACCCCAACAGTACACCAGGCCTCAGCCACTGAAATTGAACTCCAGATGCTTGTGCCACCTAGTGGGCATGTGCAACCTTTGTGTATCTAGCTAATATGGGCTTTGGAGAGTAGAACATGGGTCCTTGGGCTTTGCAGGCAAGCACCTTAAGTTCTAAGCCATCTCTCCAGCCCTTGTTCCAGATCTTAATGGAAATGCTTTAAGGTTTTCCTCATTTATAATAATACAGACCTCAGGTCTTTTATATATAGCCCTCGTTATGTTGAGATATAATCACTCTATCCATAGTTTCTCCAGTATTTTAATCATGAATGGATGTTGTATTTTGTCAAAGGTATTTTAGGCATCTATTAAAATGATCATGTAATTAATTTCTTTAAGTCTATTTATGTAATGTATTACATTTATCAATTTCCATATGTTGAACCAGCACTGCAATTGCAGGATGAAACCTACATGATGAAGTGGATGATACTTTTGATGTGTTTCATGATTTGTAAGAATTTTATTGATAATTTTTGTGTTCATGTTCAACATGGACATTGGTCTATAATTTCTTTTCTTGTTGAATCTATCTGTTTTTGGTACTAACATAATAGTGCTGGCTTCATAGAAAGGAGTCAAGGAGCACTCCCTTCTTTTCAATTGTGTGACATCAGTTGAGAAAAAGTGGTATTAGTGTTTCAAAGATGGTTTGGTAGAATTCAGAAATAAATTTGTCTGGGCATGGACCTTTTTTGTTGGGAGGTTTTTAATTAGTTTTTCAATCTTGTCAGGTAATTATCTCTTCTGGGTTTAATTTTGATAGATCATATAAATCAAGGAATTCATCCATTTCTTCAGATTTTCCAATTTGGTAGAATATAAATTTTTGAAGTATGTCCTAATAATTCTTCAAATTTGATTTATATCTGTTGTAGCACTTCCTTTTTCATTTCTAATCTTATTGATTAGGATCTTTTCTGTCCTTTTTTGATCAATTCAAACAGGGTTTTATTAATCTTGCTTACTTATTTGAATAACTCTTTTCTGTTTTGTTTTGTTTTGTTTTGTTTTGTTTTGTTTTTCAAGGTAGGGTCTCACTCTGGCCCAGGCTGACCTGAAATTAACTATGTAGTCTCAGGGTGGCCTCAAACTCATGGCGATCCTCCTACCTCTGCCTCCCGAGTGCTGGGATTAAAGGCGTGCGCCACCATGCCCGGCTGAATAACTAACTCTTTGATTCATGAATGTTTAAAATAGTTTTCTTAATTTCCTATTCATTGATTTCTGCCCTGATCATGACAATTTCTTTCTCTCTGGTTTTTTGGGGATTAGATTATTCCTGTTTTACCAAAGCCTTCAGGTGAATAGTTATTTATTTGAGATCTATCTATTTTATAATGTAGTCCTTTGATGCTATAAATTTCCCTCTTAGGATTGCCTTCATATGTTCCAAAAGTTTTGGTATGTCGTGTTTTCACTGGCATTCTGTTTTAGAAAATTTTTATTTCCTTTTTTATTTCTTCAACAGTCTATTAATTTTTAATAGCAAGTTGTTCAGTCTGCAGGAGTTGGTATATTTTCTGCAGTTACTTGTGTTGTTGATTTCCAGCTTTTTTGCATTATGATCCAATATGGTACAGGGAGTTTGTGTTTATTTTCTGAATTTGTAGAGACTTTCTTGATGTCCTAATACATGATTTATTTTGAAGAAGGTTGTATGTGATGCTGAGAAGAATGTGTATTCTGTAACATTAGGATGGAATGTTCTATAGATATCTGTTAAGTCCATTTGATCTATAGTGTTATTTAGTTCTATTATTTCTCTGTTTTTCTGTTTAGATGATCTGTCTATTGATAGTAGGGTATTAAATTTGTCTATTATTATTGTGTTGGGATTTATTTGTGATTTAATGTCTGGTAGATTTTGCTTTATGAAACTTTGTTCACTTGTGTTTAGTGCTTATACATTTAGGACTATAATGTCCTCTTGTTGAATTGTTCCCTTAATGAGTGTAAAGTGGCCTTCTTTATCTCTTTTGATTACTCTTGTTTCAAAGGTTATTTTTTTAGGTATTAGTATAGCCACTGCTGCTCGTTTCCTGTTTCCATTACTTGGAATATCTTTTTCTATCCTTTCAACCTAAGCTGGTGTCTATCTTTAATAGTAAGGTGGGTTTCTTGGAGACAGAAAATGGATGGATCCTGTTTTCTGGTCCATCTTGTTAACCTATGTCTTTTGCTTGGGGGTGGGCTGAGTGCAGTGATGTTTAGAGTTATAAGTGAGGAGCATGAGTTCATCCCTGTCAAATAGAAGACCTTAGTGTTTCCTTGATCTTCATATGCTGTCACTTCTGTTCTAGTTTGAGTATTGCTTTTTCCCTCCTGTCACTTCTTGAGTATATTTATTCATCTCTTCAGTATAGGATATTCCATGCAGTATTATTTATATGACTGGCTTAGTGCTCAGATATTCATAAAGCTGCCTTTTTATCATGAAAAGTTTTTCTATCATCTCCTATTATGAGGGATAGAAGCTAAAAATATAGCTACTGTATGACCCAGCTATACTACACCTGGGCTTATACTATATTTGTTAGTGTTGGGACATGGAGAATTTAAATTGGAGCCAAAGCAGAAGCTTCCTTCTTGCTTTCTAGTTGCCATAGTGACAGAAGGAGCTATCCAGGTTGTTGGCAAAGTCATTAACAATATCACTGAGCAGCAAGTTCTGTATTCTAAAATACTGATTTATTGGGTAAGACATGCCCTTTGGTGGCATGACTGGTACAGGGCTACTGATTGATTATATTTGAGGCCCACTCCACAGGAGAAAACTAATGCCTGATACTGAAAACCAGGTCAAAAGTTTGGCTTTGGGGGAGACTATAGGCCTATAGAAGAATCTACCATTGTTGTTACTAAACAAATGCATTGTCATACTACCTCCTAAATATTTGTCTTTATACCCACAGATACTTCTGATCTCAGACTTGATCACAAAAGCTTTCATTTCTTCTTCTTAGCAGTGGGAGGCAGTTATTGTGAGAATCATAACTGGTCAAGGGCTGAAAGTGATGATGAGTACAAAGTCTGATTGGACATATACACCACCCCTCCAGGGCTCAGGGAACACTGCAGAAGATGGGACAGAAAGAATGTAAGAGCTGCAGGATGGGGAGGAGTGCTGTGGAACTCTTATCATCCAAACATGACAAGACCACTGAGCACATTAACTCAGAGCGGCTGTGGTTTACATGATGGGGCCAGGCATCATTCTGTTATGGATGGGGGAGGAACTTTGGAGGTTATTGCCCTCCATGATGAGCTAGTGATGGAGATGAGAAGGAGGAGTATAGAGGGACTGAGGGAGATAAGGAAGGGTAATGTAATGTGTAGTACATATGATAAAGATGCCATATATATGAAAAAATAAATAAAACATGAGCCTTGAGGGACAGTTCAGATTCAAACTATAACACTAAATATTTTTATTTTTGTTGAAGATGAAGGAGGGAATTGTAACAAAACATAAAAATGTTTATATCCTATTAATTTATGGGGAAAACAACAAAAGGGAATAAGAACCTGACTATGAATCAAGAATTTGCAGCCATATAGCCCCCATAGTGTTTGAAAGCACTATGGAAGTGGCTGGAAGAAAATAATCACCAACAGCATGAATAAGCAGAGGACCTTGCAGACTAAGAAGTCAACCACCAGACAAGAAGTACACACTTGTGCAATAGCAGCACACAGCCTCTGTGGGTAACCAACTGTTCTCTGATTTGACATGAGGTGTGCTCAGTGGGAGATAACCTAGAAACCACGTCAAATTCCCAGTCAGAAAACTCATACTTCAGAGAGAAGCCTCCACTGATCCAAAAATCTCTCAAATAACTTTTCATACCCCCTTTAACCTAAGCTCCTCTCAGTCTTGGTTGGAGAATCTGCTTTATTTTACAGATGACAGAGAAAATGGAGGAGAGTTGAGACCCATTGATAAGACAGGAAGATAACCTACTACCTACCATGAGATTTGGCACTTTTTCCACATCTGCCAGGGGCCAGGAGAACTTGCAGTTGAAGAGGCACCATGAATGTTGCTCTTACTGCTAGCCTGACAACCAGCTCCAGGGTGATAGTGGAAGACATGGTAATCAAGTACAATCTATGAAAGCAGAAATCCAGAGGCTACAAAGAACTCAATATTAAGTCAGACAGCCAACAGGCCTGCCATGGCTCAGGGATCATTGGAAACAGGGGACAGAAAGATTATAAGAGCCACAGTGTAGGTGGGAATGCCCAGAAGCATGGTTCCCCCAGTATCACATTGGGATGGAGTGAGGCCTTGTTGACCCCACAGTAAATCCCATAGTGCCACAGAGGAGAGCTTCAGGGAAACAGAAACAGAAGAAAGAGAATAAAAGGGTGAAATCTGTTGAAATATAATTTTTTAATTAACCCTAACTTGCAACCAATGAAGTACAGCCCATGAATTCTTTTAAAACCATGCCTCAGCTGGATATGGTGGCACACACCCGTTATCCTAGCATGTGAGAGTTGGAGGGAGGAAGATGAGGTGTTCAAGGCCAGCCTCAGCCACCTAGCAAGTTTGAAGTCAGCTGAGCTTTATGATATGCTTTCTGAAATAAATAAATAAATAAATACTAATATTTTTAATAAGCTTGAGTGTGTCCATCTGAGAATGTCAGAAAGTGGTTATTATGTGAGGAGTTCATTAAAACCCTAATCAGTACAGTAGCCACTCTAAGAAGGCCACATACACATATCAGAACTGGCAAAGAAGCTTTTATTCCATTTGATAAAGAGTTCCAATTCAGCCGTAAAAATTCACTCAAGGATAAAATAACATTAAAAAGTGCCTGAGAAGAATTTCGTTCTTTTCTTCCTCCTTTCTTTACTCAGTCCCTCCCTCTTTTCCCCTCCTCTTTCTTTTGTTTAAGTGAAATTTGGTTTTCATTAGCTCAGCTCCGCTCCCTTGCAGGAAGACAATGGGGCGTGTGGCTGCTCATGTGTTTCCACAGCTAGCTCAGGAAGGACTCAGAGGCGCCCTGTGAATTTAATTCTGAATAAAGTATAACAATCCTCATTTCAAATCCACACCCCATCTTTTTACCTTTGGGATAGATCAGTTTCTTGTGTATCCAGATCTCAGCAAGTAGGGCTTCAGGACCCTGGGAGAAAGCGCAAGTAAGTGCCACTAAGTTAGGAAACAATCACCCACTGGGAGCCGTGGGCAGCTGAGGAAACAGCCAACTTCCAAACAGGGCTGTAAGCATTGTTAGGGGTCTAGTCCAATGAGCCATGATGCTGGACTGGCCCTACTCTTTCTTGTGCCAAAGAGGAGGCTCATCCATGCTTGGACCCTCAAGCCTTCAGAAGGAACTCCCCTCAACTCAAGGCAAGTCATAGTGCTGACTACAAAAGAACTCTTTCCTAAGAAGTCTGTTTGTTTTTTTAATTTTCATTTTATTTGTTATTTTATTTTGTCAATAAGACAACTTCTATACTTATAGACAATAAACCATGATAACTCCCTCCCCTCTCCCACTTTTCTCTTCAGGACTCCACTCTCCATCCTATCCCCTCCCTCTCTCCATTAGTCTCTCCTTTAATTTGATGTCATCATCTTTTTCTCCTATTATGAGGGTCTTGTGAAGGTATTGCTAGGCACTGTGAGGTCATGGATATTTAGGCCAATTTCTGTCTAGGCAGTTGCATTGAAAGGAGTCATACCCTTTCTTTGGCTCTTACATTCTTTCTGCCACCTCTTCCACAATGGACCCTGAGCCTTGGAAGGTGTGATAGAAATGTTTCAGTGCTGGACACTCCTCTGTCACTTCTTCTCAGCACTATGTTGCCTTTTAGGTCATCCCAGTGGTCACCGCCATCTGAAAAGAGAATTCTCTTTAACCAAAAGTGAGAGTAGCATTAATATATGAATATCAACATTAAGTGTAGTGCTTTCAGAGCATTTTGGTGAGAATAATATATGCATTTAGCCAGACAAGAGCAGGCTTTGGCCTGCTCTATGGGAGGGAATACATCCTAGTACTGAAAACCTAATCAAAAGCCTATGGCAGGTCATGAGCCTTTATTTTTATTTTTTTTTAATTATTTATTTATTTGCCAGCAGGGAGAGAGAGAGATAGAAGAGAGGCAGACAAAGAGAGAATGGGCACACCAGGGCCTCTAGCCATTGCAAACAAACTCCAGATGCATATGCCCTTTGTGCATCTGGCTTATGTGGGTCCTGGAGAATCAAACCAGGATCCTTTGGCTTCGCAGGCAAACACCTTAACCGCTAAGCCATTTCTCCAACCCTTATTTTTACTTTTTATGAGAGAGAGAGAGCATTGGCACGCCAGGGCCTTCAGCCACTGCAATCAAACACCAGATGCATGTGCCATTTTGTGCACATGTGCAACCTTGTGTGCATGCATCACCTTGTGTGCATGCATCACCTTGTGTGTCTGGCTTATGTGGGATCTGGAGAGTTGAACATGGGTCCTTAGGCTTCACAGGCAAGTGCCTTAACAGGTAAGCCATCTCTTCAGCCCTGTTTCTTTTTTAAAAATATTTTTATTCATTTATTTGCTGGGAGGGCAGTGGAGAGAGAAGAGTCACACCAGAGCTTTTTACTGATGCAAATGAACTCCAGATGCATGTACCACTCTGTGCATCTTGCTTTATGTGGGCACTGGAGAATTGAACTCCAGTTGATAGGCACATGCCAACTGCTGAGCCATCTCTACAGTCTTGTTTCTTTTTTTTTTTATGTTTTTTTTTTTGGCACTGAGAGAGACACAGAGAGAGAGGGAGAGGAAGACAGAGATGAACTCCAGTTGAACAAAATAGATGTGTGCTTGTGGTCAGGCAAGCATCTTAAACATGGGACCTGAGCCACTGGAGATACAGACCAAAAGTGTGCTTAGTCTGTTTCTTCTCTCCAGCCCTGTTTCTTTTTTAATTTTGTATTTTTGTATAGTTTTATGAGAGCATGCATGAGACAAAGAATTGGCATGTCAGAGCCTCCAGCTAGTACAATCAAACTCCATAAGCATGTGCCACCTTGTGTGCATGTGCCACCTTGTGTGCATGTGCAACCTTGTGTGCTTGCATTGCCTTGTGCGTCTGACTTATGTGGGACCTGGAGAGTCAAACATGGGTTTGTAGGCTTCTCAGGCAAGTGCCTTCACTACTAAGCCATCTCTCCAGCCCTTTTTTTCTATTTTTCTTTAAATTTTATTTTGAGAAGTCTGTTTCTTTATATTACTTTACCACTTCTTTATGCAAGTCAAAATCTCATATAATTTAGGATGAATAGCTATTTTGTGTTCCAAAGATCTCTCTAAATACAGAGATTGTGTGTGTGCATGTGTGTGTGTGTGTGTGTGTGTATGTCTGCATGCACATGTATACGCCTTTGTGTACACATGTGTGCATGTGAGTGTGGAGGCCAGAGGACAACCTCAGGTGCCATTCTTAAGAACACCACCTGCCTCCTTTAAGACAAGGTCTCTTATTGACCAAACACCAATTAGGCTAGACAGACTGACCAGTGAGTCCCAGAGATCTCCCTATCTCCCAAAGCTGGGATTATAAGTATGTGCCACCATGTCTGGTGTTTTTTTACATGGGTTCTGAGGGGTCCAAACTTAGATCATCATGTTTGTGAGGCTAGCATTTAACAGAGTCATCTCCCCAACCCTAAGTACAGAGATCTTGGTCATTCTAAGCCTCTGAACAACTCCAAAGGAACTCGTGTAGTTTCTCGGTGCTTATTCTTTCTAGGGATGGAAACCACCACCACTACTCACTTCCTCAATCTTTTAATGTTGCCTCATATTTACATATTTCTAAAAGCTTTGTGGTATTTGGAGCTTATGATGAATCTACTTCCTAATAGAATTTTGAAGAGGTCATTAATACCATTGCACTCTGTTACCAGCGTACAAGAGGAGCATGCATCTTTCCTCTTTGAAGTTAGCTATGACCATTGTCACATAATAAGAAATACGTATTTTGTCTGTGCCCCAGATTTGTGGCACATAGTTCCTAAATTGCTGTTAACTAATGTTTTTGAGGTTTTATTTGGGGGGGGGTATACTAGAAATAACTGATATCAGATGGGCATGGTGGTGCATGCCTTTAATCCCAGCACTCGGGAGGCAGAGGTAGGAAGATTGCTGTGGTTCGAGACTACATAGTGAATTCCAGGTCAGCCTGGACTAAACAGTGAGACTCTACCTCGGAAAACCAAAAAAAGAAAAAAGAAAAGAAAGAAATAACTGATATCTAGGAGCTTCCGACAACCTCAGGATAGACACTGGCAGCCCTGGAGAGCTAAGCTTATTATTAGAGGGCTGTAACTTTGAGCCCCACCTTGGATGCCTGGAGAAAGATGGGGATATAGCGTAAAATAGGTCTTCAAAGAGAGTTCATAAGACTCAGTTGCTCCACAGGCTATCGTTGAGGAGAGCCTAGCACCAAGGTCAGAGTACCCACAGGTCCAGCCAATGGACAGCTGACTCTCAGATGGTGATTGCTAATGGCAGCAGACACTAGAATCACTAGAAAGATGAGCGAGGCATAGCAGTGAATTTACTGAAAAGGACATTTTAGTTAAATATGCATGGACTTTGGATCAGTCTGAAAATCAGCTCTGCCCCATCATCACCCTGTAATCTTCAGAAAGCAGCACAATCAATGGACTCTCCGTTTGCTCATCTGTAAAGTGAATGTGCCCAGCACCCAGCACCTAGCAAAGGCTCAGTGATTTTTAATTCGATTCCCTTTCCACGAATAAACGTACAATATGCTACCTTGGTCGTGTTAAGGGAAACCTCAGTAGTCTATCAAAACAAAAAACAGAAAACTAAATTGTGAAAATAACAATTCCTGGTTGTCTGTAATTAGAACTTGGCTTCTGTCACAGCCCAGAGTCCGACTCATAATGCACCATTTACAATCAAGCTCGTCTTTCCTCTATACACTTCATAACACAATTCCAAGCACAAACCAATTTCCAACCTTTGATTCTTCTAAATTATACTATGGTCTTCTCACTCACTTGTATCCTTCCTGACCTTGTATCATTTTATGTACAAGTTTTCCTAACATGTTTTTTAAGCTTCTCAAGGGTAATAGCAATAGATTCTACCTCTTTTCTGCCAAGAGAGGAAGTGTAGTTCGAAGTGCATAGCAGGGCTATAATCAACACAGTTAGTAAGGGGTTTTGCAGTGTAGCTGGGGTCAGCTATGTCACTGAAAACTGAGCATGTCCTGTGGCCTGGCAGGTGATTCTTCCTGTAAATAACCATTATGACAGAGGGCAGAGTCCAACACATAAGCGTTGTATAGCTACCATGCCTCAGTTAACACAAAGGAATGCCAGACTTATGGCATTGTAACTGGAAGAGGGCTGAGGATATAGCTCAGTGATCGGACAGTTGCCTATCACGCTCAAGACACTGGGTTCACCTCCCAGAAACACAAAAACCAAACATGTAACACCAAACCCACACAAAAAGAAAAGGAAAAAGATACCTGGGAGCTGCTGAGACCTTTACACAGTACAGAAATGGGGTGCTTCAGGATGGTAAACTTTGGCACAGTGTAGACTTCAAACGGAAAAGAGGAGCCCCATTCAAGGCCAGCTCCAACATCAGCGAGGGGAGATATACCAGCCTCCACTGATAGCCATCAGAATGCTCACCACCCCCTATGCAGGGGTGTTGGGGAATAGTGGGCACCTATAGGCCCAGTGCTAAAGTCCAAATGCTCTATAATGAACCATAATCTCATGACATCCTTGAGTATCATTCTCTCGCAAAACATGAATGACATTAGCAAGTCAAAGGCCAAGCTAGGCTGCCATTTGGCTGCCAAGGAGCAGAGTGGATGGGTAAAATGTCTCTTTTCCCAGCTTCCTGGGCTCTTGCTGCTGTGCCATGCTCCTCAGTGATCTGGCCAGCTCTCTTCCCTGACTGTTTTTCTGCCCGGCAGCTCCTTAACACTCAGGATCCAGGGACTGGAATTTACTGTGCTGCCCAGTTTCCCCTTGCCCTAGTCAGCCCCACAGACAGATTCCATTTTATGGCTCACATACTATTTAACTTTTAGAAATTGAACTCATATTTGGGTTTGTGCTCTGTCATTTTATCACAATTATAAAAATCAGACTCTTAAAAATCATGTTTCTCATTTCTCCTCTTCTCTGAAGATGGGTTTCATTATCAAGCTTTGAACTCATTTAATATAACATGCAGTCTATAGTATTCAAAGGGCCAGTAGGTATTGTCGACATGAGATGAGCCAGAAGCTAATGATGATTTCAAAGTATAAACATCCATTTGCTTAACCCTGCACTTCTCATTCTACAGTTTATGAAATACTGAACTAAGTGTGGGAAGGATTCTTTTGGCATAAGTTAACACTAGAGCTACTAGGGTGCTAATCACTCAGTCTTAGTTGGGGTTTTGGAAAGTGCCAACCTTCTGCCTGCCTCCTGGCTTCTTTTTCAATATCCATGCCCACAATTCACCCCACAACTTTATTTGCATTGTCAGGTGGCTGACCGTTAACTTGGACTTTGGACGTTCACTTGGGCAAGTGTCATTCATGGTCATAGATCATGGTCGTAGCCTGGCAGCATTGAGCCCCTCCGCTTCTGGATGTCTACATTGATGCCAGCATTGGCAGTCAACCTGAGAGCCTCACTTATTCCAAGTTGGTTTCTGGGAGGGAAGAAGACAAAAATCATTCTGTTTCTTGTTGGTTTTGGCTCCAGGCAGACAGAGGTCAAGAGAATGATGTGACGCAGAGCTCAAGAGAACCAGGGAATGGGAAAAATGAGGGTAAACAGGTTGTGAATCACCATTACAATTTTCTTTCACATTTCAGCAATGAAACCACCTGAACAAGCATAATGGCCTCACTGTCACCACCCAAGTACAGAAAATGAAGGCATGTGGGCATTGGGGACGATACTTTCCGCCCTTGTGTTCATTCCCAGCTGTACAGGACTCAGTAAATAAACTCCCTTTCTAATGGTCATGAAATCCCAGCCTAGAAACAGTGATGTTTGTTTTCTGAGCAATGACTTTCCACTGCAGATGTTGGCACCTAAACCACTGCATTCTGGAGGACAAAGGGTAAGAGAGAGAGAGAGAGAGAGAGAGAGAGAGAGAGAGAGAGAGAAAGAGAAAGAAAATGAACATGTAAAAGTGAAAATTAATCCCTGGTGGCTATTGAGTGTTCTCAGTCTTGAATTAGCACCAATAAAGTGGGACGTTATTTAATTTCAATTTCTTCAACTCTCTTTTCATGTAAACTGATACTATAGACATAGTTTTCACATAACCAGATCAATTGACATTTATTTATGTTCAGTTTCCAGGCATCTGTGCTTTTCCCATTGATTTATTTTAAGAGAGAAAAACCAATATACAGAGCCAGGTATGGTGGCACACATGCCTTAATCCAGCTCTGGGGAGATAGAGGAAGGAGGAGTGTAGCAGTTCAAGCCAGCCTTAGCTTCAGTCAGTGTGAGGCCAGTCTGAGCTACATGAGATCCTGTCTCAAAAAAGAATTTAAAATACCCCAAAACACGGAGCTGGAGAGATGATAGTTAGTTAAAGCACTTGCCAGCAAAAAAAAAAAAAAAAAAAAAAAAAAAGCCTAATGACCCTGGTTTGATTCCCTATGCATCTGGAGTTTGTTTGCAGCAGCTAGAGGCCTGGGAATGGTCATTCTCTCTTCTCTCTCTCTGCTTACAAATAAATAAATTAAAATATATTTTTAAAATACCCCCAAAACAGAAAAGTCAATATACAGTTTTGTATTGTTATTTGTTAATTTCACATACTTTTAAACCAAGTAGCATACTAGATTGCAGTTTCTTCTCATAAGTCATCTGAATTATGTAGCAGAATAATTTCAACATCAAGAATAAACAGATTCTCTTTCTTACACTTATCATTTGCTTAAAAATCATATCTCTTGTGCAGAGGTAGGAGGATCGCCGAGAGCTCGAGGCCACCCTGAGACTACATAGTTAATTCCAGGTCAGCCTGAACCAGAGTGAGACCCTACCTCACAAAAAAACAAACAAAAAAATCATATCTCTTGCTGGGCATGGTGGCTCACACCTTTAATCCCAGCACCCAGAGAAGCAGAGGTAAGAGGATCACTGTGAGTTCGAGGCCACCCTGAGACTACATAGTTAATTCCAGGTCAGCCTGAGCTAGACTGAAACCCTCCTCAAAAAAAAAAAAAATCATACTTCTTTATGATTTCCCTCATATTGAATCAACATTTACATGTCTTGATTTGGGAATCTTCCCTATGGCTTTATTTGAAGCAAGGTTACTGTACACGCATTGCTAACTCATCTGAGTCCAGTCAGACAGAACAAGTTACATTATACACAATTTACTACTGCCAGATAGGTGACAAGGGACAAAAGAATCCTAGCTGGTCTTCCAAGGCTCAGGAAAACTACTTTGGATGGATAGGGTATCAACAGCATATGTCTGATTTGCACCACACTTGAAGAGCCCTCCAAGCAGCCCACCTTGAATATTATACCCTTGAGTAAAGGGAACTGGAATTGGTGGGCCCAAGCATTGAGGAGCACTCAGTTCTGGTCTGGGGAGTAGTCAAACCCAACACTATTCCAGCCAGTCTTCTCTACCGCAGGAAACCACTGGCAATGCAGCATTCCCAGCAGGTTCTTCAGCTACTTTTGAAGAGAAGAGCAAAAGGGTTAACTGCATTTGGTGGTGTGCCCTGCTACTTAAGAGGGATCACTGGAGTCCAAGAATTTGAGACCAGTCTAGGTAACACAGTGAAACCTTGTCTCAAAATAAATAAGTAAATAGGGAAAAGAGGAGGACTTGGTATGTAAGGTTACTCATGAACTCTGTACCTTGTCACCTTGTCTTTTTTTGTCCAAAGAATGATGTCATTTAATGATTTTTCACAACTGTTTTCCTCCCTTTGGTCATAGCATTGACCATAAGACTTTCTCTCCAAGCAGAGCACCCTTCTATCTCATGCCAGTGTGGTGACTTCAATGTGAAATGTTCCCCACCCCATAGACTCATGTGTTTGGATACTTAATCCCAGTTGATGGTTCTATTCTGGAAGGCTGTGTAACCTTTAGGAGGTGGAGCCTTGCTGGAATAAGCATGTCACTGCAGAAGGTCTTAAGATGTTATACCCAGCCCCACTCTCTCTACTTCCTCCCTGCTCACGTGACGCCAGCTTCCTACTCCTGCCATGCCTTTCACATCATGATGAACTTCTCCTGAAAACTGTAAGCCAAAAATAAGCCCTTTATCTTCCATGAGCTGCTGCTGGACAGGTATTTTGTCTGAGCAACAGGAAAATAACTGTGGCAGCCTGTAGTGCCTATAGGTAGTGCCAGTTCTTGGAACTATTTCTTTGGCTTAGAAGGTACTCTCCAATATGCATGAATTTCAAGCCCTAGAAAGTGAGCTTTTGATTGAAACAAAATTAAACAAAGGACAAAAACAGAAGCAAATAGAAGCCAGAAGAATAGCAGTAACACTGGGAGGCTAGAGGAGACCAAGAAGAAATAAGAGGAAGAAGAGAAGAAATATTCATGAGAAATATTTTTTCTTTTTTTACTTCCTTATTGTTAACTTTATGGCTACATTTACTTACTTCTTTCAGCTACCTATGGGATCTTAAATAACACATTTAAATGACTATTCAGAGTTATATTAATATTCAGCAAGAAATGCAATTTTTATGTATACTTATTTCCACACAGAGAGAGTAGAGGGTGAGATACAAAGGATTTAGGTGTTGAATTGACATTAAGAAGCCTCTGAGATCTTGCATGACAGAGGTAAGAGACACCATAACATTCTTCTTACCTCCAGGAGATCCAGCATGAGGGCAGGACCTAAGAAACATGGCATTCTAGCACCTTCACAGAAGGACCATTACAATCACTAGGAAGTCACACTGCAAGGAAAAAGCTGGCTCTCTGTAGAGGATTCTCAAGGCTGGGAAGATACAGTATTCCATAACTTTGGACCAACATTCCCGTGAGAGGGCTGGAGTGCATAATGGTAGGAAACAGGCATGGGCACATATGAGGAACTCATGGAAATATCCAGAAATACTGAAGGCAAGGTAAGCTCCCATTTCATGCAGACAGGCCCACACCCTCAATTATCAATCCTGCCTGTTAGCTCATCTCTGTACCTCCTAGTGGTAGAGGCTTATGGAACTGCTGATATCCAAACTGATCCAAAACTTGTCTTCTTAATAGTTTTTGAAAGGGTCCTTCTGTTGACAAGTCATATTCTACCAAAAGATCCAGTTCCACTGTTTTTGGAAACTGGGCAAATTCCATAGTTAAACTGCCAACCTACTTTTCAGATTGATAGAAAAGGCTGGGAGAGTAATTATACTATTTCTGCTCCATCCTAGCCTTACCTCATTAATTCTACTCATATCCTAAGTAAGTAATAACCTACTCAAGATTTTCCTCAATCCAAGTTTTCTTTGCCTAAAAGAGTATATTTTTAAAAAAATTATGGAGAGGTAGAATACAAATGGTAAAATAAAATATAGTTACCCGAACTACAGAGTTCATGGAAATGATCAAAATCACCCAGTTAAACCCTTCTGGTTTGTGTGGAAGGGTTTAAATGTAAAGTGTTCCCCACAGACGTACATGTTTAAACACTTTATCTCTAGCTGGTTTCAATGATTTGGAAGATTGTAGAACCTTTAGGAGGTGGAGTCTTGCTGGAGGAGGTTGTATCATTGCGAGTGAGCCTTAAGGTTTACTAGCCCAGCACCACTCCCTTTCTACTTTGTTTCCTGACTGCCGACACAAGGTGACCAGATGCCTAAGGCTTTTACTACACCATGATGGACTGTATCCCCCTTGACCTGTAAACCAAAATAAACTCTTTTTTTTAATTGTGTGTGCTTGCCAAAAGAATTTTTTTTTACGTGGGTGCATGCGCATGGTGCATGTGTGGTATATGAGTATGTTTGTGCCCACACACTCTCCTGCAGCAGGGGCACTGGTCTGCAATAGTGGCTAGAGAAAAATGTCTGATGTCCCACTTTATTGCTCTTCTGCCCATTCTTGTGTTAGCTAGGGTCTCTTACTGATCCCAGAGTCTCTACTCCCCACAGAACTAGGGTCACAGGTATGTGTGCCCACACAGCTGCTTACATGGGTCCTAGAAATGTGAGCACATGTGGTCCCCGGTACCTTTAGGCCCTCATGCTTACAGAAAGTGCATTTAACCATTAAACAATCTCTTCAGCTCCCAGATAAATTCTTCTTCCTCTAAGCTGCTTTTGTTTGGCATCTAGTTACAGCAATAAGAAAAGTAATTGCTCTTTGGTCCTCTTACCCACCTCCAGTAATATAATAAAAAGGATTGGACTTTATGATATGGTAGAGTGTCTTTGAAAGCATCAGAGCCTTTCTTAGCTTTTGGCAGGGCGGTAACTCAGGACTTAAGGTGCTGAATACTCAGTTACACAAAATTTCCGTGGAGTCAGAGGCCTCTGTGGTAGTTTGAATGTATGTCCCCCATAGACTCAGGTGTTTTATTAAAATTGAGTTTGTAGCTTCAGCCCCTTGCAGGCAGACTCCTGCTACAGGTGGAGAAGTGGGAAGCAGTGTCGGGGGAGGGGTGGGGGAGATCAGAATTCCAGCCTAATGATGTGCAGAGCCTAATGATGTGCAGAGCAGTTTTGAGCCCTGGTTGTGCTTGTTTGTGGTCCTATTTGATGGTGTCTCTCAGTTTGAATTTATGAAGGGACATCAGCTTCTTCCTTGCACCATTTTTATAGAGCTTCACCTGGATCTGAAAGCTTGAAATAAATCCTTTCCTCCCATAAATCATGTCTGGTTTGGATGTTCATCCCAGCAACATGGATCTGCCTACAACAGCCTCCAAGTTCTTTTCTTATGAATTTGATGAATAAAATCCACAGACTATAAGAGAGTGAAATTTAGAAAACAATTATTATAGCTCTTAAGTGAAGGAAATAAGGCATATATTTTGCTTTAAGCATGTGTGTCCCTGGATATGGAAATCCCATTTAGAGATCCTGATTAAGGTCTTCTGTGGGAGTTTACTGGATGGTGTCCAGGTGCAGCTACATTTCCAGGAAAAGAAAAAACCCATTATCATTCTTGGAAGGGGATGATTATCTCTTCTAGGAAGGGGGAAACTCCTTTAGGGAAGAAGAGATAAGGAAAGACCATACCTTTCTGACATTTCTGGCAAGGTGCAGGCTGTGAGGACTCTTTTACAGAAAAAGATATAAGGAAGAATCAGATTCTCCCCCTACAGGCTCAAGGACATTTCTCATCTTTAGCCACTTTTAGATTACTTTCACAGGTGCTGTTACCCCTAAATTGGCTAATTTGTAGCCACCAGATATTGAAAAAGCCTACCAGAGGAAAAGAGTGAGAGGATGAAGAGAAGTTCTAAACTCTTGAGAAGAAAGTGACCAAATTCTTTTGAATTTAAATGTGAATATTGTGATACCTAAAAAAAGAAAAATGTCTACAGGAATAAAAAGGACAAGCATTAGGATGAATAATGAAGGGTAGAAAAGAACAAGAAGAATATACAAAGGATAGACTGCAAAAAAAAGAGTGGGTATGAGCACAGAGAATGAGGCAGATGCTGGGCAGGAGAAATGTGGAAGGACAATGACAGGCTGGGAAGGAGAAGCAATCATAGGCATGATGCCTACAGGGTGGGGATCCAGCAAAAAGACACAAGGACCTATCTTGGGAGAGACTGGAGGAGAGAAATTGAGAAGAAAAGCAAAGATGGCCCCAGTACAGATAGTGATGAATCTTGGAGCAAAGACTAGTACTCACTGTCCCATTCAGGAGGACCTTTGGGCTGGACTTGCAATCAGCAGGGGCTTACCAAATTAAGAAGTTATGTAAAATATTAAGGGTTGAGTCAACTAGTATTGCCGAATTTATATGATTAATGTAGAATAGTCATTTTTCAGCCTTATGAAGTCTATCTTGTTATTGAGAACTCACACAGTCACTGTATTTTTTTTTCTTCACCTCTAGCTCCTGTGGTTTCCTTTCCTTAGTATTACTCTGCACAGAACTGGAATCTCCCTTCACTACCTTTCAGGGGAACTTGACTAAGGGAGCAGTGCCATTAGCATGGAAAGTCACTGATCCACGCATTAGAACAGCCTCTCTGCTCCTCTCCTCAGCTGGTTTCCTTAGTCAAACATGGTGGTGGATCAGGGATGGGAGAAAGGCTTTGAAGTAGCAATCATTGCAATAACACACATGTTTCTTCTCTCATCTTGGAAGTGGCTTTTTAGAATGCTGTGCTGAAAGAGATTCTGAGACGTTGCAGTCAGGTTTTCATTGCTGGCACTGGACCAAGAGCAGCTTTGGAGAAAAAAATGGGTTGATTTTAATTTACAGAGTTTAGGAGAAACTCCATGATGGCAGGGGAAAACGATGGCATGAGCAAAGAGTGGACATCACTCTCTGGCCAACATCAGGTAGACAACCACAGGAGAGTGTGCCAAATACCAGCAAGGGGAAACTGGCTACAATACCCATAAGCCTGCCTCCAACAATACACTGGCTCCAGGAGGCCTTAATTTCCCAAATTGCCATCAGCTGGGGACCTAGCATTCAGAACACCTAAGTTTATGGGGGACACTTGAATCAAACCACCACAGAGACTACATTATGGCTCACTAGAAAATGGAAAATGTTAATAAGGCTCAATGGGAAGAGGGATAATCTTTTGAGCATTGTCAAAACCTTTTCCTTGGGCTGGGCATGGTGGTACACACCTTTAATCCCAGCACTCAAGAGGCAGAGGTAGGAGGATTGCTGTGAGTCCATAAGTTCGATGCCACCCCAACACTAGATAGTGAATTACAGGTAGGCCTTGGGCAAGAGCCAAACCCTACTTTGAAAAACCAAACAAAACAACAACAGAAAAAAAAAAAAAACCTTTGCCTTAAATGATTTACATGAGCTGTCTCCTGATTAGCTCCATTTGTCTATGAGGATTATAACAGATCCTTGTTTAATTTGGAATGTCATGATCACATGACAGGTCAGAGTCAATATGGGTACCATGAGTTTCCAACTTCCGTGTCAAATCATCTTTAAACTCCTTGTTTTTTTGTTTGTTTCTTCAAATGCACTGATCATGTATGAATGATTCCAGCAGTGACCTGTCTTAGGCTACTGCTCTAACAGGTGTTACCTTTTGCCACTGTTGGTCTTCATCACCCTCTCTCCAGGATCCTGAGAGCTTCTGTGTTACCCCATTGAAGCAGTTTTATGTGGCCAGCAAATGAGAGACACTGAAACTCATTGCTGTGCTACATCCTCGTGGAGGTGCTTGGTCAAACGTTCTGTCATTTTCCCTGTGCTGCCCAGGATGTGAGCTTGCCAGTCATCCACTGCTGTTCAGCACACTGCCAGAGGAGATGTCTACTCTCCTTAAATCCTGCTCTGACACAGACCACACATCAGCTGTGCATTCAGCTCACTGAGGATGCCATGCTCATTTCTCTCCAACATCTGTGTCTATTGCATGCCTCCAGAGCCATCTGGGTTTTTCATGATGATCATAGCCTATCAAAGCTCTTTAGTGTTATATCTCCAGCATATGCATTAATAACTTCAAAATTATATATAGTATTATGTAGTTGATAGTATAGTTTGCACAGTGCTTTTGCATGGTTAGTTTATTTTTATCCCCACAACAGATAAGGTAGATACTGATAACTTTATAAACTCAAGATGAAATCAAGTCTTTAGGAGTTCAGAAGCCTTTTACACACAGAATGAAAGTAGAACTAGAATTAGTAGGTCCTATGACTAGAGGCCCACAGAAAGTGCAAGAATAGGATGTTGTTAAAAAAAAAATCTGAAGAAACTGAGCAAGGGAATGGGAAGCCAGTTTTACTCTAAGTCACCCCCATCCTCTGCTCTGAGCCAAAAAGTCTGAGTTCAGAGGCAGGTCATGGAACAAAAGTTATGATTACTGAGTGAGCGACTGTTGTGGCTTATTGCAAGCCACACACTTTTAGGATTTTTCTTCTCTTTTGGAATTTTGTATGGTAATGGTATCCAGCGCATGCTGGAGCCTTCACATTTGTAAAGATTCCTCAGGGTTAGCAGGGACGCCTGGTGGAACTTCTCTTCCATGCCACATTCATCTGTTTTAGATATTAGCCATCTGTATGAGATTTAATTTGAAGAAAAAAGCATTCTATTACTTGGGAAAATTCTTTGAAAATCATCATTCTACAGGACTATTTAACCTCTGGCCCACTTAGCTCTCTAGACCATCTGGATAATTTTCAACCAAGGGATTTTTCAGGTTCAGGGTTTGCAGTAGAGGACTCTGAGGTAGACAGTTTCTTGGGCCTAAGGTTTTATTTAATGCCAGTGACAAAGTGGCAGGGTTTGCAGGAAGAGGAAAAAGGACTTCAAAGCAAGAGCAAAGAAGGAGGTAGAAGAGGAATCTGGACCACCTTATAGAAGGACAGAGAGGTTTTTAAGCCCCTTGGGCTTAGGAAAGAAAGGAGAAAGATGTTGTATTGTGCAGAATGGGATGAGGGAGGAGGATTGACTGGAATTTGCGGTTGATAGGTTTGCTGGATGCCCTGTTGAATGCCTTTGGGGAAGTAGTAATGGCTAAGAGGAAGATGTTGGTTTCTTTCTTAAGTCTGGTGCAGAAAGGCTTAGTCAATTACCATAGTCATACATCAGGATTCTAAGATTCCAGACCTAGTCTGATCATAAAGTGGGAGGGGTGGAAACTTTGAAATTTCAATTTGCCATAACAGTAGGTAGCTTCAGAATTCCAGACCTATTTAGAACATGGCCTGATGAAAGGAGAGAGGGAGATGAGTAGAGAGCTCTGAGATTCTTACAGAGATTTGCCATTAGGAGGGGTAAACAGTGACATGAGAGGTCATCCAGGATCAGAGAAGGTGGCCCAAACTGGCTGTGATAAAGGAACTCTGAAGTCAACCAGGACCACTTCATGGAATTTGCATCATGCAAAGTGAGAACTGAAAAAATCTATGTAGAGGATCATATGCCAGAGTTTACTTAAACTTATGCCAGAATTCTACTATATACTAGGGATCCAGGCTGGGTGTCACTCCTGGAAGACTTGATGCATGATTACCAGCCATAATATGCCAAATTTCAACTTGTCTTCCAATAATTTTGATATGGAAATTGAGAGCATTGCAGTCTTTCTTAGCTCTGGAGTGGGCAAAAGCTCAGGAGCTAGTCACATAGAGCTTCAACTCAATTAGTGGCCTCCACATTCTTGTCTTATGAATTTCAATGAATGAAACAAACACACCAGAGGATAAAATTTAGAAAGATATCGCTTATGGAGATAGAGTTTATAGAGCTACAGAGGAGAAAAGAGTACAGATTCCTATCTGAAGAGGAGGCAAGTTCCCATAAAATGGGAACTCCCTTCGGAACCCAGATCAGGAAACTCCCTTGGGGAAGAAGCTATAAGGAAAGGCCAGACCTTCTGACATTTTCTGACCTCTAGTAAAGTGGGTGCTATAAGGAATCCTTTGGGGAAAGGAGAGATGGATGACCCAGATTCTGTAGCTACAGACTCAAGGACATTCCTTGCTTTACTTTAGGGAGGGGGACTGTTGTTACCAAACTGTTTCAATATCAGTTTGACCTATCATTCTGTAAATGAACAAAATCTACATTCAATCCTGTTATCTTAGCTGGATTTGATAATCCTCATATGTTCTACAAGTAACTCTGACTCATTTCAGGTCAGGATTTGTGCAAGGGCAATGCATTGGGAATATGAAATTGATACAGTTTAAAGCCTAATGCAAAAATGACTATATTTTCCTATAAGCTACCATCCTCACTATCCTGAACCCATCATCAAAAGTCAAAGAGCAGGGCTGGAGAGATGGCTTAGTGGTTAAGAAGTTGCCTGTGAAGCCTAAGGACTCTGGTTCAAGACTTGATTCCCCAGGACCCACGTAAGCCAGATGCACAAGGTGGCACATGCATCTGGAGTTCGTTTGCAGCAGCTAGAAGCCCTGGACTGCCCATTCTCTCTCTCTCTCCCCCCACTCCCTGTTTCTGTCTGTCTGTTGCTCTCAAATAAATAAATAAAAATTTTCTTAAAAAAGTCAAAGAGCAATCTTTTTTGGAGTGTAGGGGAAAATATCAGAGATATTGTAAGAAATCATTTGGAGGCTTCTGAAATCAAGATGTTTCACAAGCATGAGAACAAGACCAGCAATAGAATGAAAACCTTGCCTTGACCTCTTTCTTAACAGGAACATAGCTAATCCACCATATTACCTCAGAGAAGAGAAAAGGACCTTGGAACGTTTAATTGTGGGTATCCTTTGCCAGGGGCTGAATATTTAGGTGGAGCCCTGGGCTGCCTGAGTCGTGCATGACATGTTATTTCCCAGTACTGTAAAGCATTCTGCCTAACTCTTCCCCCGGAAAATGACACTTCCCCATGGCAGCACCCACACTCACTGTTACATTAGCCACTGCAGCAGACTGGTAACTTGATAGCACTGCATTATGCAGTTATGTGGGAACTCTGTTTTTTGGAACGGATTGAAGTTCCCAAACTCTGGGCTTGTGCTATTTGGGCATATCTTTTATGAAACATTCTATGTGTAAAACAGACTAAAACAGTATCTAGTACTGTTAAAGGGCATATTTTCCAATTGCAGCATTGAAAACGAGCCATTCCTTTCAAAAATTTCTTGCCAAGCTGGGCATGGTGGCGCACGCCTTTAATCCCAGTTCTTGGGAGGCAGAGGTAGGAGGATAGTTGTGAGTTCAAGGCCACCCTGAGACTACATAATGAATTCCAGGTCATCCTGGGCTAGAGTGAAACCCTACCTCATAAAACAAAACAACAACACCAAAAATAATTCTTGTCAAAAAGGAAAAATTTGATCTTAACAATAAATAACTCCTTTTCCTGCCTGATTCTTCTTTCCATTTGGCTTAAATTGTGTCCTTTGGTAAGTTAAATTACTTACAAATTTAAAAGTAGCCAAAGAATTCTCTTATCAAGGATCAGAGGTACCCCAAACTCATGTTTGTTAGGGAAATTATTAAACTTGATAGGAAGACAGATATGATATTTCAGATTTAATTAATGAAAATGAACAGAAGGAACTGACAAGGATGTATATTCCAGTTTTTAATGCTTTCAATAAGAACCCAGGTCCCTGCACCCAGTGGTTCCACTCTTACCAATGTGGCTTTAAAGAGATAGGAAAAAGTGGGAAAATTTTGTTACCCAATTGGAGACACTGTTGCTTTGAGCCTTGCATATTATACTCCCATATTCTGAGTAAGAATTCAGATGCTTATGAGGACTTGGCTCAACTCATCAAATATCCCCAAACATTATGTGCAAAGGTGTGTTAGAGAACTTAAAGAACATGAATTTCCCCATGACCAAGAAGGAGGAGGGAGCTAAGGAAGAGGAGAAAAAGAACATGGAGGATGAAGAGAGAACTGGCTAGAAGAACTAGACAGGAGAACTTAGAGAAGTATATATGATTTTACTGCATACCCCTTGGGTAAATGGGGGAGGATTTTAAGCATGACTTGGAACCTAGAACCTCCTATCCTAGGAAAGAGAATTTCAGATGATATAATTAATAACAAGTGTTAGGTTTGGTCACATATGTGACCCTAACATTATGGGTGAACTCTTTCTGACCTCCTACCGCTAGGAAGTTCATGTAGGTTGTGTATTGGTGCCACACCAGAAGTTAGTTCCCCCAAAGTCTGTGGACAGGTAAGGTGGTTTGTTAATGGCATGTATCCTATGGTTACTTCCTCTTAATGAGCTAGTGGGAAGACTAGAAATACCTTATCATGGGAGCTTCCAAAAGGAGGATTTTAAAAATATTTTATTTTTATTTTTATTTTTTGGTTTTTTGAGGAAGGGTCTCACTCTAGCTCAGGCTGACCTAGAATTCACTATGTATTCTCAGGGTGGCCTTGAACTCATGGTGATCCTCCTACCTCTGCCTCCCAAGTGCTGGAATTAAAGGCATGTGCCACCACGCCCAGCTATGTATTTATTTATTTATTTATTTTTATTTATTTATTTGAGAGAGAGAGAGAAAATGGGCATACCAAGGTCTCTAGCCACTGCAAACCAACTCCAGATGATGCATGTCCCACCATGTACATCTGGCTTACATGGGCACTGGAGAATCAAATCTGTGTCCATAGGTTTCACAGGCAAGAACCATAACCACTAAGCCATCTCTCCAGCCTAGAAGGAAGGTTTTAAAGTATGAGATGACATCATTGCAGAATTATTTGCAAATGGCTTTCACAAGGAAAATTTTCAAAGGAAAGAAAGTAAAATGATCACTTAGGTGTCTAATTTTTTACTGAAGGAAATCTCCAAAACCTCTTTATTATCAAAAGAATATTATGTGATTGACATATTAATTGTATTTTTATGGTTCATAATTTCTCATTTAGATTCAGTGTCAGTATTTGTATTTTCATCAAATATAGTGCAATTCTGTCTTTGAGGCTGGGTTCCTATTATACTTTCTCTTAAAAAACTTATCCTTTAGCTAGAAGAGGCAGGTCCAGGAAGATGTAGAAATACCAAATAGTGCTAGTCTCCTAGACAATGACCAGTAGGATCAGTGTGAACAGTCTTTAAAGATAACTGATCCATAGGCAAGCCAGTGGCTAGCTTTAAAAAGGAAATACCATTGCTACTCACTTTACACACATCATCTTGTAGATCCTCACAACCAGCACTTAGGGAAAATACTAATGACTATACTTAAAGAAAAAACAAAAGATTGTTCAAATAGATGCTAGTACTCTGTAGGGAAAATGTATTTTCTGTATGGTCTCCAAAGAAACCATTATCAGAAAAGGTGCCCAGGTATGGAGATGAAGTCTTCTGACAGGAGCAGCCCTGTCACAGAGGTCCCCACCTGAAAGTCTTAGCAGTGCATTCTGTACTGTTGACTTCAATCACTGGGACTTTCCATACAGCTGAATCTTCCATAAAACAAATCCTAATCAAAGACATGGTTAACAAAAGAGGGGCCTGGAGAGATGGCTTAACAGTTAAGGCATTTGCTTATGAAGCCAAAAGACCCACATTCAAATCCCCAGGATCCACATAAGCCATATGCACAAGGGGCACATGCGTCTGGAGTTCTTTTGCAGTGGCTGGAGGCCCTGGCATGCCCATTCTCTCTCTGTCTGTCTTCTCTCTATCTCTGTGTTTGCAAATAAATAAATAATAGTTTTTAAAAACAAGGCGGCAGCTGTAGACTTATTTGTAGTCTCATCTGAGGTCAGTGTAACAAACCAAGTCAGACAAGAAGGGAACAACTTATAAAAGGCCTTGGTGATTTTTCCCAACGGACAAAATTCCCAAAGAAAACTGCATAGTCTCAGCAGTGGCTATTGTCCCAAGATGTGAAATGTTCATCAATAGTAGTCACCCCCACAATTAGAAAAATAAGTTGGTTCCTCGAAGTTTGAAACCTAAGCGTCTGTGACGTTATTGTCAATTGTCCAGGAGTCTTTGGAGCTCAAAGTGCTGTTTTGTTTGTTTGCTTACTTGTTTGTTTGTCTTAATTTGTTTTTTTTTAACTTCTATCTAAGGACGGCATGCTGTAAGATATACTATTCTACTACTAAGAACAGAAGGCAGAAGGTTGGGGTGAGCAATGCCACACAGTATATTGTAAGCCCAGGCCAGGCAAAGTTAGGGCCCTGCACATCTTGGCTTCCAGGTGAAGGCTTTGCCTCTGGGTACATTTGTTTTGCAATAGCTAAGGAATCTCAGGTTATCTCTTCCCTATGTATTTATTTGTCCCCTCACGCATGCACACACAATGTATATGATATGGAAGATACCCTGCTAAATGCTAGAAAAGTCAATGAATAAGGTACAATCAGTTGATGCAAAAGATACAGCTGTCACCTCAAAAGAGATAAGAGATAGTTTATTCTGGAGCTAAATATGAGTGGCCATGACCTGGGAACACAGATTTTGGTTCAGAACAAAAGAAAATCATAAAGTAAGGCGCTTTTCAAGTACATTGGCTGACCATCAGATAGACAGGTTATAGCAAAGTGGCTAATCTCTACCATAAGCTTTAGATGCTACCCGATTACATTCTTAGCCCTTGGGTTGGTGGAAGCTGGGAGTCTGTTAGCACATTCCAAAAAGGTCACACCTAATCAACTAATAGTCACCAGGATGTTAGTCAGACACAGAGGTAGGCTATGAATGGCTGTCAAGGGCTAAAGGTAGCCCAAGGTAATTTGGCTGTGATCACAGGAGTATCAGTCCATTCAGCCTTGTTGGAAATAGATACAACAGATGCTGTGATGTTTTAAATATTTATTTTAGAGAGAGAGAAAGAAAGCAAAGAATATGGGCATGCCAGGGCCTCCTTCCACAAATGGTCTCCAGGTACATATACCACTTTTGTACATTTGGCTTCACCTGGGTACTGGGGAATCACACTCAGGTCATCAGGCTTTGAAAGCAAATGCATTAAACCATGGAGCCATCTCTCCAGCTCCAAATATAACTTTTCTTTTAAAAAGTTGTATATTTATTTATTTGAGAGAAAGAGAGTGAGGCAGATAGAGAGAATGGGCATGCCAGGGCCTCTAACCATTACAAATGAACTCAAGATGCTTGTACCACCTTGTGCTTCTGGCTTTACATGGGCACTGGGGAATCAAACCTAGGTGCTTTGGCTTTTCAGGAAAATACCGTAACTGTTAAGTCATCTCTCCAGCCCCCAAATATAACTTCATATACACATATTAAGTGTTTTGTGAACACCTAATAAAAGGCCAACTTTGGTTTGGAGGAATTAAAGAATGTGGGAAGGGAAAGAATGAATAGATGTTTTTAGAAAGAAAAAAGTGGACTTCATGTGATAGAAAGTCAATGTGTATGCAGCTATAGCAATAAAGGAGAGGACATTTTTGAGAAATTATGCAGATTTTGTGGTAAAGATGAGCTGCCATAAATCCAATAATAAAAGATTCTGTGTGCTAATGTATTTTGTGTGTGTTAATGCTGTGTGCACTGCTGTTGAAACAGATTTCACATGGGAGAGTGATGAGAATACACTTTAGCTTGTGAAAACAGCTGGGATGCAAATGAAACTGGAAAATTAAAGATAAGAATTCGACTGAAAGTAACAGTGAGGGAATTAAGAGAGGTGTGAAGTCCTAAGGACAAAGACAGCTCCAGCAGAGGAGACATTCTGGAAGATGAAAAGTCAAAGGAAAGATAGCACTGGCTGATCAATGAGCAAAGCAGGAACATTACCCCAACCTACAAGCCTAATAAGAACTAGGAAGAGGGACTACTTGGAAAGGAAAAGAGATTCAGTGGAGGGGGCTCAGAGGAAGGGAGGAAAAGGAGAATGGTAAAAAAGGATTATGATCATGATATATTATGTATATATGTATGGAGATTGGAAATAAAAAGTTAAAGAACAGTATTTCGAAGGAAAATAACCTTAACCCATTGCTTCAACAACAAACAAAAAAATGAACCAGGAAGAAGAAGCAAGAGGAATTATTCTAAAGGTCTTTGAACAGGTAAGGAAGTAATGGTTCTCAGTATTTATGAAAATGGAGGGAACTGTGGTAAATAGTTTGTTGTAAGTTTGCAGGAGTAACTTCCAGAATGATGCCTATGCCACAGAATCCTATCTTCACTGCTCTTGTAGAAGGCAGATGTGTTCTTCTCCCAGGAAGCTGGAACTGCAGTGTTTAGACTCAGTGATGCCACCAAGCAGAGTAAGGGGCTGGGCAGAAGTAGAAAGGTTAAATTAAAACCCTATTCTGAAGAGTGAGACTTTCAAACTTCCCCTTAAGTCTGTGCACATCAATTTCAAGTGCATTATTCCTGTGAGGAAGACTGACAAAATGACCAACCTGAAAGTAAAGATATATACCACTCTATTGTAATGGGTGCTTGAGGTTCAGGAAAGTCCTTGAACCCTAAACCCTAGGTTTGTACCCAATTTTAATCAAATAATTGAATAAATTTAGGCTGACAAGGAAAATTATTGTATTATATTTATTGAGAGAAGTACAGAACCAAGGAAAGGCACCCATGAGGCTAGAGATCCCACATGGAGGGCTTAGGAAAACCATGGAAAGAAAAGAGAGAAAACAAAGTTCAAAGAGCTCCTGCCATGTGGGGAGCTAGAATGGGTACAGAGCCCATGTGGAGAGTAAGGGTTAGGGGGCTCTCCTCTTTGATGGCCTGGCTGGGCCTGGGCAGAGCCCAGGGGAAACTCACCAGCAGCTGGAAGTTCCCAAGTAATCAGGAAGCTCTGAGAGTTGCACTCCTCTTGCAAATGTAATTATAACCTTATAGCAGTGAGCCTGACCTTCTGGCTCAGGTGAACCAGAGGGACAGATGATTGGTTAGGGTTAGGGGCTGTCTTAGGAAGAGGCTTGATCAACAATAGTGTTAAGATTAGATTTAAATCCTAGGAAAGACCTCCCTCCCAAGAGAGGCTGAGGTTGTTTATGGAAAAATAGGTTCTAAGGAACTAGGCCAGAGATAAGAAGTCAGATCATCTTTGATTTCTAGCAAGTGGAGACTTTCCTGTCCTTTTACTTTAGGGGCCCAGTCACCCTAACTGCCTACTCCTTGTCATTGAACCCTCTCGAGAAGACACTCTGTTGTTAGAGGAAAAAGGACAAGTAATCGCTCTTTTACTGCTTCTGGCTGAATTGGGATGTAGACATATGGCAGTTAAAGAGTCTCTCCCAGCGAAGTGAACTATACTAAAGGACCCTGAAAGCGCATTGATGGAGTTCAGGAAGATAGTCCCGGAAGAAAATGTTGAGAAGAAAGAGTAAAAGCAAGGAGTGAATGAAAAGTGTGCACACTGTAAACTGGTTGCCTTCAGGGTTTCCCTGCTTGTGGACTGCTAGGCTTTGGGGTGCATTTGAAGGAACTCAGGGAGATGGAGTTGGATTGTCTGAAAACCATCTGAGTGTGAGCTGGCTGAGATTTCCTTCCAGAATTGTTTACAAATGGCACAATAGTGTTTGATATGATGTGAATCTGTTATTGTATGGCTTGTAAAACAGATATTAGCAGAGTTATCAGGAATATATACACAACATTTAACCCTGATAATGATGAATATATCATATTTTGTATAATAGTCTCCCAGAGTGTACCTTTTAAAATCTGTCCTGGGGGGTAGCCAGTGCCAAAGGTTGGTACCATAGAGCCATTGAGTGTCATTAGGATATATATATATATTTTTGTTGTTGTTGTTGTTGTTGTTGTTGTTGTTGTTTGTTTTGTTTTGCAAGGTAGGGTCTCACTCTGGTCCAGGCTGACCTGGAATTAACTATGTATTTTCAGGGTGGCCTCGAACTCTTGGCAATCCTCCTACCTCTGCCTCCCGAGTGCTGGGATTAAAGGCATGCGCCACCATGCCCGGCTTAGGATATATTTTTAGTCTCAGGACTTATTTAATGATTTCCTGGCACAAGTTAGAAAGGATTTAGCATTGTTACAAGTATAAGGAAGGCTTTCAGACTAAGTGACCCTTTTGATATCTGTGGTTGTTTTTTCTTATTGTAGAATTAGAATGATTAGAGATGAGGCTAACATGCCTTAAGGCCTTGTTAGTTTCTCCTTTTGGAAAGCTCTTGTGTTACTTAATAGGCCATTCGTATGATATTTGAGATATCCTTTTATTTTTGGTTTTACACTTCTCTCTGGGTGTTTAAGACCAAGCAGATAGACAAAATCTAATCAAGGATTAATTTTGGAGGTCGCTAATGGCTCTCCAAAGGAGACTGTAGGCATCTGGGAGTGGCACTATAGCTTCTCCATTACTGGTGTTGTCTGTTAGGATGGGTCACGGCCGGGCCAACCAAGTGGCTTTTACCTCCTTCAAGAAGCCAGGGAGGCTGATTTCTCCTCAGCGTGACTCTCCTGTTTCAGACTGTATGTATATGTATATATTGGTTTCTAAGTCTCCATGTCCTCATTGATCAGGAAGACAGGTGATATAAATAAACACTAATAAGTTAGCCTTTAAGACTCAGTTTCTCCAATAGTTAAAACCTTGACAAATATAGAAACATATTTACTGAGAGTCTTAAAGCCAGGTTTTTTTTTAATATTTTATATTTATTTATTTATTTGACAGACAGAAAGAGAGAAAGAGACAGAGAGAGAGAATGGATGTGCCAGGGCTTCCAGCCACTACAAACAAACTGCAGATGCGTGTGCCGCCTTGTGCAGCTGGCTTACATGGGTCCTGGGGAATGGAACCTGGGTCCTTTGGCTTTGCAGGCAAATGCCTTAACTGTTAAGCCATTCGTCCAACACAAAGCCAGTTTTTGTAACCCTTGAATCATGAACAAATAGACATCATGAACAGTTGGACTCAGTTTTTCTACTGGTTAAAACCTTGGCATCAAGTAAACATATTTTAGATTTTATCCAGTTAAATGTTTCAATGGAGGAGCTCTTCCCTCAGTAACCTGCACTACCATTATGATCTCCTGGTGACATCTAGCCTTACTTTTCTCCTTTTCTATTTCCCTTTCTGTTCTTGTTATATCCCTTTTTTTTTTTTTTTCTACTTCCCTTCTTTCCCTTTTGTTTTTGTTTTCTTTCTCTCTCAGCTTTCCAATTATAATAAACAGAAGTTGTAGCCTGCGGTAACTGTTTTAAGCTCTTTTCTATTCTGGCTACCAAGTTTTGTTGTGTTTTGTTTTTCGAGGTAGGGTCTCACTGTAGCCCAGGCTGACCTGGAATTCACTCTGTATTCTCAGATGGCCTCGAACTCATGGCAATCCTCCTACCTCTGCCTCCTGAGTGCTGGGATTAAAGGCATGTGCCACCATGCCCAGCTTGGCTACCAAGTTTTGTAATTTCTTATGAATATCAGGTGTTGACTGAGCTAAGAATTTATCTTTAAGAAGAATTTTCTCCTCTGTGGCATTTGGAGTTATATTAGGATGTTTTTTGTTTGTCTCTGTAAGTCTCTGGAGAAAAGCAATGTAATTCCTCTTCTTCCCACATTATCTAAATGAGCCCACTTCAAGGAGACAGGCTAGCAGAGACTTTTAGGGTATTTTGGAAGCCAATTGTCCCATGTGAAGCAAAATGGAAGAAAGTTAAATAAGAATCTAGAGTCAGGTTATGCCCCATCCTGTCTCACATCTTCACTTTTGATGGGCATCCCTCCAGCCAGATTTGGGAGAAGAAATTTAGGTTTTTTATCTCCTTCCTACAGGAGTCCTAACCCAAATTTCCCTGTTTTCTCTCCAGTAAAAAGGGGTCACTGAGCATGATCTATGTACCTCCTAGAGTAAGGTAGGTCCCTTCTAAGGGATCCTGGGATATGGGTACCCGCCTCCCAGTCTTTGAATGTTACAGAATGATCTAGGGACTAAAGGATATTATTTTAAAGGTAATCTCTGGTTTTATTACCTTAAATGTAGGGATTAGAAGTGTGGCCTATCACATCCAGCAGAATGCTATGCCTTGTTGATGTTTGCGAGGGACAGATGAGAGACATCACTTACTTGATGCCTTGCTATCATAATACCTGTTTTGATCTTAATATACACTTTAGCCTGATGATTATCTAACTTAAGGAGTTTGTAACCTGATCAAATACCTTGACTCGGTTTACCCATTTGACCTTTTTTGTCAGGTGAGAAATTTCATCTGACAGAGGTGACTTCAGGTGTTTAAAAGAGAGCAACTATAAACAAAACCCACGTTATATGCTGTTTATTACTCCCTTGTTCTTATCAGAGACAATTGACCATTTTGTCTCTGGATAGGGTCTAGAGGATACATGGTTTAAACCTGCATGGTATCTGAGATAAAGGGGGAGCCATCCCTTTTCCAGAGTCCAGCTTGCCATGACCCTAAATAACATATAATAGTAAGCAACAGCAAAAGGAAATGACAGAGCAGAGAGCTAAGCATCCTGATATTCCTCATCCTATTTTAAATTTATTTGTTCTTACCTAGGAGATTCATTTTACCTGTTTGTAATACACAAGGTATTAGGTTCTTGTCTGTGACTAACCTGGTTAAATCTTTACGGAATGTGAATTACATCTGTGCTATGACTTTGTGACCCACCAGGACAGGACATCACCTGTGTCTAATGTAAGCTGAATTTACATTAAGTCTGTGTCCCTATACAAAAATTTTAGAGCATTCTTAAGAATCTATAAACAGTTGACAAATCCTTAATTTTAGACACAGTGTTTATGTTTAGCCTGAAAACTAGTTTTTTGTTCCTTATAAAAGGAAATTAATTTTAGACAAAATTTGATCTTTTTATATCTCTTCTATCCTTTTTACATTTGCACACCTGATATCCAACTTTTGAAAATTTTCTTTCCAATTCCTTCAATCATCTTATTTCAATCCATAATTAATCATCTTTTTAAGACTATTAACAGAGACTACAACAAAATTGATTTATCTTATTACCAATTGACAGAGAAACAAGTAGTCTAGTGTATCTTTTAGCAATTATAAACCATCTTTAGTTAATTATAAACCACCTTTCTTATAATTACCCATTGAGAAAGAAGCAAGTAGTCTAGCCTCAAAGGGTTAATTAACCATCGTATTATTGGAAACTTGTACAGAAATATCCTTAGCAGAAAAACTTAGAATCTCCTTATTATTTATGTCACCAAAATCTCTATCTGACAACCAGACTTGTCTTATAATACATTTACATTAATACATTAAAATATAATACATTATAGTACATCATATATATGAATTTTATATAATCTATTGATTTGCGATATCTCCTCTTAATAAACTCCATGAAGTACATTTTTAAAACTTATAAGCCTATAAATACAAACAGACCATGACAACTGCTTTGGGGATAATCTTTATCAATACCTCTAACACATGTGTAAAAGATTTTATTAAGAGTAGCTAAAGCAGGGCTGGAGGGATGGCTTAGTGGTTAAGATGTTTGCCTGCATAAGCCAAAAGGACCCAAGTTCAATTCCCCAAGACCCACTTTAGCCAGATGCACAAGAGGGCGCATGCATCTGGAGTTCATTTTCAGTGGCTGGAGGCCCTGATGAACCCATTCTCTCTCACTTCCTCTCCTTCTCCCTCTCTCTCACTCTCCCCCCTTTCACTGTCAAATAAATAAAAATAAAATAGTTTTTTAAAGAGTAGCTAAAGCAAATTTTTGTTTTTGTCTTGAGGCAGGCTGGCCTGGAACTCAAGCCAGTTACCTCCTCCTTTTAAGTGACAGGACCATTAGAATCTTTTAAAATACCTGGCAAAGTATGAGCCACCACCTTGGGAAGAATTCGGTTGTTCCCAATAAACCTCTATAGAGGTTGAAGTTGACGTAGAACATAAACTCAGTAATTATATTTATGATATCATGTAACAAATTATGGCCTGTTTATATAAAATTTCAGCTCACTGCAGGTTTCAGTTAAATCTGACTTTTAAAGACAAAAAAAAAAAACCTTGAAATAAATTGAATGCCAACAAAAACTTGAGGAGAGATCTGTTTGCATTAGGAAGGCCATACTATAATTTATCACAGATAATAAAGAATCCAAAAGGTGTCTATAATTAACATCTTATTTATTTATTTATTTATTTATTTATTTATTTATTTATTTATTTATTTATTGGTTTTCTGAGGTAGAGTCTCACTTTAGTTCATGCTGACCTGGAATTCACTTGCTATACCCTAGATTCATTTTTCCACAAACAACCAGGGTCCCTCTTGGGAGGGGAGGTCTTTCCTAGGATTTAAATCTAATTCTAACACTGTGATTGGTCAAGCTTAGACTCCAGAACTTGGCTAGCTTCTTCCTGAGACAGCCAGTAGCCAGTGCAGACTTTCCTGTCTTTTTACTTTTAGGGGCCCAGTCACTCTAATTGCATACTCCCTCTCACTAAAACTAAATGACTGTCTCACCAATTTTTATGTCCTACCCATGTTCACAGGACTTCTAATCAGCTTCTTAACCCCCCAGCACTAAAATATATACAGGCAGCCAAAGAGCTTCAGATATATGAGGAAATTCTCTATATGAAAGACAGCTTTTTAAAATAAGAGCAAGTTCAGGGCTGGGGAGATGGCACAGTGAGCTCAGTGAATAAAGCACTCACTGCTCAAGCCTGAATACTCATGTTTGATTCTTGGGCCCCATGTTAAACATGTTAGAAGCCTAGCAGGCTTTTGTAATGCCAGCATGCTCTGACAATAAACATGGGAAGTGGAGGCTTGAGAACTTTCTAGGAGCACACAGCAAGAGCAGCAAAGAATAACAGCAGCGTGACAGAAAGGACACATGTTCCAACAGAGGAGGAATGGCAAGGATGGACCCGAAAGTGCACTGTGGCACATGTACACCCATACTCACATAAACATACACATGTATACACATCCACATATGCCAGAGCCCGCCGGCAGATTCGGACAGTACCTGAGGGGGGAGTGAGGATTAAGAAAAAGAAAGAGGAGAGAGACAAAAGATGAACTTGGGAGGGCTGTCGATCAATACCAAAGCCCCGACTTTATTTAGTTCAGCCTTTTTATACTTCTTCTCAGAGCACAAGAACGCAAGCAGAGCCAGGCGTGGTGGCGCATGCCTTTAATCCCAGCACTCGGGAGGCAGAGGGAGGAGGATCGCCGAGAGTTCAAGGCTGAGACTACATAGTTAATTCCAGGTCAGCCTGGACCAGAGTGAGACCCTACCTTGCAAAAAAAAAGAATGCAAGCAGAACAAATGGTGAATATTCACACAGGATTTCTTGGAAAGCATACATCATAAAACAGTCAAATCTTTGCCTTCAAGGTCAAAGGACACTCCCTTCTCAATTCCTATAATCTCAGCAGGTATTGGATCTCTTGCTTGACAAAACATCTTGCTTATCTTTAGCCCACTGTCAAACAGAAGTTAAATCAAGGTCAAATGGCGCCTGACACACATATTAATTAGTTAACTAATTAAAAATAAGAGCAATAGCCAGGCATGTTGATGCATGCCTTTAATCCCAGCACTCAGGAGATAGAGGTAGGAGAATCACCGTGAGTTCAAGGACACCCTGAGACTACATAATGAATTCCAGGTCAGCCTGGGCTATATATAGTAAAACCCTACCTGTAAAAAAACAAAAAAATAAGAGCAATTTCAAATAAATACACAAGAACACAATGGAGAAGATAAAGGGAATGCAGGAGAAGAAAATGTCAAAAAAAAACATTTTAAGTGTATTATTTTATCTATAAGATAAACACTATCATATAACATATGTATATATAAGGTAAAGCTCTTGAAATTAATATATGAATATAATTTTTTTTTTTTTTTTTTTGGTTTTTCGAGGTAGGCTCTCACTCTGGTCTAGGCTGACCTGGAATTCACTATGTAGTCTCAGGGTGGCCTCGAACTCATGGCGATCCTCCTACCTCTGCCTCCCGAGTGCTGGGATTAAAGGCGTGCGCCACCACGCCTGGCTTTAAAAATATTTTTAAATCAACCAAAGGAAAAGATTGTGGTGAAGAACAAAAGACACAAAAGAATAGGTTCAAGAACAGGCACAACCATTTGACTGTGATGGAATCAAAATAGTAAGTTGTCATTGGAGGGGTGAAGGGTGGTGATGGAGGTATTGAGTACAAGAAGTAGAGGTCTCTGACTAGAACTGGGAATGGTCAATATTTCATCTGGATTGTGGTTACATGAATGAGTATGTATGTAAAAACTTATTGAACTAGACACTTATGCTTAGTGTACTTTATGTTTTGTGGTATCTAAATTAAACATATTTTTTTAAATCTTAGAAGCTACTGGAGACTGCTTAACAAAATATAGGCATAAACCCAAACCAGAAAAGCCTGGAATCTAGGCAGTAGTAAATCCTGCAGAAGACAGACATGAAAGGAATTCCCAGATTTCAGGTCTAGCTCAGTGGTAAAGTGCTTGCCTAGTGATGTTGAGGCTCTGGGTTTGATCCTCACCAGTGTAAAAGATAAATAAATAAATAAATAGATAGATAAATCCCAAGAAGACTCAAGTAGAGTGGTAGTTATGCAGTAGGCTACTTATGATTGATGCTAGAGGAAGGGATCCAAGAAAAGTATAGAAGAAAATACAAACTGATGGGTCAGCTTAACATCTGAATATACTCATGAGAATAATAATATTATTAGGAAACAATAATAAACACATGAAACTCCAGGCAACAGTAAAAAAGAAAAAGCTATTAACCAAAAAGAAAACCCCCCAAAAGCTACATAAGCATACTACTGTAGTATACTATATAGCTCAGCTATAAGCTTAATGAAAAATTAAATCTATAATTATATCAGGGAGCATGAGAGGCAGGAAAATGGAGGGAACAGGGAACTACAGAAGTGCATGATAAGAAAGCAATCTTCTCATTAGCCACATAAGAAAACAGTACACTGCCCACATTTGAGAGAGTGAGGAAATGTCCAAATGTGCTTATTATTTAGAAACAGGAAAGCCAAGACAATAAAAAGCAGTTGAAGTTATTTGAGTCTGCACTGCTATTTTTCATTATAAGCAAGATTTTCATATTATTGGCTTCTACAGCTACATATATGAAGTATTTTAGTACCACAATGAAACAATTAAAAAAAATTCAAGCCAAGCCAAGCCCACAGTCCACCAAAGTGGGAACCAGTTTCACGCTCAGTGCAGGTGAGACAAAAAGCCACCTTAAGGAAAAATACATACCCCAAAGCTACGTATATAGGCCTGCACTGGAAGTGCTAATTGCACCTTCCATGTCAGGGCAGGTTGCTAAAGAAAAGAATCCTGGGGGTGGGGGGGTGAATTCAAAATATAGTCTACTAAGACAAAAATACTGATAAGTTAGATCAAATTGATGTACTATTAGTCTACTTTGCCATTCTTACAAAAGTTGTGCTGGAGTTAACTTTTGTCACTTTTGATATTTCTTAGTTTATACTGCCTTTGTCTTTTATTTTCCTTGCTCCATCTTTTTTTTCCCCCTTGGGGCAGGTTCTCACTCTGGTCCATTGCTGACCAGAAATCTCAAGCTCCCAACTGACAGGATTTAGGGTGCAAGTTACAAACCCTCACAATTTAGGGTCTTTGGTTTTGTTAATCTGATAGCTTTAATCCTCATTCATGAATAAATACTCCACATTAGTTCTGCTGGCCTTTGTATATTGCCCAGTTTTATTTAAGTTTGTTCTCCATCTTTCTACACCCAGATCACTACTGAAATTCTTCTACTACTCTTCCCAAGCATGACTTGTTATTTTCCCTCTTATTTCCAACCTCTTATCCATATTCTTCCTACCTTATCCCCTCCACTTTATTCTCCAGAACTACAGCTTTCTTTAGCCTCAACAACCACTGAAATCTGTGGAAACTAATAGTACCCCAACTTCTCTCTCTCAGATATTTTTGCCCCCTCCATCTTTGTCAGTTAATACTACCAGTCCTCACACTAACTCATAATACTCTGCTCCCACTTCTAAGTAACAAAAACTCTAGATATTACAAAACCTGGTTCACCAGCCATTATTGAAGTTAAAAAGAACAGGGCATTTTTATAATAGGCATATTCAACAGTTTGGGTCACTCTAGCCATTACTCTGGGAATAATATAGATGCAGCATCTGGAATCTTCAACTCCTACCCTGAAGAAATAACTTCTGACTATATATATATATGAATATAGCTGACAACTAGAAAAGAAAGCATTGAAACAACTCAAGATGCAAAAATCTCTACATAAAAATACAAGAAACACAAAAAATCAGGTAATATAAGTCTTCAAAAAATTATAAATCCAGGCTGAAGAGATGGCTTCGCAGTTAAGGCACTTGCCTGTGAAGCCTAAAGACTTATGTTCCACTCTCCAGATCCCACATAAGGCAGACAAACAAGGTGATGCAAGCACTCAAGGTCACACATGGGTACAAGGTGGTGCAAGTATCTGGAGTTCGATCACAGTGGCTGGAGGCCCTGGCACACCAAGTCTCTCTCTCTTTCTCTCATAAAAAAGTCAGTCTGTTGGGCTTGACTCAGAAAAGAAAAAAAGAAAAAATATAAACCCAAGAGTAATAATCTCCAGTGAGTCTGAATTAGATGAAATACTGGACAGAGAATTCAAAAGAATGCTTTTCAATATGTGCCAAGAAATAAAAGATGAAATCAAAGGAATCAAATAAAAAAAACAAACTCCTGAAGGAATCCCAAGAGAACACAGGATATCACCATAACAAAATAAAGAGGTTGATACAAGATATGAGTAAGAAAATAGAAAGACTGAGAAAATAGCAATCTTAAATACTAGAAATGAAAAACATACTAAGTCAAATAAAAAAAAATGAAAGTCTCACAAATAGAATGGGCCAAGGAGAGGACAGAATATCTGAGCTTGACAAGGCAACAGATTTACAACACCCCCAACAAAAATGAAGACAAACTAATAGAAAGGTATGAGTGGGAATTTCAAGACATTCAGGATACTATGTGCTACAGTCAGCTTCTTGCTACTAGATAGCCAAATTTGTGACTCCCAAGAGAAAATAAATCTTGACCTTGAAGAGCAGCATACTCCTTCAGCATTCTTCTTGCAGCTTCAGTAACCTAAAACCAGTCTCTGTGCCAGTCTTTAAACTTTCTTGAATATTTTTCTGTGATAAACAATACATCCTTTATATCTTTCTGTCCTATACTTTCTGCCAAGCACACTATCAGTCCATTATTCTTATATTTACCCTTGCTCAGATTCTTAGAGCTTGGGAAGGATACAACCAGCCTTTTCACCAGTACCCAAATTCCAACTATGTTCTTCACTTCCCCTTCGAAAGTTCATAAGCCAAGACTTCATAGTCCATAAATGGGTGCACCTAATTTCATGAAACAAACACTACTATATACAATTAGCATTTTCAAACTCTCAGCAGAATAGTCCATAAAACTTTGTTTACTGCAATGTGAGGCTTCTTTAGTCCCAAGTACCAAGTCCTTACACATTCCTCCAGCACACAAGTTCAAAAAGATCAAAATCCATATGGCCAGATTCATTGAAGCAATGACCCCACTTATGGTACCAATTTACTGTTGCAGTTAGCTTCTCCTTGCTGGACAAACACTTGACCAGAAACAGCTTATTGTAGGAAAGGGTTTATTTCATGCTTACAGAATATAGGGGAAGCACCATCAATGGCAGAAGAAGCTGGCTTTCCATAGATCCAAGTGGAGGCCACCACAGCCAGTGCCACCAACATCCAGAGCTCCAAACTGCTTTTTTCCACACCTTAGGGTGGGACTCAAGACCCTCCCCCAAACACACCTTAGAGTTGTACTCCAAGATCCAACCCCAGTTACACCTCCTCCATCTGGGCTACTGGAGATTCAAGTTATAAGCTCAGTTCTTAATCAAAAACACCTGAGTCTAAGAGGCCAGAAATTCATAAAACCACACTAAGAAAATATTAAGCTTAACAATTCAGGGTATAGAAGAAGGAGAACAATTTCAATCTAAAAACGTAAGTCTGGTTAACAAAATCATAAGAGAAAATTTCCCCCCAAATAGGGAAATAAATGCCAATACAGATACAGATGGTATTAAGAACACCAAACAGACTTCCTATACTCTCCCATTCACCAACCATCAGAACTGCAAACATCAGGAGAATGCATTCAGCCCCTGGTGGCAGGACATCCAACACAGTTGATCAGAGCACCAAATTCACAGCACAACACAGAGGGATCAAGGTGGGCACTCAACATTGGTAAGATTGGAAGCCACCCCAAAAGGTAATGAGGCAGACTAACAAAAAAGCAGGTACATACACCTGCACTGGAAGTGCTAATCTCTCTTTCCATGTCAGGGCAGGTTATGGGTTTCATATTCTTGGCTGACTTTTCCATTCTCAATTAAGCTGTATTCGGGGGTTGACTATGGTTGACTTTGATACTTTCAGATTTATAGGGCCTTTGTCTTTTCCTTATGTCATTATTGGGATCAGGGTCTGATTCAGACCCAGTCTGACCTGGAGACCAATTTCAAACAGAAATCTCAACCTCCCAGCTGACAGGATTAAGGGTGTAGAGCAACACACACACTTAGGTATTTTGGCTTTATAAGGCTATCTGCTTGCTTTAATCCCCACACTTGCATACTCTGTGCTGGTTTCTATAGAATGTGTATATTGTGCAGTTAAACTTTAAAATTTGCCAGTAATTTGTTCCACCCAGCCCACCAGAATACTTGAATAGCAGGCAAACTCAACACCTAGGATTACTTTTGTGGTTAGATTGAGGTACAAGAGCTACATGTGGCACCTTAAACTCATATTCTGAAAGTATATAAAGTTGGATCTCCAAATCTAAGAACATTATAGATAAGCAGAAAACCCAAGCATCAAATCAACTCAGGATGCAAAAGTCACTACATTATAATACAAAAAACACAAAGAATAAAGACAATACATCCCAACAAAAATTATGAATCCATTAGAAATGACCCCCAATGAGACTGTTTTAGATGAAATGCCTGATGAAGATTAAAAAAAAAAAAAAAAATTTTTGTCTATACTCAAAAGAACCAAAGAAGAAAACAAAGGAATTAAAAAAGAAAACAAACTCCTGAAAGATAACACAGGAAACCAGCTTAATGAAATAAGGAGGTCATTACAAGACATGAGTAAGGAAATAGAACTACTGAAGAAAAACCAGGCCAAAATTCTTTTTTTTTTTAATTATTATTTTTTATTGACAACTTTTATACTTACATACAAAAAAACCCACCTGATATTTCCCTCCCCTTCCCCCATTCCACTTTAGAACTCCAGTCTCCATCATATCCCCTCCCTATCTCCATTAGTCTCTCTTTTAATTTGATGTCATCATCTTTTTCTTCTATTTTGAGGGTCTTGCGGAGGTATTGCTAGGCACTGCAAGGTCATGGATATCGAAGCCAATTTCTCTCGGGGCAGTTGCATTGTAAGAGGTCATACCCTTCCTTTGGCTCTTCCATTCTATCCGCCCCCTCTTCCGCAATGGTCCCTGAGCCTTGGAGCGTGTGACAGAGGTGTTTCAGTGCTGGGCACTCCTCCATCCCTTCTTCTCAGCACTATGTTGCCTTTTGGGTCATCCCAGTGGTCACCACCATCTGAAAAGAGAAGCTTCTCTAACCAGAAGTGAGAGTAGCGTTAATATGTGAATATGAACATTAAGTGTAGTGCTTTCAGGGCAGCTTGGTGGGAATAATATATACATTTAGTCAGACAAGAGCAGGCTTATACCCCTAAGGCTCATGACCTTACCTACCATAGACTTTTACTTAGGTTTTTCAGTACCAGGTATGTATTCCCTCCCGTAGAGAGGGCCTTCAGTCCAATTATGGAGCAGTTGGTTACCCCGAGAGTAGACATGCCACTATTGCACCCGTTCAGTCATTGGGCCTGTCTGGACAAGTTTGAATATTCAGCGTCCACTGTTTTCACTGCTGATAACTTCTGTCTCCCATACGCTGCGTGCAATGCAGCTTTTTCCAGCTTTTAGTTGGCTGGTCTACAGGGAGAAGGTTTTCTGCTCCACACCAGCTTGCTTTCTCAGAGACCTTGCCTCTCAGGCAAGAGATGTCTTCAGCAATAGGGTCTTACTATCTGTTTCTCAAGGGAAACCAAGGGCTTTGGCAAAAGCCTGTAATGTTTTAGAGGCTACCGGGATCTCCTTGGCCAATAACTCACTGAAAGGTATCCCATCCCAGGTACTGAAAATTTTCTAGTAACAGTCTACAGCTTCTAGATGTACCATTATTCAAAAAAGTAATTTTACATAAGTCTTATTCACAATATCTTGAATTTAGATTGACCCTCCCCCTGCCCTTCTTTTATGCATTCTCTTCCTATGGCCTCACTTAGGCCATTCCCCTCCCTGTAATCAGTTCTTCTACTTACATATATGCATTACCATACACTTAAGTCCTTCCCTTTCCTCCCTCCCTTATAGCCTTTTACCAGCTTACTGGTTTCTGGTACCTATTTTTGGTTCCAGTTCACACACAAGTCTATACATTGGTAGCTAGGATCCACATATGAGAGAGAACATGTGACATTTGGCTTTCTGAGCCTGGGTTACCTCACTTAATATAATAGTTTCCAGATCCATCCATTTCCCTGCAAATTTCATAATTTCATTTTTCTTTACTGCTGAGTAGAACTCCATTGTGTAAATGTACCACATCTTTATTATCCATTCATCTGTGGAGGGACATCTAGGCTGCTTCCATTTCCTAGCTATTGTGAATAAAGCAGCAATAAACATGGTTGTGCAAGTATCTCTAAGGTAGTGAGAAGAGTCCTCTGGACTTATGGCTCTAACAATCTTTCTGCCCCCTCTTCCGCTAATTTCCCTAAGCCATGTTGGGTTCATTTTAGGTTTATTTCAGTGATGAGGTCATGGGAGTCTCTGTGTCTCTAGATCTCTGGTTTGGTAGGGGTTGACTGTTCTCTGTGTTTATTTCCTTCACCCCTCTGCTGATACCAGTTCCCTAAGAAAGTAGCACTCTTGCTCATTTCCCCAATTATTCTATGGGTTCAGCAAAACCACGTACAAAATATGAGCCCAGTCCCCAAGATCAAGCTCCCACCAAATGTGGGCTAGAAGAGGGCCTACACATATAAAATTCTCTCTAAAATAACTATGGCCATTCCATCTATCTAGTACTAACTCCTCTCTCCATTGGAGAATTTGCTTCTTTTCAGATGGATGACGAACCTGAAGGGAGGATCTGCCTATCACACCTCACCAGGGCCCCAGCTGAAACCATAGAGTAATTCAGGGAAAGGGCAAGAGTACAGCATTCTTGGTGATCACAATACCAGAAAAAGGCTGAAGGAGATAAACATAGAGAATATCCAACTCTACTAATGCCAGATATCCAGAGACACAGAGGCTCCCAAAAACTCATCACTGAAGTACACCTAAAATGACCCCAACGTGGCTCAGAGAAATTCACGAAAGAGGGGGTGGAAAGAGTGTTAGAGCCACAAGTTGGGTCATTATGCACAGAGACTTGGCCTACCCCCTGTAATTTTTGACAACCCCCACATTCCCCATTTATGAGGGTCCCTTTGGAGGGGGGAGGACAGGAAGGAGGATAATGGAGTCACCAATATGAATTTAAAATTAGAATAAACAAAATAATAAATTATTTTTAATAAATTGGTAAACACAATACAAGAATATATCAGAAAGATCATTCACCTTGACCACATAGGCTTTATCCCAGATATACAGGGATGGTTCAACAAACACAAATCGGTAAATATAATACATTATGTAATTGGACTAAAGGACAAAAATCACATGATTATCTCATTAGATGTAATCCAACATCCCTTCATGATAAAAGTCATACAGGGACTGGAGAGATGGCTTAGCAGTTAAGGCGCCTGCCTGCTAAGCCTAAGAACCCGGTTCCAATCTCCAGGTCCCACGTTTAGCCAGATGCAAAGTGAAGTAAGGGCACAATGCTGCACTTGCCCACAAGGGGGCGCACACATCTTGATTTCATTCACAGCAGCTGAGAGACTGCTGGTGCACCCATTTCTATCTGTCTCCCTCTCCCTCTCTGTCTGTCTCTCTCATACAGAAACTGGGAAGAGAAGGAACATATCTCAATATAGTAAAGGGTATTTATGACAAACATACAGCCAACATAATATTAAATGGAGAAAAACTTGAAAAACTTGAAGGTTTTCCACTAAAATCAGGAACAAGACAAGGGTGTCCCCTGTCCCCACTTTTATTTAATATAGTACTGGAAGTCTTAGCCATAGCATTAAGGCAAAAGACACACATAAAAGTGATACAAATTGGAAAGGAAGAGATCAACTTATCAATATTTGCAGATGATGTGATTCTAAACACAAAGGACCCTAAAGACTCTACCAGCAAACTGTTAGAGCTGATTAACAACTATAGCCATGTAGCAGGATACAAAATAAACACAGCAGAAATCAGTAGCCTTCCTATATGCTAACAACAAACACGCAGAAGATGAAATCAGAGAATCACTGCCATTCACAATTGCATCAAAAGAATTAATTAATAAATAAAGTACCTTGTAATAAACCTAACCAAGGAAGTGAAGGATCTCTACAATGAAAACTTTAAAACATTCAAGCAAGAAATTGAAGACACTAGGAAATGGAAAGACATCCCATTTCTTGGATTGGAAGAATCAATATTGTGAAAATGGCAATCTTACCAAAAGCAATCTACACATTTAATGCAATCCCCATCAAAATTCCAATGGCAATCTTCACTGAAATAGAAAAAACAATCCAAAAATTCATTTGGAAGCACAAAACCAAAACCCTCAGATATCTAAAATAATTTTAAGCAACAAAAATAAGGCTGGTGGTATCACCATACCTGATTTTAACCTATATTACAGAGCCTTACAGAGCCATAGTAACAAAAACAGCACAGTACTGGCACAAAAACAGACATGTAGATCAATGGAACAGAATAGACAATTGAGATGTAAGTCTGGGTAGCTATAGCCACTTGATCTTTGACAAAAATACTCACTGGAGAAAAGACAGGCTCTTCAGCAAATAGTGCTTGGAAACTGTATATGTATCTGTATAAGGATGAAAATAGATCTTTATCTCTCTCTGTGCATAAGAATTAAGTCCAAATGGATCAAAGACCTTAATATCAGACCTGAAACTCTGAAACTGCTAGAGGAAAAAGTAGAGAAAACCCTTCAACATATTGGTCTTGGCAAAGACTTTATGAATATAACCTCAATTTCTCAGGAAATAAAATTATGAATCAACTGCTAGGACCTGAATACCCCAGCCAAAAGACACAGGCTTGCAGACTGGATTAAAAGTCAGGATCTCACCCAGGCATGGTGGTACATGCCTTTACTCCCAGCACTTGGGAGGCAGAGGTAGGAAGATAGATGTGAGTTCGAGGCCACCTTAAAACTACAAAGTGAATTACAGGTCACCCTGAGCTAGAGTAAGACTCTGCCTCAAAAACAAACAAACAACAATAATAACAACAACAACAAAAAGGCAGGATACTGCCATTTGTTGCCTCCAGGAAATTCATCTCTCAATACAAGATAGACACTGTCTTAGCGTGAAAGGATGGAAAATGGTATTTCAAGCAAACGGGCCTAGGAAACAAGCAGGGCTTGCTATCCTAATATCTGACAGGATAGACTTCAAATCAACATTAGTGAGGAAAGATAAAGAAGGTTACTTTATACTGATTAAAGGAACACTCCAACAGGAGGATATTGCAATCCTAAACATATATGCTCCTAACATGGGGGCTCCCAATTTCATCAAACAAACAGCATTAAACTTAAGACCAAGTAGTCTGTATCTCAGAGATGCAGGGATGGCTCAACATATGCAAATCGATAAATGTAATACACTATATAAATGGACTGAAGGAAAAAAATCACATGTTCATCTCAGTAGCTGCAGAATAGGCATTCGACAAAATCTAACATCCCTTCATGGTAAAAGTTTTACAGAAACTGGTAATAGAAGGACCATATGTCAACATAATAAAAGCTATTTATGACAAATCTACAGCAAACATAATACTAAATGGGGAAAGACTTGAAGCGTTTCCACTAAATTCAGGAACAATACAAGGGTGTCACTGTCCCCACTTATATTTAATATAGTACTGGAAGTCTTAGCTATACCAATAAGGCAAGAGACACTCATAAAAGGGATACAAATTGGAAAGGAAGGGTCAAATTATCATTATTTGCAGATGATATGATTCTATACATAAAGGACCCTAAAGTCTTTAACAGCAAACTGTTAGAGCTGACAAACACTTTTAGCAACATAGCAGGATACAAAATAAACACACAGAAAACAGTAGCTTTCCTATATGCTAACAACAAACATGTGGAATCTCCCATTCACAATTGCCTCAAATAAATAAATAAATAAATAAAGGACCTTGGAATAAACCAACAAAGTGAAGGATCTCTACAATGAGAACTTTCAAACACTCAGGTGAGAAATTGCAGAAGACACAAGGAAATGGAATGACATCCCATGTTCTTGATTGGTAGAATCAAGAGTGTGAAAGTGTCAATCTTACCAAAAGCAATCCCTATTAAAATTCCAATGGCATTTAATGCAATTTAATGCAATCGCTATTAAAATTCCATTCTATTCTTCACAGAAATAGAAAAACTATTTTAAAATCATTTGGAAGCACAAAAAACTTCAAATAGCCAAAACAATTTTGAGCAACACAAATAAGGCTGATGGTATCACCATACCAGATTTGAAGCTATATTACAAAGCCATAGTAACAAAAACAGCATGGTACTGGCACAACAACAGACACATAGATCAATGGAACAGAATAGATGACCCAGATGTTAATCCAGGCAGCTACAGCCATCTGATATTTCACAAAAATGCCAAAAATATTCATTAGAGAAAAGATAGTCTCTTCAACAAGTGGTACTGGGAAAACTGGATATCTATATGTAGAATAATGAAAATAGATCCTTGCTTTCTCCATGAACAAGAATCAAGTCCAAGTGGATCAAGGACCTTAACATCAGACCTGAACCTCTGATATTGCTAGATAAAAAAGTAGGGAGGGACTGGAGAGATGGCTTAGTGGTTAAGGCATTTGCCTGCAAAGCCAAAGGATCCCGGTTCGACTCTCCAGTACCCACATAAGCCAGATGCACAAGGGGGCACATGCATCTGGAGTTTGTTTGCAGTGACTGGAGGCCCTGTTGTACCTATTCTCTCTCTCTTTTCTGCCTCTTTCTCATAAATAAATAAATAAATATTTTTTAAAACTTCTTTCCCTTAAAAAAAAAAAAAAGGAAAACCCTTGAACATATTGGCATAAGCAATGACTTTCTGAATATAACCCCAATGCCTCAGGAAATAAAACCACTAATCAACCACTGGGATTTCATGAAATTACAAAGCTTTTGTACAGCAAAGTACACTGTGAATAGAGCAAAACCTACAGAATGGAGAAAATCTTTGCTAGCTACACATCTGATAGAGTATTAATATCCAGAATATACAAAGAACTCAAAAAACAAAGCTATAAGAAATCAAACAACCCAATTGAAAAATGTACTATGGAACTAAATAGAGGGTTCTCATTGGAAGAAATATGGATGGCATAGAAACATCTAGAAAAGTGTTCGGCATCCTTATCCATCAAGGAAATGCAAATTGAAACTACTCTGAGATTCCAGCTCACTCCTGTCAGAATGGCTACAATCAAGAAAACAAATGACAATAATTGTTGCTGAGGTTGCAGACAAAGAGGAACCCTTCTACACTGTTGGTGGGAATGTAAAACCATTGTGGAAATCAGTGTGCAGTTTCTTGAGAAAGCTAAAAATAGATTTACCATATGATCCAGCTATAGCACTCCTAGGCATATATCCTAATGACTCTTCTCACTACCTTAGATATACTTGCACAACCATGGATATTGCTACTCTATTCACAATAGCTGGGAAATGGAACCAGCCTAGATGTCTCTTAACAGATGAATGGATAATAAAGATGTGGTACATTTACACAATGGAGTTATATTCAGCGGTAAAGAAAAATGAAATTATGAAATTTGCGGGGAAATGGATGGATCTGGAAAGGATTATACTAAGTGAGGTAACCCAGGCCCAGAAAGCCAAACGTCACATGTTCTGTCTCATATGTGGAACCTAGCTACAAATGTTCAGATTTGTAAGTGAGCTGGAACCAAAAAAATGGTAGCAGAGGTCAGTAAGCTAGAAAAATGCTATAAGGGAGGGAGGAGAATGAAGGACTTTAGGGGATGGTATTGTATATATGTAAATAGAAGAACAGATTACAGGGAGAGGAATGGCCTAAGTGAAGCCGGGGGAAGAGATTATATAAAATAAGGGGGAGGATCAATGTAAATTCAAGCTATCCTGAATAAGATATATGAAAGCCTACTTCTTTGAATAATGGCACATCTAGAAGCTGTAGATTGCTAGTAGAAAATTTTCAGTGCCAGGGATGGGATACCTTCCAGTGAGTTGTTGCCCAAGGAGGTCCCTGTTGTCTCCAAAACATTAAAGGCTATTGCCAAGGCCCTTGGTTTCCCATGAGAAACCAATGGTAAGACCCTATTGCTAAAGACTTCACATGCCTGGGTGGCAAGATCACTAAGAAATCAAGCTGGTGCTGAGCTGAAAACCTTCTCCCTGTAGACCAGCCAACTGAAAGCTGGAAAAACCTGCACTGCATGCAGCCCTATGGGAGACAGAAGTCATAAGCAGTGAAAGCAGTAGACACTGGAAGCCTCAAGTTTGCTCAGACAAGCCAAATGATTAAACCAGTGCAAAAGTGGCATGTCTGCTCTGGGGGCAACCAACTGCTCTCTAATTGGACTGGAGGCCCTCTCTATGGGAGGGAATACATGCTTGGTACTGAAAACCTAATTAAAAGCCTATGGCAGGGGAAGTCATGAGCCTTAGGGGTATGAAGCCTGCTCTTGTCTGGCTAAATGCACGTGTTATGCTCACCAAATTTCCCTGAAAGCACTACACTTAATGTTCATATTTATATATTATTTCTACTCTCACTTTTGGTTAGAGAAGCTTCTCTTTGCAGATGATAGTGACCACCGGGATGACCCAAAAGGCAACATAGTGCTGAGAAGAAGTGACGGGGGAGTGTTCAGCACTGCAACATCTCTATCACATCCTCCCAGGCTCAGGGTCCATGGCAAAAGAAGTGGCAGAATGAATGTAAGAGCCAAAGGAAGGGTACCACTCCTTACAACGCAACTGTCCAGACAGAAATTGGCCTCAATATCCATGACCTCGCAATACCTTCACAAAACCTTCATAATAGGAGAAAAATATGATGACATCAAAATAAAAGAGAGACTAGTGGAGAGAGGGAGGGTATGTGATAGAGAGTGGAGTTGTGAAGGGAAAAATGGGGGAGGGGAAGGAAATATCATGGTTTATTTTCTGCAAGTATAGAAGTTATCAATAAAAAATAAAAATTAAAAAAATAGTAACAGGCTGGAGAGATGGCTTAGCTGTTAAGGCATTTGCCTGTGAAGCCAAAGGACCCAGGTTCAAGTCCTCAGGACCCACGTAAGCCAGATGCACAGAGGGCACATGCATCTGGAGTTTGTTTGCAGTGGCTAGAGGCCCTGGTGTGCCCATTCTCTCTCTGTCTGTCTCTCTTCTCTCTCTCTCTCTCTTGCAAATAAATAAATAAAATTTTAAAAAGATAGTAATAGAAAAACAGTAAGCACTACAAAACCAAGAATAGCAAGAATAAATACACAGCTTACAATAATAACTCTTATCATCAATGTTCTTAATGCCTCAATAGACACAGATTTGCCGATTGGATTAAAAGGCAGGATCTTTCTGTTTGTTGCCTCCAAGAAACTTACCTCTCCATCAAAGATATACACTATATTAAGGTGAAAGAAAGGAAAAATGGTATTTCAAGCAAATAGGCTCAAGAAACAAGCAGCTGTTGCTATCCTAATATCTGACTGGATAGATTTCAGATATTTAAAACCAGCTTTAGTTATAAAAGATGAAGAAGTCAGTTTATACTGATTAAGGAAACAATCCAACAATAGGACATTACAATTCTTAACATATGTGCACTGAATATGAGTGTACCCAATTTCATCAAACTAACACTACTAGATGTAAATTCATAGATAATCCCTAACACAAGTGTAGCAGATGACTTCAATACTTCTCTCTCACCAACTGACAGGCAATCCTAGACAAAATGAACAAAGAAGTGTCTGCATTAAATTAAGTCATAGAACAAACAGACATCTAAAAAAAATCCATTTGAATGCTGAAGAATACATATTCTTTTCAGCAGCACATGAAACTTGCTCTAAAATAGATCATGTATTAGGACACAATGCAAATCTTTTCAAATACAGGAAAATTTAAATAATTACTTGTACTCTTATCTAATCATAATGGTAGTAAACTACAAATCAATAGCAAAAAGACTACAGAACATATACAAACTCATGGAAACTAAACAATACACAACTGAGTGGTGAATGGGTCAAGGAAGAAATGAAAAAAATCATAGAATTAAATGTAAAGAAAACACAACATACCAAACATATGGGATACAATAAAAGCAGTCCTAAGAAGGAAACTTACAGCTTTAAACACCTACATTAAAAAAAAATTACAGAGGTCACAAATACACAACTTAATGCTATACCTTAAGGGCTTGGAAAAAGAAGAATAAAGCAAACCAAAAATCAGTATGTGGAAAGAAATAATAAAGATTATGATGGAAATTAATGAAATAGAAAAATACAAATAATCAGTGAAATGAACAGTTGGCTCTTTGAAGAGATAAAAAAGATTAATAAACCCTTAGCAAAACCAACCAAAATAAAGAGAGAAGAGATACCAGTTAATAAAATTAAAGATGAAAAGGGCACCATTACAACAGATACCAATGAAATTCAGAAAATCTTATGGATATATCTTAAGAACATATACTTATCTAAGTTCTTAAGTATGAAAGAAAGGGATGATTTTCTAGATATAGATGATGTGGTAGTTTGAATATATGGCCCCAATATATTCAGTGTTTTATTAGTTTGCATTTGTAGCCACCTGGCTGGAGGCAGTGTCACTGGGCAGATCTTAAAGTGTGGTGGTAGGTTTGAGATTTCAATCTAAAGATATGCAAAGGGTGCCTAGCTGGAGTTCCTGAAGTGTGCTGTGCTGTGTGGCTTTTGGCTTGTTGCTTTTGGCTTGTGGCTTTTCTTTCTCTGTGTTTGGTCCTGTGAAGGCAGGCTAGCTTCTTCTGCCATTATGGAACTTCTCCTGGATCTTTAAGCTTCAATAAATAATATCCCTTCCTCCATAACTGTGCCTTGTCTGGAAGTTCATCTCAGTGAACCTGAAGCTGTCTGCTACAGATGACCTGCCAAAATTAAGCAGGATGAAATAAACCATTATATAGACCTATAACAAGTAATGAGATCAAAGCAGCTATTAAAAAATCTCCAAATTAAAAATGTCTGGGCCCATATGGATTCACTGTTGAATTCTGCCAACCTTCACAGAAGAGATAACACAATACTTCTCAAACTTTTCCATAAAACAGAAAATGAAGGCATACTACCAAACTTCCTTTATGAATCCTTATCAGCATTATCTTGATACTGAAACCAGACAAAGACACGATAAAAAAAAGAAAATTACAGACCAATCTTCCTCATGAATATAGATGCAGAAATTTTCATCAAAATACTGGCAAAAAACATACAGGAGTATATTTAAAAGGTATTCACTCTGACTAATAGGTTTTATCCCAGAGATGCAGGGTTGTTTCAACATATGCAACTTAATAAATGTAATTACATTACGTAAAGGGACTGAAGGGCAAAAATCACATGATCATCTCAATAGATGCAGAAAAGAAATTTGACAAAATCCAACATCTCTTCATGATAAAAGTCCTAAAGCAACTGGGAATAGAAGGAACATATCTCAACATAATAAAGGCGATTTATGATAAACCTATAGCCAACATTATACTAAATGGGGAGAAATGTAAAGAATTTCCACTAAAATCAGGAACAAGCCAAGGGTGATCACTGTCTCCACTTTTATTTAATATAGTACTAGAAGTCTTAGCTATAGCAATAATGCAAGAGACAGAAATAAAAGGATACAAATTGGAAAGGAAGAAGTCAAATTATCATTATTTGCAGATGATATAATTCCATATATAAGGGATCCTAAAGACTCTACCAGGAAAGTTACAGCTAATTAACACTTTCAGCAAAGTGGTAGGATACAAAAGTAACACAGAAATCAGTAGCCTTCCTATATACTAACAACAAACATACTGAGAAGAAAATAAGGAACCACTACCATTTTTGCAATTGCCTCAAAAAAAATAAATTACCGTGGGACAAACCTAACCAAAGAAGTGAAAGATCTCTACAGTAAAAACATTAAAACACTCAAGATAAAAATTGCAGAAGAAGCTGGGCATGGTGGTGCACGCCTTTAATCCCAGCACTCGGGAGGCATAGGTAGGAGGATCACTGTGAATTCAAGGCCACCCTGAGACTACATAGTGTATTCCAGGTCAGCCTAGGCTAGATTGAGACCCTACCTTGAAAAAAAAAAATTGCAGAAGACACTAGGAAATGGAAAGATACCCCAAGTTCATGTATTGGAAGAATCAATATTGTGAAAATGTCTCTCTTACTAAAAGCAGTCTACAGATTTATTGCAATCTCCATCAAAATTTAAATGGCATTCTTCACCAAAATAGAAAATAAATACTAAAAATAATGTGGAAGCTCAAAAAAAAAAACAAATAGCCAAGGCAATTCTGAGCAATAAAAATAAGGCTGGTGGTATCATCATACCTGATTTTAAAATACATCATAGAGCCATAGTAACCAAAACAGCATAGTATTTGCAATAAACAGACATGTAGATCAATAGAACAGAATAAAGGACTCAGATGTAAACCACAGCAGCTAAAGCTATCTGATTTTTGACAAAAATGTCAAAAATATTCACTGGAGAAAAGACAGCCTCTTTAACAAATGGTTCTGGGAAAACTGGGTATCTATGTGTAGAAGGATGAAAATAGATCCTTATCTTTCTCCATGCACAAGAACTAAGTTCAAATGGATAAAAGACCTTAATATCATACCCAAAACTCTGAAACTGCTAGAGGAAAAAGTAGGGAAACATGTCAATATATTGACCTATGCAAGGACTGTCTAAATATAACCCCAGTCATTCAGAAAGTAAAACCACTAATAAACCATTAGGATATCATGAAATTAACAAGCTTTTTTGCAGCAAACAACATTGTGAATAGAACAAAGAGGCAACCTACAGAATGGAAGAAAAATTTTCCCAGCTATACATCAACAGAGGATTAATATCTACACTATACAAAGAATTCAAAACTAAATAATAAGAAATCAAACTACCCAATCAAAGAATAGGCTATAGAACTGAATAAAGAGTTCTAAAAGGAAAAAATATGGGTGGCCAATAAACATCTAAAAACATGTTCTACATCCTTAGCCATTAGGGAAATGGAAATTAAAACTATTTTGAGATTCCATCTCACTCCTGTCAGAATGGCTACCATCAAGAAGTCAAATGGCAATAAATGTTGGTGAGGGTGTAGAAAGAGAGGAACCTTTCTGCATGGTTGGTGGGAATGTAAACCAGTATAGCTATTGTGGAAATCAGTGTGGAGGTTCCTGGGGCAGCTAAAAGTAGATTTACCATATGACATGGCTGTACTACTCCTTGACATATACCTTGGCATATATAAGGACTCTTCTCACTACCTTAGAAATACTCATCCATGTTTATTGCTGCTCTATTCACAATAGTTAGGAAATACAAACAGCCTAGATTCCTTTCAAATGATGAATGGATAATGATGGTATACACTTACACAATGGAGCTTTATTCTGGTGTAAAGAAAAATGAAATTATGAAATTTGCAGGGAAATAAATGGATCTGGGAAGTATTATACTGAGGTAACCCAGGCCCATGAAGTCAAACACCACTTGCTCTCTCTGATATGTGGATCCTAGCTTCAAATGTTTAGATTTGTATGTGAATTAGAGTAAAAGTCAGTAGTAGAGGCCAGGGAGCTAGAAAAGGGCTATGAGTGAGGGAAGAGAGGGGAGGGCTTAAGGGGCAAAATACTGGGGGTGGAGTGGTCTGAGTAGGATCAGGGAAAAGGATGGAGAAGAGGAAGCATGAGAGGAAAGATTATCAAAACTTAAGGTGTGAGGAATAAGCCATATAGAAATGTACTTCTATGCTGGCCAATAATAAGTTTTAAAAAGACAGTTTGGGCAGAAGCATCCAATGGAGGTAGAAGCCTAGATTGTTTTTAGAAAAATGTCAGTGCTGGGTGGGATACTTTCCAGTGAGTTGTTAGCCAGAGAAGACCCTGATGCCCCCAAAACATTACAGGCCATTTCCAAGGCTCTTGATTGCCCACCAGAACTAGATGGTAAGACCCCATCACTGATTCATATTGCCTGGGCAGCAAGTCACTGAGAAATCAAGCTAGAGGTGAGCTGGGAAGCTCCATCCTGATGACTTTCTGTGAGAATGCTGGAAAGAGCTATGCAGCATGCAGCCTTTGGGGAAAGAGAAGTCATCAGTGGTGTTAATCAGCAGTGGACCCTGCAAGTCCTACAGCTGGCTATCTAGACCAAATATGCCAACTGATACAATAGTGGAATGTCTGTTGTGGGAGAAACAAACTGCTTTTTATTTATTATTATTATTTTCAAGGTAGGGTCTCACTCTAGCTCAGGCTGACCTGGAATTCACTATGTAGTCTCAGGGTGGCCTCGAACTCATGGCGATCCTCCCGCCTCTGCCTCCCGAGTGCTGAGATTAAAGGAGTGTGTCACCACGCCCGGCTCTACAAACTGCTTTCTAATTGAACTTGAGACCTGCTCCACAGGAGGGAATACATGCCTGGTAGAAGACCTTTGACTGGGGAGGTCATAAGCCCTAGGGGAGTAATGCATACTATTGCCTGTCTAAATGGATATATTATACCCACCAAATTGCCCTCTAAATACCTATGTTTATGCCCATATAGTAATGCTACTTTCACTTTTGGTTAGAGAAGCTTCTCTTATCACATGACCAGTGGGGTGACTCAAAACTCAGTGTAGTGCTGAGAAGAAGTGACTGTAGAGTGTTCAGCTCTAAGTGAGACATCTCTATCACATCTTCCAAGGCTCAGGATCCATTCAGAAGAGGTAGTGGAAAGAATATAACTGCCAAAGGAAAGATAAGACTGTTTACAATACTGACTTCCAGATACAGCTTGACCTTGATATGCATGATCTCACAATGCCTGACATTACCTACATAAAACCTTCTTAATAGGAGGGAAAAAATGATGACACCACAATGAAAGAGAGACTAGTTGGAAAGAATAAGGAATTTGCCAGACATGGTGGGGCACACCCTTAATCCCAGCACTTGGGAGACAGAGGTAGGAGGATCACTGTGAGTTCGAGGCCACCCTGAGACTACAGAGTGAATTCCAGGTCAGCCTGAGCTAGAATGAGACCCTACCTTGAAAAACCAAAAAAAAAAAAAAAAAAAAAATAAGGAATGGAAGGTGAATTTGGGAGGGGAGAAATTAGGAGTGTAGGAGGGAATTATCATGGTTTAGTTTCTATGCTTGTGGCAGTTCTCAATTAAATGTTTAGAAAAACAGTTCAGGGCCTAGAGAGATGACTCAGCAGTTAAGGCATTTGCCTGCAAACCCCAGCCACCTGGTTTGATTCTCCAGTAACCATGTAAAGCTAGATGCAAAGTAGCATATGCATCTGAAGTTCATTTGCAGTGACTAGAGGCCCTAGTGTGTCCATTTTCTCTCTCTCCCCCACCCCATCCCTCTGCTTGCAAAAAAATAACTAAAAATAAAAACATACAGTTCAGAAACCTCAAAGAAATCTAAAATAGCTCATTTCAAATCACATTTTGAAGTTAATTTTTTTAAAAAATAATACATAGGACCTAGTCATTTGCATTAGAAAAGATTTGTGTGAGCTGTAAAACCACACATAATCCTTTCAAGGATCTAAAAACACAAGGAAGTCAACTCTCACCCTCAAATGTTTAGTTCAAAGAAAACTGAGCCAAGAGATAAAAGCTTACTCTCTATTTGCTGCCAGCCTATCCCAACCTATGGCTCTTACATTCTTTCCATCCCCTCTTCCACAGTGTTCCCTGAGGCTTGAAAAGCATAATAGAGATGTTTCATTAACTGCTGAGTTTGCACCAACCACTTATTTTCAGTACTTTGGTAATTCAAAGATGATTCAGGACTTTGACTTTTGAGTCTCCTCAGTATCTATTTCCATCTTCATAAAGAAGCTTCTCTGGTCAACAGTGAGACCAGAGCTACTATTCTTTTATATGATATTTTTTATTAGAAATGGACATATTTTGTATGTAAACAACACATGTTGGTACCATCCTTTCCCTCCTCCCTGCCCCTTTTCTGAAGAGGCCTCCCTCTTTGGGGATGCAGGTCAACCCCATGGGGATTGTGGGTCATGCATTATGGCGGGGGGGGTAGGGAGAGGCAATGTCTCTGTGCAAAATGTCCCCACTTGTGACTCTAACAATCTTTCTGCCCCCTTTTCTGCAAAATTCCCTGAGCCATGCTGGGAGCATTTTAAGTCTACATCAGTGATGGGTACTTAGGAGCCTCTGAATCTCTGGTTTGGTAGGTGTTGAGTGTCCTCAGTGTCTATCTCCTTCACCCTTGTGCTGATATCAGGTCCACTAAGAAAATAGCACTCTTGCTCATTTCCGTAATTCCTCTGTGGTTTCAGCTGGGGCTGGGGTGGAGAGCACTGGGTCGTTTATTTACTCAGGTCCAGCTCCTATCTGAAAAAGAGAAGCAGATTCTCCAGTGGAGAGTGAAGTCAGCACTGGTTAAACAGGATAACCAGTATTAATTTAAAGAGAATTAACAGGTGTAAACCAGATTGGGAATTTAGCTCAGTGGGTGAGCACTTGCCTAGAAAGTGCAAAGCCCTGAGTTCAGTCCTCACCTTCCCCGCAAAAAAAAAAATCCTAAAGATATAGTGTTAGAATCAGTGGAGTAAAAGGGTGTAGACCCTCTTATAGTCTAAGGTTGGTGGGAGCTTAACAATGGAAAGCAGAATCATTATCTGGATATGATTCTGACTTGTTTCCAAGTTCCAGATATGACTTCCTTTCCACCAAGCAGATCTGTTATCCAGTCCAAGAGCAGTTGGTTACCCACCATGGCTGTGTGTCAGTATTGCACTTGTGTGAGCATCACATCAGGTTGTTAGCTTCTGAGTTGTTTAGACTTTGAGTTGCTTGGACAGATGTTAGCCACTTTCCCCCGGAAGCTTATGTAGTGCCTTCCAGCACTAGATGGGCTAATTGTATGTGGACTGGCTCTCCTCTGGATTCCAACCAGGTCTCTCCATGGTCTGTGCCAGTAGCATTTGGCATCTTCAGCAGTAGGGTCTTACCAGTTAACCTCTGGTGGGTAATCAAGTGCTCTGACAGAAGCCTGTCTTGTTTGTTTTGGGAGATCTACTAGGTCTCGTTGATCAACAGCAGAACTGCTATTCTTTTTGCCACCCCACACAATGTTCTCTGAGCCTTGGTGGGTGTGATAGAGATGTCTCCTCCAGCAGCACACTCAACTGTCACTTTTTCTTATCACCTTAATGAGCCTTGTATCTCCCCAGTATTCACTGCAATCTGCAAAAAGTAGCTTCTCTAATCAAAAATGAGAACAGCCCTAATATATGGCCATAAACATAATAATTTAGAGGGCAACTTATTCCGTGTTGGTTGGAGTGTGAACTGGTACAGTCACTATGGAAATTCATGTGAAGGTTCCTCCAAAAACTAAAAATACAAGACAAAAAGCTAAAAATAGATCTACCATATGACTTAGTTATACCACTCCTACACTTTATTATACATACTTGATCATACTTGTTTATTCCTGCTCTATAGCTAGGAAATGGAATCAACCTAGATGCCCATCAACTAGTGAATGCACAATGAGGATGCAGCACATATGCACAATGGAGTATTTAGCTATAAACAAAAATATAATTATGAAAATTTCAGGTAAATGGATGGATCTGGAAAATAGTACATGAAGCGAGGTAACCCAGGCTCAGAAAGGCAAACAAATGCCTCATGCTCTTTCTCACATGTGGATCCTGACTTTGAATTTTTAGATTTGTATGTTAGTTGTAGTAAGCATCAGTAGAGGCTGGGAAGCCAGAAAGGACTCATGTGGGGGAGAAGGGAGAAGGTTTAGGGAAGGGGACAATACATATGTAAGTAGAACTTCAGGATACTATGGTTGGAAAGTGTTAACTGGGGTCAGGCAAGGAGAATGGAGGTGAGAAAGCTTTGGAGGAGAGTTAACCAAAATTAACAACATTTGTGGGGTAGAGAGATGGCTTAGCAGTTAAGGTGCTTGCCTGCAAAACTGAAGGATCCAGGTTCTATTCCCTAGGACCCATGTAAGCCAGATGCACAAGATGACACGTACATCTGGAGTTCATTTGCAGCAATAGGAGGCCCTAGCATGCCCTTTCTCTCTGTGTCATAAATACATAAAAATACAATATTTTAAGTTAACAACATTTTGAAAAAGCCATATGGAAACTTCTATGTTAGCTAATAAAAAATACAATTAAGAAGAAAAGAGAGTGTTTAGGCACAAACTCCATGTGGAGGTGGATAATGCAGTTCTCAGAAATAATATGTTTTTATAGAAAAGCCCTAGTTCCCTAAGATAGGATTTCTTTCAGTTATTATTGTTAGGCAGTTATTGAAGCCCTAAAATAATATGAGCTATTGCCAAGTGTGGTGTTTTGAATACAAATATTCCACAGCCTTGTGTATTTATTTTTATTTATTTATTTATTTATTTGCAAGAGAGAGAGAGAGAGAGAGAGAGAGAGAAACAGAGAATTGGGCACACCAGGGCCTGTAGCCACTGTAAACAAACTCCATATAGATGTACTCCTTGTGCATCTGACTTACATGGGTCCTGGGGAATCAAACCTGGGTCCTTTGGCTTCACAGGCAAATGCCTTAACAGCTAAGCCATCTCTCCAGCATGCCCAAGGTATTTTTGATAAAGCTTTTTACTTAGTCTCTAGCAGGAAGAGCCCTGCTGGAGGAAGTATATCACTGAGGAGTGGATCTTGGACACTCTATTAGGTGTGTTCTGAGATAGCTGGAGCCCTGGCAGTTTTTAGTTTGGATGGCTCTCTTCTATGGATGTACGATGAAGGAAACAGCCTTTCTCCACTACAATGAAGCTTTTCCTGGAATCTGTAAGCCTAAAATAAACCCTTTACTCCATAAGCTGCTTCTTACAAGATGGTACTACAACACCAAAGATCTTGGTTGCCCACTAGAACAATATGGTAAGACCCTGTTGTGGAAGATAACACAGGCATTGGTTTCAGGACACTGAAAAAAATCAAGCTGAAATTGAGCTGGAAGCCTCCTCCCTGTCATGATGCTGGAAGGAGTTATGCAGGCTGCTGGGGAGAAGAGTCATTCATAGTGAATCTCCCCTGCATGCCACACAATTTACCAAGCCAGGTAAGATTATTCTACTGGTGCAAGAGTGGCATGACTCTGATGGGGGCAACCAGCTGCTCATGGATTGGATTTGAAGTCTGATCCATGAAACGTAATTCATACCTGGTTCTGAAAACTTTGTTAAATGCCTATACCTGGAAAGGTCATAGACCATAATGGGGAAAACTTCTACTGTTGTTTGACTAAATGGATATGTTGTACCCATCAAATTGCACTCTAAATATTTATATTTATGTCCATAGATTAGTGCTACTCTCACCTATCATCAGAGAAACTTATTTTGCAGATGGCAGAACATAGTGGAAAGACTCAAAACTTATCCAGGGGCTGGAGAGTTGGCTCTGCAGTTAAAGGCACTTGCTTGCAAAGCCTGACCACCCAGTGGTACATGCATCTGTGGTTTGTTTGCAATAGCAGGAGTTCCTGGTGTTCCCATTCTGTGTGTGTGTGTGGGGGTCTCTCTCTTTTCTTCCAAATTTCTCTTTCTCATTGCAAATAAATAAATAAATACATAAATAAATTATATATATATATATATATATATATATATATATATATATATATATATATATGTATATGTATATTTAAACCTTGTCAAAGTGCAGAGAATAAGTAGAGAACTAGAGGACACTAAAGAGGACATCTCTATCCTGCTCTCCAAGGTTCAGGGAACACAGTGGTGGACGGGGTGAAAGAATGTAAGCACCAAAGAATAGAGAAGTCTTTTGGGACACTATCTTCCATAAATTTTCTATCACATTCATGACCTCATAGTGGCACAAGAACTGCTCAGTCTTGGGCCACTCAGCATCTCAACAGGGATAATGGACAAGGCGGACAAAAAAAAAACCACACTAGAACAGAGACTAGTTGGAAAGAAAAATGGATTCAGTGGATGGGGTGGGAGATTGAGGTCAAAATAAGGTAATGGGAGAGGAGTATGATCAAATTTCATGTATGGAAATTGTTGATAAAACTTTTTTAAAGAAGGAAGCTCCAGCCGGGTGTGGGGGCACACGGCTTTAATCCCAGCACTTGGGAGGTAAAGGTAGGAGGTCGCCATGAGTTCAAGGCCACCCTGAGACTACATAGTTAATTCCAGGTCAGCCTGAGCTAGAGTGAAACCCTACCTCAAAACTCCCCTCCCTGACCCCCCAAAAGGAAGCTCAAAATATGTTGGCAGGATATGTGCTCAAGAGAGATGTGTGGTCATTTTATGATGTCTGCATGTTGTCATTACTGTTTTGTTTGCATTTCTTTGGTCACTATGCTTGTTGTAAATACCATAGCTGAGTATTTGCTGAGTATCCTTGTTTAGGCTAGATTATTGCCACAGTAGAAACAGCACTTAATCTGCTTGACTACTAACATGATTGTTTGTATTAATCATATCACCTCCTAACCCATAGGCATTAAGATTTCTAAACAATTTCAAATATGGTAGCAATGGACTAGACTTCATGAATATGAACTGCATTTATCAGGAGTCTCTTTAGAAAATACTGATACTATTTTAGACTAAATAAAACAGTGGACATTTAGATTTTAGACTTTTTAAAAGTAGAGAAGAAATGACAAGTGAATGTATTTCATGTTGAGCAATATTTCATTATATAATCTCTTAAGTGGGCAAATTTTTGACAATTATTTTTTCAAGTATCTTCTGAATCAACACATGTTTTAAAACAATTTCAAAATACTTCCTACCCTATTATAAATATGAAGAATGTATAACAACAAAAATTAGTGATACTTGCATGTATATGAATGAGGTAGATCTAATAAACTCAAGATTTACTTTCAGGTGTGTTAGTAATATAGAAAGTTTGACTTCAGATGTTCAGTTCTTTTCAAAGTTTACATTAGAAGATAGAACAGACCCCATAAGGTGTCAAGAGGCTAAAGTTAATAAGGACATTATTGCCTAACTTCATAATAATGATAATGACAATAGATTCTATTAAGCACTTACTGGGGACTATGACCTGTAAGCTAAGCATTTTGTAAATAAAATTTAATTGCCTCTTCAAAAAAGTAACATAAGCATTATAATTCCTTCTATTTTACTAAAAGTGTGTGATAAAACTTAGAGAAGTGAACTTGCCAAAATCTGTAAGTAAGAAATGGTAAGGATGAGATTTGAGCCCAGTTAGAATTTGTTATAAGGCTTAGACCCATGACTACTCTGCAACAAAATTAAGATTACCAATAACTGCTAGATTTTACTCTGTGTTTTCATCATTTTTACTAAACTATTGATTTAAAATCATGTTGGCTTTTACTTTTGTAAATAATTTGCATTTTATTATGTCATGTTAAAAACTTCTTATTAAAAAGTGAAAATGGGGTTGGAGAGATGGCTTAACAGTAAAGGCATTTGCCTGCAAAGCCAAAGGATCCCAGTTCATTCTCCAGGACCCATGTAAGACAGATGAACAAGGTGGCACATGCATCTGGAGTTCGTTTGCAGTGGCTGGAGGCCCTGGTGTGCCCTTTCTCTCTCTCTCTATCTGCCTCTTTTTCTCTCTGTCTGTCGCTCTCAAATAAATAAATAATAAACAAAAAAGTGAAAATGAAGTTTGATAGATCAATATCGAGTATCACCACACTTTTTTTTTTTCTGTAAGGAGAAGACAGTACAGCAGTGCCTTGTGCTGTAGTGTGGGGAAGTGTATGTGTGTAGTATAAATGAAATGAATATGGCAATGCAAATTAAATCTCCTTGGATTCAGTTCTATAAGAGAAGAAATAGCTAATGGTAATGAATGATAAGATTGATGCCAAGATTAAGATAATCTTCAATTTTTTCCTCTACAAGGAATTATTAGTGACCAAGCAAAGGCATGCATCTTCAGAGGCAGATTCCTGTGTTAATGCACCTTCAAAATATCCTTCATTTGCAGCTAAAACTTTATACCCAGAGGCATTTCTGCCCATCACTTTATCTTTCACACATGTGCTCCCAGACTTAAGGCTAACCCCCATGCCCCCAGAATAAAAGTTCTACTATTGTTTCTCTTTAAAAGATGACCTTAAACATCATGCTTGAGAATTTACTCTTAAACTAAGCACACTTAGAAATTGGCCCACCCCATATGAATATGTATAGGCCCCTTAGTAAAATCCCCATGCTGCCTTTGTTCAGGGATGGCCTTACTTTGGAAATGACTCCCATGCTACCTTTGCTTCATGCAGGTGACACATCTTTCTCCACTTTTATGTCTTGGCTGTACTGATTTTGGCTTTTTGCTCAGCAAGATGTATACCTATTGTGTTTGCTTATAAATGAAGCCTAACCTTAAATTTCTCCTGCTTCTCTTTTTTATCCTGTCTTTTTCTTTTTTCTTTTCCCTTGGCACTTGCCTGTAATTCCCTGTACCAGGACATGGTTAAAATCCACAAGCTGTTCATCAGAGAGACCTACAAGGTCTCCCAGAACAAACAAGACAGACTTCCCACCAGAGGTTAATGGTAAGACACTACTGCTGAAGACACCATATGCTCTCAGCACGGACCATGGAGAGACCTGGTTGGAATCCGGAAGACAGCCAGTCCCTAGACAATTGGCCCATCTAATGCTGGAAGGTGCTACATGAGCTACTGGGGGAAAGTGGGCAACATCTGTTCGAGCAACTCAAAGTCTAAGTAACTCAGAAGTAAACAACCTGACATGATGCTCACACAAGTGCAATAGTGGCACACAGCCATGCTGGGTAACTGCTCTTGTATTGGCTAACAGATCCACTAAGTGGAAAGGAGGTAACCATATCTGGAAGTGGAAACAAGTCAGAATCACATCCAAATAATGATTCTGATTTCCATTGTCAAGCTCCCACTAATCTTGGGCTATCAGAGGGTCTACACCCTTTAAATTCTCTCTATAATAATTGTTATCCTGTTTAACCTGTGCTGACTTCACTCTGTTGGGGAATCTGCTTCTCTTTTTCAGATGGGAGCAGGACTGAGGAGATAAATGACCCAGTGCACTTCACCCCCGCCCCAGCTGAAACCATAGAGGAATTGGGGAAATGAGCTGCTTTCTCAATGAACCTGATATCAGCACAGGGATAAAGGAGATAGACACTGAGGACACTGAACTCCTACCAAACCAGAGACCCAGAGGCTCCTAAGAGCCCATCATTGAAGTAGACTTAAAATGCACCCAATATGGCTCAAGGAATTTGGCAGAAGAGGGGGCGGAAAGATTGTTAGACCCACAAGTTGAGACATTATGCACAGAGACATTGCCTCTCCCCCATAACTGACTGCTGTTCCCACAATGCATGACCCACAATCCCCATGGGGTTGACCTGCATCTCCAATGAGGAGGGCCTCTTTGGAAAAGGGGCAGGGATCAGGGAAAGGATGGTACCAACATGTGTTGTTTACACACTAAGTATGTCCATATCTAATAAAAATAAATTTGGAAAAGAAGGATACCTAATATGGTAGACAAGCAGTTGTATAGTACTGACCACAAAGATACTAGAAGGAACATCATGCAGTGAGAGAAACAGTGTCTGTCTTAGGCATGGGATTGCTTCATGGTTCTGTGAATTTGACAAACCTCATTAAACTGTGCATGAAACCTTAAAAAAAATAAAAATAAATAAATTGGCATTACCCAGATAGGACCTTTCCAGTGCTGGTTAAACATAAGGAGTCTGGCTCCCCTACACTGCTGGAGATAAGGCCCAGGAAGAGAAATATCAGGTCCCAAGATTTGGCTCCTGCAAAGCCACAGTGGTCCTGGGAAAATGGTGTGGTCACTCCAATTTTGTTCAATTTTCCCAGATTAGTGGATGGTACAAGGAACCTTGTGTGAGCTGATAGAGTCTCATAAGAGAGTGGAAAAGACTTAGATGGATCAGGAAAGAATGAAAAGGGTCACCTACAGTTTTGAGATTGTATTTCAAGCCTGGGGTCTGAGGAATCAAAAAGACATTCCTGTCCATGCTAACACAAGGAGACTAACAAGAGTTTCCATCTGGAGTGTGAGGCCAGTCAAGGAGACAGACACACAGACACACATGAGCAAATAAATAAATGGATTAATTAATTTTAAACTCATGTCCTATTAAAAGGAAGCCTCCACCCTATCATGGAAAACATCACATGCTTTAGTCTCAGGACACTGAGAAATTAAGTTGGAACTGAATTGGAAGGCTCCTCCCTGCTGGCTAGCTATCATGGTGCTGGAAGATGCTGTGCAGACTGCTGGGTAGGGGAGAAATTATCAACTTTCTGAGCCAGCAGCAGATTGTATGACCTACATAACTGGCTAGCCAGGTAAGATGTGCCCACTGGTGCAATAGTGGCTTGACTGTTGTAAGAGGGAGGCCTGCTGAATGGGAGGGAACTCATGCTTGACACTGAAAACCTAATCAAAAGCCAATGGCTTAGAAGGCCATAGGTCCTAGGCATGCTCTGTTTTTTGGCTGAATGGATATGTTCTGCACATCAAATTTCCCTTTAAATACTTATGTATATGCCCATAGAAGAGTACTGCTCTCACTTTTGACCAGAGAAGTGTGAGATCCAACCTTGAAAAAACACTCATTACAAAAGAAATTTTCATTGATAAGGGCACCCACCTCTCTCCACTGATTAGCTCTTAAAAACTAAGATATGGAACATTAAGTCTGCATAGCAAACCTTACCTTTGCTACTGATGGGCTTCCAGAAATCATGTTTGGGCTGGCATAGTGGCAAACACTATTAATCTCGGCAATGGGGAGGCTGAGGTAGGCGGATCCCTGTGAGTTTGAGGCCAGCCTAGTTACAGAGTGAGTTCCAGGTCAGCCTGGGTTAGAGTGAGACCCTGCCTTAAACAACAACAACAACCAAAAAAATCATGTTTGGACTAAGAAAATGGCTTGGTAGATAAGGGTGTTTGTCATACAACATGAGAGCCTGATTCACAACACCCATGTAAACAGCTGGTCCAGGCCATACATACCTGTAATCCCAGTTCAATGGAGAATTGCTGAAGCTTGTTGGTCAGCCAGTCTGACTCAAAACTGAGGCTCCATGTTCAGTGAGAGACTCTGCCTCAAGGAAACCTGCAGATGAGTGATAGATGAGAATACCTGAAATTCTCCTCAGACTTCTGCCTGCATGTGCGTAGGGTACACAAATCAGCACACACCATGCATACCACATAACTACAGCCTTTCAACAACCTCTAAACTACATGGAATCTAACACTATCCCAATGTTCCTCTCCCAGATTTTGCCACCTCTAGTTTTTACAAAGTTCACACTAGTCCCCATACTAACACACCCAATGTCCCTCTCACTTCTAAGAAAGCAAAAGCCTGTCATACTTCATACCAGTCTTGCTTGTTGATCAACTAACAGGTATTGAAGTAAAAGGGACCGCTGTTGAGCATAGCAGGCATAGCCACTAGTTTTGGTCACTTCTGCTCAGAGGAGGAGAGAGGCCACACCAGGCACCTTGAGCTCCTAGATGAAGACATAACTTCTGAACCACATGCTCTGAAAATAGAGCTAATTTGCAGCAGCAACAAGCCCTAGTGTGCCTATTCATTCCCTTTCCCTCATAAATAAATAAAAAATATCTTTAAAAAGGTAAACCCATATGCAAACCTTCTTCTTTATTAGCTAATTTAAAATATAATTTAAAAAAGAGTTTGAGCAGAAGTACCTTGCAGGAATGGATAATGCTACTCTCTGAAGCCATAGGTTGTTAGAGGAAAATTCCAGTGTCAGAAGTGGAATATCTCACAGTGAGTTCTTGGTCAGGGAGGCCCCTGAAGCCCTTCAAACAATAAAGGTTATTGAAAAGGTTGTTGGTTGCCCGCCAGAACTATATGGGAAGATTCTGTTGCTAAAGATACCACATGTGTCACTTTCAGGACACTGAGAATTCAAGCTGGAATGGAGCTAGAAGCCTCCTCCCTGCTTGCTAGCTATCATAGTGCTGGAAAGTGCTATATAGGCTCCTGGGGGAGAAATCATCAACAGTCTGACATACTGGTGGACCATACATGCTGCATAGCTAACTAACCAGACAACTGTATTTCACTGGTACAATATTGGCATTAATCTTACGGAGGTAACCAGCTGCTCCCTGGACTTGAGGTCCACTTCATGGAAGAGAATTCATACTTGGTACTGAAAACCTAGTCAAATGCCTATGGCTGAGAAAATCATAGACTGTGGAAGGGAAGTTTCTATTGTTGTTTGGCTAAATCAATAGGTTATGCTCAAGTTTTCCTCTAAATATTTGTGTTTATTTATTGATTGATAGTCTCACCTTTTGTCAGAGAAATTTCATTTTGCAGAAGGTGGTGACTACTGAGGAGGTTAAAAACCCACCAACGTGCTGAGAATAAATGACTGTTAAGTGCTCAAAACTAAATCAACATCCTATTATGTCTTCCAAGGTTCAGAGAACATTGGCAAAGAGGGATTGGAAGAAATGCTTTGAATCATTGTCTTCTGGATATAAAGTACCCACTACATTTATGACACTGGCTGTCATTACTTACACAAGACATGCAGAATATTGAGTCCATCAACATTTCATTGGGTATGATGAATGAGGGTAAAACAAAGACAAAATATGAGGGACTAGCTGGAAAGAAGAAATTCAGTGGAAGGGGAAACAGATAAAAGAAGGAAATGGGAAGGATTATGATCAAAATACATTATGGATATGCATCAAAACTGTCAGTAAAGCCAGGCATGGTGGCACACACCTTTAATCCCAGCACTTGGGAGGCAGAGGTAGAAGGATCACCATGAGTTTGAGGTCACCCTAAGACTACATAGTAAATTCCAGGTCATCCTGAGCTAGAGTGAGACCCTACTTTGGGATCCCCGCCAAAACAAAACAAAACAAAACCCTGTCAATAAAAAAAGAAATAGCAGGGGCTGGAGAGATGGCACAGCAGTTATAGCATGGGTTTAATTTCCCACTGCCCACATAAAACCAGATGCACAAAGTGGCCCATGCATCTGGAGTTCATTTGTAGTAGGAGGAGGTCCTGGTGCGCTCTCTCTCTCTCTCTCTAAAATAAATAAATAAAACATTAAAAAGAAACAACTTGGGAAAAAAAGAAAATAACATGGGTATAACAAAATTGACTATAATTAATTGTTACTTAATTTCCTATGGTCCAAACTAAACACCCTAATTTAAACCTGAAATCTAGTCTTATTTATATCAGTGAAGTTCTGTACACTACTGATCTGTGTTTTTTTTTTTAGTAATGTACAAAAGTACAGTTTGCTTATTTGAAACAACACTCATTAAAATCATAATAGATGTGTTTTTACAAATTAAGTATTCAATGCTAATTGATGGCTAATAGGTATATATTTTGGTATAGACAATGTTATGAAAATAGCTATTTTAATATCTAATTTGGCATTTATGCACACTGCAAAATTACCATAATTTTATTTCTTATTGATGTAGGCTTGAGAGCATTCAGACCTTTTCTAAGTCCAGATGGGCTTGACTCCAATGGCTCTGGTGTTGAGCAACTCAGTGATCACCAGAGCCACTGTGAGTCAGTCATTAGTGCTTAAGTCCTTGCCACATGCCAAAGAGAAATGAGGGAATATGGACAAGAAGGTGAACAGAGCAAATGTAGCTTTTATTAAGGAGATATAGAAAAAGACTCCCAGCAGAAAGGGAGAAGTCCTCAAAAAAGAAAGAGGGGTTCCTGAATCAAGGGCTTAAGGCTGGGAATATATAGTACTGTCTTATTAAAGGAAAAAAATACCACTCCTAACCCCCTTCTTTTTAGCATATTTGATAATGGGTGATTGACAAGGGTGTCCCCAGAACCAGAGGATTTTCTCTGCTGAGGAGGAAAATAAACCAAAGGCCCTGATGTCTCCATCCTCTTCCCCTTCATATGATATTGTCAAGTCAATGGAGGAACAATCCTGCAGATGTGTGTGTGTGGGGGTTCTCCTGCAATGATCTCCAAGCCTGCTAAAGTCTGTCTAACTACCTCTCATTACTAAGATGCTGTCTACTGACTTTGTCAGACAGGCAGGGATAAGGCCTATAGTCCTAGCACAATTAGCAGAAATATCTGCTTCCCAGATCCATGGGAGTTGTTAGCAACAAAATGCCAAGTATTCACTGATTTAATAATTTCAGTAACTTAGCGAAAATGATTCCTGTTTATTATTTGTGATACGTAGGGAATAAAACAGGCTGATAATTGTTTCACAAATCTAGCATATCTAAAAGAGGACATTTAAAGTCTGGAACCCTTCAGAGGTACTGAAGAAAGTATCCCCTTCTCTCACACTTGAGGTCACAAAATTTTTGCAAGTCAAAAATGTTGGGCATGCCAAAAACATCATGCTACACACTACCAAATAAATGAACTCTGTTATTCTTACAAGGAAAGAGTTTACAAGACAGGAAATAGGCAGGGTCAGAGAAGCAGACTTAATACTGAGACTTATTTAACCATCTTGAAGCCAAAATACAATGACAGTTAAAAAATAAACAAATAACAGTTACACAAAACCAAACCGCAGGAGACATGGTCTCTACTGAAACTGATTATTGCATTTTTGGCAAATACAGGAAATGGATAACCCCAGAAAACCCTCATGAAACTTCTAGACATTGGCTCCATTTTTTGTGTCACATGCTTTTCAATGAGAAGAAAAACTACAAGTTTAAATTTATGGGTAGAAATTTGAATAAAGAAAACTTGATCTTAAAATGTTGCAAACAACTTTATCAAAGGAAAGTCTTTTTTTGTTGTTGTTGTTGTTTTTGTTTTTTGTTTTTCAAGGTAGGGTTTCACTCTAGCCCAGGCTGACCTGGAATTCACTATGCAGTCTCAGGGTGGCGTTGAACTCTTGGTGATCCTCCTACCTCTGCCTCCCGAGTGCTGGGATTAAAGGTGTGCGCCACCACACCCGGCTAGGAAAGTCATTTTATAAAAATCACATTCTCTTAAAAATGGGGAGAGAAGAGGAAGAGACAAAATGGATGATAGGAAAAATCTAACTGTTCATTACAATTTTCCATTTTTATTTTATCTATTTTTCCTTCAATTTTCCATTTTTGTTTAAACACAGCAGGAGGGCAAAGCCACTGGCTTTTCATGCCAGGAGCCATTGTGTAAAGCCCACAGCTGCCCAATTCTCATTTACAGCTCCAGTCTGTGTTGTCATGTAAGGACTCTTCCAGCTTTCCTGAAGATATTACTGCATCCTGTTTGCTGCCAGTTTGGACCTACTGGGAGTCTTCAGCTTATAATTGCAGATACATTTTTTGTTGTTTTAATATGCTAGCTTTAGAAGGAATAAAAAGCAAACATCAAGTGACATCTAGTGGATGTCTGGATATTGTTTTTCCGGCCTCTGGACAAGAATATCTTGTTTTTTTTTTTTTTTTTTTTTTCTTTTTTTTTTTTTCAAGGTAGGGTCTTGCTGTAGTTCAGGCTGACCTGGAATTCACTGTTGTCTCAGGGTAGCCTTGAACTCATGGCTCTCCTCCTACCTCTGCCTCCCTAGTGCTGGGATTAAAGGTATGTCATACCACTTCCGGCTTATCTTGTCTTTTTATAATTTACCAGTTTTGTTCCACATATAGCCTATCTTTTTTCCAAAATGGGAAAACAAATTTGAGGGCTGGAAAGATGGCTAAGTGGTTAAAAGCACTTGCTTGTAAAGCCTATAGCCCATGTTCAATTACCAGTACCCACGTTAAAGCCAGATTCACAAAGTGGCACATGTCTGGACTTGCAGATTCAGGGACTGACCCAAAGGCCAGCCCATCTAGGCAGTGTGCTAGACTGTGCAGGCAGCAGGGGGTGCTGCAGCCACTGTGGATGAACCTGGATCCGACAGGAGTTCCATTCCTGCCAAGGCAGAGTGGCATCTTCTGGTTTTGGGGGGTGCTTCTGTCCCTAATTAAAATTGCTTAAAAGAAGTTAGATTTCAGGCTGGAGAAATGATTTAGCGATTAAGGTGCTTGCCTGCAAAGCCAAAGGACCCAGGTTCAATTCCCCAGGAACCACATACACCAAATGCACAAGGTGGCGCCTGTGTCTGTTTGCAGTGGCTGAAGGCCTGGAGTGCCTAGTCTCTCTCTCTCTTTCAAATAAAGAAAATAAAATATTAGCTCTAAGAGGCTACCTTTCCCCTAAGTGTCCTTCAATATGAATAATAATTTTCAAGATAAACCGTCCTGGAAATAACTAGTCTATAGATAAATGCATTTGAAAAGTTTATTATTAAATATTGGATTTATTAGCAACTATCAACCATATTGATGGGTCTTCAGATAGTAATTCAAGTCACAAATTCCTTTCTATCTGTAAGCCTAAGAACATTATTACCTTGGCAAATCCACATGTAGTTCAACCACAGCCCATTCCCAAATGTAATGAGAAGCTTATACAAGCATGTAGGGCCACTTTCTATAGTGATGGAAATATTTGTGCATTATACCAAGACATTTTAAAACAGAGCTACAGATATCAATTGAATTTTTTTAAAGCTTTTTTTCCTTTAAAAATTTTTTTTGACAACTTCTTTAATTGTAGACAATATCCCATGGTACTTCCCTCCCTCCGCCCACTTTCCCCTTCGAAACTTCACTCTCCATCATATCCCCTCCCCCTCTCAATCAGTCTCTCTTTTCAGTTTGAGGTCATGATCTTTTCCTCCTATTATGATGGTCTTGTGTAGTTAGTTTCAGGCACTGTGAGGTCATGGATACCCAGGCCATTTTGTGTCTGGAGAAGCACATTGTAAGGAGTCCTACTCTTCCTTTGGCTCTTACATTCTTTCTGCCCCCTCTTCTGCAATGAGCCTTGGAAGGTGGGCTTGAGATGTTTCAGTGTTGAGCACTCCTGTCCCTTCTTCTCAGCACCATGGTGCCTTCTGAGTCATCCCAAGGTTGCCACCATCTGAAAAGAGAAGTTTCTCTAACCAAAAATGAGAGTAGCATTAATATATGGGTGTGGACATTAAGAGAAGTGCTTACTGGGCAATTTGGTGAGCATAGTATATACATTTAGCGAGACACCAGCAGACATTACAGCCTTAGGGCTCATGACTACCCCTGTCATAGGTTTTCAGAATCAGGGATGTATTCCCTCCCATGGAGCAGGCCTCCAGTCCAATTAGAGCAGTTGTTTTCCCCCATAACAGACATGCCACTATTGCACCTGTTGGCTCATTTAGCCTGGCTGGCCAAACTTAAAGCTTGTAGTGTTCACTGTTGAGTACCTTTACTGATGTTTTCTCTCTCCCATTGAACTTCATGCAATGTAGCTTTTTCCAACTTTCTGTCAGCTGGTCCACGTGGAGAAGGCTTTCAGCTCAGCTCCAGCAGTATTTATCAGTGAACTTGCCACCCAAGTATGGGAAGTCTTCAGCAATAGGGTCTTACCATCTATTCCTGGGAAGCCAAGGGCCTAGGCAGGCCTATAATGTTTTGGGGGTATCTATGACCTCCCTGGCCAACAACTCACTGGAAGGTATCCCATCCCTGGCACTGAAAATTTTCTAGTAACAAGCTATGGCTTCTGATCAATTGAAATTTTTGAATTGGAGTTGTTTAAAACTTTTTTTTGAGGTAGGATCTTACTCTAGCTCAGGCTGATCTGGAATTCACTATATAGTCTCAGGGTGGCCTCAAACTCACCGTGATCCTCCTCCCTCTGCCTCCCAAGTGCTAGGATTAAAGGTGTGTGCCATGATGCCCGGCTTAAAACTTTTATCCATTAATAATTTCATGCTTCTGAAATGTGCCATAGAGAAAACATGCACTTTATTGGTAGCTGGATAGACGTTAAGTGGGCTCGGAGGAGGTCAAAGAAACTCCCTTCAACATTGATCAGGAAGACAGCATAATTGTCCTCTATAGGACTTAAAATACCCTAAGAGTGGAGAATGGAAGCACTGGGGCTCTTGGTTAAGACCCATTAAGGGAAGGGCCACTTCTACCCAGCCAGGAAACAAAACCTATGCTCCCCTTTGGACCTGAATGGAGACATGACATTCTAACTTACTCTAAACAAGACAACAAAGACTATTGTCCCTTTTCATAAGTTAATCCAGTGGGACTGTCAATCACTTAGCTGGTCAGGAGACCACTCCTCATGCTAAGACATGCTGAGGAGATGGGAGGAGTACTTTTCCTTCTAATGAAATGGTATCATCTATGTTCAGCCTCAAGCCTTGTCAGCAAACTCTCAGGGACCCCTCCTGCTTGCTCAGTAGACTTTTTTTCTATTTTCTCAATAAAATATACTTTTGTCCTATCAACCCCTTATCTACATTCCTTAATTTTTCTTTCACATGTGGAATGAACTGGTGGTGATTGAGACATCTGGCATCTTAGCCACTTGAATTAAATACACTTGGCCCAAGAAAGGCCCTGACACTCTGAAACTCTACATCGCTGCCTAAAGATGACATTTGTTAACAAGACAGGGAAATGATTAACTGTGAGATTGGAAGGTGGTGTTTAAATTTAGTATTTTCTTTCCTTTCAAGGAAAGACTTGGGGTATTCCATTGTAACTGTCCCAAAATCTTTAGTCCTTTAGAGTAACTCTTCTTTATTATCACACACACAGATAGGCACGTTGTACTGATGAGGCAGTTTAGGGGTGACAGGGTCCACAAAAGTGAAAGCAAGAAATGTCCTTGAGCCTATCTCTTTCCCTAAAGGCATCCTTACAACCTCCATCTTGCTGGAGACCAGCAGAGTGCCCTTTCTTAGGAATGTAGGTGGGAAGATTACTGAAAGATATCCACCCTGAATATGAACTCTGGGCTTCACTGGATCTCTGTGTCCCTCTTCCCAGTGTAAATAACATTAAATAAATCTTTTTCTGCTTTTCATTGTTACTCATTTGTTTAAGTAATTGAGATTCTCAGATTTCAAGAAAGCTGCACCCCCACCCCATCTGTTCTGACCCACTGCTATGGAAATTGACTATGTCTTACTGTCCCAACCCTTGAAGGAGGGATACAACCTCCTCTCAGCCACCATCCCTGGCCCTGAGTGGAGACCTGACTTTCACAGGGATTACCTCACACCGCATCCCACATGCCCAATGCAAGTGCCCATTGCAGTGCAATATTCCCTCCCTTATTCAAGGTTCTGAAGGCTCTTTCCTTTCACGTTGGATCCTGCCATTTTTCTTACCTGGCATTAAATAAAACCTTGAGCCCAAGAAACTTTCTGTTTCTGTATCTGTACTCACCAATTGCTGAGATACAATTAAGAGTCCCAAACACCTTCAGTGTCCACAGCCATACTGCCTCTTTTGCCTATGCTCTCCCCACCCCTGAAACTTCTACTACCTCCCCTCCTTTTTTTGTATGTGTGTAAGTGTAAAAGGCACACATTCTGAATGGCTTTTCCTTCTCACTAGGAAATGATCACACCTGAATTCCTACCTCCCAGGTATAACCAAAAGGGACACGTCTTCTGGGTGGCTTTTGCCAGTGTGCAGCTTTCTACTGAGGACCAGAAATTGGCCATACCTGCAATTCTTTCCCACTCCTTCCTGCTACTGCAATTCCTTTATAAGTTCATGGAAAGTTCAGAACTCACATACAATATATCACTTAGTAACAGGGTTTTGGGGTTCAGGGAAAGTCCTTAAACTCCAAACCCTGGGTTTTTATGTGTTTTTAACAAAGAAGTGAAATAAACAGACTAAGGATAGTTTACTATTCCATTTGTTCAAGGGAGTCCGAGGAGAGGGAGTCTGAGAACCAAGGAAAGGGTCTGAGAGCCCATGTCGGAGCTGAACATGGGCCTGGGGAAAAACATGAACGGGGAGATCTCAGTTCTTAAAAGGCTAGCACTTAAAAAACATTAAAAGGCCATAAGAATCATAGAAAAAGAACATCTTTTCCTACTCTGGCAGCCTGCCAGAATGAAAAGGACGTGGTCTTACTGGTGTTGGAACCGCAGATTTAGGCATGGAGAGATGACAACAAAGTGGGAGATAGTGGAGGTCTCATGCTCTGCCCCCACCATTGTTCTTTCTTTCCTTCTTTCCTTCTTTCCTTCTTTCCTTCTTTCCTTCTTTCCTTCTTTCCTTCTTTCCTCCCTTCCTTCCTTCCCTCCCTCCCTCCTTCCCTCCTTCCTTCCTTCCTTCCTTCCTTCCTTCCTTCCTTCCTTCCTTCCTTCCTTCCTTCCTTCATTTTCCTTGAGTGGGGTCTCACTCTAGGCTAGGCTGACCCGGAATTCACTGTGTAGTCTCAGGCTGGCCTGGAACTCACAGCAATCCTCCTACCTCTGCCTCCCAAATGCTGGGATTAAAGTCATGGGCCAGCTCCCCTTAAGTTCTGGAAGAGGTTGGCACACCTAAGCAGAGCTGAAGAGCCCACTGGCCTGCGCTCAGGGAGTCTGCACACTCTGGTAGGCTGAGAGAGCTGACTGGATGAGACTGGAACAAGGGTTTCAAGGGAAATTGAAAAGGGACCAGAGCTGAAGGGAAAATACACACACACACTCACACACACACAGAGCAAGAGAGAATAGAGGCTCTTTCCACATTAGGGGAAAAAAAAAAAAAAAAAGGAAGATGTCATTTAGTAAAGGTCCCGTAACTTAGAAGAGTAACAAAACCAGAAAAAAAAAAGTCCCTCCTCCCCATCCTAACAGCCCGGTTGCTGGGATGGCAAAAGGCAGAACAGGAACCCTGAGGTTCAGGCAAGGACTTGGCAAACGACCAAGAAGAAAGACTTGCCCATATGGTAAGCCTTTCTTTTAACTCAATGGGGTGGGCTTAACATCAGGTTTAGTTGAGTCTGGGAGAGGGCTGATTTGTTTGGGCCAGCATACTTGTCAGATTGGGGAAGAGGGTACGGTTTATCAAGTAGTTTTGTTAGGCAGTTAGGGTGGCTGGCCCCTCAAAGTAAAGTAGCAGGAAGGTCTGCCCTTTCTAGAGCTCCAAGGATGATCTGACTTATCTCTTGCCTAGTTCCCTAGACCTTTTTCCATTCCTGAGCCCCTCCGTGGGAGGTCTCTTTTTTTCTAGAATTCAAAGCTAATCTTGATATTGTGGTTGGTTAAGGTTAGACCCCAGGACTTGGCATCATGCCTGGCCTCTTCCTGAGCCAGGTGAAACCTACTATAAGGTTCTAAGTAGATACATACAAGAGGACAAGTCTCTCTCGGCTGCCTGACCACTTCTGAACCTCCAGGTTCTGGTGAGTTTCCTCTCATCTCGGCTTGACTGGGCTGAAACAAAGGGAGAATCCCCTAACCCCCACTCCCACATGGGCTCTTTACCCCCTCCTGTCCTCCACATGGCAGTTCTTTGTACTTTTTCTATTTTAAGTTTCTTTCAGGCCTACCACATAGGTTCTCAGACCATGTGGGTATATTCATTTTCCTTCTCTTGGTTCTGTACTTCCCTCAATAATATAATTATCCCTCTCAGTCTTATTTTATCCAATTCTTTAGTTAAAAGTAGAAACAAACCTAGGGTTTGGGGTTTAAAGATTTTCTGAACCCCTAACATCCTGTTTCACAGTCACTGAGGGATGGGACTGGGTCAGATGCTGAATTCAAGTCCTAACAAAGCAGGTGGGGTAACATCTCTTCTTTACCTTTCTGGGCCTTTCCCTAGCCAATTACCTATAAAAAATGACCCGCCTCATTCTCACTCAATTTTGTTTGTCTTCTGACCATATGTCTTTGTATCATTTTCATGCAGTTTGTCCTTTGCTTTCGATGAACAACAATCTCTATCACACCTCCCAAAGGCTTAGGGTCTATTGTGGAAGATGTGGCAGAAAGATTTTAAGAGCCAAAGGAAGGGTGGGACTGCTTACAATGTAATCCATGACCTTGCAGTGCCTGTACTACCTACACACGACCCTCACAATAGGAGGAAAAGATGACATCAAAATGAGAGACTAATTGAGAGAGAGGGGATATGATGGAGGGTGGATTTGTGAAGAAAAGAGTAGGAGAGAGAATTATCATGGTTTATTGCCTATAATTATGGAAGTTGTCAATAAAGTTAAAAAAAGAAAAAAAGGAAAAAAATCTATGGCAATTAAGTGGTGATCTTAGAATATGAAATGAAACTAACATTTTACAATATACTCAAAACAACACATATCTGTGCTTTTCGCTTAAAAAAAAAAAAACACTTGCTTATACTTACCACAAAGGTATATAGATACTGCACAAATGAATACAAAAATGCAAAATTTTAATCCTGCCTTTTAAATTGCTTTACAGACTCAAGAAGCCAATTTTGGGGCTGGAGAAATGGCTTAGCAGTTAAGGCATTTGCCTGCTAAGGCTAAGGACCCAGGTTTGATTCCCCACTACCCACGTAAGCCAGATGCATAAGGTGGCACATGTGTCTGGAGTTCACTTGCAGTAGCTAGAGGTCCTAGTGTGCCCATTCTATCTGCCTCTCTATAGGAAAAAAAAATTCAAGTAGATTTAAAAAAATTTTTTTATTTTTGAGAGAATATGGTAAAAGGTACACACTCTGAATGACTTTTCCTTCTTACCAGGAAATGATCATAACTGAATTCCTACCTCCCAGGTATAAATGTAAAAGGGCACGTCTTCTGGATTCCTTTTGCCAGTGTAGTCTCTACTGAGGATGGATTTGTGAAGGGGAAAGTAGGGGAGGGAATTATCATGGTTTATTGCCTATAAATATGGAAGTTGTCAACAAAAAAAGAAAAAGAAAATCTATGGTGATTAAGTGCCAATCTTAATCGAGCCTCTTGCCAACAAACTCCAGATGCGCGCACCACTTGGCGCATCCTACTTTACATGGGCGCTGGGGAAGCGAACCTAGAGCTTCAGGTTTTCCAAGCAAAGACCTTTCATCACTGAGTTGAGCCTTGTCTGCAGCCCCAATGTTTTTTAAAAAGTGGTTTCTAAATACTTATTAAGACTTAAATCTTTAACAAATAATTTCAGTTTCTTTTTCTAAAAAAGAGCTTAGTACTGTTGGTGTATTTTCCGTGTGTTTATAACTGCTCATAATACATGTGCTTTCTGTCTTCCAGACATAGCATCCTACGTTTTCATCTAAAAAGTGTTACCTGCATTTTGTAGTAACAGTTCAGAAAGGGGCGGACTATCAAGAAATAGAGATATAAGCTGGGCGTGGTGGCACACGCCTTTAATCCCAGCACTCGGGAGGCAGAGGTAGGAGGATCACCGTGAGTTCGAGGTTACCCTGAGACTACATAATGAATTCCAGATCAGCCTGGGCTAGTGTGAAACTCTACCTCGAAACCGCCCCCAAAAAAAGAAATAGAGATATAAGAATTACAGTGTACTGTTTTGTAAAGGTTAAAAGAGAACATGCTATTAGAGAAAGGATTTTGTATGGTGGATTATATATGTTCATATTGCTGAGACAAAAAATATGGATAAAAATCAGTTTTGTTTCAGCTTAGAGCTCTAGTTTCTAGGCCATTGTAGCTTGAGCAGGTACTTGAGGAAGCTGGTCCCATTCAAGATGTGGTGAGGAAGCAAGAGTGATAGAGGATGCTGCTCACTCAGCTCTCTCCTTTTTATACAGTCCAGGACTGAAGCCATGGAGTGGGACTGCCCATCGTTAAGGTGAGCCTTAATTAACCTAAATAAGATAGTCCCGCACAGGTATACAGAGGCTAACCTAATCGACATAATCCCTCACTGAGGTTCCAGGTCCTGTCAAATTGACAATGAACATAAACCATCACATATGGTAAAATAAGACCTTGTCCTAAGAACTATCCCAAATTAAAACAGAGATAAACGAGATGGTGTTATTAAAAAGTGCTGGGTGTGGTGGCACACACCTTTAATCCCGGCATTTGGGAGGCAGAGGTAGGGTGACTGCTGTGAGTCTGAAAACACCCTGAGACTACATAGTGAATTCCAGGCTAGCCTGGGCTAGAGGGAGACCCTACCTCAAGAAAACAAAAGAAAAAAAGTTTTAGAGTTAAAGAAAACTGCACTGGTAATATCTAAGTTGATTATAATTATTAAAGACTATTAAATTTCTAAGGTCAAACCTTCAATATTTTAAAATAAAACTAGAACCAGATTCTGTTTATATAAAAAAAAAAAAAGGCTTAAACTGGGAAGATGGCTCAGTAAAGGGTACTTGCTTGTAGTGCCTAATGGCCTATTTTCAATTCTCAAGCCACCCATGTAAATCAGATGCAAAAAGTGACACAAGCATCTGCAATGGCAAGAGGCACCCTGTGAGCACCCCCCCCCACACACATAAATACAGCATTTTGTTTGTTTTGTTTTCAAGGTAGGGTGTCACTCTAGCTCAGGCTGACCTGGAAGTCACTGTAGTCTCAGGGTGGCCTCCAACTCAGTGATCCTCCTACCTCTGCCTCCTCGAGTGCTGGGATTAAAGGCATGTGCCACCATGCCTGGCTAATACAGTATTTTTAAAAAATATATTTTACTTATTTATTTGAGGGAAAGAAAGAGGTAGAGAGGGAGGGAGAGAATGGGTGCACCAGGGCCTCTAGCCACTGCAAATGAACTCTAGATGCATGTGACCCCTTGGGCATCTGGCTTATGTGAGTCCTGGAGAACTGAACTGGGATCCTTTGGCTTTATAGGCAAGCGCCTTAACTGCTAAACCATCTCTCCAGGCCCAAATACAGTATTTTTAAAGAACAAAGTTCATGTTCAGGAACCTAGTAATCTTATTTATATCTCCTGTCAGTTTTTCAGGAGTTAAGGAAAAGATCAGATCCTATGCCAGGTTGAGGCACCTAGTAAGCGTTTATCCTGTAGTTAAGTTCAAGGACATATCCTACTTCTAGCCAAGGAAGACATTGTTCACTTTGGAGGGTCTGTTAAACCTCCAGATGCCTAACTGATTTCTATCTCCTATTCTTTGTCAATAGCATCTTACATTATCATATCTCTTATATAACTGCTTGCCCAGACTTACCTAAACAAAGCCTTCATATGACCAAAAAACCTCAATTAACTCTTCTTGTTGCCTGCTTCCCTTATGACTGACTGCCTTCACTTCTTACAACCAGACTGTTTTTTAGAATTTTCAGCTTTAGATATAATATTACTCTTATGTACCGCATGCAAAAACAAAGACCTAGACTATAACCATATTATTAGCATAAAGTAATCCAGCTGTTTTTTTTCCTCCCAAATGGCTGTTAATCCTCTCCTTCCCTCTCTCCTAACATCTACCTTCCTGCCTGTCTAGCCTCAGGTATAATAGACCCGAGGGTTGTCCATCTCAGAGATCCCACCCTCTCCCAGCTGAAGCCTTTCTTCAAAGGACCTGCTCTCTACTCCATGGGTAACCCAGGCAGCCTGGCCCCTCTTGAGCTAGCACCCCCACAAGACCCTCCCCTTCCAGTGGCCAGTCCACCACACTCTAAGGGCATGGACATAACAAACCCTGATGCCATTTCCCCTGCCTATCCTTCCCCTAAGCATTAGTGTGCTTTCCTGCCTGTCTACCTCAGCTTCCTATTTTATCCTCACTTAGGCATCTTCTCTCAATTTCTTCATTCTCTTCCCCTCTTCCTCCTTGCTCAGCTCATAAGACCCCTCCCCTGCCCAAAACCACCAGACCCTGTAGTTGCAGTACTCTTTCCCCAAAGATAATTGCTACCATTTCTTGACCATTGTATTTTCTAATGTAATATATTATTTTTGCTTTTCAGACAGAAAGACTCAAAGGGACAGCATCTAATAGCTCATACAGTTGTTTCACTTAATTTTTTTGGTTTTCCGAGGTAGGTCTCGCTCTAGCTCAGGCTGACCTGGAATTCACTATGTAGTCTCAGGGTGGCCTCGAACTCATGGTGATCCTCCTCTGCCTCCTGAGTGCTGGGATTAAAGGCGTGCGCCATCACGCCCGGCTTACATTTTCTAGTAAAACACTATGCTGATTGAATAATGGTGTTAGGACTTGCCTGGCACATGGAAGCTAGGCAAATACAAACATGAAAGAACAATGCTGTTGTCAAGTATGGCTACCCCACTAGAAAGCTGCCACCAGGTGGCAGTAGTTTGCCAAGACATAATTTGGCCTTTTACCTGAAAGGTACCTCATAGAATAAAAACCCGAGAGATCTGTTAAGTTTATTTATTGAGGTCTTCTTATTAGTAAAAGGGCAGAATTTAAACTTGGATGCAAAATTCCCAGTTAAGTGCTTTATCATTCTGTCTGTGCTTTTTTTCTTCAAAAGTTAGTTATAATTTTCCTACAGTTATCCTCAGGGGTCTGGGGAGATGGCTCAAACTAAAGTAGTTCTGCCAGTTATATTGAGGCTCAGTAACTCCAAACTCTCATGGGTTTTCATAACTAGTTACATAATTTAGCTGTATCTTAGCCTGTTAGACTTCCACCATTTTTTCTGCTGATAAAACATAAGGAAGAAAATGAGGTTGATGTAATAATCTTCAGCAGGTGGTAGGAAAATTGTCATGTGGAGGGAAGAACTATTTAAGAAAGGTGCTATGAAACCCCAGTCTTGCAACCACACCCAGGCATCTGCTTTAAGTACTATCATGTGGCTTCTTCTCACAATAACTACTGAGGAAAACAGCAGACCAAATTGTAGGAAACTCCTTGTTCATTTACCTTCTTTTTTTTTATTATTATTTTTATTTTATTTTTTTAGAGAGAGAGATAGACAGAGAGGGAGGAGGAGACAGAAATGGGCGCGCCAGCAGTCTCTCAGCTGCTGTGAACGAAATCCAGATGTGTGCGCCCCCTTGTGGGCAAGTGCGGCATTGCGCCCTTGCGTCACTTTGCATCTGGCTAAACGTGGGACCTGGAGATCGGAACCGCTGGACGTTGGAACCAGCATTCTTAGGCTTAGCAGGCAGGCGCCTTAGCCGCTAAGCCATCTCTCCAGCCCTCATTTACCTTCTTATGTAGAGGATGGGAGTGGACAGTGAGCAAGTCAAAGCCTGTGTCTGCTGGAAATTGCTAACACCAATAGGATGGTTATTGCTATTCAATTTGTAGTTAATTTTAAATAAATGAAAGGGAGGCTTCTCCTTGGCCATGAGTAAAGCACTTTGGTTTTGTTTCCAGTAATTAAGAACTTGTCGACAGGGCAGGAGAAATGGTTTAGCAATTAAGGTGCTTGCCAGCAAAGCCAAAGGACCTAGGTTTGATTCCCCAGGACCCACATAAGGCAGATGCACAAGGTGGCACAAGCGTCTGGAGTTCGTTTGCAATGGCTGGAGGCCCAGGTGTACCCATTTTCTATCTGCCTCTCTGTCAAATTAATCAATCAATTAATTAATAATTTTTAAAAAAAAGAACTTGCCTACAGAGGACACTTCCCTCCTCTCCAGTGTAGCAGACTGGATAATGCAATCAAATGGGCTTAGGAACTGTTTCAGCCCTAACAACCAGCTGAGATCCAAGCACAAGTACTTTTCTATACATTGGCAAATGACTCATCCAAAAATGAAATTATGAGAACAACTCAATGTAGAACACATTACATTTCAAATACAACACCATAGACCTGGAAGATAAAAGAAGGAAGTCTACATAACCTTGGGACTGTAGGTGACGTGTTAGATACAAAACTAAGAGCATGAGGAAATAAAGAAAAACAGAGCAATGAAAAGAAGACAGACTAGTAACTGTAGCTTTCAGTCTCTGGCCTCAAACTCAAAGCAACACTATTGCCTCAGCATCCTGAGTGCTCTTACAGGCCTGAAAGCCACACTCAGCTTCCTCTGGTAGTTTAGTTCAGTTTCTGCAATTACTATTATCTATAAAGAATTCAAGTTTATTGAAACACTCAAATTATAAAGCAAAATAAGTTGCCAAAGGGGTTTAAATAATGCACTTAAAAAAAATCTAGAATCATACATTTGGTTTAAAAAATTTGCATTTTAAAGCATTACTTTAAATATTAAAAAAAAACTTTGCATTACATCACAACAGATTTACATGCAGCTGCCAATCATAGAAAACACAAAGCTGTTTCTGTGATCCTAACAAAGGTATCCTTTTCTTCACCATAACAAAATCCAGTTGGGCTATTATATTGAAAAATATTAAAATACCAAAACACTTTAAACAAACTCTCTTTATGTTTAAGTAAAAGCTATTTATTTTTTCATTTTCTATTCTTGCCCTAATTCTTCAATTCTTTCCAGTGGAACCAAAACCTCCCGAACCCCGTTCAGTGTCATCCAGCACCTGAAAGATAGAAAGTGAACTAGAGTTAATTTTAGCCTTGTCTATTTCTTCCTTTGCAGCTGTTGTTATAAGACCTTTATTTCTTATCCCTTTTTTGTTGTTTTTTGAGGAAGGGTCTCACTCTAGTCTAAGCTGACCTTGAACTCACTCTGTAGCCCCAGACTGGCTTTGAACTCAGTGATCCTCCTACCGCAGCTTCCTGAGCACTGGGACTAAAGAGGTATGTACCACCATGCCTGGCTATTCCTATTCTTTATCCTTGCCATTTAAAAACAGGGATTAAGACTGGGAAGATGGCTTAGCAGTTAAAGTTGCTTAGCCTGCCAATCTAGGTCTGATTCCCTAGTACCCACATAAAGACAGATACATCCTGAGTGTGTTTACAGTGGCAACAGGCCCCAGGGCGCATGCATTGTACGTAGTCCACATACCTGTTATGGGGGTAATCAACTGCTTTGATTAGATTCAAGGCCAACTCCATAGGCAGTAAAGTCATAGTACTGTAAACCTAGTCAAAAGCCCAGGGGTTTTTTTGAAGCTGCTTTAGTTTTGTTATTTTGATAGAATGTCCCCACTACATTGCCTTTGAATATTTTTGTTTGTGCCCACAGACTAGTGATGCTGTCAGCTTTGGTCAGAGGTTTCTACTAGCAGTGGACAGCAATAACTGCAGAGACTCCTACGAGTCAAAGTGCTGAGAATAACTGGTTGTTGAAACCAGAGCCACAAGTGGATCATCTATGTCACCACTCTCCAAGGCTCAGCGAATACTGCACAAGAGGGGGCACAAAGACTGTTAAGAACCAGAGGGACAGGCTGGAGAGATGGCTTAGTGGTTAAGGTGCTTTCCTACAAATTCTAACAACTCAAGTTCAATTCCCCAGTACTCACAAAAAGCCAAATGCACAAGTGGTGCATGCATCTGGATTTCATTTGCAGTGATTAGAAGCCCTGGCATGGCCATTTTTTATGTCTTTCTCTCCTCTATCTCTCTCTTTGCAAATAAATAAAAATATTTTTTAAAATTCCTTTAATAAAAAGAACCACCACCACCAGAGGGAGGAGTGGAGTATTGTGAAACACTTCCTCTGGACATGATACGGCTGTAGCATTCATGCATTCTCAGCAGCTGTAACTATCAGCACATGATCTGCAAAAAGTAAGCCCATCAACATTGTCTCATGGAAGGGTTCACAAGGCCCCATCCCTCCAGAGGATCCAAAGGTAAGGTAGTTATTGGTTCCTGGGGAGAAGACATTTTCTTCAGTGGTACAGCCACTGGTAAAAATGCCTATGCTCCTGTAAGCAACCAGAAATTCACTGGGTTACCCTTTTCCCTTGAGAAAACAGGAGAAAAGACAATCAAGGAAAACTATTGGGAACAGGAAGGAAGGTGATAGGCAAGAGTTGAAGTAGAAGTATAAAAATGTTATATACATGTATGGAAATATAATGAAATCCACCATTAAGCATATTATGCCTAATATATACTAATAATAAAAAGAGGAAAAGAAAAAATACACTTAAAAGAAAAAGGAGACTATAAAAAGTAATGTTAGGAGGGAAAAGGCTCCATACATTGGAATATTGAATAGGTTTCTACAGAGCTAAGGAAGCATTAGATTTTCACAGTATCTTTAAATAATTTACTATTGAAAATAATGGGCAGGTGTGGTGGTGTACACCTTTAATCCCAGCATGTGAGTGGCTGAGGCAGGAGAATCATAGTGAGATCAAGGCCAGTCTGGACTACAGAGTGAGTTCCAGGTCAGCCTAGGCTAGAGTGAGACCCTACCTTGAAAAACACTAAAGAAAAAATATAAAATAATGCTATAACTTAAACATGAAAAACATTTCAAGTATAATACTAGAATTTTAATTATGCTTAAAATAGCACTAGTCATTCACCAATAATTAATTTTTTTCTATTCCCTTACGATGTAATATTATGACACTTACTTGAACTTCTTCTATTTCTGGATAAGAAATCCGTTCACAAATAAGCTGTGCAATTCGATCACCCTTTTTTACTTCAAAGAAAAAAAAAGAATTACTATTGATATCATATTGACACCTTTTTATATACTGCCCTTACTCAATGATAATTGGAGCAGTCAATGTTACTGACACATATATAACTCCAAAAACCCAACGAACTTGTGAATGTATATATTTAACTTACCTTCAAACTTCTCTTTCCCAAAATTAAACAGTACAACGCCAACATTTCCTCTGTAATCTTCATCTATAACACCAGCTAGAGGAAATAAAAATATTAATTTATGCCACTTTAACACTAGGAGTATAAGATTATCTCAAAATCATTCTTAGGTAGCTCAAAGTTTTTTTATTTTTACAATTGAGAAAGTGAATCTTGCTCTGGTCCTACGTAAAGTCTGAAAACAAATGACATTACTAAAATACAAATAAGAACTACAAAATAAGCCCTAATTTTTCACCCAGAATGCTTATCAAATATTTCCAATTTTGAGCTGTGTATTGCAATTATCTACAGCCTACCATCTATCCACTGCACACTTGCCAAAAAGACTAGGAGAAATTCTGATTTGAATTTCAAAGGCTTTTCCTGGTAGCAGCTTCTTACTGATATTCTGATTGAAATATGATTAAGTCATAAATAAAAATGTCCAAGACTGAAGATCTTCAGTACAGTAAGTCAACAGTAACACTGTGACGTAGAAATCTGCAAACATCAGAAAATTCCATTTATTTAAGAAAAATGGAGCTCAAATTCTCAGTTCATGTTCTTCCTCTCTGTTTAATTTGGACCATCATTTCTCAGTCTCAGAAGACATGAGCTCATAGGCTTAACAATGAGCTTATTTTCTATGTGTATGATTTATGAGTTTACTTTTCAATGTAAAATGAGAACTGGCTTGGGATTATAGATATAAGAACAGGAAACCTAAGTTTAGTCCATGCTGTGGTCCAGAAAACTACACTGATTTACTAATATTTGTCTTTGGACCAAGAATTTAACATGTTTATACAATACAAATTATTGTCTGTGTACCAGTCCTTATATCCTTTACTAATATGGAAATGTAATTCACATATCATATAAGGCATCCATTTATTTTTTTCAATTTTATTTTTTATTGACTTAATTGTAGACAATATCCCATGTTATTTCCCTCCCTCCCCTTACTTTCCCCTTTGCAACTTCACTCTCCATCATATCCCTTCTCCCTCTCAGTCAGTCTCTCTTTTATTTTGATGTCATGATCTTTTCCTCCTATTATGATGGTCTTGTGCAGGTAGTGTCAGGCACTGTGAGGTCATGGACATCCAGGCCATTTTGTGTCTGGAGGAACACGTTGTAAGGAGTCCTGCTCTTCCTTTGGCTCTTACATTCTTTCTGCCCCCTCTTCCACAATGGACCCTGAGCCTTGGAAGGTGGTTTTGAGATGTTTCAGTGCTGAGCACTCCTCTGTCACTTCTTCTCAGTACCATGGTGCCTTCTGAGTCATCCCAAGGTTGCCACCATCTGAAAAGATTCTCTAACCAAAAGTGAGAGTAGCATTAATATATGGGTATGGACATTAAGAGAAGTGCTTACTGGGCAGTTTGGTGAGCATAGTATCTACATTTAGCGAGACACCAGCAGACATTACACCCTTAGGGCTCATGACTACCTCTATCATAAGTTTTCAGTATCAGGGATGTATTCCCTACCACGGAGCGGGCCTCCAGTCCAATTAGAAGGCAGTTGGTTTCCCCCATAACAGACATGCCACTATTGCACTGTTGGCTCATTTGGCCTGGCTGGCCAAATTTAAAGCTTGCAGTGTTCACTGTTGAGTACCTTCACTGGTGTTCTCTCCCATTGAACTTCATGCAATGTAGCTTTTTCTAACTTTCTGTCAGCTGGTCCTCATGGAGGAGGCTTTCAGCTCAGCTCCAGCAGGTTTTCTCAGTGAAGTTGTCACCCAAGTATGTGAAGTCTTCAGCAATAGGGTCTTACCATTTATGCCTGGTGGGGAACCAAGGGCCTCAGCAATGGCCTATAATATTTTGGGGGTGTCAGTGACCTCCCTGGCTAACAACTCACTGGAAGGTATCCCGTCCCTGGCACTGAAAAATTTCTAGTAACAATCTATGGCTTCTGAGTGTTCCATTGTCCAGAAAAGTAGGTTTCCATATGACTCTTTTATATCCTTAGATTTTTTTTTTTTTGGCTTTTCAAGGTAGGGTCTCGCTCTGGCCCAGGCTGACCTGGAATTCACTCTGTAGTCTCAGGGTGGCCTCGAACTCATGGTGATCCTCTTACCTCTGCCTCCCGAGTGCTGGGATTAAAGGCGTGCACCACCACGCCTGGCATATCCTCTTAGATTTTGATTAGCCCTCCCTCCACTGTTCCTTTACTCAATCTCTTCCCCTGACCTCACTTAGGCCTTTTCACCCCCATTAATCTGTTCTTCTACTTACCTGTTGGGGTCCCTCCTACGGCCAACCCAGGAGGGACGGGCAGGGTCTCTGCCAAGTAGGGGGTGAGAGGTGCAGTCATGACACAAACTCCAGGAGTTGGGTGGAAGCAGGCAGAGGGCGAGCTGCTGCAAACTCGTTTATTCAAGGAAGCATAGGGGGTTTAAAGGGTTTGGCTGGCCAATCATTGTATGGGGTGGTTCCCTTCTTGTGACCATTGGCAGCCTGTTTCCAGACAGATCATCTCTTAGCAGGTTTCTCACGAGCATGGGACTGTAGCTGTTGTCACGCCAGGCCTGTGCAGGACGCTGCATCCACAGAAGCCACTTCCTGGTTTCTTCTGGCATGCAGTCTGGCTAGGGCCCGACCTGCAATGTGCCATACATATCCTTTTTGTTTTTATTATTGGCATCCCTGGGAGACATGGTTCTTCGCCAAGCCATTGTTGATCCCAAGCCCCAAGGGATCATCACATGTGACGGTGCCTGTCTTAGGTTGCCCATCTCATGGGGTCTTACCCGTCATTGACTACCCATCATCCTGGTGAGAAAACCCGAGGGGTATGTTCTGGTTTCTGTTAGCATGCCGTCTGGCTAGGGCCAGACCTACATTGTGCCATACACTTACCTATATACAACACCATCCTATTAAATCCCCCTCCCTCCCTTTGTATCCCCTTTCTAGCTTACTGTCTTCTGCTACTGAGTTTTATTTTTACTCACATAGAAGTCCAGTCACTTGTAGCTAGGATCCACATATGAGAGAGAACATGTGACATTTAGCTTTCTGGGCCTGGGTTACCTCACTAAGTATAATCCTTTCCAGATCCATTCATTTTTCAGCAAATTTTTTAACTTCATGTTTCTTTACTGCTGAGTAGAATTCCTTTGTGTAAATATGCCACATCTTCATTATTCACTCATCAGTTGGGGGACATCTAGGCTGGTTCCATTTCCTAGCTATTGTGTAAGCCATCCATTTAAAGTATATAATTGAGGGCTGGGAAGGCAATTCAATGGTTAAAGGTCCTTGCTTGCACAGCCTATTGGCCCTGGTTCAATTCCCTAACCATCCACATAAAGTCTGGTGTTCATTTGCAGTAACATGAGCCTGCATGCACATGTGTACACACATACACACAAATAAAAATAAACAAGCCCCCCAAAAAAAACTTATGGAAGCAGAGTGAAGGGTGGGTGTGGTTGGTTAAATGAATGTCCCTCAGTATATTCAGGATTTTATTATAGTTTGTAATTTAGATCTGCAGCCACCTGGGTAGAGGAGGTGTCACTGGGTGGATCTTAGGGCCCAGCCTTAAGGTGTGGTGGTATATTTGAAATTCCAGTCTAAAGATATGAAAAGTGCCTGAATTCCACCTGGAATTCCTAAGTATGTTGGTGTTAGGTATGGCTTTTGGATTTTTTGGCTTGGGGCTTCTCTCTCTCTCTCTCGGCTTGGCTTTAAGAGCAGGCCAGCTTCTGCTATTATGGTACTTCCCCTGGATCTGTAAGCTTCAATATCCCTTCCTCCTTAACCGTGCCTGGTTTGGAAGTTCATCTCAGCAAACCTGGAAGTTGTCAGCTACAGTAGGAAAAGTCAGAACTGTAGCTCAAAGGGTGCTAAGAATGGTAGGTCATGCTCTTAATTATTTGAAGTTTTAAAAAAATAAAAAGCCTGCATCCACTGATAGACCAGGAACAGTTTGTGTTTCTTTTGGTTTGCAGGAGGCCACAAAAAAGTAAAGAATCCCTGCGCTTTGTGCCTGTCTTTGTGGCAGAATGGGGAGTACGTCAATACGGTAGTAAATTTGTGCTCATGTTGGGACAAGGTGTCAGTGTCCTCTCCTGTTTCCACAGTGACACATAGGCAGTCATTTGGATCTATCACCTGTCATCACAGTCGCCTGCTGCTTGCCATCAATACAACACCAGGACTAGAGGAAACAACAGGACTGATGTCATCTTGACCTTTTATTTTGACTGACTTATTTGAGTTGAGGCATTGTTTCTGTTTTAAGGAAAAAAAAAAACAAACATGTCATGTAGTTTGTCTAAAAATAAAGTGCATTTTAACTAAAAAAAAAAAAAAAAAACCTTCAAGTTTTGTAAGAACAAAGATTATTCTAGCTATATATTCTTTCAATTTTCCCACATAGAAAGAAAAAGTACCTGTTAACTGTTAGTAACTGTTACTAAGTGGAATGTGGTGGTTTGAATGTAAATCTATGTCCCCATAGACTTGGGTAGTTCTGATTAAGCTTCCCGCTTAGTCTTCAGGAAGTGGTAGGTACCCTGTGGGTCCTTACTATTCCTGGGCGTCGCTGGCCACTGATGTCTTGGGCACAGGAGGAGTTGGGGGTCAGCAGGGTGCCTGGGGCAGCAGGTGAGTGCGACGGCCAAGGAGCCACCTGGGAGGCAGTCTAATGGATAGCACGCTCTTGTTTATTCAACAGGGGAGTGGGTTTATAAACACTTGAGAAAGGTTGAGAAGGCACATACAGACTACATGGCAATTGGATACATAGTTCATGGGTTGCTATCTAATTTGCTGGTGTTCTAAGGCAGAAGTCGTGAGGTGGAAAAAGCTACATGACTTCAGAGTTGGCGAGGCAGGAGCTTTGTAAGGGAGGTAACAGAAGTGGCAGGAAAAGCTACGCGACTTCAGCCACATAAGGGTCTCTTTGGCAGCTAGCCACAGGTCAGAAACTGTGGGGGGCGAGCAAAGCCTGACTATGGAATGGTCAGACGCTTTTGGGATCAAAGGGGGGAGGGCCTCACCAGTTCTGCCTACTCTGGGCAATGACAGGGCACACTACAACCTTGCCAGAGGGCAGGGAGGGCCAGTCACTGTCTCCAGGGTAGATTTCCCGTGATAAGGCCAGCTGCAACCCCCACAGCCCAAGGTCCCTGGCCATGTCCAATAGCCCAGACCAGCTTCCTCACAGTCCCAGCCCGATTTTAGCAATGCCTAACAGTACCCTGCTAGAGTAGGTGTATCTCAGGATCTGGAGTCCAGACCTAACAAGTGTTTGTTGAGAGCCAGCTTGAGCTCGCAGGTGCTGGCTTTTGTCTCTCTGCTATGGATGTATTGAAGTGAGCCAGCTTCTTCTACCATGATGAAGCCTACCCTGGAATCTGCAAACCTGAAATAAATCCTTTCCTCCCATAAAATGGTTATGGCTGGATGTTTAACCCAGCAATGAGAAGGTAACTGCAACAATGCCCTTTCAATTTTCCCACACAGAAAAAAAAAAGTAAACTGTTAGTTCTACAATGTGGAAAAAAAATACTCAATATTTTCAATTTTTCCAGTGGGCTACAACACATTAAATAAATCCCTGTGCTTTCTGAATGAAATATTAGGGACAAGTAAAACTCAACATTTAAAAAATTTTTATTTTTATTTATTTGAGAGAGACAGACAGAAAGAGAGTGAGTGGAGAGGCAGATCGAGAGATAGAGAGAGAATGGGTGTGCCAGGGCCTCTAGCCACTGCGAGCAAACTCCAGATGCGTGTGCCACCTTTTGCATCTGCCTTACATGGGCCCTGAGTCATCAAACCTAGGTCCTTTGGTTTTGTAGGCAAGCACCTTAAATGAGAAGTCATCTCTAGTCCTGAAACTCAACTTTTAAGTTTCCTAATGCAACACTTTTAATAGTTTGAAATTTTTAACACTGAGAGAGTGAGATTTGTTTGAAATTGTTTTAGATTTTTATTTTGTTTTTTGGTTTTTCAAGGTAGGGTCTTCTCTCTAGCACAGGCTAACCTATAATTCACTATGTAGTCTTGGGCTGGCCTCGAACTCACAGCAATCCTACCTCAGCCTCCCAAGTGATGGGATTAAAGTGCCACCATGCCTGGGTTATATGAAATGTTTAACACTGAGTAAATACTAAATGGGCTAACGTGTCACACTGTCAGCTAGGATGAGACACTTAAAAGGTAAGCTGGAAAGCAGCACAGGCAGTCTGCATGTCTCAACTAAAGAAGTCTCTTGTAGTGGAACTGCAACAAACTTTTAACCAACCCAAATATTATTAGGCCCTGGTTTCTTTCCTTATTGCCAGCTGTCCATTCATTTCCTCCTTAAATGTTATGAAAAGGACTGATATAAAGACTGGACCAGTTGATTTCACATTATCTCTATGGAAAAAGTGTTGACTATAGAAACCATTCAGCCTGGATTTAGTTAAGAAGCCCTCAGTGCAGAGCATGCTGGCCCATGCTAGAACAAATGACCACAGAAAGATGGGATATTTCCATGGAGAGATTTTGAGTTTGAGAAAGATAATGTAGACTGACCTGGCTTGTTTTCTTGTGATGCTACAGACTGAACTGCCACTGAGCTATATCCCTAGCCCTTGACTTCTAAACTCTTGTTTGTACTTTATAAGAAAACTTTTACTATTTCTTTATCTTCCCTTAAATAGTCCACATTAAGGTAATAAAGATTATATATAACTCTTTTACATCAAAGCAGTCATCCTTTGAGATTAACACAAATAAATTTGTCATTCTTTTGAGATACAAGATACAGAAATGCAATACTGGTATTTCCATGTAACCATTACCTTACATATCATCAGACATTCAGGTTGCTTTCACATTTTTGCTAAACACACAAAGCAGCCTTTGTCATATATTCTGTATATTGGTGCTTTTTAAGCTCATCAGAATATAAGAAAGTGTTTTATATGTGTGTGTGTGTGTGTGTGTATCCATTTACAAGTTATTACTGGATAAATGCAAAAGGCACGGCCATTCAAACTTCTACAAAAATATGTGATAATGCCAATTTCCTAAATCACTGCCAGTATGAGATGGTAGCAATCTTTGAACTTCCAGCAAATATGATCAATAAAAAGTGGCATCTCATTGCTTTCCTTTCCATTTTCCTATTGCTGACTTTTTCCCTCCCTTGTGTGTACTAGACACTTACATGCTATGTCTTTTCCTGTCTCACTTTGTTTTTAAATTTACTGATTTGCACATATGTATATATCTGTCTGTGAATGGGCATGCCAGGGTCTCTTGTCGCTGCAAATGAAAGCCTGTCCAGCTTTACATGGCTGGCTTGGGAATTGAATCCAGGCTGTCAGACTTTGCAAGCAAGTGCCTTTAACTAATGAGCCATGTCCTCAGCCCCTTATTTATTTTGGGGGGTGTAGGGGAAGTGAGGGAGGGATCTCATTCTAACCCAGGCTGACCTGGAAATTAGTGATTTTCATGCTTCAGCCTCCTGAGTACTGGGATTAAATGTATGAGCTAACACATCCTGCTTTGATTGCTTTTTCGTCTATGTCTTTTTTCATGAATTTCAAATACTTTAAAAAATTTTATGGCATTTTGGGATGAAGAGATTGCTCAGCAGTTAAGGCACATAACTGCAAAGCCTAGGCTTGATTCCCTAGTACCCACGTACAGCTAGATGCACAAAGTGGCTCATGTGACTCAAGTTTGTTTGCAGCACCAAGAGGCCCTAGTGTTCCCCCCACCTTGCAAATTTAAAAAAACAAAAAAAACTTTGACATTTTTATATTATGCCCACCAAACTGTCCTCTAAAGTGCTTCTTTGAAAAAATATTGATGCCCATATATTAATGCTACTCTCACTTTTGGTTAGAGAAGCTTTTTCTTTCAGATGGTGGTGATCACTGTAATGACTGAAGACAACCACAGTGCTGAAAAGAAGTGACAGTGGAGTGTTTAAGCACTAAGTGAGAAAACTCTATCATATCCTCCAAGGCTCAGGGTCCACTGTAGAAGAGATGGTGCAATGAACTTAAGAGCCAAAGGAAGGGAATTTCTTTGCACAAGAAAGCAGAAAGTATCTTGAAATTATCAGTGGAAAAATCATGCCTTGGAACTGGCAGAATGATTAACTGACTGCAGGCTACTTTCTCAAGACATTGGCATGCCATTTTTTGGAAACTTCTTTAGTGAAAAAACTATCCACACCTACCAGATGTGAATTTTGAACAGAATTTTTTTACATGCAATTTTTCCCTTTGACCTTTATTTATAACCTGGGATTTCTAACAGCATTTCTCTCCAGTTGCCAACTATGATAAAACTGTGCCTAAGAGAGATTTTAAGATGCTCTGCATCAAGAATATACTACAATGTGATTTTATGAATAACACCATACCAACAATCAGACAAACTAATTTTCCAATTACATGACTACTTTTTTTGAGAGGTCTGTTTTAAACTGAATTAAAATTAATAACAAAGTTGGAAAGGAAAAGTTTCCACACTAAAAAAAATCTGTTTAAGTCTCCACAGAAACAGAAATAGTAACTCTAAAAGAGTTCAATATTGCCTAAAACATGGTTCACATTCATTATCACTTAACCCTCCTATACCTCAGAGACAAGCACACAAATGTTTATGGTACACCTGAGGAAAATGAGGTCTATGTTCCCTTCACAACCTTTTCAAATTTCATTAAAAAGGTATGCAATATATGTGTATATATATATACATACATATATATATACACACACACATACTTGCTTTAAATTATATGTATATCCCAAGTGACTATACTTGATAAAAAGTACTTATGAAAATTAAATATAACTCTCTGGGTCTTGGGAGCCCTAAACCAAAGAGTACGGTATCAGCAGCAACTCCTACTAGGACAAACTGGGGGTATGTACCCTACCCCACAGCAGCACCACCTAGTGACACATGAGAGACAACAAGTCTCTAAAGGTGACAACAAAATTAGCTTAAGGCAGGAAAATCTGGATGTCCAGGCTTCACTGCAGTGGTAGGAAATGGTCAGGACATGGAGGACAGGACTTGGCTGTTGAGCAGCTTTCCAGTGTAATGGAAGGAACTATGAAACTAAAATTCAAAATTTTAAACACATGGCAACTTGGAATTATCTTGGAGCCAAGTTTCCTCATCTGACAAAAAGCCTCTTGTTATGTTCACAGGAAAACCAGCACACACATGTAATCTAAGGATCAACTTGTCTTGTTAAATGAAACACTATGGAGGAGGATAGAGAAGTATCAGGACACTGGAACGTTATATAGTGCGTATCCCAGTAGAAGATCAGAAGCAAGAGAATCCTACTGGGAAAGTGAGATTTCCTTACAGTAATGGTGAGGTTAGAAACCCTGTAGCAAGGGTGCCTAACAGGGGACAGTGGGGTTTATCCAGGACAAGCCACGTGGAGAAGTTAAATATAGAAGTCACAGGCAATAAGAAATTTTGTGAGCCATCATGTTTTGTTTTGTTTTGGGGGAAAAAAAATTACCTTGTTATATTTTGAAAATTAAGGATGGCCTTTCTTACAGAGCTAAGAAATTCTTGTAAGATAGATATGCATTTCTAGAATCTTTTGCTTACATTATTTATGCAAACTCTAACTGCTTAAATAATCACACAAAAGCTTTTCTTGTTCTAAGAGTCAACTTTACTAAATGAATCTACTAAATGCAGATTATCACTAAAGCAAGGCAAAACCCTTTGTCAGGTTGTGCCTCATTGACAGACTATTAAAATAGCATGCATTTCACATGATCATTAAAAATTCGACATTTTCAGGCTCAACAGTAACACACTTGCCTATTATGCTATGCACAAAGCCCTTGGTTCAACCCCTAGTACTAGAAAAAAATAGACATTATCAAATAGTATGAGAAACTATATCATAATTTTATTATTACTTCAGGTTTGGGAATTTCTAGAGGCAAGACACAACAAAGATTTGTTTTCATCCTTGACAATAATAAATCAGATATCTGAATATGTACTACATTTTAAGCAAAAACAAACACAAGCACTTACAGATATACAAGTAAATCATTACCTCCTACATCAATGAAGTGTTTCACAGCCAAGCCAGAGCGTGGAGCTAAAATAAAAAAGGAGACATTGGTTATTTTAAATGAAGGAGCAATAATTGATACATTGTAAGTGATGTACAAGTATTACAGTGTCCTCTAATGTCTTCACCTTAATTTCAGCAGATCATTCCTAAAGAATCTATTCATCATGCTATTCTATCATACTATCAAAATTAGAAAGTCTAGTTCAGAAAAATTAAAGACAATTTTAATTTAAAAGCAACCTCAACCACAACCATATGACTTCAGTCAATTGCAGCCTTGTGAGTACATAGGAGAGCTGCACTACTGAAATGAACTCAAAGATGAGTGAGTGGGGATGGGCACAGTCAAACATTTAAGAATTTCAGCCATAAAGAGAAGGCAAGATTAGCTGGCAGTGGCACAGGACTACAGATGACGTGTGGTTTAAGGTGGAAGACTTAAACATGGAAGAAGGTGGGAAGAAGAAAGGGAGGAAGGAAATCTAACCAAATAGCAGAACTTAGGACTCCAATTCATGATCCAGTTGCCAAGAGACATGTCTGTATGAAACCACAAACCAATCAAGAGTCTTTTTTTTTTAATTCTGAAAATGGAAAACCAGCAAAAAAGGCAAGGTTATGTGATCTCAAACTTGCAGACTTAGCCACCATGCCCATCTCAAATATCCTAATTTATGGTATTTCAGAATAATTTAAGCCAGCACTTTGTTGATAAATGCTACCTCTTCTTGTGACTTTTTTTAAGTCTTATTTTATTTATTTATTTATTGCAACAAGAGAAAGAAGAGAAATCGAGAGAGAGAATGGGTGCACTAGGAACTCCAGGTGCATGCGCCAGAGACCAGGAGAGGGCCATCTTGTTCTTTTAGTGACCCAAATACTAGCAGCTCCATACATAGATAACAAGATGCTGCTAGTCTAGTCTCTTCCCCAAGGGAAAGGCTAATTGGTTCCATTTCCCTCTTTATGTTTACGCTGAAGTTATGAAAAAGCATTTATGTACTTGACAAGTTATGACAAGTGACTTGCCCCAGAAAAATCAAACCCACTGATTTGCAGTCTATTTGTCCTAACTCCTCCAATATGAGATATTCCCTCTCAAGAACACCTAGAAGCACCCCTACGCTACCCCATGGGAGGTCACTGAAACAAAACAAAAGTTCATATAATCTGGCAGCATTTCTCTTTTAATATGAAATGTTATGAGCCACCATTCTAAGCTTCTACTTTCCTATACAAATACTATCCACTCTCATGGCTACCTTTACATGGAGTCTGATCTCATATGTAAACTAGTTGTTAAGAGTTGACAGCACCACTAGGGAAAGTGCAATTTTTTAAAAAAAAATTTTAATTTTTATTTATTTATTTGCAAGTGGAGGGAGAGGGAGAGGGAGAGAGGGAGGGAGGGAAAGAGAGAGAGGAAGGGAGGGAGGGAGGAGGCAGAGAGAATGGGTACCCCAGGGCCTCTAGCCACTGCAAATGAACTCCAGACATATGCACCCCCTTGTGCATCTGGCTTACATGGGTACTGGGGAATCAAACTTAGGTCCTTTGGCTTCGCAGGCAAGCTCCTTAACCGCTCAGCCATCTCTCCAGCCCCAGGGAAAGGGCAATTCAACAATCACTAAACCTTTGATTTTTCTGGGAAGAGTTGTGAGAATCACCTCTTAGATCAGTGTGAGCTCCCTGAAAGGTCAAGAAGAAATCAGAAATAAAAGGGCCAAAAGAAAAAAAAAAAAAAGGCAACAGCAGGTGTAGTTGAACGTTTCTAAATGACTGTATCTGCTATGAAATATATTATTTCTCTTCATTACTATGTCAAATAACACTAAAATGACAGATCTTATCACAAAGAAGGGGTTCACAAAGTCACATGTTTATTAAATCACTTACCTACTCTCCCATAGCATCCAGGAGGAACAGCTATCTGAATGTCTGTTTTCACAATAGCTTTCTCCATAGGCGGCACCATGTAGTCATAGGCACTAAAAGAGATATTTAAATAAAATAGTTGATGTTTATAAAACTGCTTTACATTTTTCCCGTGACTTTTTAGATCTACTTTATAAATTCATACCTTAGATTCTATAACCAATCTTATATGATTTCCAATTCATCCAAAAATTATGAGGAGCAAAAAGGTAGAGTTTAATAAGCCAACACTTCTCTAATCTAAAAAGGAAAATGATAAGCCAAGGACAGCTAACAGTGACTAATCCCTACTCCATGCCAGGCACAGTTCCAACCTGCGAATATATATTAACTCATTTTACTCTTTGTGATAAGCTAAAGCTTCCAGGAGAAAACAGTTAAGACAAAAATATGGGAGGAGGTAGAACTGTGTCACTTTTTTTTTCTGCTTGGCACTTCACTAAGCCTATCAAGCTCTGACCATGAACTTCACTGGCTGAGGGAAAGTGCTAATCAGTTTGAAGGGCTCCTGGGGTGTGATAACAAAATATACATTCTCTAAGGTCCAAATGCTGTTGCTGATGCCTTTACTGCACCCACCACCACCAAGATAAAAATTTAAGAGATTTTAAGATGAGAACAGAAAGTTACTCTGGAGACTTTAATTAAATCTGTTAAAGCAGTACATTTCCATGTCAATTTCAGTACCCAGAAAACCACTTATGTTTATTGAAAGGATGGTTAACATCTCTTAAATCTCCCCCCAAGACTCAGAGCCAGACATATACTTTGGAAGGGTCATGTCAAACCACACCACTCTTCTACTGTCCATTAAAATTAAGAGGTTATATCCCTTTCAACTACAATAACCTAAACTTCACTTTTCTGTTACTACCTTCATCCAACCCTTTACCCACTTGTCCTGTATTTACATTTGAATCACCTGGGATGCCTAAAGGTTTGGGATTTGGTCCTACAATAAACAGCACCTACATCCCAGCACTATGTCCCACCTACCTTAAGGGTCTTAGAACTGAATACAGTGATCAAATGAAAACAGCACAAAATTCAGAGTAAGAAAATCCTTTTAGATTCAAGCCCTTGGGCAAAACAACCTCTTCATAAACTCCCTTACCAATAAAGAGGAGCATTTATTTATTTCAAGGCTGTTGTAAGAATTAAATAAAAAATGGGAGCTGGGCGTGGTGGCGCACACCTTTAATCCCAGCACTTGGGAGGCAGAGGTAGGAGGATTGCCGTGAGTTCGAGGCCACCCTGAGACTACATAGTTAATTCCAGGCCAGCCTGGACCAGAGTGAAACCCTACCTACCTCGAAAAAAAAAATGGGGCCAATGAGCCGGGCGTGGTGGCGCATGCCAACAGCACTCAAGAGGCAGAGGTAGGAGAATCGCCTTGAGTTCGAGGTTACCCTGAGACTACATTGTGAATTCCAGGTCAGCCTGGGCTACAGCCAAACCGTCCTCGAAAAACAAAAAAAAAGGGGGTGGGCAAAATTTTAAAACAGGAATAACATCAGAGTCGTATTACTGGAATTCCTGTTTTGCCTTTCTGATATCCCCAGACCTTTACAGCAAATGATTCCGTCAGAATCAGCTTCCACTAATCAAGGTATTACCATATTACACCCGGAACGGTTCTGCCATCTTGACTTGGCTTTTCTTTCTACCAATTACCTTGGCAAGCACCTCAGGCCTATCCGTTGAAGGCCAAGATAAGACTTGCTCACCTGAATCTTTTATTTGGAAAGGGTGGTATACATGCAAAAATACTGCTTCGGATATTTTTATGGATATTTGCGCATTCTGCACTCTTGCTCGGATGCTCACAGTATGCTAAAAATGAAAGCTTTACAAAAACGGCAGAAGCCTTATGTGTTTCTGCAACTTCCCAGTGAAGGTTTCAAGCCTGCCTGCCTGCAGACAGCCTGAATTTGAGCTCCTGGGGCTGTGGATCGGGCATTGGGCGGTCATTGCCTGGGCGGCTCCCCACTCACCTATACAGGTCGTAGCCGGCGGCCCGCGCGGACCCTCGGGTGGGGGCCGTGGCGTGCTCCGAGAGCCGCACGAAGCGGAGCCGCGAGCCGCCCTCCTCGGCAGGCCGGGCCCGCTTGCTGGGGGAGGTGGCAACGACCTCATCGGAACAAGGCATGGCTACGGGAGAGCGACCGAGAGAAGGTGAGAGACTAGGAAGCCGGATGAGAGACCGCCGCTTCCCGCCAAATGCAAACTTCCCGCCAGCCCCTTCGCGTCCCCGCCCGGGCGAGTCCACCGCTCTGGCTGAGGGGGGCCTCGCGGCCTCCTAGGCCCGCGCAGGCGCGAACTGAGGCCGCGGTCCCCCTCCCGCCCGGGCCGGATGGACTGACTGAGCCCCAGGGTGTCTGGCCGCCGAACCCGCGCGCTCGCGCCCCGCTACCTGAGCCGCCCGGCTTCCCGTAGCCGCTGGCGCGCTCCCGCCCCACTACCTGAGCCCCTCCCCCGCTTCCCCTGGACGAGCCCCCGCGCTCCCTGAGCTCCCCCCACCGCCGCCCCGCTACCTGAGCCCCCCGGCTTCCCGTAGCCGCCCGCAGGCGCCCCGGCTTCGTCCGCTTCGCTGCCGCCTAGGCTTGGGCGGTTGGTGCTGGACAGAGGCCGGGGAGGGCCGGGACTGAGGAGCCACGCGGCATCCTTGAACCCCGAGCAGAGCAGGGGCGGAAGGAAGCGGCGGCGGAGCCCGGGACGCGGGCAGAGGGCCGGCATCCCCTCGGCGCCCCTAGCGACGCGCCCGGGCGGGTGACCTCGGAAGCAGTCGCTCGCCCCCCAGCGACGGCGCTCGGAGGCCGGCTTCTCGCTGCCTCGGGCCCTCGGCCGGCCCTTCCTCCCCGCCTCCGCCCTCCCGAGTCAGGCCGGCCCCTCGGCCGACTTACCACCGGCGCGGGCGGCGGCCATGGCCGCGCCTCCGCTCAGCCCCGCCCGCCCCGCCCCGCCCCGCCCCGGAGGCCCCGAGCAAGAGGCGCCGTCCCCTGACCTCGCCCCGCGCAGCGCTGCTGCTGCGGCTCTAAGGACTCCCAGAGGGACGTTTTCCCTGCTGCCCGCCCCGACCGTCCGTGGAAATGCGGGCACCCAGATTTCGGGTGACGCCAACGGAAACATAAGGGAGGACAGCCCTTGAACTTACGGAGGGGATGAGTAGAGATAGACTCTCCGACTGGATCCAACTTGACAAAATACGGAACCCAAGTTTTGAAGCTCTGTAATTTTCGAAATAAACAGTAGCTGTTGTTCAGTTTCACAGCTGAAAGCGGTAGGGTGCTGTTGGGAAATTAACAGTTTCTAGACCCTATTGTGGCTTCATTTTTCACAACTTAGTTCATCTCAGAAGTTAGGCTTTCCTTAGAAAGCTTGCACTTTGCTAGGCGTGGTGGCGCACACCTTTCATCCCAGCACTCAGGGAAGGCCAAGGTAGGAGGATCTCTGAGCTGAAGGCCACGCTGAAACTATATAGTGAATTCCAGGTCAGACTGGGCTACCCTGCCAACAAAAACAAACAAAAAAACCATAAAACACCTGCTATTTTCCCATCACCACTATTTAATTTTTTAAATTAACTAATTTATTTTGGGGTTATTTATTTTTATTTATTAGCGACACTGAGACAGAATGGGAGCGCCAGGGCCTCTAGCCACTGCAAAGGAACTCCAAATGCTTGCACCCTGCATTGTGCATCTGGCTTGTGTGAGACCTGGAGACTCAAACCTGGATCCTTGGGCTTCACAGGCAAGCGCCTTAACCGCTAAGCCATCTCTCCAGCCCTTGGGTTTTTTGTTTTGTTTTGTTTTTTGTTTTTCTCTCGAGGTAGGGTTTCATTCTAGCCTAGGCAATTCACTCTGTAGTCTCAGGCTGGCTTCGAGCTCACAATGATCCTCCTACCTCTGCCTCCCGAGGTTATTCACAGCACTTATTACTGCACCTAGTACATTGTATCTGTTTAATGTCTATTTTCTGTAGTGGATACAAACTATATAATAAAGGCAGGGACCTTACATAAGGCCTTCATTATGTTTTCCTGATATCTAAACAGTACTGGGCTCAGAATGAGTGTTTAGTAAATGTTTGCCTTATGAATGGACGATAGTAATCTTATTGTTATCATCAGACCCTTGTGTATTAATTCTTCTCAAAGTGTTGGTTTTACTGCTTTTAATTTTTAAGCAGACTTTTTCCTCTATGCACTACCTTTTCAAGGTCCCTGACATACCCTTGTCCATCCTCCAACTCCATCTCACTCCTTAAGGGCAATACTCCTGACTTGGGGGGGAGGTTCTATTTGAATTCACTTTTCTGCTATAGATTATGTTTTATATATTGATTTGCTATAAAAATAGCACATAACTTTTCTTCTGAGGAGGATAGTTCTCTGAACGCTGTCTCAAAAACTCATTCCGCTAATAATTTGGTTTTTTATTTTGTTTTGTTTTTTGTTTGTTTTATGGATTTTCGAGGTAGGGTTTCACTCTAGCTCAGGCTGACTTGAAATTCACTATGAGTTTCAGGGTGGCCTCAAACTCATGGTGATCCTCCTACCTTTACCTCCCAAGTGTTGGGATTAAAGGTGTGCACCACACTCCCAGCTCTAGTTTTTAAAGGATGTTTAGGTAAGTCAGTCTTTATATGTCCTTTATCATGACTACAAGTAATGTGACTAATATGTCATCTTTTTTTCTCGTCTCAAACTAATTGCCTTGTTTTTCCATGTTTTGCTGGCTGAACTTAATTTTTTCAAACACTATAATGAATCCAATACCTCAAATATATATCATATCAAATAAAACAGACTTTTTTTTTTTAAGGTAGGGTCTCACTGTAGCCCAGGCTGGCCTGGAATTCATTATGTAGTTTCAGGATGGCCTTGAACTCATGGGGATCCTCCTACCTCTGCCTCCCTAGTGCTGGGATTAAAGGTGTATGCTACCACACCTGGCCTCTAGCATATCGAATGAAACTCAGAAATACACCCACTGTTCTAACAGTAAACATTTTCCCTTTAGAGCTCTTCCTCCATTGCTCTGCTCTGGACTGTGCTAATGACTAGTCCAACTGAATAGCTGTCAAGCTGGTACTTCCCTTCACCACTTTCAAACTGAAGCACAATCAAGTATTCTTTTAGTTTGCTCTGTCATTTTGCTGAAGTACTTTCTCTGGTAGTTTCCCAAGAAAGTGCACAGGAGTTATAAATTAAATCCTTCCTTATCTTAACATACACTAACTATAATGACTCATTATTCCTGGTCCCAGATCAACGTCTCACTTCATTCAAGCATCTTACAACTAGGAGTGACTTCTGTCCATATCTTATCTTCTATAACACTATATCACTTATTAGTCACTTAGCCTTATGTGTAATCTCCTCTATATTTTATCTTTCAGATTAAGAAGTCATATACTCTGACGAACCATTTAAAGTGAGTGATTAATACACACAGTTTTTTGTCTCATAATACCTGTGACCAAGATGATATTGTGATAGAAAAAAATTTAACAAAGAAACCAGACACATGATATTCTAAAACACAGTTTCTATTGTAAAAGCCTTGACCAGGGAGATAGCATGACCCTGAGTCTTCACGTATCTATGCAGCTACACCTTGCTTGTATGTGTCTGGTTTGTGCAACCATTGGCACAAACACCCCTGAACAAACAGCTTGCTATTCTACATTTGTTCTTTTGTTGCTGTTGTTGTTTGATTTTTTGAGGTAGGGTCTCATTCTAGCCCAGGCTGACCTGGAATTCACTATGTAGTCTCAGAGTGGCCTTGAACTCATTGTGATCCTCCTACCTCTGCCTCCCAGTGCTGGGATTAAAGGCGTGCGCCACCACACCTGGCTTACATTTGTCCTTTATCACTGACTTATTGCTAAGGAATTTTCTGTTTGTACCCCCAAAATTGTGTAACCTACCAATAATATAAAGAATTCAAGGTGAGGGCTGGAGAGATGACTTAGCAGTTAAGTCATTTGCCTGCAAAGCCAAAGGATCCCAGTTCGATTCTCCAGGCCCCACGTAAGACAGATTGCACAAGGGGGCACATGCATCTGGAGTTCGTTTACAGTGGCTGGAGGCCCTGGCATGCCCATTATCTTCCCCCCATCTCTTTCTCTCAAATAAATAAAGTTATTTATTAGATTTTTAAAAAAAAAAAAAAAGAATTTGAGGTGAAGTCAGACTGCATGTCCTACTGCCTACAAAATATCTAAGCTATCAGAGAGTGGTACTCGGACTTTGGAACTTATTCCTCTGAGTCCATGTTGACATGAATGAATCTTCTGATTCTCCACTCTATCTCTGGTGTCATCTCTATGTGATTCAGTTTCTCGTAACAATATTCTGCAATTTCTTGTTATGTAGGATATGAAAAGTATTATCACTTTTCCTACAAATTTATTTTTGACTAAAAAGAGAAAGGGCCACTTTCTAACAAAATAAATGACAAAATTTTGATTGAGTCAATCCATGATGTGACATTCTTTATAAAATTAATTTATTTTCTGACAATTTCATACATGTATATTATATATCTTGATCACATTCACCTTCCCATTACCTTCTCTTGTCCTGTTTCCCCTCCCACTGAACCAATTCTTTCTTCTTCCCAATGAGTCCTTCCTCTACCTTGATGCCTTTTTGTTTGTGTGACTCACTGGGTTAATTAGGGTTGATTGCATGAACATGGGAGGGGTTACTTACCAGAGGATGGGAAACTTACTAGTGGCTTCACCACTGAATAAAGTGTCTTTCCCTCTTCCAGCAACTATTCACTGCTAATAGTTCCTCAGGGAGGGGTGGAGCCTTGAGCTACTCCCCTATCAATGGAGCGATGTTGACAGAACCAATATTGTGCAGGGAACCACAACTGCTGTGACTTCAGGAGTGCTACACCAATTCATGTCCAGAGGACAGTGTTCCACAGCATTCTTCCTCATCCTTTGACTCTTACCTTTTCTCTTTCCTCTCTCCTCAGTTTTCTCTGAGCCATGGAGATGGTGCCAGAAATGTCTCATTTAGGGATGAGCACTCAGCAGTCACTTACTGTAAGCATTTTGACCAGTTATGAGTCTACAATAACTACTACCCACGCAAAAAAGAAGCTTCTGTAACCAAGGTTGAGATCTGAATCAGTTCTTAATCTATGGGTATAAACAAGTATTTTGAAAGCAGTTTGACGGGTCCAACATGAACATGTAGCAAAACAACAGTAGTAGTTCCATTTTTCCCTCCCTCCCTGGGATAATGACCTCATCAGTTCTGGGCTTTTGACTGGGTTCACCGTACCAGGCATGAAATTCTTCCTGTGGATCCACCCTCAAATCCAGTCAGAAAGTGGTTGGTTACCCTCCTAATAGTCACATCACATCAGTGGACATATCTTGGAAGGTCAGTGGTGTAACACACAAGGTTGACAGCTACGAGTGTTATTTCTCCCCCACAGAGGACTGCATAGCACCTTCTGTCACTATGAGAGCTGTCTATCAGGAAAGAAACTTCCATCTCAATTCTTGCTTGTTTTCTTTATTCTGCAGCTGAAGCATGTGGTGTCTTGGACAATAGGGTCTTATAATCTAGTTATGGGAGGAAACTAAGTACAGTTGCTTCTTGTCAGTATTTGGCCACAGCAATAAGAAAATAACTAACACAGTAGCCTGCATTATATTGAGATAGGTTCCTTCTAACTTCTATTCCAACTTTCTTTAGGACTGTTCTTTCTGTTTTCAAGGTAGAGTCTCACTCTAGCCCAGGCTAACCTGGAATTCACTGTGTAGTCTCAAGCTGGCCTCAAACTCACTATGATCCTCCTATCTCTGTCCCCTGAATGCTGGAATTAAAAGTATGTGCCACCATGCACGGCATCTTCAGGACTTAAATCATATTTGTCAAAAGCTTTTGCTGCATCTATTGAGATGGTATGGGGTGGGTTTTTTTTTTTTTTTTTTTTTTTTTGTCTTTCAGTACATCTGTGTGGTGTTAATACACTTAATATTTTGTGTTTCTTCAACCATCCCTGCATCTCTGGAATAAAGCCAACTTGATCATGATGAATGATCTTTCTGATGTGTGTTATAGACTGTTCTGCTTTGCTGGGATGAACCTCCAAACCAGACACATTTTAGGGGAGGAATGGGTTTATTTCAGGCTTAGAGATCCAAGGGTAGTTCCATCAATGGTGGAAGAATTTGGCTCCAATTCAAAAATCCAAGCAGAGAGAGAACTCACCAACAGCCACAAATACCAAAAAGCAGCAAGTAGGGACCCTGCAGAGCTCAGACTTGTCTGCATACCTTTGAACTGGAATTCAGATCTGCCCCCAGTGACACCTTAGGATTGAACTCCTGGTTTCTCTCCCAGAGACACCTCCTCTAACCAAGTAGCTGGAGATCCAAGTTACAAGCTGTAACAAAACACCTGAGTCTGTGGGGGACATACATTCAAACTACCACAGTGTGTTTCTATATTCCGTTTGCAAGTATTTTATTGAGAATTTTTACATCTATGTTCATAAGGGAGCTTGGTATGTATTTTTTTTTCTTTTACCACCTCTTCCTGTTTCTCCTCCTATTTTTCCTCCTTCTTCTTTCTTCCCTCTTCCTCCCCCCTCTCCTTCCTTCTCCTCTTTCTTTTTTCTATCTCCTTCCTCCCTTCCTCCCTCCCTCCCCTTTCTTTCTTTCTTTCTTTCTTTCTTTCTTTCTTTCTTTCTTTCTTTCTTCCTTTTTCTTTCTATTTTGGTGTGTCTTTCCCTGTTTTGGATAACAGGGTAATAGTGGATTCATAAAAAGAGTTTTATATTGTTCCATCCTTTCCTACTTTCTGGACTATTTTGAGAAGCATAGTGTTAGCGCTTTAAGGTCTGATAAAATTCTGGTAAAATTTTCCACTGAATTCATCTGTGCCTAAATATTCCTTAGGTGAGAGATTTTTTCTTTTGTTACTGTGTCTATCTCACTGCTTCTTGTAGGTCTGCTTATGTCATTTATCTCATCTTCATTTAATTTTGATACATAAAATGTATTCAGAAATTAATTTCTTTTAGATGTTCCAATTTAGAGGTGCATATGTTTTAAAGGCGTGTCTTATGATTTTCAAAATTTAATTGGTATCTGTCACAATGGCTTGCTTTTTATTCTAATTTTATTATTTTGGTTTTCTTATTTAGTTATATGGCTAAGGTGTTTATAATCTTTTTATCCCTTCAAAGGAACAACTTTTTGTTTCACTAATACTTTGTATTGTTATTTCTGTTTCTATTTCATTACTTTTTGCCCTGATTTTAATTTTTCTTTCTGTCTACTACTTTGGTATTTACCTTGTTATTTTCCCTAGGCCCAAAGGTGCATCACTTAGTATAGGCACTTTTAGAGCTACGAATTTCACCTTAGGACTGCTTTAATTGTATTCCACAGGTACAGGTATATTGCTTTTTCATTACCATTTGATTCAGGATATTTTGATTTTCATCTGCCACAAATTTATCTGAGCTGTGGTGGGTGTGTTTTAAGTCTACTATAGAATTGTGCTCTCAGAAGTTTCTGGATTTCTGCTTTGGTGCATTTTGAGTATCCTCAGTGTCTGTCTCCATGATGCTGGTGCTGGTTGCCAGGATGCCTATTGAAGCAGTACTCTTGCTCATCTTGCCAATTCTTCTGTGGTTTCACCTGAGCCCTGGTTGATGTGTGAGAGGTGGTTTATCTCCTCAATCTAGCTGCCTTCTGAAAAAGAAAACAGATTCTCCAAAGGAGACTTAAGTCAGCATAGATTCAATGGATAAGCATTATTAAGAGAGATTTTGGTGGGTGTCACCTCTATTTTGGCTAAAAAGTGGAAGCTTCTTGCTATAGTCCGTGACTTTGGTCTCCATGGCATTGTGACTCAGTTCCCAGTTCCAATTAAGGGTTCCTTTCCATGGAGTGCATCTCTTAGCCAATCAGTGAGCTGTTGATTACTCCCCTAGGCCAGGTGCCACTATTGCACAGGAATGTCCATCTTGTCAGACTGGTTGCTTTTGTATAGTAGTGTCCCCTGTTAGCACACAAAGTTATTGGCCATTTTACCTCAGGAGTTCATGTAGTGCTTTCTAGCACTATATGGTAGACCTCTTGATGTTGTGTGTTAGAAGTATGTGGTTTCTTCAGCAATAGAGTCTTACCTTTTACCTCAGGTGGGTAATCAGGAGTTTTGACAGAAGCCTGTCTTGTTTTGGGGACCTCATAGGTCTCTCTGATCAACAGTTCAATGTGGATTGTAACTGATTTCTGATACTAGGAGTTACAAGCCAGAGCCATATGTTTTAAGATTAAGCTTCATCCTACCCTCCTCAGGGCACATGTTACCTGACAATCCCTGCACACTCCTGCTGAGGATTGTATCATTTAGTCTGCTATCCTGGAAAAACATTTTATGGAACAAATTCATTTTGGGTTTAGTTTTGTGTATATTTCCCCTGCTCTCCCATTCTCTTCCCCAACAAACTTCCATGCCTATCATCTGACCCTTGAGTTGCCTGTCAGGTGTGCCTGCAACTCATGGTGTTCCAGGTTAGGATACACAGATGAGGGAGAACATGCAGTGTTTGCCTTCCTGTGCTTGTGTGAGTTTGCTTAGTATGATCTGTTCCAAGCCCATCCATTTTCCTACAAATTTCATTGTATCATGTTTCCTTAGTGCTGAGTAGAATTTCATTGTGTACAATGTGTACACATACCACATATTCATTATGCAGTCATCAAATGATAGGCATCTGAGTTTATACCAGTTTGTAGCTATTGTTAATTGAGCATTTATAAACATGGTTGAGCAAATATCTCTACAGTGAAGAATAGAGCATTTAGGGTAAATGTCCAATTGAGGAATAGCTGGGTCAGTTGGTAGCTCTATTTTCATTGTTTTTAGGAATCTCCATATTGATTTCCATATTGGTTGAACAAGCTTGCACTCCCACCATCAGTGAATAAGGGTTCTTTTCCCCACATCCTTGTCAACATTTATTGTCAGTTGATTTTTTAATGATTGTCATCCTGACTGGAGTAAGGTGGAATGTCATAGTTGTTTTAATTTTCATTTCCATGATGGTTAAGTATTTTGAACATCTTAAGTGAGTATTAGCCATTTGTATTTCTTCCATTGAGAATTCCCTATTCAGTTCTCTGCCCCATTTTTTGAGTAGATTGTTTGATTTTTTTTTGTTTAGTTTTTTAAATCATTTGTAGATTTTAGATATTAGCCCTCTGTCAGTGGTATAGCTGGTGAAGATTTTCTCCTATTCTGTGGGTAGTCTGTTGACTCTGTTTATGGTCTGTACAAAAGCTTTTAAGTTTCATGAAATACCACTGTTGAGTGATTGTTTAATTTCCTGGGCTACCAGGGTATTATTCAGGAAGTCTTTCCTCACTCCTATATCATGGAGAGTTCCCTTTATTTTTTTCTTTCAGGCAATTAAGACTTTCAGGTCTTATGTTGAGGTCTTTAATCCATTTGGAGTTGATTTTTGTGCATGATGAGTGGGTCTAGTTTCACTTGATACTTTCACTGAGTATAGTAGTTTGGGTTTGGAAGCTGTAGTTTTTTAGGCTTTGAAGTGTTCCATTCCATGCCTTTCCGGCTTTCAAGGTTTTCGTTGAAAAATCTGAGGTAACTGATGGGATTACCTTTGTATGTATTAGGTTGTTTCTCTCTTTCTACTTTTAGCACTCTCTCTTTGTTTTCATGGTTTAGAGTTTTAAGTATGATATGCCTTGGAGAGTTTGTTCTTTGGTCCTGTCTGGTGTTCTGTGAGCTTCTTGTATCTGGATGGGCTTCTCTATGGCAAGATTGTGAAAATTTTCCTTAATAATTTTGTTGAATATATTCTCTATGTCTTTGGCCTGGATTTATTCCCCTTCTGGTATAGCCATGATCCAGATATTTGGTCATTTTAGGGTATCCCACAGTTCCTTTATGTTCTGTTCACATGATTTTTTGAACTTAGCACAGTTTTTGGACTCCTAATCAATTTCTTCTGTCTTGTCTTCCACCTCAGAGATTCTGCTTTCCCCATGATTGACTCTCTTTGTAAGGGCTTCTAGAGAGGTTTTTTAAAGCTCTATTTAATTTTTGTTTTTTGTTGTGTTCTTCTGCATCATATCCATCTCTTTTTTGAGCTCTCATTTCAGGTCAAGGTTTTTCTTGATACTTCCTAGAATTCATTCTTACATTTGATCATGACTTCATTAAGCTTAATCTGCTAGTTATTGAAATCCTCTATTTGTTGAACCATCTTCAATTCATTTATCTCTCTTTTGAGGTCTCTGGTTTTCTTCAATTAAGAAAAGGCTAACTGTGTACTATAAGAGATGATTCTGCTCAATTTCATATGAGATTGTTTGTTTTTAGTGATTTGCTTCCATTTCCACAATTCACTTGGTCAGGGTCACATAGTTTATTGTATTTTCATTTTGGGATTCAGTTTCTGTTGTTTCATCTTCCTCTGTGTTTTCATTGGAGGCTTTCATTGTGGGATGAGGCATCCTTGGTGGAGATCTTAGTTTTCTGACTTTTTGTTGTTGTTGTTGTTGTTGTTGTTGTGTGTGTGTTCTACCCATGTCAGGGTAAAAGTCTTATTTTATTGAGGAAGCAAGTATTTGTCCTTGTAGGATCTTCAGTGAGTGTTCTGTTTTAGATCTGAACAGGATTGGAGTAGGATGGAGGTTATAACCACAGATGTGCAGGTTATGGACAAATACAAAGGAGGTACCAGGGAAAATGGGAGTGGGGAACAGAGAGCTCAGGCCTGCTCACTCCACTTGTACATATTCTTTAGCATGGGGAAACCAGAGGATGGAGAACCAAGAGCCAGGAAGCTGGGGAGCCAGGAGCAAAAGGCCAGTGCTCACAGTGCAAGTGCATCCTCCAGTGCAAGGCAACAAGGAGTTGGGGACCCAGGAGCTGGGAAATCAGGAAGCCAGGAGCAAAAAACCTGCTCCTGCAGCACACTTGCAGGGTCCAGGCCACGCCATGCCAGCAGCAGGGGAACTAGCGCCTGGAGAATTGGGAGGTGGAGAACTAACCAGGAATTGTGGCCTACTCATTCCATGCATGCACCCTCCAGCACAGGGAAACAGGGCTATTCTGTCCTTCTTGATCTGTTTCATTGCTGATGCTTTCCACTGAGTTTTCTTTAATAGTGTTTGTCATTTCCAGTATTTCACTTTAGCTTTTTTACAGTACTTCTGTCATTTTACTGAATCCCTATTCCATATCTTATATCAACCTTCTTATTTAATTTAATTGATATGTGTGTGTGTGTTTTCTTGGAACTCATTCAGGGGTTTGTTTTCTTTTTTTTCTTTTTTATTTTTTTGGTTTTTCGAGGTAGGGTCTCACTGTGATCCAGGCTGACCTGGAATTAACTATGTAGTCTCAGGGTGGCCTCGAACTCTCAGCGATCCTCCTACCTCTGCCTCCCAAGTGCTGGGATTAAAGGCGTGCGCCACCACGCCCGGCTCTGTTTTCTTATCTGAATGTTCTTTTAAGAAATAGTTTATTTATTTATTTGAGACAGAAAGAGGTAGATGTGTGTGTGTGTGTGTGTGTGTGTGTGTGTGTGTGTGTGTGTGTGTGTACACACAGAGAGAGAGAGAGAGAATGGGCATGATGCCAGGGCCTCCAGCCACTGAAAACTAACTCCAGACCATGCCTGAGTACTGGGGAATCAAATCTGGATCCTTAGGCTTTGCAGGCAAGCACCTTAACCTCTAAGCCTCTCTTCTGAGTTCTTGATCTGGGATTTACTTGCACTGGAAGTCATTATTGTGAGATTAGTAATTTTTGAAGGAGTTATGTTGATTTGACTTTTAAAACCCTTCTTATTGACATCCTCCATACATGTATACCATATACCATGATCATAGTCCCTGCCACCACTGTCCTTTTCCCCCTTTCCTCATCTCCCCTCCACTGAATCCCTTCTTCTTTCCAACTAGTCTATCTTCTATTTTGATGTGATCATTTTATTTATTCCCATTACACAGGTCTTGTGTAGGTGACATCAGCCACTGAGAGGTCATGAATACCACAGCCACTTTGTGTCTGGAAGACAGTATTGGAGAGTACTTCTCCCCTTCCTTTGGCTCTTACATACTTTCTCCCATCTCTTCTACAGTGGGCCCTGAGCCTTGGATGATGTGATAGAGGATATAGATGTCTTACTTAGTGCTGCACACACCAGTGCCATTTCTTCTCAGCACTTTGGTGAGTTTTGAGTCTCCCCAGTGCTTGCCATCATCTGAAAAGAGAAGTTTTTCTAAATAAAAGTGAGAGTAACATTAACATATGAGCACTAAATTTAGTATATTAGGGCAGTTTTGTGGCCATTTAGCCAAAAAACAGTAGTAGTTTTCCCCTTAGGGAAGCTGCAGACTTTTGATTAAGTTTTTAATACCAGGCAGGAAATCCTTCCTCTGAGCAGGACTCAAATCCAATCAGTGAGCAGTTAGTTTCCTCCATAAGATACACGCCACCATTACACCTGTTGTTTCATTGGGCCTGACTGGCCATTCAAGAAGCTTGTAGGGTCCCCTGCTGGTTAAGAATGTTGATGGCTTTCCCCCCCTGAAAGCCACATATCTCCTTCAAGCACTATGACAGCGAGTCAACAAGGAGGAGTTTTCTAATTCAGCTCCAACTTGATTTCTCAGTGACCTACAGCCAAAACATATGAAGTCTTCAGCAATAGTCATTCCATCTAGTCCTGGTGGACATCCTTGTTGTTTTGGCTGTGTTACATATATTAATGCATTGGGATTTACAGACTTGAAATTATTATATTGCTTGGATATTTTTAAAAATCAGCTGTAGCTGGGCATGGTGGCGCATGCCTTTAATCCCACCACTCAGGAGGCAAAAGTAGGAGGATCACCATGAGTTCAAGGCCACCCTAAGACTACAGAGTGATTTCCAGATCAGCCTGAGCTAGTGTGAGACCCTACCTTGTAAACCCCCCCCAAAAAAAATCAGCTGTAATTTAGGTACATTGTTCAGAAATGATATCCCCAATCCAAGAGCTCATGGTGCCTGGTACAGCCTCTTTATTACTTCCATGGTATAATATTTACTGCAGGAGTCACTACAGCTGCTGGATATATCTGCTCGCTAATGTCACACTTGCAAACTAACAATAGTGGTCCTTGTGACTTCAATAACTGAGGTAGATGAACAAGGATTGTATTGAGCATACTAGGATTTTAGTTATTAAGATGACAAATGAGAGGGAAATAGGGAGGGTCATGATTATGATATTAGAACAACTTTGAAAAGGTTGGAGGTAGGAAAAGTATCTGGGAGGGAAATATTGGAATACTGTTAGGAACCATAGAATTTTGAGGTTGTTATAAATACAGAATTGTGTAGTTATGAGGTATAAAGAGAGGGGCAGGGAATGAATTAGAGAAAGAAGAAGAAAAATATACATGTTTGCATGGGAATAGGAGAAAATGCTCATTTATAGACTGAGTGTAGAAACATAGAAGAATCCTAAAATTTAAGTGAACAATATACAACAAAAGTAATACACACAACTGGGCATGGTGGCACATGCCCAGCACTTTAATCCCAGCACTCGGGAGGCAGAGGTAGGAGGATCGCTGTGAGTTCGAGGCCACCCTGAGACTACATGGTTAATTCCAAGTCAGCCTGGGCCAGAGTAAGACCCTACCTCGACAAACAAGAAAAAAGAAGTAATAAAAAAAATCTCTTGAGTACATTGAATACCCAATCTGACTTAAGTAACATATCTGTCATGAAAAACTGACTCTAAGTTATGCCAGTATAAAAAGCACCAGGAGACACAATTTATGTAAGCCTAGTTGAGATGGGCTATAGTTATTTCATTTTAAAGCATCATTGAGTTTTCAGGAAGTAAAGTAAAAGCAGATGGTTTTAAGAGAGAGAGCACACAGAAGCACCAGAGAGATTGGCTAAATGCACATATCCAAACCTCACCACAAATTTCCTATTCAGAATCTCCAGGGCAATTCTATTTCTCCTTCTGGTTAAGGATCATGGTTTTAGGGGTTTTATTTTTAGAGAATATTGTGAGGCTAATAAATCCTGGAAAGAATTCTTTCACATTTATGTGTGGTTAAAATGAGTATCATTAACTACCAAATCTGCTGTGCTGGAACATTTTGATTGAAGCACCATTACCTTAAATATCCAGTATGGCTGGGGGTTTTTGTTCTCAGCAATAAGTGTGTGTGTGTGTGTGTGTGTGTGTGTGTGTGTGTGATGATGTATGCATGTAAGTGTCTTGATGTATATACCACATACACATGCATGCTGAGGCCAGGGGTAGACATCCTATGTCCTCTATTGCTCTTCTTATTTCCCTAAGAGAGTCTGTCACTGAACCCGAAACTCTAGTCCAGGCTGACCTGGAACTCACTCTGTAGTCCCAGGCTGGCTTTGAACTCACAGTGATCCTCCTACTTCTGTTTCCTGAGTGCTGAGATTAAAGTTTTGTGCCACTATGCCCAGCATATTTGGTAAAAAAATATTTTTATTTATTTATGAGATGGGGGGGAGAATATGGATGGGTGCACCAGGGTCTCCTGCCTCTGCAAATGAAATCCAGATGCATGCACCACTTTGCACATCTGCCTTTACATGGATACTGGGGAATTAAACCCAGGCTGTCAAGCTTTGCAAGCAAGCATCTTTAACAGCTGAGCCATCACTTCAGCCCTCATTGGTCTGATATATTCTATCTTCATATATTCTCTGCTTCATATATTCTTCTATCAAGGCTGACACGTAGGCCACACTAATTTTCCTGCCTCCCCTGCGCACAGGACTGGAAATCCTATCTCTAACTCCTCCTTGACTTCTCTCTAGATTGGATAAGTCCATCCTCTCTTTCAAGTATAAACTCCTTTGAGGATTAGCTTTTAGAAACAATTTCCAGTTGTACTCTCGTTAAGCTTCCTAAGTAGTTACCTTCCTCTTGCTGACAACCTTGGCAGTAGATAGCTATACTTCCCTGAGATATACTAAATTTAAGTTTCTTAATTAACTAGTGCTATTTGAACTTTTACCTGTAACCTTGAAAATGAACAGATGTACTTTTCATAATAAAAAGACAAGCACCGCTCTGGGCTATGTGATTCTGTGCCTAGAATTTCCACCCTACAAGGCTTCTCAAGGACAATTTTGTTTGAGAGATCTCTTATCTTTAACTCTGTTATAGTTCAATTTTATTAATAATTGCAGACCAGGCAGCATTCAAAATATCTTCTTGTGCCTTAATTAAGCTGAATGGAGATCATTAAGATGAGTCCCAGATGTCCTAAACTCACTGAAGATTATAAAATGAAAATTTGAGTAGTAAGGAAGTTGATATGTTTGAGAATTTTAATTGTAAGATTAGCCAACTGGAAGAGGATTATATAGATTGAACCGGAAAGCTCTTTAAGAGGAAGCTCTAGGCTTCCTCTGTCTTTTCTAGCTCATAGGATCTTTTTCATATTATATATTCCTTTCTTGTATTTAAAGAGCATCTAATTGGACTATAAAATAAGCCCTATAATGTATACCATTCCTGTTGGTGATCTCTCATTCAAAGATAATTGTATGGTTACATCTGGCCAGAGGAGTGGAACTGGTTTCATCCCAGCACATCAGCTGTTTTTAAATCAAGTAGAGTATCATGAGCAACAGTGTGAGATTGAACTAACCAGAGTATTCCTAATGTTAACCATGTTTTATGATGGAGGCCCTGTAAACTTTTGTTGATAAATCTCCTTGATAGGCCTTTTCAGCTCATCTTTAGTAATATTGACTAACATTTTTTTTAGAAAGAGAGCAAGAGCGAGAGGGAATTGGCACGCCAAGGCCTCAGCCACTGAAATCAAACTCCAGGGGCTTGTGCCACCTAGTGCACATGTGCAATCTTGCATTTGTGTCACTTTTGTGTGTCTGGCTTACATAGGATCTGGAGCGAGATCAAACATGGGTCCTTAGGCTTTGCAGGCAAGTACCTTAACTGCTAAGTTATCTGTCCAACCTTGACTAACCTTTATGTAAATATATATATATATATTTGAGAGAGAGAATAGTTGTGCCAGGGCCTCCAGCCACTGAAAATGAACTCCACACACATGTGCCACCTTGTGAATCTGGCTTATGTGGGTCCTGGGGAAGTGAACCTGGGTCCTTGGGCTTTGCAAGCAAGTGCCTTAACTGCTAAGCCATCTCTCCAGCCCTTGACTAACTTTCAGCTGATGTTTGTCTCATAAATTTCAAAGTATGTTGACAGAAACTCAGGCAAACTCTTGGTCTATAGTTAAACCAAACAAAGGTAAATATGGACCCAAGAACAAGGACGACTGATGTGCAGGAAATATTTATTGCAAGTATTAGAGAGAAATAAAGATTTTGGATCCAGGAATATTTTAATCTATGAAAACTCAGGAAATCAAGATATTCTTGCTTTAAACTTGTCATGTCTTAAATATGTCTTAGCAAGAACTGCTACAAAAGTATCATTTACATATTGAATCAATTTGTAAATGCAAGTGAGTCATATCACAAAATGTTGCATGGAGAGTGACCAAGCTAATATGATGGATTCTTTTTGAATACCAGTGTGATCATCTCTGTGCATTGTATTCACGTATTCCTTGAAGTGAAATATTAGTCCTTCAAGATGTTATAGCAGTTTCATAGTCATAGAAGCATGGGGACACATTCCTTTGGTAAAGATGAATTGAATAATTAAAGTAGTTTTTGTTTTACAGCACTTATCAGAGTCTTTAATGAACATGAAAAAGGTATACTTCTTGGCTCTGTAGCATTTACGCATAAGTGACCAGACAACCATTTTTAAAGGGCTTATTAGTTGTCTTTTGCTTGTAATTGTCAGAAACAAACCTGAGTTATTTCAATAAGCAAATAACATTAATTGCAAGAACCACAGGATGCATTGTTTGACCTGTGGAATGGAACTACTAAGCTTCAGGAAGATAGGCAGCATTGGAATTCTTGTGATTAAGCTTTTAAAAAATAGTTCACCTTAATGTTTGTTTGCAGTCAAATTAACATCAAGTCTTCTTAGCTGTTGTGGTTTGAATGTGAATGTATGTACCCCATAGCCTCAGGGATTTCTAATTAGGATTAAGCTCCAATTTAAGTCTCCTGCAGCAAGAGGAGGTGTCATTGGGTGAGGATCTTATAGTCCAGCTCTAATGTGTGTTCAGAGCCAGATGGAGCTCTGGCTGTTCCTGTTTGCTCACTGTGGGTGGTGTCTCTGCTATGAATCTTTGGAAGTGAGCCAGCTTCTCCAGCCATGATGATGTTTCCCCTGAATTCTGTAAGCTGCTTCTGGAGGGGTGTTTGTCCCAGCAATGAAAAAGTAACTGCAGCATTTGTTATTTCCATTTTTGTTTTTAATTTACATTACTGTCTCCTTCATTTCTACTAAACTTTCATTAAAGCACATCACATGTAAAGTTAGTGAGTGACATTTTAGGCTATGAAAAGGAAAAGAAAAGGTGGGACTAGTCAATGATTACAATGACTAACCTACATATCAGTTCATAATTTGATAGCATATTAGGTGGTACAAACTTTCAAAGGAAGTATGTTACTAGAGGATTATTCTTGAGGACTATTCCTTGCCTTTGATCCCCTCTGTTGTCTTTTCTCTTCATCTGCTGTGAAGTGGGCATCTTCTTCCATTCTGCCATTTATTGTGATGTTTCAGCCTCACCTAGGCCCACAACAATGAAGCCAGACAACAACTATGGACTCAAAGTTTTGAATAGCAAATCAAACTAAATTTTTTAGGCCTCAAGTTGTTATTTGTAACTATTTTGTAACAATGACAAATAAACAACATACTGATGTAGGATTTTGGCTTTGGAAAGGGATTACATCCCATAAAGATGCAGGAGATCCCAGGCCCATGGATCATAATTTTTGGGTCTTTTTAATATTTATATTTATTTATTTATTATTCATTTATTTATGTGAAAGAGAGAGAGAGAGAATGGGTGCTCTAGGGCCTCTACCCACTGCAAACAAACTCCAGACACATGCACAACCATGTGCATCTGGCTTATGTAGGTACTGGCGAATCGAACCTAAGTCCTTAGGCTTCACAGGCAGGCTTCTTAACTGCTAAGCCATCTCTCCAGCCCCCAATTTTTGGGTCTTAATCCAAGTTAGGGAATATTGAAAATATGGACTCTAAGAGAGGTAAGCTGTGAAATATAAGGTTTATTTTGGGCAGAGTTAGGACTAAGATGGAAAGCAGGAGGGCCCAAGACAATGGTAGTTTCACCCTTCTCAGCCAAGATGAGAAAGGAGAGGGGAGACACAGAAAAATTCCCTCATATAGAGAAATCTCAGGGAAGAAGCTTCTGGGCAACAACAACAACACACACACACACACACACCGAGAGAGAGAGAGAGAGAGAGAGAGAGAGAGAGAGAGAGAGAGAGAGAGAAAGCAAAGCAGGAGAACCCAAGCCACAAGATCATCTTTACCTAAGAGATGAGAGGGGATTAAGAGATAGTAAACACTCAGGACTTAAAGAGAGATCACACATGCAGCAAAACAGGAAAGCATCCCAAATCTACACACAAGTAGAAAGCATGCAGGAAAATGCTCAGGCAAAAATCTGGGAAGGGAGAGAGTTTACCAGAGAAAAGACCGGAGACTCAGGGGCCAGGAGAATGAAGAAGGCTAACAGATCTGCACATAAGATCAACTCCTTTATATAGGTCAGACATCCAATTAGGATGAGCCTCATCATCAGATTCAGGTGAGTAAGGGAAGGACCTGATTGGTTGGTGGGTTCAAAGAGCTGACTCAGGAGGGGCCATTCCATAGTAGTTCTAAGCTGAGGGAAAAGCAGGAAGCTGTTGCTGGGGAGTGTTGCTTGTAGCCATCTTGGTTGAGGCTGGGTCAGACATGGGTTCTAGTCCTTCCAGGGAAGGGAAGGTGGCATCTCCTTGGGCCTCCGTCTATTAAAAAACTATGTTACTCCCGTTATTCAATAACACCTCTCTGACTTTAGTCAGAGGATGACAGCACTGCATCAAAGAAAACCTTAGAACCCACTCAGTTACCTGCAGAAGTGGTCAAAGGCGGAAGATTATCCAATTCAGAGATCCATGAAATATGAGAGGCATTCCTTTGGTATACATATGTTGTCAGGCCCTATCTTATGTAAATAACCACAGCTGCTGTGAGTCCAGGAGTGAAATGGCCATGTTATGTCCAGAAGACAGTATTTCACAGCACTTCTCCCCATCCTCTGGTTCTTACATTCTTTCTGATTCTTCTGCAATGTTTCCTGAACCTTGAGGTAGTGATATAGATGTCCCATTTAGTGACACTTAACAGTCACTTATTCCCCACTTTAAAAAAATGGTTTATTTTAATTTAATTAATTTATTTATTTGAGAGTGACAGAGAAAGAGAAAGAAGCAGAGAGAATGGGCACATCAGGGTCTCTAGCTACTGTCAATGAACTCCAGATGCATGTACCACCTTGTGCATCTGGCTTATGTGGGTATTGGAGAATCAAGCCTCAAACCAGAGTCCTTAGGCTTCGCAAGGAAGTGCTTAAGTGCTACACCATTGCTCCAGCCCTATTTTTCACATTTTGACCAGTTATGAGCTTCTACAGCTCCTGAGGGGGAAAAAAAGTTTATCAGACCAATGCTGAGAGCAGCAGTAATCTATGGACTTAAACAGAAAATGTGAAGTGAGTTTGATGGACATAACACAAACGGACAGCAAAACAACAGTAGTACACTCTTCCCTAGAGCTGATGACTTCACCAACCATGGGCTGTTAGCCATGTTATAGTGTCAGGCACAAATTCTCTTCTCAAATCCAATCATAAAGTGGTTAGTTTCCTCTGTAACAGAGTTGGCCATTGGTTAAGACTGTGAATGACTTTTCTCCAAAAGTAAAAAGCTTTCATATGGCCTTTTCATAATATAGTTTTGGACAACCTTCCCACCCACCCTCTCTTCTACTCCATCTTCCTACTCTATCCATACTTAAACTTCTTCAACAAGTATTCCCCTCCACTACTTTCATATTGCATTCATTTTACTATCCCCCTTTGACCCCCTGCTCCCAATACTCTCTTCATCTCACCCATGGCCATTTTCTAGCTTCTTGGCCTCTATAGACGTGTACTCTAACTTTAACACACGAATATAAAAATTTGAAGCTAGGATCCACATATTAGAGAGAGTATGCAATATTTGTCATTCTAGTACTGGGTTACCTTACTTTGTATATTTTCTAGTTCCATCCACTTTCCTATTGATTTCATAGTGTTGTTTTTCTTTATAGCTGGAGAAAATTCCATTGTGTATATGTAGCACAATTTCATTATCCATACTTCAGTTAATTGACCTCTAGGCTGATTCCATTCCTAAGCTTTGTGAATAGAGCAACAGTGAACATAGCACTGTAAGAATCACTGTGGTAGTATATAGAATCCTTTGGACATCTGCCTAGGAGTGGCATAGCTGGGTCATATGACAGTTCTACTTTAGCTTTAGAGGAACCTCCATACTGATTTACATAAACTGGATTCCTAGATTACACTCCCACCAACAGTGGATTTTCCCATATCCTCACCAGAATTGGTTGTCATTTGCTTTCTTGATGATAACCATGCTGAATGTGGTGAGATGTAATCTCAAAGTAGGTTTAATTTGCATTTTCTTCATGGCTGAAGAGATTGAACATTTTAAAAATGTTTATCAGCTGTTTTTCATCTTTTGAGAAGTCTCTGGTCATTTCCTTAGCTCATATTTTTGATTGTTTCTTTTCTTGATAATGCTTTTTGAGTTCTTTGCAAGTATTTTGTTGAAAGTTTTTGAAATTATGTTCATCAAATTGACTGGTCTGTGATTTACTTTTTCATATGTGTCTTTACCTGGCTTTGCTCTCAATGCAATGCTGGCTTCATAAAAAGAACTTGGGAATATTCCTTCCTTTCCTTTTTTATGAAATAATTTGAGAAGCATTGGCTCTAGCTCACCTTTTAAACATTTCTTCTTCTGCTGAGTGTGGTGGCACACACCTTTATTCCCAGCACTTGGGAGGCTAAGGTAGGAGGATCACTATGAGATTAAGGCCAGCCTGAGAAATATAGTGAATTACAAGTCAACCTGGGCTAGAGCAAGACCCTACTTCAACAAAACAAAAACAACAACAAAAATTCTGCTTCCATCTCATTGCTTATTATAGATTCCCTTAATTTTTTTACCTCATCTGAGTTTAATTTTGTTAAGCCATACAAATCTACAAGTTAATCCATTTCTTTTGATTTTTAATTTGGTGGAACATAGGCTTTACAAGGCATGTCCTTATGATTTTTTGGATTTCATTGGTATCTGTTATAATATCTCCCCTTTCAACTCTAATCTTACTAATTTGTATCTTTCTTTCATTCAATTTCTCCAAGGATTGTCATCTTTTTTTTAATACGTTCAAAGAATCAACTTTTCATTTTATTGATTCTTTTATTATTTATTTATTTATATATTGGTTTTTCAAGGTAGGGTCTCACTGTAGCTCAGGCTGACCTGGAATTCACTATGTAGACTCCATGTGGCTTTGAACTCACAGTGATCCTCCTACCTCTGCCTCCCAAGTGCTGGGACTAAAAACGTGAGCCACCACACCTGGCCATTATTGTTTTTTTTTTTTAACTGACAACTACATTATTGGTTTTTGTTTTGTTTTGTTTTTTGGTTTTTCGAGGTAGGGTCTCACTCTGGCCCAGGCTGACCTGGAATTAACGATGTAGTCTCAGGGTGGCCTTGAACTCACGGCGATCCTCCTACCTCTGCCTCCCGAGTGCTGGGATTAAAGGCGTGCGCCACCACGCCCAGCTTTGGTTTTTTATTTGTTTCTATTTTGTTGATTTCTGTCCTGATCTTTATTACTTTTCTCCATCTATTACTTCTGGGTTTATCTTTTTTATCGTTGTTTTTCCCCCTCCTCCCCCCTTTTCCTTTTGTTCATCCTTTTGCCCAGCAGGAAGGCACACATCTCCGCATGGTCCCAAAGCCCGTGTTGGCCCCTCTGCTCTCGGTTCATCCCGGCAAAATCACATAAGGGTCTGACCCACCCGATTTCAGAACCAAGGCAAAGCCGTTGGCTGAGCTTCCCCAGAGACACCTTATGCCCATGGAATAACAACTGATGGAAGTCTCCCACTAAGCACAAGACAGACATGGGTCCTAAACATTCTATACGTATGTCTCAGCTGGCCCTGGCATTAGGTGTTGTGGTTTGCATGATTATCCTTTGGGCTATCATTTTTGATCTTGGTTATCATCTTCTCAGTCTCCTTGATTCAGGAGTGTCCCAGCCTAGCCACCCCCCACCTCCCCAAACACCACCACACTGTAATGGGCAACCTCCCTCCCCATCAGAGGATGCTGCAATTGCTGGCTATTAAGGCCCTCCTCCTGCAATGTGGCTTAAAAGTGAAATAAAAGGACTTCCATGGCTTTTGAGATGAAACTCTTGTTTTAGCCCCATGGATTACTCCTATCTTCCTTGCTATAATTGCCAGCCTTAAAGGCTCCTCCGTGGAGGAAGTCATTTCCACCCATAATGAATGCTGTAAGGAGGAACTGAAACTGGCTCTTAAAACCTCGTGCCACCCAGCCCCCTCTTACGATGTGATGAGGAAGACCAACCATTCAATGATAAAAGACCACCACCCAAGCCACCACCTGTGGCAGCCGTGCTCACAACCACCCCTCCTCCTCTTTACCCTTGGAAGGAACTGTGCCCGTTCTGTCCTGGACTCACCCAGGCAGTTGCCATTTTGCTGACTCACCCCATTGCCCCACCCTTTGCCACCTTCCCTGTTAATGTAGGGTCAGATGCAACAGCCAGGCCCTGGTACCCCACCCCCTCTCTGATCTGGCTCTCATATGCAAGGTGACCCAGGAATCTGACAATGACTCCTACTTTGAACAAGTCCGTTTACAATGGGCCATCCACCTTCAGATTTATTGAGCATGTTCGCGCACACGCTGGTCTGCCTGGCTTTATTGCTAGTGGGAATTCGCAGGTAGACAAGTTTATTGCTGCCTCATCCTTGCCACCTTTGGAACAAGCTAAATGTTTACACCGAAGGTTCCATCTATACCCCACTAACCCAAGAACCCTATACCCTGAGCTCTCGCTTAGCCAATGCAAACATTTAACCCACACCTGGAAGGCATGCACTCCCTGTAGCTCCCTTGGGCCCCCTACAGCCTCAAGAACTCAATCCTAGAGACCTTACCCCAAATTCTATCTGGCAGATGGATGTTACCCACAAACCTTCCTTTGGTAACCTAAATATGTCCATGTCATCGTGGACACTGACTCTAAGCTTACTTTAAAAAAAAAAAAATTATTGTTTTATTTATTTTTGGAGAGAGACACAGAGAGAGAGACAGACAGACAGAGAGGGAGAGGAAGACAGATAGAGATGGGCACGCCAGCAGTATCTCAGCTGCTGTGAATGAAATCCAGATGTGTGCGCCCCCCTTGTGGTCAAGTGTGGCATTGCGCCCTTGTGTCACTTTGCATCTGGCTAAACGTGGGACCTGGAGATTGGAACCGCTGGAGATTGGAACCAGCATTCTTAGGCTTAGCAGGCAGGCGCCTTAACCACTAAGCCATCTCTCCAGCCCACTAAGCTTGCTTTTGCTATTGCTCTCTCAGGAGAGAAGGCGTTCCATGTCATTAAGGTGACAAAAACTGCCATGTTGGTCATGGGCATACCCTGGTCAATTAAAACTGATAATGGCCCTGCATACACATCGGCCCAATTCACATCCTTCATGGAATCTTGGGGAATCAAACACTCCCTTGGGATCCCCTACAACCCACAAGGACAAGCCATAGTGGAGAGAACTAACTGGACCCTAAAGGAACTTATTATAAAACTAAAGTCCACTATGTCACCCAAGGACCCCCTCTTGGCCCTGGTGGGAGCTCTCTTCACCCCAAATTTTCTCACCTTTGATGAGGCAGGACACTTCCCAGCCTACAAACATTGGAGATCCCAACCAACCACAATGCCCTTACCCTTAGTCCGCTGGAAGGATCCCCTTCCTAATATCTGGAAGGGACCCCACCTCTTTTAACACAGGGCCAAGATTATGCTTGTGTATTTCCAGAGACTTCACTGACACCGATCTGTATCCCTGCCAGAAACATCCATCCAGCCACTGACTCGGGGATTGACCTTGATGAGGAGGATAATGCCAAACCCCTCAGGCTGGATTCGGGACTATAAACTTATTTCTCCCTTTTCTCCTTTTCTCCCTACTACCACTTCCAAGAAACCATTTTGGACAATTCTTCGTAGGCCATACTTGTTTGATTCCCATGCTTTTTGTAGGCTTCATTTTAGCCACTCCATTTCACTGTATTACTCCCCCTTCAAGCACATACTTCTCCTTAACCACACCTTTTTGCTTATTAATGCCTCTTATGGTAATGCTACCCTCCAACCAGCCATAAATTCTTTTGCAACTCCTTTGATTGCATTGATCTACTACCATTAAGGACACTTAATGCTACTATTTATGGTGCTAAGGGTGAGCTCACAACAATCACCCAAAAACCTGTTTATGTTAAAACCCCCTATTATTTTGTCTTGGACCTAACACTCAATACCTCTGCCTTTTTACTATTTTCTGGGGGCTTTCTCTACTGCTCCCTCCTTAGTTGTAGGCTGAGCCCTTGCATGACTATTCATGCTGACCTCCATGTTATCGTTAGACAGGCGCCATTGGCTTTGCAGCTGTTTTTCCTGATGATAACTTTACATTTCTTTCTTCAACTCTTTCTCCCTTTTTATCCTGGCAGGAATCCTAGTTATTCTTGCCATCATGCTGATCCTTTTTCAGATGTCTTGGAACTTTTGCTCAGTGCATCACTGCCATCGAAACAAACCAGGTTCTACTACAGGGAGCCATTTATCAATTGCAAGAGGCAACCCCTCGTGAACCACCATATGATATCTTATCTGCCATTTCCCATTTGTAAACCTGTCCTACCCCAGTATTTTTCAGGTCCTATAGTTGATTCTCACTCACTGGGACCATTCACATGCCACAGAGCCACCACCACTTGGCCCTCCCATGCCTCTTAGGCAACAGCCACCCCTCAGGTTTTCTCACCAGGATGGCAGGTAGTCAATGACGGGTAAGACTCCATGATATGGGGCAACGTAAGACAGGCACCATCACATGTGATGATCCCTTGGGGCTTAGGGTCAACAATGGCTTGGCAAAGAACCATGCCTCCCAGGGTCACCAATAATAAAAAACAAAAAGGAGGATATGTATGGCACAATGCAGGTTGGGCCCTAGCCAGACCACATGCCAGAAGAAACCAGGAAGTGGCTTCTGTGAATGTGGCATCCTGCACAGGACTGGTGTGACAATAGCTACAGTACCATGCTTGTGAGAAACCTGCTGGGAGGTGATCTGCCCGGAGATAGGCTGTCATTGGTCACAAGCAGGGGACCACCCCATACAATGATTGGCCAGCCAAACCCTTTAAACCCCCTACACTTTCTTGAATAAATGAGTTTACAGCAGCTCACCCTCTGCCTGCTTCCACCCAACTCCTGGAGTCTGTGTTGTGACTCCACGCCTCTCAACCCTACCTGTCGGAGACCCTTCAGTCCCTCCTGGGCTGGCCCTAGGGGGACCCCAACACATGGGGTCCACAGCGAGTACTTGTTTGTGGTGGTGGTGGTGGTTTTTCTCTGTGTGTTGATTTGGTAAAGGGGGCCCACTTCTTCCACCATTATGGAACTCCCCTGGATCTCTAAGCCCAAAATAAATGCCTTTCCTCCCAAAACTATGTCTGGATTTTTTTTGGAAGTTCTTCCCAGCAGCAAGGAGCTGACTGTGACAATAGCCCACCTCGTACTATGGGAGTATAACAAATGCAGGAAAGAAAACATTATTTAGATTTGCAACATGGCTTGCTTTTTGGAAATGGTCACTGGATGATGTGAGGTAAGGTTGGTTGTGGAGTCCTTGTGTGGAGACCAAGTAGAGCTACGAGGATAAACTCAGGGTCCAGTTTGTGTGAAAGACTAGCTGCATTTGTTTCCTAAGAACTTAAGCAGGCTTTAATTTAGAAGAGTGGACTGGAGATCCCAGGAGTTTTTGGTGATGCCAGGACTATGGGTCAGCTGCCAAGGAGAGCTACTGGCTCAGGATAGAGTTTTCCCCAGGACTATAAACAGTTCAGCTGGAAGGGAAAGATTTGGAATCCCAGAGAATTCATCACTGATTACAGATGTTGAACTTGGAACTGGAGAATTTGATGTGTGCCATTTGTTTTAGATCTTCTTTGGTGTTGCGCCCCACGTTTGGGCGCCAGATGCCGGGGTTTTTTCCCTCCACCAGTGGCAGGTAGAGCGGAAGAGAGAGAGAACCGGGCCAGCTGCTTCTCTTGAGGCTGAGCGAGAAGGCGGGTGTTGGCGACTCAAACCCCTCCCCCCCCCAAAACAACGGGGAGAAAAACCACATTGAGTCACGGAGACTGTCTAAGGCAGGAAAATCTCGCCGTTTATTGTCATAGGAAGGTATTTATATATTTTGAGAGAGGGTGGGAAAAAGGATGAGATAAAGGTGTAAGGGCCAATAGTATTTCACCACATCAACATTAGCTGGGTGGAGGCAGTTTCAGCTTAGGTGCTGAGTCACTTCAAGGACAGGTCGTGAAACTCTGCTCAGGCTCTGGAAGCTCGACTAGGCCTCACCGGGAGTAGGCCAAGACTGGCTGGGCTAACCACTCGGCTTCACACCGGGCAGGGCCCAACATCTCCCCCTTTTGTTTTTGTAAGAACGGTGGACGGTCATGGTCTCTGTCCTAGGTTGTCCCCCTCTGGGAATCTTACCCGTCACTGAGTACCATGCCTCTAGCCCGTTGACCACTCCATGCCCTGTCTTAGGTTGTCTCAGCCTGACTGAGATCTTACCCATCATTGGTTCGATGGAGGGCGGGGAGGGATGTTAGGTGGATAGCCAGTAAGTGGAAAAGCCATTGCCTTTGAGTCACAAACCTGTGGTGCATTGACCTGATGAAGTTTAATTGCCTCAAGCTGTTGATGAATGAATTGTGTAATCTTATTAATTACACAGGGCCCGAGAGTGAGGATAAGAAGAAGGAGGGGTTCAGGGGGAGGGAGAAGGTAGGGTAAAGAGCAAAAACAAGGAGGGGTCCAAGGGGAGGGAGAAGGTAAGGTAAAGAGCAAGAAGAAGGAGGGGTCAAGGGGAGGGAGAAGGTGGGATAAAAAGCCATGTAAGCTCGTCTACAGTAGGTTGTCTTAGAAGTCCCGACTCCTCTTCTGTAAATCTTTTTGGAGCTTTTTTGGCTTTATTTGGGTCTAGTAGCATCCACACCTTCAGTTGTTCCTGGGGAAGAAACAGAGGCATAGTTCTCAGGGGTGGGACACTCCCTGGAGAATTGATTATTATTATCCCCTTGTTGGGGTAAATATTTTAAGTCTCTTGCCAGTACCCAAATAGGTCTTTTTTCCTCTTGAGGAAAGACACATCCAAATCCTCTCCCTGCTGTGAGGAGTGGGTCTGATCCCTTCTAGGACCCAGTTAATGGGTCCCTCCATTTGACCCAGATGGAGCTGTAGGTGACAGTTGAGGTCCAATGTTTTTGAAAAGGGGACAAGTGTCTATCTTCTTTAGAAAAATTTAAAATATTTAGGGTTAATAATGCCTTTTTTAGTTGGTCATGTGGGGGTAGGGATTCCCCCTTTTGTTTTAGTAATTGAGACTTGAGAGTTTGATGATATCTTTCCACGATGGCCTGGCCCCGCGGGTTATATGGGATGCCTGTGGAAAGTGAGATGTTCCAGGTTTGGAGGAAATCTATAAAAGTCCTGCTTACGAAGCAGGGACCATTATTGGTTCTGATTTGATTTGGCAATCCAAGGGTGGCAAAGCATTGAAGCATATGGCTAATAGCATGTTTAGTTTTTTCCCCAGCATGTGCTGATGCCCAGCAAGCATGGGAGAAAGTATCAACTGAGAGAAAAATATATTTAAGTTTTCCAAATGGAGAATAGTGAGTAACGTCAATTTGCCAAAGGTGATTAGGGCGTAGTCCTCGAGGATTGGCTCCTGTAGTTTGAAGAGGAGGTACCTGGAGGAAAGGCTGACAGGATTTGCAAGTTCGGACAATTTTTTTAAAGGTCCTTGATTGGCACATGGGGATATTTGTGTTTAAGCCCCCTCCAATTTATATGAGTTAATAAGTGGAAGTGTGTAGCTTCTGAGACTGTATTACATTGAGGCTGAGAGGCCAGTTTGTCAGCCAAATCGTTTCCTTTAGAGAGGAATCCTGGTAAATTTTGATGGCCTCTGAGATGTTGAAGGAAAATGGGGTTAATTCTTTGTTTAAGTAGGGAGCGGGCTTGAATCATCAATGGGGTTATAATATTGGAGTCCAGTCTAATATGGGCCTCAATTAGGTTGGGTAACAGGTTAACAACATAAAGGCTGTCAGAAAATAAGTTAAATGGCTCCTGAATAGTGTCCAAAGCCAAAATGACAGCAAATAGTTTTTTGAATTGTGCTGATCCTGTGACCTCATGGGAGATTGACTTTATGGGCATAGGCTTTTCTCCCCTCCTTACGGGAGGGTAAACAACTAGGGAAGCTCCCAAGTGCCCCCCATCAGTGAATACAGTAAGAAAATCAGGGTTATATTTAGATAAAAAAAAGTCTGGGGGGTCTCCATTTCAACCTAGAGAAGGAGCTCATTTATTTATAAGTACCATAGTGACAATCAATTATACCCAGAAACCCCTCGAGGGCCATAGCAACCCTGTTGTTATTTCTCTGAAGCCAAGTGAAGTCTGTTACCTTAAAGGGGGTGACAATGACATGAGGCTCTGTGTAATACAATTGGACAGAGGTGTCCCTGCCCTTGATGATGTAGTCTGTAATCTGGTTAGTTATAGAGTAAACTCTGGGGACTCCACCAAGGGAGAGGTGAATCCATTGGATGGGTTTTTCTTTCTGGGCTAACAGCGCAGTGCATAATGTTTCCCCAGAGAAAATACAGAGGGAGATAGGTAAGTTAGGATCAAACCTCTTTAGGACAGCAGCATCAATAGCCCATTGTACTTTATGTAGAATTTGTTTATGACTAGGGGGCAAGGTTATCTGAGAGGAGAGAGTAAGACCCTTTAAGAGGTCAAATAAAGGGGGCAGTTCCTCAGTAGTTATGGGTATCCAGGGCCTCATCCAATTAATTTCCCCCAGCACCTTTTGGAATTGAGGCAAAGTATAGAATTTTTGAATATGGAGTTGGGGTTTGATAGGAGAAACAGTATCAAGGAATAACCTGGAGCCCAAAATTTTGAAGGGAGGGGCAGTTTGAATCTTTTCTGGAGACACCTGTAAAATGGCAAGGCATTTAGCAGTGAGGTCTTGGAGATCAGATGGGTTGTAATGACCTAAAAAAAATAATAAAACATTAGGATGATTAATCAGGGAAGAAAAGATATGAGACATGTATTGTTAGGGTCACTCTAGGGCTGACAGTTAGTAGTTTTTTCTGATGTTGAAGTTTATACTGGCAGAAGTTGGGCTGTCTTTGTAGAGCCATGAAAGAGAGAAAACGAAATTAATTAGTTATATAATACATACAGCAAAATTATTGTAGTCAAGTCACAGTAAGCTTTAGGAATTTTTGTTAGGCACACTTTGTATATCTTTATAATGGAATTTTAAATCATTATTACACCTTAAAATTGGCCCCCAGTGACATTGTCCTTAGTAAGGCAATTGTAGATGTAAACTATAAATTAATAAAATACTGAATATATTGGGGGACATATATTTAAATTATCATATTTTGTCCCTGGCTTTTAATAGATTTATAATAACAGTAACAATAATAATAAAATTAAATAAGTTAATTGGTATAAGGCATAGTAAGGAGAGACTAGAACAATTTAAATTTAACCACCATTAGCTGTCATTAAACTTTCATAGTAACCAGAGACTGACAGTTTTTTGGTTTTTTAATTTTGTCCCTCCAGCTGGGCAGAGTGGTTAGGGAAAACTTTAATCCCAGGCCAACATTGTATTACCGATTGAGTTAGTTGGGCTTAGTATGAATTGAGCTAGGTGGGCAGAGAGAGAATGGGCGTGTCAGGCCTCCAGCCACTGTTTACATGGGTACTGGAGAATTGAGCCTCGAATCGGGGTCCTTAGGCTTTACAGGCAAGTGCTTAACCACTAAGCCATCTTTTTAGTCCCATGTTAATGGGAAGGCAGTGAAGGGTGGGACAATGGTGTGTAGGATCTAGCCATATAGACTTGAAAAACAGGTTTTTTTTTTTACCTCTAGCAGGGCAATACGAATGCCCCCAGCTGTTTTATTTTTTATTTTTAAAGTAAATACTTTGGGCCCCGCGGGACACTCAGGTAAGAGCATAGAGGGGGCACCCAGAGGTAAGGGGCGGGAATGGCAGCGGTTCGCCTCATGGCCTCATGGCGGACTGCCTGCCCGTTCCTAAGATATTTTTAAAGCAAGTTAGGAGCCTGCCCACCTGCCTCCTTGTCGTTTGGCTGGCCTTTTTTTTTTTTTTTTTTTTTTTTGACAAAAGTGACCAAAAGTGACGCCTGGAGGTGCGGGCGAGGCGCAGCCAGTGAGGCTGGGGGCAGTGCTCGGGCCCGGGCTGGAGCCGCCCCTTAGGACTGTCCCACTCGGCCCACTCCCCGCAGGGATGTCAGCGGAGCCTGGCTGTTGTCCCTCCGCTTGAAGCACGCAGTTTTGTTTTGTGGACCAGTGACTTGTGTTCCACGCCTGTGAGGAAAGTTAACCTTGGTTTGGGACGTTTGGGGAACTTGAGCTTGTACTTGATCACAGTTTACATCCACAGAAAGCTACATGGAGGAGCTGTATGAGGAAAGAAGTTTACCGAAGAATGTTAGTGTGGAAGAATTTTGATATGTCCGCATTTTCCATCAGGGGTTTGAGCACATTTGTCTTAGGCAGCAGTTACAGTTAAAAGACAGCAGGGCCGGTGGCGGCTTGGGTGGCACTCTTGGAAGAAAGGAGATTTTAAAAGTTAGTTTTAGCCTTTTTTTACAGTTTTTAAGGGCAAAATGAACTTTTCCCTGGAAAAGCCTTTAAGGTTGGCATTTAAGGCAAGGAGGACTGAATTAATCCATGGGGCTAAAACAAAAGTTTTGTTCCAAGCGCCATGGAGGTTTTTTTTGTTTAATAGTAATATATATGAGTACAACATAAGCATAAAGTCCCAAAAAATAGTTAAGCATGTTGTAGAATTGAGTTTAGATTTAGATTTATGATGGGAAGTGAGCCTGTGTCCTTATGGGATGGCTCGATGAAATTAAACACAGTGTAGCTGGGAGCAGATCTCCCCATTAGGTTTGTTTTGTCTTTTGGGACGGAGTTTTTATTTAAATGAGGAGGCAAAATGTTTAAAGTCTCCTTTAGGTCTGCCCACATGGTGCGTCCGCCATGAACTGGCGCTTCTAAGATGGCGCCCCCACTCAAATGAGGGGGCAGGACAAAAATGGCGGCACCCCAGAAGTGGTCTGTTGGGAACCCGGAAATGAGAGGAGAGAGAAAGGAACAAGAGATGTTGAAGTTTGGGACGGAGTTTTTATTTAAATGAGGAGGTCTACCCACGTGGTGCGTCCGCCATGAACTGGCGTTTAGATATGGCGGCACCGTAGAAGCCGGAAATGAAAGCAAAGAGAAAGTGATGAGTTTCCTTTAGGTCTGCCCACACCATGGTGAAAGCGAGAAAGTGGTGAGTTTCCCACCATGAACGCCATGAACGTTTAGAAATGGCGGCAAACCGGAAATGAAAGGAAAGAGAAAGGAAGTTGAAGTAAGCACAGTTTATAGAAGTAAAGGTTAGAATATTAAATATGAAGATTACCTCATAACTTATGAGGATACACCCGTCAGCAGTACGATTAGCCTGTCAGCTTAATTTTGAATTTTTTCTTTGTCACGTTGGCAGTCCGTAGTCCGTTTTGAATCCTCACACGTCCTTTCTCAGGTAGTTTTCTGTCCTCACACGGGGCACCAGTTGTTGTGCCCCACGTTTGGGCCCTTAGCTGGGGTTTTTTCCCTCCACCACCGGCAGGTAGAGCGGAAGAGAGAGAGAACTGGGCCAGCCGCTTCTCTTGAGGCTGAGCGAGAAGGCAGGTGTCGGCGACTCAAACCCCTCCCCAAAACACCGGGGAGAAAAACCACATTGAGTCGCGGAGACCGTCTAAGGCGGGAAAATCTCGCCGTTTATTGTCATGGGAAGGTATTTATATATTTTGAGAGAGGGTGGGAAAAAGGATGAGATAAAGGTGTAAGGGCCAATAGTATTTCACCACGTCAACAGCAGCTGGGCGGAGGCAATTTCAGCTTAGGTGCTGAGTCACTTCAAGGACAGGTTGTGAAACTCTGCTCAGGCTCTGAAAGCTCGACTAGGCCTCACCGGGAGTAGGCCAAGACTGGCTGGGCTAACCACTCAGCTTCACACCGGGCAGGGCCCAACACTTTGGTTCAATCTTTCCTTGCTATGATACCATCTTTTACATCTTTTACAGTGTGAATGTTTCCTCTGTGACATTATGTGCCTCTGGTTTTAGAAGCTCACATTTAAAAGAACTTGGATTATGGGTATGTTTGAATAGTGTTGGGATTGATAAAAACTATGGGGACTTTTAAAGTTGGACTGAATGCATTGAATTTTACATCATGATTGGTTATCAGTCTATGGGGGCCAGAGGTGGAATGTGGTGGTTTGGATTAGATGTTCTCTATACACTCATGTGTTCTGAATGCTTGGTCCCCAACTGGTGGCAATTTGGAAAGTGGTGCCTTGCTAAAGGAGGCATATTTTTGAGCACAGGCTTAAAGGTGTTATAGTCAGCTTCCTATTGCTGTAGTTCTTTTCACTCTCTTGCTGCTGTTGCTCACTTGACTTCACCAACTAGGTGATATTCAGCCTCTGATCTACTATCTTTTCCCTACCATCAAGAAGCTTCCCCTCAAGACTGTAAGACAAAATAAGAAACTTTCCTCCTCTTAGCTGCTTTTTTCAGGTGCCTTACACTAGCAATGTGACAGTAACTATTCAAAACTCCATTGCCTGCCTTAATTTGTTTTGGAATTCTCATAACAGAAAACAAACCATTAATTAGCAAATGTTTACAAATAGCTCAGGCAGATTCATGTGATTGAGCGGTATCAAAAATGAACCCCCCAAAAGTATCAATGCAGACTTGAATAAGTCTAAAACGATCAAAGTAATCAATCTGAGGTACATCCACTTGATAATGATCATTACAAAACCATCCATTTTCCCGATGTACCTGTGGCAGCGGTGCTCACACCAGCCTTCAATGATAAACAACTAACCACCCCTCCCCCTCTTTACCCTTGGAAGGACCTCTGTCCTGGACACACTCAGGCAACTGCCAGTTCACTGACATGCCCCATTGCCCCACCCTTCGCTGCCTTCCCCGTTAGGGCTGGATACAATAGCCAGGCCCTGGCACCCCACCCCCTCTCTGATCTGGTTCTCATCCACAAGGTAGCCCAGGAATCTGGCACTGACTCCTACTTTGAACAAGTCCTTATACAATGGGCCATCCACCTTCAGATTTATTGAGCATGTTCGCTCACACACTGGTCTGCCTGGCTTTATTGCTAGTGGGAATTCGCAGGTAGACAAGTTTATTGCTGTCTCCTCCTTGCCACCTTTAGAACAAGCTAGATGTTTATACCAAAGGTTCCATCTATACCCCACTAACCTAAGAACTCTATACCCCAAGCTCTCCCTTAGCCAATGCAAACATTTAACCCGTACCTGTAAGTCATGCACCCCCTCACCCCTTTGGGCCCCCTACAGCCTCAAGGACTCAATCCTAGAGACCTTACCCCAAATTCTATCTGGCAGGTGGATATTACCCACATACCTTTCTTTGGTAACCTTAAATATGTCCATGTAATTGTGGACACTTACTCTAAGCTTACTTTTGCTATTATTCTCTCAGGGGAAAAAAGTGTCCCATGTCATTAAGGTGACAGAAACCATCATGTTGGTCATGGGTGTACCCTGGTCAATTAAAACTGATAATGGCCCTGCATACACATCGGCCCAATTCACATCCTTCATGGAATCTTGGGGAATCAAACACTCCCTTAGGATCCCTTACAACCTACAAGGACAAGCCATAGTGGAGAGAACTAAACAGACCCTAAAGGAACTAATTATAAAACAAAAGTCCACTATGTCGCCCAAGGATCCCCACTGGGCCCTGGTGGAAGCTCTCTTCACCCTCAATTTTCTCACCTTTGATGAGACAGGACTCTCCCTGGCCTGTAAACATTGGATATCCCAACCAACCACAATGCCCTTACCCTTAGTCCACTGGAAGGATCCTCTTCCTAATATCTGGAAGGGACCCCACCTCTTTTAACACAGGGCTGAGGATATGCTTGTGTCTTTCCAGAAACTTCACAGATCCCGATCTGGATCCCTGCCAGAAACATCCATCTAGCCACTGACTCGGGGATCGACCTTGATGAGGAGGATGTTGCCAAACCCCTCAGGCCAGATACAGGATTGTAAACTTACTCCCCCTTTTCTCCTTTTATTTCCTTTTCTCCTTACTACCACTTCCCAGAAACCATTTTGGGCAATTCTTCTTAGGCCAAACTTGTTTGGTGTGGTGGGCCTAGATTCCCATGCTTTTCCTAGGCTTCATTTTAGCCAATCTATTTCACTGTATTCCTCCCCGTTCAAGCAAGTACTCCTTAGCCACATCTTTGCCTTTTTGTTTATTAATTACTCTTATGGTAATTCTACCCTCCAACCAGCTATAAATTCCTTTGCAACTCCTTTGATTACATTGATCTGCTACCATTAAGGATACTCAGTGCTACTATTATGGCACTATGGGTGAGCTCACAACAGTCACCCAACAACCTGTTTATGTTAACACCCCTATTGTTTTGTCTTGGTCCCAACACTCAATGCCTCTGCCTTTTTATTCTTTTCTGGGGGCTTTTTCTACTGCTCCCTCCTTAGTTGTAGAATGTGCCCTTGCATGATGATTCATGCTGACCTCCATGTTATCATTAGACAGGCGCTATTGGCTTTGCAGCTGTTTCTCCTGATGATAACTTTACATTTCTTTCTTCAACCCTTTCTCCCTTCTTATCCTGGCAGGAATCCTAGTTATTCTCGCCATCATGCTTTTCCTTTTCAGATGTCTCAGAACTTTTGCTTGGCGCATCACTGCCATCGAAACAAACCAGGTTCTACTACAGGGAGTCATTTATCAATTGACAGGGGCAACCCCTTGTGAACCACCACATGGTATCTTATCCACCATTTCTCTTTTATAAACCTGTCTTACCCCAGTCTTTTTTCAGGTTCTATAGTTGATTCTCACTCGCTGGGACCATTTGTACACCACAGAGCCACCACCACAAGGCCCTCCCATGCCACCTAGGTGTCAGCCACACCACTCACATTTTCTCACCAGGATGGCAGGTAGTCAATAGGTAGTCAATGACGGGTAAGACTCCATGATATGGGGCAACCTAAGACAGGCACCATCGCATGTGATGTTCCCTTGGGGCCTGGGGTCAACAATGGCTTGGCAAAAAACCATGCTTCCCAGGGTCACCAATAATAAAAGCAAAAAGGAGGATATGTATGGCACAATGCAGGTCAGGCCCTAGCCAGGCTGCCTGCTAGAAGAATTCAGGAAGTGGCTTCTGTGGACGTGGCATCCTGCACAGGCCTGGCGTGACAACAGCTATAGCCCCATGCTTGCGAGCAACCTGCTGCAAGATGATCTTCCTGGAGACAGGCTGTCATTGGTCACAAGAAGGGAACAACCCCATACAATGATTGGCAAGCCAAACTCTTAAAACCCTCTACATTTCCTTGAATAAACAAGTTTGCAGCAGCTTGCCCTCTGCCTGCTTCCACCCAACTCACGGTGTCTGTGTTGTGACACCGCACCTCTCACCCCCTATTCGGCAGAGACCCCAACACCTTTTTCCCTTTGATGTAGATATCTGCTGTTCCAATAGAGCTGTGATATCTGTGTAGCAGAAAATCCTTTTTCCTGGGGGTCACTGACAAACACCTATCTAAACTTTCTTGGAGAGGAGGTTTCCTCATTTGCATAGATCAGTGGCCCATTAAGTGGGGATAAGTTGAACCATATACAGCAACTAACTACTATAAGAACAGCTTCAAGCTGGCCACATCGAACCACCACCTTTTTTTTTTTTTTTTTTTTTTTTTTTTTTTTTTTTTCCAAGGTAAGGTCTCAATCTGGCCCAGGCTGATCTGGAATTAACAATTAACTTTGTAGGCTCAGGGTGGCCTCAAACTCACAGCAATCCTCCTATCTCTGTCTCCCAAGTGCTGGAATTAAAGGTGTGTGCTGCCATGCCTGGCTAGAACCATCTTTCAATAACTGGAATACTCCTGTTTTTTGCATTCAAAAAAATCTGGCAAATGGTGACTTTTGCAAGATTTCTATGCAATAAATATTTGCATCCATCACTTTGGTGCTATTCAGTCTGGAGGTCCTTCTGCTGTTGTGGTCCCTCAAAATTCTACTCAACACATTTGATCCCATATAGAAGTGTCTGTCCCCCTTACAGAGGGTAATTGTTAGGCAGACCACCTAGTTATATCTTGGTTTCATCAAGCAACTTCAGTCATTTTTTTCACCAGGAGAAAAAGCCTTACAAAAACAATTTCAATTACCACAGGCTCAGCCTCAACAAACTATTCAATCTTGTCCTTATTATTAGTCGTTGGGACCCACCATCCCACAGGGAGTAAACCTCCAAGGTCTTCACCCTAATGAACTTTAGAAGTGGATGTACCTCAGATTGGCTATTTTTTCCCTCAGGGTTTTCCCTACTCCAATCCATTAAGCACTAACTCTGAAATTGCTCAAGAGTGAGCCTGATCTGCAAGACTCAGGTACAGAGGAAAAATTTGAAAACTGACTCCAAAACTACCTAGCCATGAGCCTGATCTTCAAGACTCAGGTGGAGAGTAGAAAATCCTCACATGGGGCAACAAACACCCAATTATGACGCTACCCTGGAATTATAGAAACTGACTCTTAGATTCACTTGTTGAGCAGAGCCCAAAAGAAGAAAACTGACTCTTGGAGTAATTTCAACCAAGAGTGACCCTACTGTTTCTGATATCTCTGCTACTTTGATGTTTCTGCAGCCTTACCTTCTACTGACAGGCACTCATTGGTGTTTATTTTATTTTCAATTTTTCTTTAGAGAGAGGGAGGGAGGGAAGGAGGGAGAGAGAAAGAATTGGCACACCAGGGTGTCAGCCACTGCAATTGAACTTTAGACGCTTGCACCACCTAGTGCACATGTGTAAGTTTGTGCTTGTGTCACCTTTGTGCATCTGGCTTATGTGGGATCTGGAGGGAGATTGAACATGGGTCCTTAGACTTTGCAGGCAAATACCTTATCTACTAAGCCATCACCCCAGCCCCTCATTGGTGTTTTTATTGAACAGCAAAACACAGTAATATGTTAGCAAGTTGAACATTACATGGGCAAAGGCTAGGCAACATGTGAATGAGAGGCAAGGAACTTTTGACTCCAAATAACTTTTTAAACATTTGTTAAAACAAGGGGTTTAGGGGTCTGACCTGTTGGACTCTGCTGGTCCAGAACACACACACACACACACACACACACACACACACACACACACACACACACACACTCCATTCACAAATGAAAGCACACTAAGCCCAACACTTGCTTAACAATTTTGTGGGTAATTTGTTATTTTTAACATGTCTCTTGCTTTAGACATATGGTCAGGATATCTCACACATGTACACATTGCTTTGGGTCAGAAGTGTAACCAGTCACTGAGGAAGTAGGGCACAGAGCATAGCTATGATCAGTCAGCATCTCTTAGCATTCCTTGTCAATACTGGTCATCTGTGCTATTCAGGCCAAAGGTAAACTAAGGCAGAGGAAACCTGGTCACATTATCTGAAGCAGATTGATTACATGGTTATAAGATTAACAAGTTACAAGTCAGAAACTTAGAACTGGAGAATTTAGGTATCAGCACTTAAAGACACTTTCTTGCAAATCCTAACAGCCTAGATTCAATTCCCTAGTACCCACATAAACCCAAATATACAAAGTGGTCATGCATCTATAGGAACAAGTGGGTCTGGTGTGCCCATTCTCTCTGTCTGTGTTTCTCTTTCTCTGCTCATAAATAAATTAAATGTTTTAAACGACAAGAACGTAACAGAAAAAGCATCTCAAAGCACTATTTTCAGAAAAGTTATTTGTAAGGTCCATAAGTATTCCCAATTTTTCTCATAGTCCATTTCCATGTTTCATTCTCAGTCTGTTCTTTCTTTCTTTCTTTCTTTCTTTCTTTCTTTCTTTCTTTCTTTCTTTCTTTCTTTCTTTGAGAGAGAGAGAGAAAGAGAGCGGCAGAGAGAGAGAGTGAGAGAGAGAGGGAGAATGGGTGTGCCAGGGTCTACAGCCATTGCAAACGAACTCCAGACACCTGTGCAACCTTGTGCATCTGGCTTACATAGGTCCTGGGGAATTGATCCGAGGTGCTTTGGCTTTGCAGGCAAGTGCCTTAACCGCTAAGCCATCTCTCCAGCCCTCAGTCTGTTCTTATAGTTCCTTCTCACACCTGACTTCATGGGCAGGGTCCATTTAGTAGATGGTGTGTGTCATGGCAAGCATGGGTATGCAAAGACTGGGGACCTCACAGGTAGAATCCTCCATGCAGTGTGTGTGGGTGGAGAGGGTCCAGTGAGTCTAGAAGTGAGCACAAGGGCCACACACTCTCTGATCCCATGTATAGTGTCCAGGTAGCTGGAGAGGGAGGGGAGCAAGCACAGATGTACCAAGGCATATGCCCTCGTGCTGATCCATGAAGAGTGGTGGGATGTGAGGCATGTGAGTCACAAAACTTCTGACTTTGTGTGTGGAGTCTGAACAGTGCAGTGGAAGAAGCTTGGAAGTGGGAGTGGAGTGGAGTGGGGGTTGCACTTGACTTCACATGCAGAGTATGAACGGTGCTAATGGGGGAAGGTTGGAAACAGGTGCAAGGTTGCACAACTTTTTTCAATTATTTTTTTATTAATTTCTTTGACAGAGAGGCAGATAGAGAGAAAATGGACATGCCAGGGCCTTTAGCCATTGCAAACGAACTCCAGACACATGTACTACCTTGCGCATCTGGCTTACTGGGGAATTGAACCTGGGTCCTTAGGCTTTGTAGGCAAGCACCTTAACTGCTGAGCCATTTCTCCAGCCCAGAGTTGCACAACTTCTGACCTCAGGTGAGGATTCTGAGCACTGCATGGAGGGGAACTTGGGAATGGGCATGGGATTGTGTAAACTCTGAACTCATACTCAGTGTCTGAATAGTGCACCAGGAATGCTGAGCACTGGGATCAGGCTCCCATGAAGACTGGGCTCACCAGTGCAGTCAGTATGGAACAGCAGTGGTAGCTGGGAGCAGTTGTTGGGTCACAGGACTTCTGAACTTATGTTTGAGGTGTATGTGTATGTTGATGTGAGTGTATTGATGTGTGAGCGTATTTATAGGTATGTGTTTATCACAGCATGCATGGAAGGTCAGAGGATAATCCTGTAATGTTGGCCTCACCTTCTACCTTGTTTTAGACAGGATCTCTCTTGTTTTGCTACTATGAATAGCTGACTAACTGGCCTTCCAGCTTTGGAATTATCATTAATCTGCTCTCATTGTCATAGGCACATTAAGATTATAGATGTGTGTGCTATTTGTGTCCAGCTTTACATGGGTTCCATGTAAAGTGGGAATTTATTTTTAACTTTATCAGATTATCTCTCTGTTATAATGTTCTTTGTGTATTGGAATTGGAACACAATGCCGCCTTCCTTCCTTCCTTCCTTCCTTCCTTCCTTCCTTCCTTCCTTCCTTCCTTCCTTCCTTCCTTCCTTCCTTCCTCCCCCTCCCCTCCCTCCTCCTTCCTTCCTTCCTCCTCCTTGTGCTGCCATTGAAGGACTAAGATAGCTTTTTGTGTTTTTTTTTTTTTTTTTTTTTCGAGGTAGGATCTTGCTGTAGCCCGGGGCTGACCTGGAATTCACTATGTATTCTCAGGTTGGCCTCAAATTCATGGCGATCCTCCTACCTCTGCCTCCCAAGTGCTGGGATTAAAGGTGTGCTCCACCACACCCAGCTACGTTAGCTGTTTTATACAGTTCACTTAGGAATAGAGGCACAAAGAGAAAACCTGCCTTGGCATAACTAGAATTTACAGCTGATCCATTTTCATCTAAGATGAACAACTTCTCAGCTCCCTGGGAGAAACTTCCTGCTTCTTTCTCAGTTTAGTACCTGGGCTGGCTGGCCTTTCTGGATCAGTCCACTGAGCCCATGAACCAATCAGATCTCTCCCTTACACGCCTGAGTTTGCAAACAAAATCCATCCCAATGAAGGAGAAAGGGCTTTTTGTATGTGTGGCCAGCCTTGTGGCCCTTTTTGTCCCTGCTCTTCCTTCTTTCCTAGCCTGGCTGGGAGTGTAGAAGGGAAATTACCTTCTCTCTTCCATTTTGGTTGCCTTACTGACCTGTGGTTCTTTCATCTGAGTACCAATGTGTGTGTCTCCCCTCTCCCAGGCCTCTTGGTACTTGCCTGGGTACCTTTTTGTTAATTTCTCACATGTATTTCGTTTCCACATGCCTTTTCAGTTTGTTATATGCATGGTATTCCATTAAACTCTAGGTCTATCATGTGTGTAATAACTCTCTTGACTTTCTTGGCTACTTATCTCTTGGCATCTGAATTTCCTGGTCCCTGCTTTAGTGCTTTCTCATCTTGTTTTTTTTTTTTTTTTTATTTTTTTTTAATCTTTCCATTAGCCCTGCATCCTTCACCACCTAATATCTTAGTTTCCCCTATGTGAAGGTGAAGGGTTAGGGTTGTGCTTTGTCCCGCATGTGTGCATATGTTCCTTCTAAGTCCCTGGTCCAGGCTGTCATGTTTTGCTGTTGTTATGTGTGGGCACCAGGCTTGTATTCCTGTGTCCTGCTTCCCTTTTGTGTGTATATGTTTCTTCTGAATCTGTTGGCCTGGGGTCTCACATTTTAACTCTCACGTGGCTTACTCCATCAGCTGGGCAAGGAGAATTCCCTTCTGGCCTGAGTCTTTCAGGTAGTCTCCTCCCTGTATCCTAATTTTCCCTAAATGAACCTCATAATTCATAGATTCTCCCTACATAAATTCAAGAAGTCATAATTTATCCTTTTTAGAGTCTGTTTTCTCAATTCTCTGTTAAAATAGACAAGAGCCCAAAAGCTGGGGTTCATAAGTGTTACAACCAGAATGTCTCCATTTTTGGACTCTGACTGCCATTTCATTGCAACTCTTTTTTCCAAGAGTGACCCAACCACCCCTCTCAATTATCACCTTCCTGGAATGACCCAGACCACCCATCAACAGTGTCACTTTCCTGGAATGGCCCAAACCACCTGTCTAATTATTACTTTTGTGAATTGGCCCAAGCCCAGAGGCAAGATGACAAGGTTAGGGTTAAGTATTCCCTAGTCTATAAGGGAAGTGGCAGCTGCCATGCTTGGTCAGAGCATGTCTCAGGTTTTTCCTGAGCAGAGCCTGTCTCAGCTGTTGAACCAAGTCTACTTTCTCATTTCTTTCCAGCTTTTTCTAACATTTGATGCTGATACCTGGGACAGGTGCTCAGAGCAGGGATCGCCTTGCAACCAGGGAGCAGTGGGTAGTGACAGCTAGTCCCAGGCTAACCTCTGTAAGTACTCATGAGTGAGCTTCTTTATTGTATCACCAATGTTGTAATTTGGCAAGATGGCATTCTTTTTTATTTACATTTTTAAAATTTTTATTTATTTATTTGTGTGTGTGCATATTCATGGGTGTGCAGGAGTATGTGTGCCATGAAGCATGTATTGAGGTCAGAGGACAACTTTGGGGCTTGGTCCTTATCAGTTTACCTCATTTGAGGCAGGGCTTCTTTTTCTGGATGCTAGTCCTGTTATTCTTTGCTGCACTCATTATAAGCTTCCAGGAAATTCTCCCATCTTTTTGCCAGTGTCAGTATGCTGGAATTACAGAAACCTGCCCTGGCTTCTGGTTTTTTACATGCATCTTGGGATCAAATTTGAGTGCCGCAGCTTGAGGGGCAAGCACCTTACCTAGTGAACCACTAATCCAAAAAGGTATTCCAAAGAGACATTATACCCTTCCCTTTGGCTTTCAGACTATTGAAAGAATGGAGCCGAAGAAATTGGAATTTCCCCTAGGTATCTCATGCTGAGAAAAGAAAAGGGCTGAAGCCATGGCACCAGCCAGAGGAATTCAGCCCCCTTGAAAGATTTACATCTAGTCGTATGACCTTGCAGGAGAGACAATGGGGTGGATGGGAACATACTTTGACTGGAATTGTTTAGCTATTCATAATTCTTGCCTTATATTTAAACACAAACTTCATTAGGACCTTAAAGATAGGCTGGCAGATGGGGATGCAGGACATCAGACCTTTAGTTCTTCCTGATGTGGCCACATTAAATAACTCTCCTTTTTCTGCTTTGTACTATTGAATTGGCTTATTGGAAATGGATAGCTATCTCTGGTTTATTAGGGATGCCAGGGCACAAGCTCTGACCTTAATTCTGGTAACAGTGTCTGCTCTTAGCACCACACAAGCACACCAGGTGTCCTGCCATGAAAGCTATTTCATAGTCTCCATATTGCTGCAGGGTTGAATGAATCTCCATAATGATGTGGGACAGAGGCTAGACTCTTGACTTAGAACTGCCCCCCAGGCCAGTGTTTCTCAAGCCTCAAGTTCTTGCTTATGATTAGCAAAGAATTGAAAAACACAGACACTGAGAAGGTTGAGTTATAAAGATTTATTTATTTTTTAAAAAATTATTTGAGATATATTCATATTTTGCTAATAAAAATGAACATTATAAAGTGACTGCTAATAGAGTCCCATTTACCTTTCTGGTTAAATTAAAAAATTATATCCACAAAACCTATAAATATTAATTCTGATATGACAGCCCCTATTTCTAGTCTTATCACTGAAAATATTTGGTACATGAGAAAATATAATTTTAAAAAATATTTTATTTATTTTATTATTTTATTTTTTTATTATTTTTTTTGGAGAGAGACAGAGAGAGAGACAGAGAAAGAGAGAGAGAGAGAGGAAGACAGATAGGCACGCCAGCAGTGTCTCAGCTGCTGTGAACGAAATACAGATGTGTTCGCCCCCTTGTGGTCAAGTGCGGCATTGCGCCCTTGCGTCACTGCATCTGGCTAAACAAACCCTAGACACATTCACCACCATGTGCATCTGGCTTACATGGGTTCTGAGGAGTTGGACCTGAGTCCTTAGGCTTCACAGGCAAGGGTCTTAACAGCTAAGTGTCTCTCTAGCCCAGGAAAATATAATTTTGTTTAAAAGAATTTCAAAGTGATACTGAATTGTTATTTGATTTCTCCTGTAATGTGGCTTTCCATTTATTTTCCCAAATGAAAATGTAGCATAATACCAAGATAATAGAGCACATAAAATTAATATTCAATAGACAGTTATAATAATTTGGATATTAAAGACCAGTCCCCCAAAAGTCAGAACTAGCCCCTCCACATGGGTTATGATAACCATGGAACCAGTATGACCAAAAAGAAGAAAGGAAGAAAGATAAAAAAGAAAAGATTAAATTCTCTTAAATACTTCGAAAACATCACAAAAATATTTCATAGAGTACAAATAATTGTAAATATAGAAGAAAAAATAAAATCAATCTAGTTTAAAAAAATAAATTTTGACTTGTTTAAAAATGCCTATTTTCTTCATGTATGCCTTAACTTCTTTAGGCCATTCTGTGTTCTTGATTATTTTAACATTAGATAATACTTTTTCTATATGTCACTTGTGAATGTTATGTCAAACACAGAGGATTAAAAAGAAAAAAACCCTGGTTATAATGGTTACTAGATTTGATATGATCCAGTGTTTTCTTCCTTAACAACTTTATCAGCTATTCCTCTGTACTAAAGACTTTTATTAGCCTCATTTTTATCAGATCCTAGAAGTGAGCCTTCCTATCATGGGAAACTCAAAATAATGCACAAAATTCAGTGCTTGGACAACAGGGAAAATAGTGAACAGAAGGTCCTATAAAGAAGCTATGTCTACAATGAACATTCAAGAAAACTAATAGATGATTAAATGATTATCGGGAATTGGAATGCTGCAGGCCCAGAACCAAATTACTTTGGACTAGCTTAATCTTTTAAATAGCTATATATCACACACTTCTATGTATGATCAAATGCCTTTTTAACTATTAGGTAAATCCTTACAATAATGCATAAACAGGTGGCTAACTTCCACCAACCCAAAAGCTAAGAATGTCATCGTATAACATCTGAGGCCTGTGATAGAGATATCCCTGCTTTGCTGTAACCCACTTACCTGATGCTTCCACCAGTGAACTTACAGAGTATATTGATTTATGACTTTGTCACAATAAAAGCCTCATAGAAGTGTTACTATGTTGGCACGTGGAAATGGAAGAAATCTGGCAGGCCATGGTCACTCATATTTGGCTCCAAAACTCTAATTCTTTTTAAGGTGAGAGCTATGTTTTATTAGGGTTGATACTTCTGCTTGCAACGTGTTTCTTCTCCTTCCTATGAGGTCATCCCTAGGGCACACATACAGATAAGCTTTTCCTTGTAGTCTATTTCCAAGGGAACCCAACCCAGCCAAGAAACAAGAGGCTAAGTTTCCTGCTGCAGGGATTCCCTTTCCCAGAGATTGTCTCTAATAGTTAGGAGGAAGCCGGCCCTCACTGTGGGCTCACTAGTCATTTGGGTTTAAAATACATAGGGTTGAAGAGAGGCTAAATGGAGTACCAAGGCCCTTGATTTGAGTCAGGATTTCCAGGTACTGAGCAGAGGGCTCAGTGGTTAAAGGCACTTGCTTGCAAAGTCCGATGATCCAGGTTTGATTCTCTAGCACCTATATGATGATGCCTGTTGCACAAAAGGGTGAGTACATTTGGAGCTCGTTTGCAGGGGCAAGTGGCTCTGACACCCATTCATTCATTCATTCATTCATTCATTCATTCATTCTCTCTCTAATAAATAAAAATTTAAGAAAAGACAAGCATTTCCAGCTCCTTAGGGTTTTTCTCCTGGTCTCTATTTTAGTCAGGAGAGACTGAGCATCAACCTCTTCACCTCGAATCTCAGCTGAAACAGTCCACTAAGGACCACTAGTTGACATGTACAGGCTCTCATCTTATCAACCTTTGCATGGTGATTTTAGTGAAGAAAGAGTAAAAACAACATGGCCTAGACCACAGCAAGCAAATTTCATTGTTTTTATTTCAGGCTGATTTTTCCCATATTTTCTTAGAACAGTGAGAAAAAAAATCAAATCATTCATCAGAAAAATATTTTTGGGTTGGATTGTCAATGTGATTAAGTATCATAGATATTCTAACAAAAATGAAAACCTCAATATTGTTGTCATCCAAAATTTGCAAGTTTCTTCACAATTCAGTTTGTAAGTTCATGTAATCACTATAAAAAGTAACTAAATGTATGATTCGGGATATACTTAATAGTGGTTTGAAAATTTGTGGTATTTTCTTTCATCTTTTCTCATATTTATTTTATCTGTGTTAACCACTTAATTAGAATAAAAATATGCAAAGTAGTGCCATGGCAGAAATCGTAAAATGTTTAGCAGGGAAGCCAGTTAATAGTTACATATCAAGAATAGACTGAATTTTATTTAATTGGAATATATGTTGCCTTCTCCCCTACTATACTTTCTGTCATGAGCAAATTCAAGCTACATGTTATCAGTGATTGCTCAGAGCACAGTCTGAGTGTATTATCTGCTACATTAAATAATCCTTATTTAGGTAACTGCTTTTGACATTTGTAGATTCAAGTCCTTCTTAAAGTTTTCAGTTATTGATTTTTAAATCTTTGCAGGCATAAGCCTCTTTGGAGGCCAGGCAGAAAGATGCCACTGACCCAGGTGGTCCTTTCCCTTGATAACCACCCACTGGTCCCTGTACCAGCCTGTCAATATGCATTTCTTGAGAACCTGCTGTGGAATTGAGGCCTTCACCATGGCTAAGTAGCAAACCCCACAGACACATAATACTGAGTTTATCTGGAGGAGCTCACAACCAAATTGGTGTTTTTCCTAAGTGTAAGTTAGCTAAGTATAATTTCTTATCAACAGCAATGGCAAAAATATTTTTCTAGGAGTAGCACTATTATTGATGTTTCCTTAAGCTGACAGAAAAAGAAAACAACAACAACAAGAAAGCCCCAAGGCTTTTCATTAAGTAATACTAATTTTTGAAGAAGTCAAAATTCATGTAGACTCTGGGATAGCCTCCAGAGGTTTACATATTTATGGATGAGATTTTACAACACAAAGAACTAGACATATTTCTTAATTATTTGTACATCAAGTTACAACATATTCTCATCTTTCATATCTTAAGAGTAAAATGTTAGGACATTTTTGTGATTTCCTCTGACCAGTAAGACAGGAGGGAGATTCTTTGTCAGTATTTCCAACCAAGCCATATACAACAAATCCGATATAGATCCTTTTCTTGCCACTGGAAGGCTCCTGATGATGTGGAAGAGAAAGTAAAACCAAAATCAAAGTTAGAGCAGGCTATCAGCACTACTAGTCACCAGTACCCTGAGACATGTGTGGTGTCCTCTCTCAAGAGCACTGTAGTAATTTTGAACACAGACATTAAAATTATACATTTTCCAGATAATGCAAGCATTTATAAAACCAATGCTTAGGCCTTATAAACACAAAATAAAATTGTAAATTTTGACCTTTTTTTTTTTGTTTGTTTGTTTTTTCTAGGTAGAGTCTCACTCTAGTCCAGGCTGACCTGGAATTCACTATGTAGTGTCTCAGGGTCGCCTTGAACTCACAGCGATTTTCCACCTCTGCCTCCCTGAGTGCTGGGATTAAAAGCGTGTGCCACCACACCCAGCTTGACCTTTCTTTCAATAGATAATTTAATTAATGGATATTCGTCATTCTAGATGAAATTACTTCCCCACTCCCTAATATTTAAAGCTCATGTATTAGAGAGAAACCTGGGAAGCCATCAGAACCCTACTGCCCAATTTAGGAGCTATTGTCACACAGTATCTTAGATGGATAATCTTCTAGTTCTCACCATGCTTCAAGACAAAGTTATTTTCATACACAGGTCAGTTTATATGGTAAAAATAAAATAGCTGGATAATTTTCCATTTTAGCACCAATCCTAATTAGATAAACATTAATATTTTCAGTAGGACCAAAGGATAAAGAGAGAAAATAGAAAAACCTTTTCACCATGGTGACCTGTTCCCACAGTACAAGGAGCCTGTGAGGCTGCCAGGGACACAGGCAGCTCTGCAGCTCCAACCCCGGGAAGATGCTGTGAGCTGCTGGAGGGAACTTTAGTCTCCGCCTCCTAGAGGTAGCCTGGGTCTAAGGTGGACATGACTCTGTGAGTTACAAGACTGGCAGAAAGTCTTAGCACGGCCCTCTAAAGTTCATGGGACTCAGTTGTCAGAGTCTCAGGGTGACAATTAAGTTCCTTCACTGTCAAATCCCATACAGTCCAAAACAAGCACACAAACACAAAAAACTTCCCACTTGAAGAGTCATAAATCTCTAAGTTTATTAGCCCACTAACCTAACCCTCTCTGTACCAGTTTTAACTGCCCACAATGACACTTACAGGACAATGAGGTTGGCGGCTCTTGAATGCTCCTGTAAGAGCTCATTCAGTCGAACTTGGCGATAACTCTGTGGACAACATTTAGATTGTGTTGAGGGAAATTCTTCAAGAATTATAAGTTTATCTTTGTAACTCAAATCATGGACAGTCAGAAAATCTCATGTCAAATATTTGGGACCAGGCATGGTGGCACACACCTTTAATCCCAGCACCCAGGAGACAAAGATAGAGGGATCACTGTGAGTTCAAAGCCAGCCTGGGACTACATAGTGAATTCCAAGTCAGCCTGGGCTAGAGGGAGACCCTACCTCAAAAAAAAATTGTTATTAAAATTAAGATATAATTTTAAAAATTAAAACAATGTTTTAAAATTTCATGAGAAGTTTTAGAACAGTTAAGAAGACCAGATGGTCATTGTGTTACCACAGCTTATTAAATGTTGCAAAGCAACATGGATAGCAAGTACAGAAGTCAGAATAGTGTTTGCAGCACAGGCTTTTCAGATGAAGAAAACAGAATCTTGGTATCCATTTGATATCCTAAGAAAATGCATTATATTCTACTGCATCTTTCCTTTCCTTCCTTCCTTCCTTCCTTCCTTCCTTCCTTCCTTCCTTCCTTCCTTCCTTCCTTCCTTCCTTCCTTCCTTCCTCCTCCCCTCCCCTCCCTCCCCCTCCCTCCCTCCCTCTCCTCTCTCTTTCTTTCTTTCTTTCTTTCTTTCTTTCTTTCTTTCTTTCTTTCTTTCTTCTTTCTGGTTTTTTGAGGTAGGGTCTCACTCTAGCTCAGGCTGACCTGGAATTCACCATGTATTCTCAGGGTGGCTTTGAACTCACAACAATCCTCCTACCTCTGCCTCCTGAGTGCTGAGATTAAAGGAGTGTGCCACCAAGCCTGGCTCATTTTTCTTTTTTAATATTAGAGAGAATGAAAATGAATGAGTGTGCCAGGGCCTCCTGTGATTAGAAATGAATTTAGACAAGTGGGCCACTTTGAGTGTTTGGGTTTATGTGAGTACTGAGGAATCAAACCCTGGTGCTCAGGCATTGAAAGCCAGTGCCTTTAACCACTGAGCCATCTCTCCAACCCCTCTACTTTATTTTTCTTTAAGTTCTCTGACTATTTTGTCAACATACAGGACTGGTTTCAACTAATAAGGGCACCAGTAAGGTCACTTGGAAAATTATTTTGCAGTAATAAGAGTAATATTTATTTTTGTATTTCATTGGTTCAGAAAGTAGGCTCAGATGTGTGATTTAAATTAAAATACAGTTACATTTGTCTATGTTGGAAGTTGGCAGCCGGCTAGCTAAGAAGTTCTTGAGATCTATTTCCTTTAGTGTCTACTTAAGAGGTGAATTCTTCTATCTAAATCTGAGTCCCTGTTCTTTTCAGTATCTTCACTGTCTACCACTTCATTCAGCTCAGGCCAGAGAGTATTCTGGTTTGTTCTGGATTCCCTGCTCAGGCCTGAAATCTGTAATCTTCCAGTTTTAGCCTTCAGAATGCCTGGATTACTGGCTTGTGGGCTGTGTAGAAAAGTTTACCATTTCACATATGTTTTACAATATGTGCTGGAGGCAACTTTGATGTTTGTTGTTTCAAAGAACACATCATAAAGTACCTTTGTTAGTGTTTTACAGCTATCTTCACCAGCTTGTAGTTTTTGTTATTGTGTTAAATTATGGGTCAATTAACCTGTATTTACATTGCAAATGTATCAGACTATTTTAGATTCAGATTAAAATAAGGTTTGAAAGGAGACCACAAAATAACTTGAAAAAGTGAACTCAGTTTCCTAAGCCCTCATTTCCAGTGATAGGATTGAAAAGCTTCTGAGGGCAGTAGCTCAATCTTGAACAAAGCAATTTGGCAATACACTCATTACTTCTTGATCTTTAAATCCACCACGGTTCTGTTTTTTCAGTTAGTTAGATAAGATAGCAATGTAAAAATTAAGGAAGTCCTTACCTTTTCCTTGACTGCTTCCAGCTCTGAGTCTGTAATTTTCCATGGACTTTCTCTTTTTAATTTTTCAGTTGTGGTTAAATCTCTGTGGCTTTCATGGAGCCGATATGGTTCAATCATCTCTTCAAAGACTTTCCAACTGAAATTGGAATCATAAAGGAGGCCTCACAGTGGGAACTAATTCATTATTTCACAGATACTCCAGGTATGACTGGTTCTGCTCACTTTGGAATTAGAGTTGAATGTCATGCAAATCTTTTTAAAAATCATCTTTGCAGGGAACTTGCTGTGAGAAAAACCATGGTTATAGTACTTCTCCTTACCCAAGGAAAGATTTTAATGTGCTAGAGATCTTGCTAGCCTATGAGATATATATTTTCAGTATTATTAATGCACAATACCTAGATGGTAATTATACTGCAGACACTTTTTTTCTGCATAATGTGGTTAAAGACCTAGTTGTAAGATTGACATTTTAGTCCACACTTGAATTTCTATCTGCTTTATTATGTCTCTATGAGAGACATTCATCAGTTGCTGTAGAAGATGAGCTACACACATCGAGAGCTAAATAGGGTTATCTTATCATTAGTCCACATAGTTCCTATTCAGGCCAGAAGTCTGTGGGTAGGTAGAAGAATAGCAAAGGCCCCCACAAGTTTAATTGTTCTAGAATGACTTGTGTGTTTGCTGAAAATAATGGTGTCCTTATCCTGATGTTTGATGTTAATGTCTGAGGTTTTTAAATGATTATTACTCAGGTATATGCTAAGGGAAAGAACAAAAAACAGTAATCTTTTAATGACTAAAAATCTGAGGCCATTTTGGGCTATTTAAAAATAAAACATTGAGGAGAAAGCTATAAGCAATGTCTAAGAGCTATAGAACACTTTAAAATTTTCAAAAAGAATCTCATTCTCATCTTACATGATAAGATTATTTTAAAAATAATAGCACAGGGCTGGAGGGATGACTTAGCAGTTAAGGCGTTTGCCTGCAAAGCCAAAGGACCCAGGTTTGATTCCCCAGGACCCACATTAGCCAGAGGGGGTGCATGCGTCTGGAGTTTGTTTGTAGTGGCTAGAGGCCCTGGCATGCCCATTCCCTCTCTCTCTCCCTTTTTCTCTCTGACAAATAAATAAATAAAATATTTAAAATAATAGCACAAAGTGAAACTTATGATTTATAGTAGTTGTCTTCATTTCAGCATGCTACTTTAAGATAATCTCCAGTATGAATAATTATTCTTTGGTTTTATATAATTTATCTAACTTATAATTTAGTAACCTTGGAATGAATGATAATTAGAATCCATATGCTGTTACTTATGAAATTAAAATATAAAATGATGAGTTTAATTATCCTCATCAGTTGGCCTGATTTAGGATCACAGATAAAAGTGCTGAGATTACAAAGGAGCAAAATTATCTCTGCCAGAACCTTTGTTAAGGGACTTTAAAAAAAACTTACTGTAGTAGATTTCTATTGTATTGAATCACATAGAAAATTCGATGACAGGCAATGACTAGAATTGCTATGCCCTATTCTTTCAACACTAAGTAGTTTTATTTGCTCTTACATCTAGCAATGTCATGCATTTAGACAGCTATGGTAGTGGTCAATATGGTGCAAAGGTCTAACCTCAGAACCTGGATTCTTGCTCCAGCTTGGCGTAGCTAGCCTGGCCTATAAAAGGGCATGACAATCATGATCTAAATCTATAGGAGAGTCATAGTGGTGATATGGGTGTAGTGCAGAGCATCCACTTTACTCAACAGAACTGAGGATCACACTGGAGAGGCTCTGTTAAGCTCTACATGTACTAATTTTTGTCAGGGTGAGAATTTCTCTGCACCTCAACCTAGATCTTGGTTAGAAAAATCAGCATGAAAATAGCTTCTTAAGAAATAGAAAATAGGGGCTGGAGAGGTGGTGGTTAAGGCACATGCCTGCAAAGCCTAAGGGCCCTGGTTTGATTCTCCAGGTCTTATGTAAGCCAGATGCACATGGTGGTGCATGCGTCTGGAGTTTGTTTTCAGTGGCTAGAGGCCCTGTAGTACCCATTCTCACTCTCTTTCTCCTTCTCTCTGTCTCTAATAAATAAATAAAAATAAAATCTTTTAAAAAAGAAATAGAAAATAGAATGGAGGTTGTGGTTGTCCCCACAGCATACATATTATGCTCTTCCCTTTGAATTTGAATGAGAATTACTCCACCCACATGACCTACCAATTCCAGCACAATTTCTGTGCTTTCTGCCAAAATAACTGGACAGATTGGAAGTATACCTCAGGCAGGCTTGAACCAATGGACATAAACTGTTGTATTGCCACCATGAACAGTGCAATGTTTTAAGATGTCAGAGAATTCTGAATGGACCCTAAGGTCTGACTTCAATGACTAGGGAAAAACAGACTTTCTCTCCTGTGAGCACACAAGAGCAAGTCCTGATTGCCATGAGCAGTCATCCTGCCTTTGGAGCTAAATCAACTTTGATTGATGACTTCATACTGGAAGGTAGAATAGTGAGTATGAAAGAATTAGTCTTTAATTATAAAATTTACCTTCAAGGTCAAGCTTAGCTTAAAAGCCAGACTTTACTTATACTGTTTATGTGTGATAATAATGTCTATTGTCCAAATCACTATGAGATCTTCCATTTGTATTTGAAAAAGCTATGTGACAGTAGGTTGTAACCAGGTCTATTCCTCCAGTGCTCCTTATCTCTATTCATCTTTGATTTCTGTGTCCCCCAGCTGGCCAGTTTCCATTCTCTTAACAGCTCAAGATTTCCATTTTCATTGTCACTACATCTGTTTTTGCTTATAAATACTTTTTAATTGATTTTTTTTTGAGAGAGTCACAAAGAGAGACAGAGAGACAAGGAGAGGAAGATAGAGATGGGCGCGCCATCAGCATCTCAGCTGCTGCAAAGGAAATCCAGATGTGTGCGCCCCCTTGTGGTCAAGTGCGGCATTGCACCCTTGCGTCACTTTGCATCTGGCTAAATGTGGGACCTGGAGATTGGAACCGCTGGAGATTGGAACCGCTGGAGATTAGAACTGGCATTCTTTAGGCTTAGGAGGCAGGCACCTTAACCGCTAAGCCATCTCTCCAGCCCTTAATTGACTCTTTTTTTTTGTTTTGTTTTTCGAGGTAGGGTCTCGCTCTGGTCCAGGCTGACCTGGAATTAACTATGTAGTCTCAGGGTAGCCTCAAACTCACAGCGATCCTCCTACCTCTGCCTCCCAAGTGCTGGGATTAAAGGCATGTGCCACCACACCCGGCTTAATTGACTCTTTTAATTGGCTTTTTCATTAGCTAGTTGCTTCCTTGTCTTGTACATCCATTGCCTAGCAAAATGTAAAATCGTTTTTTTAGCTCCATAAAAAATTTTCTCTGGTCCACTTAAAGTTTTCTTTCTCCCAAGAGAAATATAGTTGTCTTTGTGTCTACTTTAGTATCTTTAACCTAAATTATCTAGTTAATTGCTTCTAGTTTTTCCTTGATTTCCATATAAAGACAGTTGTCCTTTTGGTCTATGACTTCCCATCTATACAGTAAAAATGGGATTTAATCAGAAGGGCTTTTGAGTTTTCACCCAACTCAATTATTTTCTCATTAACTTTGGTTTTGTACTGGTTCACCCTTGCTTTATCATATTTACAGGTAAAGTTTCTATGACAAAATGCCTCCGTCTTGACTCACTCACATTCTGTGGGTGACTGAAAGACTTACTAGATGCAATGTAGGAATATTTAACATTATCCTTCAACATGTAAATCACTGACAAACTATTTTATACATTATGTATCACCCGAAACCAAGGCAAATAATAATTTAGGGATTGTTGTCAGTGGTAGATGATGATTATTCAGTCAAAAAGGTCTCTGTGAGAGCTAGAATTGGTCAATGTTCTACCCTTGAGGCTTTAAGCTATGGGCTTGGGGGCTGCATTAGACTAAAGGAAAAATTTTCTTTCTCTGATTGTACCACCCAGAGTTAGCTTATTTAAATTAAGACAAACATGCCTGATGTGTTGTCAGAGGCCATAGGTGGCATTTACCAATGGATCACTGTTCTAAACTGCATTACTTTCACATCTCAGAGCAGCCATTTCCAGTGTGGGAAAAATGGCATTTATCAGCATGGCAAAAGGGTTAGAGAGGAAGACAGCTCTTCTTCACTCCTTCTGGCAGATGGCCTCTTCCTGGAACCAATATTCATACTCCTTTTATTTTGGTAAGGATACATCATCTTTGTGACCTTGATATTACAGAGAAAAAAATCTCTAAACCTTTGAAAACAAATTCATTTGTCTCCAGGGAAGAGAAATAATTGTAGTGGGACAAACATATATGAGAAACACTAAATTAAAATAATGTCAAAAATAAAATAGAAAAATATTTTACTTATTTGAGAGAGAAAGAGGGAGAGACAGAGAGAGAGAGTGAGAGAGAGAGAAAGCGAGTGAGCGAGAGAGAGAACAAGAGAATGGGTGCACTAGGGCCTCTAGCCACTACAAAAGAATTCCAGATTCATGTGCCACGTTGTGCATATGGCTTTACATGGATACTGGGGAATTGAATCTGGGACCTTAGGCCTTACAGGCAGGCACCTTAACCGCTGAGCCACCTCTCCAGCCAAAAATTCAAATTTAGACACCAGTGCAAGAGTGAAAATGGCAAGACAGTATTGCTGAAGACACCACAAGCTGAAAACACAGAACATCAAGAGATCATACTAGAATCTGGAAGGAAGCCTGTTACCAGACAGCTAGCCATATAGTGCTAGAAAACACTACATGAGCTGCTAAGGGACAATGGCCACCAATGCTATAAACAAGCAGGGGACCCAGCTATATTAAATCAACCAGCTGGGCATGATGTACACACCTGCGCAATAGTGGCACCCAGCATAGTTGGGTAGCCCCTGACTCTCTGATTGCCTGAGACCGGCTCAGTAGAAAGGAATGCATAGCTGGTACTGGGAACCAAGTTAGAATCCTATGGAGATGTGGGTCATGCACTCCAGTAAGAAACTCCCACTAGTCTTGGCCCAAAGAGAGGCTACACTCATCAAAATATCTATTAATAAAATATATACTTATTCCCTTTAACTTATGCTGTTCTCACTTTCTGTTGAAGAATCTGTTTTATCTTATTTTATTTTTTACAGAAGGCAGTAAAAACTGGGGACAACCAAAGATAGCTGACTCCCTATCATGAGATGAGCCACCTCTTAAACATTAGCCAGGGTCCAGGTGAAAACAGAGGAATTGGCGAGTTAAGCAAGAGTGCTTCTTTCAAGGCCAGCCTGACAACCTGTGTCAGGGAGATGATGATAGACCCTGAGGCACTCAAAACATATCAAAGTGGAATTCCAGAAGTTGCTGAGAGCTTAACACTAAAGTAGACTTAAAACATACCCACCAAGGCTCAGGGGACATTGTGGAAGAGGGGACAAAATATTGTAAGAGCCACAGGGTGGGAAGGAGTATCCAGAAACATTACCCTCCCCAATGATTGTCTGCTATTCTCAGAACTCATAACCCATAACTCCACAGTAAATACCAGTAACCCCACTGTCTCCCTTAGCATAGTAAGATGAAGTATGCCCATACTATCACAGGTAGAAACTCGAAAAATGGAGAGACCTGGAGACGTGGTATATTCACACTCTCACTGATAGAATAGAAGGTATGGGTACACAGAGTGGTGGTCAAGGAAGCTGGATGGAGATGACAATGAATGAGTGAGAAGGAAACAGGATGTGGTAGAGGAAACCAAATTGATAGGCAGAATGAGAGGAGTATAGGAACAACTTGCTTAGCAAGCACAGATTTTTCTTAGCTACTCAGATAAATAACTTAGAAAACTGAGCTATAAAAATAGGTGAGTGATTTATGATCAGCATTGAGGCAGGGCTTAAAGAAAACTCAAAGTAAGAGGAGATAACAGTGGCTACCTCTTGACAACAGAAAAGGTTCCTACCTTGCAACACAAAGCTACGCCCTGTTACTAAGAGGGACACACTGAACAACAAGTGTTAAACTTGCTGTCTTATGAAGGAGAATGTGTCTCTGCAAACTAGAGCCATAAATGAGCTCATCAGATCACATAACTGCAAACATGAAGAAACAATGTCATAGTGAATTAAAATTCTTCAAATGGCCTATCTCCAGTGAATGATATAGTGAAAGCTGAAAAACAGCTATCAGAAAAGCAATGAACAGTCTTTTTAAAAATATTTTGTTTTTATTTATTTATTTGAGAGAGACACAGAATCAGACAGAGGGAGAGAGGAGACAGAGACAGAGAGAGAGAGAGAGAGAGAGAGAGAGAGAGAGAGAGAATGGGTGTGCCAGGGCATCCAGCCCCTGCAAACAAACTCCAGATGCATGCACCTCCTTGTGCATCTGGCTTACGTGGGTCCTGGGGAATCAACCCTAGTTTCTTTGGCTTTGCAGGCAAGCACCTTAACTGATAACTCATCTCTGCAGCCCCAATGAACCCTCTTAACAGCCCAAGGAAACAGTAGCATTATCAGAAGGAGATACCAGAAAAAAAAAAAAAAAAACCCTTTCCCCTCAGTGCTGCCTGCTTGGTACTTGGTACTGGGCAACTGACAGCAGAAGTAGGATATCATTTAATTAATTTATTTTTTCCATTTATTAGGAAAAGAGAGAGAATGGGCACACCAGGGTCTCTAGACATTGTAAATGAACTCCAGATGCATGCACCCACCATGAGCATCTGGCTTACGCAGAGACTGGGGAATCAAACCTGTGTGCTTAGGCTTCACAGGCAAGTGCCTTAATCACTAAGCCATTTCTCCAGCCCTAAAATATCATTTCAAAAAGATTTCTGTTGTGTCAGCTCAATAGCCAGGGAACCTCTGTGAATCATACTCTGGAAACTCAAACCAAGTGTCTGAGCTGAAATCTGATAAACAGAACACAGTGAAGACTGTGGAAAAGAAGTATTAATCGGATCCACACAGCATTCAGTGAGCTGAATACTTGGTGGGAACTAAAGTATATGGGGAACTTTCACAGACTCCAAGAAGCCTGCAACTAGTTAGGAAGAGCTGCATAGGACCAGGGCAAGGGCCAGCATTCTGTACCAGAACCCTGAAGAAGCTCAAAAGATATGACCAGATGTGAGACTCCACCTGTGAAGCAGCACCCATGCACATGGATGGCATCGGTAATGTGACCATCCAAAGGAGGCTCTGAGGGGAGAGTAAACTGCCTATTGCAGAGGGTTCCAGGAGCTAGGGAAGGAGTATGAGAGAGTCCACATGAGAGCCAAGAGTCAGGCCAGTCCGTTTTCATATCCTGCATCGCCACACAGGTCTCTGTCCTTTACATTTAGTCTACCTTTGTTTAGCACTCAATGCATTTCAACAGACCAGCTCGGCCCTGCTCTACTCTTGCCCTATATGGATTTCTTTTTCTTCCCTGATCTTTCCTTTCACTTTTTCCTCTCAAAAAAAAAAAAAAAAAAAAAAAAAAAAAAAACCAAAAAAACATCATAGTCTGGTCTTGTTTGAAAGGACTATGTGCCTCAGACTCCTGACAGATGGAACTGTTCTCATTTGGTGGTATATCTATATTTTTCTCTCTTCAGTCTACCTTTAGCCTTAATTCCCTTACACCCAGCACTTTTTTGCCCCTAAAATTCCTTTTATTTATGTCTTACTCCTCTACTTTCTACCATCCAGTACTACTCACAAGTCTTGTGGTTTTTCTTTTTTCATACCCACAATAGCTAATGTATTACTACTCACAGTACTACCAGTGTCCCTTTACTCCCCAAGATAATTGGCACTTAAGGGGTTAGTTATTTCTGTAGTTGACTATCACTCTATTTTCTTTTCTTTTTTAAAAAAGATTTTATTTTTTATTCATTTGTTAGAGACAGAAAGGGAGAGAGAGAGAGAGAGAGAGAGAGAGAGAGATGGGCACACCAAGGCCTCTAGCCACTACAAACGAACTCCAGACGCATGTGCCACCATGTGCATCTGTCCTATGTGGGACCTGGAGAATTGAACCTGGGTCATTAGGCTTTACAGATACGTGCCTTAACGGCTAAGCCATCTCTCTAGCCCTATCACTCTATTTTCATAGTGTGCCTACCTCCAGATCATAACTATTGTTGTGCACAGCATTCTACTTACAGAGGAAGGATAGAAAAAGACCCTGATACACTGAATAGTGGTCTAACAGAGGAAAATGACACCTCAACCATACTACAATCTAGTCTCTTCTGAACATTGCAAACACCTTCCACTAAAACAAAGGTGGCATAAGGAAGTAAATAAGTAAGTAAATTTAGCTAATAATCTAACTTCTGATGTGAAAATTCTAATGCAAAAGCACAAGTGACATGAAAAACCAAGCCAAGTCTCCTCTAAAGATACTAATACCAGAATAATGATGCCAAATGAGACTATCTTAGATAAAATTTCAACGAATTCAATGGAATGATGATAAATATGTTCAAAGAAATGAACAAAGACAGGAATAAACCCGTGAATGAATTTCAAGAGAACATAAATAGGTAGATGAAATAAAGCAAATTTAGAATATGAAAACTGAAGCTGGGCGTGGTGGCACACGCCTTTAATCCCAGCACTCGGGAGGCAGAGGTAGGAGGGTCACTGTGAGTTTGAGACCACCCTGAGAATACAGAGTGAATTCCAGGTCAGCCTGGGCTAGTGGGCTAGAATGAGACCCTACCTCAAAAAAAAAAAAAAAAAGAATATGAAAATAGAATTCAACAAAGAGACTACTAAAAAAACCTAAAATGAGGCTGGAAATGAAAATTTCAATAAGTCAAATAAAAAGCTCAGTGGGAAGCTCGTCAAAACAATGGATCATGGGGAGGATAGAATATCAGGGTTTGAAGACCAGGTAAAGAGTTAGTATATTTAGTCAAGAACAATGAGAAATTAAAAAAAAAAATGTATGAATAGAACAAGTAAGATCTTTGGTACAACTTGAAAAAATATTTCAATACAATAACAGCAGAAAATTTTCTATATCTAAGGAAAGAGAAGTTAATTAAACAGAACAGTTCCAAATGATGAATGATCACTAGAGAAATCAGGAAGGAAATAAAAATATTCTAAAATTGAATGAAAATGAAGACACAACATAGTAATACCTATAAGATACAATGATGGCAGTCAGAAGGAGGTTCATAGCTATAAGTTTCTCTATTAAAAAGTCAGAGGTAGAGGTTGTCAATAAAAAGTTTTTTAAAATTGGGCCGATAGATGGCTTAATGGTTAAGGCACTTGGCTATAAAGGCTAAGGACTCAGGTTCGATTTCCCAGTACTCACATAAACCAGATGCACAAGATGATGCATATGTCTGGAGTTCATTTGCAATGGCTAGAGAGGTCCTGGTGTGCCCATTCTCTCTCTCTCCCTCTCTCCTTTTCTCTCTTTCTCCACACACACACACATAAACACACATACTATATATACATATTCTGCCTCTTTCTATCTGTCTCTTTCTCTAAAATAAATTAAAAAATCAGAGAGAGATGGAGAGGACAGGCTGGAAGGAGGGTTAATCAAAATGAAAGCTGTTATGAATAAGCCATATGTAAACCCACTTCTTTGCTAGCTAAATAATGTATATGTTAAAAAAGAGAGAGAATTTAGGCAGAAATACCCAGCAGGGATGGATAATGCTGTGCCCAGAGCTGTTTATTGTTACAAAAAAATTTCAGTGCTGGTGTGGGATACCTTCCAGTGAACTGGTGGTATGGGAGGACCCTGCTGCCCCCAAAAGATTACGGGCTATGGCCAAGGCTATTGGTTGCTCAACAGAAGTACGGGTAAAACCCTATTTTTTTTTATTGACAACTTCCTTAATTGTAGACAATATCCCATGGTACTTCCCTCCCTCCCCCCACTTTCTCCTTTGAAACTCCACTCTCCATCATATCCCCTCCATCTTTCAATCACTCTTTCTTTTATTTTGATGTCATAATCTTTTCCTCCTATTATGATGGTCTTCTGTAGGTAATAATAGGTAGTGAGGTCATGGATATACAGGCCATTTTGTGTCTGGAGGAGCACATTGTAAGGAGTCCTACCCTTCCTTTGGGTCTTAAATTCTTTCTGCCACCTCTTCCACAATGGACCCTGAGCCTTGGAAGGTGTGTTAGAAATGTTTCAGTGCTGAATGTTTCTCCGTCCCATCTTCTCAGCACCATGGTGCCTTCTGAATCATCCCAAGGTCACCACCATCTGAAAAGAGAAGCTTCTCTAACCAAAAGTGAGAATAGCATTAATATATGGGTGTGGACATTAAGAGAAGAGCTTACTGGGCAGTTTGGTGAGCATAATATATACATTTAGCCAGACACCAGCAGACATTATACCCCTAGGGCTCATGACTACCCCTGTTGTAGATTTTCAGTATCAGGCATGTATTCCCTACCATGGAGTGGGCCTCCAGTCCAATTAGAGGGCAGTTTTTTCCCCCATAAGAGACATGCCACTATTGTACCTGTTGGCTCATTTGGCTTGGCTGGCCAAATTTAAAGCCTGCAGTGTCCACTGTTGAGTTTCACCACCAGTGATTTCTCTCTCTCTCTCTCTCCCATTGAACTGCATGTAACATAGCTTTTTCTAACTTTCTGTCAGCTGGTCTACATGGAGGAGGCTTTCAGCTCAGCTCCAGCAGGATTTCTCAGTGACCTTGCAGCCCAAGTATGTGGAATCTTCAGCAATAAAGTAAGACCCTATTTTTGAATATACGACATGCTTGGACTGCAGGTCACTGAGAAATCAAGCTAGATATGAGTTGGACGCCTCCTCCTGGGTCGAGTAGCTATTAGGATGCTGGAAAGAGCTATGCAGCCTGTTGGGGGAAGAAAAGCCATCAATGGTGTTAACTAGCAGTGGACCCTGAAAGCTTTATGGCTGGTCAGACAAGCCAAATACTCCAATTGGTACAATGGTAACTTGACTGTATTGGGGAAATCAACTCCTTTCTGATTGGACTTGAAGCTCACTCCATAAGAGGGAATTCATGGCTGGTCCGGAACGCCTCATCAAAAGCCTATAGCTGGGGAAGTAATATGCCCTAGAGGGAACTATACTACTGTTGTCTGGCTAAATGGATATATCATGAATATATCCACCAAACTCTTCTCTAAATACTTATGTTTATTCCCATATATTAATGCTACTGTCACTTTTGGTTAGAGAAACTTCTCTTTTCAGATGGTGGTGACCACTGGGAAGACACAAAGCTCAACAAAGTGCTGATAAGAAATGACAGTCGTGTGTTTAGCATTAAGTAAGACATCTCTATCACACCCTCCAAAGCTCAGGGACCATTGCAGAAGAGGTGGTGGAAAGAATGTAAAAGCCAAAGGAAGGAAAGGCGTACTCTGTCATACTATCTTCCAGACATAAAGTGGCCATGGCATTTATAATCGCTCAGTGGCTGCCATAAGATCTGCATAATAGGAAGAAAAAATAATGACTGCATCAAAATAGAAGAAAGACTTGTTGGAAAAAAGAACAGATTCAGTGGAGGTATTCAAAAGGAAAAACTGAAGGGTGGTGGAGGTATAACCATGGTATATTATCTATAGGTACAGAGGTTTTTCAATAGAACATTTAAGAAAGAAAAATTAGAACACAAATACATAACTTAATATTGTACTTCAGGTCCTTGAAAAAAAAAAAAACAAAAGTAGTAAATGAAAAGAAATAATCAGCACAATACTTAATGAACTAGAATTGGAAAAAACATACAATTAAAATACATTATGTATATGTATGAAAATGTGATGAGATCCATTATTACATATAATTATTTTTGCTAATAAAATATATTAAATTTCCTCAAATCGAGAGATTATTGTGTGACAACCTACTTACTACCAGAATCGTAATTTCATTTGCCAAGAGAAATTATAAATATGTTATTTCTTTTAAGTATTAGTAACTGTAAAAAATGTTAGGTATTAGAGATGTTTATAATGTAAGGAGGTATTGTGAAGTATACCATAGTTAATCCTGTCAATTTCAGCATTCTCATCACAGTTAAGGTGTCTTGAAATGCCATTTTAATTGACTCATAAGAATACCATTTAAGAATATGAAGTTCAAGTTTGGTCAATAAAAGTGTGTTATAAATCTGAATATTTTGTTGTTCATCAAGTTCATACAGTAAAATAAAAGAGGTAAGAAGCAAGACTTGAGTATTATGGAGCTAAGGCCTATTAAAAATTGCCAGAAGAAGGAAAAATTGTGATCAAAGGAAAGAACTCCAACAGAATAGGAGGATCTAAACCACTCTGAAATCTTCATGTCCCAGTAAATGATTATCCTGATTGTCCCTACAATACTGTAAATCAAATGTATTAAATCACATCTTTGTGCAACAGTAAATACGATTTACTAGCAACTGTTGAAAGCATTTTGTAATTGTTAAATTATAGCTCCAAGTAGTTCATTCGATTCATAATTGGCTATGACTCCAGACAATATTCTTGCACTTTTAGGTTATCCCCTTGATGATCTAACCTATAGATTGTTTTCAAATCTCATTGTTTGGAAGTAAATGTTTGTATTTCACCAAAGCTCACAGAATGAAGTCTAAACCCTCAACATGATAAGGCTTGGAGCTGGGGTCTTTGGGAGGCATTGAGTTTAGGTAAAGTTATGAGCATGGTTCCCTAATTATGGAATTAGATTCTTCATAAGAAGTGAAAGAGATGACAGAATTCTTTCTCTATCATGTGAGGGCATAAAGAGGAGTGATCATCAACCAGAGATGGCTTGATGGTTAAGGAGCTTGACTGACCCAGGTTCAATTCCCCAGTACCCATGTAAGCCAGATGCACAAGGTGGCACATGTGTCTGGAGTTCATTTGTAGTGGCTAGAGGCCCTGACATGCCAGTTCTCTCTCTCCTTCTCTCTCTCTCTCATCTCTCTCTCATAAGTAAATAAATAAGAAAAAATTTAAATAGATACTGAACCAAACAGTATCTTGGATTCCTCAGCCTTTGGGACTGACAATTGTTTGTTGGTCAGGTTGTCTAGTCTGTGGCATTTTTTTAGTGGCTAAGACAGCGATGGAGTTGATACATTTAGTGATTAATAAGGGTAAAAATAACCTGGGTGTGGTGGCACACGCCTTTAATCCCAGCACTTGGGAGGCAGAGGTAGGAGGATCTCATGAGTTAGAGGCCACCCTGAGACTACATAGTGAATTCCAGGTCAGCCTGAGCTACAGGCTCAAAAAGACAAAAAATAAAAAGGGTTAAAGTGATGTCATAGGGCTGGAGAGATGACTTAGTAGTTAAGGCATTTGCCAGTGAAGCCTAAAGACCCATGTTCTACTCTCCAGATCCCATGTAAGCCAAACGCACAAAGATGAGGCAAGCACAAGGTCACACATGCCCACTAGGTGACACAAGGGTCTGGCATTTGATTGTAGCGGTTGAGGCCCTGGTGCACCAATTCTCTCTCTCTTTCTCTAAAATAAAAAAATAAATAAAATGATGTCATGTTTTGAACACATTTAAATGATCATTTAAATTTTGTCACTCTCCTTTCTTTTCTCTTTCTTCTCTTTTTCTTTGTTGGAGGGGGTGTTATATCTCCTTTGCAAGTTTGAGATGGTTTTAGAGGCTCCCTTAAAAGTTCATAGACCCTAATCCAGTCCTTTGTTCTTAAGAGCTAAAATGGCTTTGGGACAGGGAAATTTTCACCATTACCTCTATCTTTCCATTAGAATGTACTTGACAGTTATATGTCATGATTTTCCAAAGTCACTTCTTTTTTATATCTGTCAAGAAGTCACTATAATAAATGCATAACATTTTAGTCTTTGATAAGCAACACAAAAGAGAATGAAAGAGTATCATGAGTTATCAGTGGATCTTGTTAAATGTTTCATACCTCTCTTTGTTTGGCTTAATGTTGATGTCACCAATGATATTGATGTCTGCAAATTTTATCCTAAATTTGCTCAGAAGAGAAGCCATTCTGAAAATCAAAAGAAAACCACTTCATCATTATGCATTTAGCTATTTTTATTCAAAGGTGTTTTTGTGTTTGAATTAAGTTATCAAAAGCAGTCATGTCTTATTTCACCTGAGCTTGTGGGAAGAAGCGTTCTGGTTTTGAATTTTCATTACTGTTGGACATACTAAGTGTGGACCAGTCTTTTCTACTAAAGGCATAAAGAAACCCTTATAGTTGAAGAAGGTGGCAATCATCTATACTCCTAGCACATGGGAAACTGAGGCAGGATTGTGAGTCAGAGGTCCAGCTGGGTACATAATGAGTTCCAGGTGAGCCCGAGATACTTACCAATACTCTGTCTCAACAAAAGGAAAGAAAAATAAAAAATAAAAAATAAATCCTTATTGATATGGACACTAAAAAGAGCAGACCCAACTCTACATTCATCTTTTAGGGAAGGTAGTGTAAAACCATATCATCTGAGACAGAATTAATTATTACTATTATTTGTTTTTTTAAGGTAAGGTCTCACTCTAGCCCAGGCTGACCTGGAATTCACTACATAGTCTCAGGGTGGCCTCAAACTCATGGCAATCCTTCTACCTTTGCCTCCCGAGTGCTGGGATTAAAGGCGTGCACCACCACGCCCGGCCAGAATGAATTCTTTTTTTATTCAGAATTAATTCTTATTGGCTATCATCTTTCTGTTATTTTTTTAGAGTTACTAACAAACTAATAATAGTGCATATTGTATGGCTATATATTAGAGTTTCCCCCAGAAATTAATAATGTTAGTATAATTTCAAAGTTACAGAAATGTAGGGATAGTACAATTACTTTCATTTTCTCTATCTGCTCTTTTAAAGTAATTTGCAGATATCAGGCTCCTTCATCTCTAAATATTTCAGTGAGTATTTGCTAGATCCAGGGGCAGTCTCTTACACAAACACTATAACTTCTGAAATTAAAATATGTAACATTGATGCTATATAACAATCTGATCTTTAAGTTGTTTTCAAATTTAATCAGTTGCTCCTCATACATTTCTTGTACAGTACTTGAGGGTTTTTTGTTTGTTTGTTTGTTTTTGTTTTGTTTTTCCAAGTAGGGTCTCACTCCAGCTCAGGCTGACCTGGAATTCACTATGTAGTCTCAGGGTGGCCTCCAACTCATGGTGATCCTCCTACTTCTGCCTCCCAAGTGCTAGGATTAAAGGCGTGCGCCACACCTGGCTCATTTCACCCAGTCCTCAGTAAGAGATACAGATTACTGGGCTGGGGATGTGGCTCATTGGTATTGTATTTGCCTAGTGTGTGTGAGGCCCTAGGTGTCTGATTCCTAGCACCATAAAACATTTAAAAATATCATTTCTTTCTTTCTTTCTTTCTTTCTTTCTTTCTTTCTTTCTTTCTTTCTTTCTTTCTTTCTCTTTCCTTCTTTCCTTCTTTCCTTCCTTCTTTCTTTCTCTCTTTCTCTCTTTTTCCTCTCCTTTTTTCCCCTTTCTTTTCTTTCTTTTGACACAGTCTCACCATGTAGTTCTGGCTTGGCCTGAATCTTGCTGTATAGACCAGGCTGGCCTAAGCTCACAGAGATCCTCTTGACTCTGCCTAAGTGCTGGGATTACAAGTATGAGCCACCATGCCCAACCTTTAGTTTTAATTTTATCTTCACCCTCTTTCGTAGGAATTTATTACATATCATATTAATGTATGGGTATCATATTGTTATAATTAAAAGTAAATATGCAAATATGTTGATGTACATGTGTTTGTGTGTGTGTGTGTGTATACCATAGTCACATCCTCTTAAGAGGGAGAAGAAAACAAGGAAAATTTCTAAATAAAAGTCCTGCTATTATTTTGTGATTTCTGGAAGTCATGGGCTCAGGATTTAGCTTGCCCAAGAGCTGCTGCTGGTGCATTTTCAGGTTTCCTCAAAGACCTCTGAAGAGCCAGGTGTGGTGGTGCACACCTTTAATCCCAGCAGTGGGGAGGCACAGGTAGGAGGATCACCATGAATTCAAGGCCACCCTGAGACTACATAGTGAATTCCAGGTTAGCCTGAGCTAGAGTGAGACCCTACCTACATTGCCTCACCCTCACCCTCATTGTGGCTATCCCCACAATGCAAGACCCACAATCCCTGAGGCGGGAGGGCAGGGAGAAGGCTAATGATGGTACCATCATGGCTCTATGCACATTATATAGGTAACTAATAAAATAAATAAATAAAATATTTTAAAAAACAAACAAACAAAAAAACCACCTCTGAAGAGTCTGTGCTTGTTATTCTCACACATCAGCTCTCAATGGCTAAATCAATGAATAATATCAAGAGATACATCATGGGACTTTTTCATTTATTTTAACTAGTAGTGCTCTCAGCATTCATCCACTGAAACTATTCAAACTATAAACAAGAAGCTGAGACCACTGGGCGTGGTACGCCTTTAATCCCAGCATTTGGGAGGCAGAGGTAGGAGGATCACTGTGAATTCGAGGCATTCTGAGACTACATCATGAATACCAGGTCAGCCTGGGCTAGAGTGAAACCCTACCTAAAAAAAAAAAAAGAAAAAGAAAAAGAAACAGAAGCTGAGATCACAGCTATGTTTGGTGCTTATTGCAAAGGCCTGTGTCTCCCTGGTGGCAAGGCTGGGGCTAGGACCCAGGTACAGTCTCTCAGTATAGATGTCTTTCATAGGTTCTGTGCTAAAAGCAACACATCATTTAACAAGTCTTAATCCCCCCCCCAAAAAAAACAACTGCACAGCTTCCTTCAGAATTTTTCTTCCTTGAATGCATTTGCTAGTCAGAACAAAATAAATATCATATATGATGACACCCCCTAATGCCTTTTTTGAAAGGGGACAAGAGAACTTCATAACATTCATTAGAAAAATTTATGCAGATAACTTATTCCCTGTCAAAAACCAAGTAAACATGAAGCTTATCATGTGGCTTTGTCTTTAAACCTATTGTAGCCCAAAGGTGTTTAAAGCTCTTAAAGTATTAAAGCAACAGTCATGTGATGAGAGGCTAGCTCAGGGTGGTATGGCATGGCAGTAGACCATAGTCATCTGAAATGACCCACAGGTCATTTACATAAACTACTTACGCAATTTTTTCTTCTTCAATGCGATTGATTTTTCCTCCAACATATATTCTTAATTTACAGTCTTTCCACTTTTTTCTCAGAGTCAAGATATAGGGGATAAGAAGTGTTAACCCTAGAATAAGGAGCAAATTACAACAGGAAGGATGAGTGTTCTTTACTGACTAAAAAGAAGAGCTTTGTATTTTTATTCATTCCCATATAGACAACTTCTAAATAGTATATGCCTTTGAGAACACAGAAACGTTATTATTAAACTGGTACCATTTTCATGTACCTTCCCATGCAGTTTGTTAATTTATCAAAACAGGAATTCTGCTTCCTAGTGTATATCTGGACGTTTTTTACCTCCATCATCAAATAACCACCAAACATCAATTGTGCCTTTCCCTTGCTTCTTTTTAAATTGAGCGCTGGCTTCCACCAGTTTCTGGTTGAACTCCCCAACATGCATCGACTGGACGGTGTTAATGCTGCTGTCTGAAATATAAGAGTAAATGATGCATCTGTTTGTGTCTTGGAACAGAAATAAGGTAGCTTTCCAAGAAAACTCTTGATGGAGAAAGAGGGGAAAGTCCTGGGCTCATGTTGTTATATATATCAACACCAAGCTCCATTCTCCAATGCTGGTAAAGGTCAAATCCCACAATAACTTAGATCACATTCAGTAGCTAAATAAAAGTTTGGTATTAATTTTCTCCCTACAATTCTCATTATACAACAGTGGATTATCTTTAGGTCCTCGTTTCTCTGTCTCAGAATGTAATTATTATTTAAGCATTTGGTAATTTGAACCCCATAGCCTTATGTTGTGAGTGCTTGCTCCCTGGCTGGTGGTGCTACTTTCAGAGATTGTAAAACCTTTAGAAGGTGCAGCCCCATTGGAGAAAGTGGATCAGTTAGGGTTACAGCCTGGCCCTCAGTTCTGGCATGCTTTGTTTCCTGGTCTGCATGATGTGAACAGCTTCTACTTCAGACTCCTTTAGGCACAAATGATGCCATTCTGGTATGCCTTCCCAACTCTACTGTAATCTCTCTGAAATCACCAGCCAAAGTAAATATTTCCTCTTTAAAGTTTTTTTGACCAAGTATTATGAGTCTTATGAAGCTAACAGCAAAGCCACTTAAGCTGTGTCAATCTGTGAATGACATGGAAACAGCCAAGAAGCATAGGGAATGAAAAATTCACTTAGCTAAGTCATAATTAAGGATGCATATTGAAGACTTCAAAGTGTTTAATACAATTTTTTTATCCTCTTATGGAAACATTGTAGAAATACCAGGGTATTAGTAGTAGAGATTTCTTCACCACACTGTTACACTATTTCTCATTTCCTTGCCTTTGAAAGTTGTGACTTCATGGCTCCATTTCGAAGAGTCAATGCCAGTGTAGTGCTTAGTGAAGGATGACAGGCTCTTGAAACTCCTGTTCTGATGCAGGAGGTTCTGAAGATGCTTTGTCCTATCTTTCTCTGTTTCTGTGTTTGGGGCCTGTTAGTTCTGAAGCAATCATTTCATATTGTTTTTATATCCCTAGACTGCTGAAGGATAAAGTAAATTTGTTTACAGAACGGACCAAACTGTGCTCTCACTTATATGCAAATGAAAGGAGTCATATGAGTGTCTAGAGGGAGGCTTGACCTTGATCATGATGAAGAAACAGGCTTCCAAAGTGAACAAGTTCTACTTTCATTAATGACAACACCATTGTTTCCTTCTCTCAGAAGAGAATGGCTATGGCCTCTGGCTTCTGCACTTTCCAGTCCTGTGCCAGACTATATCACTTAAGAGATTACTTAATGGTACAGATAAACAAAATAAGGGGAAAAGAAATAATTCAGAAAAGTTCACTAAATTTTGCACTTCTGAGAGTCCTGAAGCAGTTCTAATTTCAGATCTAAGCATGTCATTTTCATGAGAAGTATACTAAGGTAGGTAGGAAATACTACACTCTCCCATAGCCCATGGCATATTTTCAGAACCTGAGAGGAAATGGATTATATGTGTTTTTTCCCATCATTCTCTAAAAGTAAATAAAATATTATAGGTGAAATTTCATCCTGAACTATTTACAGGTTAGGAGATGGCTTCTTTGAAGAGGTAGATACTGTCAACCTGACCATAAGCCTGCTAAGCTTCAATTTGGATCCTACTATTTGACCTGGGGACTCTCCCAAAGAAGCAATCTTTTCCTTATCTCACACCAGTGTATTACTTCACTCATTTCAGGACATTTCATGAAGAAATGCTTGTTCACAGTTCAATTTTTCTACCAGCAGAGGTCACTGTGGCCCTTACTAAACCTGCACTTGCTTGGAGAAAAAAGGCAATTTGGGGAAAAAAAAAAACAAAAACAAAACTGTTTATAAAACTTGTAACATGCTCCCTCATATTTTGGTCCTCTGTCCCTGGAATGTCTTCAGACATTCAGAGATAAGTTTACCACTCAGCCCAAATCTGTAGATATTAATCTGTCAATGAAAATCAAATCTTGAATTCTGGTTTGTAATAAAGATGCCTGTTTTGAACATAGGTTTCTAGCTCTATCCCTTATTTGCTTATGCTGGTCAGATTTATGTTCTTGAAATGTTTGCAAGTTAAGAAGAATAGAGATCAAACAATCTGAGTATTATTGGTTCTTCAATTTCTACCCCTTTTCAATCTCAACAAAGCCATTTTTATTATTTGTGTTTGTATTTATTTGCAAGCAGAATGTGTCGGGGAGGCATGGGCACACCAGGGTCTCTTGCCACTGCAAACAAATTTCAGATGCGTACACATGTTTGTGCACCTGGCTTTACATGGCTACAGGGGAATGAACCTAAGCTGGTAGGCTTTGCAGACAAGTGCTTTTAACTGCTGAGCCATTTCCTCAACCCTCAACAAAGACATTTTAAAGCACTAAATTTGTGTAAGCACTAGTTATCTTCCAAACCAAATATTATTTTAAAAAATTTATATATATTTATTTATTTATTTGAGAGAGAGAGAGATACAGAAATAGGCAGGTAGGAGAGAAAGAGGGAGAGAATGGACATGCCAGGGCCTCCAGCCACTGCAAACAAACTCCAGATGCGTGTGCCCTCTCTGTATCTGGCTTACATGGGTTCTGGAGAATCAAACCTGGGTCCTTTGGCTTTGTAGACAACTGCCTTAACTGCTAAGCCATCTCTCCAGCCCTCCAAATATTATTTTTAAATATTTTTAAAGTAAGATCATACAAAAAGCTTCATGATTTTGATGCTACTTTCTCTTTTACAAAATATTTTATTTATTTATTTATGTATTTATGTCCAAGCAGAGATACATACATACATACATACATACATACATACATACATACACACACACACACACAGAGAGAGAGAGAGAGAGAGAGAGAGAGAGAGAGAGAGAATGGATGCACCAGGGCCTCTAACCATTGCAAACTCCAGATGTGTGTGGCACTATGCATCTTGCTTTATGTGGGTACTGAGAAATTGAACCCAGGTCTTTAGGCTTTGCAGGCAAGCACCTTAATCACCGAGCCATCTCTCCAGCCCTGATGCTACTTTCTTGAAAGAAGTGTATGGTAGATTGAATATATGGCCTCCTAGACTCAGGCTTGCAATTTGAATCTTCAGTGGGCGGAGCCCTACTTGGAAAGAACCATGTCACTGGGGTGTATCTGGTAGTCCAGTCCAGTTTGGAGCTCTGGTTGTCAGTGTTTGGTGGTACTGGCTGTTGGTGGTGTTTCTGTGCTTGGATCTATGGAAACGAGCTGGCTTCTTCCACCATTGATAATGCTTCCCCTAGAATCTGTAAGCCTGAAATAAATCCTTTCCTCCCATAAGCTGTTTCTGGTTGGCTGTTTGTTCCAAACATGAGAAGCTGATTGCAGCAGTCTTTCGTCCCTACTTATGCTAAGCACCCCAGTGTCTTAGACAATGACTTCTGACCCCTTAGGGGTGCTTAATTAGGGGATCATCTTAAATCTTGTTTTAAAACTGTGAAAATGCTTACCTTTTTTAGGAGTTGGTTTAGTGATGTTCAATTTTCCAGCTTTTTTAAACAAGCCTCTGATGCCCCCATGCCCTTCTTCCCCCTCATTTTCCTTGCTGGCGGCCTCAAGTGCCAGCCTTTCTTGTTCCAGTTTCTCCAATTCATCTGATGAAACAAGGAAAAGTTAGCTATTTAGCTCAGAGGAACAGTTGATAGGAATAGTCTTATAAACTATTTTATTTATATAGTATACAAAGCCAAGTGTGGTGTGCACACCTTTAATCCCAGCACTTGGGAGGCAGAGGTACGAGGCCACCCTGAGAGTACATAGTGAATTCCAGGTCAGCCTGAGCTAGAGTGAGACCCTACCTCAAAAACCCCAAAAAATAAATAAATAAAAAGGGCTGGAGAAATGGCTTAGTGGTTAAGTCACATGCCTCCAAAGCCTAAGGATCCAGGTTCAATTCTCAAGGTCCCATGTAAGCCAGATTCACATGGTGGCACATGCATCTGGAGTTCATTTGCAGTGGCTAGAGGCCCTGGAGTGCCCATTCTCTCTCTCTCTCTGCCTCTCTCTCTCTCTAATAAATAAAAATTAAAAATCTTTTTTTTTTTAAAAAAAGTAAAATGGTATACAAGAAAATGACTATACAGGGTATGATTTTACCCCGATTATTAAACAGTAGTATATTTCAGTAAATTGCATTCCGAAAGTAAGTATCTCTATGCATAAAGTCACTGAGGGTTTTATGTGTGTGTGTGTGAGAGAGAAAGGCTACATATTTATATCTTTTTGTTTTGTTTTGTTTTGAGTATTTTTTTTGGCTTTTTGAGGTATAGTCTCGTTCTAGCCCAGGCTGACCTGAATTCACTATGTAGTCTCAGGGTGGCCTCCTACCTCTGCCTCCCAAGTGCAAGGATTGAAGGCATGTGCCACCATGCCCGGCTACTTCTTTATATCTTTATACCACTAAACCAAACAAACAGCCTGACACTGTAAGATGCTGTACTCTACAAGTTACTGATGTACTGATGTAAGCTATTTTAACAACTGGAAGTGACCAAATTACAGAAGTATACTGCATATATTGGGTACACAGAAAGACCTCCTGAACTGACACATGGAAGTAGAGAGCAAGAATTACAAACAGACAACTTGGCATGGTGGCATGGGCCTATAATCCTAGCACTTGTGAAGCTGAAGCAGGAGGATCAGTAGTTCAAGGTCATCCTCAGGCTACACTGACTTTGAGGCCAACCTGAGCTACACAAAATGCTGTCTCAAAATGCCAAAATAAATAAATAATAAATAAAGAATTACAGAAAGAAATCTTATAATTTATAATCAACTTCTCTGGTATCTGAATACAAACTGAATAATGAAAAACATATCCAGTATTAATTGCTTTTGTTAGTGAAAATTGCTTTTGATAGTGATGAGTGACCAAGTCATAGTAACAGAAGCTGAGGTTTCTGTGAGTCTGGCAGAGTTCAGTGTGCTACAAAGACTCTCCCAATGTTTAACTCTACAGCAACAGTGAAGCCGTACAAAATTTCCTCCCAAGGTTTAGGACTGCTATCCAAGCTTTGATGGTTCCTCTGATCCGTTTTATCTTTTCTGGATTCTGATTGCAATGAAAAATTCCTAGCTGCTATATAATATGTTGAGTCCCTCTTTGATCTCAACCTGCCTTGGTTCAGGGCAAATGAGATTTTAAAGGAGGTCATGTGACAATGCTAAGCTGATGAACACTCTTGCTTACCCTGGGCTGGGTGGCACTCTTGTCAGATCTCATCTTATTGCCTGCTGAGAACAGAGCCTTGGGAAATGAACAGTACTCCAAGGCAGAGGGTAGAAAACCCAGATTCAGTGTTACAAAAACACTGGTAGGGCTTCTGTAAATGTCAACCCTCAGAGCTTTGCCTCATCTATCTGTGAAGTGAAGCTGGACAAACTCTACATTTATCAATTATGTACTAACTAAATCTGTCAGGACAGTCACCTCCCTAGACAATGCTGTATTTCAGCTATACAAAACTGTCTGGCCCCTTTCCAGGTCTTAGAAATTAATCTTTCACTAGTGGCATTAGATTTGAGGTCAAATCACCCATGTGATTTCCCCAAAGCTTCAAAGGTTCTCAAGATGAGCAGCTATAGAAAGTCTGGGAAATTAGACTGATGGTGTTAGAGCTCAGACAGGACATGCTTCCCCTTGATGTAGGAGGGGATGATGAATTGCTTGTTGCACTGGGGACCATGACTCTGTAGTTCCACAACTGGCTTTATGTGACATTAGGACAAGTGACTCTTTCTGTGCCTCAGATTTCCTGCTTGTGTAATGGAAAATCATCACCTTTTCTTTTCCTATCCTACGAATTTGGCAACAAGAATAAAACACAGTGTCTTTCATAGGGTTTTGGAGATCCTGCAACAACAGAGCAATGACTACAGTCTATAGGCAGTATATATATGAAACTTCTGGAAATGGGTCTACTCATGAAAAGCAGACTGAGTTTTCTGAGAAGGCCAGAAGTTATTTTAACAATTACTATTGGCTGCCAGGAACAGTATTTCCTTCCCAAATTACTTAGGGATGCTTACTATTATTAATCTCATTTTGCAGATGAAGAAACGGAGGCTCACAAAGGTTAAGTAACATGTCTGATATCACCTAGCAAGTTACAGGATTCAATTACAAAGGGACTTGCTTCACTATGACCTCCAAATGCTTCCCACCCACCACAAAGACCTTCTGGTGACTGGTTATTATTAAAGTTTTTTTTTTGTTTTGTTTTGTTTTTTTTGAGGTAGGGTCTCACTCTGGCCCAGGCTGACCTGGAATTAACTATGTAGTGTCAGGGTGGCCTTGAACTCACGGCGATCCTCCTACCTCTGCCTCCCAAGTGCTGGGATTAAAGGTGTGTGCCACCACGCCTGGCTTTATTAAAGTTATTTTATTAACCTTTGCCTCTTCAACATGCAGGAAAAGCATGTAATGCCAAACTACCTGCCCCCTGAATGATGGCCCCTGGAGCATTCATTTGACAAGGAGAACACTAAGGATGGGATGCACATGGAAGGTTGCTCCAGAGCAGCCCGTGTTGCTGTGCCGTCTCACTAGCTATTACCCAGCTTTCAGTGGGCACACTGCAGGGCCAGCTGCAGGGCTTTCTCTATGCTGTCCTCTTGAAGGTACTTATTTGTGAATTTCCGGGGGACAACTGCAGGGGCTGACTTGGGGAGGCAGTTCTTTCCTTCTTTATTGGGTAGACTCCTGCCTACCCTTGATACCACTACTGGCCATGCTCTTTGTCCTCTAGTTTGGATGAAACAGGGCAAAAGTAAGACCTCTTTTGTAAGGGAGTCAAGTGGCTAAGCCCATCCTGATCAGGCAAACTGCAAAACTCCAGGCCTGAGAGGCAGGTGGGGCCAAACTTCGTTTGAATGTTTCACATTCACTATTACCCATTAAAGCACAGACAGGGTGACAAAGTAGTTTCTGAAGGCTAAAATTGGCTTGCTTTGCCAGCTTGCATCTCAGATCTAAACAGTAGTGCAATTCCCACTGCACAGTGGTGTTACAGGATATTACTAGAGATGGTTTTTATTTTTATTTATTTATTAGAGACAGAGAGAGAGAGAGAGAGTGAGAATGGGCACGCCAGGACCTGTAGCCACTACAAACGAACTCCAGATGCATGCGTCAGGCTTACATGGTACCTGGAGATTCGAACCAGGGTCCTTTGGCTTTAAAGGCAACCGCCTTAACCACTAAGCCACCTCTCCAGCCCCGAGATGATGATTTTTAATCATTCGCTTTGTGGATGATTGAAGACTTCCTCTGGGTACTCCCTCTTTCTCACATTTCACTTGTAAGTAGAAGGGATGTTTTGATGATATTGTCTTTCAAATTATATATTGGGTGTACTGTAAGCCTCTGTTTGCACAGAAAATCAAAGATAGACTTTGCCAAAATATTTCTTTTACCAGGAATACTGGTCAGTTGAGTTGTGGAAGTATACCATTAGTCCAAGGGGGAAGTAGCCAGGAGAGTATGAATGGATAGATATGAACTGACTGTAGTCCAGGCTGGCCTCCAAGTTGATATGTAGCTGATGACCCTGAATCTTGATCCTCCTGCCTCAGCCTCCTAAGTGCTGGGATTATGTAAGTGTGTATCACCACGCCCAGCTGTTTATCCTCTTCACCCTTCTTCAGTGATATCCCCTGACCACAGTATCTACCTGTCCTTGTTTTCTAGATTTTAAGATAATCCCTATGGTCATAATGATGCAAGAATCAGCTTAGACCTTTTTGCTTTTTTCAGTTGATAGAGTGATAGTGGGGTTCTAATCACTTTCCTCCTGTATGTCCCAAACTATGCTAATGAGCCCAATAACTCCTTCACCACATCTCCATCCAGATGGCCAAACTTTTTTGAGCAGTAGTCATTGCATTTACAAGTACTTTATGAATTGATTATATGGTAAACAATTGGTTTTTTAAATTTTTATTTTTATTTATTTATTTGAGACAGAGAAAGAGGGAGCAAGAAGGGGGAGGAGAATGGGCATGCCAGGGCCTCTAGCCTCTGCAAACAAACTCCAGATGCATGCACCACCTTGTGTATCTGGCTTATGTGGGTACTGGGGAATCGAACCTGGGTCCTTTGTCTTTGCAGACAAACACCTTAACCGTTAAGCTATCTCTCCAACCCCCTTTTTTATTTAACGGTAGCCAATTGAGTGACTGCATTTTGAGTTGTCAAAATGGTCTCAAATGTTATAGTATGTGTCTATTTTGTTTTTCTTGAAGATCTTTTAGAAATAGGCAGGGGCCTGCAAATCACCATTGGTTTTGAATCTTAATGACAAAGCAGTCGATTATCTGATTATCTGGCAGAAAAAGCAGGAGTTGAAAAACGCACTGGGCAATCACAGCCCTTCCTACTTTGCAGCATCATTTTTCTTTATTAATTATTAAATCACGACTGTGCACTTGGTCAATCAACTCAAAGCCATAAATGCTGATATGAATCAATGTGCTAAGCCCCAGGTGAAGTCCAGTTAAGTTTGAAGGCAGGAAGCAATCTTGCAGCAGTTGCCTTCCAATCAGGTCATTATCTACTGACTGCCATCTGTCTTTATTTTGCTGCCACTTGATCAGACACAGCAGCGTCACCCTGCTCTGAACCGCTCATAAATCGTGCTTACACAGAACATTTGATTCAAACCACACCTCTTCACTTGATTTCCTGCCCATACAATTTGGATGTTTTTTATTTTTTACTTTATCTTGTGTGTGTGTGCGCGCACACATGTGTGTGTGCATGTGTGTAATGTAGTGTGTAGGGTCTATGTGCATGCATGTGCCCTTGTAATGCCTCATACTCGTGCCTGAAGTAGTGGTGGTAGGAAGAGCATTAGACTGCAGAGGCTGAAGTGAAAGGTCAGGTGTTCATCTCCATTGCACTTCTGTCTGGTCTTGTTTTGAGCCAGAGTGTCTTTTCACTGATTCTAGAGCTTGTGGGCTATGATCCTCTGGTCTCTGCAACCTTGTGGACTAGTGTTACATATGTGCATGGCCACGCCCAGCTGTTTTACCTGGGATTTGGAGCTTTGAACTTGGGCAGTCTCAGGCTCCCTCAGATCCTTATGCTTGTACAGGAAGCCCACCTAACCACTGAACAATCTCTCCAGTCCCAATTTGGATTCTTTGTTGTCGTTGGTAAACTAGTGACTAATAGAAAATACCATATTTTTTGTGTTGTCAGGCAATGCATTAATTTATTAAGAAAGACTGTTGGTCATCAGCAGTGGGTGAAAAGTGCAGTGAAAAGTCAGAATACTATGATCACTGATCATATTTATACAAAGTTGTTCTCATATAAGCCTATGACACAGAATAGAAGTAATTGTCATTAGCTAGTAAATTACCTATAACGATGATTTCTATTCATTGCTTTATTAACTACAGTGTATGGTTTTGAATTGCTAATATTTCCTTTAAATTATAATCAGTGGTGACATTGTGGTGTCTGTGTTAGAAAACTATGGTGATAGTCATTAACATATTTTAATGTAATATTTAAGATTTATCAGGCTCTTATTAAGCCTTATATAACAGTATAATATAATGAACTGCAAGTTTATTTCCTCCAATCCAAAATCCAATATGAGGTTTGTCTCATAAATTATATATGCTTCAAAATAGTGCATTGAACTGTGGAGTAAAGCTAATTTCCATCATTATGCTATTGTTTTCCCCACAGGTTCTTCATGTAATTGGGCAACATTGTGCTTCTGTTTGCTGAAGATAGTTGGTACTTATAATTATTTTATTAGCATTCAAGTGTATTTTCTGTTTTTTGACTAAGAAGCAGAAATACTTCAAACATGAAAGCTGATGTAAGTAAGATATGTTCCTTGGGAAATGGAATGGGGTTGCAATGCACTACCAGGATTCCTTGAGAAATACCCCAAATCTTGGTTGCTGTAGCACTTCCCAGAAATGAACTCATGGTACATTTGGGTGGATGGCACACTAAGGGTAGGAGCAGTACTTTTCAGCTACCTCACATCTTTCAGCTCAAAGAGTTTGTTATATAACATTCAAATGAAATATGTTATCTAAATATAAATTCTATTTTTATGCTTATTTTTAGATGGAAAAAACATTACAGTGCACTATCCAGAAAACAACTGAAGCAGAATTCAGGAAGATAACGACAGAACTCATGATTACCCTATCTCGGCTGGCTAAAGTGCAGCTTTGACTCATACTCATAGCTCAGATTTCACCAAGGTTTCTCATTGTATAAGGCATTGTCTTCTCCAGTTCTCCTTTAAAAGAATACTGGCTTCAGGCAGACAAAGGCTTGAATCCTATCCTTACCAATTACTGACTTTCTAAATCTTGGGTAAGCTCCATCTTTATCAGCTGTATGGAGATGATGGTGATACTTCACCTATAGTTGGGGTAATAACTATTATATGTAAGCATGAAGAATAGTGATATGTGCCAAATAAGTGCTAAGAACTGTTAGCTGTTGATGTTACAAATGTATGAAGTCCTACTAAAAAAGGAATATAACTGAACACTGAAAAAGAACAAAAGTTCCAAATAATAGGAACATAAACCAAAGCTAAAGTCACTGAAAAAAAAAAACCAGATAACCATTATGCTGTAATTTTTTCCACAGACTAAAATTGCAGTATTATTATTAATATTTTTGTAAAGGAGGGTAGGGTCTCCCTCTAACCCAGGCTAATCTCGGACTCATCTACATCAGCCTCCCAGGTGCTGGGAGTAAAGGCATGTACCATCATGCCTGGCTCAGTTTTATTTCTAAAACCTCACACAATCACATAATGTGTCTAAAACACAGAGTTTGCGCTCTATTTTATACAAAGACTTCATCTCTAGTTTCCTCTTCTTCCTCCTTCACTAAAACATTGCAGAATGATGGCACCAGAAAATTCACCAAATCTACTCATATTCCCTGTTATGGAAATATTTGGGAAACGGCAAACAATCTGGATCTTTCAGGCAACCATCCCTTATAGATATTGCCTTTCCATGCTCCAAAATCCTGGAGACCGAATGCTGCTACAGAAAGGCTGGCACTGCTGCTAGGTTTTCATGATCATATGTTGATGAAGTATTTGACTTTTCTGATCTCTTTCACTCCTCATTGTGACAAATTCATGCTAGCTTTCTGTCATTCCCAAAAAAGCTATGCCAGTGCTTTAGCTTCAAAGAGAATGGAGATTACAGTATATGATCTTCCTTAGTTTAACTCTTCACGCTCACAAATCTGCAAATCTCACCAGCAATCCTCACTTCCTTTGCTCCCAGTTTAGAAGAGAGATCATTTCTTTCATCTTAGGTCAAGTCTTCTACCCATGTTTTTCTCTTAATTTCCCCCTTATTGTCCTAGATCTTACTCCATGGATTGTCTCTTCCTTCCTCTACATCTTCCATCTCTCCCACTCATGTGTGCCCATTTCCTCAGTCTAAGAATATGCCCAGCCTTCCTATTTGAAGGTCTGTGGATCTCTGATAATAAGTTACTTCAATCTCATTCTTCTCACCATCCTACCTTCTTGGAAGGGTGTCATGTCCATATTCTCTGCATTGTCATTACACAGTCCCCTCCTGACCCATTGTTGTCTGCACCCCAACAACATTATTCCAGAGACATTGCTTTCATTAAGACTACCTGTATCATGTCAATTGTAACTTTATCCACTCTTTCTGTTCTTGCATGCTGCTGTTGACAGTGCTATTTTCCAAATTTTTGTGCACCCTATTCCCATGGCTCCTGATGTCAACCTCCTAGTTTCTTTACTTTCCTGTTCCTTTTTGGGGCCCTTTCCCTGTGTCGAGAGTTCTCAATCATACATCATTCTTGGGTTGTATTTTGTAGTGTCATGGGTTCAATTTCCACCCTAACTACGATGTTTTCCACCTCTGTCTGCTAGGACTGCCATCAAAACGACCACATATGGAGTGAGGTAAACAATAATGTGTTTTCTCACATTTCTGAAGGATAAAATCCTAGTATTAAGATGTCAACAGATATAATTATACCAAGGTCACTCTCCTAGACTTGAAGACAGATGCTTTCTCACCCCTAGTCTGTCCTATGCTCTTTTTTTAAAAAATTATTTAAACAAATGCACTAGAAACACTGAGTTAGGACCCACCAATATGACCCTGTTTTACCTTAATTCCTTCTTTACAAACCCAATCCCTAAAGATAGTTCTATTCTGAGGAACTGAGCTCAGGACTTCAGCACATAAATTTGATGGTGGTGGGGCACTATCTAGATAATAACATCTAAATCTAGATCTCAGGCATAGATTTCTCCTTTAAGACTTAGGACTGTTTATGGCCTACTGGACATTCTCAGTAGGATTTCCCACCAGAGACTGTGTGAGATGGAGCCAGACATCTCACTTACATCTCTGCTCGTACCTTTGGTCTCCTCTGCAGGTACCACCATTCACCCAGCTGAACCAAACAGTCTTTCTTCATGCTTCTCTTTCCTGTATCCTACACATTTCATCAATGCTCACATGCTGCTCTTCATGTCTCTCAACACTTTGCAGCTCTGTCCATTATCTACAATCCTCCAGGAGCTTCCTCCGTTCCAGCTGCCTTCATTATGTTGCTCTTGTAGACTGCCTTTGCAATTTTCTCCCCCCAAGGTTGGAAAATTTGCTCTAGCCCATGCTGACCTGAAATTCACTATGTAGTCTCAGGGTGCCTTTGAACTCCTGGCAATCCTCCTACCTCTGCCTCCTGAGTGCTGTGGTTAAAGACATTTGCCACCATGCCCAGCTCTAATTGTTTTTTAATTAGAAACATCAAGACTCATTCCTTGTATGTCTGTATATATTACCCCCTATAAAACCTTTTCATTTTTAATAAGCTTTTTAGTATATAAAATGATGGAATTTATTATAACATCTTCATACCCAGACACACACACACACACCTCTCAATACTTATTCCCTGACTGCTTTCCCTGTCCCTTCATTAACCCCCCCTCCCCGCATACACACTGGTCCCTTCTCCATCCAAATAGTTTCTCTTTTGCGTCCATGTCACATGTACCTATGTATATGTATATGTATGTATACACACATATATTTAAATATAGACTTCATATATGAGAGAAAATATGTGATATTTGTGTTTCCATTCTAGTCCTCTTTAGGTTGTGCCCCAAATGACTGAAAGAAAGAGTATAAGCCCCACAACCTACATTTGACCATATCATGCCCTCACTTAATTCCTTGTGATGGTTCTCATCACAGACAGAGTGTGACCTGCCCTTTCTAATGTGACAAATGAAGCTTGCAATGGACCCTTCTTACACACAGCCTATGCTTCGCTGTTGTCTGCTTCGTACGTCTCACTCTAGTGCACAGACCTGCCCTGGCTGTGCATGTCCCCATTCCTCCACACTCTACACCTGAACTTTCTTAATGTTCTCCTCTGTGCTTTCCCTAAACCTGATTGTTCTCTCCTTCAGCATAATGCCTATTCATCTCACATTTCTTCCAGGAAGCCTTTATGGGGGCTTGGATGCCCCTTCTTTCCCATAATACTTTATTCATACTTATTATCATGCTAATGCCATTTCCTTTATTAAAGTGCAAGTTTCTTGCATGTAGACACCAAGCTTATTAATCTTATTCTACCAGTAGAATTATTCTTCCTATACTCTGCCTGCTACATACTAGGTACCCCAAATATCCAGAGGAAGTACAGCTTGAAGAGATGGATTTATATTTTGTCATCAGTTCTCAGTAATCCTCACATATGCTATTATTTCATACCCATGAGGGTATGTTCAAATTCTATAACTAAACAAGTATACCAAATTCTCCACAGGGAAGAAACAGAGTCAGCAATCAGAATTAGTATCTCTGCCTTTGCCTTCAATTAGTGATTCACAGCATGATAATCAGTCTCATTTCCATGTTAGCTACAAACCAGTTTATAGATTCTTAAAAGCAAAATATATGTTTTTCTAAGGAAAGAATTAATCTTCATTTTTATGACACATCTTGTAGAAATTAATTTGGCTGGCTATGTTATGGAAGGTGTTTATTTTCCTTGATGCTGACTGTGTGTTCTTGTGATAAGAAAAATAATTGATGACTACCCTGAATTATTCTCCATCTCTTATTAGCAAAGCAAAGACCACTTGTGTTAGCAATGGGGAATACACTGGAGGAAGTGTGCACGCCATAGGCCGGTGATAGAAATTCACTTCAATTGTGGGTGCATTTTGTCTATCTATACTGTGTATTGTTCTATCCTCACCACCTACAGCAGTGCCAAGCCGCTCATAGGTGCTCCCTATGTATTGACAGAATAAAGGACGTACATACCTTGTACTTGAAGAACCTGAGAGATGTCAAAGCCTTGGCTGATTCTGACAATGACCACACCAATCTCAAAATCAAATGCATCACTGAAAAGGGGGGAAAAGTATCAGCATTTTAAATGTATCTTTTATACCCTATGTTTGGATGGATATTAAACTTGCTTCTGGGATTTTGCTGTCATGAAGCTATTAAAATCCACTTTAGAATACTGCCAAGAGCTGATGCCTTTTGTATTTGTTTCTCCTTTTACCTTTTATTATTTATTTACGAGAGAGAGAGAGAGAGAGAGAGAGAGAGAGAGAGAGAGAATATGGGCATGCCAGGACCATCAGCTGCTGCAAAGGAACTCCAGATGCATGTGCCATCTTATGCATCTGGCTAATGTGGGTCCTGGGAAATAAAACCTGGGTCCTTTGGCTTTGCAGGCAAGCACTTTAAACACTAAGCCATCCCTCTAGCCCACCTTTTACCTTTAAAAAATACATTCTGAGTACAGGTGGTAGAGGCAGCTGAATCAATTACTCTAAGGTTAATTGGTTCAGATAATACCATTACCTAGATTTTTTGGAGAACTTATTATATACTTTAAATAGTTAAATGCTTATGAAACAATCCAAACAATCTGATACATTTAGAAAAACATTTACATATTTCAAAGAATTTTTGAACTTAATAGCTTTCCCTCCATGCCTTGGGGCGGAGTTCTGACAACATTCAAGGTTTAAAATGTCTCTATTTCCTCCAAAGATATTTTGTGATTGACTCTGGACATTTGGCGTAGTGCCTTTTCCCCTGGAGATCCTGTGTAGTTGAAGATGGCCTTGGTCCCTTTTCTACATCCAACCTAATGCAATTAGATTATCTAAAAGATAACTAGGGCTGGAGAGATGGCTCAGAGGTTAAGGCATTTTGCCTGCAAAGCCAAAGGATCCCAGTTCGATTCTTCAGGACCAAAGTGAGCCAGATGCACAGGGGGGTGCATGCATCTGGAGTTTATTTGCAGTGGCTGGAGGTTCTGGTGTGCCCATTCTCTCCCTCTCTCTCTCTCTTCCTCTGTCTCTCTGTCAAATAAATAAATAAAGATAGATAGATAGATAGATAGATAGATAGATAGATAAGTACAGGTTTTTTTGGCTTATCACAGCCTGTAGTATATATTGAAAATCTGGAAGCAAGCCAATTAATTATTTGAGTTTTGTAAACATGCCCCCCAAGGGAGTACTCTTGTTTTCTCTTCTATGGAACTAAAACCATTAGTCTGTCCTCCCCCAGCAACTAGGGACTTTATGACTGTCCCACCATATGCTAACAAGTTTCCAATAGCCAAAGTCAACCTGAACTTCCAGAGTCTGGTATAAATAAGTCTGGTGCAACATGAAAATCTACTCAAAATTCAAACCTTAAATCTTAACATAACACAATTTAGCACAAAGTAAATTCCACATAAGCAAATGTTTCTATTTGACCTTGGTTATGACAGATAGACAAGGTATGGACAAAAAGGAAAAAAAAAAGATTTGGGTTCTTTGTTAGGCAGACTAAGGCGTTATAATCCCTAGAATATTCCCTTGCATGGCCAAAGGGACTTTACATATGTGGCTGGGTTAAGGGCTATTGGATAGAGAGAGTATCCTGCAATGCTTGAGTTCCCCAAATATAGTAACAATGGTACTTGAAAATGAAATCGAGAGGCAGATCTCAGAGAAGGCCAGAGTAATGTGATATAAGGACTTGACCAGATATTGCTGGCTTTGAAGATTGAGATTAAGGGTACCAGCCACACTTACAAGTACACAACCTCTAGCAGCTAGAAAGGTAAGGTAAGCAATTTATTCTAGAACCTTCTGAGGGGAATGCAGCTGGTCCACCTTGATCTTGGTACAATAAGACTTCTAGATCATCAAACTTAAAATGGTAAAGCTATGTAGTTTTTAAATGCTAAGGTTGAAATAATTTGTTAGGGTAGCCTTAGAAAACTAAAACAAATTATTTTAACTGATTGTTAATTATCTTTGTGTGTAGGTATGTATGGAGGTACATGGGTGGAGATCAGAGAAGTTGTCTTTGCTCCACCTTCTTTGAGACGGGGTCTCTTGCCACTGCAAACAAGTCTGGCCCACAAATGGCTTTACATGGATGCTGAAGAGTTGATCTGGCCAGAGGACTTTGCAAGCAAGTTCCTTTAACCTCTAAGCCATCTACCCCGCCCCTCAGAAAAACAGATTCCAAGTAAAATCAATCATACTTAAGAAGGAATGATACAGACATTTAAAATCTTTTATTCAAAGGAAGGTGGTAAAATACTATACTGTTGTAATAATGTCCCAGTATTAATAATAATACTGTGTTTTACTTTAATCAACAACCACAAAAAATCAGAAAGGGAAATGCAATACAGATGTGTGATTATCTTCCTGCTATTGTAACCTCTTTGCTATGATAGTGAAGTCACTTAATTTTACCAACCCAGCTATGTTTTATACTAGTACAAATTTCAGCCACCTTAATTAACATTGAACTTTATTAGAAAGAAGACCTGTTGCTAATGTACTATGGTTCAGTATAACTTGGCTCAATTATTTTGATCCCTTTGAATTTCCACAATGTTTCATGTGGTGTGGAGGTTGGAAGATGATCACAGTAATTCTGCATCAAATGATGGACTGTGATGATTTTCACCTTCCCTACATGTGCTTATTCCTTTCCCACCCCTTTTTAGCATAACAGCCAACCTCTAATTCCAAGTGATTTGAAAAAAAAAAATTCTGCCTTACCTAGCTTTCTTTCTTTAAAGTGGTAATTATAAACATTGATCTTTTGCTTTGACCCTGATGGTGCCCCTACCCTACTCCTCTGAATCCTTCCACTTACTTTTTTTTTTTTTTTTTCTTTTGGTTTTTCGAGGTAGGGTCTCCCTCTGGCCCAGGCTGATCTGGAATTAACTATGTAGTCTCAGGGTGGCCTCGAACTCATGGCAATCCTCCTACCTCTGCCTCCCGAGTGCTGGGATTAAAGGCGTGTGCTACCACGCCCGGCCCTCCCACTTTTATTGGTGGTGTTTCTTCATTTTGGCAAAGAAGTGAGAGGACCAGAACAATGTGCTCTTTTCAGGCATTGAAATCTGGCATGGCAGTATTGTGTGCAGTGTAGGTGATGTACTGTCCTGGTTAGGGCATTATAAACAAGAACTCATCCTGAAAGCCATCACTTACTGTATGATTCCCACGTAGTTCTCAATTTCTGTCAAGGGAGCTTTCCTCCAGGCCTTTTTATATCCAATGACTAGAGTGTTTGGCTTCATTCTTCCTAAGCCTGAGGCCTAAACAGAGGACATAAACACATGAGCAGTCCTTACCATGCCTGGAAAATACTTCTGCAAATGAAGAATAATGTTCACATGAGCACTACAGTAATGTTCTGAAGATTCTGCAGATTAGATTACATTTTAGTGTATGTCCTTCATGCCGGCACCCAAGCATAAAATAGAAAGATTAGTTCTAAATCATCTCAGCCATAATGGACTTTAGATGACAGAAATGCAGCTTTGCTAAATTAGCCATCATTTGCATTTCTTCTGACACATTCATTAAAATGGTTCAATAATTTAAAGTCGACTAAGGGTAGGATTAACTATTGGTATGCATGTATAACTTAGTGGTTCAAAGCTAATTTCCACCAGTTATGTCTGTAATGTCATCAGCAATAAAACCCATGTTTGGAAAATTCCACATATAAGGATCATTGAAACCTCTCTTATTTATTGAAAAATGACTGGGTTGTGCTTCTAAAAGCAAAGCCTGCATGACAGTACCATTAAGAATTACATTCCATATTAGAGGTTCCATTTCCCCATTAGATGACAGGATGTGGCTTCCAATTAATCATATTTAATTTGGCAATATTATCAAACACCTATTAATTGCAAAATGATATCTGAAGTACTCTGAGAAAGTAGTGAGCATAGTCATTAGCAGTAAGGAGCTTCAAGTAAAGTGGAGGAGACAAGATACCCAAGTAATGATCCTAAGGACAAGTACAGTCAGGAGTCCTGCACACAGGGGAATGGGAGTTGAACACACAGCTTCCCGTAGGGAGCTGGCATTTATTCCAGATCTAGGAGTTCAGACACAAGTAAAGATAAAGGGAGCAAAGAGTGACAGAAAGTCACCTTGGTCACAAAGGTCATAAATAAATGACCAGAGATAGCTATCTTAGAGGAGACAGTCACACATGGATGGAAATATGCACAAATCTAGGATCCTTGATTTGTCTTCAGAATATTAGGTATATTGTTCCAAAATACATGTGTACCCCGGCAGTTCTTCAGAGCCATCACTTGGCCCCTGGCAGGTGTGTAGCCTTATGGATTTTGTCTTTTCTATGACTTGAGTGTGGGGATATAGTCATTTTCCACTTTAATTTCTTAGATGCAAAGAAGGCTTTATACATAATGGAGTATTTAACATTAACACATTATCTTGTATTTTTGCCATGACCTCTCTGTGCTCCACTTGCATTTGAAGTTTATATGAATTGATGCATATTCATTGTTTTAATTTGGGACGAATCTAAGAATTCTGTTTCTTTTTTAAAAAATTTTTTTTGTTTATTTATTTATTTGAGAGTGACAGACAGAGAAAGAGGCAGACAGAGAGAGAGGAAATGGGTGTGCCAGGGCCTCCAGCCACTGCAAACGAACTCCAGATGCATGTGCCCCCTTGTGCATCTGGCTTATGTGGGTCCTGGAGAATCGAGCCTTGAACCAGGGTCCTTAGGCTTTAGTTTAACCACTAAACCATCTCTCCAGGCCAAGAAGAATTCTGTTTCTTATCAATGCATTTTGTCTCCCTGCTCTGATTCTATGTCTGTATTCCTAATCTAACTTCAGGTTTTATTATTTTGTAAATCTTCTCTGGAAATTTTACATCAAATATGCAACTTTCTCAAGACACTTCATCAGGAGCTACTGAAAAATAAAAGTAATTTGCTACTGAGAGACAAATAAGCCTTTTGCATTAACACCTATTTCCATGATTTAGCAAATTAATCACAGATGAAAAGAAGTTCATTGTAGATAACAGTTCTTTCAGAAATGGCTTCCCTGCCTATGCAGCTACTTTGCAAATGGTTTGCAGGTATATTAGATTCAGGAATGCACTCTTAAGCACCAAAACATTACAGCTTAACCAATATTGTTTTCCTGCCCACATAAGCATCAGAGTTACCTGGATGAAGTCCTGAATTCTGCCACTACTAAATACTCAACTCTGAAAGCCAAGTGCTCCACTTGGAATACATAGCACTGGGGCTTTTAACCACCGTAAGACTGAAAGAAATATTAGAAAAGCTGAACGTTAACACTCCCGATTCTTTTGGATTATTTTTAGTATTTTTCTGACATTTTGAATTATAGGGATAGGAAGTAAGGAAGGATTTTCTGTAGCTACAACAGAAGAGTTAAAACAGAAGGAAAAAAGAATAAATGAGGAAAGATGGAGAGCTGTGGGTTTTAATGTGGAGTTATGTAGATGATTACATTTTATTCAACAGGAGAGGGAGATTTTCCATACTGATTCACATGCATTTTTTTGAGTTTAGCAGCTGCCCTCGTGTCATTTGCAAAAGAAAAAAGGAAAAGAATGTCTGACTTGGGCATTGCTATCTGCAGTATGAGATACAAAAATAGTTTGAAGTTTTAATAGGATCCTGAATGTCGTCAACCACCAGAACAAATTTGCATTTCAATAAGTATGGGGACAGAATATATGCCAGTGGCCAAAGGCAACCTCATTTTCTGTTTCCAATGTATGTTCATAGTTCACTGTCAAAGAACCTCTGCTTTTGTTCTAACTCTGCCTATCCCCAGGAATTTGAAATGAATTCCTTAACCATGGGCAGTGATCTCCCATGCTGCCATCTGAGTCGCCTAACTGTCGCTGCTGGTTTTCAGAGCTTCATCAGTATGGAGTGCTAATTGTCTTTTGCCTTTGTGTGCTCTCCCAAAATGCTTGCCTTACCTGAAGGAGACTTCGGACACCATCTCTGAAACAGTCTGCTGCTACTGCAGCATAGAAAGCCTTGATTTTGTTCTTTATAAGCCAGGCCTGTTTTTTTGCCATGCCACTGTTCATCTCCTTAACGCACAGCTTGCGCGGTCCCTGTAGAACACAATAACATATTAGTTAGAAGTCCTGCTATGATTCATCACACTGCTGTTGTTTCTTAATGGACAAAAACAGTCAACAATACCCCACTGAGTTAAAAAATAGGGACGTTGAGAAAACACCTCCCTAAACGGGGTTCACTCAGAAGCTACTTTTGGAGAGGAGCTGTACTGCTCACATGAGTCACCGCTCACCCCACATGTCCAGGCTTATTAAAACCTGCTTACTTTACTAACGGCCTCATGTTAAATGGAAGGAAAAGCTGAGAACCTCACAGCACACAAGAAACACTCTCAAAATATGACTAAAGGATTTCAGGATAAATATATAATCAACCTTTGATTCAATAAGTGAGAGTCTCTTTTACAAATTTCAGATAGTTCTCAGCTGTAGTCCAATGTCAAGAAATGGACAAAGCTCTTGGAAGGTGAAACATGGTCAGCTCCAAATCTTGCCACAAACTGTCTTTCTTAACAATTCTATTGGGCTAATGCATTGTTTTGTGGTTTGGTAAAAATACTCTTGAACCACTTTCTCCTGTGTGGTATTGATACATTTCTACTTAAGTAAACACCCCCAATTTGGTGGGAACAAAATTCACATATCTGTGAAGTAAGAGCAGTAGAAAAAGTTCAGAAAAGGAGGTGGGCATGGTGATGGTAGATAAGGCATTTTATAATTTCAAATTTTAATACTGGAAACTATTTTTTTCTTTTTCAAACATTTTTATTTATTTGCAAGGAGAGAGAATAGGGGTGCCAGGGCCTTTTGCCACTGCAAATGAACTCCAGATGTATGCACCACTTTGTGCAAGTGGCTTTATGTGGGTCCTGGAAAATAGAACCCAGGCCATCTGGCTTTGCAAACAAGCACCTTTAACCACTGAGCCATCTCCCCAGTTGTGGAAACTAATTTTCAACTGACATTGCTGCTCTTATTTCTTTTTCCCTAAAGATTCAAGCTAGCTTTTTTCTTCTCATGCTTCAGTTCAGTTCAAAAGGCATTTCCAATTACCTCCTTTTGCTCAACAGGGAACAAAACTTCTATGTTCTCCAGTTTCTGGACAGATTTGCATTTTGTTTAATACCCTAGATTTCATACATATCCCCTGACATCTTAATAAGATGTGGTCTGTGGGTGTGGAGTGGGGCTCAAGAGTTGCATTTCTAACATGCATCCAGGTGACACAGAGGCTGCTGTTGTCAGGCTACACTTAGAATGACAGTCTTCACTGTCTCAGCAGGGCACTGAGATGCACAAAAGAGTCTAGGCTCTGCAGTCAGACAGGACTTGTCTGAAGCCAAGCTTGGCTACTTTGGAGGACAGTGATTATCTCTGAACAACAAAGTTTGTTCTGGAAGTGGAGATAAACTATGTCTCTTACATGGCTGTTTGAAGCAGCAATAGTATCTAGTACTAAGTTTGGAAGTAGTAGGTGCTCATCTAAAGCTGACTTGCATCATTTTATTATTTGTTTATTTATTTTATTTATTCGGTTTTTCAATCCCACTCTAGTCCAGGCTTACCTGGAATTCACTATGTAGTCTCAGGGTGGCCTCGACCTCACAGGTGATCCTCCTGCCTCTGACTCCTGAGTGCTGGGATTAAAGGTGTGTGCCACCACACCTGGCTGATTTGTATCATTTTAAATGAATGCTAACAAGCTCACTGAAACTGCAGGAGTGAGTCCATATGTGTTTTCTCTATAGCAGCTGAAATGACTGGGAACTTGCAATCTGTGTGTGGCTTTAAATGTGGCTCTCACACTGACTCACTGAGGTCTCAGGTATGTCACTGTCTTCTTTTGTTGTTTATTCTATATTTATCCAAATACAACACTTGCTTAGGTCACCACAGTGTAAGAGCCCTTATTCATGTGTTGTTATGAAATGTAGTAGTTCACACTGAAATGTACTGGAAACCCATGTGCAAACAGTTTTGTAAAGTATTATTACTTATGGTGGGTACACATCAAGTTAAACAAATGTTAAAATAGCTTTATGTCATTTTGTCTTTTAAATTAACCACTAACATATTTTAACTTACATGTACTATATTGTGTATTTCTATCACAGAACAATAGGGTGAGTAGGGCCTTGCATTTTAATATTTTGTTTAAATTGGATCAAGTTCTTTATATACTTAGTTATTGTCTAGTATTTATTTTTTTTTTTGTTTTTTTTGAGGTAGGATCTTGCTTTAGCCCAGGTTGACCTGAAATTCACTATGTAGTCAATCTCAGGCTGACCTTGAACTCACGGCAATCCCCCTAACCCTGCCTCCCTAGTGCTAGGACTAAAGGCATGTACCACCATGCCCAGCCAGTGTGTTTTCTATAACCAGACTATTAAAAAACAAAACAAAACCAAAAACCCTTGATTGCTGTGGTAGTTTAAATGGATGTACCCCAATAGATTAGATTTCCAGCTACCTAGGTGGAGGAGGTGTCACTAGACAGATTTTAGGATCCAGCCCTAAAGTGTGGTGGTGGAGTTGAAATTCCAATCTACAATCTAAAGATATACAAACTGCCTGGAGTTTCAGAAGTGTGCTGTGTGGTCTGGCTTGTGGCTTCTCTCTCTCTGCTTGGACCTGTGAAAGCAGGCCAGCTTCTTCTGCATTATGGAACTTCCCTGGATCTGTGAGCTTCAAATAAATATTCCTTCCTCCATAACTGCACCTGGTCTGGAGGCTCATCTCAGCGACCTCAGGCTGTCCATTACAATTGCCTTAAAAAACTAGCCGGGATGGTGGTGCACACCTTTAATCCAGCATTTGGGAAGCAGAAGGAGGATCACTGTGAGTTCAAGGCCACCCTGAGACTACATAGTGAATTCCAGGTTAGCCTGAGCTAGAATGAGACCCTACCTCAATCCTTCCCCAACCCCTGAACATTTTTTTTTAAAGTTAAAAAACAAGAACCTTTAATTATTATAGAAAGGGTAGAAATATAGGGAGATTGTCATTGAATCAGAAGACCTGGACCAACAGTCCTCCCATGGGCATTCTAGGCTCCAGCTGCTACAAAAGGAAAGAGGTCTCATTTATTGGAAAAAATCCAGCAGCAACAATAACCATCAGCTAGAAGAATCATGATGTAGAAGACAAAGAGTGTTGGCCCTCTTGGTCTATGGAGCTGTACCACAATGACTGTGAGCCTCTGGGGAAAATGGCATTTATTTAAATAAATACAGTCTAACATACATCTATTAGTGTTACAGAAATCTAGATTAAATATTAATTGTGACAGAGAGATTTATTTTAATGACTAAATTTGCTATTCTAAGAAGTCAAAAATACCTCATGCAGAATTTCTTTTTGCTAAAAGCAATTATAATATCCTTGTAGCATACTTAATAATGTAGAGCTAGGTTGTAATGCAAATGTAGAAAGGATCAAGGAAACTAATGAAGAGAAGAGATATCCTCGAATATAATTAGTCAATATTCAAATGTCATACAAAAATGGGTTTTATCACCCATTCATATATTATGGAGAATGACAGTCAACAAACCAAAATATGGGTACAGAAATTATTTTCCAATTTGAACAAAGGAAGTTTAAAAGTCATATATGTATATCTATGTCTGTCTGTCTGTTTATCTATCTATCTATCTATCTATCTATCTATCTATCTATCTATCTATCTATCTTGGAAAATGATTTAGTTTGGAGAAGAACTTGATGTGATATGACTTCAAAAGAATGAATGTTGTGAAAAAGAGTTGCAGGGTCAGCCGGAGGCATGGTGGCACATGCCTTTAATCCCAGCACTGGGGAGGCAGAGGTAGGCGGATCACCATGAGTTCGAGGCTGCCCTGAGACTACATAGTGAATTCCAGGTCAGCCTGGACTACAGTGAAACCCTACCTCGAAAAACAAAAATCAAAAACAAATAAAAAGAGTTGCAGGGAGTTCTAACACTACTGTATTAAACAGGAATTTCAGCCAAATGCATGTCCTTCTCCACTTTCATTCTTTTAAAGGTTGACAGTCTTTGTGTCTTCGCTTTCATTGGCTCTCTGGTCGGCACTGTGAGAGAATCAATCTCTCTCTTTCTGAGTGATCCATATTTCATCTCACCATGCATTCCTATTCCCATTCATAGGTCATTTCATTCTTCCTATATTTGGTCATGTCAGTATTTTATTAACATCATGACAGAGGCCCACTGACTAAAACAGAATAGCCTCCCTCATCTGAAATCTTAAAGCTGAATAAGAGAAGGAAGGAAGAGCCTCTAATGAGTGAGTAAGGAGTAACGTGGATAGTTGGGGCCCTGCACATGATACAGTGCTCTTGATTTTCAACTGCATTGATGGCCATGCTCTCTAGCAATTAAAAAAACAATCCTTGGTTGCAGTAATTTGCAGTGAGCTCTGCATCCTACTCTTTTCTGCAAGTATAACAGTCCTTCAAATGCAAGCACTGGAGAACTATGGAACACCAAGCTGGCTTCCCTGGGACCAGTCTTAGCACTCCATCAGGACCAAACTGTTGGGTCTCCAAGGAGCTCAGAGCTCTCTGTTTGGACTTGATTTTCTCAGAAAACTATCTAGGCTTTGTTGGAGGCCACATATTTCTGAAATGAAAATAGCAACTACAGTATCCCGATAATAATAGTTAATAATGACAATAACATTGTCTGTAAATAACATCTAAATTAATTGAGCCTTTACTACCTGATAGATATGAAACTGAGCGTTTAATAATATATCTCCTATAGTTTTCAAAACTACATGTCTCAGCGAATAGGTGACAAAAAAGATTCAGAACTCAATTGTCTTAAATTTCCAAGAGCACCAGCTTCCCAGAGTTAAAAAGAAAATTCTCTCTCTCTTTCTCTTTTTTTTTTTTTTTTTTTAAGCTTTTTGAGGTAGGGCCTCACTCTAGCACAGGCTGACCTGGAAGTCTCAAGGTGGCCTCAAACTCATAGTGATCCTCCTACCTCTGCCTCCCGAGTGCTGGGATTAAAGGTGTGTACCACCATGCCTGGCCAAAATTCTCCTTTCATTAGCACTACTTAACCTCTCTACAAGGTTGGCCTAACCATCAGCCATGTCGTTTTGGGAAAAAATTTCTAATAGTAGGCTATCCCCTCATATACCCTTTCATCTGTTGTTTTGCAAAGATGATTGACAACCAAGCCTAAAGTCTAAAAATGCTGACAGCATCTGCAGCCCCAGGACCTCACAGGAAGTAACTGATGGGAAAGTTGTTAACTGATGCTGTAACTATTTTCTGCTCCCGTGAGAGCCTCAGAATATAGGATCAAGAAGTAGAAGCTCTTCATGGAGACACCGGCACAAAAATGGACAGTGTTATCCAACCTACATGTCAAACAACCAGGGTGTCTCTATACCACACTCCTTTATTGCAGGGAAAACAGCAAAGGGTTAATTAAAAGCAATATTTCTTGTCTCTGTGGAAGACTTTGGTGTCTTGCCAGCATATGATTGTTTATACTCCTGGCTCATTTTTCCAGTCCTAGAGATATTTTATTGTCTGCTAAACCAGATTTTCTCTAAATTACTGCAGAAGAAAAACACCCCAAACTGCTTATTCCATCAAAACTGTCTCCTATATGATATTGGCTAAAATTAAATTCACTATTCCAGGGCACCAGAGTTGATAATATGAGAGAAAGGCTCTCGATAAGCTTTTAAAAATCCACTAGAGTCACAGTTGGCCATTGCTTAACCTGTCAGTCTTCTGTATTCAGTAGGACTCTCTCCATGCCCTGCTAGATAATTGAATTAGTTATATTGTTTCAGTTACTGCCACATAAGCACGGTGAGGAAAGAGAATGTTACCAACTTGCTTAATACAGCATTCAGAATATTGCCAAGTGAAAAGAGATGTTTAAATACCTCTCAGGATGACTCGTGGTAAACCTATCCCCTGCCTCATTACAGATTTGCCTGGCCCCAGGACACATGACCTCCTGACACCGGTTCCATGGCAGATATTGGAAATTTTAGTAGTGGCACCTATGGTGATAGTGCTCCTAAGTCTCAGGCTGTCTAGGCCTCTTCCTCATGGCCTAACTCAGAGCACACTGCACTCCTTGAATATCTTAACTGCCTCTCTCTCTCCATGTGAGCCAGTGTAATGATTCAGTTTTCCCGAGTTACATTTTCCTAATCAGTAAGATGAGAACTGGGCTTCTTTCTTTTTTTCCTGCTCTTGTGTGAATCAAATAAGAAAAACTGTAGGAAAATTCTTTGAGCAATAAGTAGTTAAGTAATATAAAATATATTTATAGTTGAAAATTTAAACTGTGAGGAGAGAAAGAAACAGTTATGAGAATACAAGCACAGGTAGGCTAGTTTGGAGGATTTATACTTATTTTTTAATTATAATTTTAGTGTTTCCTTCCCACTCGATAGATTAATCAATAATCATGGCTGAGTTTTTAGCACCTACTTTGAATACCTCCTAGGAAACCACCAAGAAGTTGTTATTAGTGTACCACATACATCCTGAACAAAAGGGAATTCATCTTGCTTGGGATGTTCATCTAAGGCATTTCCCACATATCTGTAATGTCATCAGAATTATCAAAATATTTAACCAAAATTCTATGTGCTGTCACTTAAGGCCATGATGTCTTGTTCTCTCCTCATCAGTTAATCTGTTTAATAAATGATACTCTATCTGGCCCATTCCATCCTTAAAAATTTCTGTGGACAGTTATCATCACAAATGCTTTTATTTTATTTCTGAGCCAGTTTAGGTTTCTTGACTCAAAGGCCATACTTTGGAAATATTTATCACTTTGAGTTGGTCTCCTATGAAATCAGAAATATATTTCATCTGCCCATTTAAAGTCAGGATCACAGATTTTTGCTAGTCCTTGCTCTGAGAGTCAAGGAAAAGCATTCTTGTCCAAACTGTTTTGCCACATTCTTATTGCATGCACCTTCTCTGCTTGCTTAAAATAAACCAAGGTGATAATAAAAATAAATAAATAAATAAAGGGGAAAAAAGCCAAGGTGAGCAGTGAAGAAAAAGCACTTTCCTTGGATAGAGCAGAGCTTACCACAAAGACTTCACAGCAGATGCATAGGCCACTATTCTTGGTAAAAGCATGAGTTATATCCAAGAGAGCAGGTCTTGTCATGGGTCCCCCTGTTAAGACAATGCACTGGGGTCTGGAAGTTAAAAAAAAAGAGATGTGAGAATTGGCCATTGTATAAAGCCTGTGAACTCAGATCCATTCCAGTGAAAAAGGAGGTACAAAGCTTGGCAAAATGGAAAATCCTCTCCACTATTTCTTGGGTTTCCCAGAAGAATTCTCAAGTGATCCTGTGCTACTTGCAATCTTTGTGTTTTTCATTTAGTCACAACAAATGTGTGAAGTAAGGAAAATGTTTTGGGCTCCCCCTGTTTTTGTCTTTTGGATACTACATCACCCCCAATCCCCACACAGTCTGCTTCTCCCACCAGTACTTTTCTGCTGTTTTCCTTCATTCTCCTGCAAGTTTGTGTTGTGAGGCATCATTCAAAATTGATATGTGCAATGAAGATCTAAAATGACTACTTCTCCTGAGAGAATTCAGTAAACCATGAAGCTATAAGCTGAATGGAGACAATACCAGTGATTAGGATGTGTGGAGGTTTGGAAACATCATGCCGTGATCATGCATTCAGGCCCCGTCTCTGTCTCCATGCATGGAGAGTGACACATGGTGCCATGAGGGGCTGTCACTCAGTGTGAAAGGCAAGCATCACTCATTTACAGCAAATGTGGCACTTCTGTCTGTTCCTCTCATTTAGACTATGTAGCTTGTAGCTACTATAGTGTGCTCATCTCCTATGAAGGAAAGCCGTGTGTGTGTGTGTGTGTGTGTGTGTGTGTAGCATGTTGTGTATGATGTATCATGTGTGTGCAGATGTGTATGCCACTTGTGCATGACAGTGGGGGCCAGAGGAGGATGTCGGGCATCTGTCTCTATCACTCTCTCATCTTACTTCCTTGAAATAGTCTTTCACTGAACATAGAGCTCTCCATTTTTCTGGTAGACTAGCTGAGCAGTGAACCCCAGGGATCCTCTTGTTTCTACTCCCTACAGCACTGGTGTTACAGGTATACCCAGCTTTCAAAATGGGTAACAGGGATTGAACTCAGTTCCTCATGCTTGTGCAACAAGTTCTCTTATCTGACGAGCCATGCCATCTCCCCAGGCCACAAGGAAAGCCACTTCTAAGGTGCAACATCAGGATGCTTGAGGAGCCTTTACCTGAAGTTTTTCACATGGTCTTCCACCGTGGTTAACTCCAGAGCGTTGTCCAAAGCACTCACATAGGAAAGCGCTTGTGTGGATGAGCCCCAGTTCACATCTGTGAATAAAGGAGGACATTGGCGTTCACACAAAATTGACCTTTTTCTTTCTATGCCATGAATAATTTTTATAAGCTGTTCTCTCCTATAATTTTCCTTTTTTATACAAGCAGCGATGAGTGCCCAAATTAGAGAAAATGTAGCACAATTTTTCCTAGAAAGACCATTGTGCCCTTCTTTGAGCATGTTTGTGAATACTTACAAGTGAGACTCCTTTTGAGTGAGGAACAGATTGTAAAGCCCCAGAAATCTTAGCAAGAAAGGCTGTGTGATGAAACCATGTAGGCAGAAGGGTGTGGGAAAATGGTCACCCTATGAATAAGTTCAACATTCTTCATAAATTACTAAATTGAATGCAAAAATGCAACTTTCTATAGACACAGGTACTATGCAGTCATCTTGATATTTTGAATAAAACTCAGGAATTCTTTTATTTATTTATTTATTTATTTATTTATTTATTTATTTATTTATGACAGAAGAGAGGAGGAAAGAGAGAGTGAGTGAGAGAGAATGCGCATGCCAGGGCCTCTAGCCACTGCAAACAAACTCCAGATGCATGCACCACCATGTGTATCTGGCTTATGTGGGACCTGGAGAATCGAACCTGGGTCCCTAGGCTTTGTGGGCAAGTGCGTTAACTGCTAAGCCATCTCTCCAGCACAGCTCAGGAATTCTTACTAGAAATAAGATGCTTATGAAGAAGGTCAAAATTCTTTAACAAGCATTTTAGCTTGCCCTTTTAGAACCTAATCCTTCATGATAAGGGAGATTAGCAATATCATCCCTAGCTCTGAAAAAACAGAAAACTTAAATGCTAACTGGATCTTTTAAGTCTTACAATGGGAAGTACCCAAGAGAATTTTTTTTTCAAGGTAGGGTCTCACTCTAGCCCAGGCTGACCTGAAATTCACTATGCAGTCTCAAGGTGGCCTCGGACTCACGGAAATCCCTCTACCTCTGCCTCCCAAATGCTGAGATAGAAGGTGTACACCACCATGCCCAGCTCCTAAGAGAAATTTGCAGGTCCACCCCAGAAATTTGAAGGTCTCACTCTATCTGGAGAGTTAGAAAGGTGAGTGCTTTCTCTAGGGGCAAAATAGATTAATATTAAGTGTTAACTATGCATCAGGCATTAAGCATACTTTAGGATATTCATTCTTTTTGTTTTGTTTTTTTTTTTGTGGTAGGGTCTCACTCTGGCTCAGGCTGACCTGGAATTAACTATGTAATCTCAGGGTGGCCTTGAACTAGCAGTGATCCTCCTACCTCTGCCTCCCGTTTTCTGGGATTAAAGGCATACGCCACCACGCCCGGCTTTTTTTTTCATTCTTATAAGTATAAAATTCTACTAATCAATTGGACATTGATATGTAAAATGATCCTTGAATCATATCTCAAACAATATACTAAAATTAACTGAAAACAGATAATAGACCTTAATGTAATTACCATAGTACCAAAACTTCTAGAAGTGTGTGACCTTAGGTTAAGGAAAGGTATGTCAGATAATATGCAAAATGCCAGATGGAATAAGATAAATTTGATAAAAATTAAGAACTACTTTATTAAATATCAACTATAAAAAAAATGAACACTTTGAAACTTGGAGAAAATATTTCTAAAATGCATACAGCAGGAGGCTTTGTACCTCCAATGTATAAAGAATTCTCACAATTGAATGAGAAAACAACAGAAAAAAATGAGCAAAAGATTTAAACAGACACTTAAGAAGATATATGGATGGCAAATAAGATATTCAACGTCAGTAGTAACTGGGAAAATTTAACTTAAGCTACAATGGAATGGCACCATGCACCTACTAGAATGGCTTTTCAAAAACCAACTGGAAATATTACATGCTGTCAGGGATGTTCAGGAACTAGGACTTTTTTTTTTAATTTTGTTATTTTATTTATTTTTGGAGAGAGACACAGAGACAGACAGACAGAGAGGGAGACAGATAGAGAATGGGCGCGCCAGCAGTCTTTCAGTTGCTGTGAACGAAATCCAGATGTGTGCGCCCCCTTGTGGGCAAGTGCGGCATTGCGCCCTTGCGTCACTTTGCATCTGGCTAAACGTGGGACCTGGAGATTGGAACCGGGTTCTTATGCTTAGCAGGCAGGCGCCTTAACTGCTAAGCCATCTCTCCAGCCCGGACTTTTTTTTTTTTTTTTAATTATTGCTGTTTGGAATAGAAAAGGATACTGTTACTATAGAAAACAATCTAGCAGTTTCTTATAAAGTTGTGTGCAGTATATAAATGGTAACAGTCCTATGAGGAAAACATACATAGACATAAAACCCTGTACATGAATATGCTGCAAAATACATATACACACATATGTAAGCACTTTTCACCTTAAACTGAAAATAACTCAGTTGTCCATCACCTATCAATGAACAATGTATTTTTTAAAAAATTGTAATATATTTATATAATAGAATGATGCTGATCAACGGAAGAACACTTACACGTGCTACAAAATGGATGAATCTAAAAGCATCATGCTAAGTGAAAGGCATATAAAAGTCTATTTCCAGCCAGGCGTGGTGGCGCACGCCTTTAATCCCAGCACTCGGGAGGCAGAGGTAAGAGAATCGCCTTGAGTTCGAGGCCACCCTGAGACTGCACGGTGAATTCCAGGTCAGCCTGAGCTACAGTGAGACTCTACCTTGGGGAAAAAAAAAAAAAGTCTATTTGCTCTATGATTCTATTTGTATGATATTATGGAAAAGACAAACCTATAAGTCCAGAAATTAAAAAGCAGATGTCAGGCACAAAGTTGGAAAGGAGAGAGCCTGATGGCATGGGGTATATGAGAACTTTTGGAGACAGCCTTCATCTTTATTGTGCTGGTAGTTGTTTGTCAGGGCATCAAAAAAGAGTGAAAATCGGCCATCTGTAAATTATATCTGAGGTAAAAAATACACAAAATAGGGCTGGAGAGATGGCTGAGTGGTTAAGGCACTTGCATGCAAAGCCAAAGGACCTTGGTTCAACTCCTCAGGACCCACGTTAGCCAGATGCACAAGGGGGCGCACACATCTGGAGTTGCTGGAGGCCCTGGAATGCCCATTCTCTCTCTCTCTGTCTCTCTCTTTCTACCTGCCTATTTCTGTATATCTCTCTCTCTCAAATAAACAAATAAAAATAAAATATTTTTTTAAATAAACCAAATAATAAAAAAAAACCCACAAATGCTTCTAAGGCAATTGTTGCCACCTCTGCCTTGAAGCAGAGTAAGGGAAGGGGTGTAATGGTGGTTCTGGGCTTCTCAGTGGGGCATCTGACCGCTAGGCTCCCTGGAATTCAACTCTTCTTCCTCACTGCTTCAACAGTTAGCAGCCAAAGCTCAGGTCCAGTGATGTTTCTCCAGCTGAATAACTTAGGGGATCTTCTTGGTATTCATCATGCCCATATTCTTTCCCACAACAGTTGCATGGTTTGGGGACCTACCCTCCTCTTCCAGGCCACCTCATGTCCCTTTTTAGCACTCAAGAACTCCACGTGTGCTAAGGCCTTGACACTTCTCACATATGTCACCCTGTTGAATGCATCCTTAACTTCATCATGGTTTCCCTCTATCTAGCATCTCATTTCATGACTCTGTACCATTGACCATCTCCTCACATCTTGTGCCAAATATTCTTTAAGTTCCTACAGGGTGCTTGACTCGGGGTACACAAGCCGTGAATCCAGAAAGTTTTCGTGGATAACTTTAATCAATGTTACTCAGATCTTCCCCTTTCTCAACAATCAATTCATATTGCCCTTGTGACAATATATTTTCACGAATTGCTTAGCTATGAGTCTGTGAACTCCTGGAGGACAGGGACTATATCTCACGTAGCCCATAGAAGCAGAAGGTGACAGATACAATGGAAGCTTTTGAAGTGAGCATGATATGCCTCTGGGATAATTGTCAGCTCTTCCATATCCTGACTCTTATTTTTGGAAGTGGTCAACTCTCTGAACCCTAGTTTCTTCATCTGTAAAATGAGACTAATAGCATTTAATGTACAGCATTATTGTGAGGATTAAACAAGCATATAACATGTAATAAGTGTTCTACAGGGTTAGTTATTGTTATTCTCATTTGACATATTATTATGAAATACCTCACACATGATACACACAAGCACATAGAAGCTCCCTGATAAATGTTACTATAGAAAACAATCTTTATCTTACCTGGCTTCTTATAAGTCACATAGATATAGAGGGATAACTCAATGACATAGGTGATGACAGCTGCCCACCAGTTGATGACAAACATGACTGCACAGCACAAAACAGCTCCAAAAAGAGATACCCACATGTTGTAAATTCCATATGCAGGTCTCCATCCTGAAAGTAAAAATAAAGCCCAGGAGAAAAATTCCCATACCACTGCTTCGATACTACTGTGTATTGTAAGAATGTATGAAAATTTAGATATTTTAGGTCTATTTCCTAACTCTTACTATTTTTCTATGCTCTTGCTTCTGGTCTATGAAAGTGGTGTTTATGACAAAGAAGTTTGAGAAATGTTAAACATCTGGAAAGTGGACACTTGAGGCTGAGGAAATGAGGTAGCAGTCTCTGCTCAAAGATGAGGGCCTGATTTTCCCTGACTTTGATTCCTCAGCACCCGTATAAACAACTGGACATGGCCACACACTTATGAAACCCCAGTCTTGGAGAGTCACTGGGGCTTGCTGGTTAGCCAGTCTGACCCAAAACGACAGCTCCAGGTTCAGTGAGAGAGTCCATCTCAAGGAAGGAACACATGGACGACTGATCTCAGGAACTACATTTGACCTTCTTCTCTGCAGTGATTATGACAATGGATGTTTTGCTCATGGAAAAGTCAGAGCAGTTGAGTCTTCTTTGCCAAGTGTCTCTGAGGGGAGTGTTTGTCCCTTCAAAAGCAATATGTATGGAAAAAAAGGGGCTTCTAAAACCCAATGCATTAGTATGTCATAAATTTTGTAATGAAATTATTTCTTACTGGGTGTGTGGCACATACTTTTAATCCCAGCCCTTGGAAGCAGAAGAAGGAGGATCACCATGAGTTCAAGCCCAGCCTGACACTACATAGTGAATTCCAGGCTAGCTTGGGCTAGAGTAATACCCAATTCACAAAACCAAAAAGAAAATTTTTTCCTCAATTTTTCTGTACATGTGGCAGGTTTCCATTCCCTCTTTGTTCCCTGAAATGGAGGAGGCTGGGAGACCAAGTAGGCCGAATGGGAAGATTGATTCAGAGTACACATTTGATAAATGGGTGCAGGTCATTTTAAGTTTGAAATTGCCAAAACCCCAAAGTATTTGAAGTCTAGGAGCAATTTCCTGAATGTCCACAAGATGGAAATAGCACTTCGTTGGAAATACCCTTATTTTTCTCAGTATGATGGAGACAGGAGGGAAAGAGGAAAGGGCAGAGGAGGAGGGGAGAGATTATAGTGAGTCATTTTCTAGGTTTGTGAATGTGTGTGTGTTACACATTTTTTTCCTTCTCTGTCTCCTCCTTTCCATTATTCCTTTTTACTCTTGCTCTTGACACTGGAATAACTTCTTTGTTTTAAAAAAATGGTCATATCATGGCATGGAGTTACATATTTATTTGTTAAAAGAATTTAACAAAACTAAACAAGAAGTCTTCAGCTATCATCTGTGACCTAGCAACCCTGTGTGAATCTAGGTTCCCTTTCCTTCTGGTCTGGTCGTGGCATGTTTTCTAAAGGAGGCTTGGGATAGCAACAGACTACAAAAGAAGTTTAGTACCTTCACCTAGTGGTGAAGAACTTTCTAGGTTGTATAACCCTCAGAAGACTTTCTGGTGGGATTGCAGAAAGAAAGAAAAAAAAAAACATGGGGAGGGGACTATAGAAGGGAAGCCTCTTTGGTGTGAAATTTTGAACTACTTTAAACCACAGCCCCAGAGTGCACTGGCCACTGGTCAACACAGTGGTGGCTCTGCACTGCCTGCACTCAGCAGGTAATTATGGGAACTACTCGTCCTTTTCTGCACCATGGGCAGGAAGCAAATTGATAGTAAGGAAGTCTCAAATATATACATTTATTCCACTTCTGTGGTCACTTTCACCCTGGAAATAAATAGTGATGTTTTTCTGCTGCTGAAATAAATGTGGTTTCTCTTGCAATGAATAATTTATTGCCACAGGAGAAAATTGCCTTACAGTTGGTCAAAAAGGCCATTGCTCAAATCATTCTTTTTCTATTTCAGAAGTCATCACCCACCTCACCAAAATAAAGTGGATTACACTGCCCTCTAGGATATAAGAAAATATATAAACACATATTGAACACTCGTCACTGACTTTTTGTCATTTTATTGAGACAAACTAACTACTTGTTTAGGCTTATTTTCATTTTGTAACGTCAGCTTACCTGGAGATTTGGCATAAGAGGCATGGAAGCAGGAGAAATTAATAAGTGCATATGAGGCCAGGAAAAAGTTGGAGATGATGGGAGCAATGACATTCAGTTCCGCTGTGGGAGAAGCAGAATTGGACATGAACATAGGAGCAGTGAGATGGGGACTAACACAACTGACAGCCCAGAAGCTTGACTATTTAGAAGCTGAAAACATTGCTAGCATCTGGCAAACTTTAAGAAGTTAGTGATTTTTCTTTAGCGCTACATATATACTTTTTTTATGGGATTTCCATATAAAGTAAGAATCTAGAAAACCTGCCATCACAAAAGGGACAATCAAGAATCTACCTGCAAAAACTCACACAGGAGTGGGGAATACTTTGGGGGGCTGAGAATAGCTCTGGCTATTTCAGGCACACTGAGTCCTGTGTTCAAGGGCTGTTATGGACACATTCCATGCCTCTGTAGAAGGACAAGTGAGTTAAATACCAGCAACTGGATCCTGACCTTCAGGACTCTTGTATCTCTTTACCCTGTGAAAGTGTAAAGAGCTCTAAAGACTTGCCAAAGTATCTTGATGTCAGTAGTTAAATATTCAGTATGATTTAATCCCAGTGTAATTCCTTACTGGGATAGGAGAAAAATATAGACTCTGCCTCAATTTGAAGTTCAGACATCTATTAGCCTCACTGAGACAAGTTCAGGGGCAACAGAGTGTGATTCTAAAACATAAAATCTAGTAAAGAAATGGACAAAACCCGTTGTCACAATTCTTGTGAGTGAAACTAGTACACGTTGTTGTGAATGACCTAAAGGAAATAATTTAAGCCAGGCACACCTTAATCCCTGCACTTGGAAGGCTGAGGTAGGAGGATTGCCATGAGTTAGAGGCAACCCTGAGACTACGGAATTCCAGGTCAGCCTGGGCTAGAGTGAGACCCTACTTCAAAAAACAAAAACAATATATATGTGTGTGTGTGTGTGTGTAATAAATTATACACTTCTTACAAAACTTTGGCTGTGTGTTCACTTAAATGCAGTAGCAGCAATAACTTGAGACCTTAAAGGTTATATCACACAACTGGACCATTTTATATAATTGTTTTTTATTTAATTTCCTAAAAATCTTACAAATGTAAGAGTTATATATTCCCCTCTTCAGTTTCCCATGCATCTTATAAGGACATGAATTATAGTCACTTCCCGCATTTCCTGTATATTGGTGAAGAGCCCTTATTGTTTGGCACCATAGTGCTGAAGTAGACTCTGCCAACCTATGTGTTATTCCATTGACATTTTGCCTTTGGTTCTTCTCCTCGGATATGGTCATCAGCAAAGGTGGGGACATAGACAGGAGCAAGGAATGTGCAAGCTACAGTGACAAATGTGCCTTTCCAAGATCATGCAGCTATTACTATATTGTTTGGGGAAAAAAAAAAAAAACAGAGACTATAGTCTAGGTTAATGGTTCACAAATCTAATGATCCAGGAGTCCTTTGAGAAACTTGGAAAATACGAATTTCAAATCCTCAGAGATTCTGACTCAGTAACTTTGGAATCAGACCTGAAAAATTTGCACTTTTGCAAATACTTGGGTGATTCTGAGTAGATGGTCAATGAACTACATCTCAAGAAACATGACATAAACCACTCCATCCTGCTTGTTACCAGGCAGGTGGATATAGCAGAGAGGGAAAAAGTCTGTGTGGGTGATATCAAGTTGGAGAAAAGATTAAATTGATCTAGTTGGAAAGCTTTCCAATATTCAGATTCAAAGAACAGAAGGACCAGAGTCTCCCTCACGATCCTCACAGGCCCTCTTCACACAAGGATTTCTCATTTCCTTATTAGACAGACTCCAAAATTCCCCCAAGGGGGTCTTTAATAGCTAATTTCTCAAATGGAAAGGAAATACTTGAGTAATCAGAAGAATTCTTTGGACTTCAGTAAGAACAAGAAGACTACAAACCAATAAGAATAAATGCCATTGCTATCACAAAAGTGAGCAAATATCCTCTCAGGGGTTCATTGTTTTTCCCATATCCCTTTGCAAAGAACTGCAGTCCTTTGAAGATGTTGTCCTTGCACAGAGCCTAATGGAAAAGACAGAAGACATTTGTCATTTATATCTATGCATAGTCATTCTCTAGGTGATTCAAACAAGAAGATTTGGAGGAAATATTAAGCAATATACTCTATAAGACATGAGTTAACTCTGCAGTTCATCATTCCTTATATTATTTGAATATATCTTGACTATGTTGCAGAGTACCTGAGCCAGATGCACACAGTAACTTTTTCAGAAAGTGATGGAAAATTATTGCTGGTGAAAATGAATATTTTAGCTTAATCCACACGCAGTGGCAATAGCAATAGGGAAAGGCATAGCTTTTTATGCCTCTATTACCTGGAACACTTTGGGTGCACTGACAAGGGAGGCCAGAGCTGAGGACAGCGTTGCAGAAAAGATCCCTGCAGTGATGAGGGGGCCAAACCCTGACACCATGCTCATGACCTTGAGAAGAGAAGTTCCAGTAAGAAGACTTTAAGCAATAGAACATTTTTAAAATCACTCAGATTATAATGGAACTGCTTCACTCTCCATTTTCTGTAACTTGGAATCTTTTATAAGCACATTGCTTCTCATATGACTTTTTTCCTGCTTCATTCTTGAATTCTTAATATTATTTTTCAAGATCAAATAGTCTTTCCTTGTTGCACAAATCACTAAGAGCTTACCACAATACATTTAGAATATACTGGAAAAAATAAAGACAGAAATGCAATCAAGGATTTTGACAACCCCTTCCTCTTTGTTCTCCTTTTTTTTTTTTTTTCTTAAAGTAGGGTCTTGCTATAGCCCAGGCTGACTTGGAATTCACTATGTAGTCTCAGGCTGGCCTTGAACTCACAGCAATTCTGTTACATCAGCCTCCCAAGTGCTGGGATTAAAGGCGTGCACCACCACAGCCAGCCCCTTTGTTCTCTGTAGCATGTTTCTTAGAAAATGGTTGGTGTTTGAATTTGGTCTGGGGAGGGGATCAGGTATTAATAATCCTTTCAAGACTTTCTGAACCTTTCCTTTTCTCTTCCTCATTGAACATAATTTTAGATCTGAGACATGATGAGATTCTATCAGTTTAAGCCATATTTTGGAATAATGATTACAGATGAGTCAATCTTTCTGTGTTGGCTATTAAAATTAGATGAGTGAAAACTTCATAATACATTTACTTCCTCATTTTCTCATCAATCCTGTGAGCAAATTAATATTTTAAGTCCTGCATTTTTCCAGCGTCCTTTGTTCATTGGCATTCATTTCCCTCCTAATCTGCCACTCACAATTTCTCCCTTGCCCTTGTCTCCCTGGACCTTTGGGTCCTTAGCCAAAGGCCTGGATATACCATGCATTCCAGGAGATAACTCTCCTAAGCTTCTTTCTGCCATGACATTTTGCACAGTTGACTGGAAGTTTTGAAGTGCCCAGCACTGCTCTCTGCTGGTGGTATAACTCATACCCCTGTCTATTGTCTTTCCACTATAGTTCTATAAACCAGGAACTGCTACCATATAATGTCTGTGTGATTTCCTTCTCTACCACAAATTGTTCCTTGATGAATTCAAATCAGCCAATTGAAAATTCAGAAGCTTTACTACACATGATGTTCTAAAAATGAAAACCAGAGCAAAAGACTTGCTCTTCTATTTTTTTTTTTTTTTTTTTTGGCTCTTCATACCTGGAAATTGTTCATCAAGCCATACTGACATGGTTCATGTTCACATCTTGAGAAGTCATAGCCCAGCCCACAGGCTGCGGACCCATTGCAGCTCATCCCAGCAACGATGGTATCATTCATACTTCCGGTGGCATCTCGGACCACGCAGGCCGCTGGGGAAACAACCATGACCTGTTATTTCTTTATCTTTTACCCTTTTTCACTGTTGGGGACCAAACTCGGGGTCTTATGCTTATGAGGCAAACACTACCACTAAGTTAAATGTCATTTCTTGCAGAGAGTTTTGCCCCCTTAGCATTTTCTTCTGAAAACTCATTCAGTTGACTTTGAATCTGAACATGTTTCTCTCTACTCTGTGCTCATGGTCAGTACTTCTTGGGACGCTATAGCTGGAGCTCCCATCCTCTGAGCCCTGAGCTCCTGGCTCTTACAGGCTGACATTTCCATTAATCCACTAGTAAGTGGATCAATTAGGGGTTGAGACTCTGTCTTACTGCTCTCTTAAAATGTGTGTGTCAGTGCTTCATGTACTCAGTTCACGCTCTTGCTAAATGCTACTGATCAGGCATTTCAATAAGGATATATTTCCTTATCTGTGACAGAACATAGTAACTGGGAGCATGCAGTCTTTTTTTCAACTAACCTTTTGCATCATCTAAACAGAGTTGCGATTCTACTTTTTACATAATTTTAATTGATTAAATAATAAAGGTAAGATGGTGGGGATGGTAGTTTACTCTCAGAGGGTTGGTGAAGAAGAGACTCAGAATAGAAAAACAGAAATTTTATTACAGAGAAAAAAAGAGGGCCCTCTCAGACCCACATGTAGACTGCTTGAGTGGGCCCAACTGGAGCAAGCCAAACAAAGCCACTCTGGGACCAGAGGACCTGCTTTTTATAGAGGGTCAGGAATATAGCATTGGACTAAAAATCTGTATCACACCCACCAGGGAGGGCCCAGGAAATGTTATGGAGAAGTGGTGGATTAAGTATGAGTGCTGCTCTCACGATTAGCTATCTTCTCCAGGGAGATGCAGTAGACACTGAGGAGACTCAAAACTCGTCAAAGCAGAAAATCAGAGGCTGCTGAGATCTCGACACTAAACTTCTAACATGCCCTCCAAGGCTCAAGGAACATTGTATAAGAGGGGACAGAAAGAATGTAAGCCAGAGGGTGGGAAGGTATACTGTGAGGTATTGTTCTCCACATAGGAACCAACTGGGGCATTCATGACCCCACAGTGAATACCAATAACCCCACTGAGAAGGACCCTTAGTGGAATGGGGTTGAAGCAGAAGAAATAAAAGAGAATATCTAGATAGGACCAATTTGCAGCATGTTCATATATTAAGGCTCCCATTAAATTTTTTTTAAAAAAATAGAAAAGCTTTGGAAACCCACAAAAGATGTAAAACGATCCTGGAAAAGAGCAGAAACAAAGTCACACCATGTGGAGAAGTAAGTTGAGCACAGCCTGATCCATGCAGTTCCTGGGCAGAGACAGGGGACTCAGAAGCTGCTTCCAAAAGGTGAGCAAGATGTAACCATTCTGTGTCAACCTCAGGATAAGCCCACAGTCTCAGGCCCCTCAGATCCAGTTGCAGGCTTTGGCGAGACAGTAATGCTTCCAGCAGGCAGTCAGGAAAAGAGAGAAATCTCCTTTTGTCAAGCTATATGAGTCAGAGTGGCAGCTGAGTGCCATCTTGAGATAAAATCTATTGGGGGGGACTTGAGATCCAGGAACATCCATTGTTCAGGGAGCTACAATGGAATCTACCACAGACTGCAGTTTAGGGAAGCCTCAGAGAGGCAGATGTAGAGATCAGGAGGGTCAGAACCAGACAGGCTGAAAGATGACAGTGGCAGGAGGCTGGTTCAGGGCAGGCAGTGCATAAAGAAATACAGCTCTACCTCAGTAGCCTGGGACAGATCTCATTAACAGAGAATTAACTACAGTTTGATAGCACTGAGCCAACACCTGCAGGTCAGTCTTCTTCTGTAGACACCTATCTGTCATTCACTGCTGTAGAGCCCAAGAACTTTTGATACCTACACAGCAACATCTCTCCAAGCAGAGAGGCCTGGAATGTGTGAACATAGGTCCTTGTCATCTACATCTCAATGCTAGGATCACACTTGGCTACCAGAGGTGGTGGAATCCAGGAAGTCTCAGGAAGGTGAAACAATGTGCCCAACCCATAGAATGCAAAGTTAAGTATGGCCAGCAGAGCCCCCTCATATGCAAAGAAAGACAAGTGCGATCAGAAGCTTGCAACAGCATGAAGAAAAGTCGCCAGGTGTGGTGACACACGCCTTTAATCCCAGCATTTGGGAAGCAAAGGTAGGAGGATTGCTGTGAGTTCAAAGCCACCCTGAGACTACATAGTGAATTCCAGGTCAGCCTGGACTAGAGAGAACAACCGACACCCTCCCCCCATGCATACAACCAGCAGTATCCAATTTTTGAGGACCCAGAAAGTAGAAGCTGTACCAACAAATCTCTTTTTGATTGTGTGTGTGTGTATGGTATATGTGCAAATATGCTTATTCTCATGTGTGTGGGTGCATGTATGTGTACATTCTCACTTCTGTGCATGTGCATGTGGAGGACAGCGATTGAAACAGTGTCTTTTTAAATTACCATCCATCTTACTTTTTTGAGGCAGGGTCTCTCACTGAACCTGGAGGTCAGCAATTCAGCTAGACTAGCTATTCAGCATCCCCAGGGATGCCTGTCTCTGCCTCCCTGCCATTGAGATTACAAGGGTGCATTGCCCCCCCCCCGGCTTTTACATGGGTGCTGGGGCTCCAAATGCAGGTCCTCATGTGCAAGTAGCAAGCACTGTACAAATTGAGACATTTCTCCAGGCCCTCTTTTTCCATGTGTGATTCCTTTTTTTCTCTTTCTGCACATTTAGCTGGATTTTTTTTGCATATGCATATTCATATGTCTGTAGGCACATGTCCATGTGGATGCATGTATGTTTTAGTGCTTGGTGAGGCCAGACATAGATGTCATGTGTTGTACTCAATCATTGTATGCCTTATTTACTGAGATAGGGTCTGTGCCCGAGTCCACAGAACGGGCTAGTGTAGGGGCAGCTGCCCGACTCTGGTCCCGAGTTGTGAGAGTACAGGCGGTGCCTCCGTGGGAACTGAGGATCTGAACTCCGGTGCTGACACTGAGCACCTGCTGCTTCACTGGCTGAGCACGAACCCCACTTTTGGCACGGTTTTTATTGTATTGTATTTCAAACAAATTCTCTTTATTTATTATTTCCCTTCATTCATTCCATCTAATTTTGTTTATGCATTTTTAATTTGAGGGCAATATTTTTCTTCTCCTTAGTTTTTTTTTTGTGCCCCTGTGTTTCCTGCTTCCCTGTACTTTCCAATGGCTTGTAGCATCTTAACTTTACTTTCTTGCATTTTTTCCTCAATACCCCTATGTTTTTATTTTATATTCCCCTTAGTGCTTATATTTGTGATTTGAACTTTTCATACTTGGGAAATCTTTTTGGTTTTCCTTAAATTTATTTCTAATCTCTTGCTCTATTCTCTTCCTTTCCATATTCTTTTCCACTTCTCTTCTTTATCCTGTCATTCATTTAACTCTGCACCTCTTCTTTTTCTCACTTTTCCCTGTCTCCTTCCTTTATCTCATTTACTGACTATTTCCACATTTACCTTAAATAATTTCTAACTTTATGGCACATTTACAATAGTTTTATCATTGTGGTTCTATGATCTTTGGTGACATATTAATGATCTGTCATGGATTTTAAGTATATTTAGACATCTCACATGGAAGAAAACTTCAGCAAGGAATTTGAGAATTTAAACACAAATCAAATAGAAATGTTGGAAATGAAAATCTCAATGATTCAAATGAATAACACAGTGTAAGAACTGGGAGATAGGTCAGTCAGTAAAGTGCTTGTCTCACAAGCAAAAGGACAAGAGTTTGATCCCAGAACTAGATAAATACTGCCTGAGGCTTTCACACCCCTCAGTGGATTCCATGACACCACAGTTGAGGGCCCTAGGGTGGCAGGGGCAGGGGTGAGGGGATGGAAGAGTATAACCTGCCATCTTTTATATAAAATAAAAATTTAAAAATCTGCATGTGGAGCCGGGCGTGGTGGTGCACACCTTTAATCCCAGCACTCAGGAGGCAGAGTTAGGAGGATCATGGTTGAGTTCAAGGCCACCACAAGACTACAGAGTGAATTCCAGGTCAGCCTGGGCTAGCGTGAGACCCTACCTTGAAAAACTATAAAAAAAAATCTGAGCGTAAGAGCATGCACTTTTTTTTTTTTTTTTGAGAGAGACAGACAGAGAGAGAGGGAGAGGGAGACAGACAGAGAATGGGTGTGCCAGCAGTCTCTCAGCTGCTGTGAACGAAATCTAGATGCATGTGCCCCCTTGTGGGCAAGTGCGGTATTGCGCCCTTGCGTCACTTTGCATCTGGCTAAACGTGGGACCTGGAGATTGGAACCGGGTTCTTAGGCTTAGTAGGCAGGCGCCTTAACCGCTAAGCCATCTCTCCAGCCTGAGAGCATGCACTTTTAACCCCAGTGCTTGGGAGGTGCAGACCATAGGATTCTTAGGACTTCCTGGCCAGCTAAACTAGAGTAATTGGCAAGCTCCAGGCCAATGAGAGACCTTTCTCAAAAAAAGAAGGAAAAAGCCCATGCTATACAAAGGTGAGAAGTGGGTGCTTTATAAAGGACCATGGGGCTCAAAGTAGGGCTTTTGGGGTATATGTCTTTTCCAGCTCACTAGCCCACTCCCATTCTTGGGAGAGCCTTTCCCCATAATAAATTGTCTCTATTTAACCTTAAAAAAAAGAAAGCTGATGTTCCTGAGGAATGACACCAATAAACAGATATAGACTGGCTAATTGGATTAAAAAATAAAATCCAACATATGTTATCTTCATGTTACAAACCTTACTGGTGAATACACCCACAGACTTGGGAGTAAAGAATGTAAAAATAAAATATTAAGTGAACAGTGTACTGTTCACAGTGAACTGGTGTAGCTATTTGGGTATCTGATAAAGTAAACATCAAACCAAAATTAGTTAGAAGAGATAAAAAAGGCTGCATATTAATAAACAGACCATTCATCAAGAACATGTAGGAATTGTACAACATATAAACAAAATGCTGGTAATCCCAATTTCATAGAAAAACACTAATAAGCATAAAAGTTTGGAGAGGTCCAGCTGTAGTAAAAGTGGGTGATTCCAATAAACTATTTTTATCTCTACAAGTCATCCAAACTTAAAATCAACAAAGAAACCTGAGACTTCATTTGTAGAGCAAATGAGCATGACAGATATAACAGAATATTCTATCCAAAAGAAAAAGAATATGTATTCTTCTCAGCATCCCATGGAACCTTCTCTAAAATAGACCATACCCTATGTCACAAATCGTCTTATCAAATACAAAATAACTGTAATAATCTCTTATTTCTAAGTAGAATATAGTATAATAATACTAGAAATCAATAGCAAGTAAAGCAACAGAAAAAATTACACACAAACGTGAAGAGACTAGAAAATATATTTTGGAATTTCAATTCACTGAATGCAATGGATTGAATTTCTGCCTCATATTTCTCTCCAGATTCCCATGATACCAGACCATGAACCATTATTTGTACTAAGGACAGGATATTGACTAGATGATTGTTTTTCTCTTGCCCTGAGATAAGTTTAGCAATGCAAATTTTCTATCTATCAGAACAAATATTAGTAGAATCTCTGAAATAAAGCCTATAACTTTGCTCATTCCCTCATTTTTGTGTGTGTCTGGAACACACACACACATACACTCTCACACACACACCAAAACAACATCTGGAGCATTTAATTTTAGGCTACTTCAATGTCATTTTAAATGTTGATTTCCATGTATAGCTAAACTTCAAATGCTACAATACATAAAACAAGTGTATACAATTTTCTCACATAAGAAGTAATAAGCACTGCTCTGGAGGGTATGTGCATGGAGTGAGTAGGCCAGATTTCCCTGTACCCCCCCACCCCCGCCACCTCCCAGTTCCCTGAGCCTGATTCCCTGGCTGCTGACTTGGGGCTGCCTGAACCCTGCAAGATTGCTGTAGGAACAGACCCCTTGCTTTGCCTTCCTGATTGAATGGCCCCTGGCCCGCCAACTCCCAGATCCTCTGCTCCAGAAGATACATGTTGGGCATTGCTAAAAACGGGCTGGGACTGAGAGGAGGCTGGCCTGAGCTGTTGGACATGGCTGGGAACCTTGGGCTGTGGGGTTGCAGCTGGCCCTATCATCAGGAGCCCCTGGCGATGGTGACTGGCCTTCCCTACACGGTCGGTTGTAGTGTGCTTTGTCATCGCCCAGAGTGGGCAGAACTGGTAAGGCCCTCCCCTGGACCCCCAAAGGCTCTGACCATTCCATAAGTCAGACTGCCCCCGCCCCACCATTCCTGACCTTGTGGCTAGCTGCCCAAGAGACCCTTATGTGGCTGAAGTCATGTAGCCTTTCCACCATCTCTCTCAACCCCACAGCTTTGAAGTCACAGCCTTCCGCCATTTCCCTTATCTCTCGCTCAGCTCCTCCCCCCACAGCTTTGAAGTTACTAGTTCTTCTGCCACTTAGATCACAGCCCATAAACTATGCATCCAATCGCCATACAGTCTGTATGTGCCGGCTCAACCTTCCCCAAGTGTTTATAAACCCACTCCCCTTTTGAATAAACGAGTGCTGTCCATCAGACAGTCTCCCAGGGTGTTCATTGTCCGTCATGTTGCACTCACCCGCTGCTCCAGGACCCTGCTGCTTTCCCCCAACTCCTCCTTCCCTCGCCTGGGAGGTTGGTGGCCAAAGACCCCGGGAAACGGTAAAGACCCACAGGTACACACACTGAGTGAGTTGCCCAGAGCTTCTAGTTCCTTCCCTCCTCTCAGTTCTCTGGGCCCTGGAGAGGGTGAGACGAAACCTAACCTGAAATTTCTTCTGTTTCTCTTTCCTTTTATCTTTTCCCTTGGTGCTATCCTGTAATTCCCTGTACCAGGATGTGGTCTACATCCAGTGATCAAAGAGACCTACAAGGTCTCCCAAAACAAACAAGACAGACTTCTGTCAGAGCACTTGATTACCCATCAGAGGTTAATGGTAAGACCCTACTGCTGAAGACACCATACACTGTCAGCAAGCACCATAGAGAGACCTGGTTGGAATCTGGAGGAGGGCCAGTCCCCAGACAATTAGCCCATCTAGTACTGGAAGGCGCTACATGAGCTACCAGGGGAAAGTGGTCAACATCTGTCTGAGCAACTCAAAGTCTAAGTGAGTCAGAAGCAAACAACCTGACGTGATGCTCACACAAGTGCAACAGTAGCACACAGCCATGGTGGGTAACCAACTACTCTTGGATTGGCTAACAGATCTGCTCAGTGGAAAGGAAATCATATCTGGTACTGGGAAACAAGTCAGAATCATATCCAGATAATGATTCTGCTTTCCATTGTCAAGCTCCCACTAACCTTGGGCTATAAGAGGGTCTACACCCTTTAAATTCTCTCTAAATTAATAGTAGTTATCACATTTAACTGGTGCTGACTTCATTCTCCACTGGAGACTCTGCTTCTCTTTTTCAGAAGGGAGCTAGACTCGAGGAGATAAACAACTCAGTGCACTCCACTCCAGCCCCAGCTAAAACCACAGAGGAACTGTGGAAATGAGCAAGAGTACTACTTTCTTAATGAATCTGATATCAGCACAAGGGTGATAGAGACAGACACTGAGAACACTCAGCACCTACCAAACCAGAGATCCAGAGGCTCCTAAGTGCCCATCACTGAAGTAGACTTAAAATACTCCCAGCAAGGCTCAAGGCATTTTGTGGAAGAGGGGGACAGAAAGATTGTTAGAGCCACAAGTTGGGACATTTTGCACAGATACATTGCCCCCCATAATTCATGACCCACAATCCCCATGTGGTTGATGTGCATCCCCAATGAGGAAGGCCTCTTTATGTGTTGATTACATACTAAATATGTCCATATCTAATTTAAAGAATGTAAAACAAAACAAAATAAAAATTTCTTTTTTTCTCTGGCCTGTAACTCCCAGTACCAGAAATGGTTTGCTACCTACAATGAGCTGTTAATCAGAGAGACCTAGAAAGTCCCCAAACAAGATAAGTTTCTATCAAAGCACTTGATTACCCACCTGAGGCAAAAGCTAAGACCCTATTGCTGAAGACACCATATGCTGTTGACACAGAGCATGGAGAGACCTGGCTGGAATCCAGAAGAAAGGCAGTCCCCAGACAGCCTGTCTAGTGCTGGAAAGCACTACATGAGCTACTGGGGGAATGTGCTTAACAATGGTCTGAGCAAGTAGAGGTCTAAACTACTCAGAAGCAAACACCCTGACAGGATGTACAAGCCAGTGCAATAGTGACACACAGCCTCAGTGGGTAACCAATAGCTTTCTGATTGGCTAAGAGATCCACTCAGTGGAAAGGAACCTATATCTGGAATTGGGAACCAGGTCAGAATCCTATGGAGACAAAGCTTTTGCTCTCCAGCGTCAAGCTCTCCCTAGTCTTTGGCTAAAAGAAGGGCTAACATACATCAAATTCTCCCTAAATTAATAATGCTTATCCCATTTAAACTATGCTGACTTCCATTGGAGAAGCTGTTCTTCTTTTTCAGAAGGTAGTGAGATCTGAGGAGATAAACTACCCCTTACACTTCAGCCAAGCCACAGCTGAAACCACAGGGGAACTGGGGAGATGAGCAAGATTGCAGCTTCCATGGTGAAGCTGATAATGAGCACCAGGGTGAAGGAGACAGACTGTGAGGATTCTCAACACCTACCAAAGCAGAGACCCAGAGCCTCCTAAGAGCTCATCACTGAAGTAGTCTTAAAACTTGCCAACCACATCTCAGGGAATTTTGCAGAAGAGGGGACAGAAAGAGTATAAGAGTCACAGGCAGAGACATCTTGCCCAGAGGCAAAAAACAAAAACAAAACAAAACAAACAAACAAACAAAAAACCCCTGCTGCTCCCACAATGCTAAACCCTAACCTGATGGAGAATACCTGCAACCCCACTGAGGAGGCTCCCCAGTGCAATGGGGCAGGTACAAGGGAAAAGAGGGTACCAGCACATGATGTATCCATACAAAAGATGTTAAGAAGATGGAGGAGGAGGAGGAGGAGGAGGAGGAGTGAGAAAAGAGGAAGTAATAAGCAAGGCAAGAATCTACGTTTTTTTTTTTGGTTTTCTTTGTCTTCAGAAAACAACAACATAAGATATATGGTCTTCTCACAGTAGTTGATGGTACCTACACAAGACCTGCATAATAGGAGGGAGAAATGATGACATCAAAAAAGAAGAGAGACTAACTGGAAAGGAGAAAGGATTCAATGGAGGGGGTTTGGGAGGGAGAATTGCCAGGGTGGTGGTGGGAGATTATGATCATGGTATTTTGTCTATATGTATGGAAGTTGCCAATAAAAAGTTTAAAAAGATATATGTTTTTTTTTTTTTTTCCCAATTTCCTTATAGTTATCAGAGTACTAGTGGAATGTACTCTGGTCAAATTGTTATCAGGTTTCCATAGTTGTCCAACCTGGATCTTCATTCTATATTGTGCACAGTAAAAGGTCTTTTCTGCCTGTTGTGAAAACACATCTCTTCCTCTCCAGCTGTGGCATAGGCATTAGGTGGTACTAGCAAAGAGGAGGTGTGGCTGGGGGCAGCCGATAGAAACCAAGTCCACCGGGGCCTGGCTGCCTACACTGCCAACATCTGGGACTTGTTCTGATTTGCTGTCATTGTGACAAGACATTTGCAAATTAAGACTATCAATGTATGGATGAGATACTGTCATAAATCCCACATCTTTCATAATTTCCTCATTCCAGTGTTTGGTTTGGATTCAGTTTAATTCTTCTTTGTTGTATTCCCGCTTGTCTCATTGGATGTGGAGCTATTGAAAGTGACAGCTTTCTTAGCAGTGCAATTGCTACAAAAGGTGACAAAATGGGTTCTGCAAGAACTCTTTGGGCTCTGCAAGAATTACAGTGTGGTTAATTCTATTCTACAACAAATCCATAGATGCCTGCATTGTGGTTTTCATTACATTAAAACCTCTTAAGAATACAAGCTATTAACACTAAATACCAAGAAACATATTAAAGGGGTGAAAACAGTGGACACAGGCCAAATGACTGAACAGGTACAATAATGGCATGTCTGCTCAGGGGGAAACGAACTGCTTTCTAATTGGACTGGAGGCTCGCTCTATGGGAGGGAATACATGCCTGGTACTAAAAACCTAATCAAAAGCCTATGGCAGGGGAAGTCATGAGCCTTAGGGGTTTAAAGCCTGTTCTTGTCTGGCTAAATGCACATATTATGCTCACCAAACTGCCCTGAAAGCACTATACTTAACGTTCATATTCATATATTAATGCTACTCTCATTTTTGGTTAGAGAAACTTCTCTTTTCAGATGGTGGTGACCACTGGGATGACCCAAAAGGCAACATAGTGCTAAGAAGAAGTGATGAAGGAGTGTTCAGCACTGAAAAATCTTTATCACACCTTCCAAGGCTCAGGGTCTATTGTGGAAGAGGTGGCGGAAAGAATATAAGAGCCAAAAGAAGGGTACCACTTCTTACAATGCAACTGTCCAGACAGAAATTGGCCTTGATATCCATGACCTCACAGTACCTCACAAGACCCTCATAACAGGAGAAAAAGATGATGACATCAAAATAAAAGAGAGACTAACCAAGAGAGGGAGGGGATATAATGGAGAGGGGAGTTGTGAAGGGAAAAATGGGGGAGGGGAGTGAAATATCATGTTTTATTGTCTGTGAGTATAGAAGTTGTCAATAAAAAAATTAGAAAAAAAAAAACAACAAACCTCCACCCCTTTAAAAAAAGATTTATAGCCGTGTGCGGTGGCACATGCCTTTAATCCCAGCACTCGGGAGGCAGAGATAGGAGGACTGCCATGAGTTCAAGACCATCCTGAGACTACATAGTTAATCCTAGGTCAGCCTGGGCCAGAGTGAGACCCTACCTCAAAAACAACCAACCAAACAAACAAACAAACAGATTTATATTTATTTATTTATTAGAGACAGAAATAGGGAGAAAGAAAGAGAGAGAGAGAATGGGCACATCAGGGCCTCTAGCCACTGCAAATGAACTCCAGATGAGTGTGCCACCATGTGCTTCTGGCTTTCATGTGACCTAGAGAATCAAACCTGGGTCCTTAGGCTTCGCAGGCATGTGCCTTAATCACTAAGCCATCTCTCCAGCCCCCAAATTCCCTTTCTCTTTACTTATTTTCTATTGTAAGCATACTAGAAGAATGACAGGGTTCCTTGCAGTTCTAGCATCAGGGAAATACCACTCACCTACACAAACAGCAACGCCGATGTAGGCAACAGTGGTAATGAAAATGGCCAGCATAGTCCCTCTGGGGATGGCATCTTGGGGATCCTTTGAAAAAATAATTCAGAGGAGAAAACATAACTAAATAATAAACAGATTAATTGGATTTATTTTTGTCTTTTCTAGTTTGTAAACTATGCTTACTGAAGCAAGTTCTAAAAACCTAGCAAACAAATGGAAAATCAGTGAACCTGAATTCGCTTTAGAAAAAGTGTTCAGAATGAAATATGAGATCTCAAAACCTCTGGTCTAACAGGTAACTAGCTGGAAAAAAAAGTGATTTTTATGGAAAGTGCAATAGGTGTGCAATAGGTATGACATTCACCAAGGCCTCTCCCTGTGAATGTTGTGAACTGTGAGAGAAAGGCACACCAGCACCTCTGGCACACTCGACAGTGTTTTTGCATCTATTTTATAGTGAGCTTAGACATGCCTTAAAAAATCACTTCTCACTGTGCCAGAAGGATGATCTACTAAATTCTCCTATCCCTTCAATTCCTCATTTGGAATCTAGTTCAAGAATGACTATTATGAGAATGGTTAATATCTACAGGCAAGCAGAAGGAAGTAGGTAAAGTGAAGCCTCTGCCAGAAAATGGGCTTCTCTCGTGCTTATTAATGAATGCACATTCACTGGGTTGAGTTCCCATCACACTTAATTTACCATTTCATATTCTACTTTGGAGGGTGGTGCTAAATCATATCAAATCAATTTCCAAGCAGCATGGTGAGTTATATTTCATTTAACAGGGTTTATTAAGCAGAGATTATAATGCTTTCATTCCTTATACAGGACAATGCCTGGCATCCAACAGGAGTCAATAAATATTGAATTGAGGGAAATACAATTCCAGTAGGCATTAGTCTCCTCAGTATAAATAAGCAATCAATACAAAGTTTGAATTTTATTAAAAATACTTAAACATGCTAAACATGACTACCAAAAAGGTCACTTGGAATGTGACTCAACCTGACTGCTGTATATGGTAACTTCACCAAGCAAGCCTGTCTCCACGTGGATGCAACCAGTCCTATGTATCCACTAATCCTTATCTCCCAATTTTTGAAGGAATATCATAAACAGGGTTTGTGTTGATGCATGTTCATTCAGCCGCTGCTTTCCATACCATGCCCTATGTCAATGTGCAGGGGTGAGCCACACAATGCACCTGGGAAGGAAATGAAGGTGAATGTGGTTGGAATGAGCACCCAGGCTCCCAAATCATGTAATGTTTCACATTTCCTTTTATTGCTTAAGAACTTTTGGGAACAGGGTGAAGTAGAACCAGACTTAAATGGAACAGTAATAGCTAAGAGGACAAGGCAGAGGCAGTCTTATACCTTAGACAGAGACTTAGCTTTTACTTACAGGACTTACTACAAGCTCTGAAACTGTAGTGGAGGGTCAGTTGGCTTGATTCTAAGACACTAACATATAAATTGTGATGCCAATATACTAATATTTGATCTTGTATTTAGTATCAGAAAAGAAGGGATTGTCTGGACTTACCACCCGTAAACAGGGTTTGGGACTTTAACAAAATCTTAGTTTTCACTCTGCATGTTAATTTCCTTCCTCCAAAATTTAACCTTCTTTTATCTTCCTTCATTAAACATTATTTAAAGAACAGAACACAAGCAATATATTAGGTTGCTGCTTTTGGATGTGACAACCATGTTCTAATTTTAAATCTCAGAAGTCATATCTTAATTTTCTTGATAAGACTTGGGTATTTCCAAAATCTTTTCCTAGATGCATTTACCGATGATCTATTTAGTACGTTATTAGAAAAAAGAAAGTTCAGAATGGGAAATCTGTAGATACAGAAATGAATGAGCCCAATGGCAGTCTGTACTCCCAGGAATTATATTCAGAGTGAGTACCCTCAGCTCTTGCACTTCTAATAGCTATTTCCACCTGCCTTATAAAGTTAACCAGCCTCATTGAGTTTTCTCCCATTGAAATGCAAGAGACTATCTATACTGTTTTCAGATTTGTTATGCCATATTCTTTTTGCCTTCTATGCCAGGGATTGCCTTATATCACCTCACCAATAGTCAACATCTACCTTAGCTTCAAAAATTCCCTTGAGCTGGGCATGGTGGCACATGCCTTTAATACCCAGCACTCAGGAGGCACAGGTAGAAGGTTCACTGTAAGTTCAAGGCCACCTTGAGACTACATAGTAAATTCCAGGTCAGTCTGAGCTAGAGCGAGACCCTGCCTTGAAAAATAAAACAAAATAAAAGTTCCCTTGAGGAAACTATCCCTGGCAAACTAGCTATTGTTCAGTATTTTTGTTTCTCAACCTACTTGGACAGTGCATACATTTTTCAAAGAAATCTATCTTCTGATGACTCTTGAAGATACTTTTTATCATTTAAAGTTGATTATACATTTAGGAAGTAAAACGTGTCTTACACTGTTTTTGAGTGAGATGAAACCTGTGTCTTTTCTTTAAGAAACTGCTAATTGTTTCCTAACTTGCCTCCTTTTAACACTACAGCCCTCTCAAATTTTATGCTTCAGAATATATTCCCTAGAGTCCTTTCCCACTAGGAAAGGTCACAAGTCAAAATTTTGAGCAATGAAATGTCAGCAGAAGTAACCCAAGCTAGGTCAGGCAATGGTCATCCTTTCCTTCCTTACTGCCCTCCACGGAACCTGGAATGTGAGCTTGGATGTGCCCAGGGCAAACTGAAGTAAAGGCTTGATACAAAAGAGGATCTCTGCACTCTTGGGTGGATTTTGAAGCAGGAGTTTCCTCTTCTCTTGGATGTCAGAGTCCAAAAACATTTTTTTTTTTTTGAGAAAGACAGAGAGAGAGAAAGAGATAGACAAAGAGAGACAGACAGAGAATGGGCTCACCCAGCAGCCTCTCAGCAGCTGTGAACAAACTCCAGATGTGTGCACCCCCTTGTGGGCAAGTGCAGCATTGTGCCCTTGCATCATTTTTGTGTCTGGCTAAACGTGGGACCTGGAGAATACAACTGGTGTTCTTAGGCTTGACAGGCAGGCGCCTTAACTGCTAAGCCATATCTCCAGCCCCAGAGTCCAAATTTTGAGGCACTTTTTTGTTCTGGCTACAGTTAGTGATTGCTTATAAAATGTTCAAATCTGAAGCCTAAGTAATGCAATGATCCTCACAGCACTTAGTGTAGAGCTGTATGAATGGAGTGCCAAGTGGTAATTATGATTGTATTTGCTTGTTTTGTTTTCTATATTTCTCAAATGCCCTGTGTTCTTTTTTTTTTTTTTTTTTTTTTTTGCTTTTCAAGGTAGGGTCTTGCACTAATCCAGGCTGACCTGCAATTCACTATGTAGTCTCAGGCTGGCCTTGAACTCATAGTGATCCTCCTACCTCTGCCTCCTGAGTGCTGGAATTAAAAGTGTACACCACCACACCCCACTGTCCCATGCTCTTATTCATTATAGTTTTTTTTTTAAATTTTATTTTATTTATTTATTTTTGGAGAGAGACAGAGAGAGAGGGAGAGGAAGACAGATAGAGATGGGCACGCCGGCAGCCTCTCAGCTGCTGTGAACAAAATCCAGATGTGTGCCCCCCTTGTGGTCAAGTGTGGCATTGCGCCCTTGCATCACTTTGCATCTGGCTAAACGTGGGACCTGGAGATTGGAACCAGGTTCTTAGGCTTAGCAGGCAGGTGCCTTAACTGCTAAGCCATCTCTCCAGCCCTTATTCATCATAGTTTTAAAAGAGATGTGGTGATTCTTCTGACCATATCTCACTGAACTGTATTTGTTTTGTTGGAAAAATGACACTCTGTTAATATATTCTGTTTCTTGGATTCCACTGAATATGCCTTTCAGAGTTATATTGATAGGACCCCAAATTTAGAATTAAGAGAAAGAGTTTATATAACCATGCAGCAAGCTTACAGTTTTGAATCTATAGGGACCTTGGGTCATGTTCAATCTGCAGAGTTTCTTGTGCTACCATCAGCTACACTACCTCCTTTCAAGACTGCAAAGCAGAGGAAGCATACCTCCAAATCTCCTGAGATATTGGCACCAGCAAGAATCCCAGTAGCGGCTGGGAAGAAGATGGCAAAGACAGAGAAGAAGCCTTCACCCTTTGTGAAGCTTGGCCCAAAGTTTTCTGCAAATATTGATGCTGTAACATAAGACACAAGAAAATTATCATGTAGACTTTGCCACAAAAAGAAGATTCAGTTCTGTGGCTTTTGTAGCTCTAAATGGGAATAGATCTCTAGAATCTGAGTCAGAGGAGGTAGAAGACACTGGGGTACTCCTGAAAATGCTAGTGAGTGTTTCCCAAGAGCCAAAATGTATGTCATGAAGTTTGGGATCTCTGGAAAATCATTAATTTTTGTGCCAATAGAGAGCAAAGTTGCCTTTCATCTTTGAAAATAGAAGAGACTGAGAAAGAAGATGAGCAATTCTTTCAAAACTATGTTAACATATTCATATATATACTACACATATTCACACACCCACACTCTCTTCCCCAGCTCTGTTTTACAGGCCTTAGAATAGTAGGAGGATTTTGTGGTGCATGCTATTCTAATTTTTTCCACCAAGTTTTAAATACCTATGCTCTTCTTATCAGAGCTTGGATTGCTATACCAAATTCTTACGGATTGGATAATAACATGGTGAAGAGCTTTGCTCATAAATAATACTATCCTATAACCTGTCACCAAATTATTTAAATGAAAAAAACCTAGAAGAAAAGCAGAAAGGGAAAATAAAAAGGAAGTAACTAAATGAAAGAATCTGCAGTGTACAAAAAGGGATAATATATATATATATTTTTTTGGTTTTGCAAGGTAGGGTCTCACTCTGGTCCAGGCTGACCTGGAATTCACTATGTAGTCTCAGGGTGGCCTTGAACTCACGGTGATCCTCCTACCTCTGCCTCCCGAGTGCTGGGATTAAAGGCGTGCGCCACCACGCCCGGCAAAAAAAGGGATAATATTTAAGGAGCAGGAAAGGAGAGAATATTAAAAAAAAAAAAAAAAAAAGGATGTTAACATCCAAAGCAAATACGATGATCTTCACAAAGGAAATGAATCTTAAAGAGGGGCTGAGGAGCTGGCTTAGTGGCTAACAGCTTGCAGAGCCTGCCAGTCCAGGGTTCAATTCCCTAGCACCCATGTAAAGCTGGACACAAAAAGTGGTGCATGTGCCTGGCATTTGTTTGCAGTGGCAAGAGACGGTGGTTTATCCAAGTGCACACATGCATGCATGTACACACATACACACAACAAAACAAAACAAAACAAAACAAAACAAAACAAAACAAAACAAAACAAAACAAAACACTGATTTGCTCTAGCCCAGGCTGATTCTTGATCAAGCTAGAGTGGAAAGTAGGAAAGTGAATAGGTGAAATCAAACATCTCCCAGGATGTCACTCATGTCACCCCTGTAATGTTTAGTGCCTGAAAATCCATCAGCTATGACCCAGTCATGCCATAGAAAAATGGGAAGTCAAATTGGATTTTGTCATGAAAATGGGAAGTACTTCCCATATTTTTAAAGGAAATCACATAATTCACAACATCAACATATTAAAAAGTTTATTGTATCAAATAAATAAATATTCAATAACATCTCCCAGGAAGACAGAAGTGACTTTATTTGACATTAGTGCTCTTCTGCATTCTCCTCAGAAAGTATTATTTTTCACACTTGAGCAAGAATATATGAGAACCAAACAGGTTAGATGACCTATCTAGCTGATAAGCAAAAGATGAGATCCTGGGTCTCCTGAGTCCAACTCCAGGCTCTTTCTACAATGGAATCTCAATAGCTGGGGTTGGAGTGAGAAGGATGGTGATGGGGAAGGCAGAAGAGAGAAACATGTATAGAGAAGCAAAAAACATGTGTCACCTACCTTGGTAATTGAAGAAACCTCTAGATTTCTTCTCATTGTTTGATGGAATGACAGTGCCGATGAAGAAATTTGCGATAGCGATGAGAAGGATCACCAGAAGGATCACTTGAGCCTGAAATGCCATAGTGAGAAGAGATGAAGTAAGATCTCGTCAACAACTTCTTACATAATTGTAAAAGTTACAGTGTCCACTGGGTATACACTATCTGATTATTCTATTTGACACTCTGTTATTCAGCTTAGCTAGCAAGTGCATCTTTAAGGAATGACACTTTAAGCCACATTCCACCAAGATGTAGCTGCTGCCTCTTCACTGAGACCATGTGCTCAAGGTAGTTGAAGGTGACATCCCAAGAACACTTCAAGTAGTAGGTAAATAATTAGCACAAAGGTTCCAGTAATGTAAATGGAGCCAAAAGTTTTTCTTTTCTTTTCTTTTCTTTTCTTTTCTTTTCTTTTCTTTTCTTTTCTTTTCTTTTCTTTTCTTTTCTTTTCTTCTTTTCTTTTCTTTTGTTCTCTTTTCTTTTTTATTTTTTGGAGATAATCAGATAAAGAGAGAGAGAGAAAGAGAGACAGAGAGGGAGAGAGAGAATGGGAGCGACGGCAGCCTCTCAGCCACTGTGAATAAACTGCAGAAGTGAGCACCCCCTTGTGGGCAAGCATGTCATTGCACCCTTGCATCACTGCGTCTGGACCTGGGACCTGGAGAATTGAGCTGACAATCTCTTAGGCTTAGCTAAGCCATCTCTCCAGCTCGAGCCAAAAGTTTTAATGCATATAGTTGAGCACCTCCACGTTCTTGTCTTCCTAACTGCAGGGATAGCAGAACACAGATGGTCTACAAAGTCCTAGTGTTGCTGGAGCACTTCCTGTTAGGCAGCTCCTGTGAATAGTCTGCAGACTAACCTGCCCCATACTCTTCCCTCCATCCCTCCAACACTGAAAAGTGTATTGGCTTGATAATGCCATAGACTACCTTTTCCCAAGTCTCATTTTACCCTGCTCTTCATGAAGAAATTTCTTTCTTCACATTCTTTAAGTCTCATTATCTCCTCAAAGAGGCCTTTTTGACCACTTGATCTAAATGGTAATAGAACTAAATATTCACTAGGATATAATATAATAGACACATCTGGGCTGGAGAGATTGCTCAGCTGTTAAAGCACTTACCTACAAAGCCTAAGAACAAGGGTTCAGCTCCCTGATACCCACATAAATCCAGATGCACAAGGTGGCACATGCATTTGGAGTTCATTTGAAGTAGCTAGAGGCCCTGCCTTGTCCATGTTCTCTCTGCCTGCCCCCTCTCTCTAATATAAATAAATAAATAAATAAATAAATAAATAAATAAATAAATAAATAGATCCTTACATCCACTGTATTTATCCAAGCAATGTCATAGGTAGCCCTATGCATTAGATAATGCTATTATTCCCTCTTAATGATAAGCTAACTGAGCCATAGAGAGGCTAAATAATTTATTCAGGTTCATATAGATATAAACCAGATTCAAATCTAGGTCTTCTAACTACAGAAATAAAGCTCTATATACTGCCCTCTACTACCACCTCTCTGTGCTCAGATTTGCTCTAGCCCAGGCTGATTCTTGATCAAGCTAGAGTGGAAAGTAGGAAAGTGAGTAGGTGAGGTCAAACATCTCCCAGGATGTCACTCATGTCACTCCTGTAATGTTTAGTGCCTGAAAATCCAACAGCTATGAAGTGCAATGTTACTAGCATCCTTGGTCATGCATGAAGATGACAGCAACCTTGGTGGTTGGACACATGATGACAGCCTGTTCACATGACACACAGCATCTTACTCATTGCAAGCCTTGGTGTTTAGCAAGCTTGATGCATCACCTAGTGGTTACCTCTTTTACTCAACAAGTAATAACAGCTATTCTTTTGGAATCTTAACATGATGATACAATTGACTCAGGGCCTGACCAGCAGTTGTTGATAACATCATTTTACAATGTTCACCTTTGCTTCCCATTCCATTCCAGCTACTGAAATTCCTAGAAGAATCACCACTGTGATGGAACCTATTATTCGGATGTCATTGGTTTGATCCACCATCATTGAATCACTCTCCTGGGGGAAAATCATGCAAATGATTAGAGGCAACTTCTTGCATGTGTGTCTTAATGTTAACATTTAACAAGAAGAAAAGACACTGCATTTGCATTGGGCCATATAGAATAATAGGAAAACTAAGTGCTCATAAGCTTGAGAAGATAAAGAACCTACTATTATGTTTTCTCTGGGAAAATAGCCCTGTGATAGCCAAGGTTAGGACTTGAAGACTTTAAAGATTCATTCTACTCATGCATTTGGAAGCTATTATAACACTAAGTAAATACATGAATGCATACACCTACTGTGTTTTGTTTCAGAAAAGGGGTAGGTATTGTGTTAAGGGGAATCCTAGAGGAATAAAAATGAGTAGTTTACATGTTAATATTGGAAAATAAATGCTGTTCAATTTAAGAATAAAGTACACAAATTCAATATTGCATCTCTTAAACATTACGTACTTTCAGAAGTACATAAGATGCTCATTTATTCATCTAATTTTTACGTAGTGGTACTTTAACCATTGAACTCAGTCAGTGCTTTCATTATCATGAAAGGAAGACTAGAGGTTAGTTTGTATACTGCAAATTAATGTGCTTATTCATAGACAATTCTAGATGGGCAATTAGCAAAGAAATGCCTAGTTTTCTACAGTGATTTGTTTTCATATTTGAACCTTCTTTTCCTTTTAGAATCTTATAATAGCAGTTTAACTACAGAAAATACTATCCACTGACTATCTGAAGTTTCATATTTTATATAATGCTTGATGTGTACTACTTTACCTGATGTGTAAAGTACACAGAACAGTATTATTAGTTCCTATTATGGATTTGGGAAACAAATTTCAGACATATAGAAAACAGTCCCTAAGTCTCCCATCTGGTGAGGTGAGAAGGAGACACTGAACCAGATCCTCTGATGTTCTACCCAGGGCTTGTGCACCAGTACTGAACTATGCCCTCCACCACCCCTGTCTTGCCATAATACTATAACCTAGGGGCCCCTAAGAGAAAACTGAATCTTGTCTTACGGTACTAAAGAAAACTTCAATTACCTTAAGAAGATCTACCACCGTCTCAGCAAATCCCACCACATACATAGCAACGGCCACTGCATTGGCAAAAGCAAAGATCAAGCCTATTGACCCTCCAAACTCTGGCCCTAAGCTCCTGGAGATCAGGTAGTAGGCACCACCTGCAACAAGAAACAAGAAGGCTTTGCACCGAGGAACTGCCAAAGGGTTTAGCTGATATGATCAAATGTTGCTGAATGCCTAAGAAATTTTAGATGTTAATTATTCTAATAATAGTATCATATATTTATAAGTATAACATATTTCTAATGATTTTATAACTCTTATGTACCATCATAATGAATAACTTGATCCTTCTTTGTACTATGTACATAATCTACAAAGTCCCTGACTTATTAAATTCAATTTACTGAAATGTAAAAGCTATTATTATATAAATGATAATGCAGCAAACTTTACCAAAACTGTGTTGGCTTTTTAAAAACTAGTCATTGGAATAAGCAAATTAATAATGTAACTGAAGTAAGTAAAATTTTATATCCAAAATTTCTAGAAACAGATAGGCCTGGGTAGAAAATGAAGGAACAGAAGTTGTTCTTTGCTGGATATGGTGTGTTAGGTCTGTAATCCAAGAATTTTTGAGGTGACAGCAAGATGATCCTGTATTTAAGGTCATCCTCCCATTTGGTACTCACACTATGAGTACTTGAGCTTTATTAGATGAAAAACAGAAAACATGTCTGATTTATGGGATGGATAATATAAGCCACTATATAGATATCTTATTTTATACAGCAAATATATACAGGACATTTTTTGCAAAGGAAGGAAGTTAGAAGAAGAAAGATTAGCTTCTTTTTGTTGCTTGGTTTGTGATCACTTTTTGTTTTGTTTTGTTTTGTTTTGAGACAGGGTCTCATATAGCCCAGGCTGGCACTCCCTGAGAAAAAAACTGAGTATGATGGATCATATCTATAATCCCAGCACCTAAGAGGTGGGGCAGGAAGACTTCCATAAATTCAAAGCTAATCTGAGTTACATAGTGAATTCCAGCCCAGCCTGGCATAAAAATGGGAAAAAAATCCCCGAGTAAGGGAGACCTGGATAAGGTAGCCAAGCTCAGAACCAGAGAAGCCAGGCAGAGCGAGACTAGGAACAGTTAAGAACAATGACTGACTTCATCTACGTCACTTTCTACATAGCCTGCCGGCTCCTGGAAACATGAAAGAATCGCGGTTTATTATTGATTTTTTTTTTCTTTTTGAGGTTGTCCCATGATTGCTGTCCACTAGAAGCATAGTATTTGAGGTGAACTAAGAAGGTCACATGCAGGAGTGTTCACTTCATGGGAACCAGCACTACCAGGTGGGATACTGGAGGACACCCATGTGGAAGGGAGTAAGGGGTTACAATGTCCTAGGCCTTCTTACCAGGTATATAGTCACTGTATGCTTTTTAAGCAGGATTCATCACAGGAAACGGATCAAAGAAATCCTTTCTAGAACTCTCCTAATGTTGAATTTTAGATTATTTTTGTTTATTTTTTTGATCAAGACTTTGGAGTCTAATTAGCAATATGGAAAACAGACACCCAGTATTAAACCACCTCCAGACAGGACTATGTAACCAGAACGTAAGTAAAGGAATTGGCTTACCTCCTCGTACTACTCCATTTGTGCAAATAGCAGACATTGAAATACCTGTGAGTGTGGTCACCACTACGCTCAAGCCGATGATGATGACTCCAAGACCTGTAAGATCCCCAACAAAGCTGTTTGGCTCCAGTACTGAGGTAACTCACCAGAGCTTCAGGAAGCAGCCGTCTCAGGTCACTTTCCCCACAAAAACCTGAAATGTTCTAAAAGATCCGGTTTCATGACAGTCTAGGTGGCACCTGAAATGTACTAAACTTTCAACCTGAAGCCACGTCCAGGAGCCATGTCCTATGAAACACCAGCAAGAAGTTTGTTGACTGGCCTGAAAAATAAAAGGTTTCTCCAAGGAATTTGTACATCTGCAATGCATGACCTGTGGTGTGCCAGAGGAGTCATTCCTAGAGAGCTGACCAGAGTGGACTTGGATTACACTCACCATGCCTTATGCTTCTCTCTGTATCCAGCTCCTCCGATTAGCCAGGCTTCAAGGACATCGAGCTACTGCTGTGTGCCCATCAAAAACCAAGTATAAAAAATATTTTTGCCTACCCGTAGCAAGTGATGAGGATATTAGATATCATAGAGATTTTACCTCCACGAACAAACCCGTTAGTTGCTATTGCAGAAGTTGACAACCCAGTAATAGAAGTTACCATGGTGGAAAGAAGAATTATGAGAACTCCAAGACCTGTCAGCAATGAAAGATAGAAGATATTACATTTCACTTTTCTTCCTTGGATTCCCTATTAGTTGAAACTTATACTGCCTTTAATTTAAGTTTCCACATCCATGCTTTGGGCCCCAATGGGATTTCTGTGTGCAAAGCACAAATATCAAGTCTGAGAACTACTCATTATGAGGAAGGATGGTTTCCAGAAGTAAACACAATCTGAAATGCAGCCCTGGAAAGGAAAAGCTGACTTCTGCTGGTGTCCTGGGAGAGAATCATGGCTGTGGAAAGAGAAAACATGACATCTGACCTTCTCTCTTGCTTGAGAGCAACATGAAGAAAAAAGTTGGGGATTTGACAAAGGTTAAATCCTTCTCCATCTTTCCTGCGTACCTTTACCTGGGAGGGAGGAGGGAGAAAGGAACCAACTCTGATTACCTTTAAAAACACTTCAGAAAGGTCACTCGTGGGCTATTGGAGCCTGTGTTACCTTTACCTTACAAATGATGCTGTGGGTCACAAGTTTAATTACCTCCTCTGACATATCCATTTGTGGCAATAGCAGAGGTGGATAGACCAGTGATAGCAGTCACTGTCACGGCTAAACCGATGATAATCACACCAAGACCTCAGTTGAGAGAGGAAAAATAGAGGCAATTAAATGGTGGAAGGATCCATTTGGGTCATTTACATAAAAGCAAGCAAGTCTAGGATAATCCCTAAAAGACCATATTTGAGTTTAACAAGTTGGCCAGGAAATCACCACTCAGGCAATGCCCAGCTGTGAAGTTTTCTGCCAGTACCAGCTCAGAGAGGAAGAACTTCAAGAGCTGGAATGTGCAGCTCTGCTCCTCACAAGTGAATGCTGCAGGCTAGACAAAATGTAATGTGCGTCTCAATTTTGATGAAGTTCTAGAAACTTACACACATCCAACTTGCCTACACAAGTTCAAGCTGCTAGTACAACCAAAGGTTCTACTAACTTTCTAGGTAGCTTACTTTAAAAGAAAAACAAAAAACTTTTCGGGCTGGGGAGATACCTCAGTGGTTAAAAGTGCTTGCTTGCAAAGCCTGCCAGTTTGGCTTCAGTTCCCTAGTACTCATGTAAAGCCAGATGCACAACGTGGCACATGCATCTGAAGTTCATGCTCATACTCTTTCTTTTTGTCTCTCTCTCTCTCTCTCAAATAAATAAATGCACAAAACTTAAAAACTTTTTATTGATAATTTTCATACATGTATATAATGTATTTTTTTATTTACTTGTGTTGAGAAACAGAGACAGATAGAGAGAAAATGGGTACACTAGGGCCTTTAGCCATTGCAAACAAACCCCAGATGCATGCACTTCACCTTGTGCATCTGACTTACATTGGTTCTGGAGAATAGATCCTGTGTCCTTAGGCTTTGAAGGCAAGTGCCTTAAATGTTAAGCCATCTCTCCAGCCCCTATGATGCATCTTGACTACAATCTCTACCTTTTTTGCAAATTCCTTTATTAATGTATTTGCTGTGTGGCCTCACAATTTACTTATTTTCAAAGCCCCCGAATAGCAATTAAATTAGAAAGAATGCCAAGTGTGAAGCTAGTAGTGTAGTGCATAGAATGTAATCTGCACTGCTGATTCATCACCCCCACAATACCCATCAATGCTAGTGTTATTAAAAGTACTGTATATATGGAGCTGTGTGGTGGGCAGACGAAAACATAAGGCACAAATGAAACACATAAAACTACCTTTGAGGATTTTTATGGTTAAAAAGGGTAATGATTATAATGAGATGGAAAAAGTGGAAAAGAACAGAGTTAAAAGAAAAGGCATAAATGCTTTTAGTTTCAAGTAATGTGTGATCAAGTCTCCCTTAAATAAACCCCAAAACTTGTGAGTTCTCCATGAATAAACTTAATAATTGATAATTAAAAAACAAAGAAATGTGTGATCAGGAGGACATTTAAGGGTGGCAGAAGATGATAGAATAATCACTTGTGTATAAAGATTACTTCAAGCTACACAGCTCAAAAGGAGCAGACATAACACAAACTCTCTGTCCCTTCCTATGTATGATACGCATGTGTAAATGTCTCCCCACTCCCATTATCAGGAAGGTCAGAAGCTGATCCCCAGAGTCAAGTGTAAACCCTTAGCAGCCCTCAGAAGGAGTCACAGGAAGCCAGCAAGCCCTGCTGAACAATCCTATCTTCTAGTAGTTCCTCCATATATACTTTTTCTCACAATTTTCCACCCTAGAAACTCAGAGTGTTTTTCTTTTGCCTAGTGGTTTTTCCTGTACTTTTATTGCTCTTTTGTTAAGATGACAGACAAGCTCTGTTGTTGTCCTCCTGTTGCCCCTCGAATACACTCTCCAAAGGAGACTAACCCAAAATTCAGGGAGGATGCTATAGAGTCACAGCCACTAGTTCAGCTATTTCTTCTGGAATGCTCTGAGACTCTGTTGTTGGATATGCTTCCTGAGTGTTGTTGCCAATGTCTCTTGCCCTACAGGTGGCTAGAAGGGAAGCATTAGCCCAAGAGGAGGGGAAGCGGAGGGGTTAAGTGAAAAGGGGAATGAGGAAGTAGAGGTTGGCCCTTCAGATGCTCTCAGCTATGCCTTGGCACTGGCAGGGGTCTCTAGGCTAGTGTGCCATAGACAGGCCAGCTGTGGGGCACACACTACCAACTAGCATCATGCTGCTTTTCTTAGGTAGTGAGACAGACATTAGGGGGCTTGGGGATCATTGAGGAGGATGCACCTTACCTCCTGTTTCCCTGGAAAGAGTACAAGGAGAAACATCACAATTCACCCTCCACAGGATTTATAATACCATAGAAAAATTTCTCCCGGTAAAATGTCTAGAATCTGATTTTGCCTTTGGCCCTTGGTGGAAGGATGACATTTTAAACTACCCAAAACGTAAAATTATGGTCCACTCTCTTAAATATTAAAATCCAACTGAACCTGTCAGCCACCTGGCCAATGTCAACTGTGCTAATTTAGCAAGGTTCTCTAATGTGTCTTCAAAGAATTGATTAGGAAAAAATTGACTTGGCTCCCAAAGTTTTAGATTAGAAGCAAAGTTTATGTTATACATGACTTGCTTCATGTCATATCTGCTTTTCACACCCATCTTCCTTGCCTACGGGTTAAGTTCACTGCAATGATATTGTCCTAGTCAAGAGCTTCCACACAGACAAGAACAACTAGAACTTATCATCAGCTACCATCTGCTTCCATGGCACGTAAGGTAGCCCAAGCTCATAACCCAGAAAGGTTTTGATGATGCGTAGGAGACAGACACTGGCTAGGCCGTTGAAGACAACAAGGTCCCCAGAGTGAACACTTTTTTTTTTAAAAGCAGAAAGTATCCTTGAACATGTAAGAGGAATCTGGCTTTTCCTAGAAACCTGACATGAAGATATAAATAAGATGGTCCTCTCCCTACAAACCTGAGTACTTTTTTCTAATTGCTTCCCCTACCAAGAAAGTTCCCATTCCCATGAAAGACCACAATCTGAGCCACCAGGCAGGTTTTTTTTTTTTTTTTTTTTTTTCATTTCTGGGGACTTCTTCCTGCTTTAAAGGTGTTCTGTCTTCTTTCCTTCTCTTAAGGGCTATAACAAAATCTTCCTAAACTTCACCTGCTATGGTCATGAGAGGGAGCGAGGTAGCTTTGTTACCCTGAATGTAAAAAGCAGAAATGTCCTTCAACCTGTCCTGACAATCTCTACTTTACTAGAGAACAGAGAAGGATCTCGCCTCTCCTTATCTCTTGCCTAAAGGAGTTACCTACATCTGATTTCCCATAAACAACTTGAGCCCCTCCTGGGAGGGAGTTCCCTCCTTTCCTAGAATTTAAACCTGACCCAGGCATTGTGGTTGGTTAAGCTCAGCCCCAAAACTTGGCTTCATGGCTGGCCTCTTTTTAAGACAGTCCCTAGTCCAGAACAATCAGCCCTCATTCTGGCTCACCTGAGGCTGAAGGTAAGACCCGTTACAATAAGGTTCTAAGGAGCCGCTTACCTGAACTCCCCTGAACTTCCAAGTTCCTGTTCTGGTAAGCCTCCCCTCATCTCAGCCCAGCTAGGTTGAAGCAGGGGAGATTCCTACTCCCCGATCCACTCCTCTCGTCTCCCACATGAAAAGAGCTCACTGTACTTCTTCCTCTTCTTTCCTTCTTTTAATCTCATAAAGTCTCTCTCTAAGCCTTATCCTCTGATCTATGCATTCTAATTCTTTAAATTCATAAGACAAGAAACCTGAATAGCCTAAATTTATTGGTACATTGGCATATCGTCAAGGAATCCCAAAATTTCCCATTTTAGTCTGTAAATTTTACTCTTTGAATATATAAGACAAGAACCTGGAGGACACTGACTTAGTAGACGTTTTTCATGACTGTGACCATCCCGGCACATGACTCTCAAAGACACTTTGTATCCCCATTTCAGTTTCCATGGACAGTAGCTACTGTTACTACTGGTTCCATTTTCCTCGGGCTTTATTCTCAGGGTCTGGTCTTGAAAATGTGTCCAGGATATCCCCAAAGTACTAAACTACCCCAAAGCAAGAAGAAAGTGCTTGCAGGGGAGAATAAAATGCACACAGTGTACAGTTGGGAGGCAGAGCAGGCAGAAGTCGATTTCAAAAGCAATTTGTTTCCTCATCACCAAGTGGGACTAGAGATTGAGCCTTCACAAGTAGGTTGTTCATTAGAAGACAAAAAAAAAAAAATTGAGAAGATGTATCCAAAATAATGGGCATGCAAAGCATAACACGGAAACATAAGCAATATGTACAAGCAATTCCTTAGCCAGTGATGCAAAGATACAGGAAAACAAGCAGAACTCAATGAAGATTTCAAATATTTTCTGGTAAATGTGATCAGTGACTAGAAAGAGTTTATAAACTAGCAGATGAATTCAATCCAGACCCAAGAGAGGAAAGTCAACAACAAAGAGAAAAAAGAAGTCAGAAAAAATGATGAGATAATCAGCAATATGGATTAAAATGTTTTCCCCAATATAGAAACCCCAAATGTGACCAAATTGTGACTTAACCATTTAACTTTAGGCTCACAGAAATGCCCATGGAACTGTGTATGGCTTATGTGAAGTTTCTACTATGCAATCAAATTTACTTCTGAAAGTTAAAAAAAAATAAGAGAAAACAAGCCCTATAGATCTTCATTCCATGGAATACTCACTGAGCAGGTATCAGGTAGAATTCTATTGACCCCTAATATTGTGATTTACCTACTTAACCAAAAGACCTTTATTAGAATATTGCTAATGTCTGAAAGTATAGTAAACTGTTTTGCAAAAGATAGAACTCTTCCTATTTTACAACTTTGTAATAAACTTGAAAAAGAGTTGACTGTGAAGAGTAATGAAAAATCTGATTAAAGTTCTGATTATTGCCTAAACATATTGGTGTTAAATAAGTTGCATTAGAAAGAATTACTCTTGCCCTTGGCTATGCTCACACCTCCACACAAAGAAGTGCTTCTTTATGATCTCAATAAGTTACTAAACTGCCCTTAAAAACCTAATTTTGCATGAAACCCTAGAGCAAAACCTTGGCAACATTGAGAGGTGGATTTTCCATGGAACAGCATATACTTATTTTGGACCCTGCGGCTGCACTCATTCATTTGCTATGCATCATAAACCCGGCAAGCAGCCCTTTGTCAGGAATGAAGCAGCTGCCAAACAGGAAAACGGAAAATGACGGGAACAATTCTGGGTTTTAGCCCTTTCTGTTTTCCAGTTCATCTTAGGTGGGTCTGACCGTGTTTGGAGGAACAAAGGTGACACCAATGATGTTTTAAACATGAATTGAGAGACCACCTTGAGTAGAGTCATCTGAGCTTCTGTATTCTTGATACTACTGATCTATAAATCGTCCCTCAAAAGTGAATCGTGCCACTCATGTTGTCTCACGCCTTTAATCCCCAACACTTGGGCGACTGAGGTAGGAAGGCTGCCATGAGTTCAAGGCCAGCAAGAGTTAGAGTAAGACCTTGCCTCAAAAAATCAAACTAACAGGCTAGGGAGATGGCTCAGCAGTTAAAGGCACTTGCTTGCAAAGCATGCCAGCCAGGGTTCAATTCCCTAGCATCCACGTAAAGTCAAATGCAAAAGAGTGGCACATGTGTTTGACATTCAATTGTAGCAGCAAAAGACCCTGATGTATGTCCCCTGCATGCAAAATAAATACACTAGAAGAAAAAAAAAACCAAGTAATATATAAAGCAGAAACATAGTTAATTTTAACACATTAAATCAGAAACTTGGGTAAAATTCAAATACGTTTCTCATATAAATTTTACACCTTAACAGAAAGAGTTTTACTAGATAAAAGAATATTTTAAGTGGATTGTAACATTTAAAAATAGTACGCTGGGGCTGGAGAGATGGCTTAGTGGTTAAAGGCCTGCTGGCATGAGTTCCATTCCCCAGTACCCACGTAAAGAAAGATGAACAAAGTGAGGCATGCGTCGGAGCAGCAAGAGGTTCTGCTGTTCCCATTCTCCCTCCCTCTCTCTCTCTCTCTCAAATAAATAAAAAATATACAAAATGGTAAACTATAATTCCTAGAATAGTATCAATACCTTCCGTTTAGGGAAAAAAGCATATCATTTTATAAACATTTGCTTTCTTACTGCTAGTATCTGAAAGCAACACAGTTATTTTCTTTGGAAAATGTTCAATAATTCCAAAATTTTATTAATCAGATCATGTTTATTGCAATTTTCCACAAGTTGTTTTTGTGTAGTGGAGTTTTGCCAATCTTCATAAGAGGGATACTCTGAGGCAAATAAAGGGCACATGCCAGGATATCGCCTAAATATGATTATTGTTACCTAAATGATTACGCTTTTATACGCCTATGTACTTTAAAAGGCAGAAAAATTTACTTGGCTGTTCACCTGCTTGGCAAGGTGGAAAATTCCAGTATCATAGGAGTTCCTTCCTCACCTCTCCTTCCTGACATTGTTAGAGGCAAAGTTAAAGGAACTCAAGTGTAAATTATTTCTGTGACCTTCATCTTCTGCTGAATTCAGGGTGGAACCAAGTTGCTTATTAAGTTTACAATCTACATCAATAATTATTTAAGAGGGGAAAATGCTCACCAATTCCAGCTTCTCCAACAATCCAAGAGAGGCGAATGAAGAGCATGACTCCCCAGATATTCAGCATGCATCTTACCTGTGGTCAGAAGGGGGGTTGGGGAGAAACGTGAGAAGTGGTCCTGCAGCAGAACACAACCGTCTTGGTTATCTGTATCCATGTCTGGACACTCAAGCCACTAGAGTATTGAAGGGAAAATAGAAGTTTCCTTACCAGTACACCTTTCACCCATCCAAACTTCACCACACCAGCTGAATCTTCCTCCTTGTTTTCAGCTTGTTCGTCTCCTGGCATCCCCTCGCCATTAGCAACCCTGTCAGCTGAACCAGGTGCCACGGTCACATTCTGTATTTTTATGTATAGCAAAAACATGGCAATTAGTCAACAAAGGATTCCTTAACATTTTCAAAGGCAAGTCAAAACAACTGATAGAAAACTGTGCATGAAGCCAAAGCATATTCTGATCATTCTGTAGAAGAATGTTGTTTCTTTCCTGGGAGCTGATGGGTTCGTTTTTGTGAGTGGTTTCCAAGCATGGCTAAGGCTGTAGGGATGATGGACCCAACCTGGTCAGTTTTACATTAATGAGAACATTTTTACTGATGAAAATGGTAAATTTAAATAAGCTTAAAATAAAACAAGAAAAAAGAAATTCAAGTTCCACATTAGGGAGACCAGTAAGACAGCTGTCCTCAGTAAAGCAGAGCATCTGAAATTTTCCTGTGCTCCATTTTAGTCATCTGAAGTAATGATCTCTCTCTCTCTCATTTTTAAATTAATGTTTAAGGTTAAAATACAAAGTCCCCCCGCCCTCCCCGAGGTGGGGTTTCGCCAAGGCTGACCTGGAATTCACTATGTAGTCTCAGGGCAGCCTCAAACTCAATGCAGTCCTCCTACCTCTGCTTCTCAAGTGCTGGGATTAAAGGTGTGTGCCACCATGCCTGGCTCACAGTGTTTTTTTTTTTTTTTTATTCTTATGCCTAAATCTATGTTAAAACCATTTCCTAATGAATTAAAACTGATTTAAAAAATGAAGTAATGGTGATAAAACTGCTTACTAGGGTCTTTAAGAGGACTCAATGATAAAACACATAGAAGTATTTTCTTTACACACTTGTGTGTGTGCGCGCACACACACACACACACAAACTGTTGTTTAAAGTCTTCTACAAAAGTGTAACGGTATTATATGACTACAAGAATGCTCTTTCTATAGGGGATCTTTCTTATGGATTTCTTATTTCTTTGCTTGGGAATTACAGAATATGCTAGCATTGTGAGACAGTCTCATGATTGACCAACAGAAAGACTTGCCAAGTAGAAATAAAAAGGTAAGAGTTATAAATAATGATTAAATTATATACATATATATAATGATTTTCCCCCTGTGGCCCAGTTTTTAAAAAGACCTTTCTTCTTAGTATGATAGTGTTTGAGTTCCATGAGGGAGAAAACATCTATTTTTTTTCAAGTTAAACATTTTTTATTTCTCTTCCAGCTTTCAGGTGTATATTTTATTTAGCAAACTATTCAGAAAAGGGAATTTTCTCCAGGAAGTGCTCTGAAATGGTTGAGATGTCCCTTTGAATTTAGTTTTTCTTTTTCTTTTTTAAAAATATTTTTTAATCTTTATTTTAGAGAGAGTGAGAGACAGAGAGAGAGAGAGTTGGAGGGCCTCAGCCACTGAAATCAAACTGCAGACACTTGTGCCACCTAGTGGGCATGTGCAACCTTGCACTTGCCTTACCTTTGTGTGTCTGTCTTATGTGGGATCTGGAGAGTTGAACATGGGTCCTTAGGCTTTGCAGGCAAGTGCCTTAACAGCTAAGCCATCTCTCCAGCCTGAATTAGTTTTCTTAATTCCCATTATTATAGGAGACTTTGTCTTATTTGTGATTTTAATTATTTGAGCCTAAATTTCTTTGCTCTCATAACACGGATATGCACTTTCTTCCCTAAAGTGGAACTAGTGTGAAATAAACATTTAGCATTTAATATAAAACTTTATTTTGGATGTTTAAAGTTTTAGTCATATATATATTCCTGCATCTCTGGACTTTGGAGTTTGTTAGCATACACTTGTAAGCTGATTCTAATGTGAGCACTTCATTCAAGGCACTTTGACTTCTGTTTTTCTTCACTTTTTATTGAAAACCTCCATACATATTCACAACATACCGTGATCATAACCCCCTCCCACCACCCTCCTTTGCCCCCTCCACTGAATCCTTTCTTCTTTCCAACGAGCCACGGTTCTATTTTGATGTCATCTATTGTTGCCTTCATTATATGTGACACCTGAATAACTAATGCAGTACAATGTGGTAAGTCACTATGAAACAACTAAGCCAGAAAAAGACAGTAGTGTTTCTTTCTTTCAGCATCAACAAAGGGCTTACTCCATAAGGCAATAAATAATTTTTAATACATAAAGTAGAATTAAAAGTATCAGATCTCTCCTATGTAGATGTCTTCATTTTGCATCCATTTCCTCTATGGAGGACACATTTTAAAAAGGGTGAGGCAAGGAATAAATCTCAAGCTAGGCCATTTTATCATTTTGTGACAGCACTGGGAAAAATTGAGCAACAGAGGATATTGAAAATAATAGTTAAAATTTAGTGTTGAATTTACTAAGGAGTTTCTTGTACAGATGATTAAAGTTGACATCATATATTCATACTAATGTAAAATATGAGCAATATGAATAACCAAAATCCAAAGAAATAGAGGCTGATCTGACAGAAGAAACTAGTGATACATATAAGCTACAAATACAACTTATCTAACTTAGCCTTTTAAAATAACTAAATTTGATTTCTTTTAATATTCTTTTGTTCTGGGGATTGAACCTAGGGCCTAGTTCATGCTGAACACATGCTCTGCCACGCAGCTGTGTTCTCAGCCCCTGGTAACTACTGTTTAAGAGAACAAGAAAGCTGAAATAACTTGGGTTTAGATGTGGAACCTCCCACTTAAAATTTCTCACTGAATCATCTCTCTAATATTTCCAATAGAAGTATGTGTTAGCAATAGTGATTCTTCCACATAGAAAGAAATTGGAACACAAGGTACTTTAAGATTATGTTACAATGTATTTTCCACTGACAGCACACCTCAGCTTGAACTAGTCACATTTCAAGTGCCCAGTAGCCACATGTGATTGATGGCTGTTAGTTGAAGGGCACAGGTCTAATACAAATGTAACTTTTACTTTTCCTAAGTGCAACAATGAGAACATTGAATTTAGGAATATTTATTTATTTATCTGCATATGTGTGTATTTGTATACACTAGTGCCTCTTGCCACTGCAAATACATGCCAGATGCCTGTGTCATTTATTGTATCTGGTCTACCTGGGTGGCTTGGGAATTGAACCTGGGTTGGCAGGCTTTGCAAACAAACAACTTTAACCACTCAGTCACCTTCTAAGCCCTGAATTTAGAAATATTATAAATGAATGTTGAAGAGATTATTTGGTTAGGAGATTTGACTTGATTTGACAAAATTCTTTTGAAAAATTGTCAATATTCTAGTGAATCATAATTCTCATGGCCACATAGTCAGCACCTACTCATTCCAGAGTACACGTCCCTTGACCTGTGTCAAGGGGATCACATGAGGCCCAGTCTTAGTCACTGATCTTTTAAAGGTAGTCTTGGGGGCTTAAGAGAAGCTCAGCAGTTAAGGTGTTTGCCTACAAAGCCTAATGACCTGACCTAGGTTCAATTCCTCAGTACCCACATAAAGCCAGATGTACAAAGTGGCACATCCATCTGGAGTTTGTTTACAGTAGCTAAAAGCCTTATTGTGCCCATTCTCTCCCTCCCTCCCTCCCTCCTTCTTTCCTTCCTTCCTTCCTTCCTTCCTTCCTTCCTTCCTTCCTTCCTTCCTCCTTCTCTCTCTCTCTCTCTACTCTCTCTCTCTCTTTTGCATCTAAGTAAATAAATAAACAAAATATTTTTTTTAAAAAGGTAGTCTTGGGAGTAACACCTATGCTTTCTGATAAAATGTGAACTTGAGAGTCTGGTCTAGGTAATTGCTCTACTGGCCATGAACTCCAGTGGTGACTGTTGGATCAGGGCTAATGAGAATAACAATGAGGCTTAAAAAATAATCCTATAAAATAAGATAAAGAATGATTAGGTTATTTAAAATTTCCTCCTTCATTGATGACAGTTTAATGGCCCTTCAATTTATCACTATGACATCACTGTATATATAAAAGTAATATTCTATGAGGGCAGGATAGAGAAAATTACAAGACAAGAACTCAGTAAAGCAACTTTTCTACATCACTCAAAATAGAGTCAAGGTATGGTGCCCATCTCTTCTTCAGTTAATCTGTGGAACTTGCTGGTGTTTCAAAGTTTTAAGTATATTTATTCCATGTGGTAAGGGATCTTGAATGTAATCTTCCTTTTGATGACTAAGGTTTGATTGTAAAAGTGCCATACCTTATAAACTAGACATGGAATCTAACTTTGGCTTTGCAGTTAAGGCAGGCAATGTCCTCCAGAAAGTTGTTTAAGGTGCCTTAGGAAGTGGCAGTGAGAATAAATGTAAAATTTTTCAGAAAATCTTGTCTAAAACTAGTTTAAGGTAAAATCATCTTTCTGTGTTGCCCATTTTTTGTTCTGACATCAAGGAAACCTTGGCTTCATTCTTTAATAAATGCCTCCTTTATAAGACAGAACAATAATAAATTCAAGGTTTCATCAAAATATTGAACATGATTTTGGGTTGTTTGTAGGAACTTGATGGCTCAAAGCCATTCCTGGTATTTTGTGAACATCTGGCTGCTGTGACCAATATCTCAAGGATGAAAAGTTTTATGATTGCTTCCTGAAACTGAATTTTCTTTTAACTTTGAATTAATTTGTATGCTCATACTTACTTCATTGCCATAAATGATGACCTATGACCTTTCACAAATGCATTTTAAATTGCATAGCTCTAGGAAATGATTATTTATTTGCCAAGAGTTTTACATGTATATTATTGGAATCAAAGAAGGTAAAATAAAGCACAGTTATTAAAAGAAAGGAAGATCATTTGATAGGAATTTTCTTCTTCCAGTACTGACAAACTAAGGGGATCTTTCTTATGGATTTCTTATTTCTTTGCTTGGGAATTACAGAATATGCTAGCATTGTGAGACAGTCTCATGATTGACCAACAGAAAGACTTGCCAAGTAGAAATAAAAAGGTAAGAGTTATAAATAATGATTAAATTATATACATATATATAATGATTTTCCCCCTGTGGCCCAGTTTTTAAAAAGACCTTTCTTCTTAGTATGATAGTGTTTGAGTTCCATGAGGGAGAAAACATCTATTTTTTTTCAAGTTAAACATTTTTTATTTCTCTTCCAGCTTTCAGGTGTATATTTTATTTAGCAAACTATTCAGAAAAGGGAATTTTCTCCAGGAAGTGCTCTGAAATGGTTGAGATGTCCCTTTGAATTTAGTTTTTCTTTTTCTTTTTTAAAAATATTTTTTAATCTTTATTTTAGAGAGAGTGAGAGACAGAGAGAGAGAGAGTTGGAGGGCCTCAGCCACTGAAATCAAACTGCAGACACTTGTGCCACCTAGTGGGCATGTGCAACCTTGCACTTGCCTTACCTTTGTGTGTCTGTCTTATGTGGGATCTGGAGAGTTGAACATGGGTCCTTAGGCTTTGCAGGCAAGTGCCTTAACAGCTAAGCCATCTCTCCAGCCTGAATTAGTTTTCTTAATTCCCATTATTATAGGAGACTTTGTCTTATTTGTGATTTTAATTATTTGAGCCTAAATTTCTTTGCTCTCATAACACGGATATGCACTTTCTTCCCTAAAGTGGAACTAGTGTGAAATAAACATTTAGCATTTAATATAAAACTTTATTTTGGATGTTTAAAGTTTTAGTCATATATATATTCCTGCATCTCTGGACTTTGGAGTTTGTTAGCATACACTTGTAAGCTGATTCTAATGTGAGCACTTCATTCAAGGCACTTTGACTTCTGTTTTTCTTCACTTTTTATTGAAAACCTCCATACATATTCACAACATACCGTGATCATAACCCCCTCCCACCACCCTCCTTTGCCCCCTCCACTGAATCCTTTCTTCTTTCCGAGCCACGGTTCTATTTTGATGTCATCTATTGTTGCCTTCATTATATGTGACACCTGAATAACTAATGCAGTACAATGTGGTAAGTCACTATGAAACAACTAAGCCAGAAAAAGACAGTAGTGTTTCTTTCTTTCAGCATCAACAAAGGGCTTACTCCATAAGGCAATAAATAATTTTTAATACATAAAGTAGAATTAAAAGTATCAGATCTCTCCTATGTAGATGTCTTCATTTTGCATCCATTTCCTCTATGGAGGACACATTTTAAAAAGGGTGAGGCAAGGAATAAATCTCAAGCTAGGCCATTTTATCATTTTGTGACAGCACTGGGAAAAATTGAGCAACAGAGGATATTGAAAATAATAGTTAAAATTTAGTGTTGAATTTACTAAGGAGTTTCTTGTACAGATGATTAAAGTTGACATCATATATTCATACTAATGTAAAATATGAGCAATATGAATAACCAAAATCCAAAGAAATAGAGGCTGATCTGACAGAAGAAACTAGTGATACATATAAGCTACAAATACAACTTATCTAACTTAGCCTTTTAAAATAACTAAATTTGATTTCTTTTAATATTCTTTTGTTCTGGGGATTGAACCTAGGGCCTAGTTCATGCTGAACACATGCTCTGCCACGCAGCTGTGTTCTCAGCCCCTGGTAACTACTGTTTAAGAGAACAAGAAAGCTGAAATAACTTGGGTTTAGATGTGGAACCTCCCACTTAAAATTTCTCACTGAATCATCTCTCTAATATTTCCAATAGAAGTATGTGTTAGCAATAGTGATTCTTCCACATAGAAAGAAATTGGAACACAAGGTACTTTAAGATTGCGTTACAATGTATTTTCCACTGACAGCACACCTCAGCTTGAACTAGTCACATTTCAAGTGCCCAGTAGCCACATGTGATTGATGGCTGTTAGTTGAAGGGCACAGGTCTAATACAAATGTAACTTTTACTTTTCCTAAGTGCAACAATGAGAACATTGAATTTAGGAATATTTATTTATTTATCTGCATATGTGTGTATTTGTATACACTAGTGCCTCTTGCCACTGCAAATACATGCCAGATGCCTGTGTCATTTATTGTATCTGGTCTACCTGGGTGGCTTGGGAATTGAACCTGGGTTGGCAGGCTTTGCAAACAAACAACTTTAACCACTCAGTCACCTTCTAAGCCCTGAATTTAGAAATATTATAAATGAATGTTGAAGAGATTATTTGGTTAGGAGATTTGACTTGATTTGACAAAATTCTTTTGAAAAATTGTCAATATTCTAGTGAATCATAATTCTCATGGCCACATAGTCAGCACCTACTCATTCCAGAGTACACGTCCCTTGACCTGTGTCAAGGGGATCACATGAGGCCCAGTCTTAGTCACTGATCTTTTTAAAGGTAGTCTTGGGGGCTTAAGAGAAGCTCAGCAGTTAAGGTGTTTGCCTACAAAGCCTAATGACCTGACCTAGGTTCAATTCCTCAGTACCCACATAAAGCCAGATGTACAAAGTGGCACATCCATCTGGAGTTTGTTTACAGTAGCTAAAAGCCTTATTGTGCCCATTCTCTCCCTCCCTCCCTCCCCTTCCTTCTTCCTTTCCTTCCTTCCTTCCTTCCTTCCTTCCTTCCTTCCTTCCTTCCTTCCTCTCTCTCTCTCTCTACCCTCTCTCTCTCTCTCTTTGCATCTAAGTAAATAAATAAACAAAATATTTTTTTTAAAAAGGTAGTCTTGGGAGTAACACCTATGCTTTCTGATAAAATGTGAACTTGAGAGTCTGGTCTAGGTAATTGCTCTACTGGCCATGAACTCCAGTGGTGACTGTTGGATCAGGGCTAATGAGAATAACAATGAGGCTTAAAAAATAATCCTATAAAATAAGATAAAGAATGATTAGGTTATTTAAAATTTCCTCCTTCATTGATGACAGTTTAATGGCCCTTCAATTTATCACTATGACATCACTGTATATATAAAAGTAATATTCTATGAGGGCAGGATAGAGAAAATTACAAGACAAGAACTCAGTAAAGCAACTTTTCTACATCACTCAAAATAGAGTCAAGGTATGGTGCCCATCTCTTCTTCAGTTAATCTGTGGAACTTGCTGGTGTTTCAAAGTTTTAAGTATATTTATTCCATGTGGTAAGGGATCTTGAATGTAATCTTCCTTTTGATGACTAAGGTTTGATTGTAAAAGTGCCATACCTTATAAACTAGACATGGAATCTAACTTTGGCTTTGCAGTTAAGGCAGGCAATGTCCTCCAGAAAGTTGTTTAAGGTGCCTTAGGAAGTGGCAGTGAGAATAAATGTAAAATTTTTCAGAAAATCTTGTCTAAAACTAGTTTAAGGTAAAATCATCTTTCTGTGTTGCCCATTTTTTGTTCTGACATCAAGGAAACCTTGGCTTCATTCTTTAATAAATGCCTCCTTTATAAGACAGAACAATAATAAATTCAAGGTTTCATCAAAATATTGAACATGATTTTGGGTTGTTTGTGGGAACTTGATGGCTCAAAGCCATTCCTGGTATTTTGTGAACATCTGGCTGCTGTGACCAATATCTCAAGGATGAAAAGTTTTATGATTGCTTCCTGAAACTGAATTTTTCTTTTAACTTTGAATTAATTTGTATGCTCATACTTACTTCATTGCCATAAATGATGACCTATGACCTTTCACAAATGCATTTTAAATTGCATAGCTCTAGGAAATGATTATTTATTTGCCAAGAGTTTTACATGTATATTATTGGAATCAAAGAAGGTAAAATAAAGCACAGTTATTAAAAGAAAGGAAGATCATTTGATAGGAATTTTCTTCTTCCAGTACTGACAAACTAATTAAGCTTCAATCACATGTAATTTAAAGGGAAATTTCCCAATGAGTTCTTCCTGAACATGAGAGATTATTTTATTTGTGGATGGTTTTACACACCCCTAAAAAGAAAATGCCTTCTTAGATATCATCAAAACAGAAAAAAATATTTTTTTATTTTCAATTAGATAATATTTACTACTTTTCCATGCTCCCAAGTTTAAAGCCATTAATTGCAGGGTGGTAGAATTCTTATATAATCATTGGGCAACAATTCCATGAATATGTAGACTTAACTGATGTTCCCTGGCTGAGGAAGATGGCTCAGTGGGTAAAAGTGCATAAGGGTTTAGAAGTCCCAAATTCAACCCCCAGCACCCATGAAAAAAGCTGGAAATGGCCATGTGCATCTGTAATCCCAGTCCTGTGGCAGCAAAGACAGGAGAATCTGACTAGTCTGACTGAAAAAATGGCAGATCCAAATTTAATGAGAGACTGGCTCAAGGAAACAACACAAAAGAGTAATGGGGAGGGTACCTGACATTCGCCTGTGTACAGAGGGGATTCCTGCATCTGCACACATGTACATACACTGTGCGCGCACGCACACACACACACAAAATAAAATAAAAAGTGATGCTCTCGTTTTAAATTTTATTACTGAAACATTCAAGTGTTTAAAACCTGTAGAATAATGCAATAAATATCAGGCAGCCATCACTCAGCCTCAACAATTGTCAGCACACGATTAACTGTATCCTTCCTAAGCCCTCACTCTACTGTCAGTGTGTTCTTTAAAATCCAGTCCCAGTGAGAACCAGATGATTCCTAACGTCCATTTCAGAATGAAAAACTTGATTTCAGTGATATTTCTATTTCTGATTTATTAATCAATATGTTGTTGCTTATGCATTTTTATCCTTTTGTGAGAGGGGAATATTTTGAATGATGAAAATGAGATGGTTGCTTCATTTTCCTTGTTTTAACTTACTACAAACTATGCCTACAAATCGCTATCGCTAGTCACAACTTACAATCATAACATTTTTACTATATGTGAGAACACAGATTGTATACACAAATTTACTTGGGTTTTAAATAACAAGCCAAAAGTTAGCTGTGTGCAATAATGTGGCATAAAACAAAGAAAATGAGGCTGGAGAGATGGCTTAGCTGTTAAAGGCACTTTGTTGCAAATCCTGCCAGCAGCCTAGGTTCAATTTCCCAGTACTCACAAAAAGCCAGACACACAAATTGAAGCATGTGTCCAGATTTGGTACATAGTGGCAGAAGGCCCTGGTATGCTCATTTGTTTTCTCTCTCTCTTTCTCGAAAGAATAATAAATCAATAAATAATTAAATATTTTTACAAAGAGAATTGGAAGTTTCTTAATATTTTCTAAGTGTTCTTCAAAAAAAATCCCATTCTAATAACAATCACTAAATGATTTATAGTGACAAATTTTTCATGTTTTTTTTTGTCTTTTCCACAGATTATTTTAATAGCAAGAGCTCTCAAGAGAACTGGCCTATTGTACTAAGAAACTCTAAGAATCAGAATAAACCCTTAACTATACTGTTTCACTCAAACAAATGTTTTAGGGGAGGTAACTGAGCACCACTGCCTCTTAAGGCATTTATTGCTTTAATTTTAATGTCTGTTTTATTTAGCTTTGTTAGTTTGGTGATTATTTCTAAGTTTGTATATTCCCAACTTGAATGTTAAAGTTCCAAACTTGAAATTTGACTTTGAAAAAGATATGTTCTAGAGAGAATATTTGTACATTTTTGTTAGTTTAAGCATCTAAGACACTGATTCAAATGGTTTAATGTTTGTTAGTGTCCTTGATTTTTACCTATAATAATGTCATTTAACTTCTACCATAAAATTCTAGAGAACAGAGGTCAAATTGCTTCAACTTACATTATATAGTAGCTCTTGTAAATAAATGCCTAATAAATGCTTTTGATAATGTCAATAAAAATATTGAGGCCTATAATTAATCTAGTGGAAGTAATATGGTCTGTTGGCATATTTCAGAAACAAGGCATGAACTGGCACTTCTTGCTCAGCTCATTATGACTGAGATGATATTTTCATCTGTGTGCCCAACTTCTACCATTCCCTGTGGCTACTGGGTGATCTAAAGTGAAAGACCATGGGTGAGGGCCGAGCACAGCATGCAGTGGTGGAGAGCATGCGCTTGGCAATCAGGCCAACATGAGTTCAACTTATCAACCATGTGACCTCGGGGAAGTAATTGACTCTCTCTTTGTTTGGAAAATCTGGAGTATTCTGTGGAATTTTTATCATTTACACAACAGCACTGGAGGGAATATTACAAGGATTGAATGAGAATTTTTAGCATATATTTACTTTTTAAATAAATGGCTAATATAAAAATTACCAGTGTGTGACACAGAAAATTCTCAATAAAAACTCAGTTATTAAACTATAGTCAATGTTTAATGTTTTTATGATATTTTTAGTTGCAGAACAGCCTGGTGAAAATGTGAAGTTACCCCATTGGTTTGGATCAGTTTTATACAGCTGGCTTCCTTAAGAATAAAAAGTTGTTTATACTTTTCATAGTTTATTTCAATGATGTCAGAACACATGGCTTTGATATAAAAACTATGTATTTTCCTGAACCCATCATAATTATATTTTTCTGAAACACTAACAGAAATGGTGGTTAGTTAGTCTAAACAGCAGTTTCATTTTGGTTACCCCTGTTGTTAGGAATTTTGTATACAAAGGTGGCCACAAGAATTAGGCTAGTACTGACAACAGAATTCTTTTTTTTTTTTTTTTTTTATTTTTAATTGTATTTATTTGCAAGCAGAGAGAGAGAGAGAGAGATAGAAGAGAGGCAGACAGAGAGAGAATGGGCATGCCAGGGCCTCTAGCCACTGCAAATGAACTCCAGACGCATGTGCCCCTTGTGCATCTGGCTTACGTGGGTCTTGGAGAATGGAACCGGGATCCTTTGGCTTCACAGGCAAATGCCTTAACCGCTAAGCCATTTCTCCAGCCCCAGAATTCTTTTTCATGAAATAAAAATGGCAGATTAAACGTTGCCAAATGTCAAATAATCATTATGTATATTTTGATACAGAAATATCTCCAAGGTCTGTTTACTGTGTGATGAAAACAACAGAGCACAGACCAATGTAAAATGTCCTGAAATTCATTTGAGAAAAGAATATAGAATATTAGCTACAAGTCCAAATATTTATATACATGTATATGTTTGTATATGCCTAGAAGTTTTCTAGAAAGATTTATAAAGTCTGTCAGTTATGAGTTTACTAAAGAGAATAACTAAATATTCATGTTAGATGAGAGGCATTTTATTATACACATATGTGTATATGTATGTATATTAGCACTCTTTAAACATTTTATTAGTGTATATTTTACTTTTAAAACAAAAATCCAGGGCTGGAGAGATGGATTAGTAGTTAAGGTGTTTGCCTGCCAAGCCTAAGGACCCAGGTTTGATTCCCCAGAACCCACATAAGCCAGATGCACATGGTGACACATGCATCCAGAATTCATTTGTAGCGGCTGGAGGCTCTGGTACACCCATTCTCTTTCTCTTTCTCTCTCTCTCTCAAAAATAAATAAATAAATGTTTTGAAATTAAAAGCTACCATAAAATTACCACCATCATTTTCAATAGCCATTTCTGGAACTCTTACTCATGACACTCAATGTGCTAGACTTCATATGTATGTAAGTAATGTTCATGAGCATTCTGCAAGACAAGTACATGCTATGTAGCTTGTATCATATTGTAGAACAAGTAATGGACAGATTCCTTTTCTTTGCTCTCCCAGAGTTCTCAGGATCTATAATATTTCACTCTTTACTACATATAGAATGAAAAGAATTTCTTCAACAATGATCTCTGATCATTAGGATTACAAATTATGTCAATACCTATTACTGCTAAGGGTTCACTTAAGGCAGAGATGCAATATAATATATTTCAAGTCTATTTTTCATTGTACCTGTTAGGGCAATTCTTGTCATATAAGTTTTTTGTCTGACTTGGAAATTTTAGTTGGATTTGGACAAAATCTAACTAGTTCTGTGACTAAATAAATATGCCTTGCCATTCAGTGTGAGTGCATCAGGACTGGATGGCTTTCGAAAACATTACAATTATGGGTACAAATGCCAGCTGCTTTCTATTGCAGGTACCATCGTTTATACTTTTGCATACAAAATCTGTGAGGTATCTGAGCATTATTCTACAATATGCTCTTTTGATTGTTTCTACTTGGGACTAAAAGAGCTACAATGCATACATCAAGGAAATAGCAACAGACTGTTCATGTCTGCCATGGCAGAAGTAGCAGAGGGGTCAACTGATCCATACCACCTCAGCAAGGCCCAGCCTGCACACACATGCCTGCTTTAGTGTCTGACTGGACTTGAATCTTACTCCGAGATAAGTGGGTAGATACTTCTATGTGATGAATCAGGATGAAATTCCATACATAAGTGAGAGTCAAATTCATCAAAAGAACAGTGCTTTAAAAAAAAAAAAAAACTATACTTGCTCAAAGTGATTATTCAAGGCATCGAGCTTGAGGTTAATTTTTAACACATTAACTTTGCCATTCCTTTGTAATGTCTGAGGAGGAAAAAGTGCCTTAGTCTCACTTTGTCTCTTCGAAATGCTATGCTATTCCATACAGCTACCAGGACTGTCAAATGCAGCTATATTCAAATGAAGTCCAACTGTGTGGTCATCCCCAGGGCTTGCTAAAGATCTACTTCTTCAGAGCTTTTCTTCTTTAGGTACAGATTTGCATAAGCCATGGCTTTAGAACTTATAAATGAAGTACTTTCCTCTCTTGGCAATGTCAGTACTGAGGATAATGCGAGCTTGTTACTTTCCTCCATTTCTTTTCTTTTTTTTTCTCTCTTTGAATGGTATTAAACATTGAATTTAGGGTTTTGCATATGTTAGGCAAGTGCTCTAATACTGAGCCACATCCTAAGTCTTTATTTTAGTTTTTGAGGCAGAGTCATTTATCCTAGGCTGCCCTTGAATTCCTTATGTAGCTGAGGATAACTTGGAACTTTTTTTCTTCTGTTTTGTTTTTTTCAAGGTAAGGTCTCACTTTAGCATAGGCTGACCTGGAATTCACTATGTAATAATCTCAGGCTGACCTCGAACTCATGGTGATCCTCCTACCTCTGCCTCCCATGTGCTAGGATTAAAGGCATGTGCTACCAAGTCAGGCAGGACTTTGAACTTCTGATCCTCTTGCTTTCATTTCCCAACTGCTGGGATTACAGGTCGATGCTACCACAACCACTACAAGCAGTGTTGGGGATTGAACCCAGGACTTTGTGCATTCTAGGCACTTTACCAACTGAGCCTCATCTCCACCCCCAGCCTTTTTATTTATTTTTTATTTTTTGTTTATTTACTTGAGAGCAATAGAGAGAGAGAAAGAGGCAGAGAGAGAAAGAATGGGCACACCAGGGCCTCCAGACACTGCAAACGAACTCCAGGTGCATGTACCACCTTGTGCATCTGGCTTACATGGGTCCTGGGGAATCGAGCCTCGAACATAGGTCCTTGGGTTTCACAGGCAAGCGCTTAACCACTAAGCCATCTCTCCAGTCCCAGCCTTTTAATTTTTATTTGTAATTTTAGTTTTTATTTTAAGACATTGTCTCACTAAATTGCCCAACCTGGGCTTGAACTCCTCTGTAGCCTATGCAGACCTTGAATTCCCAATTCTTCTACCTCATTTTACTTAGCAGGACAACACTATTGTTTACTCTTTTCCTAACTTTGACCTTTTACTCATTTAGCTGAGATTATAGACCTGAGCTAATAGGCCATGCTTCCAGTTTTCTTTTATTTGGGTTTAAAATCTTATTTTCTTTTGCTGTAAATTGGGGAAAAGAATATTATAATTTGATACAATTTTTTCCACTTCTTTTTAAAAGATTTTATATTTATTTATTCATTTATTAGAGACAGAGAGAAGGAAAGAGAGAGAGGCAGAGTGAGAATGGGCGTGCCAGGGCCTCTAGCCAGTGTAAACGAACACATGAACCCCCTTGTGCATCTGGCTTACATGGGACCTGGAGAATCGAACCAGGATCCTTAAGTTTTGCAGGCATGTGCTTTTAACCACTAAGCCATCTCTTCAGCCCTAATTTGGTACAAATTTTAATGGAAGTGGCTTAATAATATATGCATTTTGTAGAATATGGTAGGCTAGAATCTCAGCTCTTTTCTGTAAGGTTTGAGTTCACTTTATTTCTTCAGACAAATTGGGTTCTCTTTATGTTATACAATTTCTTTTTTTTATTTAAAAATATTTTATTATTTATTTATTTGAAAGAGAGAGAGCAAAAGGAAGAGGCAGATTGAGAGAAAGAGAGAATGGGCATGTCAGGGCCTCCAGCCACTGCAAATGAACTCCACATGCATGTGCCCATTTGTGTATCTGGCTTACATGCATCATGGGGAATTGAACAGGGGTCCTTAGGCTTTGCAGGCAAATGCCTTAACCACTAAGCCATTTCCTCAGCCCCAAATTCTATTTATTTATTTATTTATTTATTTACAAACAGAGAGAATGGGAGGGAGAGAATAATACAGAGAGAATGGACATGCCAGGGTCCCTAGCCACTGCAAACAAATTCCAGATGCATGTACCACTTCATGGCTTTACATGGGCACTGGGGAATCAAACCAGGGTTGTTAGGCTTTGCAAGCAAGCCCCCCTAACCACTAAGCAAACTCTCCAGTCCTATATTTTGCAAATTCTTCTGCCCCTTCCACAACCTGGAAACTCTTTGTACCCTCTATATCAATTAATTTTCCTTTACCTTCTCCCTTTCTCTCTTCTGGCATTTTTCTTTGCTCTCCCTTCACATAGAAAAAGAAAGTGACACTTGTGAATTATCAGAAGTTTCAATTACCTACCCCAAATATTCACAGAGCTGTTATTTTGTCTGAATAGCCACTATGTTATTTTTTAATTTAAACATCAAATAAAAATTTAAATCAAGGGCTGAAGAAATGGCTTGGCAGTTAAGAGGCTTGCCTGCAAAGCTAGAGGACCTTGGTTCAATTCCCCAGTACCCACGTAAGCCAGATGCACAGGGGGGTGCATGAATCTGGAGTTTGTTTGAAGTGGCTGGAGGCCCTGGTGCACCCATTCTCTCCTTCTCTCTCTCTCTCTCTCTCTCTCTGCCCCTTTCCCTCTCTCAAATAAATAAATAAATAAATTAAAAAACAATTTAAATAGAAATTTTATACCTACAAAAAAAAACTAATCATTTAGCAGAGTGCTACTGAGAGAGCAGGTAAAGTTTGTGGGTGACAGGGCAGGGACATAAACGTGTCTTCCTCCGGAAGTCCTGAGACCCAGGGTTGGCGTTCTAAGTATCCTAGGGAATATGTTTTAGAGATGTTTCCACCTGTACTAGTATCTGTCCTGATAGCAGGACTCCTAGGATCTCCAGAGTGAGTGTGGGCAATGATTTAACTTTAAACATAAAGGAATATAAAAGGAAGTGCTTCATTCTTTGTTCTCAAATCTTGGGCAAAAACTGCAGTTGAATATGTAATGTCATTACTCTTCTGAGACAGTAACTATGTTCCATAGAGGGCAAGAGGGAGATTCACTTCAAACTATTACAGAAAAGTGATGATAAATTCTGTTAATTTATCTCAGAGCAGGTTGCAGAAGAAATCCACTAAGCTTCTGAATGATTTGCCCAAGATTAGAAAGTGTTGCCTCATACTTCTAGCAGATTTGGGAACTCTGGTGACATGTCTTAAATAATGAAATGCTTAGCCACTTCTGCCTCTGTACCTAAATGATTTTTACATGTGCATTCAGGAGCCTCTGACAAAGTTATGAAGAGAATAAATACTGTGCTTTATACAATTTTGTTCTTTCTTTAAAGAATATGAAAAACAGCTAAACTTCAGCCTTAGACTACTGAGTAGCTGTGATTACGAGTTCATGCCACAATATTAGCCCCCAAAAGCCCAGTGGTAGCTTTTAAAGAACTGTTGTAGAGGCTTTAACGCTAAGGCGGACCAATTTAGTAATCTGTTTGACATGTTTAACCATGTGTGATCTGAGTAACCACATTGTAAACCAGATAGGACACAGGGCTTGACTTTCACGTATGATTGTCGTTCTCTCCCAGGTCAGTAAACATCTGTGAGGCTCTTGCATATTGTGCGCTTCTTGGCAACCAGTAACAGTTGTATAAGTAACATGGAATAGACCTGTCACTTGTCACTTTCACATTTAGTGTTCTTAAGAGGGAGGAAGTGACCTGCAGAAATGAATGCAGAAGAACCCTTGTCCACGCCCTTCAAGCTTACCTTGGCAAGTTGTTCGTGGATCTCCAGTAGGCTGGGCCTGTTGACCTTGGGCCCGCTCACACTGCCAGTGTTGCGGTAGTACTCAATCTTGGGGACAGCATCCATGGTGTTGTGGCCAAAGGTTTGTAGGTAGTATGTATTTGTGTGAGAATCATAGGCATGAAAAGTGGCATCCGTTTTAGCAGTTTCTCCATTTTGGAGGAAATTGTCGCAGCACTCCTGATTTCCAGGCCTAAAGCTGATTCTCAATCTGCTTTGGGCCTCATCTCCAAAAGAGGTCTCTTCATAGTGTGGCGGGTCGGTGCTGTCACTTTCAGAGGCACAGCTGTCATGGCTCTCATTTATGACATTGACTTGAAAGCGATTGGTGTTACTGGGCACTGAAGTGGAAGGGGTATTCAGTGACATCCTCTAAAATGTATTCTTTCGACTAAGCTACCTAATTTATGGTTGTTAAAAACAAAATCTTTCTTTCTCCACCTCAAAGAAAACACTTAATGGAGTTACATGAGAGCGCTGCTGGCTTTTGCTCTGGATGAACTTGGTAATTAGATTCTTGATATACTGTTGATACACTGTCTCCTATATAATCTTCAGAATGATCTTCAAAGCTGTCATTGAGAAAGAAAATTAAATTTGTTCTAGGCAGTACAAGCAGGATTGGGATATGAAGGTATAACTTTCTTTTATAAGACATACAGTTTTAAATTCATTTCACTAAAAATTACTTGTTCAAGAACTTAGTCATCTGAGCAATGAAATCCTATAATAAGTAACTGGGGACTTGCTTCTGCAAACAGAATTCCCAATGGAGTCATGAAAATGTGACTGTGTTTTAGTATTTGCTTGGAAGCCAGAAGCAGTATTTGCTTGGAAGTCAGAATGACTTTTAGAAAAGATGTAACTTAGCATAGTAAGAACAGAGGAAAATATTTTTGTCCTGAAACAGAGGTAACTGAATACGGATATTGCAAAGTATTTTATGATTGGTAGGAATATACATTATAACATATAAAATGAACATTGGACGTTCTTAAAAATGCTAGTGTATAAAAATCTATATACATCTTCAAGTAATAAATCTGTTCTAAGAATTCTTTTACCTATGCAACAAATAAAAAATTACATTTTAGGGTTTGAATTAAAATATAACCTGTCAAGATGATATCTTTGTCTGTATATTTTTAGAATTTTAGTAGCCTTTAAAATGTTTCATTTGCTCATATATTTGCATTTTTCATGAATGCTATTATGGAAGCTTAACAAATGAGTATTTGGGATATAGAAATAAGTCTTAGCTGTCAATAAAGACATATATTTAGGTAAAAAATTTGTTGTTCCCTTTAATGAAATAGTCTGCATAACCGAGAGGCTGATTTTAAATGAGATGAATATACTACATATTTTTAAAGTCCGCAGTATGTTTCACTCATGAAGCACTTTCTACAGAACAGTATTTCTTTGTTGTTACCATAAAATGTGATTGTTCAAACAAGGAACTAGAAATAACATTACAGACTAAATCAACACAAACAAAAATTTACCTCTCATGTAGTTATTAAAAGTAGAGCTTTGAATGAAAAACATAGCTTAGGCCCTCAAAAGACCTTACTTTGAGAAATTACAGATGAGGAAATTATCTTTTTTAGAACATCTCATATCTCATAATTCTTGACATCCTTTAATCCACTCCCCAGACTCTGCTTTGGGACATAGTATTAAGAGTGATTTTTTTTTTTTTTTTTTTTTGGCCAGGAGTGGCGATGCACACCATTAATCCCAGTACTTGGGAGGCAGAGGTAGAAGGATAGCTGTTAGTTCAAGGCCACCCTGAGACTACAAAGTGAATTCCAGGTCAACCTGGGTTAGAGTGAGACCCTACCTCGAAAAAAAAAAAAAAAAAAAAAGTGATTTTTTTTTTTTTAAACCCAGCCTAGGCAGCTTACCTTCCCATCCAGGACCTTCTCCTGAAGAAGTGTAACCTACTTCAGCATTACACAGGCATATATGGGGCGCTGACCTTTCAGCCCAGACCTTAGACTTCTTCTTATTGGTTAGAACCTTTCTTGAAAGAGATGAATGCAATCATTGGCTGGACTAGTACTTGAAGCCCCACCCAGTCATTAGTTTTGAGGAACCGTAAGTACCATATAAACTAGCAATGTGGTAAATCATTAATCCTTTTAGAGAGGAAACAAAATTAAGTTTCTTCAATCCATAAGGAGAATTAGATTGCTCAACAGCAATCCTTAAGAAATGTTGCTTCAGGTTTGGGGACAAGATTAATTTGAGTCCCATAGTTCTCTCTCTCTTTCTGTCTTTTGAAACTTCCTTCTTTCCTGGTCTTTCCTTCCTTCTCTCCCTCTCTCCCTTCCTCTTCTACTTTCTCTCTTTCTCCTCCTCCTTTTGCTCTCTCTTTCTTTCTCTTTTTGTCATACTGAGGGTTGGTCCCAGGACTTAATGTAGGCTACATAAGTGATCTATCACTGAAATATATTCTCAGTCCTTTCTTTTTTTCTTTTATTTTTCTTTCTTCTTTTTAAAAAACTTTTTAGGGGCATGGTGGCTTACACCTTTATTCCCAGCACTTGGGAGGCAGAGGTAGGAGGATCACCATGAGTTTGAGGCTACCCTGAGACTACATGGTGAATTCCAGGTCAGCCTGGGCTGGAGTGAGACCCTACCTCAAAAAGCCAGAAAAAAAAAAAAACTTTTTTAAATGTTGAGACAGGGTCTAAATTGCACAAGCTGACATTAAACTAACTCTGTAGTTCATGCAGGCTTGAATTTTTTATCCTTCTGCTTCAATCTCAAGTGATGAGGATTATGGGCCTGTGCCACCTGGCCTGGCTTGTCACCTTATTTTTTTGTTTTTATTTGAGAGAGACAGAGAGAGCTAGAGAGATACAGAGAGAGAGAGAGAGAGAGAGAGAGAGAGAGAGAGCCAGCCAGCAGCCTCTTAACTGCTGTGAACGAACTCCAAATGTGTGCGCCCCCTTGTGGGCAAGTGTGGCATTGCGCCCTTGTGTCACTTTGCATCTGGCTAAACGTGGGACCTGGAGATTGGAACCGGGTTCTTAGGCTTAGCAGGCAGGCGCCCTAACCGCTAAGCCATCTCTCCAGCCCTTGTCATCTTATTTTTGATGCATTAATGATCCCTTACTGTTAAGCCTAGGCACTAAAGAATCAACAGATAACCTCAATATTATGTAATAGAAAAAAGTATTTGAATTATTTTATCTTACCTATAATAAATACTACGTTGACTCTTCTCTGCATAGAAAGTAAACAGATTGAAGCAGAATCAATGATTTATTGAAAAGATTTCAATCTATTGAAAAAACTGTTGTAAGCTGGACTCAAAGTGTGAGTACATTTTCCAGTGACACTATAAAATGGCCTCTTTGTCTCTATGTAGAAAAATCTTTTATAAATATTTTATTTATATTCATTCATTTGTTTGAGAGACAGATTGAGAAAGAGGCAGATAGAGAGAAAGAATGGGCACACCAAGGCCTCCAAGCCACTGCAAACAAGCAAACTCCAGACACATGCACCACCTTGTGCATCTGCCTTAAGTGGATCCTAGGAAATCAAACCTTGGTCCTTAAACTCCACAGGCAAATGCCTTAACTGCTAACCCATCTTTCCAGTCAGAAAAACACTTTTATAAAAGTTCTGGGTTTTTTTTTCCAGAGGATATTTTGTTCCAATCTATGAGACAACAGCAATCCTTTCTGCAGGTTCTGTCACAGGTTTTGATCAGAATGATTGAATGAGCACTCTCTGTATCTGCTAAGCAACTAGCCAAGTAATTTCCAGTTGCCAGGGTAGTTCAGCTGCGGTGTGATGTAGTGGTAAAGCAGACGCTCCGCAGTTAGAAAGATACAAGGAAATTCTGGTCCTGCACTTGCTGTGTGTGAAATGAAGCAACCCTCATGTTCTCATCCACAGATGTAGATGAGGACAGACATACTATGTAGGTTAAATGAGCTAATTTGCATTAGGGTTTGTACTATTGTACTTGGGCTGTGTTAATATTATTTATGGTTAGCTTATTATTAGTCACACCCCAGATTCTGATATGAGTCATTGAAGTTTGGAGTAGAATATTGGCAAAGGTAAATTGGTGACCAGGTACAGCATTATAGAAAATGGATTTGGAGATACCTAAGTAAAACACCTTTGGTACTCTTAGGTGAAAGTCATGCTACTTGGTTAGGCTACTGTCATGACCTTCTATCAGAGATAGAATTAAGAAGACGTAGCTGTAACTCAAGTTTCTCTTAAAGGCCACTAGTAGCAGGTATTTATTCCTTCAAGAAAGGGTACTCGTTCCTATGTAGAAGAAGGCCTATAAATATAAGAAGCAGTCAGATTTCAAATTCAGTTAGGAGAAGCTGGTTTGGAACTGGGACCCAAAACAAGTTCTATTTATTGGACAAGGATAGCAGCTAATGACACCATCCAAACCTCACTTGCCTTCAGGAACACAGCTATTGCTTCTTTAGCCTTTTTCCTGTATTGCTTCTGAAACCAGCCACTCTCCTTCTTGTTGCCTATTCACCTGACTATAGTGTGGTGTGAATTAGTTTTAGTTTTGGTCTTACATCAAGCAGACACTCTCATTCTAAGGCTTTTATCTCTAACTGGGAAATGAAAGCTTTTGTTCTTTATTAAGGGAGTTCTGACCTAGAGTGGAAGGGAGATGGTTTGGGGGATATGGATGAAATTATACCATCCATAAAGTCAACCCTCAGGCAGGTGCATGAGAGAACAGGAACAAGCTATTTGGAGGCACATTCTCCATTTTTCCTCTTGTTCTCCCTGACAGGCTCTTGGAAAGTGGCAGTAGGGCTTGATTTGGGTATGCCATTGGCCATCTATTCTTGGAAGGATTAACAGTTCATGCAATCTCCATACTATAGCCAGCCTTTTATTTTTATTTTTATTTTTATTACATTATGTCTGGTTCTGAATTATACAGGTGGTGACCCCTTGCTACCCTCCAAAACAAATAAACAAAAATCTAAGACACGCAATAGGCCACGAATGAAGTCACTTTTGATTGGTCTTCTTTCTTTTCAGGGAGATTGGAAATAATACTGTGTCAGGAGGGGAATGTTCAGAAACGATGCTCCATTTTCGTAACCATTTCTTGCCCTTTGGTTTTTGGCACCTTTCTTGTTTTTGAGATAAAGATTTGGCCTAATTTCTAGTCATGGAAATGGTAAGTCTTGGTGGTTCTTTATCTAGGAGACAAATGGAATATCTGGTAGTTGAACATGTATTTTAGCACTTTAGAAACCTCGGTCAGGAAGAAGATACCTACTGTCCTGGCATAGACAGTTTGCGCCAAGTTCAACTGAGCTTGGCTTAGTGACATATTCGTAGGCCAGATTAGGAACTGGGTATAAGGTGTTTCCGGTTCACACTCTTGTACTACCCCGGGTACAAGGAGACTCCATGAAATGAAGATTTGATACAGAAGAACCCCAACCAATAAAGATGCATTTGAAATCTATCAAGGGATAGAAAGCATCAGGAGCCCCACTGTGGACGATGCTTTGGAGTGCCATAGACCTGAGCAGGAACGACATGGGTAAAAAGTTGTAGAAGGGTTGCAGATAGTGTCACTGGGGTATGGAGCAGGAACCTGTGCTTGCTTTGCAGGATGGAAGTATGATGAGAGTACACGCACTTGCTTTGCAGGATGTCACCAGCAACTTCCATGGGCATAGAAAAGGGAGAGAACCTCAAGGCAGGTGTTGGAGATGAGAATAAAGGGGACTTATATGTCTGGAGTCATGGCTTTGCCCCATTCATAGAACTTTCTATGCTAAGGGAGACAAAGAAAAGTGAAGAATCTCAACGAAGGTTTACAGTTTCCACAGCATGGCAAGTAAATCAATCACAGGTGTTTATTGAATTCAGTGAATGAAAGGCACAATCCAGTGCAATCAGGTAAATACAAACATATCCACCATGTATCCCACCACTGGAAAGAGCCTAATGCCGGAACTCTCATGCAAGTGCATACTCAAACGTCCCTTTATCAAACTCTTCCACTTCATCTTCCCATGTGGAGGAGGGCATGCTACTATATGGATCTAATAGAATTTTGAAGCATCTGATAATAAGGAGTCCCAAGAAGATACACAAAATACCCACAAAAGCAAAGCCAGTTTTCTGCTCCAGAGTCAAAGAGAAAGCGGAGACTTCATTGACACTCATCTTAGTGGAAGAGTTGCCGCAGTGGGGACTACTCATTATTCACTGGTACATCTTCTTGGCTCTTCGGAATGCCTGTTGCAATCAACTCCTGGCCTAGGTACAAAGGGGGCTCAGGTTAGTTTCAACCTCATATGGCAATGGACAAGAAATTGTTTTAAAATATCTGACACTTTTAGTCAGGCGCGATGGCACAAGTCTTTAATTCCAGCACCCAGGAGGCAGAGGTAGGAGTATTGCCATGAGTTCAAGGCACCCTGAAACTACAATAGTGAATTCCCAGTCAGCCTGGGCTACAGCGAGAGCCTACCTTGAAACCCTCTCCCTCTCCCTCCCAAAAATCTGACTTTTTAAAAAACCTTCTTAACTCACTAAAGATGTTTGGAAATATCATCAGATATGGATCCGAGTCAACTTAACATTAGAGATGCAACTTCCATCATGGTTACAAAATTGCCTTTGTGGGTACATAAATCTGTGCCTGTGTACTCAAGAACTAAAACCAAGTGTGCATGTGGATCTTCAGATAATTAACACTACGCACCTTTGATTCAACTGTTAGGTAGTTATCATTGCTTCTTTGATCTGGATTTCCTGTTAATTTTTGAATGTGTACAATAACATAAATAAGCAGAGTATAAGCTACTTGTGCTGATTACAGCTCATACTTCAACGTCTATTATCACTGCCATTTTGTCTAAAACAAGTTCTGATTTATTTATTTATTTATTTTTATTGACAACTTCTATACTTACATACAAAAATGCATGATATTTCCCTCCCCTCCCCCGTTCCCCTTCAGAACTCCATTCTCCATCATATCCCTTCCCTCTCTCCATTAGTCTCTCTTTTAATTTGATGTCATCATCTTTTTCTTCTATTATGAGGGTCTTGCGAAGGTATTGCTAGGCACTGCAAGGTCATGGATATCAAGGCCAATTTCTGTCTGGACAGTTGCATTGTAAGGAGTTGTACCCTTCTTTTGGCTCCATATGTAATATCGTCTCACTTTTTATCCCTTTAACTTCCATGCATATATAATTGCATATTCTTTTCCACTACCATTCTATACATTAAATGTCACTTTTTTTGGAGACAGCTATTCACTGTCTATACTAGGCTGGCCTTGAATTCATGACAATTGTCCTGCCCCATCCTCCCATGTGCTGTGATTATAGGCCTGAGCCACCATACTCAGCTTAAATGTCACTCTGTTAAGGAACAATGTGTTTTTAAAACACTGTGTTAATACAACCAATTCCCAACAAACATCTCCATTATTTTCTAGAATCCTATAGATAAACTTAAAATACAAATTAATCAGCATGTTTTCTCTGCAATTCAACATCAAGACCAGTTCCCAGTACTCCTTCCAATCATATTTTTACTCCTAAATCCCTAGTATACTGAGATTTTAAAACTATGGGTAAACGATTCAATAAATTTTATTGAATTTAAACAAAATAGGGATTTTGCCCATGTTATATCTTAATAAGTTAATTAAACTTTTTAATTAAGGAGTAAAGTGAAATTAGTTAATTAAATCAAATGATTACAAATGTCATTCACTCTTGTTGAGAGGAGTGTTACCAACTAGCTAGTCATCTGATGTATGAGAATTATTATTCTGATAATTTTTTAAAATTATGTTTCTTATAAATGATTATCCCTTTGGGATTTTTGAGCCAATTTTCAGAAACATAATTGAGTTATAGTAATGTAAGAATGAATGGAATGAGTAATAAGGAAAAAGGCTTGTATCTTTCCAAACTTTTCACCAAATAAAATAGCCAATATTGCCAGAATGAGACAGCTACCAGAGCTATGTGTATGGAAACAAATATTTCAGTTATTAAAAGGAGTGGGCTGGAGAGATGGCTAAGATTAAGGTGCTTGATTGTGAAGCCTAAGGACCCAGGTTCGATTCTCCAGTACCCACCAGACGCACATAGTGGTGCATGTACCTGGAATTTGTATGCAGTGGCTGGAGGCACTGGTGTACCCCTTCTTTCCCCACCTCTCTAATAATAAATAAATAAATAAATAAATAAATAAATAAATAAATAAATAAATTTTTGAAAAAAGGAGCAAGAAGGTATGGTGGAAATTATATATTGCTATTGTACAATGATTTTACACTTAGTAGGTAAGTAATTATCAGCAGTAAGAAGGCACTAAGGTTAGTACAAGCTTAATGAACTATGCTGTGCTATTCAGTTTTCTGCCAATGGACAAAATATCCAGGAATTAGTTTAAATGAGGGAAAGTTTATTTTGGATCATAGCTTCAGAGTTTCAGTCCATTGTCCTGTTATTTTGTGTCTGTAGCAAGGCAGAACATCATTGTGGGGTCATGTTGCATAGACAAGGGCTATTCATTTTATGGCAGCAGGGAAGAAAACAGTGGGCGCACCTCCAATACCTAACTTCCTTCTACTAGGTCTCCTCTACTCCTAAAAGTAGCAGCACTCACAGCAGCATCACAGGCTGGGAACTAAGCCTTAAACAAATGGATTTTGGGGAAAATTGCAGATCCAAACTACAGTAAATCTTGGATACCAAATTCATTTTTTTTTTTTGATAGTTTACTAGTAACATGAAGACTCAGGGAAATAGGACAGACATGGTTTAGTGACTGTGGCAAAGCATTTAACATTTTTTGCATAATATATTTGTGAGGATGGTGTAAGATATTTGCTTAATAGGAATTTGTTTAAATTTTTAGTTCATTGAACTAGACTAATAAATACTGGGTTCTGTAATCATAGACAAAGATTTTTATTGTAGTTTCACAAAAGCCTCTTAAGTGTTTTTAAGAAGTTAAGTGACTAGGTTGATGACACTGAAGTGATGATTATTCGATCTGACACAAAATTTGGCTGAAAGTATATGGTAGCTTCCAGATTTGAGATTTAAAAACAATTCTAATGACTTACTCCTGGACTGAAACTGGAACATAAAATTTAATAGAAACATTTCTAACAGTCCTTTAAGGATGAAGGAAGGAGATGTATGAATCCCAAATAGGGAAACATAACTTGACAGTTGCAATTCATCAAATATTAGTATAAGTCAAATATATGAGGTGGTTGCTTGAAAAAGCAAATGCAATGTAAAACTGAATGTGGGTACAATGAAACAAAGTGGTAACACTTATTATGCGTCACTATACTTTCATGCCTAAACATTTATTGCATTGCTGCTGCGTTCTAGTGACACAGCCCCTCTGCTCAAAGAGGTCCCTACTAGTAAAGGAGAGGAGTCATGTTCAAACAAGAATAGAACAATGCAGTTGTCTACAAGGGCAATAAAAAAGAGAGCAAAATATATTCAATGACTGCCAGGTTTATATTGTCTAAATTTTTATCCCCATAACAGACAGATAAAAATATTCAAAAAGGCTAAACAAATTCAGAGGGAATAGATATTTTATTCACTTAGAGATCAGAAAAGTTTTTGTTTGTTTGTTTGTTTTTTGGTAAAGACTGACTATATTTGAACAGCGCCTGAAAGACAGAAGGACTTAGATTTAGGATAGGAGGCAAAACAGGGCACCAACAGTAAAGAAGGAAGTAGAAAAGTGCTGGTTTTGTTCGGAGTGTGGTAAGTGATCTGGTCCACATGAAGGGTAGCTTGAGAACCAAAATGCTGGAAAGATAGATCAGAGCTAAATTATAAAGCACCTTAACTATTGGGCTAAGAATTTGAAATTTATTTCACTATGTATTACTTGATGATCAGACTAAATTAGACATAAATCAGGGAAAGAAATGTTTCATGTGAAAAGCAATGAGGGACTGCATGAGCGATGTGGGAAATGGCATGGGTTGGAAAAATATTTATAGAGTTAGCAAATATAGGAGAAGTATCAAAGATGACCCTACCCTTTTATGCCTAGACAAATGTAAAGATAGTGGTTTCACAAGCAAGATAAAGAAAATAAGACTGTATTAAAGATTTAGAAAATAAATAAGCTTAGTTCTGAACATAGTAAATCCAGATCATTTTGTGCAAGAAAATTCCTGAAAAAGAGAATGTTTTAAATATATGTTTGTGTGTGTGTGTGTGTGTGTGTGTGTGTGTGTATTCATATTTATATGTAGAAGAATCTAACCAGGATGGAGAAGGCCAAGCACATAAAAGTATTTGTGAATCAAAACTCAAGGAAGACAATAGGAACATACACATATGTGAAGCATTATTTTCTAGAGTAGACTTCTAGATTGATTCCGGTCAATTTTGTTTTAAGTCTGTTTGCTGATATCCAATGAGATTAAAGGTAGAAGAAACTGGCATTAAGCCTTAATGCATGCCCCTTCAAAGGGAAAACATGGCCTCCTACAGCAGTCATATCAGAAGTGCTCAAGGTTGTGAATGCATCTGCAGCAAGAAAGAAGACCAGGACTCAGAGATGAAGAGCTGTCATCCCTGCCATGGTTATGGAAACGAGGTACTGGAAAACAAGCAAGACCTTGGGTTTGACATTTAGAATTATTTCACCATTGTAGAAATTTTTGGAAGGATCCTAAATGGGAGGGGATTTTTTTGAAAAATAGATTATGAGAAAATGAAGTTGGACAGTAAAGAAATTTTACAAAATAAGTTTTACTTGTGTAAAAGTTAAATTATATAGATGCACAATTCATCCAAATTTGAATCATTTAATAAGGACATATAATTCAGTTTTCTAAAGCAAAGCCAGGTAAACTCATCTAGGGTTTAAGGAAATATAAAATTTCTATTTTTTTAAAATAAGAGAAAGAATAGTTTTATTAATATCTTAAAGGAAAACTAGATTTCATATTCATCTTAAGTGCTACTTCATACTACAGATGAAAACAAAATACAGATATAGGAGAATAATTGAAAAGTAAGGCAATATGTGAAGGTTTAAAAACAAGTTTGGCTTGTTGCAGGGCTTGCCTGTACAAGCACATGAAAGTAAAAGCCCAATGCTTGTCTGCAAAGCCTAAGGACTCAGGTTCAATTTTCCAGAACCCATGTAAGCCAGATGCATGAGTTTGGAGCTCATTTGCAGCAGCTAGAGGCCCTGACATCTCCATGCTCTCCCCCCCTGAAATAAATAAATAAAAATAAAAATATATAAAAGGTTTAAAAAAGGTAAAAGCCCAAGTATTTGCCAAACAGTATGTTGGACAAAATGTCCTCATATTTCAGACATACATATAGCAGGTAAAACACTGGCATTTGAGGCCTAGCTTTTTCAAATTATCTCTCAACGTTTCCATTTTATTTCATATGTGAAATGAGTAGCTTGTCTCATTTCAACTCCAAGTCTAGTATCTTTGAGAATATATTGCTAAGGATGTTGAGCTGTGTGACTTTTCATTGATATGGAACACAATGTGATATACAATATTACTAATAACAATATTATTGTGAACAAATAGAACTCTTCAATTGCAACACCAGTTTCTTCACAATTAGTACAGTGTCCAGGATACTATCGATAAAAGATACACTTTCACTTTTTGTAAATGCTGGAAGAGATAAAAATGTGAAAAGTCCCTAGTTTCTGTAATAAAGATATTATAGTGCCTACCTTAGGAGGAAAATAACATTTCAATATTTTATTTACTGGGAAATAGAAAGTGAAAGAAAGATAAGAGAAATTCAGATACAAAGAGAACTAGGAGAACTATAAATTGATTTTTAAAATTCATGTGAAAAAGAGTTGAGAAAAGAAAAAAATGATTTTTTTTCCAAAAAAGAGAGAATGTAAAACTGAGTAGTAGTAAAAAATATTTTAAATGTGCTAAACCATGCAAAATGGGTAACATCAATATAGCACAGCTTAAATATCAGAATATATGTGTGTGTGTGTGTGTGTGTGTGTGTGTGTGTGTGTGTGTATAATGATTGAAATATTTTTAGTATCATTGTAAGTGATAAAAATACAGCCTTAGCTGGGCGTGTTGGCGCACGCAGCCTGGACCAGAATGAGACCCTACCTTGCAAAACCAAAAAATAAAATAAATAAATAAAAAAACAGCCTGGAATGATATTCACTGGAATTAGTGTTTAGGGACTCTAGAATTCAGCTACCATGGTGAAAGTCTATCACTTTTTTTTCAAGGCAAATACACACACAGATTTGTAAGTCCCCATGAGTCATCACATTGGGTCAGGGGTGTACCTGTAGATATTAGAAGTCTCAGATGGGATGGAGTTGCTTCATACTTAGCAACAACTAACTGAAAAAAAAATGAGCCCATTCTATGATCAGTTAATCAAATTGCATTCCCTTGTAAGTAGTCTACAAAAGACATCATTTTTATAAGTGCAATCTTTCATATACATGAATGTTGAGGTGATGTTTATTTCTTCTGCGAAATAAGTTTACTAATTAGGAACTAAAAAAATTCACATTTCAGAAACACAGAGTTTTTTTAATTTGCATGCAATACACAATTGCAGAAATAAAATGTATGGACCCAGCGAACACACAAAAGAACCTCCTATGTTTTCATTCTAATCAACAGGTATTTTTCTCATGTTTGCCCAGTAATGACATTACAAACAATAAGCCAGAGATAGTGAATTACTATTTGAATAGAATAGGATACTGCTGAGTCTAGATGTTGTTATCTCTAATGATTTCATGAAATGACACATATAAGAAAACCCAAGCTTAATATATAATGAGCCCTCCTATACATACACATATGGCTCACACACCAAATATAAACATTATTATCCTTTTAAAGCAAGGAGAAAGAAGCATTACTGAGGCCACATCTTCACAGAGCTAATCATTAGGAACCTAGTGTGTTGTAATCAAAGGAAAGCTTAAATTACAAACCCGGATGTCTTCATCATGTTGATGTGCATACATTTCAGGTTCCTAGAAGTCCAAAACCTTGGAGTCTTCAAGTATTCACCCTAAAGCCCTTGAGATTTCAACCGTAGGAGAATTTGTTTCTTAAGATAATATCTGGGTGGCTCCTCAGACACCCATTCATTCCAAAGCACTGGAAAATATGATCTGAAAATTCTCAACATGTCTCACAAGAGAAACCTAGACCATCATTATTATGCTACGTTGTCTGTCTCCGGCTGTCTTTCTACCTCTTAAACTGAAGAATGTGTGGAAATGTCCCACAAAACATTATGGGGGAAAGCATCAGAAATCTACCCCCCCAAACACACACGCATTTTTATTTATTTTTTGACAACAGCACCAGCAGCTGCAGAAGCATTAGGATTCTCTCTTCTTTAGAATTTGAACTCACCAAACCTGCAGCTCCCCGCCCCACCCCGCTCTCTTGATTCAGAAATCAAAGAGAAAGAGGACATGCTTGCCCCCCATCAGTGAATGCCCAGGGAAGGGGAGAAAGTTACTTCGCAGGCAGCAATGTCTCACCTTCCATGCTTGTTGCCATGGAGATGAAATCCAGCCAGTAGATTTAGGGCTTGGCAGGTTTGTCTGTGCTCCTTGATCGGTCCAGTGACAGTGTAAGAGGCGTGTTCTGGGGACCTGCGTGGAGGGAGTCACAGGCCGTGCCTAGCGCTCTCCTGGCCTAGTGTGCAGATGTCTGGGTCTGTGGGCGAGACGGGACACGGGACGTGGGCGGCCGCCGAGTGCGTGTGCGCGTGTGTCTGCAGGAAAATGTGTGTCTTTTTTGACGATGTGCGAGTGTGTAAATATTTGCACTCGTATGTGTGGACATGGAGCGTCTGGAGACTGAAAAGAGGTGGAGATGAGGGGGAGGGGAAAGGAATCTGCCGAGGCAGCAACAGGCTCTATCTGTTCTTCAGTTGTGCTAAAAGGAAAGAGATGAAGAGCTTATTTCACTCACATCACATTGTGAAGGTTAGCAGTCAGGGGCCATCACCATTTCTGCTTCCTAGGGTGGCGAGGGTTTAATAAATTTATGGCAAAAACTGTTTCCTGGGCTGCTTCCCCAGCTGTGCAGAAGGCGTTTTGCTGTGTGCGTGGTGGCAGCAGCCTCGGCCAGAGAGACGGCGCTACATTCTGCGGTTTCTGTTTATCACACAACGGAAAACGGAGTGACGGCGTCCTGCTTTAAATGGAGACTGCGTCATGCGGAGTTTTCCCCACCCCTGACCCCTTGCCACCCAGGGCCTCCCCACCCACTCCGCAGGCGCCTCGGAGCTGTCCGCAGTGCTGAAATGCGGCCCTCTCCCCTGACACCAGTTACACACCAACCAGCAGCAAGCAACGCTTTGATAAGACCTTTAGGAGGCTGCGATGCAGTTTCTAAAGTGATGAAGATACATATCACAAACCAGCCGCATTGAAAGCAAAGAGAGCAAATCAGAACAACAAACACTTCCCTCCTCATCTCTGTGCAGGAGTCTAGCGGCTTCTGTATTCAATTTCAAGACTGAAGTTCTGTTCATGTTTGTTTGAGCACCCAGAAACTACACTTGGACAACGTCTGCAGAGTCCCTATAAACTTAATTATTCACTCTATGAACCTATTAAAATGTCAATGTTTGAGGAAAATACAGAAACAAAATTTGGACATCATTCACATGTTTTGCTTGCTTGCTTGTTTGTTGTTGTTGTTTGTTTTAATCTGAGGCTGGGCATGTGGCTTGTTCTTATAATCCTAGCACTCAGGAGGCTGAAATAGGATTGCCAGGAGTTCAAGGCTAGCCAGCTCTAGAATGAGACTCTGCCTCACAAAACAAAAAACAAGATGAGAACACATGAAGTGAGTGGGACCAGGTTTAATAATGAAGCAAAGACCAATTTTATGGTTGTGTAGAGCATTTCCTACTTAGGAAATTTAATGATCTTACAAAAAAGTTGCACAAAATATAACTGGGAAGTTCATATAAGGCCATGTTTGAAAAAGTGATAAAATTTAAAACCATTAAAATATCCTAAGACATAGGTGACCTAATTGCCACTGTGAGACAGTGAAGATGCATTTCTTTCTGGTGACATGTCTATGGATTTACTGAGTCTTTTTAAAATTTTTAAAGACCATTTATGGAGTGACTCCACTCAATTTCTATGTGATTCCCTGCAACCATCCACTCTGTTTGTTAGCCTCACTCAAAATATCAGGACCAAGTTCATATGATCTGCAATAAATATTGGTCCTTATTCCAAGAACTGTCATCATGGTTAGAGATCTTGAATTGTTATTTTATGGCATTAAATATGGTTCCATGGTAAGTGTTCATGAAGTCTATTTTTAAAAACCTGGGTGTTACAGATATACTTCTCACTATTTAGAAAATGGGATAGAGCTATTGCTCTATTGGTCCCTTGTGTGAATGCTGATCAGTTACACCAGTGATGTCACAAGTAGATTTTCAAGGTTGCACTAAATAAATTCACCCATATGTCCTTTAATATAGTGCTACCAGTAAATACTTTTGAATTGATGCCACAGGAAAGCTTTAACTAGCTTTAAATTAGGTTTCTTGATATTAGTTGGTGCATGACCTTGGCCTTTTTGAAGATATACCATAGAGGTGGTAATGCTCTTAAAAATCTGCAAAGTGGATCATTCAGGGAAGCATAATGGATTAAAAAATCCATTTTGCTCCACTTCCTTTGCTAGATGCCTGGATACAAAGATAAATGAGATTCATTCTTTGCCCTTGAAAAGATATACTATAAAACAATGTGGCAACTTTTACAGAGTTCTACAGCCACAACAATTAACATACTGTTTATATTTTATTTTCCATTGCCAAAGAATTGATGAGGAACTGCAGCTTGAAGCAAACTTTTATACATCAAAACCTTGTACAACTTTCATAAACATTATTGAAAAGTATAAAATACAGGAATGTTCTTCTAAAGCTATGTGGCTCCAGAGTCTGTGATCTATTTTCAGAGTAATAAAAAGATAAAGTGGCATTGTTTTTACATTCCAAGACAGAATGGCCTCTAATATACTTTGGCATTACACTTGAAATCATATACAAATATTGTATATGAACAACTCTCACCTTATACAAACTGTTCTATTTCTACTGTGGCTGCTACACCTTTATTAAAGCCTCCATCAACATATCACCTATTATTTCTTGTGTTAAGATGCTTGCTGCATTTAGCCCCCTTAGACATTCCTTCAAAATCATTTCTTTCTCTACTAATTTTCATTACTAATGGAAATCTCAGACTCTTCCTCCTTGTTCAAACCAAGCCAGAGCAGGTGATGTGTCCTTGTCTTGTATACAATAAAAATTGTGCAACCACTTACATTTATTGATTCTCTTTTACTTACTAAGGATGTCAGAATCAAAGGGATAGCTAAACATTAATACCTTTATAGATTCTTTTAAAAGTGTTTGTTCTCTCCATTGCCTTACTACTGAAATTTGGCTGTTTCAAATGATGATACATTATTTTATTTTAATAATCTGTCCTTATAAAATTAGAAGCATAAAAATAAACAGGTATTATTTTCTTGCAGTCAAAAATGATTAGTAGGTATATATGCTTGGTTTATAAATTTATTTATAAAAATTTATTTTAATAGAATACTGAAATATTAAAATATTGTATACCTGAGTTACTACAAAGAAAAAACAAACTTAATTTGTAATGACCATATATTAACGGTTAAATTGGCAAGATAATTTTAACTTATATAATTAATCCGTTTAACCTCAAAGCACATTGTTAGCTCTCTTTCTTTTCTCTACTGTGAATTGTATCTCTTGTATGACAAGAATATTTTATTAAGTTAGAGACTGTGTTAATTATGTATCTCTTGTTAACAGACATGGCAACTGTAGGGATTTAGGAAGCACTTTAATGAATATACTCCAGCAAGAGCATCACAATGAAATGGAAAGCAAGACTTCCTCTGCTGACTCAGCTCAGTATTCCATTCAGAAAAAGGCTTCGCTTGTGTGCTGTTTGGCCACCTTGGCTCCAGGTTACATCTGCCTCTCAAGTTTTACATACAGAATCATCTCCTGATATTTTTAAATTTCTTTCTCTCATGGAAATCTACACATTGTCTATTTGATTGTTCTTCCTGAAGTAGAATCTTTCTTGTTAGATAATTTTATACATGTATATAATGTATACTGGTCATATTAACATTCCCATTTCCCTTTTTTTTTTTTTTTTTTTTGAGAGAGACACAGAGAGAGAGAGGGAGAGGAAGACAAGAGATGTGCAGGCCAGCAGCCTCTCAGCTGCTGCGAATGAAATCCAGGTGTGTTCGCCCCCTTGTGGTCAAGTGCGGCATTGCACTCTTTGCATCTGGCTAAACCTGGGACCTGGAGATTGGAACCGCTGGAGATTAAAGATTATTTTGAAAAATAGATGCTAACTCTCCAAAAATGTACAGTGCAGATATTTTATTCACAATTTAAGTATTCTTGGACCCCTTAGGAGTTTATCTCTATAATCTCCAAAGCATCAGTTATAAATGAGTGGTCTATTATCACATTAACCAATTATCAACAAGGTATTGAGTAGCTTAAAGCTCTGTGAATCTTATTGGATTTCTTTCTTTCTTTTTTTTTTTCCATTCATTTTACCATCTTATGTCTCATGCTGAAATGGGATTAGAGTATAGTAATAGGATGATTTGATTTGATTAGAAAAGTGACTGCGTTAAATTTTGTCAACAGGAAAGAAATGACCTGAGTAGATTCTTAAGTGAATTGAGTGTGACGACACTTTAGGGTAGATAATCATCTAATGCTAGCTTATTTGATGAGTTGCATTGAAAATAGGGTGTCACGTGGAAACTCTTCTGTAAAGAAAGACATTCTCAGTGGTTCAATTCCAAATGATCTATTTCAATGCAGAACTTTCATTGAATCAGCTTGAGTTTTACTGCCATATCTTGTGTTTCATCCAAAGTGTACCACAAACCCTCTACTATATTTACCGTTGAATATAATGGCTATGATATATGATGGCTGTGTAAACTCTAAAAATTAGAATTATAACTGGCTTGAATTATTTTGTTTGGCTAAAAATATAGAGAAAAAAGTGGCCTTTTCCCTTCTGTAATATGGACTAGTTAATGTGTAATTGACAAATGGGGACATCAATAGATTCTGGAAATCGATTATTTTATACATGCCTTCCTCAATATATAGGTGTCTTGACTATCAAGTAAAAGCAGCTCAGGACACATGCTTATGGCTTGGCACTCACCTATTCCTACTCAGAACCTTCCTCTCCTTTCTTGCTTCTGCTACTTATGAAACATTTCTCAAATCCTATCTCCAGTTGTGTTCCAACCTGAATCCTGCCAGTGATGGACAATGCTCCAAAATTTGGGAGGAGGCTGAAGAGAAACCATTCCTCTTAGTAGCAGTGGCAGGAAACTGAGTGGGGATCAACCAGTGATGGGTGGTGTGGTAGTTTGAATATATGGCCCCCAATATATTCAGTGTTTTATTAGTTTATAGTTTACATCTGCAATCACCTTGCTAGAGGCAATGTCACTGGGGGCCGGTCTTAAGGTGTGGTGGTAGGGTTGAGATTCCATTGTAAAGATTTGCAAAGTATGCCTAGCAGGAGTTCCTGAAGTGTGCTGGGCTTTTGGCTATAGTTTTGCTCTGTGTGCTGTGTGGCTGGTTGGTTTTTCTCTCTTGCTTGGATCTGTGGAAGCAGGCCACTTCTTCTGCCATTATGGAACTTCCCCTGGATCTGTAAGCTTCAATAAATAATATCGCTTCCTCCATAATTGTGCCTGGTCTGGAAGTTCATCTCAGCGAACCTGAAGCTGTCTGCTACAGGTGGGATGTTCCACTGGCACCTTCTGAACTCAGGAGCGTGCAGACCTCCCTTTTGCCACCCATCACAGGGATCAGTGCTGGCAGTCCTTGTGATTCCTGCCCTTTTTTTTTTTTTTTTGTCAAGGTAGGAACTCACTCTAGCCCAGGTTGACCTGGAATTCACTATGTAATCTCAGGGTGGCCTCAAACTCATGGTGATCCTCTTATCTTTGCCTCCAGAATGCTGGGATTAAAGGCATGTGCCACCACGCCCCGGCCTTCTTAGTGTTTTGAACACTAGTACTAACACTTAGACTTCTCTTCTCCCAGCCTGACTAGTTTTGAAAACTGCCAAGACTCTATACATAAAGCTTTGCTTTACTCCTGACTTTGGAAAAGTTAGAAATGAAGATAATGTTATGTTTGTTTCTATACATTTTGTATGTAACACACATATATATTAGCATGTTTAAACAGTTGTTAATTGACCTATATTGGCATGAAATATCTTGCTTCCTCTTCTGTGATGTGTTATGACAAAGTAAATCACATTTGTAAGACCATTCCTTCCAATATAATAAATGCCCATCAGAAGTGGTATGACTTATTGAGAAGGGCTATAATAGATCAAAAAGCACACTTTTCATGAAACAGAGGTAGCAGAAATCAAATGGAAATTCCTAAAGGAAGGTTTTTCTTCCCAAACCTGAAGTTTGGTTATTGATAGTCAAAGGCTTACATGATGGTTCTCCAATGTCAGCATTGGTTCAGTGCTCCATCTTCCTGCTCTGTTACGCTTAACATGTAGTCTTGTCTTCATCTATGTTGAATCATTGTTTTAAGATGATTACTCCACTGTCTGGCCTCATAAGAAGGAAGGAAAGTGAAGAACTTATTAGGAACTTGAACACTTTACAACTCATTAGATCAATTGATTTGTGTCCTGTGGTCACATCTACTATTTCATCTGGACACATTACTACTGTAAAAAGCAGGGTAAATGGATGTAAGACAAGAATGTGTGGTGTTCTGCTGCATAAAACAAAGGAGTAAACAAAGCAAATGCAAATGACAAATTCAGAAAAACATTTTAAAGTAGTTTGAATGGCAATCATATAGAAGAAACTTTGACTGGGTGTGGTGGTGCACACCTTTAATCCCAGCACTTGGGAGGCAGAGGTAGGAGGATCACCATCAGTTTGAGGCCACCCTGAGACTACATAGTGAATTCCAGGTCAGCCTGAGCTAGAGAGAGACCCTACCTGGGAGTAGAACATGGGTCCTTAGGTTTTGCAGGCAAGCTCCTTAACCGCTAAAGCCATCTCTCCAGCCCTATTTGTTTATTTTTGAGACATGATCTCTCACTTAGCCTGAAATTCTACTCTGGCTAGATAGCTTGCCCTAGGGATGTACCTGTCTCCACCCCCAGCACTGGGACTTCAGGTGTGCACCTCATGCCTAGCATTTTACTTGGGTGCAGTATATCTGAATTCAGATCCTCATGTTTGTATAGCAAAGACTCTTTACCCATTGTATCATCCTCCCCAGCCCCTTAAGCTTTTATTTTTATTATCAATAACAAATATCTAAATTTTCAACATAGAGTAAACTTAGAAAAAAGAGAAATAGGGGGTGGAGAGAAGCCTGCAAAGCCAGTACCCACATTAAGCCAGATGTACAAAGAGGAACATGTATCTGGAATCTGTTTGCAGTAGCTGGCAGCCCTGGAGTGACCATTATTTCTGCCTCTTGCTTCTATCTCTCTTTGCTTGCAAATAAATAAAAAAATATTTTTTAAAAAGAAAAAGGAAAAAAGAGAAATATATATGGATTTCAAACATGTCACAGTATTTTTCCAAGTTATACATTTCATATATATGTGATATAAACATCAGTACTTGGGATTGAGTCTAGGCTTTGATGCTTGCTCTACCACTAAGCTACATCCTTAGCTCTATAAAACCATCTATTAGATGCTTTTGTAAGCTTTAAAGAACATTTTGCTTTCTCTGTATATAGCTATTTTTTGTTTGTTTATTTGTTTTGTTTTTTTTGAGGTAGGGTTTCAGTCTAGCTCAGGCTGACTTGGAATTCACTATGTAGTCTCAGGGTGGCCTCGAACTCATGGTGATTCTCCTACCTCTGCCTCCCAATTAAAGACATGTGCCACCACACTGGGATCTATAGCTATTTTTTGAGGCAAGGTCCTCACTCTAGTCCAGGCTGACCTGGAACTCACTTTGTAGCTCATGTTGTTCATGAGTATTCTCCTATTCCAGTCTCCCTCAGCTTCCCGAGTGCTGGGAATAAAGTCTAAGCTACCACAACCAACTGAATATTTACTTTTTACAACTTAGAAACAGCGCCTCCAAATCCAGCCACTTAATTTGTATAGTCAATCAAGAAAAATAACTTAGAAATTATACTACATTTTTTGTTTTACCTCAGTGTGTTGGTCTTTGTCTTAAAAAATTAACTTAAAAAATTTTTTTGGAGACAGGATCTCATGCATCCCAGGCTGGCCTTGAAGTCATTATGTATACCTGAGGATGACCCTGAACTCCTCATTCTCTTGCCTATACCTTCCCAGTGCTGAGGTGACAGTTTCCATAACCATGACCACATTGTCTTTGCCTTTAATTCTGTTTTTTTTTAATTTTTAAAAATGTTTTTTATTGACAAATTCCATAATTATAGGCAATAAACCATGATGATTCCCTCCTCTCCTCCATTTTCCCCTTCACAAATCTACTCTTAATCATATTCCCTCCCCCTCTCAATTAGTCTTTTAATTTTATCTTTTCCTCCTGTTGTGATGGTCTTGTGTAGGTAGGACTAGGCACTGTGAGGCCAAATTGTGTCTGGAAGATTGTACTGTAAGCGGCACTACCCTTCCTTTGGCTCTTACAGTCTTTCTGCTACCTCTTCTGCAATGGACCCTGAGCTTTGGAGAATGTGAGAGATGTTTCAGTGCTGAGCACTCCTCTGTCACTTCTTCTCAGCACTATGGTGACTTTTGAGTCGTCCCAGAGGTCACCACCATCTGAAAAGAGAAGCATCTCTAACCAAAAGTGAGAGTAACATTAATATATGTGTATGAATCTTAAGAAAAGTGCTTACTGGGCAGTTTGGTAAGCATAATATATGCATTTAGCCAGAGAACAGCAGGCATTATATCCCTTGACTTACCCCACCATAGGCTTTTGACTAGGTTTTCAGTACCAGGCATGTATTCCCTCCTGTGGAGTGGGCCTCCAATCCAACTAGAAAGAGGTTAGTTTCCCTCATAACAGTCATGCCACTATTGCACTGGTTGGGGCATTTGGCCTGGCTGGCCAAACTTAAGCTTTGCAGTGTCCACTATTTTTTATTAATGCTGATGTCTTCTCTCTCCCATAGGGCTACATGCTGCATAACTTTTTCAAGCTTTCTGTCAGCTGTTCTATAGGGAGGAGGTTTTCAGCTCAGCTGCAGCTTGGTTCCTCAGTGACCTTGTAGCCAAAGCATGTGGCGTGTTCAGCAATAGGGTCTTGTATTTCTGGTGGAAAACCAAGAGCCTTGGCAATGACTTGTAATGTTTAGGGGGCATCAGAGACCTCCCTGACTAGCAACTCACAGGAAGGCACTGAAAAGAGATTTTTTTTTTGGAGAGAGACACAGAGAGAGATAGAGAGAGAGACGGAGAGGAAGACAGAGATGGGTGCACCAGCAGCCTCTCAGCTGCTGCAAACGAAATCCAGATGCATTCGCCCCCTTGTGGTCAAGTGCGGTTGCACCCTTGTGTCACTTTGCACCTGGCTAAATGTGGGACCTGGAGATTGGAACCAGTGTTCTTAGGCTTAGGAGGCAGGTGCCTTAACCGCTAAGCCACCTCTCCAGACGATAGATAGATAGATAGATAGATAGATAGATAGATAGATAGATAGATAGATAGATAGAGAGTGAGAGAGAGAGAGAAAATTTTCTAGTAATAATTGATGGCTTCTGGGTGCACCATTATCCAAAAAAGTTATTTATTTATGTATTTGAGAGAGAGAAAGAGGCAGGACAGACAGATAGAGAGGTGTGCCCAGGCCTCTAGCCACTACAAATGAACTCCAGATGCTTGCACCACTTTGTATATCTGGGTTACATGGGTCCTGGGTCATCAAACCTGGGTCCTTAGACTTTGCAGGCAAGCACCTTAACCACTAAGCAATCTCTCCAGCTCAGCCTTTTGTTAGAAACAAAGGAAAGGGATGATCATGTCCATCATGATTTTTTTTTTTTTTTTTTTTTTTGAGGTAGGGTCTCACTCTAGCTCAGGCTGACCAATTTTTTTTTTTTTTTTTTTTTGATAAAGGGTTTCACTCTATCCCAGACTGAATTGTAAGTCACTCTGTGATCCTCCCACATAGGCCTCCCAAATTCTGGGATTAAAGAAGGCATTCAGCGCTGGGCTGGGCTTTTTTGCTTTCTTTGGTTTAGGAATTCACCTGGAGCCGCCTTTAATCCCAGCACTTGGGAGGCAGAGGTAGGAGGATTGCCATGAGTTCAAAACCCTGGGACTACATAGTGAATTCCATGTCAGCCTGGGCTAGAGTGACACCCTACCTCAAAAAATAAAAACAAACAAACAAACAAACAAAAAAAAAGAATCCACCTGGCCCAACTATAAAAATATCTGTCATCTCACTCTCTCTCCTGTCCATAGCTTTGTCTTGGAGAGAGCCTGGCCCATCATTGGAAATGGTGCATGGGACTTTTGAGTAGGTTGCTCTCTTTCCTGAACAACATAAAAAAATAAAAATAAAACTATCTGTCAGACTGTCCATAGCTCAGTGTGTCTTGGAGAGAGCCTGGCCCATCATTGGAAATGGTGCATGGGACTTTTGAGTAGGTTGCTTCCTACTTTACTGAACAACTTCTGAACTATAATGTGGACAAGTCGCCTGGATTGCCTATAGCTATCTTGGATCATAAGTCAGCCTTTAGGATGGAAGCCTCCAGCTGGGATAGTGAAAGATTAGGGAAGTAGGAACCTGGGATAATGACCAAGGGGCTGCTTTCTCTGGGATGTATGCTTTTTACTAAAGAGAAAAAGAAAATCTACCTTGTTTACAACACTATTATTTTCAGTTACTGTTCTTAGCAGGTGAACATAAATTCTAAACATATTTTAAATTATTGTGGTAGTTTGAATGTGAATATATGTCTCCCATAGACTCAGGTATTTTATTAAGCTTGTAACTTGGGTCTCCAGCCACCTGGCTGGTGGAGGTGACATGGGGGGGGGCGGGAATCCTGGGATCCAGCCCAAAGGTGTGTTTGGGGGCAGATCTGATTCCAGCGCAAAAGTGGGCAGAGCAGTCTGAGCTCTGGCAGATTTCTGTGCTTGCTGTGTTTTGGTGTTTACTGGCTTCTGGTAGTTTTTCTCTCTATTTGCACTTATGAATGGTAGCCAGCTTCTTCTGTCATTGATGGAACCAGAATCTGTAAGCTTAAAATAACTCCCTTCCTCCCATAAACTGCGTTTGGTTGGATGCTCATCCCAGCTATCTGGAAGCTATCTACAAGTTATTAATGAAAAGAGTTTGGAATTTTAGGGTTACATTTCTAGATGTGAGAAGGAATCTCTCTCTCTCTCCCTCTCTCTCTCTTCCTCTCTCTCTCCCTCTCTCTTTCCCTCCCTTCTTCTTTTCTCTCCCTCCTTCCCTTCCTCTCTTTCTCTCTCTCACACATACACACAATACACATTCAAATTTGTGAAAGTAAACTAGTTATGTGATAATATTTCAGAAATACATTTTTTATAATTACAAACTATAACAAGTTTACAGGAGGAACCGTAAAAATATTAAAAAATTGAGCATTAACAAACATTTTTTCATTGTGGATATATACACTGAAAAAAACTAAATGGGGTATATGAATGAATCCAGCAATAGGTTATTAATTGGCATTTTAATTTTGTGTTTTGTAGATTTAGCTGAGGTAAGTACAATGTTAACAGCAAGAGAGGAAGGAAAAGTCAGTGTAGAGAGCAGTTTCACTCAGGAGCTATTCTAATTCTACCCATCTTTCAAGATTTAGCTCTTCTAGGAACACCCAGGTGATCACTAGTATAAATTACCCTCTGCACTTTATGTATTCATTAAGACCAGTACTGAGGTATAGGGAAGGAAGCATTTATCTTTGGCATAATATTGAAAGACAGTATGCAAAAGTTCAGTGATCAAGAACTTTTTTCTTATTTATTGACATTTTCATACATGTATACAAAGCTTTTTGATCCCATTTCCCCCAATCATCCCCTCTTCCTCCTTCCCCTCTCACTGAAATCTTTCTTCCTCTCCTTGAATCCCTATACTACTTCAGTATAGACCTTTTAAAAAATATTTTATTTTTTTGGGGGGAGATAGAGAGAGAATGGGCATGCTAAGGTCTCCAGACCCTGCAAGTGAACTCCAGATGCATGTGCCACCTTGTGCATCTGGCTTATGAGGGTCCTGGGAAATCGAGCCTGGGTCATTTGGCTTTGTAGGCAAGCACTTTAACTGCGAAGCCATATCTCCCACCCAGTATAGACCTTTTAATAGAATGTTTTAAAAAATATTTTACTCTTTTTTACTTTACTGAGAGAGAGAGAGAAATGGCACACCAGGGCCTCAGCCATTACAGTCAGACTCCAGAGGGTTGCACTACCTAAGTGTGCATGTGCAACCTTGTGCTTGCCTCTCCTTTGTGTGTCTGGCTTATGTAGGATCTGGAGAGTTGAACTTGGGTCCTTAGGCTTTGCAGACAAGTGCCTTAATCACTAAGCCATCTCTCCAGCCCTTAATAGAATGTTTTAAATTACATTCTATGCAGTCAAATGCTCTACCACTGAGCTATACCCCCTTAAATGGCATTATATGGAGTGTGTTTGTTTAAAAATGTTATTCTGTGCCCTTATCTCTGCTATGGTATCAGATGGTGCTGTTTATGAAGTGACCTCTATGTTCCTCACACACCTACTGTTTTCTTTTAAGCCTGGAGACCTCTTGAAAAGAATCACATTGAAGATTGTTTCCAGAATCTACTATAGCATGGACGAAAAGATTAAGTTTCACAGTTAAATTGAACAATAGTAAAAGAATAACAGAGAGGTGACGTCCACCCTCTGCTTATGCCATGGTTTCCCCCTGCCATCATGGAGCCTCCCCTCTAGTCTGTAAGCCAAAATAAACCCTTTCTTCTCATAAACTGCTCTTTGTTGGCTGTCTTCTGACAGGTACAGGAACCTGACTGCAACAGATGGGTACTATGGAAGTAATCATATTTACTACTTTGGGACGTTATAGTTTCTCTTTGACTAAAACTCAACAGGAGCATTAAGAAATAGGTAACTGTAAAGCTCTAGTAACTTTGCCTATATACAGTGCTTGCTTTTAATCCTCACCCTTAATCCTACAAGGCAGCGATTGCTATCTTTTTTTTTTCTTTTTCGGCTTTCGAGGTAGGGTCTCGTTGTAGCTGAGGCTGACCTGAAATTCACTATGAAGTCTCAGGGTGGCCTCGAACTCACCATTCCTCCTACCTCTGCCTCCCCAGTGCTGCGATTAAATGCATCTGCCACCGCGCCTGCGCTATCTTTCTTTACCATGGAACAAGACTGAGAAGAGAAGTGACTGGCCCGAGCAGTCACAGGCGGAAAGTGGTAGACGTGGGTTCTAACACTTATTTTCTCCAGTGCCCGTCCTGCTACTCCATACTCTAGGTCCCAAGGCTGACCAGGAAAAACACTTTATGCCCCAAGTATGAAGCAAGTACAGTAGTATTTGGTGTACTTAGGAAACAATGTACCCAGCACCTTAAATACTGCATTTTACCAAGCATTCTTGGTTTTTGTTGGTGGAGGGCAGAAATTTGTATATAGATACAATTATCAACTAAGTATAAGTTACCAAACCCATCCTTACCATTCATATCTCTGTAATATTTTGCAGAGCAGTAAGTCATACATTTGTTTCTTTATGATAAGAACTATCTGGGGAAGTCTTTGCACTTTTCAGCTGAAAAAGGTTATTATTCAGTGTGAAATCTACTATGATACTCAAGAGTAGGGAACTGATTAAATTTACTAGGTTTCTTTTTAGATTTACAGGAAAACTGACTACTCTTCACATATAATTTCCACCAGTATATAAATTTACATAATCAAAATCCCAAAGGTACATTAGACAATCTTGTACAAAATTTCTTGTGAAAATTGTGGACTATCCCAATTGATTGTTGCCCTGAGAATTAACAAAACAAAAACAAATAAACAGAGTTCAATCTTTTTTTTTAAGCTGATGGCCAAATTCCTAAAAATCTTCCCCCTCAGGAAGAACCAGTCCTCTGAGGAATGTCAACAATTTGGCGAGGGGCAAGGGCCCAGGGGACAGTTCACTGGGCGTGCGCGGTGTGCGGCGGCAGAAGCGGAACGCTTGGTGCGCGGGTCTGTGGTCGCTGCATGGTGGGAAGAGCAGCCGGTGGGTCTGGGTGACGGACGCGGCCGCCCTCACCTCAGGAACTCGGCGCGCTTCCGAGCGGAGCCGAGCGGAGCCGAGCGGAGTCGAGCCGAGCTGCAGGCTGCGCACAGCCGGCAGGTGCCTCCGTGGCGCCGCCCCCCGCCCGCAGCGGGCTCTCGCTGCCTCCCGGTCGTCGGCCACGGCCGCTTCTCGCGAGATCCGGGCCAGTAAGCGCTCCGGGCCTTTTCAAATCGTGATCCGTTACCGCTTCGCCGGCCGCCGCCATTGTCGCGCTCGGAGCTCCTCAGCGCAGGCGGCCGAGGCGGAGCCAGCGGGGCCGGATGGCGGACGCCGACAAGCCGGAGGTGGCCGGGGCGGCGGGCGACGACGGCTCGCATCCGCAGCCCGCCGAGCCGCCGGGCGAGCCGGAACCCGACAAGCAGCCGCCGCACAGCAGCAGCAGCAGCAGCAGCTCCAATGGCGTGAAAATGTATTGTGTGCTCCGGGGCGGGCGCGGGGCCGGGCCGGGCCGGGGCGGGCGGGCGGGAGGGCGGGCCTCCCACGCCGCTCTGGGCCGCGGCCGCACGGCAGGTGCAGGGGCGTGGGCCGCGGGGGCTGGGCGGGCCGTGGGGCTTTGCGCGGGCCGGGCACCGCGGCCTGCACCGGTGCCATGCTCGTCGGCAGGGAGTATCCAGGGATGACATCATCGCACATGTCCTCCCAGCCTGCCTCCGCGTACCGGAGAGGAATCACCCGGTCTCCCCGGGCCCCATCCCGAGCCTTGAGAAGTGGACTGTTTGTTGGTGTTTCCTAAAGTGTAGATTCATTTCTCAGGAAATCTAAAGGTGTGATTGATGCTTGACTGTACCCATTGTGTGGCCAGGGGTTGGCTAGAGAGCGGCAATTGAAAGGATGCTTCCCACCCACCTAGCGATGTTTGTCTATCCTGATGGCTTTTGTCAAACACAATGTGTGGTGGTCCTGAGTTTTCTATAATGGTAAAATACAGTTGTTATTTTCTCCCTTCCTTCCCCTCCCCCTCCCTGCTCAGTGCTGCGGGGGGATGGAATCCAAGACCCTGGGCTTGTTAGGCAAGGATTGGACTACTTTATTTCCCCTCCCCCAACTCTTAAATTGTTTCAAATTGAATAAAGCCTACTATTTTAGGGTTGCATTTGTCATGTCTATAAGAAATTTAGTTGACCCAGATCCACAACATTTGCAATTATATGTCAGTGTGTATGGCCATGTTTTGCTCTCCTTGCCATGTGGGACAATAAGAAGCATACGTTTATTTTCATATGCCTTTGAAGTTGTAAGAATGTCAATAATTTAGTAAAAACACGGTTTCCTTCTTAGCTCTGCCTTAGAGAAGAAAACAATAAACACATGCTCATATTAAACGAGCAAATACAAATGTTTTTCTGACTTTTCTGTTGCGTGAAAATGTTTGATTATAGTACAACTTGGCCCAGTTGGTGTAAGACTTAATTGCAGCTTAGATCGTGTAGCTTTCCTCCTGTCATTGTGATAGTCTTGCTTTCAAGATGAGATCACTGCACATATCTTCTCAGCTACCTGCCATGTGATGGAGAGGAATTACCCAACCCCTGGGCTTTACAAGTTTAGTGTCAGCTTTGTTTTCTAAAGTGCATATTCATTTTTGAGGTGTTCCATGCCCGCAGGAAGTTTCATGATGTGTTCTTAGACTGAATCCATTGTGTTGCCCTTGAGTTGGCAAAAGAGAAAGCTTCTCCACCTGCCTGGTGATGGTTGAATAGGCAACATCTTTTGGGTAGAATAGATGTGGCCAGTATAATACATATCTATCTATATCTATATAACTCAGTGGAGTTGGCTACCAGATGGAAAGTGTGCATCATCTCAGCAACTGTCTGAGAAATCAGACAACAGGTGATGTTCATGCCATGTGGACTTTCAGGGACTTGCCATTAAAATGAGAAATAAGGGCTGAAGAGATGGCTTAGCAGTTAAGGCACTTGCCTGCAAAGGCCAGGGACCCAGATTCAGTTCTCCAGTACCCATGTAAGCCAGATGCATGAAGTGGCACATGTATTTGGAGTTCATTTGCAGTGGCTAGAGGTCCTGGTGTGTCCATTCTCTCTACCTGCCTCTTCCGCTCCCCTTCTTCTTCCCTTCCTCCCCTCTCTTCCTCTCTCTCAAATAAATAAATAGAATATTTTTTTAAAAACCGAAAAATGAAAAACTGGAATTAAAAGCTTGAGAGGGCTGTGAGCCCATTATCACTTTGGATTCTGCATTTATCCATTTAACCAACTGTATACTCCCAAATAACCATCTTAACAAGATATATCTTGATATCTCACTGTGGTTTTGATCATTAGTGATGTAGAATACCTTTCATAGACCAGTTAGTCTCTTTTGGAAAAAGACCCCTTTTCTAGGTTTTTTGTTTGTTTTTTGGTTTTCTTTTCTTTTTTTAAAAAATTATTTATTTATTTATTTGCAACCAGAGAGAGAGAGAGAGAGAGAGGCAGACAGAGAATGGGTACGCCAGGGCCACTACAAACGAACTCCAAATGTATGTGCCCCTTGTACATCTGGCATATGTGGGTCCCGGAGAATTGAACCGTGATCCTTTGGCTTTTCAGGCAAAGGCCTTAACCGCTAAGCCATTTCTCCAGCCCCTGTTTTTTTTTTTTTTTTTTTTGGTTTTGCAAAGTAGGGTCTCACTCTGGTCCAGGCTGACCTGGAATTAACTATGTAGTCTCAGGGTGGCCTCGAACTCTCGGCGATCCTCCTACCTCTGCCTCCCGAGTGCTGGGATTAAAGGCGTGCGCCACCACACCCGGCCTCAGCCCCTGTTTTTTGTTTTTCGAGGTAGAGTCTCATTCTAGCTCAGGCTGACCTGGAATCCACTATGTAGTCTCAGGGTGGCTTCAAACTCACAGTGATCCTCCTACCTCTGCCTCCCGAGTGCTGGGATTAAAGATGTGCACCACCATGCCCAGCTTCTTTTCTAGTTTTTTTTTTCCCCTGTCTAGTTTTTAATTGAGTTGGTTTTTGCTATTTAGTTTCTTATGTATTAATCTTCTATTGGTTTTGCAAATGTTTTCTCTCAACTTTTAGGTTGCCTTTTCATTTTGTTATTTCCTTTGCTATGTGGAAATATTTGCTCTAGTTCCACTTGCTTATTTTTGCTTTTGTTGCTAATATGCTTTTGGTGTTATTAAAAAAATATTTTATTTATTTATTTATTTGAGAGAGAGAAAAAGAAAGCTGGAGAAATGGCTTAGTGTTTAAGGCACTTGCCTGCAAAGCCAAGGGATCCAGGTTCAATTCCCCAGGACTCATGTAAGCCAGATGCACAAGGGGGTGCACACATCTGGAATTCCTTTGCAGCAGCTGGAGGCCCTGGTGTTGTGCCCATTCTCTCTCTCCCTGCGTATTTCTCTCAAATAAATAAAGAAAAAAATATTGAGAGAGAGAGAGACAGAGAGAGTTAGAGAGAGAAAGACAGGCAGAGGCAATAGATAGATAGATAGATAGATAGATAGATAGATAGATAGGAGGAAAGAGAGAAAGAGAGAGAGGGACAGAGAGAGGTAGAGAGAGAGAGAGAGAGGAGAACGAATGGCATGCCAGGGCCTCCTAACCACTGCACATGAACTCCAGACACATGCACCATCTTGTGCATCTGGTTTTTCGTTGGTACTGGGGAATCAAATCTGGGTCTTTTGGCTTTACCAGCAAGTGCCTTAACCACTAAACCATCTCTCCAGGCCCAATGGTGTATTTTTATTCAGTTGTTATGTTTCAATCTTTAATCCATTTTAGGTTAGTATTTGGGTAAATATTTTGTAACATAAAGTTCAATTTTTACTTTTTTTTTTGCATGTGGATATCTAGTTTTCACAGCAATATTGTCCTTTCCTCATTGTTTATTCTTGGCCCATCGTCAAAGATAAATTGACTGTATATATTTGAATGTGTCTCTGGATTTCTTATTCAACTTCTGGTCCTAGAGCCTGGTATATGTTTAAAAAATGCTCTACCACTGAGCTACATCATCACCTTTTTGTTTTTCTGTTTAGTTCCATTGATCTGTGTGTCTGTATACATGCCACTGCATACTGTTTTGATTACTGTGGCCTGACAATGTAATTTGAAATCAGGAAGTATGATACTTTCTGCTTTGCTTTTGTTGAAGAGTGCTTTAACTCTGTGGAGTCACTGGTAGTTCTCTACAAATTTGAAGGTTTCTTTATCCATTTTTTTTTGTGGAAAATGCTATTGGAATTTTGATAGCGGACTGCATTGAACTCATGGAACATTTAAGGTGGACTTTTTTTTTTTATAGATTTTTAAATTTATTTATTTGAGACATATTTATTAGAGACAGAGAGAGAGAAGGAGAGAGACAGAGAGAGATAGAGAGAATGGGTGCTCCAGGGCTTCTAGCCACTGCAAACAAACTCCAGATGCATGCACCACCATGTGCATCTGGCTTACTTGGGACCTGGAGAATTGAACCTGGATCCTTAGGCTTTGTAGGCATATGCCTTAACTGCTAAAGCCATCTCTCCAGCCCAAGGTGGACGTTTTGAGAACATTAATTCTTCTAGTTTACTAACACCAGAATATTTGTTCATTCATTTGTCTCTTCAGTTTATTTCATGCTTGTTTTATAATCTTCAGTGTCTTTGACCTCTTTAAAATTTTAAGAATTCCATTATCACTGATATTGTACTGTGAATTTTTTAAAGATAGTTCATTGATAGTGTATAGAAATACAACTGACTTTGTTTTCAAAAATGTTTATTTATTTGGGAGAGAGAGGGGGCAGGGAGGAAAAATGGGCATGCCAGGGCCAGAGCCACTACAAACTTACTCCATATGCATGCACCACCTTGTGCATCTGGCTTTACATGGGTGCTGAGGAATCGTGGGTCCTGGGGAGTCGAACCTGGGTCCTTTGCCCTGCTGGCAAGCACCTTAAACGCCCACAACTGACTTTTTTGAGGCAGTATCTCACTGTGTAGCCCAGGCTGATCTGAAACTTGCTGTAGAGCTTAAAGTGGCATCAAACTCATATATACTGGGACAGTTGATTTTTGTATGTTGATTTTGTATCTTATAACATTAATACATTCTTGTATGTTACAATTTTTAAGTTCTAACAGTATTTTTGGTAGGCTGTTTAAAATTTTCTGCATGGAGCATCACATCAGCTGCAAACAAACAATTGCAGTTCTTCCTTTCCTATGTGAATCATAAAATATTCTTCTTGCCTGATTGTTTGGCTAGGGTTACAGAACTATGTTGTATAGAAGTAATAAGCGAAAGCATCTTTGTTTATTATGTAGTCTTAGAGGGAACCCTGTCTTCACTATTTAGGATGGAACTAGCAGTGGGTGTGTCTTACTTCACCTGATTTATTATGCTGCTTCTATACTTAACTTTGTGACAGCTGTATTTTCAACCATTAAAGCACATTGGATTTTATTTTATTTTTTAAATTTAATTAATTAATTAATTTATTTGAGAAAGTGAGAGAGAAAGAGACAGAGAGAGAGAGAAAGAGAAAGAGAGAGAGAGAGAATGTGTGTGCCAGGGCCCCCAGCCACTGCAAACGAACTCCAGATGCATGCACCCCCTTGTGCATCTGGCTTACATGGGCCCTGGAGAGTCAAACCCGAGATCCTTTGGCTTAACCACTAAGCCATCTCTCCAGCTCCGGCTTTTTTTTTTTTTTATATTTATTGAGATAATCATTTGAACTTTTGTTGGTTTTGTTTTTTGACATAGGGTCTCACGATGTAGCTCAGGCTGGCCTCAATCTTGTGATCCTCCTGCGTCAGCATCCTGAGTTGTGGGATTATAGACACATATTGTAGTCCACACCTGGTTTTATTTGAATTTTTAAAATTATTTTATTTATTTATTTGCATGTGTGTGAATATATGTGTATGCGGATGGGTGGATGGTTGCACCAGGGTCTCTTGCTGCTGCAAATGAATGCTCATCTGGCTTTATGTGGGTGGCTGGGAAATTGAACCCTGGGTTGGCAGGCTTTGTAATTAAGTGCCTTTTAACTGTTGAGCCACCTCCCTAGCCCCTCATTTAATTATTTTATTCTTTCTCATTTAATGCATGTCACATGTATTGGTTCATGTTTGTTGATCCATGCTTGCGTCCCTGAGTTGAGTCTTGCTTGATTGGGATGTGTGGTCCTTTACATGTACTTTGAATTCAGTTTGGTAGTATTTGTTGAAGATGTTTATATCTGTGTTCATTAAGGGTATTGTCCTGCAATTCTTGTGTCTTACATGTCTTTAATGTTGGCCTAAAATAATTTGAATGAGTTCTGTCTTGTGTTTTTTTAGAAAAAAATTCAAGAAGGATGGGTCTTGGTTCTTAAGTGGTAGAATTTCCTTTTTTTTTGTTATTGAGCATTTCAAATGTTTTGTTTCTTCCTGATTCAGTCTTGGTGAGCATATGTTTCTAGGAACTCAACCAATTCTTCTAGTAGTCTCTTATTCCTTGGGGTTATGTGTTATGGCTTATATATTCTGTGTAACTTCTTTCTCATTTTAGAGTCTAGCGTAATATTTGTCAATTTTATTTCTTTTCATAAAACTTAGCTTATCTTTTCTATTGTTTCTGTCCCTGTCTTTGTTATTTCCTTTCATTTTATTAACATTGTGCTTAATTGTCCCCCCCCCCTTTTCCTTGAGGTGTGATGTTAGGTTGAGATTTTTCTGTTTTCCTTCATGTAGGCATTTATCATTGTTTCTTCTAGAACTGGGATTAATGTTGTATCTCATACTATAGCATGCTTTTAAAAACCACACACTGACACGTTGGTTTTTATTTGCTGTTGCATATTGATTTTGATTTTTCTTTTTTAAGTTTTTTTTTTCTGTTAGAACTTAAAAAGATGTAATTCAGTTTCAGGAGTAGATAAAAATTTTATGACTCTTCTAGAGTTTTTATTTAAATACATGAAGGGGAGAGATTTGTCAAAATTAAGTTTGAGAATTAGTATATGGATTTCTGGATGTGGAATTTTGGCAGTGCCATTTCCTTAAGCATTTTCACATTTAGTTTTATTTTTGTCTGTAGTGTATTTTTTAAAATTTTTAAAAATTATTTTATTTATTTTTGGAGAAAGACACAGAGAGAGACAGACAGAGAGGGAGGGAGAGGGAGACAGATAGAGATGGGCGCACCAGCAGTCTCTCAGCTGCTGTGAACGAAATCCAGATGTGTGAGCCCCCTTGTGGTCAAGTGTGGCATTGCGCCCTTGCGTCACTTTGCATCTGGCTAAACGTGGGACCTGGAGATTGAAACCAGCGTTCTTAGGCTTAGGAGGTAGGTGCCTTAACCACTAAGCCATCTCTTCAGCCCTCTGTAGTGTATTTTTGACATAGAGTTCAGAAATTGCTTAGCTATCACTTAGCTTCCTAATAATTAGATCATCCTTGTGCTATACCTCCCATAAGTCATCTTAATTTACTCATCGTGGGTAAACAGGTTAGTAGTATGTCTAAGATGCTAGCTAACTGGGGGAAAACTCAAGTTTGCTCTGTCCAGAGTATTATAAGCAAATATTTACTGTTCATGTCACTGTCACTTGGGTGAAGAGTAGAGAAGCTTAGTACTTCAGAATTTTGTACATTTTCACAAGGAAGAAAGTAGACAGGAAAGAATGTCTAGAGACTAATGGATATCTGCTCACCTAGATATCAGAACCCAGACTTACAAATAGTCATTGAATTCAGCTTAGTCTTATTATTATATAAATGGTTCTTTAGGGGAGTAAAAGAAGGGTTTGCTGTATCTGTTGTAGCCAGGAACCTGAGAAGAGGTCTCCTGCTTTTTGGCTGTGATTGCTTCCATTTTCGGAAGTGCTACTCTATTCAGACAGGGAAGCACTTTCTAGAATTGAACAGAAGACTCCTTCTGTCCTTATGTCTGACTGAAAATGTCCCTGCCAAGGTCTGAAAAGTGGCAAGCCAGGTTAGGCACTGATGTTGCAGTAATTTTTCTGGCAAACAGTGACACCACCTATGTGCAGATGACTATGAGTTCAGTTCTGTGTGGTGGTTCTTTCCAGTTACGATCTTGCTAGATAGCCCTGACTGGCTTTTTACTTGCCGTGTGGCTCAGACTGGTCTTGAGCTCATCACAATCCTCCTGCCCTGGGCTCTTGAGTGCTGGCATTACAGGCATGTCCCACCCTTTCTTGCAAGTATGGGTTCTTATTTGACTGTTTATTGAAAAAAATATTATTTATCCAGCACTTATACAGATAATGGGCATGCTAGGGCCTCCAGCTGCTATGAACTCCAGATGCATGTACCACTTTGTGTATCTGGCTTTATGTGGGTACTGGAGAATTGAACTTGGGTCATTAGGCTTTGCAGGCAAGTGCCTTAACCACTGAGCTATCTCTCCAGCCCAGATTTTTTGTTTTGAATGAAGCCCCAAAAGTTAATTTTCTGTTAAAGGTGATAGTTTTGCATAGGGTAGAAATCACTCTCCCCACCAACCATAGGATCTAATAATGCTTATACTAAGTAGTATGATAGGAAAAACCGAGTTTTTATGCTTACAGTTAGTTGATGTTGAAACACTATGACAATTGTTTTGGCCGGGTGACTGGTATATTTGGTAATTGCTTTGAAATAGCATTAAGCTGATTCTTCAGGTACTTTACTTTGTTGAGGTGTAGCTTAGTTGAGCCTTTTGTGAAGTCATAAATGTGAATGGCTTATTTACTATTTACTACTTATTATTTTCTAAGACTTCTATTCTTAGATGCTCAACTGAAGATGTTTCCATGTTTTTACTTCATAGGGAGAATGATGAGTCAGAGAAAGAAGAGAAGTCTGACTTTAAAGAAAAGTCTACAGGAAATAAGAAGGCCAACCGATTTCATCCTTATTCAAAAGATAAGAATCTGGGCACTGGAGAAAAGAAAGGCCCAAACCGGAACAGAGTATTTATTAGCAACATTCCCTATGACATGAAATGGCAAGCTATTAAAGATTTAATGAGAGAAAAAGGTAACAGTTTCTGAAATAACCTATGTTGAATAATCTACATATAGGAAGGGGAGGAAACTAAGCAAACATTTTTATTCCTCTTAGCCGTACAGACTCAAAAATGACTTTGATTTCTTGACATGTGAGTTAATCTTTTCTTTTTCTTCCACTTGACAATCTCATTATACAAGGTAGTATGGACAAATGGAGTATTTTTCCTTTTGCCATTTTAGTAGGATAGTAGTGAAGCCAGCATTTGCATGCCACCAAGAATTTTGTTAAAGTGATTGCTTTGTCTAGTTGAAGTTTTTATAGATTTAAAGGACTGTTGCATTAGTTAAGCAATGCATTTAGGGGTTAATGTATGTATAATAAGGTCTGATTTTTTTTTTTCCAAAAGCTGTTTTTGGTTGAGTCTGGAATCTGGCTGTGGAATTCATTTTGTTCGCATTGTCATGACTGCCATGTGCTGTCTTTGCAGTTTCATATTAATTTTGCGTTACTGCTGCAGTTTTGTTTTCAGAATAATCTGAAAACCTTCATCTTATATACATGGTTGGTTTTGGGGGAAAAATTTTTAATACTTGATCTTGTAAAAGTTAGTTCTGTTATCTCTTGAAAAATTGAGTTTCAACAGTCCTGCAAACTATGTACTTGGCTTTGAGGCTGATCTTTTCCAATAATTTTTTTAAAAATTGCATTGGTGTATCTGTTGTAAGGTGACAACTATTTGATTGGTTTTATTCATTGACTTTATTTAGAAAGTGTGTGGCTTGCTGTGAAGCATGATTTGTAAATTTAGTTTACTGATGGCAAACATGATTGAAGACATTCAGGTAGAAAGTCACCTTAAAACAGCTGTTGTGTGTAGGCTCCCAAAGTTATTTGAAAAGTGATAATGTTGTTAATATGATAGGTTCAGGGACCATTTGTACGTATATGTGCATTTGCTTACCAACTATATCATGCTGGCCAAAATATGGTCTGTAGTATGAATTAGGTTAATATGGTTGTTAGCTTTTTTAGAGAACGTGGATGATGTATATTTCTGAAAATTAGTTAAATCTATATAGTCATTGATAGGAGGTATGTTGATCTGGTTTTGATTGTTGGTGAATAATAGGTGCTTTCTGTAGAGTTGTGCACAGGTGTGCAGTAAAGCAAGATACTGGTGTTTAAATGTATTGTTTCTTGGTATCTTCCTTTTGTATGTCTTATGTAGTTGGTGAGGTTACATACGTGGAGCTCTTTAAGGATGCGGAAGGAAAATCAAGGGTAAGTGCTGTGGGCAATAATCTGCTGGAGGGTTTAAAAAGTTCCTCAGCAGTTTACTTTTTGTATAATACTCTACCAGTTTTGTGGAAACTTAAGTTTCATTTTGTTTTACCTTATTATGTAAGATTTGAGGTTTTATACTAGCAAGCCTGACACTTATGCCACCATACTAGCTGCCTGGAAGGGATGGGTTTTTGTAAATGCTCATAAAAGGCAGTCATTTTAAATGTTTTAAGGTAATACTTTTTCTCAGCCAATAAGATTTTACTGCAGGATTTTTTTTTTGTTGTATTTTGATGTCTTCAGGGCTATTTTAAAAATCACTGAATTGATAATATTCCCTAAGAGTTTATGAGAGGCCTATGGCTTAAAGGTGTTAATTTAGAATGTAATTTTGAAACTTTCATTGGAAAGTTTAATTTGGCAGCTTGCAGGACTATATATAGAAGCAATGTTTTGACCAATTGGTATGAATGATATTGATGATTAAATTGACTTAGCAGGTTGATAATAGATTGATTCTTAGCAACAAGAGTACATATGTTGTAGGATGTAGTGGGAAGAGCTTAACAATATATCATTCACAAAAACCAGCAGGGTGCATGAGAAAAAAAGCTCTGTCGTCACATTAAAACAGCACTTTGAATACTGATCACAAGGAATTATTTTTGAAAATGATTCTCTAAGTTCCTTTAGCATAGTTGATATTTTCTACATGCTTATAACTACTGGGTGCTGATAAAGCATGTGCAGGCAGTTTTACTGAATAGAAGACCTTCCTAAACAACATTCATGTTGGCTATTTTGATTAGAGTTGAAAAATATGTTGTGCATATACATCTTTTGAAAATATTCATAACTATGTAAGGACAGATATATTCGAGCCTTAAGTTTTTCCCCTTAATTTACTTTTGACTGAATTCATACAATGATAGTAGTTTTAAGTTTAAGATTAGTCAATGGAAAGTGAAAATGTGTTCAAAGCTTGTACATGCTATATGGGTTTAAATCTGTATAGAAAATGCATGGTTACTTATCTGTTAATATTCTGGATGTTTAAAAGACAAAAAATTATATTCTTGATTACATTTAATGATTTAAATGTTAGAATCTGCCACTAACTTCATCTACTGATCTAAATTATTTTTTTCTCTTGCATATATTGACAAATCTACATGGATATAGGGTTGTGGGTAAGAATTGTTTTTTAAGTATCTTAAGTCAAATTAAACCTCTGGGGGAAAAAATCCATGTGCCTAAACATTTCTTATACATTTTCCTCCATCAAGTGTGGTTGAATTCAAAGATGAAGAGTTTGTAAAGAAAGCACTGGAAACTATGAACAAATACGATCTTAGTGGAAGGCCTCTGAATATTAAAGAGGTAAGATTTTTTTATATTTGGATTTAAATATGTAAGTGTAAGGCTAGGCTTTCTTTGTATTTCCATGTTGCTTATCTAGTTGTCTGACAATACTTCTTTTGAAGTACATGTGCCTACTAAAGCATTGGATACTGATAATAGTTTGATGTGTGTATGATTTCCTATTAACCCTAAAGCAGTAATTTTTTTTGTATTGGATTTATTACAAGCAGAAGTGCAAAATTTAATAAAAATATTCAGGATCCAGAAATATAAAGATGATAATCTTTAGGTGCAGACTCTATATGGTATAGACATTTTCAGTTTTTAGATTGGATTGTTTAATTTACAAAATAGAGATATGGTAATGTACATATCTTTTTAAAAAATATTTTATTATTTATTTATTTATTTGAGAGAGAGATACCTAAATAGGCAGGTAGAGAGAGAGGGAGAGAGAGAGAGAGAGAGAATTGGTGCACCAGGGCCTCCAGCCACTGCAAATGAACTCCAGATGCATGCACCCCCTTGTGCATCTGGCTTACATGGGTCCTGGAGAATCGAGCCTCGAACCAGGGTCCTTAGGCTTCATAGGGAAGCGTTTAACCGCTAAGCCATCTCTCCAGCCCAATGTACATATCTTAATAATTTAAATAAAATTGATATTGAATTGATACTCATTTTAATAAAATTAATTTATAGTCTATACAGGACTTAAATTTAAGAAAAGTTGCAATTCTGTTATCAAGATCTATAATTGAAACTTAGAATACCCTAAAGGGAAGTATACTCTGTATAGAATCATGACAGTATAAGTAGGGTAACAAATGAATGATCAGAAAACATGTTATGAAACCTACTTACAGTTTAGGTGTAATTGACTTGGGATGAGTTGCTTGAGTAGCAGCCATGGGTTCCTTTATTGTACAGTGCTGGTCTTATTCTAGCAGTTTCACTATAGACCATGTGGGTGCCCAATATGCTTGCCTCAAGTCTGTGCTGAAAGACTTGTTACTTTGGAACCTTGAAATTTTCTAACAAACACCAGGGCTAACCATTGGCTGGAATTCAGCAGAACAGTAGTTTGAATTTCAGCTTCATTACTGAGTCACAGCTCTAGCCATGTGATTAGACACGTTACTTCTGTAGACCTCAGTAATTATAATAGTACTACTGATAATACTTATAGAATTGTCATGAAGATTCAGTGAGATAAATAATAAATAACTAAGTCCTTGCCACCAGAATACCAGTGTGACCCAAGGAAAATTACTTAATCTCTATTGTTTCTTTGTCACTAAAATAAGATTAATACTAGAACCTACCTGATAGTGCTAATAAGGACTTAAGGTGTTAATGCATGTGACCATTTAACAAATATTTTCTGTTTATTATACTTGTGATAATTGTTGTATAAGGTCCTTATCTGTAAAATAATTATGTTAATTATTATTCCTATCCTATGGTTGTTGGTCTCTTTTTTGAGTGTGATATATAAATTAAATGCTTTGGTGCAAACATATAAAATGTATATATGTATGTAGGTCCCATATCCTCTATTGGAATTAGCTTCCAAATTCTTCTAATCCTGTTTGAACCTGGGGTTATAATTATCAAAAAAACATTTGACAGGGACATGGAAAATTGGTAAAGAAAGTTTAAACTTTGTGGTTTGGGCCAGCCAGTTATTTCATGGTTTTGTGTGTAAATTAGGACCAATGCTTCAGCAATGTGTTGGCATCCTAGAGAATTTGCCTCAATGTATATTATCAAAAAATATTCTTCTGCTGGAGAGATGGCTTAGTGGCTAGGGTGTTTGCCTGCAAAGCCAAAGGACCTCAGTTCAATTCCCCAGGACCCATGTAAGCCAGATGCACAAGGTGGCACATGCATCTGGAGTTCGTTTGCAGTAGCTGGAGGCCCTGGTGCACCCATTCTCTTCCTCTCTCTCTCTTTCTCTCTCTCTTTCTGCCTCTTTTTCTCTTGCTCTCTCAAATAAAAAGAAAACAAAATTAAAAAAAAGTATTCTTTTAACAACTATAATTTACTATTTTCTTCTGTTTCTCTTCAAAGGGCATGCATTATAGTCTCCATATAGACGCTGCAGACACTAAGGACACTGTAGTATAGTGCCTTTTTATTTTTTATGGGGGTGAAGAGAAAGAGAGAAGAGAGAGAGAGAGAGAGAGAGAGAGATTGGTGCACCAAGACCTCTAGCCACTGCATTCAAATTCCAGACGCTTGTGTCACCTTGCCTCTGGCTTATGCGGAACCTGGGGAATCAAACATGGATTCTTAGGCTTCACAGGCCAAGCCCTAACCACTAAGCAATCTTTCCAGCCTGCCTTTCTACTTTTATTTTTATTTTTTAGTTTTTCAATTTTTTGAGGTAGGGTATCACTTTAGCCCAGTCTGACCTGGAATTCACTATGTAGTCTCAGGGTGTCCTCGAACTCATGGCAATTTATTTATTTATTTATTTGACAGAGAAAGGGTGAAAGAGAATGGGTGTACCAGGGCCTCTAGCCATTGCAAGCGAACTCAGATGCATGCACCTCCTTGTACATCTGGTTAATGTAGGTACTGGAGAATCAAACCTGGGTCCTTTGGCTTTACAGGCAAATGCCTTAACCACTAAGCCATCCCTCCAGCCCTGCCTTTTTATTTTTAATTGAAAGAGTTTATTGGGTGTTAAATGTTTAGGTCATGCTACTGTGTTCTTTTACATTGCAGTACATTGTGAAACCTCAGTATTACTGCAGAGGCCCAAAACAGTGATAGTCAATTAGCAGACAGTAGCTGGTAAGCTGATGGCAAAGAGAGAAGGCAATCAAAGCTGAGTTGTATTGCTTGTGATTTGTTGTATATGTAGATATATGCACCCATATAGTGTTGTTTGCATTGGCCTCCTATGTGAGAGAACATAGAAGTACACACAACCCATGTATCTGTGTTTCATAGTTCAAGAAGCATCTTCCCCCCTGATTTGTCCTCTTCCCTCCATAGGCAACAACTATTCTAAAATTTGTGCTTTTACAAGTTTTTGGGTTCTCAAATCTGAAATGTTTATTACTTAGTAAGAGTCTTATAGCATTCTCTATAAAATTTATTTCTTTACTTTTATAATCCTTTTAATCCCTCCATAGTAAGAAATACATTGTAGACTAGAATACTTTTCTCATTTACCCATTTACCTTCCTTCCTTCTTTCCTAGCTGTCCTAGAGGATTTATCAATCTTTCTTTTATTAAAAATATTTATTTAATCATTTGATTTATTTAAGGGGAGAGAGAGAAACTGGGCATGTCAGGGCCCCTTGCCACCGCACATGATTTCCAGATGCATGTGCCACTTTATGCATATGGCTTTACATGGGTATTCTGGAATCAAACCCTGGCAGACAGGCTTTATAAGCAAGTACCTTTAACTGCTGAGCCATATCACTAGCCCCACTACTTTATTTATTTATCATTATTTTCAAATGTAGGCCAGCAGAGTTGAGTTTCTGTACCTTTAGCATAAGCATATGCAGATGATAGTCTCTCAGTTTGCTTCTGTGCTATTGTGTGTGTTGGGTTTTTAGTTTTTATTTTTTGCATACTACATTAGTGTGATGAGTATATAAAGTACATTTGAACTTGCTTGCTTGTTTGTTTTGGTTTGGTTAAGATAGGATATTATTCTTATAAAATTAAGGAACTTAAAAATGTTTGTTTTAAGCCAGGCGTGGTGGCGCACGCCTTTAATCCCAGCATGTGGGAGGCAGAGGTAGGAGGATTGCCATGAGTTCAAGACCACCCTGAGACTACATAGTTAATAGTTAATTCCAGGTCAGCCTGGACCAGACTGAGACCCTACCTCCGACCCCCCTCCCCCCCAAAGTTTGTTTTGATTTCTTTACTTGGATACTCAGCCTTTCTTTATCTTTCCTCTGTTCTCATTTCAGGTCATAATCATCCAAGGAACTTAAGTAATTTTAGAGTTTTAGAAAGGATAATTATATTTTGTTTAGCAGTGAAATTTACCAGAGAACATACATCTTCCACCATTCCTGTATTCCTGAATTTTATAGCAGTCTGATCCACTGGGGAAAATATTTGAATTAGTTTGAATTTGATATTCCTTTGAGCATTCATTGGTGAGAATTCACTATTACCATATTCTGGGAGGAAAAAGGAGTAACACTAAGTGATTTGTTCCTCTCTGAGAGCATTTACATGTATATGCTTACTTCTACAATAATGCGAGGGTAAAATGAAACTAATTTCAAGTTTTTAAGTGACTTTAGTTACTGGAAAAGAGGTACTTAACTGATGCTTTTGGAGACAGTCTCTTAACTGTCCATAGGTTTTTGTGGGATTTGGTTGTTTTGATGAAAGAAAGAAAACCTCTCTTCCAGAGGATCAGTGATAGACCAGATGGGTTAGCTACTGTGGAATTTGAAATTAATTGTATACATTTACTGATACATTTAGTGATGTTTAACATTCACTGTGTGTTGTAGGACCCCGATGGAGATAATGCTCGTAGAGCATTGCAGCGAACAGGAGGATCATTTTCAGGAGGACATACCTCTGATATGGGGTCAGGCTTGATGAATTTGCCACCTTCCATTCTTAATAATCCAAACATTCCTCCTGAGGTTATCAGTAATTTGCAGGCTGGGAGACTTGGTTCTACAATTTTTGTTGCTAATGTAAGTTTAAGCTTTAGTTTGAGCTTTTATTGTTCAGATACATGGTTCTCATCATTAGATTGTTGGTTAGATATATGATTATAGGTTTATAGAACATTTTGATTATTTTTAAAATTTTTATTATTTATTAGAGAGAGAGAGATGAAGAGAAAGAGGCAGTAGAGAGAAAGAATGGGTTTGCCAGGGCCTCTAGCCATTGATAGTGAACTCCAGATGTATGTGCCACTTTGAGCACTAGCCTTATGTGGGAACTGGGGAATTGAACCGTAGTCTTTAGACTTTATAGGCAAGCACCTTAATCACTAAGCCATCTCTCTCGCCCCTGCCTATTTTTAACTAAAGTAAGTAAAGTCATAATTTTTATAAATTCATACCCAATTTAAGTATGTACATAGATTAGCGTCTAAGTACAGATGTTTATAACTTTTACAACACAACTGTAGAATTTGTAGGCATTCAGAGTTCTTAAAATTAATTGTACATATTTTTTCATATTAGTAAATGAGTTACATTCTTCTGGTTTTGATGTTTATAAATGTGCATTGTGGTTGGCTTGCCATTTGTCCTAAACTCTTCCAAGTCAGGGAATAGATTGTGCTTCCCAAAATCTGAATTTTTCTTAGTAAGTATATAAACATAGATGTTTAAGTTTCAAATGCACAAAACAGGATTGAATAGTTAGTTACGAGATGATTTCGAGAATTAAAGAAGTAAGGATAAGAAAATTAGATGTAGCTAAACTGACTTTAAATGTTTTATTTTTATTTTTGGAGAGAGACACAGAGAGAGACAGACAGAGAGAGAGGGAGACATATAGAGAATGGGCGCGCCAGCAGTCTCTCAGCCGCTGTGAATGAAATCCAGATGAGTGCGTCCCCTTGTGGACAAGTGCGGCATTGCACCCTTGTGTCACTTTGCATCTGGCTAAATGTGGGACCTGGAGATTGGAACCAGGTTCTTAGGCTTAGCAGGCAGGCGCCTTAACCTCTCTCCAGCCCTTTTTTTTTTTTTTTTTTTTTTTTTTTTTTAGATAGGTTCTCTCTCTCTAGCCTAGGGTGACCTGGAGCTCACTCTGTAGATCCAGGCTGGCCTTGAACTTCACAGAGATCCTTCTACCTCTGCCTCTCAAGTATTGGGATTAAAGGCTTGTGCCACCACACCTGGCTAAATAGGATTTTTATTTTTTAATTTGAGCATTACTGGCGTATTATTGAACAAGGTGTGTGTGTGTGTGTGTGTGTGTGTGTATGTATGTATGTATGTATGTATGTATATATATATATATATATATATATATATATATATATATATATATATATATATGGGTTTTTTGAGGTAGGATCTACCCAGGCTGACCTGGAATTCATTTTGTAGTCTCAGGGTGGCCTTGAATTTACAGCAACCCTCCTACCTTGGCCTCCTGAGTGCTGGGATTAAAAGTGTACAACTGGTGGGCTACAGTTTTTATAGTTTAAAGAGTTCAGTTTTGTGTGGGTGGGGAGATGGATTTATGAGGCATATAAATACTATACACTCTTGTGTTCAGCTTGACTTCAAAGTTGGTTGGAAGAAGCTAAAGGAAGTGTTCAGCATAGCTGGAACTGTAAAGCGGGCAGATATTAAAGAAGACAAAGATGGCAAGAGCAGAGGAATGGGCACTGTCACTTTTGAGCAAGCAATTGAAGCAGTTCAAGCAATTTGTATCCTAATTACATTTTAGCATTAGTCAATGTAAGTTGCAGAAGCTTAACATTTTGTGATGGTCATGAACTTACAGGTTTCCTACCTTAGAAATAGGTGTTAAGCTTGGGCTCCAACATACAAAACCTTTTCTGTGTCCAAGTACTAAAGTCACTCTTAAAATGTGATTGGCCGTAATGTTCAGGGCCACAGTGAACTTTTTTTTCTGTTTTCCCTTCTTGGCATAACTCATTGTGTGTGTACATACGTTTGACAGTGATTCCTCCATTGTTCACTATTATGATTGCTTTATGTGAAGCTTTGTTAATTTTGGATGAATTAAAATAAACACATAAAAATTTTCTTTTAACTATATGAAAGATACTAGTGCAAATTAATATTAAAGATGTTAAAAGAATTGTGACAATTGCAAAGTCCCTTTTCATGAGATAGTTTGTTAAAGTATTACTTTTTCAGTCATTTTAACTGATTTTTCTTGACTAAACCAACAGCTATGTTCAATGGGCAGTTTTTATTTGATAGACCTATGCATGTGAAAATGGTGAGTTCTTAATGATCATTCAACCCTCCAGCTTCTTCAAACCTTTTATTTATTTCTCAATGTTACTGTTCATTTTCACTGTATGTTAACTGTGTAATAAACTATTTTGCAACTAGGATGATAAGTCTGTCCCTCATGAAGACTACCGTTCCCATGATAGTAAAACACCACAGTTACCACGTAAGTAAAAGCTATCAGTATTTTTCAAAGAAGATGTGCAGGCTTCTCTTGGCTTTATTATTTCCTTCTTTCCTAGTTCCTTATATTTACAAATTACCACTATATTTTATTCATGAGTTGTATAGTACTTTAAAATGCAATTTTTGAATTTCCAAATGTATAAATTTTTAACTCATGTTCACTATGCTCTATATGACTGAGATTATTTGAAATTAATTTGTACTTATATTATGGATGGCCTACCTTATGGCCCCGTTTTATTGGTGAATGTAATGTTCTGTGTCCACTAAACCAAGTTTTTTAATCATTTCAATTGTCTCACATACTTTCTAATAATTTTTATCTGTTTGGGCTGTCAGTTACTGAGGAGGCGTTGGTACCTTTCATTAGAATGACAGGTTTGATTTGTGTTTTTGATTTTACTTGAGACATTTGAAGCTAAATTAGTAAGTGCATCCAAGATTAGAATAGATATATTTTCTTAGTGAATCAAGCAATTTATTATAATTACAATTTGTCTTTGAAATTACCTATAAATCCTTTGTGTAATACCAGTTATAGCAGTTTTGTATTTGCTGGGTATATTTTCCCTGCTTTTAAATTTGTTACTGTTTTAGGTGTACATGTAAAAATACTACAGGTGGTATTTGACTTTTAAAAAATTTGATAATTTTTATGTAAAATTGAAGAGCTTAATTTATTCACATTTATTGGTTCGTTCATTTGGGTTTGTTTTCATTTTTTATTTTATACATACTTTTTTTCTTTTTGATAATCCAAATATTATAATATGTGTGTTTTTAAAGTAACCTGGTCTTATTCAACAGATTCTGTTGGTGTTTTTTTAGTCCCTTCCCTATTCATTTAAGTGATAACCTGAACCTACTTCATAAAATCCTTCTCATTAATAAGTGGTATAAGTCTTTAAGTACACTGTTTTCTAAGTGTAAACAAAAATGCTCTTACTTGCAAATTTTTACAATGTTAGAAATACTATTACTGGCATATATCTAGTTTTAAATGTTAGTGCCAGTTAGGTACATATAGATTTTGGTAATACTGTTACTTGTTATAAAGGTGGACTTGGAGGCATTGGAATGGGACTTGGTCCAGGTGGACAGCCTATTAGTGCCAGCCAGTTAAACATTGGTGGTGTGATGGGAAATTTAGGTCCAAGTGGTAAGTACCTTTTCTTTTTAATGATATGTTTTCTATTTAATAAAGCTTATATTTACTGTCTCTAGTTGTTTTAGGAACCCTGTTTTAGAGAGACTTATGGTGTCAGTTCAGCCAGAAAAAAGAATGAAACTTTGAGAGAACAGCTAACATTCACAAAGGATACACAGAGGTTGGGAAGCATCCTGTCATGTTTTAGCTGGTAGTGTTGTGCATATTGCAATGTCTTCAAGGCAGAAGAATTTTCAACATAGTGTCATGTGTGTCAGGGATATATAGTATTTTTGAAATAATCAAAGTGCTTCCATATAATAGGCAGTGTAAATCTATTTTTAAAAATTTTTGTTTATTAAGGGGGGGAAGAGGGAGAGGGAGAGAATGGACGCATCAGGGCTTCCAACTACTACACACAAACTCGACTCATGTACCACCTTGTGCATCTGGTTTCCTTGGGTACTGGGGAATCGAACTTGGGTCGTTAGGCTTCACAAGCAAATGCCTTAACTGCTGAGCCATCTCTTCAGCCTGTAAATCTGTTTCTTAATTGGAAAGGTGATATTTGAAGTAGCTGTTTACTTGTTTACTTCAACAAAGTTTATCTTTGTTTTCAAACTTTGTGGTGTCAGAATCCTACTCTCAAAGTTTGTTTAGAACCCCAGTGATTTTGCTTATATGTTTGTTTCTCAATGTTTAGTGTATTATTTAAAACTATAACATTTACTCATTTATTTAAATCTAATAAAAATTAACCCTAATACTAATTTTAACCCTCAAGATTATATTTAACATAAGTATAATTAAGAAAACAATTAATTAATTAATTAATTTAATTTATTTGAGGTAGGGTCTCATTCTAGCTCAGGCAGACCTGGAAATCACTTTGTATTCTGAGGGCAGCCTCGAACTCATGGTGATCCTCTGCCTCCCGAGTGCTGGGATTAAAGGCGTGTGCCCCCATGCCTGGCAAAACAAATTATTTCTAATGAAGTGTGTGAGAAGAGTTGCCATTGTTTTTGTACATCTCATTAATGTTTGACTTAATTAAATGTGCTTTTGTATTTAGTTTGTTTTATCATACATCATGTAGTCTCTGGAGAATTATTCCTCTTTTCATAGAGGTGAGAGTTCTGGCATTAAATGGTAGCAGTAGGGTTTGAAGGCTGAAATAGTTTTGACTTATTGACTCTCTAAGAATCCTCAGACCATATTTGAAAGTTACTTTTTTTTTTTTTGGTTTTTCGAGGTAGGGTCTCACTCTAGTCCAGGCTGACCTGGAATTCACTATGTATTCTTAGGGTGGCCTTGAACTCACGGCGATCCTCCTACCTCTGCCTCCCAAGTGCTGGGATTAAAGGCGTGCGCCACCACGCCCAACTGAAAGTTTTTTATTATTGATAGACTAATATATGCTATCAGATTCTTTTAAAAATATTTGATCTACTGTCTGTCTATCTGTCTGTCTGTCTGTCTATCTATCTATCTATCTATCTATCTATCTATCTATCTATCTATCATCCATCCATCCATTTATTTAAGATAAAGAGGCAGATATATAGAGAGACTAGGCATGCCAGGGCCTCTAGCCATTGCAAATGAACTCCAGATGCATGTGTCACATTGTGCATTGGGCTTTGCTTTGGGAATTGAACTTGGGTCCTTTGGTTCTGCTGGCAAATGCCTTAACTGCTAAACCATCTCTCCACCCCTCTTATTTTTGTTTTTAAAAATATTTATTTATTTATTAGAGAGGGAGCACAAACTCCAGATGTGTGAGCCGCTTTGTGCATCTGACTTTATGTGGGTTCTGAGAAATTGAACATAGGCCTTTTTAGGCTTTGCAAGCAAGTCCCTTTAACTGCTGATCCATCTCCTTAGCCTGGTTTCTTGTTTTGTTGAAATCAAGAGTTAAACTTTACATTATGAGGGTAGCTTTTATAGTTATTCTGAGCCATATGTACTTCCTTACATTCTAGCCTGATCTCTAAGTCTGCCCTAGTGACTTGTCTATATTTGTTCTGAAAGTAAATACCTAGTTCTAGATATTCTCTAACGTATTGTAGCTGTGACTACTGAATTTTACTTTTCTTGTGAAATGTTTAAAGAGAAGCCGGGCATGGTGGCTCATGCCTTTAATCCCAGCACTCGGCAGGCAGAGGTAGGAGGATTGCCGTGAGCTCAAGGCCACCCTGAGACTACCTAGTTAATTTTAGGTCAGCCTGGGCCAGAGTGAGACCCTACCTCGAAAAACCAAAAATAAAAATAAAAAAAAATGTTTAAAGAGGCCTTTCTGAAGACCCATGACTAGGCACCTTATGGCACAACAGTTTATATTTTTATTCTGCTGCTTCTGTAGTGGGCAAACCAATGGATCTATTTTATTATAATGTCCCTCTTTGGTCACAAAAACAGGATTAACTAAAAGTACATAATGTGTATTTTATTTGAGGTATGGGCATGGATGGTCCAGGTTTTGGAGGAATGAATAGAATTGGAGGAGGTATGTATAAGTGTGTGTTTTTGCATGTGTCCATCACCATTTTTAAGAAACTAGAAATTGTGTTGAGAATTCTAAGAAAAAAAAGTCACGTCTTTTTTTGTTGGCTCATGTCCTAAAGGCTGCTAGCAGAAATTGAGCCCAATACATACTTAAGGGAAGGTGGTGTGTTAAGAAGTAGCTCCACAAGGTAGGGTGGATGAAGAGCTTACTGGTGAACCTTAACATTTACAAAGTGTACCTTTCATCTATGTAACTGACAAGTCTCAAAATTAATCTCTATTTCATAGGAATTGGGTTTGGTGGTCTGGAAGCAATGAATAGCATGGGAGGATTTGGTGGAGTTGGCAGAATGGGAGGTAGGTAAGGTATTCAGGGGATGTTTATATTGCATTTTGTTTTTCCTATTATTAAAATACATCTTTGCACATACAGGAATGGGTGCTATAGATGCTTTCAAAAGACATGTGGGCGGTTGAGGATAAGTATAAGCATGGTAGGAATGGGAATGGTTTGTGTAGAGTGTGAGATAAGTTGGGTATGTCAGACCATTCTGTGTTGATGACTTGCTGCTGTTTTAGTTTAGCTTAATCATATTCTTGAGTGGTTTACCATGTACTGATGTACTTGAAAAAGGGTTAATATGTCCCACAATCTTTTCAGAGCTATACCGTGGTGCCATGACTAGTAGCATGGAGCGAGAGTTTGGACGTGGTGATATTGGAATAAATCGAAGCTTTGGAGACTCCTTTGGTAGACTTGGTAGGGTTAGCTGCATACTTTTCCCCCCCTTTTTTAGGTTCTATTTTTCAAAAATTATCTTTTTTGTGAAAATTTTTTTAATGTCTTATCTAAAGAAAACTTACTTTAGGGACTTTAATTTATATTACTCTTTCAGTGCCTTAAATACTTGAATTCTATTTCTAGAAAAATTTATACTTTTCATTTATTGTACATCTTCTGAGAGTATAGAATCTTGGGAATTTTGGAGTGTGATTGCTTAAATTAATCAGTATATTATCTTTCCATCCTTGTTTAGGCAGTGCAATGATTGGAGGGTATGCAGGAAGAATAGGAGCTTCTAACATGGGTCCAGTAGGATCTGGAATAAGTAGGTTTAAATTTAATATAATTTATTTAGTAATAATTACATGCTTGCAAAGTGCTTGCAAGAGTAGTTATTGTGTAGTAATACTTGGTTCTTATGTATATCCGTGTCTTGTCATAGTCTGAGAAATTTTGATAATTAATGAATTTAGCCTTTCTGTTTGATAACTGTTTGAAAAATTTAAATGAATTGTTTGAATTTTTCTTGATATTTCTAATCTAAGAGAAGAGGATATGTTAACTAGCCAATGGAAAAAACCATCTTCCACTGATAAATTGAGGATCATGTGTCAGGAACCACTTTTGCTTTTGCACCAACCTTCCTTCCATTTCATTTTCTACATGAGCTACTAGTGACCAGTGTCTGTAAATGCCTCATGTGTTTACAGACACACATAGAACACTAAATTTTAGAGACCTCATGAAGTAAGGTTGAAAGAATTGTTTATTTTCTTCTCTTAAACCTTTCAAAATCTTGAGTAGTTGCAGCACTAAGAGAATGCTGAATACTTCCCATAGGTATCTACTACCACGTGTTAAGCCTTACATTAAGCCTGAACACATAATTAAGTTTTTCACTGCCTTTTTTGTTTGTTTGTTTGTTTTTCGATGTAGGGTCTCACTCTAGCCCAGGCTGACCTGGACTTCACCATGTAGTTTCAGGGTGGCCTCAAACTCATGGTGATCCTCCTACCTCTGCCTCCCAAGTGCTGGGATTAAAGGCATGCGCCACCATGCCTGGCTGTTTTTCCCTGCTTTTAACTGATGAAATTTCACAAAAAGGAAGTACACCTACTCAACTGTTTTAGCTAAAATTCTGTCAGCTGAATACATTTACTTCCATGTACTTTTCCCCTCATTTTCCCATCATCTTTTTGACTTGGTCATTCCTCTTAATTATAACTTCCCTTTCTTCACTTTTAAAAATATATTTTATTTATTTATTTAAGAAAGATAAAGGCGGAGAGAGAGAGAGAGAGAATGGGTGCGCCAGGGCCTCCAGCCACTGCAAGCGAACTCCAGATTTATGTACCCTCTTGTGCATCTGGCTTATGTGGGTCCTGGAGAGTTGAACCAGGATCCTTTGGCTTTGCAGGCAAACACCTTAACCGCTAAGCCATCTCTCTAGCCCCCTTTCTTAATTTTTTTTTCAAATATTTTATTATTTATTTATTTATTTATTTGAGAGAGAGAGAGAGAGAGAGAGATACAGAAATAGGCAGATAGAGAGAGAGAGAGAGAGAGAGAGAGAATGGGCGCCAGGGCCTCCAGCCACTGCAAACGAACTCCAGATGCATGCACCCCCTTGTGCATCTGGCTTACGTGGGTCCTGGAGAATGGAGCCTCGAACTGGGGTCCTTAGACTTCACAGGCAAGCGTTTAACCGCTAAGCCATCTCTCCAGCCCCCTTTCTTCATTTTTTATCATAGTGTTTATACTTCTGTTTCCTTGATTTTTATTTGTTATTATCAGAAAGACAACTGGGAGATGATGTTAACTTTTAGGATTTTCATGTAAGGGATTATTAGGTATGAGAAAGAATCATAACTTTTGGGACTGGGTATGATGGAGATAATTAAGGGAAATAGGAGTTAAGAAAGAATGAATTATAAACTAATAACTAAATTTATAAGCTTCATTTAAAGGAGAATAATCACCAGTTTTTTTTCCTTTGACAGATCTCTGTAATTTTTAGATCATTTTTCTATGATTATTGAAAATTGATTTTATATCAAAAGAAAAACTGTGTGGGAAACAGAGGTGAAGATACTGAGATGAAAGGTCAGCTAGTAAAGGTGTACTATGTAGGAGAGTATAATGAGAGCAAAATGTATACTAGGGTTTTAATAAATTTGAATTTTCCCCATATATTTTTGTTCTAATAGTTATACTTGCTATTAGAAAATAAAAATAAGAATTAAAAAACTACTATATTATTAGTAAAATGATTGGAAGATTTAAATAACTTAGACAATATGTTTTTTGACCAGCAGTTCACTTTATAGAGATATAAATGTATTTATGCAGTGACTAGAATTAAGATTTCTCAGCTAACCAAATGCATACCAAATTTATTCTGTTTTCTTGAAAATTGTTTTATTGTTTATAGGAAAATAGTTTTATGTTTGCATGTTATTATATAAATGAATATCCCTCCCTCTTTCTCATCATTGATTTTCTGCTTTTCCATCTTCCCATTTACTTCTATTTTCACAACAAAAACTTGAAACTCCCTGCCTTTCTTTAAAATTCAGGTGGCGGAATGGGTGGCATTAACAGTGTGACTGGAGGAATGGGCATGGGGCTGGACCGCATGAGTTCCAGCTTTGACAGAATGGGACCAGGCATAGGAGCCATACTGGAAAGGAGCATCGATATGGATCGAGGATTTTTATCAGGTCCAATGGGAAGCGGAATGAGAGACAGAATAGGCTCCAAAGGAAACCAGATATTTGTCAGAAATGTAAGTTAATAAATGTAGAGATACTTAAAATTCTTTCTTTTCTTTATATATGTTACTAATGCCTCTTTTTATTCTAGCTGCCTTTTGACTTGACTTGGCAGAAACTAAAAGAGAAATTCAGTCAATGTGGTAAGTATACCAATGACTGAGAATATGTTGATATTTATTGTGGAGGAAAAATTGGCCTTAAACATTATTTTTAATATTCTTTAAAAAATATTTTTATTTATTTGAGACAGAGAGAGAGAGAATGGATGTACCAGGACCTCTTGCCACTGCAAATGAACTTCAGATGCATGCACCACTTTGTGCATCTGGCTTTATGTGGACACTGGGCAATTGAACCCAGGATGGCCAGCTTTGGTAGCAAGCACGTTTAACTGCTGAGCCATCTTCCCAGCCCGACTTTAAACTATAAAAACACTATGTTTAAGGTGTTGGCCTATCTAAGTTCTTATTCCTGTCTAATTAAACTTTGATTAATAAATAATTAGCTCTGCTATCTTCTGACTTAGGCAGTTTAGAGGATGGCCTATCAACATCTTCTGTTGATAAGTCCTGTTGGTTAATATACCACCATCATTTGTGTTGTATTTCCTTGGTAAACATCAATAAATGGTGTATTCACATCCTTGTTTATAGTCTCGTGTAGAGGACTGTTAGCACGACCCACCATAATAATGATATCAGTAGGTGAAATCCATTCTGCACCTTGAATTGCCTACACAGCACAGAAACCTTAAGCTGTTAATATAGAACCCTTTGCTACACATGGTATGCTTCGATGGTGGTTCTAGTTCTTCTATAAACTATTCTTGGGTCTCGAAACTGTAAGCCAACACAAACTCTTTCCTCCCTTAAGTTACTTCTGGTTGTATGTTTTGTCTCAGTAACAAGTAGGTAACTGCTACATGACCATGCCCCATTTATGCATGCTTGGCAGGTGTGCTACTCCCTGAGCTACCTCCCTGGTCCTGAGTTGACTATTCTTTGTCAATATGAGATCTCTTTGAAGGTCAGATAGTAACATTGCTTACAGCCAGAGTGAGGCCTTTTGATAGGCTTCTGATTGGAATGGCATTGTTTTTCTACAGATCAGTAGTAATTGGAAGATATTTTATGGAAGGAAAAGTTTCCAAATCTACATTTCAGAGCTTGTGCTGTATTTCAGTTTTGAAAAATAGTGGGTAAGGAGCTGGGGAGATAGCTTTGTCAGTAAAGTGCTTGCTTTGCCAGCACAAGGATTTGCTTGGTCCCCAGAACCCACATTAAAAATGCTAGGCAGAAAAGATGATGACATCAAAATAAATGAGAGACTGATTGAGAGGGGGAGGGGATATGATAGAGAGTAGAGTATGAAGGGGAAAGTGGTGAAGAAATTACTATGGTTTATTGTCTATAATTAAGGAAATTGTCAATAAAAAGGGGGGAAAATGATAGGCATGGGCTGGAAAGATGACTTAGTGGTTAAGGTGCTTGCTTGCGAAGCCCAAGGACCCAGGTTTGATTCCCTAGTACCCACATAAGCCAGATGCACATGGTGGCATATGCATCTGGAGTTTGTTTGCACTGGCTAGAGGCTGTGGTACATCCATTCTCCCCTTCCCTTCTCAAATAAAAAAGATAGATAGATGATAGATAGATAGATGATAGATAGATAGATAGATAGATAGATAGATAGATAGAAAAAGAAAAAATGCTAGGCATGGTGGACGCACTTATATTGCTGGCATTGGGGAGTGCAAACAGCTGACTCACTAGCTAGTCAGTTTAGCCTAATTAGATTAGTGCCAGGACAGTGGAGACCTTGCCTCAAATAAAGGTAGACAATACTAAAAAAACACCACCTTTGGCCTTCACACAACAGCATACACACAAATATATATACATACTTGCACATACAACATGTAGTAGCTTCGCACTTGAACATGCATACAATACTTATTAAATTATACTGAATTCATATTTCAGCTCTATTTCCCCTTTTAACCAGCCTATTATATTTCAAGTTTTGTGGCTTTTGTTTTTATTTTCAATTCTATTACAAAAGCTTCTGACCTTAAAGTTTTTATGTTAAGGTAGGTCCATATTTACATAATTCTGTGAAAACTCCCCATTTTTGAACTTTGAATTAAATTTATGACAAAGAGAATGAGTTATAATGATACAGAATTAAATGTACAGTCATTTCCAAAGTATTATCTCATATGTTTGAACTGAGGCATCCATTTTTTACTGCATTCCTTTATCTCTTTATAAATTTTTAGAGATTTTTTTTTTTCTGTCTTTAACCTTAGCACAAGCGCATAATAACACCTCTTTGGCAGTAAAAAGCAAGATTGTTTCTTATTTTCCTTGTGTTATTTTCCTGAGCTCAAAGTAAACACACTTTCTTGTTTCTTAGTAAGAGTGGCACTACTCTATACATCTCCCCAAACACTGTCTACCAGTAATAAAGTATCTCTAATAGTTGACTATCTTTGATGGAGCAATTTACAAAGGTGAAGGAAAGATTATATTATTTGTTATGTGACCCTAAGAACAACATCTTCTCAGCCTTTATAATTCAGCAGAAAAGAATTTCTCTTTTCTGGTTCTTCTAATTCCCATTAACCTCCAAAGGTAATATTATTGAGCCTATGCTAACTAGATACATCATATTATAATAAAATATACCTCTCTTTTTATCTAATTCCTCAGTGACATACATTTTTAAGAAGGTTGACTATAAATTAAATCTATTCAGAGTTGGACCTCTCGTTAGGTCAGCTAGTACTAATGGGGTCAAATACTTAGTCTTTCAGGCTTTCTTCCATTTATGAAATTATATTCTGGTCTTTTGGCTCAGTATGGTGCAGGGTTGTACCACTTCAGAAATGCAAAACAAAGAATGCCTGTTTTCATTTCATTATACAGCATGTAACCATTTTAATGTTGTTCTACAGATGTCTGTCATGTAATATTTCTGCTGTCAGGGTGCCTGGTAACTACATAGAGGCTTGTGGTAGGTGTTGTGTACTAAGGGACCTTCTGCTTCAAACACAATTAATTGACTTTAACTTAACAGAAAAAATAAAATGAGAGAATTCATTGATATAGGTGCTTCCTGTTGTTTGTAAGCAGACACTAATGCTTATTTTTTGTCCTTCATTCATAATTATGTTATCTATAGTAGAATGTCTTGATTTTGCTGGTTTCTTTTGAGATTATGTTTCAGCTTCACTTAAGCAGAATTTTTTGAATTGTTTATTTTTAAATGTTTTAATTTATTTTTAAATCCGCTCTTAATGTCAGCATTTCCCAAAGCATATACCTTTTCCCAAAGTAATAGGCTGGATTAAAGTAGAAAGGTTTCGTTTGCTGTAGGATAACTAATTTTTATAACTACTGTATGTAACAGCAGCATTAAACTGTGCTTTCTTTTGGCATACTGTTTTTGTTTTTTTTAGAGTTTTGCAAGATCAGTACATATAAATCAGTTGAAGACACCTTCAGACTACATAGGTCTGATTTTAATTACTTGAAATTCAACTTTTTCTACTGAATTATTTAGTTTTGGAAAGAAAGTGTCTCAATTTGTGCAATTATAGGCTTAGAAAGAAAGTTATCAAACTTTAAACTCACTTGGGTATGATGATACATGCCTATAATCCAGAACTCAAGAAGGCTAAGACAAAAAGATTACAAGTTCAAGGCTTGCCTGGGCTACAAAGTTAGCTCATAGTCAGCCTGGGCAATGTAGTGGGACCCTGTCTCAAAACATAAACAAAACAAAAAAGATTAAGGGGAGTAGGAAGATGGCTCGTTGATTAAAGGCACTTGCTTGCAAAGCCTTTTCATGCTTTAATTCTCATGCCACCTACATAAGCCTAGTGTAAAAAAGAGAAAGTCTGGTGTTCATTTGTAGTGGCAAGAGGCTCTGGTCCATTATCTACATGTGCGTGCACACACACATGAAAATATGTAGTTTTTTAAAGGTTAGTAGGAATGCAGTGAAGCTCAGTAGTGAAGCACAAGGCCCTGGGTTCAATCCCCAGCTTTGCAAAGAAAAAGGAAGGAGGGGGGGAGGGAAGAAGAGAGGGAGAAAGAGGAAGAGAGAAAAAAAGAAAAGAGAGAGAGAAACCATAGAACTCTGACTGGGATATCGTTGGATACTCTAATCATGAAGTCAGTTATCTAAGGGCAAATCTCTGGAGCCTAAGTATACAAACCATAAGAAGGTGCAAGTACTTCAGCTTTAGATTTTATCAGCTGGACATCTTGGGATCATTGTGAAGTTAGTAATTTGCAGGTCTGTGTGACGATTTGGAAGCCAAGGGGGACAACTTAAGAGAAAAATAGAAAGAGAATATTGTCTGGAAGATGAAAAAACAGGTTATATCAGAAATTATAAAATTATGGCATATTTCCCTTAAGGTGTGTGTGTGTGTGTGTGTGTGTGTGTGTGTGTGTGTAGAGCTTGTATGCTGTTGTGTATTATGTGTGGTATATGCATGTGTGTATGCAGATGCACATGTCCATGCTGAGGACAGAGGAGAATTTCAAACCTTTCTTTATCACTCATTCATAATCTGTGTATTTCCTTGAGACAAGGTCTGTCTCTCAAACTGGCAGTGCCATTTTTCAGTCAACAAGCCTTAATCATTGTCTGGTTCCTACCCAATGCACAGGGGCTACCATTGCGTTTGACCATGGCTAGCTTTTTATGTGGGCCATCTCCTCAGCTTCCTAGAAGCATATCATTTTTTTTGTCTGAATCCTGTTGGTACTTATAAACTTAAACATATGGTGGGATACTTAGATTTAGAAAAAGCAGAATAATGAAAAAAATTCTAACCTCAAAGCCTTTAAAAGTTTTCTGTAGTTTCCCTTAAATGAGGTATTATTTTAACTTGTTCTCTTTTTGGTGCCAACATTCAAGATACTAAGAGAATTTTGTAAGTTGTAATGACTTTCTGAGAATGCTTGTGATGCATTCTGGGTGTTGTACCTCAAGAATACTGTCCACATTTTTTTTTAAGACAAAATCTCTTATTGGCCTAGAGCTCACCAATTAGGCTAGACTAGCTAGCTAGTAAGCCCCAGGGATCTGCCTGTTTCCACCTTCCCAGAATTGGGATTAGAGGTGTGTCATGTTTTCATGGGTACTGGAGATCAGACGTAGGCCCTCATACTTGTGAGGCAAGTACTTTACGAGCTGAGCCATGTCCACAGATTCTAGGTTTTAAAATTATTATTCCTATTTTTATTTTACCATTTTGAGCTGAATATTACTTAGACCTACTTATGTAATTTAATTACATTATATTTAATTACAATGTAATTTTGTAGAAATTGGTCTGTTTTATAACTTGAGGACACTAACAGTTGTTTGGCTTGCATTCTAAGATCATAATTATGACTCAGGCTGATATTACTTTAGACTAATTAATGTTGAGAAGATAAGAGATTGATTATGAGCTTGGGGTGGATGAACCAAGAAATAGAAAAGTAGTCTAGTAATTTGCAGAGAAGAGCACATCCTGATCAAATTGTGATGAGAAAACAAGTTTATTCATTAACAGTGAATATTGATTCCCTTCACCTGTGAAAAGCTTATGCAGTTTCTTGACAGATCATCTTCTTTCTTTATCCTTTTATAAAATTAATTGTGTTTTGACTGTCTGTTTTAGCTAATGATGTGGCTACGACAATATTCAATCTTCTAGTTTAATTTTGAGTAATGATGTAAGCTTGGGCCGTGGAGAGGTGGTTCAGTTGATAAAGTACTTGCTGCACAGTCATGAGAACCTGAGTTCAGATCTCCAGCACCCATGTAAAAGCTGAGTGAGGCACCAGATACCTAAAATCCCAGTTCTAGGGATGCTGAGACAGGAGGATTACGGGGCTCTCTATTTAACTAGTCTGACTGAATTGATGAATTTCAAGGTTGGTAAGAAGCCTGGTTTCAACTAATATGGTGGAGGGGCAGGGGAGATGGCTCAGTAGTTAAAAGTGCCTGCTTACAAAGCTTGCTGGCCTGGGTTCAGTTGCTTACCCACTCACATAAAGCTTGACAAAAGCTGGATGGGCATTCATTTGCAGTAGAAAGAGACCTTGGCACCTGCCCCTCATATGCATATACATGCAAATAAATTGATAAAAATTAAAAAAATAATATGGAAAGAAACTAAGGAAGACATCTAACATCAACCTCTAGCTCCCACATACATGTGCATGCAGCATATGCATCGGCACATATGTAAAAGCTGTGCATCCACGTATATAAACACACACATAAACATGCAAACATTTAAAAATGATTGTGAAGTTGTTTTAATGAGATGATGACATTTGTGCAAATTAGTGTTACTGTACTCCAATTCATTTTAGAATTTAGAAGTTTTGTCTTTTTTCTTTTTTAAGGCAGGCATGTAATTACTCTGTAGCCCAGGCTGGTCTCCAACTCATGCCACTTCTTCTACCTCTCCCTCCTGAGTGCTGGAATTAAAGGCACATGCCCCACATTAGAAATAGGGATTTAACATACCATACAACATTAAGCTCAACTCCAATTTTTATGTAGGCTAATGTGTATATTATTTTACATATGAATTGCATTTAAGAGATAAAATGAGAATAATGCTTATATGGTTATTTTTATATCATTAATGCTCATGTTTTAAAACCTGATTACTTATATCATTGGCCATGAGGAACTTGAAACCTATATAGTAAAATACAACCCAATCTAAATGGGCTTATAATTCTATAACTTCTTTTCCAGGTCATGTAATGTTTGCAGAAATAAAAATGGAGAATGGAAAATCAAAAGGCTGTGGCACAGTCAGATTTGAATCCCCAGAATCAGCTGAAAAGGCCTGCAGAATAATGAATGGCATAAAAATCAGTGGCAGAGAAATTGATGTCCGCTTGGATCGCAATGCTTAACTCCAAACCATGGTTGGAATGTTCCTTCATCTGTTTTGCTGAATCTCCTAGTAAAAGTCATTGTTTTTAGTAATGGTATATGCTTACAAAAGCTGTAAAAATGAACTTTGAAAACTCCCACCAGCTTTTTAACAGTGTAATGTTAAAAATATACTGTGATTTTTGTTATCTCAAGTTTGGGTTTCTAAAGATAGCAAGTTTGGTCATTCAGTTTAAATGAATGGTTATACTGTTTTTAATGAAATAAGCCATTTTCTTGTTGTTTGCAGTATGACATAATATGATTTATTTGTTCTAGTTTCTCCAGCTTTTATGAACTTATTTTAAGGTAAAATATGTATTCTTTTCAAAACTTCTGCTTTACAATATTTTTGTAATTGTCCATAAAAAGAAAGTGTTCAGACAAATTAGGATGTGACTTTGGTTAAGTTTAGTTTTCTTTGGTGATAAAGAATTACTGTAAGTAAATAAGTGTTACATTCCAAAGTTGAGAATGTTTTTTATTTGACTTAATTGAAGAAATGGATTTTTCCTTCTCTGCCCCTTCACCATTCACATTTTCCATGTAACACTGTTAATATCAAATTCCACACCCCTGTATTCTGTTATTTCCAATAATTCCAAGTTCATATAGAACTGATAATGTAGCAAGTCCCAAGTATAATAATAGGCACACTACTCCCAACTTTCTGTCTAATTTCCAGCCATTAAAATGAACTGCTAGAAACAGAAAAATAATTGAAATGTTGAGAGCGATGGTTATATAAGCGAGTCCCTTGCTGTTCACTTCTACAGGAGTTGATCCATTTACAAATGCAGTTTTAATAAACCAGGGAAGACCTAGGCATAGCATATCAAACACATTAGATCCCACAATGTTAGACATTGCCATATCTCCTTTACCTGCAAAAGAAAAGCATGCTGTTAAAATGTGCATACCAGTACTCTATTTTATTAATACTATTCGTAACAAAACACTGGATACCTTTTGTTGTTGGTTAGTTTCAGAAAATTGTTATTAGACCAAGAGTCTTATTAAATTTGTATTTTCTTGGGTTAGTATTTAAAGTCTTACCATTTATTTAATAATTATTTATTAAACCATTTTCAATAAGGTATATAGCTTACTTGTTGCTTTTCATTCTTAACATAGTTAATTACTATTTAATGCATAATTTAGATAAATATTATTTGGAGAATTAGGTTGAATAAAATTAATCTGCCCTTCACTAGTAACCTCTTGTGTTGGGGAGATAGCTCAGTTGGTAAAGTGCTTGCCCATAAGCATGATGACCTGAATTTGATCCTCAGCATCCATGTGAAAATGCCGAGCATGGTGATGAGCACTTGTAATCACAGTAAGTAAGGGAGGAGGAGACAGGGTGATCCCTGGAGCTAACTGGTCAGCCAGTCTAGCTTAATTGGTGAGCTCCAGGCCAATTAGAGACCCTGTCTCAAAAAGAGGGAGGTGGCATCCTTGAGGATGACACCCGAGATTGTCATTTAGCCTGCACATGTATTTGCAACGCACACCTGTACAGAACATGAACATACAAAACAAAACCGGCTAGAGAGATGGCTTAGCAGTTAAGGCACTTGCCTGCAAAGCTTGAGAATCCAGGTTCGATAACCCAGTACACACATAAAACCAGATGGACAAGGTGGTGCATGTGTCTGGAGTTTGTTTGCAGTGGCTAAAGCCCCTTGATGCGCCCATTCTCTCTCTCTCAAATAAATAAAATATATTTTTTAAAAGATAGTAAAGTGTTCCTCTTGAGTTTTTTTTTTTGTTTGTTTATATCTTCAAAATATATTACTGAGGAAATAGTTACCTTTACTCAGTGCATTTTTTAAAAAAAGATTTTTGTTTATTTTTATTTATTTATTTGAGAGCAACAGACTGAGAAAGAGAGAGAGAATGGGTGCACCAGGCCCTCCAGCCACTGCAAACGAACTCCCAGATGCATGTGCCACCTTGTGCATCTGGCTTACGTGGGTACTGGAGAATTGAGCCTTGAACTGGGGTCCTTAGGCTTCACAGGCAAGCACTTAAGCACTAAGCCATCTCCAGCCCCTACTCAGTGTGTTCTTATCAAGCTTAAAAAAATAGCCATTTCTGCTTTAGGTACTCAATTCTTACCTTTTCTTGCCACCAGCACACTTGAAATTGTGTCTGGTATGCTTGTTCCTGCTGCTAGTAAAGTAAGGCCCATTATTGTGTCTGGAATTTCTAGTGTTTCTCCTATAATAGACATAGAAGTTCCAAGTTACAAATCTTATAGATTGATCATATTTTGAAGATGTCTCGGGAGTTTTTTCCTGGTCAAAGAAAACAAGGGATGGAAGGAAAGAAAGGAAGTGGGGGGAAGGAAGGTAGAACAGAACATGTTTAGATTTCTGATTTCTAAGCCACTATATCCTTACTTGGTTTTTAGGTAGCAATTTTTTTTTTAGTCTGACTGGTAATTTGAGTAACCTAGACAGAACAGATTTTTGACAACAGTGGAAACTCTTCAGTGAGACATCCCCCTATTAGCCATGCTAACAGAAGTGGATGTGCACTGTTGTTCCTTCATTGTTGCTTACTATGCTAACTGATATTCATTATATTTTCTCTTAAGAAAATTTCTTAAAGTAGTCAGAGTTACATACACTATAGGTATTTTTAAAAATATTTTATTTATTTATTTATTGGAGAGAATGGCACACTAGGGCCTCTAGCCACTGCAAACAAACTCCTGATGCATGTCCCACCTTGTGCATCTGGCTTACGTGGGTACTGGGGCATCAAACCTGGGTCCTTAGGCTTTGTAGACAAGCGTCTTAACTGCAAAGTCATCTCTCCAGTCCCTTTTTTGGTTTTTTGAGGTAGGGTCTCACTCTAGCCCAGGCTGACCTGGAATTCACTATGTAGTCTTAGGGTGGCCTTGACCTTATGGTGATCCTCCTTCCTTTGCCTCCCAAATGCTGGGATTAAAGGCGTGCGCCACCATGCCCAGCTCACTATAGGTATTTTTATCAGTAAATGTTTTAAGAAGTAGACTTTTATGTAAATTACTACCTTTGTGATAGACTCTAATACCAGTGTTTTCTTTGGGAAAGTCCATAAGTCTCAGAAAGAAACACAAAGCCTTTTTCTTCCTTTATTTCAGCCTAACATATGGTCCTAATATTTTAACATTTCTATAAAATTTTATATCAGAAATTGTTCATTTTGGGAAATAGAACCAGAGGGAAGTCTAAAACAAAGTGGGTAAGGATGGGGACATGTAACTGCTCTTTCAGGGTTGTAATTGAAAACCTGGTTTAGAATCTTTTAATTTCTTTTTGTTGTTGTTTTTTGTTTCTTTCTTAAAATGCCAATTAAAACAATTTTTTTAGAAAATAGCTTATTTATTGTGTGCTTATGTATATTGTTATTGGAGGCTTTTTTTTTTTATTGGCTTTGCTAGACTTCATCTTAGGGGCAATTCTGTGATCTTGTACTTGATTTTGTTTTCTTCCTATTTTTCTCACATCAGATGTATTCTGACTGGGATACATTAAGTATGCAAACTTACTGTACTTTTTTGATTTTGCTTATTCAAAAAAATAAAAATATTCTGCTTTTATGCTAGCATTATACTTTTAATATTCTGTGAAAAGTTAGGGTCAGCAAATTTAGGGGCAGATGATAGTTAAATTTTGCAGTCTCTGGTTTCTGCTGCAATTATTTAGCTCCACCCATACAGTGTGAAAGTGGTTCTGGAGGACTTGGAAGTGAACAGAGCTGACCATGTCTTTAAACTTCACCAATAAAATTGGCTGGATAATAATGGCACAGAAGCAGTATATTGTTCATACCTGATGTAAGTCAATTCAGTTTAATTCTTTGAGAGAAATGCTTGATTATTTTTTATCTCTGTTTATATTCAGTTTTTCATTGTGAACCAGAACACGATGATGGCTGAGAAGTAATAGTTTCTTACTTATAAAGATACTAGAAATCTAAAATGAAGTTTTTATACCCCTTTTAGGTATTTTGTAGTGTGTTTATAATGCCACATTGAAAAGCAGGAGAAAACATCATCTAGTGAAATAGTGAGCACCTGTCATTTACTGCCCCCCACCCCCCCCGCCAGCACTGGCTTCTTTTCTTTTATGGAATAGAATTCAGTATAAAGGATTTATTGTGAACTTCATGTAATATGATTTAATTATTCATTTATAATTCTTTGAATTATACCATAGCGTGTGTAGTGGTGAGAATGTACTATGGCAGATGCAACTAACAAATATAAATATTTAATCTTTTGTAAGTATCACTAATTTTTAGTCTTGTTGAAAACGAAGTGTGCTCCCCTAGACTACTTTAAATGGACATATACGATTAACTGAACAATGTTCTTACATGAAATTATTTTCCTAATGTGCTTTTATACTTGAAATACATACCAGTTATTGTGACCATCCAAACCAGGACATATGTAAATGCAGATATCCATAGTGCAGACATAAAAAAGGTTATCACAAAGTAGCTTTTCCAAAACTTTCTTCTACAATCTGGTATTGTCAGAAAAAGTAATGTAATAATAGGAAGAGATAATACCCAAAAAATTCTTTTTAAGTCTGCTTCAGGCATTTTGAAAACACTTGGTGGATCTGTTGTGGAAAAATTAAGCAGTTTTGAGTTTTCTTAAATGACCAGTTAAGTTAGAAATACCCATTTAGAAAGCTATATTGAAATAAATTAGCTGTGTAAGGTTTTAAAAGACCATCAAAAACATTTGAATGCCTCATTACTGATGTTTCTGGGAAAAATAAACTAATTGGAACTAGTGCAGACAATGTAAATGTGGTATTCGATATTTCTTGATTTAGGACCTTAAATTCATTAGAGTGTTTTGGGCCATTTGCTAAATATGCTACCGACAGTGTTTACAAGGTAGGAATGAAGCATCTCTTGTTTTGCTATAATGCAGATTGCTTTCAGGAACCTTTTAATGTTCATATTAACCTGGCTTTTTTATTTATTTATTTATTTATTTATTTATTAACCAGCCACTCTGCTTCCTCCTTTTTTAGTACCGATGATGCATCTGGCCTATCTGATAGATAATATGCTTAGGGAAAAGAAGATAAATTATTTCATAGTTTTTAAGTTGCATTTTCTATTCTAATTCTTACTATAAGTGGTTATTTTGTTTGCTTCATTATTTACTAAATTCAGGCTTCACAATTGCTAGAAAGAACCTAAAGGAAGTAGAAACTAATATAGACTCTCCAGTGTCACTTACAAGATTTGAGATTCTTTTATTCATCTTGTTTTAAGTTAGTAGAAGACAAGGATAAATAATACGTTGGATGAAAATGGGAATCCGTTTTGCAGTTGTTAAGTGGCATTCACAATGTATTCATAGTGGACCAACACTAGTATAATAAACTCATTAAAAGGTTACAGGTCTCATGCCGGGTGTGGTGGTACACACCTTTGATCCCAGCACTTGGGAGGCAGAGGTAGGATTGCTGTGAATTCGAGGCCTCTCTGATACTACAGAGTGAATTCCAGGTCAGCCTGTGCTAGTGTGAGACCCTACCTCAAAAAACCAAAAACAAAAACAAAACAAAGTTACAGGTCTCAAACAAGGCACCACTAAGCTATAAGTGATTTCAACATAAGAGAATGTGGACTGATTCTTTTGAGGCATGTGTTATAAAACTTAAAAAATAGTAGGGATAGATCTTAATACCTTAAAAACTATAAATTGTAAGTTTTGTTAAGTAAAGTAAAAGTCATATTTCAATTTTTTAAAGTTTACATATTTCTGTCAGAGCTGGCATTGTCATAATTTGCCTAAATATTTAATTACTATTTCACATGGCATGTTTAAGGCTCATTTGTTTTTTTTTCTTCCTTTCCTCAAACAAGTTCCCTTTCCTCAATTGTCAGGGTTTTTTTTTTTTGTTGTTGTTGTTTGTTTGTTTTTGTTTTTTTGTTTTTTGTTTTTTTGGAGAGAGACAGAGAGGGAGAGGAAGACAGATAGAGATGGGCACACGAGCAGTCTCTCAGCTGCTGCAAATGAAATCCAGATGTGTGCGCCCCCTTGTGGTCAAGTGCATCATTGCGCCTTTGCATCACTGCATCTGGCTAAATGTGGGACCTGGAGATTGGAACCAGCCTTCTTAGGCTTAGCAGGCAAGCACCTTACTAAGCCATCTCTCCAGCCCCAATTGCCAGTTTTTATAAGGAATGCTCCCACTTTGTACATCAGTAAGATCAAAGCTGTGAGTGGTCTTCCCCCTTTATATATAGTCCTTATGTTCCAAGTTTTTCTGATGCTTCCTCTGCCTCATACATGTTCTCTTTCATCTCCACTGCCCTCCTCTAAGCATCTAGTATTCCTAGTAATCGTTGTAACTGCCTCTTGCAGATCTCCTTGTCTCTTCTTGTTTCATTTCTTATGAGAACATCATTTCAGAGATATATTCCCCAAGCAAAGTCCCAACTTCTTCCTCATAAACTCTCCAGAATCCTAAACTGGCACTCTGTACTCTTCTTATCCCATTCTTTTCATCTTTCCTCTGTTTCTTTGCTGTGCACACACTGACTGAGCTCCATTTATGCAAGTACTTGAACAGACCTTTTGCTTACATTTCCTTGGCATCATTCCATAGAATGTGCTCTTATTTGTGCACTATGGATGTAATATAGACTGTAGTAGCTGTGATGTATTATTGGTTGTAACATCAGGTCATTGAGATAAAGTCTTAACTATCCCACAAGTCTCAGTATAAATGCTCCTTTCTCCATATGATCCTCTTAACTGCCATGAACAAATTTTTCATAATCTGCCTAACTTATGAACCACAGTTATACATTGTTTCTTTATAGTACTCATACCTTCAAATTTTAGCTGATTAAAAATATATATGGAAAGCTTTTTAAAGGCTGCAGCTTCCTCTTGGTCATGAGTCTCTAAGTCTTCACAGCATTACATAAATTCATGAGACTTGCTAGACTGAAATGAGATCGTAGTTTTGGGCAAGATATAGTTATTACCTTCGGTAACCTGATCTAGACCGTGGAAGCTTATAGAAAGCTGGGAGTAACCGGAATCTTCATGAAATATTCCACTGTCTGTTCTGGACTGCCGACGAGTAGACAGCTGATCCTCTTCATCCCACCCCAGCAGTGTGTCTTGTTCGTCTCTCTCCTCCATGGCTTTGCCAAGACAGGGACAGCAGAAATTGCATTTCTTTATAATATATTGGTTAATTTTAATGTCAAAACATAGCAGCAAAACATAGAACCCATATATCAACAGCAGGAGAGTTCCTTCATACCTGAGAAATAGAGAGATTTGTGTTTCAGTGAAATGCAGATGTCATTTTTATATGATTACCTTTTTTTTTTTTTTTTTGAGAGAGAGAGAGAGAGAGAGAGGGGGGAGATAGAGAATGGGCACGCCAGCAGTCACTCAGCTGCTATGAACGAAATCCAGATGCATGTGCCCCCTTGTGGTCAAGTGCGGCATTGCGCTCTTGCATCACTTTTTGCATCTGGCTAAACGTGGGACCAGGAGATTGGAACCGGGTTCTTGGGCTTAGCAGGCAGGTGCCTTAACCACTAAGCCATCTCTCCAGGCCATGATCAACTTTTTAAAAAATTATTTATTTATTAGAGACAGAGAGGAAGAGAGAGGAAATGGGCACACCAGGGCCTTTATCCACTGCAAACAAACTCCAGATGCATGTGCCACCACGTGCATCTGGCTTACGTGGGTCCTGGAGAGTTGAACCAGGATCCTCTGGCTTTGCAGACAAATGCTTTAACTGGTAAGCTACCTCTCCAGCCCCTTTAATGATCAGCTTTTAAACGAAAGCAGCATTAGAAAACTCAGAGAAACAGTGCTAGATGTGGACGTTCCTCAGTACTTGTGTTCTGTAAGTTTGCCCAGTATTGACTTTAGCATTATTCCAGAGCTATTGCTAAAAGTCTTGACACTTTGCAGAGCCCCCCCAAAAAAAGAAGATTGTAAAATTATTGTCTGTGTTATAGATTCCTTCCAAATATTAGGATGTCTTAAAAATAATTGGAGATTTTCAAAACAAAACTAATGAATAGTAATGATAAATTTCCACTTTAGTTCATTGACATATCCTGTATATAATAATTAATTATAAAAGAATATATCTGTTAATTCATTCAAATTTTATGGCATAAGAACTTTGTGTAAAGTATTCAGAAAGCTTTTCAGTTTGCTACAAAAGATTATTTTTTGTGGGATTGATGTTTTTTTGAGACACAGTCTGATCATGTAGCTTGATCTCTCTGTAGACCTCTGACAGGCCTCAAATTCAAAATCTTACTGCCTCAACCACATGAGTGTTGGAACTATAGACTTGTTCCATCATGCCTGTCTCCTTTTTTATGATTCTAGTATCTGAATTTTGTTTATTTTCATAATAAGTCAAAGATATTCTCAAAAATAAAATTATAACATAAGGCACCAAGAATTGTTTAACCTATACTCTGGTTTCCTGCTTTACTGTAAATTATTAGTGAATTCTATCACATGTGAATTTGTATCTTTTCTTTCACAGCCAGTGACTTGTTTCTGTGCTGCAGGTGAAAGAACAGAGTTCTGGTTTCCCTAGTGGAGGGAACAGTCATTAGGTACTCTGATTTCTCCCAGCCCCTGGTCTTGTAGACTACTGCTGAATTCCATTGCTTCTGGGCCTAGTAGCCTGTCTCTGGGAACTAGCTAGATAGCAGGATGGTTTGTTGAGAAGGCTCCCCCTTGCTAGATTGTACAGTCTTGATAGTAGTGCTCCTAGGTGCATGACAGAGGAGCACTATTCCCTTCTCTCCTTTGTCCTGTCCTCTGGACATTTCTTTTTTTATGAGCCCTAGAATATTGATAAATACTAGAAAGTGCTTATTTGATGTTTATAGCTGTTCACTATGTTGGCTTTTTTCATTGTTGTTTCTGTACCAAATAGGCATAGAGAGACTACAGGAAAAGCAGATAGTGCTTTTTTTTTTTTTTTTTTTTTAATATTTACATGTAAATATTGTTGGTTTTAGAGGAGAAGGCTGTTATCCTGTCTACTCAACACCAGAAATTTAAAAGAATAAGGGGACTTTACTTCCTTGCTATTGCTCTTCAATCTTTTGTGACCATGGCCACTTCTAAACAAGGGAAGGTAAGCAGTAACTGTATAGAAGAAAAAGCCAATAGTTGGGGCTTTAACAGGCAACTCAAGTTGGGACATTTTCTAAACAGGGAAACCATGGAGAAAAGGAAGAGCAGTAGTCTCCAGTGACTAGGAGGGAAAAAGGAGACTGGTGATGAGAAAGAAATTGCAAAGTAGTGAGGAGAACCCACAAGCAGTCATGATGAAGTTGGCTCAGAGATGTGAAATATGTTGTGGAAGTGGCAGATAATTGAGAAATGACTGAAATACCATTTTTTGCAAAACCAAAATGCTAGTAAACTATCAGATTTCATACAGCCTTTTTCTGTAATTATGTTTTGCTTAAGATTCACAGTTATTTGAAGCTTACCAGTAAACTTGGTTGTCATATATTATGCCAAAAACCGCTCCTACACTAATTGCATATGCTGTACAGTCTCTGAATAGGGGCCAACATGATAGTGTTGAAACCTGTAAAATGATACTTGGATTTACTACTTCCATTACAGTGTAAGTAATTCAAATACAATGCTTAGTAGTATACCAAAACTGTATATTTGTAGTTAAATCTTGTTATGTTTTGCACATTAGAGAAAAAAATTTTAAAGAAAAATTGTTTCTGAACCTATACTGACTTTCATAAATTTACCAAGAGCAATTTGCAGGTTAAATAAATTGAATAAATGTTGTTTTTCTACTGATTAATAAACTTGATTTATCACATTACTAGTGCCTGGTTATTCTTCTTATATAATAGGCAATTCAGCTTAGAATTGGTCAAGACAGTACATTTTATAGGTAGGTTTCTTACATACCACATTAGATAGCAGACCGCAGGCTGCACAGATGCCAAGGAGGTTATAAACTGCAGACCCTAGAATGGTGCTGATGCCAATATCTCCCTCTGTGACAAACACACCTATGAGAGACAGTGTGGTTAGGGTTATCCTGAAGAGAATGAAATCACATGAAATCAGCAAAGTACAAGGCATAATATTTACCTAGGAAAGCGGTAACCAGTTCAGGAGCTGAGCTACCTGCTGCCATGAAAGTTGCACCTGCAACATCTTGAGATAGTCCAAGGGCTGAGGATAAAAGAAAGTGTTATTCTGACTGGTAAAGTGACATGGAAAAATATAAGTTCAGAGCTAAACATAGGAGATACTCAAAATGATAGCTGTGTATATACAAGTAGTAATGAGCTACAAAAGTGAAATGTGTGTTTGAAAATGGGAATCCAGTACCTTGCTCTCAATGAGTTAATTATTTAGTGTTTCTATAGAAAAGGTGACTTGAAAAGTTGAAGCTCTTTTTCAACCCAGGGAAGACCATATTTAGTTGTAGATGAGTGGGAAGAACATGACTTCCTGAAAATTTTTAAAAAAATAATGTTTTGAGGTGAGCCCAACAGACTGTCCACCCCCCCTTTTTTTGAGAGAGAGACAGGGAGAGCAGCTTCTCAGCTGCTGCGAACGAAATCCAGATGCGTGCGCCCCCTTGTGGTCAAGTGTGGCATTGCGCCCTTGCGTCACTTTGCATCTGGCTAAACGTGGGACCTGGAGATTGGAACCGGCATTCTTAGGCTTAGGAAGCAGGCACCGTAACCGCTAAGCTATCTCTCCCCCCCCTTTTTTAAATGTGAGAGAGAAAAAGAGGAAGTGAAAGCAAATTGGTACTTCAGGTCCTCTAGCCACTGCAATAGAACTCCAGACACGTATGCCTCCTTGTGCACATTTGCGACCTTGTGCTCCTGCATTACTGTGTCTAGCTTCTGTGGGACCTGGAGAGTCGAACATGAGTCCTTAGGCTTTGCAGGCAAGTGCCTTTAAGCCATCTCCCCAGGCCTACTTCTTGAAAATTTTGATACAGGGTAGTTTGAGTATCCCAACATAACATGAAAGAAGGAAAAAGGTCCCAGTGTTCTTTAAAATCTATAAATGAAGCTGTATTGGTTTTTTTTAAACAAATTTGCAATATCAACATTGTCTAATAAAAAATGAGAGAAAGTTGTTATTAACAAAAGCCCCATAAATAAAATATATTACACAAATAATATACGAACAAAAACTATACGAAAGGGACCGTACTATCATCTGGGTCATTTGTGTGTACCTTGCACACAAGTCCATTCATTTAACTAACTGTCAAGATGAGAGGAATGGTTTTTGACTCTTAGTGTTCGAGCTGAGAGATCTATTTATTACAGGAAGGAAAAGAGGAAGCCATGTTGTAGAAACAACTCATTCTTTGATTTTGGAAAGCTAGGACAAGGCTGTTTCAGAAATCTCCATGACTGGAAAGCAAAGTTTGCCAGTAGAGGGAGCATGCTGGATGTTTTATTACCAACAGGATGTTAGTTTTAGGATCAACCCAAGCTAGAATTCAAATTTCTAAGACTTGATGGCAATCCTTTGTTGATGTTTACTACTTTTACTGTACCTACTAGTTCTGAACTCTTTGGTTTCCTGGACCTCACACCTTGGTGTGCTTGGTTCAGTCTCACAGGTGGGTAGTGCTTTTTCAGTCTTATCTGTGGAAAGCATCATCTTCTGCCTGCTCTCAAGTGCACCTTATTCTCTGTGGGGATGTTGCAGTCAGGTTCGCATTGCTGGCAGAAAACACCCGTCCAAAATCAGCTTGTGGGAAAAAAAGGTTTATTTTGGCTTACAGACTCGAGGGGAAGCTCCATGATGACAGGGGAAAACGATGGCATGAGCAAAGGGTGGACATTACCTCCTGCCCAACATCAAGTGGACAACAACAGGAGAGTGTGCCGAACACTGGCAAGGGGAAACTGGCTATAACACCCATAAGTCCTCTCCCAACAATACACTGCCTGCAAGAGGCATTAATTCCCAAATCTCCATCAGCTGGAAACCTAGCACTTGGAACACCTAAGTTTATGGGAGACACCTGAATCTAACCACCACATTCCTCTGGCCCTGACCCCCATAAACTGATAACCATACATGTAGTAAAATGTAATGCATTCAGTCCAACTTTAAAAGTTCCCATAGTTTTTATCAATCTGAATGATGTTCAAACATCCCCATAATCCAAGGTCTTTTAACTGAGCCTTAATATCAAAAAATCCCCCCCTCCCAAAACCCATAATGGCACAGAATAATCACACTGCAAAAGATGGCATTTGGCATAGCAAAGAAATATTTAACCAATACAAGATTTAAACAGGACAAACATCAAACTGTAGCTCTAAGTCCAACAACTCTAGTCAGTCACAAATCTCCAAGTCCGATAATTCTAACCAGCAAAAAGTCTCTGAAGTTCCAATCCCACCCCTCCAACTAGGCTACTCACAGCCCTGGAAAACTTCATCCAGGTCGGCAGCTTTCCTTAGCCATCTCGTGGTCCCAGCATATCCACTGGGTCTCCACTGTAAGCCAAGGTTCTTCCTCAATACTCCATTGGGTCTCCATGCAAGCATCCAGCAAACCTGATTCACACTGCCTATGGCCATTAACAAAACACAAGACTGTTGCAAATTCAATGACCCTCTCCTGCATTTCTTATGCTCCATATGCCATGTGGGGTGCCATTTTGTTAATCATGGTGGTGTGGGGGGGAATAAAGCAGACTTTGAAGAACAGGACACTCTTCAGCATTCAGACCCCTTCAAAAGACTCCATTCTTTCCATTGTCCCATTACAGGTCAGCTGTCCCAATCTCAAAGGTTGTAATCTCTCATACAATTGCAGTTGAACAGGCAGCAGTGGCGGCCAAAGACTTCATTTTTTTCTGTGCCATATCCCTCTGCTCACACCAGTCCATTTCTATGCAAAGCAACCCTGCACAAGTTCCCAGGACATAAGCGTAACAGCAAGCCTCTCACACAAACTACTTATAGCCTAGTCTAGGCAAAGCTCTTTCTAACCCTCATAAGCCAAACCTCAAATTTCATGGTTCTTACTGCATTCAGGTGTTTCAACTCTGACCAGAATAGTCCATCAAGCTGTACCTACAGCCCTGCAAGGCATCTCTTAGGACAAGATTTCAAATCCTTCCACATTCCTCTGGACACTTAGCTCCAAATGGTCACAGCCACACAGGTGTCTGGCAGCAATCCCTCTCCCCTGGTACCAACTTTACTGTTGCAGTCAGGTTTGCATTGCTGGCAGAAATCACCCAACCAAGAGCAGCTTGTGAGGAAAAAAGTTTGTTTTGGCTTATAGACTTGAGGGGAAGCTCCATGCTGGCAGGAGAAAATGATGGCATGCGTAGAGGGTGGGCATCACTTTCTCACCAACAGAACATTAAAGGTGATACATTTTCTTCAGTATCCAGTCTTAGGACTTTTTTTAGAGCCCAAGTCCTGCTAACTTGAAGCGTCCATGCTAGAGTGACTTCATGAAAAGCCTGTATGGAAAGAGGTATCTGAGGAATTTTGCTGTCTCAAATCTTGAAAATCAAAAATCTCAAAATGTTGCCAGGTGTGGTGATGCATGCCTTTAATCTCAGCACGTGGGAGACTGAGGTAGGAGTATCGCTGTGAGTTTGAGGCCACATTGAGACTAGATAGTGAATTCCAGGTCAGCCTGAGTAGGAGTGAGACCCTACCTCGGAAAGAAAAGAAAAGAAAAGAAAAGGTCAAGATGTCAAAAATCTTAAAAATGTCAAAAATCTCCAGACTCTGAACCTTCCCAGATTAAGTTCCAGACATGTGAGTGAAAGAGCCTTCACGTGATCCCTCCGCTGACTGTCACTGCTGGGGAGACCCTAAGCAAGAACTGCAGCTGAGCTCCCAAAACTGAGAAGCAATAAAAATAAAAATAAAGGTGATTTGTTAAGTAGTAATGGCCATCTGGCTATTGTTCATCATTAGCACATCTACTTGAGTACCAAATATGCCACATGCTTTCCCATAGGCTAGGTTAAGACAACAAAGAAAACAAATGTTACTCTCATGTAACTTTAATTATAGTGTGTGGAGTTGGGGATAAGCAAGATTAGTAAAACATTAATACTTTAGAGGTAAGTAGCAAGGAGTAAAGATAGGGAGGGAGGGAAGTTACAGCATGACATAGAGTAAGGATTGACATCTCAGATTGAGTAACCAGCAGTGACTTAACTGCGGAGAAGGGAGTGAGCCCCTTGCCCCTCATACAGGGGACAGTATTGTAGGCAGAATAAATGGCTTCAAGAATCCTGTGAGAGAATGGAGCCCGTGTGCTAGAAATGAAAAGTGTGAAGAGAGAACAATAGGTGATTGAATTGAAGGTACTTCATGCAAGGCCTTGTGAATTCTACTGCTAAGGGTTTTGGCTTTGATTCTGTCTGAGCTATGTGGAAGGTTTTGGAAAAACATCCACTGACTGCTGCTAGCTAAACCCAGTCCCTAACTTTATCCTTTGGGGTTTTATGGTCTCATAGGCCAACCAGCTTTAATCTGTGGTGTTCTTCCTCCTTGTAAACCATCAGGTCTTTCAGAACATTTGGATCTAATGCAACTCTCACCTATTCACTAATTGCCTTTGGACATGTCACTAAAATACTTGCTTCCAGTCAAAAAGTAAGAGACCATAGCTGGGCGTGGTGGTGCACGCCTTTAATCCCAGCACTTGGGAGGCAGAGGTAGAAGGATCGCCATGAGTTCGAGGCCACCCTGAGACTATGGAGTGAATTCCAGGTCAGCCTGGGCTACAGCGAGACCCTACCTTGAAAAAACAAAAAAAAAAAAAAAAAAAAAAAAAAAAAAAGTAAGGGACCTGAACATCTTCAGAATGTGGTGTTAGAGAAGCCCTGTAATCAATCCTCCAGGGATGCTGGGTGATGACTGACTATATATGTCTTGCATATCATACAGCCAGTATGTGTGTGTGTGTGTGTGTGTGTGTGTGTGTGTGTGTGTGTGTATAAATAACCAACTGACCATAAAAATTTTGGATAGAATAAAAATGCAAAGCAGATTGCTCTATGATTCATTTCATTTTAGAAATGAAGACTTACAATCATGACGTACAATTTATTTTCATATACATAATTTAATAATAGCTATTCTTAGATGTGGGTGATGAAATTTGAATTTTAAAGATAAGCAGGCTGTGCACTTGCCTAGTATTCATGAGGCCCTGGGTTTGAGCCCAAGCAACCCCGAACGAACGGAACAGGTCCAGGAAGTAAGGTAAAACAAAGTCACTTGGGTAGTAAGAATCATAGTTGTGGGAAATCAGAGTCTAAACAAATCTGTTGATTCTAAGTCAAGAGTTATATATTTTCACCACAGAAATCCAATGTAAGAATGGTATGTAGTAGGTAGGCCAATTATAACCTGGTGGGTGATAGAATTTTTTTTTTCCTGGCTTCATTAATACTGGCACCCTAACTGTCCCTATACATTTCTTATTAGGAGAAAAATAGGTAATTGGGAGTCAGGAATACCTTGAAAGTTTTCTGGCACATTCCAAAGAACATAAAAAAAAATATTAGTGCTACAAGTTATTAGGTCTTGTCGAAAATACATGGAAAATCGATGTAATGATGCACCCTGGGTGCAGCTGAAGAGTGAGTGACCAGCCTCCATTCAATGCTAGCTGAAGAATGCTTCATTAGACACACTCAGTTTCAAGAGAGAACAAGTGATGTGTTGGGCTGTGGAAAGATGGGACCAGAGGTGGTCCTTTAGAACACTTTTGGTCATAAAAGGCAGTAAGAATAAGGCTTTTTGCTATTCACTGGGCTTTAATTTAATTATAAGGGGAAAGATTCTGTTTAAATGAATGAAGAAAACTTCAAAGATATTTTTTCAAATCATATCATAAGGTTCTAAGAATATTTTTAAAATGGTTTATACCTTTGAACTTTAGAATAGATTGGCTTTGTCTCCCTTAACCTTTGGATAGCTTTTCTCTCTGCTATAGTTTATTATTATTGAGGATAAATTGTTCTGGATTTTCTTCCTCTATAGCTATTATTCTTTTTTCCCTGTACTACTCTAAAAGAATAATCATATTTCCTTGAAGATGTAGTAAAAATGTTCAAGGTGGCTTTCTTTATAGGCTTTGGGACCAAGATCTTGTTTATATAATATATGCCTTCATGGGAATGAGATAATGATTAAAATTCACAGACCGTTCTCTTCTGTAATGCCATGCTGGAAAATAGTTGACAGCTTTTGAAAATCTCCTTCAATACTGTGGTGATTTGATTCAGGTGTCCCCCATAAACTTGTGTATTGAATGCTTAGGTTCCCAGCTGATGGCAATTTGGGAATTGAATTCTCCTGGAGGTAGTGTGTTGTTGGGGGTGGGCTTATGGGTGTTATACCCAGCTTCCTCTTGCCAGTGTTTGGCACACTCTCCTCTTCCTGTTGTCCACCTGTTTGTGAGGAAGTGATGTCCACCCTCTGCTCATGCCATCGTTTTCCCCTGTCATCATGGAGCTTCCCCTCAAGTCTGTAAGCCAAAAATAAACCTTTTTTTCCTGTAAGCTTCTCTTGGTTGGGTGTTTTCTGCCAGCAATGAGAACCTCATCACAACAGTAAAATTGGTACTGAGAAGTGGGATCATTACTGTTAGAAACCTCATTCTGTGGCTTTGGACTTTTGAAACTGCCTTGCAGGAAGAATGTGGATGAATTTGAAATCTTGGCTTAAGAGACACCTTGCAGTGCTGTAAGTACAGCTTGATGGACTATTCTGGCCAGAGTTGAAAGACCTGAATGCAGTAAGAACTTGGACTGTGATGTTTGCCTTATGAGGGTGAGAAAGAGCTTTGCCTGGACTGGGCTAGAAGCAGTTTGTGTGAGAACTTGTGCAGGGTTGCATTGCATAGAAATGGACTGGTGTGGGCAGAGATATATGTCACAGAAAAAATGAAATATTTGGGTCAAAACTGCTGCCCATTTTGCTGCAATTGTTTGAGAGATTACAACATTGAGATTTGGCCAGTTGACCTGCATTGGGACAATAGGAAGAATGCCGACTCTTTGGAATGCTCCTGAATGCTAAAGGAATATCCTGTTCTTCAAAGTCTGCTTTATTCTCCCCTGTATTAACAAATTGGCAGCCCACCTGGCATTATGGAGTATAACATGCAGGAAAGAAAGGGTCATTGAATTTGCAACAGTTTTGTATTTTGGAAATGGCCATGGACAGTGTGAAGCAGGCTTATTGGATTACCTGCATGGAACCCAATGGAGCCATGTGGATGAATCATGGGTTGTAGTGGAGACCCAATGGAAAGGCCAGGAGTATGGGATGGCTGCCAAAGAGAGCTACTAGCACCAGATAAAGTTTCCCAGACTGTGAGTAGCCTAGCTGGAAGGGTGGAATTGGAACTTCAGAGACTTGTCACTGGTTAGAATTGACTTGGAGACTCGTCACTTATTAGAATTGTTGGATTTGGAGCTAGAGAGCTTGATGTTTGCTCTGTTTAAATCTTGTATTGAGCCAGGCATGGTGGCACATGCCTTTAATCCCAGCACTCGGGAGGCAGAGGTAGGAGGATCACTGAGATTTCGAGGCCACCCTGAGACTACACAGTGAATTCTAGGTCAGCCTGAGCCAGAGTGAGACCCTACTTCGAAAAACCAAAAGAAAAAAAAAATCTTGTATTGGTTGAATATTTCTTTGCTATGTGCAATGCCAATGCCATCTTTTGCAATGTGAATGTTTATTCTGTGCCATTATGTTTTTTTTTTTTTTTGTATTGTATTGTGGCTCAGTTAAAAGGTCTTGGACTATGGGGATGTTTGAGCATCATTGGGAATGATAAAAAGTATGGGGACTTTTAAAGTTGGGCTGAATGCATTGTCTTTTACACATGTATAGCTGTCAGTTTATGAGGGCCAGGGGTGGAAGTCACTTACAAAAGCCCAGATTTTACCATCTATAGAAAATGCAGGGTTACATTATATAATCTTTAGGTAGACTTCCAAATGTCTACATATTTTTTAGGGGATGCAGTGAGACAGGGTCTCACTCTATAGCCCTGGCTAGCCTGGTACTCACTATGGAGCACAGTTTTTGAACTTCTGACCGTCCTCCTGCCTCAGTCTCCCAAGTGTTGGAATTATAGGCATTAATTATTTTAACCTTTGCCTCAAATGTAGAATATGTAGTTTTGGGGTTTTTTTTTGGGGGGGGGTGTACTGGGAATTGAATTTAGGGCCTTATGCCTTGTACCTTGTACATGCTAGGCAAGTGCTCTACAACTGAGCTACATTTCAACTCCAAAATGTTATACTTTTTTTTTTTTTTTTTTACTTTTGGTGATCAAATATAGCATATGAATTCTATGTCTTACATATCTATGCACCTTTTACCGTTAATTAAATTTTGTCTATAATTTAAAACACCCACCCTTATATTATTGAAAATTTGAAACATGGTGAGGAAAACAGGGAGCAAAAGTCACACTTTTACCATTACATGTAACCACTGCTGTAATTTTAATGTATTTCCAGTCTTCTTCATAGCACACATTTTATATAGCTGTTGCAGTCAGGTTTGCATTGCTGGCAGAAATCACTCAAACAAGAGCAGCTTGTGTGTGTGGGGTAGGGGAGGTTCATTTTGGCTTATAGACTCTAGGGGAAACTCCATGGTGGCAGGGGAAAATGATGGCATGAGCAGAGGGTGGACACCACCCCTTGGCCGACATAAGGTGGACAATAGCAACAGGAGAGTGTGCCAAACACTGGCAAGGGGAAGCTGATTTTAATACCCAGAAGCCTGCTCCCATAAAGCCAAGAGGCTTTAATTCCCAACTCTCCATCAGCTGGGAACCTAGCATTCAGAACACCTAAATTTATGGCAGACCCCTGAATCAAACCACCACAACAGGCCTAGCCACTAGCTTCACACAATTTGGAGTCCATTGCAAACCTTCCTGTTTTGTGAATGAAGTAGTTTCTTTTCTTTTCTGTTTTTTTTTTTTTTTTTTTTTTTTTTTTTTTTTTTTTTGAGAGTCAGAGAGAGAAAGAGAGAGAGGTAGAGAATGGGCACGCCAGCAGCCTCTGTGAACGAACTCCAGATGTGTGCAGCCCCTCGTGGGAAAGTGCAGCATTGCGCTCTTGCGTCACTTTGTGTCTGGCTAAACGTGGGACCTGGAGAATCAAACAGTTGTTCTTAGGCTTCGCTGGCAGGCACCTTAACTGCTAAGCTATTGGAGTTTTTTTTTTTTTTTGTTTTGTTTTTTGTGGGTTTTCAAGGCAGGGTTTCACTCTAGCCCAGGCTGACCTGGAATTCACTATGTAGTCTCAGGGTGGCCTTGAACTCATGGCGATCCTCCTACCTCTGTCTCCCGAGTGCTGGGATTAAAGGTGTGTACCACCACGCCCAGCTTGCTATTAGAGCTTTTGAAGCAATCAAAAGACATGACTAGGGTGCATGTGTAGTCATGCTTAGTAACTCTACTTAGAGTCCAAAATGGACTGTGAAAAAGAATTGATTATTTTATAGTTGATAAAACTAGCTTTGAAATTAGTTTCAAATGTATGTCTAGAATGAGTGAAAGTAGAATCATTTAAAGAAGTGACTATCCTTTTTCATAATATGTAACTACATAAATGTTCCATGGTTGTTTTTAATGACTTTATTTGCCACCCCAGAGTTTGAGCTGTGAAGAAGTGAACTCTGAAGCAACTCTATAATCATTTCAAAGGTCTGATTCTGCTGAAAGAAAGACCTCCTTCCCTCAGGCCAACACCTGTGACACTATGGCACATTTCTACCTGCTCTTGGTCTGATACATACAGATCAAGGCTCAGATGTACCTCCAGACCTGCCAATTACCATCACACGCTCAGGGTGAGAGGTGGAATGGGAACCTAGATCTTTTTGATATCAAAAATGATGCTCTTGAGCTAGCGAGATGGCTTAGCGGTTAAGGTCCTTGTCTGCAAAGCCAAAGGACCCAGGTTCGATTCCCCAGGACCCACATAAGTCAGATGTACAAGGTGACACATGCCTCTGGAGCTCGTTGGCAGTGGCTGGAGGCCCTGGTGTGCCCATTCTCTTTCTCTGCTTCTCTCTCTCTCCTCTCTCTCTCAAATAAATAAGTAAAAAAAAAAAAAATAAAAAATGTTCCTCTTTTGGCAGCTCATGCAGGTAACATGGTCAACACTAGCTTTGTTTTCGTATTGTGTGTTCTTGTAACAGCACCTCAGTAATGGGGAGTACTTAGCCCTTAACTTCCATGCTTACAGCAGATGTAGATGCAAACAAGGGGACTGCCATTTAGATCAGAGAAAAATAAGAACAAAGACGATAACACACTCTTAGGAGGCTGGGTGCCTATGAAGCAGGGAGTTAGCACTATTCTGAGATTGTGTGTTCTTTAGGAACACTCTACCTCTGTAAATTTCATAAGGATCAAGAATCAGATAATCCCTGAAAACTGTAGGCTGTCCAAATGCCATACTACCAGAATTATTAGACTCAGAATTTTGCAAGTTAGAGCTGATTCCATCTGGAATTAAATTTTGTCTTACTGTTTATTTCTGAAACATTGTACAGAACATAGGCAAATGGTAGTTCAAAATGCAGTGAAAGTAATTTTTAAATACAAATAAATGTTTAAGGTGGGCATGGTGGCACATACCTTTAATCTCAGCACTCTGGAGGTTGAGGTAGGAGGATCACTGTGAGTTTGAGGCAAGCCTGAAACTCATTCCAGATTATCCTGGGCTAGAGCAAGACCATACCTTAAAAAAACAAAACCAAACAAACAAACCAAGCAACAACAACAACAAAAAATACCATACAACATTTTAATGCCCCTGGGATCCTGTTTCTAAAAATGAACTTTGAATAGAGATTAGAGATAATAAGTCTATTTGGGCTTTGGGTTAATGCTGTTTATGTAAATTTATGTATATGTCTTAGTTTATATTTAAAGGTTTCACTTTTTAAAAATTTCTAAAAATGAAATAAATCATTTTAGATTATTATAAAATAATAATCCAGAGATATTAAGATGTGCTCTAAAGTTGCAACACAGAGTATTAGATAAAATAAAGGGAATTAAAATCTTACTTCCTACCTTTTAAAATAGTGCCTGATTTATTTACCTTAAAATGGGGTTCAAGCTATAACAGTTGCAGCTGATTTGGTATTGGCTCTAAACACATTTGTATTGACTTGGTCATTTACCTTCCACGCTTTCATGTGGGTAAAGAATTCTCACCTTTGTAGTACATTCGATGAAGAACACTCAGTGACGGCTTCCTCTGTGCTCAGTGCTTGGTAAACAGTTTTCTAGTATTTCTATGTACTCAGTACATAGCTCTATGAACCCAACTTGACTTTTTTGACTTCACAGCTGCTGTAGCTCAGGCAAAGAGCCACTAACAACACGCCTAGGTTCACAGCTGGAGTTGAACCTAGGCTATGTCCGACTCTAGGCTGGGCACTTCCAACCATCTCTTTATAGTAATCTACTTCCATTGCATGTGATGGCTGTGTCCTCTCTTTCAGCCCTTCCCCTCCCCAGGCTTCTTCTCTACAATGCCATAGACCTTTTACCAAGCATGCTGACAGAGATGTAGCCTAAATGGAAGAAAGCTCCACACAAATAGTACAGATAGGAGCACAAGGTAGTGTCACAATCTCCACAAACCAAACATGAAGATCATAGACAAAAGATTCCTGTGTGCATGCCCGTATATGTGTGTATGGGCGGGCCTGGGGCAAGAGCCAATGTTGGGTGTATTGCTCTCCACTGTATTCTTTCAGTCATAGTCTTTCATTAAACATAGAGTTCATCCATTAGGCTAGGTGAACTCGTGAGTGAGCCCCAGGATCCTCTCATCTCGGCCTTCCCAGCGCTGGGATTACAGGTGCACACTCCCACGCCTGGTATTTTATGTGCACGCTGGGGAGATGAACTTGGGTCCTCATGCTTGCACATCAAGCACTTTACCCAGTGAGCCATCTCCCTAGGCCTGTAGATGAAGCTTCTTAAGTCAGGTTTGCCAAAAATGACCAGACACCAACATGGCTCCTGTTCTTCCTTGACATTTAGCATCCTCTATTTTATTGTCCTCTGTCTTTTACACTCACTCCTCCGAATGTCTGCCAAGGAAGGATCTAGAGTTGCATAACTGGTGAGACTGAGGGAGAACCCCTTGGCTCGAAGTTGGGTTGCGTTCAGACAATGTTCCCCATCTGATCACATCTTCCTTTGTTCTTAGCGCCTCTATTCTGTTTCCTGCCATGGAAGCAAGTTCTCTCTTCCAAAGTTAAAATGCTCTGGACAACTAGAGTGGAATATATGTTCTCCCTGTATAATATGAATTAATTTCACTTTAGCCCTTTGTGTCCAAAGAATTCCTCTTACGCCATGCTACAGAGACTAAATGGAAAGAATAAGAAGAAATGGATGAGGAGGAGGAGGAAAAGGAAAGGAAAGAAGGGATAGATAAATCGGAGAACGAGCTTATGGCAACAGCATTTTCTTTTAATGGTTTCACAAAACTGAAGTGATGGCAAAAGTATCTCAGGCTTCCTAGTAGAAATATGTGTGTGTGTTTCCGGGGTGTAAGGTTGGGAGTGAGGTCATGTGGCTTTTAGGATCATGAGTAGAGCATTGCAAAAAGAGAGAAAAAAAAATTTCTTCCAGGCAGCCTCTTGCGGCAGTTCAAGGAGAAGCAGGAGCATACCACATACAGCCAGAGAAGGAAAGAGATCCTTGCTGGACGGCTGGGCTCCTGTCAGGTCCCCGCAAGAGCTCTGCCTTCAACTCTTCTGCTGCATGGGTGTTAAAGTCATGAGGTCCTTCCACTTTTCACCTGTCTAAAGGGCCTACTGCTGACCAAATGAGCCACTGTGGTGATTTGAGGAGAAGGAAATGGAGTGATATTGCTGGGCTAAGACAGGGACTTGCCAATTCTTTCATTGTATTCTTGGTTAGAACTGAGAGCACTCACACCAACAGGGTGATGTTACTGGTGTGTAACAATTAGATTTGATTATAGGACTATATAACAGTCTCATGTACAGTTTAGACAAAACATTTAGGTCTTAGAGTCTAGTCATTTTGGAAAGTATTTATGACATGTATAACTCTCTGTAGGTTGTCAAAGTCTAAACTGACTTTTGTGAAGTCAGTATATTTATTTGTAGTATAATTCATAGTTAGAGTGAATGTCCGATATATGTTTTTTTTTTGTCAAAAAATTTTGTGTCCTTGAGAGGAAAATTACTTCTAAGATTGGGCAAAGAACAATGTCTTTTGAAACAACCATAATCTCAGAATAGGATATGTAAAATTGTAACTAAGCTGGGCGTGGTGGCGCATGCCTTAAATCCCAGCACTTGGGATGCAGAGGTAGGAGGATCGCTGTGAGTTCAAGGCCACCCTGAGACTACATAGTGAATTCCAGGTCAGCCTGAACTAGAGCGAGACCCTACCTCGAAAAACCAAAAAAAAAAAAAAAAAAAAAAAAAAAAGTAACTAGAGCAGTTGAGATACGTGTAGATTTTGCCATTAGAGAGCTTAAGGCTGTGCTGTGTATTGGCTGTGTGGTTTTGAGAAATTACCCATCCTTTCAGCCTCACTTTGATTTTCAGAAAACCAAGGTATTAGTCCCTCCTATGTAGGTATTTTTTTCTGATCAGCATTGAATTTGATATATGTTTTAAATATTTTATTTATTTATTTATTTATATATTTGAGATAGGAAGAGGCAGAGAGAAAGAGAGAATGGGCATACCAGGACCTTCAGCCATTGCAAATGAACTCCAGACACATGTGCCCCCTTGTGCAGCTGGCTTACATGGGTCCTGGGGAATTGAACCAGGGTCCTTAGGGTTCACAGGCAAACACCTTAACTACTAAGCCATTTCCCCAGCCCTGAATTTGATATTTTTAAAAAAATTCCCTTCCTTCTTCCTTCCTTCCTTCCTTCCTTCCTTCCTTCCTTCCTTCCTTCCTTCTTCCCTCCCTCCCTCCCTCCCTCCCTCTTTCCCATCCTCCCTCCCTCTTTCCTTCCTTCCTTCCTCCTTCCCTCCCTCCCTCCCTCTTTCTTTCTTTCTTTCTTTCTTTCTTTCTTTCTTTCTTTCTTTCTTTCTTTTTCTCTCTTTCTTTCTTTCTTTCTTTCTTTCTTTCTTTCTTTCTTTTTTCTTTCTTTCTTTCTTCTTTCTGTCATGACAGAGAGGCAGATAGAGAGAGAATCAGCATGTCAGGGCCCCCAGCCACTGCAAATGAACTCCAGATGCATGTGCCACTTTGTGCATCTGGCTTTATGTGGGTACTACAGAATCCAACCCAGGTCCTTAGGCTTTTCTGGCAAGCACCTGAACTGCTGAGCCATCTCTCCAGCCCAGGAATTTTATATTTTTAGATGACCACATCTAATAAAATGAAAAAAGTTTACTAAACAGGTCCAAAAGACAACACAGGAGATAAGCAATAAAACCAGTGTGAGTGATGGTTGTCCACATCAGTCCCCCAAACAGACACCATACATGCTGGAGCCAGAAGAGGCAGTTAAGAATCTCCAGTCTCATTGGTTGTGGGTTGTGGTGGTGCATGCCTTTAATCTCAGCACTTGGAGAGGTAGGAAGAAAGGAGGCAGAGGAGGAGGAGAGGAGGTAGGAGGAGAGGAGGTAGGAGAGAGGAGGTACCTTTAATCCTGGCACCTGGAAGGCAGAGGTAGGAGGATCACTGTGAGGTCCAGGCCAGCCTGGAACTATAGAGTGAATTCCAGGTCAGCCTGGGCAACAGTGAAATTCTGCCTTAAAGAAAACCAGAAAGAAAAGTAAGAAAAGGAAAAGAAACGAGAGAGAGAGAGAGAAAGAAGAAGAAGGAGGAGGAGGAGGAGGAGGAGGAGGAGGAGGAGAAGAAGAAGAAAAAAAGAAAAGAAAAAAAAAGAAAAGAAAAAAAGAAAAGAAAAGAAAAGAAAAGAAAAGAAAATGGGGCTTGAGAGGTAGATCAGCAATTAAGGTGCTTGCCTGCGGAGCCTAACAATCAGGGTTGGATTCCCCAGTACCCACATAAAGCCAGAGATGCACGGTGGCACATGCATCTGGAGTTCGTTTGCAACAGCTAGAGATCTTGGCATGCCCATTCATTCTCTATCTTCTTGGTAATGAATAAATAAAAATTTAAAAAAGACTCTCCAGTCTCCTCCAAATCACACATGTTAGTTTCTGCTTTCAAGGTTTTTAAAAGGTGAAACCCACGGGCTGCTCTGCACTGGGCATCAAGCTTCTGGTCCTCAGTGGCCACTGTGGGTAGTGGCTATTGGGCTTCCTTCCTGAGTCTGCTCCTCAGCTAGACTTGACCTTTAACCTGCAGGCAAGGTCCACAAACCCAGCTGTGCCAAATTTACTAAAGCATCTTGAAGGCCTGGGTGGAGCCAGAGGAGGTTTGGACTCAGTCTGGTGCTCAGGGAAGAGCTGGATCCCACTGGCCACAGTGTCTCCACCAGGAACGTCTCTGGCTGGAGAGACTCTGGGCCTCTTACTTAGTTCAACCTAGGGCTTTGTTTCCATCCCATTGCTCCCAAGACTTCGTGAAATAATTCCCACCAAGACTTCAGTCTTTCAAATAAAACAATAAACTGCAGTCTTTTTGTGCAGCTGGATGTCTAAGATGCCCAGGGTGGACCCTTCACCATGAAGCTCAGGACCAGTTGGGATGGTGGAGACAGACCAGGCTGGCCTCCACGTGTCTGGGTGGATATCTATGAGGGAGAGACAGCAGCTTTCTAATGGGAGTTGTCATATCAATACTAGAAGACTTACATAGAAATTCTCTGGGGAAAAATAAGTGTCTTTCCATGTTTTATGGATACCTTGATAAGTCACCTCAGGCCCTTGGATGACAAACATGCCATTGCAAGATGACTCCACAGATAAAAGGAAATAGGTACTTCTGAATGCGAAGGCATCCCTTGCTTCAACCCCAGTGTCTACAGTTGCTGGAGGGAAGAGGGAAGGGGAAGCCGCAGCAGGGTGCCAAAGCTGGACCTAGTAGGACCAGTCCTCTTCCCAAGATGGCTGCTCCAGCCTGCGAGGGAATTTGTGTAGAAATGAAGCTACATATCTACATATGCATGTACATATATGTTCATGTATGTACACGTATACATATACGTATATGCATCATGCTTGGGCTTCTGTGGTTGTTTCTTATGTAGATGGTAAATAAATGAACATGGGGAGAATGTAGAATACTTGAATGAATTGTTTTTAAGATGATATCAATACTTATTACTGACAAAAATGAGTGGACCTGTTTCAACGCATCAAGGAACTAGAGAGGAACTGCAGTGCAATTTGCAAACTCTTCTGAAGCCAGTTTCTCTGGATGCAAACAAATGTGGGGAAATTGTTTTTTATTGCTGATGTAATAGTTTGAATGAGACTATGCTAGTTGTTAAAAACAGAAGTGGCAGGATTAATTCAGCAGCATTTAAAAAGCGACTTTAGCTAATGCTATTTCTATCTTGGGTTGTTGCCAGGAGTTTTGATACTCAAGAGCAGAATCAATTTTTAACAGCTGAAAAAAGATTTGGCTGTCATGTGAGCATCTATCCGTCACACATTCCTAATAGCTACTGTGTTATGTTGTATGACGGAGGGATTTGTTTGAGACATGCATACTTGCTGAGGAAGTTTCAAAGAAATCCGAGAAGTGCCATGGTAGAAGTCATGAGAGACATGAAATCACTTAATGCAGATTATTATGAAGACATAATCTAGCTTTTAAACAGCAAGTCATTTATTCTGCAGGGTGTTAAAAGGATTTTAAAATTACATTTATTTGTATTTTTAAAAAATATTTTATTATTTATTTATTTGAGAGAGTGAGAGAAAGAGGCAGATAGAGAGAAAGAGAGAATGGGCACACCAGGATCTCCAGCCACTGCAAATGAACTCCAGATGCATGTGTCCCCTTGTGCATCTGGCTTACGTGGGTCCTGGGGAATCAAACCAGGGTCCTTAGGCTTTGCAGGCAAACACTCTAACCACTAAGCCATTTCCTCGGCCCTATTTTTATTTTTATTTTTTTAGCACTCACAAGGCAGGTTTTACAAACAAAATCCCTTTTTTCTTTTCTTTCTTCTCACTAGCCTACCCTCTTACTTCTTTCATTTGAGGCAGGGCCTGGGAATCACTCTGTGGTTCATGGTGATCCTGTATGTTAGCCTCCCGACTGCTGGATTTAAAGGTGTGAGCCACCACATCTCTCTTAAACAAAATTCTTGATCAATTTATTCCTTCAGTTCAGCTGAGTCACTGTTTAGAATGCATTCAGTGACTTGAAACTTAGAATTCTGAGCCATGTGTTTAACTGTTTAAATTTTTAGTCTTTTATAATTTTCTAATTAAATGTTGCAATCTGGACACAAGAATGGACAAATCAATTATTGGGGTTTGGATTATAGAAATGCACACACATATGAGCTCAGTACATGAGAACTGATCAACCTGGAAGATAATGTTTTATAAAGACAAGTTTTGGGTTGGAGAAACAGTGTAGAAAAAAGACAAGTGGAAGAAAATATAACAAATTTTGGAAACTAAGATTAAAAGATCTTTGTAAATATAAAACCAAAAGGAAAATCATTAAAAAAGATATCTAAATTTACTGTAAAATATTTAAACTTCAATATGATAAATACACAATATAAAAGGAAACAACAAACCATGAAAAAATGTATTAAAATATAAAATAACATTAGGTAAAGTATTAGTAGAATTCTATGTATATTTATCATTCTGGAAAAAATCAATAAAAAAGAAAAATGTCTCTGCAAAACATGTAAGCAAGTAAATACAAAAGTAAAAGTATAATTTTGTTTTGTTTTGTTTTTGAGGTAGGGTCTCACTCTAGGTCAGGCTGACTTGGAATTCACTCTGTATTCTCAGGGTGGCCTCGAACTCTCAACCATCCTCCTATCTCTGCCTCCCAAGTTCTGGGACTAAAAGCATGCACCACCATGCCTGGAAAAACTACAAATTTTGATAAACACATAAAATATTAAACCTTGGGACTGAGGACATGGTTCAGTGGTTAAATGTGTTTGCCTGCAAATCCTGTGGGCCCAGACTGATTCCCCAGCACCCATAAAAAAACAGTTGCAGGGTTGGAGAGATGGCTTAGCAGTTAAGGCACTTGCCTGCAAAGCCAAAGGACCTTGGTTCAATTCCCCAGGACCCATGTAAGCCAGATGCAAAAGGTGGTGCATGTATCTGGAGTTCATTTGCAGTGGCCAGAAGCCCTGGTGTGCCCATTCTCTCTCTCTCTCTCTCAGTCTCTTTCCCTCTCTCAAATAAATAAATAAATAAATAATAAAGTTAAATTAAAACAGATGCAAAAAGTGGTGCAAACATCTGGCATTTGTTTGCAGTGGCAAGAGACTCTGATACATGTGCTTGCATGCACACACACAGATTAATTAAAGTATTTTGTATACATAAGATATTCAGCCTAATAAATAAGATAAATATAAATTTTATAAAATTTTACAACATAGAGTTCTAGTTTAATGTAATTAAGCCAGATATTGAAAGTGATGTCATTTCCTAGAATGGATGCTGCTCACATTATGGATGTTTAAATTGGCATGCTCTTGTAAAATGTCTTTTTAAAAAATTATTTATTTGTGTGTGTGTGTGTGTGTGTGTGTGTGTGACCAGGATTTCTCACTACTGTAAGGGAATGTCCATCGAGATTTGTGTGGGTGGCTGGGGAATTGAACTGGGCTGGAAGGCTTTCGAAGTAAACACCTTTAATTCCTGAGCCATCTTCCAGAACCTGAAATGCTTTGGGGAAGTAAATATTATAAGGCTTAAAATATGCATAGCTCTGCCTCTTAATCATAAAATGATCAGAGATGTGTGCAAAGGATTTACACAAGTATGGACATAACACTATTTAAAACAAAAAATAATTTTAAAAATGTCCAATGAGACTGATAGTTTAAAAATAATTTTTTATTGAGCAACTGCAATAAGTAAAGTCCAGTGTTAAGAGCTCAAATTACTGATAGGATCATGAATGGATTCTCATGCTACTATTAAAATGTCTTTAAGATGTAGGGGCTGGAGAGATGGCTTAGTGGTTAAGGCATTTGCCTGCAAAGCCAAAGGATCCTGGTTCAACTCTCCAAGCCCCACATAAGCCAGATGCACAAGGGGGCACATGCATCTAGAGTTTGCTTGCAGTGGCTGGAGGCCGTGGCATGCCCATTCTCTCTCTCTTTCTCTCTGCTCTTTCTCTCAAATATATATGGAGAGAGAGACAGAGAGAGTAATATAGGAAAGACATAATAAAATATTATATAAGGAAAGTAAGGGCTAGAGAGATATCTCAGCAGTTAATGTGTTTGTCTTTAAAGCCTAAGGACTTGAGTTCGATTTCCCAGTACTCACATAAAGCCAGATGCACAAGGTGGTGCATGTATCTGGAGTTTGTTTGCAGTGGCTACAGGCGCTGGCATGCCCATACACTCTTTCTCAATCTGCATCTTTCTCTCACTCTCTCAAATAAATAAATGAATAAAATATTATACAAGGAACAATAAATATCCTTTGCTATATACACACATGCATATATATTCAAAAGATTGACAGGAAATTCTGTATACAAAAATCTTGGGGATCTTGGAGTGGTGAAATTGTAGGTGAGTTTACCTTTTTGTTATCCTTTTTCATTAATATAAATAAAAATAATATGTTAAAATAATTTGACCTATATTAAAGAAAATATCAATATAGTATCAACATAAAGTGTACTATTTATTGTATTTACATAAATAATACAAATTGGAATAAACTTTGCATTTTCATAAACTAAATCAAGGTTTAGTGCCTCTGCTATTGCCAGGTGCTGTTCTTTTTTTTTTTTTTTGGTTTTCCGAGGTAGGGGTCTCACTCTAGCTCAGGCTGACCTGGAATTCACTATGTAGTCTCAGGGTGGCCTTAAACTCACAGTGATCCTCCTACCTCTGCCTCCCAAGTGCTGGGATTAAAGGTGTGCGCCACCACGCCTGGCTCCAGGTGCTGTTTTAAGTTAAAGATGCTGCTATTTCATGTGAACAAGAGAGAACATACTTGCCTTGCATTTCAGCAAGGGGACAGGGAGAGTTTATATTCATACTCTTTCATTTTGTGAAAATGGCCCTCTCTTTCTTTTCTTCTTTCATTCTTTCTCACATGTGTGTGTGTGTGAGAGAGAGAGAGAGAGAGAGAGAGAGAGAGAGTAAGAGGGAGAGAGAGAGAGAACTGAGGATACTGTTATTCTGTCCTTAACTTTGACTCTGCTGTGAACTGACCATGCTCAACCAATCCCACTAAGTAGAGACCAAGGCTGGAGACACCAGTACATTAGCTCAGCTGCCGTAAAACGTCCTGATAACCAGGACTATAGCACAGTGCTCGGCAATGCAGTGTTGGAGGAACAGAACACTGAAGCTTAAACTAACTGATCTTATATTCAGAAACCACTAATAAACATTGATGTTTAATAATGGGACTTATAATTGATGGCTGAGGTCACCACATAGAATTAAATATCAAGTTTTCATGACCTTAGATTAAAAATGAAAAAAAGTTTTAAAATATAAAATGAGGGACTGGGAGATGGCTTAGTGGCTAAAGGTGCTTGCTTGAAGTATTAGGAGTATCCAGAAACAAAGATGTAAAATCCTAGGAAAGCTCTTTGCAGTAGCCAGCTAGGCTAGGGAGTAGACCAACAGGAAGTGTTTGTAGACAGGCAGTATAGTAGTAACTGAAAGATGCTCTGAAGCCTGGAACTATCTAGAGAAAGCACATTTGGCGAGTTCCTTAAGACACAGGGGCCTCATGACACAGAAGTCAGTGCTCTGCAGCCAGCTGATTTAGACAAAATTGTTACTGAGCTGTTTCAAACCTAATCAGATCTGTATGGCACAGCTATTCTGGAAGGGTATAGAAAAGTTTTCCAACCACTTACATTCACTAACGATTTCCAGCGATGGCAAGAAGTAGTTGTCACAGACGATAGACACAGCCGTGAACATGTAAAAGATAACTAGGAAGTAGATTATGAAGCCCCCATCTGTACTCTCCTGTTTCGTGAAAAACCCCTCGGGAAACTCCCAGGATGGAGAGATGACACATTGGGTGCTATTTCCTGTGAAGGAAAGGGAGATGAAATTTGGAAGAATGTTGGAGTCATACATTCCAAGGCCACAAAGAAGAACTCGGTGAAAATATATTTGAAAAATTGAGGATATAGCTGGGTGTGGCCGTGCATGCCTTTAATCCCAGCACTTGGGAAGCAGAGGTAGGAGGATCGCTGTACAGAGTTCGAGGCCACCCTGAGACTACATAGTGAATTCCAGGTCAGCATGGACCACAGTGAGACCCTATCTCAAAAAAAAAAAAAAGAATATGATAGAGAGCCTTAAAAAGTGAGTCTTTGGGGCTGAAAAGAGATCATTTAATGAAGTAAACTGACAGTGGAGGGATTAAAGAAAAAAGCAGACATTTATTAAATCACTCTTCCATGTCAGCTGCTGAGGGGAATTCTGAGCTCCTCTTTTCCCCAAGAAGAAACTCTGCTGCTGCTGAATACGTATTTCTAATAACTGTACATTCATTTTCTCATTTCACAGTCTAGGTTGTCCTCAGGCCTTCAAAGAATCATCCGCTGTTCTAAAGAGAGTTTCTAAGAAGAAAGATTGTTTTTTGTGATTTCTTCAACAATAAAAACTGCAACCTTGCCTACTTCTTGATCTCTGTGAATTACTTCAGAGCTGATTTTAAGAACTTACTGGAGGGCTAAAGAGTGTTTGACATCCTCCCCAAAGCTTTTAAAAGGCAGCACAAACACAGAAACAAAAACCACCGTAAGTCAAGAGTCATTCCCCTCTTCCTGTCCCTTGTCTAGGTGAGGCAGCAGCCCGGGTCGCTGACCCCACTGAGTACATACCTGTGGCCCCTGGGAGACGCTGGGGCAAGGAGACACCTCGGAGAGGCAAGTGTGCACAGACCCAGAGGATGCTGAGCAGCAGGGTCTTTCTTGTCCACATTAGGCCCCCCTTTATCTGCATTTCCACTGGGCTTTCTGCAGCGTGGCTTCAGGAAGGGAGCCAAAGGAGGATTATGCTGAATCATGTGATGATTCTCCTTCCTGCCCAATGCTTGCCACCGCTACAGCTTAGCCAGGCCAGTGCAGGAGCCAGCCCAGCTGCTGTGATCAGGAGACCCAGGCCCCAGGGAAACTGGACTACTTAGGCAGGAGAGCAGGCAAGCAGTTTCTATCATCATCTCCACAGACCATCGTCTCTGAGGGCAGACCCAGGGAGCCTGCATTTTGTGCCAGTGTGTGGTTGTACCTGATGTCGTCATACTAACACTTCCTTTGACTTTCTCTAGGTTCATAAACACCTGAATTTGTTCTTGCTTCCTCCTATCTCTTTCTAGCCCTAGTTTCTGGAAGTCATTAGGACTAGTCCAAGAATATTCTTTGGCTACCTTGGCACCTTTATATGTATATATATATTTATTTGAGAGAGAGAAGCACAGACACAGAGAGAGGGACAGAGAGAGAATGGATGTGCCAGGGCCTCCAGCTGCTTCAAATGAACTCCAGACGCATGCGCCACCTTGAGCATCTGGCTTATGTGGGTCCTGGGGAATTGAACCTAGGTCCTTTGGCTTTGCAGGCAAGGGCCTTAACCGCTAAGCCATCACTCCAGCCCCACCTTTTTATATTTTTGATCTCATCTTTATCTCCAGTATAACTAGAGACAGGAAACCAATTAGAAAGTGATGGTAATAATTGAGCTGAGATAACTTGAATGAAAGTGGCAGCAATGGGGATGGGGAGAAGCCCATAGCTGCAAGAACTACTTGGTAGACAGAAAAGATGCTGTTTGATTATTGATTGGCCATGCTTTCTGCCAAAAGGAGCCATCTAAAATGCAAACTGGGCAAGCCAGGAAGCATTCAAATACTACTCTAGCATTTTCCTGGCTTGCCAAGATATTAAGAATCTATGGCAGTGGAATAATTTGTGGCTAACAGCACAGGCTCTGGGGCCAGACCTCATAGTTTGGGAACTAGCAATGTTTATAAGCTATGTCATAAGTGATTTAAGCTGTGCTCCTCTGTTCCATTATCTGTACAATAGAATCACCCCTGGCTTACGGTGACCACTGCATAAATGAATGCATGTCGTCCGGCAAAAATAAGCTCATCCGGGCTGGAAAGATGGCTTAGTGGTTAAGGCGCCTGCCTCCCAAAGCCTAAGAACGCCGGTTCCAATCTCCAGGTCCCACGTTTGGCCAGATGCAAAGTGATGCAAGGGCGCAATGCTGCACTTGCCCACAAGGGGGCGCACACATCTTGATTTTGTTTGCAGCTGCTGAAAGGCTGCTGGCACGCCCATTCTCTATCTGTCTCCCTCTCTCTCTGTCTCTCTCTCTCTGTGTCTCTCTCCAAAGTAAAAATAAATAGAAAAAAATTTTTAAAAATAAGCTCATCCATGTGGCTAATGTTTTATCAATTATTTGTCTGTTGGTATAACATTATTTATTACTCTTGATCGAGATAAATACTTTTGGGGTCATGAAGGAGTTGTATAGATTCATAATTTATGGTACCTTTGCTTTGCACATAAAAAAATTGACATTTTAGATGCAGAACTAAGGTTATCTCTTGTTGCAGTTACCTTCTTATTTTTGGGATAAAGAACCCAATAAAAAGGAGTTGGTGGGAGGAAAGTTTTTTATTTTGGCTTACAGTGTTGAGGGGGAAGTTTCATGATGGAAGGGGAGAGCATGGTATGAGCAGAGACTGGACATCACCTCTGCCACAGGAGGTATAAATCAGCAGCAATGAAGTGAGCTGAGCTCTTGCAAGGGGAAGCTGGCTATAACACTCCTAAGTCTGCTGTAAGGAATTTCCACCAGCTGGGGACCAAAAATTCAAAATACATGAGTTGACGGGAGACATCTGATTGAAACCAGCACATCTGTTGAAAAGGATTAAATTGCTTCCTAGTGTTTGTTGATCTTAGCTTTCTAAAACCAACCAACCAGCAAGCCCACACATTAGTTTTGCTGGGAATTGCTTTCCATTGTAAACCTCTGTTGATACTCACTTCTCAGAACTAGATATCCATTGTGTGGTATGGTGGTGAGGCTGGGATGAGGAACTGATGTGTAGATCAGGAAGAGCCAATTGTCAATAAGCACCTTGGATGGCTGGGCTGTCCTAAGACTAAGGGAAGAGGTCACTTAATATTGTGCTGAATAGATATGTCTCGTGAACTCCTTTTCAAAGCATAGAAACCAATTCGTACAGTGAAACATTCCTCACGTATAGAATGTTAGCAAAAACAGAATCATAAACCATCAGTGAAAACTGTGGGTGCATGTCATCGACCAACCTCAGGAAAAAAAAAAAAAAAGCAGATGTCAGAAGGTGCAAGCCAATGACAGCAGAATAGACGTGCAATTGCAAATAGTAGGCACTCTGAACACTGTTTGAATGATTACACTGTAATGATGTTTGAAAACAGTCCCAGAATATGCATCAAGTATCCAATTAAATATGGGTTCACCAAGAAAAAACAATCTAGGAGGTTAGTTTTGCTTCATATTTTTATTCTTCATTTTTGAACAGGTATTGAAAATCTGTAAGTAAAACAAGGATAAAGAAAGCCACACAAACTAAACACATTTTTTGTTCTCTTACTCTTATTGTAAGATGAATACTCTTATAAGAAATAGATTTTTGTCAGCCACTCATGAAGCTCTTCAGGTACCTCAACTTTCCCTCTTCACTAGCATAACCACTCTGCTGACCTGCACACGGACCACTTGTGTGTGTGTGTGTGTGTGTGTGTGTGTGTGTGTGTGTGTAATAGCAGAACTCCTATTCCTCATTAGGTACATTCTGAAAATACTATGGGTTACTGTTGCAGGCAATATCTTTGGAGTTTCTTATAGGCTACAGATCTCCTCTCCTTCCTTTTCCTTATAACTTACTTGCTGGAAACCCCAGTGTACTTCAGCTATATAGTTTCCCCCAGTACTGACTTTGTGGGTTCAGTTTTCTCCAGTGTTTTCTATATCATTGAAAATTGGCAGCTGCATGCAGAGTCTTTATCAGATTCAGCTACATTCCTCTGGCTATCTGTAAATGATATGTTCTTTCTCAATCTCTTCTCTTTTCTCTTTTTGTAATGTGAGCAACCCATTCATACATACTCAAGGCCATTAATTCTTTGGGGTTGTAGAAAGGGTGGTATTCTAAAACAACAATGTTTTCTCAGTTTACTAGTTGGGATATTTTTCAAATATTTCTATCATCTACTCTTTGAGTGCCCAAAGGTACCTAGTTTATATAAAAGATTAAACACATGCTTGATTTTTCCCATTATTTATTAGTTCTTAAGACAATTGGTTCATATTTCCTTCAGAAATTACCAATTTTTAAATGATTCTGAATTAATGTATTTAATTTTATTTGAGGGATTGTGAAGTCTAGGTAGTCTCATCTTTAACCTGTGGGAGCACTCAAAGTGCTTCTCCTGTGTCCTGACATGATCCTAATTGTGTTTGATAGCTTCCTTATTACCTGGTTTAAAAGGTTTTCTATGCATAACTTACATACACATAACTCCCCCTTACATACACATAACCCCTCCTGTCCCCCCACCCTTATTTATTTTTTAAATGGAATGTAGCAGGTTGTTATAGATGTGTTTTGCCACCAGGCATTGTTCCTAATCTGTCTATCTGTCTCTGTCACTGTGTGTGTGTGTGTATTTTGAGACATGTAGCCTCATTCTGTGGCCCAGAATGGATTGGAGCTCAGTATGTACTACAGGCTGGCCTGGAACTAATGACTCTCCTGCTTTAGCTTCCTGGGTGCTGGGATTACAGGTGTGAATCACAAGGCCTGGCAACCCTATCTCTTTACAAAACATGTTACTTTACATGTTATTTCTCATTCAAGTTCACAACTAAAACTTTTTATTACTTTAAATTGAACATTTTAATGCTAATTCTGTTTCCTTTTTCTTTCATAACCAGAAAACTGGTCCTCAGGACCACAGGAAATAACAGAATTTCTAATAATTTATGACTACTCATATATTACTTCAATCTCACCTATGCAATCATCTCAGCTTCACAGAATTAAACATTTTTGCATGTGCTCTTTATTCTCCCCATATTCTTTGTAAGAGTTACTGTTTGTCTACATTGTCTGAGCATGTAGTCACTAGATGCACTGTATCTCCCCTTTAACCTTCACTGTAGTCCTGGTTCTACAAGTCCACTTGTTTAATGCTCACCATTATTCCTCAAGTTGATGCTTCTTTTAATATTTTTATACCTGAACCATTTTCTAGTAGATTCCTAAAAGGACTCATGGAATACTAATTGTTGAGTTCCTTCCTATTGGTAAATTTTCAAGGAGTGTATTATACTTCAAAGACAGTTTTGCTGGTTATAAAATCATTGACTTCCTTTGAATTTTTCCCTTGAATATCTTTCATACGATACTCCAGTTTTCTACAATAATTCATTATTGTTGATAAGTTCATCATTATCTAATATTCTTCCCATTATAATTCTCCATGCTCTTTTTTTTTACATACCCAAAAGAATTATTTTATTTTTCTTTAAAGTTACTTTACAAGACTATTGTGGTCATTAAAATATCACCCATATGGATCTCTACAATGAGAACTATAAAAAACTCGAGCGACAAATTGCAGAAGACACAAGGAAATGGAAAGACATTCCATGCTCCTGGATTGGAAGAATCAATATAGTGAAAATGTCAATCTTACCAAAAGCAATCTACACATTTAATGCGATCCCCATTAAAATCCCAATAGCATTCTTCACAGAAATAGAAAAAACAATACTAAAATTCATCTGGAAACACAAAAAACCTCGAATAGCCAAAACAATTTTGCATAACAAAAATCAGGCAGGTGGTATAACCATACCCGATTTTAAGTTATACTACAATGCCATAGTAACAAAAACAGCATGGTACTGGCACAAGGACAGACAGGTAGATCAATGGAACAGAATAGAAGACCCAAATATTAATCCAGACAGCTACAGCTACCTGATTTTTGACAAAAACGCCAAAAATACTCATTGGAGAAAAGATAGCCTCTTTAACAAGTGGTGCTGGGAAAATTGGACATCTATTTGTAAAAGGATAAACATAGATCCTTGTCTCTCTCCTTGCACAAGAATCAAGTCCAAATGGATCAGGGACCTTAATATCAGACCTGAAACTCTGAAAATGCTAGAGGAAAAAGTAGGGGAAACTCTTCAACATATTGGAATAGGCAAGGACTTTCTGAATATAACTCCAATTGCTCAGAGAATAAAAGCACTAATCAACCACTGGGACCTTATAAAATTACAAAGCTTTTGTACAGCAAAGGACACTGTGAATAGAGCAAAAGACAACCTACAGAATGGGAGAAAATCTTTGCCAGTTATTCATCTGACAGAGGATTAATATCCAGAATATACAAAGAACTCAAAAAACAGAATAACAAGAATTCAAACAACCCAGTTAAAAAATGGGCTACGGAACTAAATAGAGAATTCACGGAAGATGAAATACAGATGGCATATAAACATCTAAAAAAATGTTCTACATCCTTAGCCATCAGGGAAATGCAAATTAAAACCACTTTGAGATTCCATATCACTCCTGTCAGAATGGCTGCCATCAAGAAAACAAATGACAATAAGTGTTGGCGTGGATGCGGAAAAACAGGAACACTTCTACACTGTTGGTGGGAATGTAAGCTGGTCCAGCCACTGTGGAAATCAGTGTGGAGGTTATTGAGACAGCTAGAAATAGATTTACCATATGATCCAGCTATAGCACTCCTAGGCATATATCCAGAGGACTCTTCTCACTACCTTAGAGATACTTGCAAAACCATGTTTATTGCTGCTCTATTCACAATAGCTAGGAAATGGAAGCAGCCTAGATGTCCGTCCACAGATGAGTGGATAATAAAGTTGTGGTACATTTACACAATGGAGTTCTATTCAGCAGTAAAGAAAAATGAAATTATGAAATTTGCAGGGAAATGGATGGATCTGGAAAGGATTATACTTAGTGAGGTAACCCAGGCTCAGAAAGCCAATCGTCACATGTTCTCTCTCATATGTGGATCCTAGCTACCAATGTATAGACTTGTGTATGAACTGGAACCAAAAATAGGTACCAGAAACCAGTAAGCAGGTAAAAGGCTATAGGGGAGGGAAGAAAGGGAAGGACTTAAGTGTATGGTAATGCACATATATAAGTAGAAGAACTGAGTACAGGGAGGGGAATGGCCTAAGCGAGGCCATGGGAAGAGAATGCATACAAAAAGGGCAGGGGGAGGGACAATCTAAACTCAAGATATTATCAATAAGACATATGTAAAATTACTTTTTTGAATAAGGGCACGTCTAGAAGATGTAGACTGTTACTAGAAAATTTTCAGTACCTGGGATGGAACTCCTTCCAGTGAGATGTTGGCCAAGGAGGTCCCGGTAGCCTCCAAAACATTAAGGCTTTTGCCAAAGCCCTTGGTTTCCCTAGAGAAATAGATAGTAAGACCCTATTGCTGAAGACATCTCACGCCTGAGAGGCAAAGACACTGAGAAAGCATGCTGGTGCTGAGCAGAAAACCTTCTCCCTGTGGACCAGCCAACTGAAAGCTGGAAAAAGCTGCACTGCACGCAGCGTATGGGAGACAGAAGCCATCAACAGTGAAAATAGTGGATGCTGAATATTCAAGCTTGGCCAGACAGGCCCAATGACTGAACGGGTGCAATAGTGGCGTGTCTACTCTTGGGGTAACCAAGTGCTCCATAATTGGACTGAAGGCCCTCTCTACGGGAGGGAATACATACCCGGTACTGAAAAACCTAAGTAAAAGTCTATGGTAGGTGAGGTCATGAGCCTTGGGGGTATAAGCCTGCTCATGTCTGACTAAATGTATATATTATTCCCACCAAGCTGCCCTGGGGACACTACACTAAATGTTCATGTCCACATATTAACGCTATTCTCACTTCTGGCTAGAGAAGCTTCTCTTTTCAGATGGTGATGACCACTGGGATGACACAAAAGGCAACATAGTGCTGAGAAGAAGGGATGGAGGAGTGCCTAGCACTGAAACACCTCTGTCACATCCTCCAGTGGCTCAGGGACCATTGCGGAAGAGGGGCCGGATAGAATGGAAGAGCCAAAGGAAGGATATGACCTCTTACTATGCAGCTGCCCAGACAGAAATTGGCCTTGATATCCATGATCTTGCAGTGCCTAGCAATACCTTTGCAAGACCCTCAAACTAGAAGAGAAAGATGATGTCATCAAATTAGGAGAGAGACTAATGGAGAAAGGGAGGGGATATGATGGAGACCGGAGTTCTAAAGTGGAATGGGGGAGGGGAGGGAAATATCAGGTGGGGTTTTTTGGTATGTAAGATTAAAAGTCAATAAAAATTTAAAAAAAAATATCACCCATATACTCAAATGTTTGAATATTTAATTCTCAGTTGGTACAGTCTTGCTAGAAGAAGTATGTTACTAGGGATGGGCCCTGAGGATTTGAAGTTCAGCCTTTTTTGATATTCTTTCTCTCTCCCTACTTCCTCCCTGCTGATGTGACCATGTAAAGCCAGCTTCGTGCTCCCATAAGCTGAGTTAAACTCTTTTCCTTCCATAAGCTGCTTCTGGTCAAGTATTTTGTCCTAGTAGTAAGAAAGTAACCATATATATATATATATATATATATATATATATATATATATATATGTGTGTGTGTGTGTGTGTGTGTGTGTGTGTGTGTGTGTTCTACAGATGTATATGTATGCATTCATATATACATATATGTACATATCAGTGTTGGTCATTCTGGGTCAGTGTTATTAAGCATGTAGTATGCCCTTTGTGTCATTTCAAGTGTTTATATTATAATGTTTTCTTGAAATGTTGTTTTTTGGTATCTGTTCACTTTTCCTTGAATTTCTTCTTAGAGACTTCTACAGTTCTGTATTACCTATTCTTTGATTATCTTTTAACTTGATCCTAAATTATTTTTATCTCTTTCCCTACACTTTTCCTTTCCCTTTCTTCCCAGACAGGGTGGCCATCTTGCTTCAGCCTCCCATGTGCTAGGATTGTACTCATGTGGCACCTTGCCCCACTCTTCATTTCTTTTTTACTTAATATTTTTCATCTTCTTTTCTTCAGTCAAAGCTCTCCCAACTGAGATATTTTGGCAGTTATGTTCCTTCATACTTTTCTTAAGATGTCTTAAGATAATCTGTTGTGCTTATTGCACTTATGCTCCTTCTATTACATATCCATTTTTTGAGGCTCCCATTTTTGCTTAATTCTTGAGTGCTACCATCTCATTTCCAAGGCTTTATCTTTTTTCTCTCCCATTCTGATTTATATTGTTCTTCATGTCTTGTTCAATTTCCTTAATATCCTCTGCACTTCAGATACTACAGTTTTGATCTGTTTGGGGGGCATGTCTTCCTAGTATTTTTGTTTGAGGGGATGCTATTTTGCCTCTGATTCTCTTTTGTTTTTATAGCACTTTCTGTCCAATATAGTGCTTTGTGTTAGGATGGACAAATGAATGAAATGAATAAAGCATTCCACATTAGGTTGTCCTTGAAAGCATCCACAGGCTCTGTGAGAACACATCAGGTCTTTTCTATCCTTTAGTCTTACCCAGAATGTCATCTGCACTGTCTGGGGTGTCCCATAGCTCAGTGGCCCAGTTAGCCCTTCAGCTGCCCCTGCTGATGCTGAATCAAGTGGGTGTTGGGCCTTCTCGGCTTTCTGGTGGAGAGCAGATAGGAGAATAGGTAATTAGGAGCGCTCACTGACATTTGATGTGGGAGGAACATTAGGCATGTTGCTCACCCTGCCCCTTTATTATCTGCACTTGGGTTTTCACAGGGTGCCCAGGATGATGTGGGACTGAGAGAGGGAGAGGAAGCAGAGGCTGTGACTGTTACTACTCTGAACTCCACCTTGTCAGTATTGCCTTATTCCTTACATGCATAAATGCACACATTCTGCTGCTGCCACTTGAAATTTAAGCACGCAGATTCAAGTCACAAGGGTAGCCTTCAGTAAGGTGAGTGATTGTTACCGCATCATGAACAAGCCCAGAAGGCTGATCTGGCGGGAGCATTGGATGTAAGCGCCTTGCTGTCTGGAGTCCACATCTCTGTGGCTGCCTTCCGGGGAGCCGCTTTCCCTCGTCCTCCAGGACAGAGCAGGGTGCCTCAGCGTCATGAGGAACCTCATCTCCATCTTCTGAGCTCTTCTTGCGTCCACTCATCATATGTGCTGACTTGAGCCACAGCCAAGACTACGAGTCGGGCAGCGTTTTCTTCTAAGCTTCATTTATTCCCCAAGCCCACGTTAGACAGACCCTGCTCCTTGGTCGGCTCATCAGCAGTCACCGAGGTTGCGCCTGGTGTGGGTCAATGAGGCTCAGTCACTACCATGCGGCTGGGACTCGGTGATTATTTAAAACATTTCTAATTCCTACCAGGTCTTCTGAGTCTTCTCAAAGTCTGCATTTTTTTCTTTTATTCGAGGTACACTGCAATCTTCTGAATATGAATGAAAAGGAAGTGTGAATTACCAAGCAATATCCACGTTTTAAGATTATTTCAAACAATATTTTAGAGTGAAAATAATTTTAAAATTAGCCAAACCTGGATTAAGTTCTTCCTTGTCCGTTCTCTCTGAGACAGTAAATCAGGCTAGTATCGCATACATTTTGGGCTGGGTGAGTACTAGCATTGGGGGTGAGCACAGTTCTGAATAACATTGAACGTCCTGGGCAGAACTTCAGGAGGGGTGATTAGCAGATAAGGAATTTTCTTTAGCTGTATTTACACAAAATGGAACTTGGCAATTTTGATACCTGTTACTTCTGTTTCATTTGTACTTGCCTCATTCCTTCTTGGGGTTCTCCCTTCTAACAAGAACCTTCCCTGACTGTTGCAGTCTTTGGTGGCTTAATGAGTGATCTGGAGATGGCCTGCTTCCAGCTTGGCTTCCTTCTTCTCCACCAGCTCCCTTTCCTGGCCCTGTCCCAAGTGCTGGCTAGTGAGGTCTTGGAGCTGGAGGGCCCTGACTCACGCATCCTGGAGCGTGGAGATTTATTTTCTTCACTGAATTGTATTTTCTTCACCCCTCAGGGGCTGGGCCAGCGTCATCATTCTTCCTCACGCAGCGGAGTGAAGGCTGCCATCCCTGAGAGGAAGGACTGATGCTGCTTTTGCTCTAAGTATTTAGGATAAAGGAGTTCAGCAGGGCTTCTTCAGAATTTTCTGTGCTGTGAAGCTTTCTCTTAGGCTTGGAAATCAGGAATCATAGAGGACTGGACAGAGGAGATTCTAGTTTTGAAAAGAGAAACTCGTTAAAAGCTGTATAATTCTCTCCATGTGGGGGTAGGCTATCCAAAGTCCTAATCTAGGCTGAAGTTTTTCCTTAACAAGCAGATGCAGGTTGGCATAGCTATTGTTTAGGGGTTGGGGATGGTGCTCGAGTAAAAGTAAGGGAATTGATTCCACCCACTGGCCTCATGACCACAGAAATTGGAACAGCTTAGGGTACTAGACTATGCAGGCCAACACTGTTCTACAGTGGGGCTTCGGTCAACATGTCAATCTCTTAAATGTATAGTGTGCAGAAGTCTTTGTGACATGTGACCTTGCACTCTGAATATTTTTGGTTATATTCCCAAAGATCTAGAACCTAATTCCTTTTATATAGAATCTGACAGATGCACATCTCTCCCCTTACATCCTTCTCTATCCCATCTTCCAGGTTTTCAACTGGAAGGGCACTGGGTTGTAGACAAATGGAGATGGGTCTCCTTGACAGCTGGAGGAAGGAATACTGCCCCTGTATCCGGCAGTGCAGTTAACAAATGGCCTAAACTCCTAAACTCTTCATGGACTGCCTTAGCTTCAGAAGGCCATTCTACCTGAGCTTACATCAGCTGCAAGAAGCCCATAGCTGAAGCAGAGACATAAAGCCTGTTTGATTTCTGCCAGACACAGACAACTCTGGTGGGTGATACTCAGTGGAGAACTCCCTGTTAGTGTGCTGAGACTTCCTTAGACTTTCTGCAGAGTTGGGCTTCTCCCATGTCCTCTCACTTTCACAAGTGTTGAGCCCTCACCTCAATCTACTCTGAGAGGGCTTCTGAGGCCCCCTCCCTGATGACTGGGACGAGCCTGCTGGGGAGGTCTGCAGAGCTTAGTGTGCATTCTTCCACTTCACTCATAGTATACAAACAGTGAAATTTAGATTTTAGAAAATACTTTTTTTTTCTTCAGCAAATCTTAGCTTTAAAAACCATTTTCCTTTGTGTATAGAAGAAAAATCCTGCACTGAGACTCAAAGTGGAGGATGGACTTTTAGGCCACTTGCCCTTGAAGCAATGAATACTATTGATTCAATTGGTGGGAGCCACAGGGCAGAAGGAAATGAAAACAAATAAAGTGTTTTGAAACTATCCTCATTATGACTCCATTAAAGACTATTGTCAACTCTGGGGCACCAGGCCAGGCCAGCTCATTGTAATCTGGTGAGTGTTGTCTTGATAGACATGAAGATATTCTAAAGTGCTCCTTCAATTTGGCTGCCAGACTATCGAAGCAAGGTACCCCAATCAATTAGAATTTCTCCCCAGGAGTCTCATGCTGGGAGAAGCATAACTTTTTCTAATTTTCCCTTTCTTTCTCTTTTTTGGATGCCAGCAGAAATCCTAAACATGCTCACCTTAACTCTTTGGGGTGTTTCCACCCTTTTATCAATAACTGTCCTTTGCCTTATTTCTTGTTGTCCATGAGTCTAATTTTTCATCATTGTAAGACAAATACTTCAACAATATTAAATCATTATTTTCTCTTTTCAAGCAGACTATTGGCCCAGATAGCTTGGGATGCTGATATATACAGACAGGAAGAATGAGCAGTCATGATGGTAGAACACTAGAGTCTAGTTAGGATCTTTGGTTCAGACGCTCCCAACATGTACCCTGCTTCCTCTCCTTGCTTCAACTCATATGTTTGTTTTTATGCTTTTTGTGGGTCTTGTAATCTTAAGGTTTTCAGGTTATCCATGTGGATACAAATGGAACAAGAGATTTAGATTCACAGAGCATCCTTCTGTGCTGACATTTGGAGCTATGATGGTTCAGCCATTAATCTGCCTAAATATGGACCTGCATTGCCATTCCTAGGGGTAAGTCCAGCAGAGAAACTTAAATTACCATCGGTACTCCTTATTGAAGGAATATAGATGACTGCTTTATCTAGCGTTTACATGCCACCAACCCCTTAGCAAGCTCAACTTCTGCTGAGCAAGGTCCCCAAAGGAGACATAGTGTAGAGGCCAGGAGGGAAGAGCATCTCTGCTGACTCTTTCTTGGGGTCCAGGGCCTGTTGTGCCTGAGAGCTTCAAAGCAGAGCCCAAGGGTTCCAGGTAAGTCTCAGGAGTCTTACTCCCTGAAGATGCATGGATTTCTTGTTAAGGATGGTCATAAAAGTCCATATTTCAAAACAGAAGCTTCCTAAAAAATATTTTTGAGAATCTACAAGTGTTACACAGTTTTATGCCTTTATGGAAATTACTGTATTTAATTCTTTCAAGAATTTTCAGAGAAAGTTGCTAGGAAATCTTGAATAATGAGGACAGAAAGGTCCAGAAAGTGTGATGAGAGGCACCTGTATTGGATCAGCTCACATTTTCTATTTTTTTTATAAGATTTATTTTATTTGTTTATTATTTATTGGAGACAGAGAGGGAGAGAGAGTGTGAGAATGGACGCACCAGGGCCTCTAGGCACTGCAAATGAACTCCAGACGCATGCACCACCATGTGTATCATGGGACCTGGAGAATTGAACCTGGGTCCTTAGGCTTCACAGGCATGTACCTTAACTGCTAAGCCAGCTCTCCAGCCCCAACTCACATTTTCTTTTCAGTAGCTGTTCACACAGCACCTGCTTCATGCCCAGATACCATGGCAGCACTGGAAACAGTGTTGAGCACAGTAGGAAATCAAGGATGGTTAAAGCATGTGGTTCTTGGGGTGTAGTATCTGCATATCAAGTCCCTTTCATTATTATCATGCTGATAGAGGAATAAAGCTCAAATCACCTTCTGCCTAATTCTTCTTTCAAAATACTATTCAGAGCCGGGCGAGGTGGCACACACCTTGAATCCCAGCACTAGGAGGCAGAAGTAGGAGGATTGCCATGATTTCAAGGCCACCCTGAGACTACATAGTGAATTCCGGGTCAGCCTGAGCTAGAGTGAGACCCTACCTCGAAAAACCAAAACCAACCAAACAAACAAAATACTATTCAGGGCTAGAGAGATTGCTTAGTGGTTTAGGTGCTTGCCTATGAAGTTTAAAGACCCAAGTTCGATTCCCCAGAACCCACATAAACCAGATGCACATGGTAGCTAGGTGTCTGGAATTTATTTGCAGTGACTAAAGGCCCTGGTGTGCCCATTTGCACTCTCTCTCTCTCCCTCAAATAAATAAAGAAATAAATAATTTTTTAAAAATACTTAAAAAACCAAAATATTATTCAACTGGGTGTTGTTGCACACATGCCTTTAATCCCAGCAAAGAAGGCAGAGGTAGGAGGATCTCTATGAGTTCCATGCCAACTCAAGCTACATAGTGAATTCCAGGTCTTCCTGGGCTAATTTGAGACCATACTTAAATCAAAAACAAGGGCTGGAGGGATGGCTTAGTGGTTAAAGTGCTTGCCTGCAAAGCCAAAGTATCCAAGTTCTATTCCCTAGTACTCATGTAAGCCAGATGCACAAGGTCGTGCATGTGTCTGGAGTTTGTTTACAGTGGCTGGAGGCTCTGGTGAGCCTATTCTCTCTCTCTCTCTCTTCCTGCCTTTCTCTGTCAAATAAATAAAAATATTAAAAAATATTAAAAAAACAAGAAAAAATATTCAGAAGACAAACTAAGTTTCTGAAAAATTATATGTTGACTACTGTACAGCCTTTTTCTCAAGTTCCTAATCTCAAAACATGACCCTGAGTGTTACTCTTGACTCTTACTTTTTCCATCTCTTATAACATCTGTCAGTAATGTACCTCCTACACATCTCTTGATTCAGTCCATTCTCTTCCTGTCCATTGCTACCAACACCTCTTGTCCACAGATCTGTAATAGCTTCTCAGCAGTCCCCTGTGACTTAACTTTTCCTGACACTTTCTGAGTCTTAGAAAATGTCTTTTCCTCTTTGTTTGCTTATTAAGATGGCCCTGGATCAAGCAAATATGCAGAAAAACAAAGCATGTATTTCTTAGGAATAATTTTACCCTTTGCTTTATCTGATTATGTTTTATTTTACTTTTATATTTTTATTTATTTATTTGAGATAGAAAGGAGAGAAAGAGGTAGGCAGAGAGAGAGAGAGAGAATGGGCATACCAGGACCTGTAGCCACTGCAAACAAACTCCAGATGTATGTGCCACCATGTGCATCTGGTTTATGTGGGGACAGAGGAATCCAACCTGGGTCCTTAGGCCTAAAACACTGAGCAATCTCTCCAGTCCCTGATTGGTTTTATTTTCTTTAATCACTTCTACCATTTTGGTAATTTCTCCCAATGCTTCTTTTTCTATTCTATACGTTTTCTCAAAAAATTAATGCTAAAGTACTTTTCTCTAACATTCAGCTGGGCATCTTGTGTAGAGTCCACCCTACAGCCCACTGCCCTTCCATTCCTGTGCCAAGTGAGCTGTTGAATCTAGAAATGCATGCAGCAGTTTGGTAAGGAAGAAGAACTGTGATAAATGGTAGAGATGACCACAAAGGTAGGTGCAAACTGAGTAGAAGGTAGATGTCTCTAAAGGAGGGAGTACTTAGAGGATGAGATAAAATACAAACCAGCCTGTGTGTCTGTCGGCACAGAGATCATGGACTCCCGAGCAGTGTAGTTTTAAGTCTTGTGGTTAGAAGTAGAGTTGGAGCAAATTCTAAGAAAGTAGAGACTTTTTTCTTTATTACGTATTAATGTATTAAAGAGAAATTGTATAGCAGAACTTGGGGGAGTATGTTGAGTGAGGGAGACAGATTCTTGTTTGTTTGCTTGATTATAGCACAGGAAGTGGAAAAGCATGTTCAGAGTGGATGGGAATGATACAATAATGAGAAGAAAACTGGTGGCAGCTTGGGATCGCAGAGGGAGCATGAATTCTGGAGGAGCTCTGCCTCCACCCACCCTGCAAAGGCAGGAGTGCAGCAGGCAAGCAGAGACAGATATATCCAAGAGGCTTAGAGATGTGGGGAAGAAGGTGCCTGTACTTGAACCTGATGGTTTCTATTTCTTTAAGAATAAAGTGCATTTTTAGAATGATTAGTTCACATTAAGAAGATTTTAGGAGAGAGACAATAGAAGACATAAGATCGTCATTTCTAGACTGGAAAAAGTATGCAAAAACAGAGTTGAGATTTGGTTCAGGTATTTCACATGAATTTCAAGTGAAACTGAGCAAGAGTGTTTGTATTTCCCACAGCAATACTCAGATTTTCAAATGCATGTTTGGATAAATTACTCAGCCAGACCTGGTTATTTAAACAAGTGTGATGGAAGAGAGGGGTAATGGAGGACAAGAAATCTTCAAGGAGACATGTAATGATAAGTCTTTTGATCTAAACAAACAAGAGATAAAATAAATTTAAAAATGCTGTATGGTAGAGAATGAAAAATGGGTCAGTGTGTTGGAGCTAAGAGAAGAGATATGGTCAGAGATTGGATTTTCAGAAAAAGATTTTGGAGGGGTACTGATTTCAGTAATAGCAGGGTAGTAAGTGATAGTGTTATGTGTGTGGATCTGGTCAGGAAGGCATCCATTGGGATTTCTAGGTTATTGTGTCTCAGATCAAAGAATTGGGTCAGGGAAATACAGATAGTGGTAGAAAGAGAGACAGGTTATTAAGAGAGCACGTCCATGGCTGGAAGTGTGCCTGAGAGCTATGAAAGGTTTGACATTCAAGACTGCAGTTCCAAGAGAGTCCTGACCTTTTATGAGTCTTTTACAGAGCACCTACCTAAGCCCATATTTGTTCATTGCAGGCCTTTTGCTTCACCCTCCATGCTTGGTTCCTTACATGTAGATAGGGAGGGATGTCCAGTCATTGTAATTCTTAATAATTTTCTTCCCACTTTTTCTCTCACCAAGATAGGAAAACAAGATAAGCTACAGAGAATCTAATTTCATTTTTCTGCAAGTAGATATCCAGCTTTTCCAGCACCATCCATTGAATGGGCTGTCTTCTCTTCAGTGTATGTTTTGGACACCTTTGTCAATTTTCCTGAAAGTGTTCATTAAATCTAAGACTTCTCTGGTAGAATATTTAGGGGTTCTTATGCATAAAATCATGTCAGCTGTGAAAAGGGATAATTTCATTGTTTTTCTATTTTTATCACTTTTATATCTTTCTTTTGTCTCATTGTTCTGTATAAATGTGGCATATATACACAATGGAATTTTACTCAGCTGTAAAGAAAAGATGAAACTATGAAAATTGCAGGAAAATAGATTTTGAAATTATATATCAATTGAGGTAATCCAGATTCAGAAAGACAAAAATTGCATGTTTTCTCTCATATGAGGATCCTAACTTAAAATAAAGAAATATTAATTTGTGAGAGGAGAGAGAGGGAAGGGGAGGGAAATGGTCATACCAGGGACTCTTACTGTAGCAAACTCCAGTTGCATGCACCACATTGTGCATCTGGTTTTACACGGGTACTAGAGAAATAAACCCTCAGTCAGTAGGGGGCACAAAAGTGCAAACAAACAAATACAAACAAAAGTTAAAACTGGGGCTGGAGAGATGGCTTAGCGGTTAAGGCACTTGCCTCCTAAGCCTAAGAACTCTGGTTCCAATCTCCAGCGGTTCCAATCTCCAGGTCCCACGTTTAGCCAGATGCAAAGTGATGCAAGAGCACAATGCCGCACTTGACCACAAGGGGGCGCACACATCAGGATTTCGTTGGCAGCAGCTGAGAGACTGCTGGCGTGCCCATCTCTATCTTCCTCTCCCTCTCTCTCTCTGTCTCTCTCCAAAAAAAAAAAAAAAAAAAAAAAAGTTAAAACTGCTGAGCCATTGCCCCAGCCCAGGAATCCTAACATTAAGATTGTGATGGTTAAATTCTGTTCTTAGTCAAAGTAGGAATGAAGTAAAAGAAATGTCTCTTGGGTGGTCTCTGAGGGTGTTTCTAGGAACGATTACTGAGGGAGGAAGTCCTTTCTCCAGAATGATCAAACACAGTGCCTTTTCACCTAGTTGGCCATACTATGCACTGGCTTTTTACCTGGCTGCCCTTGCTACTCACTTGTGCACACATTCATCCTATTTTGGCTATAATTCATGTACAGAGGAACCAAGTTTCTTCAGCCTTCCAATATGGACTGAAGACCAGTGGCTCTCCAAGAGTCCTCTAGGACTTCAGTGCCAGGATGGGACTGCTGAGGTATGTAGCCTTGTGGACTGAACAGCTACTGCGTTCTCCAACTCTCCAGTCTACATCTAGTTTCATGGACTGAGCAGCTATTAGGTTCCCCAACACTCAAGTCTGACCCTGTAAACTAATTCAATAAATCCCCAAACCCGGACCCAATACATATGTAAATAAATATGGGGGCGTGAGAGTGGGTATGGCTCTGAAATTAGATAGGAGACCATGATAGGGGAACAAGAGGTGTCAAGAAATGGGAATGAACAGAAAAGGACACATGTGGCAAGAAAGCAGAAAGGAGACTACTGCAGATAAGACTTCATAAGATAAGACAGGGGATGAAGAGACTGTGTGTGTCGGGGGTGGGGGGAGGCAGAAATAGCAGAATCAAATTTTGTTTGAAAAAATGGCACAATCAAACCTAATTCTTTATTCTAATTAAATCTAAAGACAAGCTGCAGTGAGTTGAGGGAGAAAGCAGCTGGGTATTAGAAGGGCAAGCAGCTGAAAATCCGGCAGCAGATAGTCGCTCCCTGTACATGTCTCCATGTTTGCTGGTTGTTGATTTGTTTTTCCATCCTGGCAGTTATTTTCTGCACAAAGGGACTACATGTGTCTTGTTGTTGCTTCTGCCCCAGTGCCCGGAGCTGTACCTGAACCATACAAACACTCAATAAATATTTACTGAGTGAACAAATAAATCTATTCTTTAAAAAATTCCACAAGTTTCTCCTGGATTCTGAGCTGCACACTGGGATCTCATTGTCTTGACCCCTTATGGACCACTCTTGTGAATTGCCTTGTGGGTAATATATTCACTGCTGCTGCAGATGTGGGAAGAAGCCTTTCTGTTTACATCCTCTTGGTATTTAACATAGGAGGTTGTTGAGGAAGTAGTTCACTGCTTTGCACAATGGGCCCTTCATTAGGACTCACAGGGGTTCTGAAGATCTGTGATTCTCCCAAGTAAACTGATAGATGATTTTTAATTTCATAAGTAAATATGCTTTCCTCTTCATTTTGATTAGCAGAGCCAGCTTTGTGGCTTAAATTCAACTTTAGCCAATGAACAGAAAAATATATAGCATCTATTGTTTTAAGAAATGATTTTTATCTCTTGTCCTATCTAATTACCTCTTCCTGACTTCCTCATCTTTGAGATTTCTTCTTGGGCTTCTTTTTCTGTTCTAGAATCATTCTCAAAAGTTTGATGCTGAAGTCTGTTTTGGTGAGATTCAGCAAAGTGGCATTTTCTCTTGACCCTCACTTTATCTGGTACAAACTCCTAGTAATCATGTGAGACCAAGTCTGTCATCTTATGATTCAAATTATAGCTCTTTTCATCAATATAGAATATGTATAATGTATTAAATATATCGAATGCCAAACATGTCACCTGTTTTGAATTTAGTTGCTGAAAGAAAGCATTCATCAATTACATCTGAGACCCTATCTGAGTATTTACTGAATTAATCAGGGGGATTCATATTTTTTTGCAGCATGTATTTGCTTAGTCAAGTAATTTTAGAAGTGTACAAAAAATAAAGACTGTAAGGACCCTGTAAGAAACACACATGTAGGCACGATGAGGTGGGCCAGTGGGTAAGAGCACTTGCTGTGCAAGTGTGAGGAGCTTAGTTTGGATCTCCAGTACCCATGGAAAGAGCCAGACATGGCCGTGAATCCTGTAACCACAACACTGACTGGGATGGAGGCAGGAGGATCATTGCACTTGCTGGTCAGCCAGTCTGGGAAAACAGTGAGCTTCCATGTTCTGTGAGAAATTTTGTCTAAATAAAATATGGTAGAAGAGCAATCCAGGATATCCAATGACCTCCTTGGCTCCACTGATGTGCCTATGGGTGTGAACATCTGCAGACACATGTGCACACACATGCATACACCACACATGAACACACACACACAACATACACACAATAAGAAAAGGAATGAGAGCCGGGCGTGGTGGCGCATGCTTTTAATCTCAGCACTCAGGAGGCAGAGGTAAGAGGATCACCGTGAGTTCAAGGCCACCCTGAGACTACATAGTTAATTCCAGGTCAGCCTGGGCCAGAGTGAGACCCCACCTCGAAAAACCAAAAAAAAAAAAAAAAAAAAAAAAAAAAAAAAAAAAAAAAAAAAAGAAAGAAAGAAAGAAAGAAAGAAAAAGAAAAGAAAAGGAATGAAAATGCAGTTACAGGGCTGGAAAGATTGCTCAGTGATTAAGGCGCTTGCTTACAAAGCCTAACAACCTGGGCTTTATTCCCCAGTACCCACATAAAGCCAGATGCACAAAGTAGTATATACATCTGAAGTTCATTTGCAGCAGCTGGGGGCCCTGGCTTGCACAATCCTCCCCTCTCTGCAAATAAATAAATAAAAATATGAAAAAAGAAAAAGAAAATGCAAAAGAAAAAAAAAAAAAAAAAAAAGAAAAGAAAAAGAAAAAGAAAAAAGAAAAAGAAAATGCAGGAAAGGAACAATTTAGAATAAGGATGGCAGAGGTTAACAGAAGCACTGCAGACAGAAGAATGCATGGCAATCATGCTCAGAGGCATTCTCTCCCCCCAAAATAACTGACTGCTGCTCCCACAACCCATAAACCACAACCCCATGGGGAATACCTGCAACCCCACTGAGGAGCATCCCCAACGAAATTGGGGCAGGGACGAGGGAAAAGGATACCAACACATGATGTATCCATATGAAACATCTTGTTAATAATAATAATGATAATAAACATTAAAAAACTAGAGACCCAAGTACTAAGTCTACATGGCATAAAAGCAGTGAAAGAGAAGAACAGATGAAATGCATTACAGCTGTGAGCTCTACAACACACCATATTGGAGTCTCATTAAATACATCCAATAAGTGTCTTAAGTACTGCCATTATGAGGTGGTTTCTTGCAAAACACTAGCTGAGACACCTACTATATTTTACAGTTGTTGCTTTCAACAGATATAAGTGTGAAGCCTGCGAGGATAGAATGATGCATGAGCGCAGCTCAGCAGGGGCCTGTGCACAAGAGTCGGGCTGAGACGCAGCCACTGCCTGCAGTTTGGTGAGGACGGCAAGCTCCTTTCTTCCAGCTTTGATCACTAGATGCATTAAATGTGCAAACAATGAGATTGTTAATTGTGTTGTCTATGAAATATATAAATAAGCAAATAAAATGCATTAAAATATTATCAATGAAAATGTTATTAAAAATGAAGTATAAAAATCTTTGGGAATAGGAAAAGTTATATTGATATAGGTAATTTTACATATTTGTATAAGTTTCAAATACTTTCTTTGGGGAGGCTGGATTATTTATTACAGAAGATTAAACATGGCCACCTAAAATCCTATCTTCACTATTAGAATTTTAATAATAACTGACAATAGAATATTAATTGCTAGTGTTATTTGCACTATTGATTATCATACATTGAATATTTTTACTGCTTCAATAATTTTCCAGGCCCCTTTGTGCTTTCCTTACTTCTATAGTGATCTGATGATAAATGCTATTACTGTTCATCCAACAGCTTGTCAATGTCTCAAGACGTGCTGGCCACTCTTCTTGAGTGAATGAGACAAACACTTGGTTCTCTTGGTGCTTTTCTGTTCGTAGAGGACAAAAGCCAAATAAAGATACAGAAAACTGGTAGTCCTGTGTGCCAGGAGGAATATAAAGCCACACAAGGAGATAATGAAGAATGACAGGATATGCCACATTAGACCCAGAGGACTGGAAATGATTTTCTGAGGAGATGACAACTGTGATGTGTATATAGCAAGAGAGGGAAGCATTTTACAAAAGAGATAACAAAAACTCAAAACAGGCTAAGTCTCTTGCCAAGAATTACACAATAGAAAATAGAAGAGCTGAAATTTAAGCTCTTGAGCGTCACACTAAAGCTTCACCACCTCACCATTGTGGGATAATTCCTCTAATGGCATAGAAGGCAGCTCTGAGTTCAGGATCCCAATTCCTATCATTTGAACCACCTGCTGCCTGCAGATGCTCAGTGGTGGTGTTGCTGTGGCTGATGCAGGGTGGCCCAGCTGCAAGCTCATGGCAAATAGGTAAATAAATGTTTGGCAAGAGCAGATTTGAAACACAGCTATAAATAAGTTCTACTGTGTGAAAATAGTAGGAGGAGAGTGGCTTTGGGGATAGTGCTGTGTAACATCAAGAGCTTGCAAAGTGTTCACAGTGCTTAAGAACAATTCATGTTGTGTTCTTAGTCTGAGTTCTTCATGAGGAAGTGAACTGCAGTAGAAATGCATTTCCCACCTTATCTTCTCACATTTCCCATCATACAATAGCCACTGCTGGAAGGGAATGCAAAGACCCCATTCCCTCTACATTTACAAACCCACCTTTGTGTATCCAGAGTTCCTATAACCTTCGTTCCTCTATTTCATGCGTGGGGTAGGACCTGACTATTCCATGGCATTGTGTGTTTGATGGGGCTTGATCACCTTCTCTTGTCCAGGCATAAGAACTGACAGTTGGTACATGTTCACAAGGAAAGACGAACATGCCATTGAGGTGTGCCTGGATCTTGATTAAGCCCCAGATGAAACTCTGATGCTTAGATATGCAAAATTATAGTCTTCTAGTGAATTTTAGTAAGTTTTTGAGTATTTAGAGATGCCATAGATAAAATCAGAAAGCTTCTAACTTATTTATTCAAATGTTTATTGTATACTTATCTACTATTTACTAAGAATATCTTATATGAATAGCAAAATTCTAAACCCAGGACAGTACACAGTCTCATGGAAGAGATAGACATAACTGATTGCTGTATCCAGTGTGATGTGAGGTATATACTAGGTGGTACGGGGGAAAAACAAAGAATGGCTACTGGGAATTTTTTAAAAAAAAAAGCTTCAGTGAGATGATGTTATTGGAAAGGAACCTTCAAGGGTGAGTGGAATCTGACAAGGGAGGACGAAAAAGATATGTAATACTCAGAAGTAGAGGGGGTTAGCTATCCAAAGATTTAATTCAGAAATGTCCAGGTTTGGTCAGGAAGCAATGTAGGGACATGACAATTTCCTGAAGACAAGTAGGAGATGGACAATGGCACAGGAGGCTGGGCCCGATGGAGTCTTTTGTGCTCCCTTTATGGAGTAGAGCCATGGATTTTGAAACAGAGGGATATTAGAGGATGCCCAGTTGATAAAGAGCCCAAAACTTAGATGGTGACTTTTTTAAACAGGATTTTAGAAAATAGAATATGATACTGTAATATCATTAGTAGGCATTTGTTTATTTTTCATTTTCTTCAAAGTTTATAGAGACAATGTTATTTATATTTTCTAGAAACATAACTTTTTTCCCCACAACATTTTATAAGACATACAAAAGAAGTTGCTGGAAAGCCAAAGTTCCCCAGCATTTTGCAAAATATTGAGCTCATCAAAGAAAGAATGTTAGGTGGAGAGGACAGTGGCACAGGAGACAGGTGAGAGGAGTAGAAGGGCCTAAGGACAGGCCAATCCAGAGGCAGTTGGGCCCCAGCTCTGGGGAAATACTGCTGGAGCTCATCGGAAAGATGGCATGGGTATTTTGCTTTGGTAGAGCCAGACTTTGAGGATCACCTAGATTTTGGACATGCCAGAAGAAGCCATCAGAGAAATGAGGATATGGCTCTCTTTTTAGGGTTTCTTGTCCATCTTATAACTCCTGGAGGTGGAAGCAGCATCCCCAACCACAAATGACTTGAGCTTTGAGGTTGTTTTAAGTTGAAAGGAAAATGATATTCTTGGCTCTGATGTCACTATCTCTGAGTCTGTCAAATACACTTTTTCGACTGTGTTTCTCATCAATATTCCCTCAACATGCTGCCTATGGTCATATAGATTTCCAACTTTTTGGCTTTAGGATGTGATTGATTAGACAGCTGCATTCCCTCTGTGAGGATTAGTAATTCGGGGGCCAGAAGCAGAATATTTCAAAGGCTGTGGTTATTGATGAAGTTTTAAACCCCTCTGTGTGGGAAAAGTCATTTCTAGGTTGGAGCTAAGAATAGATAATCCATTTCTGTAGCCTCATGAAATTTCCTAGATCACATCATTAAAATCACCTCTCTCCAACAGAACAAGTACAGTTTTGCTTCCTTATGTTCAGGAGCAGGCAAGTCATTTCTAGCTGCACTATTAAAAACTATGCTCCTGAGCCTGGGGAGATTACTCAATGGTTAAAGACACTTTGTTTGCAGAGCCTGCTAGCCCAGGTTCAACTCTCCAGCACCCATGTCAAGCCTGATGCAAAGTGGTGCATATGCCTGAGATTCCAGTGTGCTTATGACAATGGGAAGTGGAGGCAGGAGAATCTGAAGCTCATGGGTCAGGCTCATTTGCAGCTAAAAGAGATCATGTCCAAAAAAAGGTGGAGCCCAGACAACTCCTCAGACATCCACATGCATGCTATGGCATGTGCATGCCCACATACATACATATGAACATCCATACCCACAAACAAATGAATAGATTAAAAACCATGAAGAAAAACCATGCCCTGACTACCCCTTGGTCTATGTCCTGTTTCTGAGGGTGTGCTCCTGCATGCCACTGTAGATTAGTTGCTAGTGCTGCAGGGCTGTGAATGCAGGCTGGAGTCACAAGCATGACACACCGCAATCATGGATTACAACAGAATAAGACACAGAGGCAGCAGCCCTGGGCCCAAGTTTCTGGAAAAGCTAGAGCATGGTCAGCACTCTCTGCAACACTTGAATAATTTTAACATGAAACTTAGCTAACAAGGTACCCAGGGCTTGTGGAGCCACACTGCGGGTCAGATCACTCCCATCCTTCCCTCCCCAGCCAGAGCCCCAGTGTGCCATCGCAGACCAGGTGCCCCAGGCCTGTGGAGCCACATCGCGGTTCAGATCCCTTTCATCTCTCCCTCCCTGGTCCCTCCCTCCCAGGCCGGAGCCCAGCCTGCCATGGCAGGCCAGGTGCCCCAGGCCTGTGGAGCCACATCGTGGGTCAGATCCCACCCATCCCACACGCCATCACAACACAGATCCCGCTGAGCCTATATGAGCCACATTGCTGCTCTGATCCCTCCCTCGCCAGCCAGAGGCCCGAGTGCCATCCCAGGCCAGGTCTGGCCAGGCCTACCTGAGCCCCATCACTGGTCAGGTCCCTCCCTCGCCAGCCAGAGCCCCACATGCCACTGCTGGTCAGGTCCCACTGGACCTGCCTGAGCCCCATTACTGGTCTGGTCCCTCTCTTACCGGCCAGAGCTCCAACGTTGGTCAGGTGCCTCCCCAGCCTTCCTGAGCCCCATTGTCAGTCAGGTGCCACCATCCCCCCTCCACCCCCCATGGCAGATCAGGGTTCCAGGGTAGTAGGCCAGTGTTCCCGCACTACCCTTCCTGAGCCAAAGTAGGGCAGTTGTGGTCCCCTCCCCCTCCCACCTCAGATAGGCAACCCAGGCCAGCAGGCCAGTGTCCCCCACCCCAGCCTATCAGAACTCCAGGGGCCACTGCCCTGACACTCACCACTGCACCCCACCCCACCCCAGGACAGCAGGCTAGCATTTCACACCCTAGGCTTTCTGAACCATTGTGATGGGCAGACCACAGCAAAAGAGGAATAGCATGAAAAACCAGTTACAAGTAAATCCAGCTAGACTATCCAGTCTCACAATGGATGTCTCAAATCAAATCATAGAAGAGACAATAAATCAGAACAGCTAGAAGCTATCAACAGTCCAAATAGCAATGGATGTCAGAAACTCAAATCAATAATTGTATGAATGTTATCCTTGACAACCTAATAAAAAGAAGGGTTCCAAAGACAGTTGAAGACAGCTTCAGGTTCCTGAGATGAAAACCAGGCGCAGTTAAGAGGAAGGGATATTAGAAGCTTACAGATCCAGGGAAGTTCCATAAAGGCAACCTGCTTTCAACAGGGCCAAGCAAATAAAAAGCCAACCAGCCACCACAGCACACAGAAAAACTCAACAAAGAGCATACAAACTAATTGTTTGCATATCTTTAATGTTAAACCATCACTTGCTAGTGACCTTAGAAGGTGATTGCCTAAAACTAAAAATAATAAAACACTGAATATATTGGGGACATTATTCAAACTACAGTTAAATGATCTGAAGGAGAGTGAAAAAAAAAAGATGTCCTCAATAACCAGCTGGCTAAGTTCAATGCAGACATAAAAAAAAAAAAACATGAACTCCAAGAACCATTAAGAAAGTCAGAAAATGACATGCAATGCCTTTAATCCCAGCACTCGGGAGGCAGAGGTAGGAGGATCACCATGAGTTCGAGGCCACCCTGAGACTACATAGTGAATGAACTCCAAAAAAACCATTAAAAAAAGTCAGAAAATGACATGCAAAGGGAACTAGACAGAGGGATGAAAACTATACATAAAAAACAGTAGAAAATATGAACCAAATTGAACAAGCCCAAAACTCTATAGAAGCCCTTAAGAACAGAGTCAGCCAAGTGGAGGATAGAAACTCAGAACTGAAGACAAAACAGAAGAAACAGTTCATGAGTCCAAAAATTTCAACAAGTTCAAAAATTTCTGTGAACAGAACATGAGGGAAATGTGGGACACTCTTAAGCATCCAAACATTAGGATCATGGGTATACCAGAAGGGGAAGAAACACAGACCAAAGGAATGGAAAGCTTATTCAACAAAATAATTGAAGAAAACTTTCCCACTCTCTCAAAAGAAAACCCCATCAAATTACAAGAAGCTAGCAGAACTCCAAACAGACTTTACCAAAGGAGAAATTCTCCAAGACACATTATCATTAAAACTCTAAACATCAATCATAAAGAGAAAATCCTAAAAGCAGCCAGGGAGAAACAACACATTACATGTAAAGGAAACCCCATCAGAATTACCTCAGACTTCTCAATGGAAACCCTAAAAGCCAGAAGGGGCTGAAATGGCACACTGCAAACTCTAAGAACCTATGGCTTCCAACCTCAACTACTCTACCCAGCAAAAGCATCCCTCATGACAGATGGTGAAAGAAAAACTTTCCACGATAAAGCTCATCTTTACAACTATATGAACACAAAACCAAACCTTCAGAGAATACTTCAGGGAATTCTCCACACAGAAGAATCAAATAACCAATCTCAAGTGCCCCCAAGAAGCAGTCCACATTAACCAAAAACAAAACAAAACAAAACAAAACAAAACAAAACAAAACAAAACAAAACCACATAATCCACCACAATATGGCAGGTATTAAATCAAACCTCATAGTTATTTCCCTGAATATTAATGGCCTTAATTCACCCATCAAGAGACAGAGATCAGAAAACTAGACCACTCAATTTGCTGCCTTCAAGAAACCCACCTCACCACTAAAGATAGACATCTCCTAAGGGTGAAAGGGTGGAAATGATATTCCAAGCAAACACAAATAAGAAAAAAGCAGACATAGCTATACTTATATCAGATAAAATAGACTTCAAACCAAAAGTAACCAAAAAAGACAAAGAAGGCCACTTCTTACTTATCCACCAAGAGGATATCACAATCATCAATATTTATGCACCAAACACAGGTGCACCACAATTCATAAAGCAAAAACTACTTGGCAACAAAACAGAAATAACCACCAACACCACCATAGTCAGGGACTTCAATACTCCACTATCAGCAATAGATAGACCAGCCAAACAGAAAATTAATAGGGAAGTAAGAGAGCTCAACATCTCCATAGAGCAACTAGACCTAATAGACATATACAGAACATTCCACCCAAGATCTATAGATTACACATTCTTCTCAGCAGCCCATGGAACCTTCTCTAAAATAGATCATATATTGGGCCACAAAGCCGGCCTCCATATTTTCAAGAAAATTGATATAATTTCCTGCATGATATCAGACCACAATGCTGTAATGCTAGAAATTAACAACAAAAAGTATGCCAGGAATCCCTCCAGCTCCTGGAAACTGAACAACACACTTTTAAACAATAAATGGGTTGTGGATGAAATAAAAAGTGAAATTGCAAAACTTCCAGAATTCAATGACAATGAAAATACATTATATCAAAACTTATGGGACACAATGAAGGCAGTCTTTAGGGGAAAAATCATAGCACTAAATTCCCTCATAACAAAAACAGACATATCCCAAATCAATAACCTAACCATCCACTGAAAGGCATTGGAAAAAAGAAGAAGCCAACCCGAAAAGCTCCAGATGGAAAGAAATAATTAAGATCAGAGCATAAATTAATGAATTGGAAACTAAGAGGACAATTAAGAAAACTGATGAAACAAAGAGCTGGTTCTTTGAAAAAATTAACAAGATTGATACATCCCTGGGCCAATCTGATCAAGTGAAAAAAAGAAATGCTTCAAATTAACAAAATTAGAAATGAAAAAGGAGAAATCACAACAGACATGAATGAAATAGGGAGAATTATCAGGACTTATTTCAAAAACCTCTACTCCACAAAACAGGAGAATATGGAGGAAATGGATGAATTCCTAGATGCATACCACCTACCAAAGCTAAGACCAGAGCAGATTAATCACCTAAACAAACCCATTCGAGATTGAAGAGGTAATCAAACACCTCCCCAAAAAGAAGAGTCCAGGACCAGATGGTTTCTCAGCTGAATTCTATCAAACCTTCATGGAAGAACTGAAACCAATTTTTCTCAAACTGTGCCACACAATCGGAGAACAGAGAGAGATCCCCAACTCCTTCTATGAAGCTAGCATCACCCTAATTCCAAAACCAGGCAGAGATGCCACAAGAAAGGAAAATTATAGTCCCATTTCCCTGATGAACATAGATGCAAAGATCCTGAACAAAATCCTTGCAAACTGAATTCAACAGTACATCAAAAGCATTATCCACCTTGATCAAGTAGGCTTCATCCCTGGAATGCAGGGGTGGTTCAACATACAGAAACCTGTCAATGTAATACACCACATAAACAATCTTAAACAAAAAAAAACACATGATCATTTTGATAGATGCAGAAAAGGCCTTTGACAAAATACAACATCACTTCATGATCAAAACATTGGAGAGAAGAGGCACGGATGGCCCATATCTCAACATAATAAAGGCTATATATAAAGCTCCTAAAGCCCAAGTAATTCTAAATGGGGAGAGACTGAAGGAATTCCCATTGAAATCAGGAACAAGGCAGGGTGTCCACTCTCACTTCTGCTCTTCAGCATAGTGCTAGAAGTATTAGCTCAAGCAATAAGACAGGAGAAAGAAATCAAAGGGATACAAATTGGAAAGGAAGAAGTTAAGTTAGCCCTATTTGCAGATGACATGATTCTATACATAAGAGATCCAAGAACCTCCATCTCAAAACTCTTAAAGGTGATTAGCGCCTTCAGCAAAGTAGCAGATATAAGATCAATGCACAGAAATCAGTAGCCTTTCTGTATGCAAAGGACAAAGATACAGAAAAAGAAATAACTAACATTGTCCCATTTTCAGTAGCCACAAAGAAAATAAAATACCTTGGAATAACATTAACCAAGGAAGTGAAAGACCTATACAATGAAAACATAAAAACATTCAAAAAAGAAATTGAGGAGGTCCTACAAAAATGGAAAGACCTCCCATGATCCTGGATAGGTAGAATTAACATTGTGAAAATGGCAATCTTACCAAAAGCACTATATAGATTCAATGCAATGCTGATAAAAATCCCAACTTCTTTATTCACTGAGATAGAAAAAAACTATCTCAAAATTCATATGGAAAGGCAGAAGGCCTCGGATATCCAAGCATATCCTCAGCAAAAGAAACACCTCTGGAGGCATTACCATACCTGATCTAAAGCTATACTACAAAGCCATTGTAATAAAAACAACATGGTACTGGCATAAAAACAGGAATATAGACCAATGGAACAGAATAGAAGACCCAGACTTTGGGTCAAGTAACTACAGCTACTTGATATTTGACAAAGACCCTACCAACACAGAATGGAAAGAAGAGAGCATCTTCAACAAATGGTGCTGGACAAACTGGACAACCACATGTAGGAAAATGAAACTCAATCCACACATCTCACCATGCACAAAAATCAAGTCCAGATGGATCAAAGACCTCAATATAAAACTAGAAACTCTGCTACTACTGGAAGAAAAAATAGGAGGAACCTTCCATGACATAGGAGTGGGAAAAGATTTCCTGAGCAAAACCCCAGCAGCTCAGGAAATTAAACAATCACTCAGCCATTGGGATCTCATGAAGCTGAAAAGCTTTTTCACTGACAAATATACTATAACCAAAGCCAGCAGATTACCCACAGAATGGGAGAAAATTTTCACCAGCTATACAACTGACAGATGCCTAAGTTCTAGAATCTACAAAGAACTCCAGAGCCTAAACAATAAATCATCAAACAACCCACTCACAAAATGGGGCAGAGAACTGCACAGGGAGTTCTCAGAAGAAGAAATACAAATAGCAAACGCACATTTAAGAAAATGTTCAACATCCCTAATCATCAGGGAAATGCAAATTAAAACAACTATGAGATTCCACCTTACCCCAGTAAGGATGGCTAACATTAAAAAAAAAAAAAAAAAAAACAAATGCTGGCTAGGCTGTGGAGAAATAGGAACAAGCTTTCACTGCTGGTGGGAATGTAAAATGGTTCAACCATTATGGAAAGCTATATGGAGACTCCTGAAAAGGATGACCATAGACCTGCCAACAGATCCAGTTATTCCCTTACTGGGCATTTACCCTAAAGGCTCCAAGCCTCAGACCAGAGACATTTGCTCAACCATGTTTATAGCTGCTCAATTCATAATAGCAAAGATCTGGAATCAACCCAGATATCCATCATTAAATGAATGGATAACAAAGATGTGGTATATCGATACTATGGAATTCTATGTAGCAGTAAGGAAAGATGAAATAATGAAATTTAAAAAAATGGTCAAACATGGAACAGATCATCCTCAGTGAGCTCACCCAATCACAAAAAGATAATCGTTGCATGGTCTTGTTTATCTGTTGCTCCTAACATGAATCCACCTGAGATGCTGCCAAACCTAATAAACACTCTGAGGACCAGACAATAGGGAGGGTGGGATGGAGGGAGGGTAAGGGTAGGAAGGAGCGAGAGGGTGGGAGGGAGAACAAGGGTGGGGGGATACAAATAGGGACCCAAAAGGAAATGATACTATAAAACCCTATATTCTGAACAACAGGCTAAAACATTGATCCTTCAGCAGGCCCGCAGAGGGAACACCTGAACCACAGGAAACTAGAGAGAATATCATGAAGACCAACCTTAATCTTTTCCTGCTTCTCTCTCTCTTCTCTCTCCCTCCCTCTCTCTCTCTCCCTCCCTTTTTTTCTCTCTCTCTCCCTCTCCTCTCTATACTTTCTCTTTTATATTATCTATCTTTTTCTTCCCTCACCTTCCTAGGCTCTGACTTACAACTTCCAGTACCAGCACAGGGTTAACTTTCACGATGAGCTGTTGATCCGAGACACCTACGAGGTTTTCCAAAAAAAGACAGATTTCTGTCAGAGTTCTTGATGTCCCACCAAAGGTTAATGTTAAGACCCTACTGTCAAAGACAGCATACGCGTGTGAGACCAAACATGGAGAGACCTGGTCAGAATCTGGAAGAGGGTCAGTCCCCAGACAGTTAGCTAGTCTAGTGCCAGAGGGTGCTACACGAGCGACTGGGGGAAAATGGCCAACATCTGTCCAAACTACTCGCAGTCTAAGCTACCCAGCAGGAAACAACCTGATGTAATGGTCAAACAAGTGCAGTAGTGGCACACAGCCATGGTGGGCAACCAACTGGTGTTGATTTGGCTAACAGATCCACTCAGTGGAATGGAACTCATTGCTGGAATTGGGAAATAAGTCAAAACCATGTTCAAAAAATGAGCTCAGTCTCCAAGATCAAGATACCACCAAATGTGGGCTAGAAGAGAACCTACACATATAAAATCCCCTCCAAAATATCTATGGCCACCCCATATATCTAGTACTAACTTCTCTCTCTGTTGGAGAATTTGCTTATCTTTTCCAGATGGACAAGGAACCTGAAGGGAGGATTAGCCAATCACACCTCACCAGGGCCCAAGTTGAAACCATAGAGTAATGTGGGGGAAGGGCAAGAGTTCAGTGTTCTTGGGGATCAGGACACCAGAAAAAGGCGGAAGGAGATAAACACAGAGAGCATCCAACACCTACTAAGCCAGATATCCAGAGACACAGAGGCTCCCAGAACCTCATCACTGAAGTAGAACTAAAATGACCCCAATGTGGCTCAGGGAAATTTGCAGAAGAGGGGGCAGAAAGAATGTTAGAGTCACAAGTTGGGCATTATGCACAGAGACTTGGCCTATCCCCCATAACTCTTGACTACCCTCACTATGCATGACCCACATTCCTCAGTGATGAGGGTGCCTTTGGAAGAGGAAGGACAGGGAGAAAGATAATGGAGTCACCATTATGAATGTAAAATTAGAATAAGATAAACAAAAAATAAGTTATAAAAAAAAACTTTAGCTAATAAGGAACAGCAGCATGTTACAAGCCATTATGAGCATTTGAAGAAGGAAGAGTTCATTCATGGATGGAATACTTATAAAGTAATGCCAAATGACAGGTGGGATCTGGATCTGTAGATTAAAAAAAAGGAAACCCATAGTATTAAAATTCAATGATTTTTAAGTTCTTTCACAGACAACCCCAAATATTGTATTTTCCATCATACTTTAAACTTGTGTTTGAAGGATTGTGGAACAATTGTTCCTTTTTTTAGGGGAGCTTTAATTAATTTACCTTTTGTTTTTATTACTTTTTGTTTTTTTTTTTGGGGGGGGTCTCACTCTGGTCCAGGCTGACCTGGAATTAACTATGTAGTCTCAGGGTGGCCTCGAACTCTTGGCGATCCTCCTACCTCTGCCTCCCGAGTGCTGGGATTAAAGGCAGGTGTGAGCCACCACGCCCGGCTGTTTTCATTACTTTTAATGGAAGATTTACCAAAGCCAATGGTATGAGTCTAGGCATTCCCTAGAGATGAGCATGACTAGGCCTGACACCTTCTCATCCTTGCTCCTGCACTGGTCCTCCACATCTGTCTGCATAACAGTGGTGTGAGCAGAAGAACCGAGAAGAGGATGGCACAGAACTGAGCAGCATTCCAGGGTGGACAGCCATATGTTGCTGGGTAATTGCAGTAGCATGAATACAACCCACTGTGATGATGTTGAGAGATGGAGCCTCTATGAGGAGAGCACTCTGCCATAATGATCAGAAGTAGTAAGTACTATCATAAAAGGGCTGGCGGGGTCTAGCACTGGCACTCCCATGCTGTGCTACACAGGGCAGTGCTTTTCCATCTGGCCTTGCAAGAAGACAGCTGAGTGGCTTAATCCTGGAAGTGAGAGCTGCCTGTACCAGATGCTGAATCTGCCAGCACCTTGGCATATATATTATAGTCCTCAGAACTATAAGGGATAAATTTTTGTTCTTTAAAATTATCCAGTTTCAAGGATTTTTGTGTGGCAGCATGAATAGATTAACACAATGCCAAATACAGAGAATCTACAATGCAGAATGAGACAGTGAAATGTAGGGAACACAGAAATCAATAGAAACTTGTTCTTCATGTATGAATCATTGATGAAGCCATGGCAAAAAGCAGAAGGTGTCTGGCCTGATGTACTGCAACATAAATACAACAGCTGGAATTTACTGAGGTCTTATCTGCAGCCAAACTCTTTGCAACTGTCCCATAAAAGAGGTGCACCTGCTATTCCTAGTTTCCTGCTAAGAAACATAAAAGTTAAGGAAACTGGCTGAAGTTATTTAGTAATTAGTGTAGTGTCCACACAGATCCTTAATTTATACCAGACTGAGTGTTTCTAGGAGAAAGAGAGACTGTGTTCACAGGGACTTGCTGCTAGTGTTGCAGTTATGGGCAATGGAGATGTTGCTTAGTTTACTTACATTAGAACATGATTTAGTGAACCACATAAGGATAAGCAATGACTGTACTGAAAGGGTTCATGTCTCTCATTTCCCCAGACACTTTTTATCCTCTACTATCAATAGACAATGCCATTTTTTAACAAGCATCAATACTGAATTAAAACAGCTTTCTGATGGAATACTATTGATAGCCAATAAAGTGGCATTCTTTTAACTTGCCTGGAGTTGACAGAGGAGAGCAAACACAACAAATTTGCAGCATGGTGTCTTTTGTGTCTCACTTCTGAAAAAAGAAATAAGCCAATAAACTCCTATCACAAGATTGTTGGTTGTATGTCAGGACTGTAATATGTATTCTGCAATCAAGAAACATGAGCTTGCATTCCTTATATGCCTTTGCTTTCCAGACACATATTTTGATAATCCTTTGCCTGTTACAGGAGGAATAATGTTGAATTCTCATCCTGTGTTCAACTGAGAGAACTGCTGCTGGATCTCTCTCCCTCCCTCTCTCTCTCTCTCTCTCTCTCTCTCTCTCTCTTGAGCTTTTCATTATCAGCATAGCTGCCTCAGCCCTTGAGTTATGCGCTAGTATGACCACCTCCCCCCCCCCACCCCATACAGCAAGGCAGATGGGAGATAACAACAAAAACATATTGGTTCCTTTTGGGTGAGTGTAGGTGGGTGATCACACATAACAAAACGAAATGTCAATTAAAAATAATTATGAGAATCTCAAATTGTACAACATACATAAAAAAATAAGACCAGTGAAGGGTATAAGAACAAATCAAACCAGCACATAAAAACAGGAGCCTATGTAGGCTATTCCATGATTTACAAGCATTTACTATCTATTGTATTTCCAATATGTGATAAAACAGAGATTGGGAAAGTAAAACACACAGTAGGCTCTCATGTAAATGTAAAATTCCATCTTGGAGAAAACCAAATAATTGTAAGAGAGGCTAGAATAAAATAACTGTTAATTATAAATAACATGATGCACACTAAAGGATAAAAAGAAAATAAAGGTTGTTGTGGGAGATAAAGGTATACTAGGATGGTGATTAAAGCTGAGCTAAGTCTTGGAAGAAGGATAGAAGGGACTTCTGGCAAAGCAAAGAGAATGAACGAAACCCTGGTGTGTTTACATGCATGCTGTGATTGGAGATTGTGACTGTTCTTCCTTTCAGGGTTTATGGAGGGTTGTTGGAAGAGAGGTTGGAAAGGTAGTGTGGGGAGCTCCATAGAAATGAGGGCAATGAAGGATTCCGAGGAGAAGGATGTGCAAAACAGCTAAGGGCATGACACCAGGAGGTCAAAGAAATGGGGCAAGAAGAACCATGGGTGGTGACATGTTCCACTTATATTCTTGGTAATAGCTAAAGTGGCTAACATTTATTTCATTTTTTGTCAGACACTGCCTTTAGCATTCTGCTAAAGACATCTTTTAGCTGTCTAATATTCACAATAATTTTTTCATGGGAAAGAGAATTAAAAAAAAAAATTGGTCCATGATCATACATCTAAAAATGGTAGAGGCCAGACATCATGACTAGACCCTTTCTCTCCAGAAATCATGCTTTTTTCTTTTTAAAAGAGAGAAAAAATAGAGAGAGAGAGGAAGAGGCAGAGAGAGAGATAATGGGCACGCCAGGGCCATTTCAGTGGCTGTGAACAAACTCCAGATGCATGCACCCCCTTGTGGGCAAGCTTGGCATTGCATGCTTGCGTCACTTGAGTCTGGCTAAACATGGGACCTGGAAAATCCAATGGGCATTCTAAGGCTTGGCAGGCAGGCGCCTTAACCTCCAAGCCAACTCTCCAGCCCAAGAAATCATGCTTTTGTCCTTAAGAATTCAATAAGCAGTCCAGTAAAAGTTTTTTTTGTTGAATTAATAAACACTTGAATAAGCAGGACTATCCTAAGATTAGGCAACACATTCAGGATTGGTCCAACATCATGTGCAACCATTGTATCTGAGATCTACCTGTTTGTACTGAGAGAGCTGAAGGAAACTCATGGCGCAGGTGCTGCAAGGTAGTTATGTGTAGCCTCTACTCTTTAAGGTATAAAAAAGGGAGACAGGATTGAGACCTACTCAGATTCTGTTTACAGGTCTACAATTATGTAACTGCAGGCAAACATGGGTAATATTTTATTGAATAGGGCCCCACTTTTCAAATTAATGCCCTCCCCAGAAGATCGGAATATCAACATGTTTCGAATACAGGAGTTCCTCTACATCCATGGAGATACTTCCCAAAACCTCTCCCGAGTGTCTGAAATCCCCAAGTGTAGCAAGCCCTGTTTTATCCATATGCATATAAATATTATAAAATTTAACTCATAAACAAGTTAGGCACAATAAAGAGAATGACAACACTATTCAGTAATAACATTTTAAAAGGTTATAGCAGTATTCTGTCATAAAAGTTACATAAAACTTACCAATTTTTTTATTACTGGAATTTTCCATTTAATAGTTTTTGGACTGGAGTTGTAGGTAACTGACACTATGGCAGTGAAATGGCAGATAAGGAGAAAGTACAATAGCATCTTTATTGATGCTATTATTTAGAATAAAGTCACACTGGATTTGGGTTGGTCCTACATCTGATAAAGTATATATTTCTTAGGAGAGGTAAGGGCACATGCAAAGTATTAGTTGGAGTTCTTTAGAAAAACAGAACCAATGGATGTGTGTGAATACAGAGAAACATACTTTAAGAAATTCGCTCATGTCTATAGAAGCTGACAAGTCCAAAATTTGCAGAATATAGACCAAGGGAAGAGAAGAGCTGGTGTTGCACTTCAACTTGAGAGCCTTTCTGCTGCACAATTCCTATTTGCTGGGAAGCATCAGTCTTTTGTTCTATTTCAGGTCTATGATTGATTGGATGTGGTCCTCCAGCATTGTAGAGGGCAAAGTGTTTTACCCAGAGACCTCTGGTGCAAAGTGAATCATATCTTATACTACTGAAAGGAGCATCACAAATAATGCTTGACCAAATAATCCAGCCAAGTAGATATACAAATTAGCCATCACAGAGACCCAGACACACAAGGATAAAGGTGGTATATGGACTGAGGCAGAGACTGGAGTGATGTTTCCACAGTTGATGGATGTATGGTGGACAGTGACCTTGGAAGGTAGGAGAGAGGCAATGACGATTTCTCCTTCAGAGCCTCTGGAGAAAATCCATGCTTAGCATCTTGTTTGTGAACATCTGGCATCCTGAGCTGTGAGCAAAGGCATTTCTGTTGTTTTAAGCCACTGGGCTTATGGCAGTTTGTTGTGGTAAAACTCAGAGAAGCAATCATGGCTAAACAGCAGTAGCACTGTCACTCCCGGTCAGAACCAGGGTCTGAGGTGCTGCTGAGATTGCACTGGCACATTCACAATGCTACCACAAAGCTTCGTGTGGGACTGGGATGAACCAGGGTGGGAAAAGATTGGCTTACATGTGGGATTTTCATGGTTACCACACACAAAATTCAACAGCAAGCTATACTGAAGATAATGGAAACATACATGACAGAAAAAGAGGGGTAGCTGGACGTGGTGGCACACACCTTTAAACCCAGCACTCAGGAGGCAGAGGTACAAGAATCACCGTGAGTTTGAGGCCACCCTGAGACTACATAGTGAATTCCAGGTCAGCCTGGGCTAGACTGAGACCCTACCTCAAAGAAACAAAACAAAACAAAAAAGAGAGCTAACTTCCTTTAATATGGAGAGCCACTACAAAAAGTCAGTAAGAACAGGAATGTCCAATGCCATCAGAAAAGGGAGTAAAGAAAAGCAATCATGTGTACCAAGAAAGACAAATGACTAGTGGACAGTCCCTGTCTGATCTGAGCTCACTGGTCATGCTCTCCACTCAGAGCTGTGCTCAGGGTTGGCTCTTTCAGGTGCTTCTTGAAGATGTCTGTCTAGGAGCCATCTCAGGAGGACCAGAGAGGTGCACTAAAGGCATGTGTTGTGTACCTTGCTCCCTCAGTGAGAGACACTCTGCAAACCTACAACAAAGTGCCATGGAATACGGGAGCACAGTCAACTGAATAACCAACAAATGGATTTGTTAAAGATTTTCTTTATCTTCAACACTGTGTTGGGCACTGAAGGAATACAGGCATCCCATGCAGAAGAAAAGTATGACAGATAAGAAATAATGAACTATGTGGTCCAGTAAATCTTCAAGAAAGCATGGATGAAGTAAATTACTGTGAAACAGTTGCCATCACCCCATGCACAGTGGAATCTCTGGGGATCTTCCTCAAATTATAAATAGATGCTTTCTAGAATGTTCATAGGAGCACTGTTTGTAAGGACTCCCACTGGGAGCCATCCAGGTATACATCTATAGTAATATGGATACATAATTATAGATTATTCACATAACGGAACATACTCAGCAATGAGAATAAAACTATAAAACATACAGAAAAGTAGATAAATCTCTAAAGTAAGATGAAGAGTGAAGACATTCAGATCAAGTCATCTTTAAATGGCCATAGCTATGTAAGGTGCTAGTGACAGGGGAACTGGACACAAAAACTGTACTATGCTCTCTGTACTATTGTCATTGCTTTCCCATCAAACTATTCTACAATTTAAAAGTTTACATAGGGGATAGGAAAGTCTTTTGGTAATAGAGTACTTGCCTAGCAAGGCCCTGGGTTTGATTCCTACCATGGTCCAAAAAATAGTTTGCATATTAAACAGAATACTGTATGATTCCATTATGCTTATGACAAAAATGAACAAAACTAGTCAGGATAGTTGCCCTGAGATGAATGGGGCCTGAAAGGCTGTATGCAGGAACATGTATAGTAGCAATGATCTCTCTCTGGCTGCATGCTAGTCATGTGGCTCTGGTCCTCCCTGGAAGCACAGAGCTGTGCACTGGTAGGTCTTCCTTGGTGCATATATTTGATTTCAACAAAAACTGAAGAACTCTTCTCATTTCCACTCCTACCCAGAATAAGTTAGAATTAGGCAATCGTAGGCATTAAGAATTTTTTACTGTGCCCTACATTACTCTAACTTCATCTAAGGTTGAGTGGCACTGTTATTTGTCCTGTGGGCATAGAGGAGCCTGACACCAGCACAGGCGGACACATGTACCCAAACATCTTCCTGCAGGAGGCAGAACTTAAAGCTCCTGGATGTTCACAGCTGGGAGAAGTGATGAAACCAGCAGGGTCCCCAGTCAACGAGCATTTCATCCCAGGAAACGTTCAATTTCCAGTTCTCGTTTTCTGTTTTTCTTGTGGTGGCTATGTGTCAGCTTGGGAACTTAATTCTCTATCTTAAATTCTCTTGTCATATATAAGCCCCTTTAGGGTCAAGAGCTGTGAACAGAGTCTCACCCGGTTTCAAGCAAATAGAGAAAATTAAAACACAATTAGTCTCATGTGTCCTAAGCATTTTATTTTATATGACTTGTTCTCTGTCTTGTGTTTCTATGCAAATTTCAGTAAATCTTCAAGAAAGCATGGATGAAGTAAATTACTGTGAAACAAGCTCCATCACCCCTGGCAACTACAGAAGGGCTCTGGTGCATTACCACTCAATTTTTAGCACATAATATACCCAATAGTGTCAATCTGGGGAAGGAGACTTCTTATGGGTAAGAATTAATGGATTCCATGTTTCCAAAGGGGTTGCATTATTTGGTTGAGTGTGTGTTCCTGTCTATAGTTTATTACTTATCCAGACAGCCCAGTGGAATCAAATAATTTTCTTAATTCTATGGGAGAGAGGAACTATCAACTATGCACTAAGAGTATTTATGAATGCATATTTGGCATTATCATTCTGAAACCTTTCCAACCTTGGTCTCATTTTAGATTACAAGACACCAACAGCAATGACAATTGACCCTTAATGAGTGGTCCCGCCATGCCAGGCACTTTCCATGAATGATGTCATTTAATATTTTATCTTTTGCATGCCCACTTGAAAGATGAGAATCTTGATGCCCAGGATTAATAATCAAGTTCTCACCACCTATCAGAAGCAGAGACAGCTGGGTAAAGCATGTAGTGCCCAGCCCGTGCTTTTATGGTGATGGAGCAATGGTTGATGATGTGATGGTCTACTCTGACCTAGACTTATCCACCTCACTCCAAGTCACAAACCTTATTGTCTTGTCCCTCTGCTCTCTGGCTTTCTTTTTCTATCTTTTCATAGTCATACTTCATCTGAGAGGTTCTTTCTCTTTTTCTCCTACTTCTCGGTTCTAGAAGAGTGAATGATAGATTAAACCATGTTAGGATCCTTGGGACTTGCTGTGTCATTTCTCTTGAGAGTGATTTGGCTTGGGGGAAGCGCCAAGGCTTGGACAATACTTACCACCAAAAGCGCATTCATGAATGTGACATAAGGGAATCTAGGGTCATTCGACCTGCTGGACAAATCCTATTTAAGTAAGTAAAGTTTTATGCAGTATAGTAGCCATGCCTATTTGAGTATTTATTGGTCTCTTGCTCTTGGAATTCTCTAGAAGGGCAGAGTGGAGTAATTACAGTGGGGCTGCACAGACCATCAAAGCTAACACATTGTGAGCTGGCCCACCCCATGCCTAACCCAGGGAGACTCTAATGCAGAGGTGCTGTTCAGGTCCTCCGTAAGTGCTGACTTCTTCTTCCATGCATGACATCCTTCCTGCGGAGAATTCAGAGCATGACTGTCACTCTGATATCATATCACATGGTGTCATGACTGACCCTACGTGCACATGGCAAACAACAGGGGCAGCAATCCTCACTGAATATTCATTGACACTTTGACGCGAGGAAGAGTGACAAGTACCTTCCTCCCAGAAACAGGTGCTGCATTATTAATTTTGCAGAGAGTGGTCCCATGTTTGAAGATAGAAGGGTGACCCCAGCTGCTGTGGGGTTGCTGTCTCGGTCAGGAGACATGAGGGGCAGGTTGAGATGGTACCTCCATGTCACAGACCTGAGCTTTGTTCCCTATGCTGGACATGGATGGTTTTGTTAACCAAAGAAGGTACTTAATGTTTCTCTCAAAATATATTCAAAATATCAAAAGCTGAAATTGGTTTGAAATGCTTAAAATTAACCACAGTGTCTGCTTTATTATATTTGGATGAGGACCATGGCCCATAATTCAATCCTTGTTTTCCACTGGTTAGGGGCAGGGATGGAATGGGTGTCACACAAAAGTCGAATGCAGAGATTCTGTCTCTAGCTCCAGCCTAGGAAGTCATTGAAGGTGAGTCCTCAGCTGCTCTTTGGGAGGGATGCAGAGTCTGGCGCTGGAGGACCTTTCTTCCTAGGGGAACTGTTTCCTTTGCTAGGTGTTAATCAAGCACTGGGATTTCAAGTCTTCTCCTGCATGGATCCTGTGTTCTTACCGCCTCAGAAGTACTCGGATGACTTGACAGCCCACACCGTGGCTCTCATCACACACAATTAGCCTAGTAGAGTGGATACAGTGGTAACAAGACTTGCAACTGAGAAGAAATTAACATTAGTGTTTTGTCTTGAGTTCCCTAGAAGGCAAGAGTTAAGGCCAAAGCTTATTGGCACAACTTAGTTCTCAGCAGCAGGGTTGAGGGCTGAAGAAGGCAGGAGGGAGGAGTGGCAAGATAAGAATGTTGAGCTGGGCATGGTGGTACATGCTTTTAATCCCAGCACTTGGGAGGCAGAGGTAGAAGGATTGCCATGGGAGTCCACCCTGAGACTACATAGTGAATTCCAGGTCAGTCTGGGCTAGAGTGAAATCCTAACCTTGAAAAACCAAGAAAAAAAAAAAAAAGATAAGGATGTTGTATTTGGCTTCTCCCAGTGAGACGTTTTATTTATGTCATGAGATCATTTTTCTAACAACACGCACAAACTGGATCTCATAACAGTCTACCCTAAGGAGAGAAAGGGGGATAAATTTACTCACTAACTCTTGTCATTTCCTCCAGTCCCTGAAAACTTTCTGCTACAGATTCTTCATTACTCCCTGCTTTCTGGCTATATGCATAACCCCCCTAGTCTTCCAGAATCCCAGGCCTGAGTCCCACGGGCATGGCAGCTGTCTGGGTTCTGTCTTTGCACCTCAGCATGCCATTTCTGTGCATGCCTTGGCTCCATAGGGCAGCATCTGCCCCTCTCTGCTGGAGGATTTCTCTGGTGCAGAAGCTTGCTAAGCACACATGCTGGGAGCTGACATCTTTGGGAGTTGAGAATTGATGGGTAAAAATCTGCCACATTTCTCCCTGGGTGAGACAAGTATGAAGCATGGCTGTGTGGTCTTCTAAGGCTTTGGGGGGATCAACTCACAGTTACTCACTGCAACAACCTGTGCATTAACACATCCCTTAGTGGCTTTCTTTTGTTTCCAACAGCATCATGCTACTCCCTTATCAACAGCCCCCAGATTGCTGGGGATATAGATGGCCCAGTGGTACAATGCTTGCCTAGCACATGTGAGGACCTGGATTCAGTCACACATGCATACAACACACATACACACACACACACACACAAATACACACACGCACAAATACACAGACAGAGAATGGTATGTAATCTAAATCCTATAGTAACTGGATATGGAAGCACATTCCAATAATCCCAGCACTTAGGAAGGAAGGGAAGGAAGATCAGAAGTTCAGGTTGAAAAGTATAAAGCCAGCCTGTCTGTAAACCATGACCAGCATCACAACAACAACATCTCAGCATCTTACCACATCTTACCACAGCATCCGAGTCTGGAAGAGGACAGTGTCAGGTACCAGAGAGGCCCCAGTGAGGGGAGAGGAGCACAGCACAGACAGGTGGAAAGTATTAGCACATTGCATCTTGTAAAATTGCTCAGCAGAAAGAATAAAGAGCTGGTCACTGCAGAGGTCAGGTGTGGTTGAGAGGCTTAAAGTGGTGTCTATAGGTGTCAATGGGTATCTCACAAGCCTGGCAAAAGAATCCTAGATCACTAATTAAAGTAGGCTTTGTTGCTGCCCACATCCTCCACCAAAAATTAAATTAAATAATAAAATAAAGTATACTTCATGCATTTTGTCCATTCTATAGTAAACACCATATGAAATCTTTGCAGTCAAGCCTCACCATTTGTGAAATAGCATCATGATCATTATCCACATTTTACAAATAAGAAAACTAAAACCCAGAAAGACTGGAACCCATGCACTCTGCCCCTAGAGGTAGAGCTTTTTCTTTTCTTTTAAAGGAATTTATTGCTTTTTCCATTTTGGCAATTTCATACATGTATACAATGTATTTTTTGTGCCCCCACTTATCTCTTTCCCTCCCCATCTACTAAAGCCCTTTTCTTCCCATCAGATCCCATCCGACTTTCATGCCTGGTTTATTTTATGTTATTATGATTCACTGATTTAAAGTAGGATCACATGCATAATCATTGGTGGGAGGTTATTTACTGGAGAATAGGCACTCCTCCAGGGGCTACCCACCTAAGGACATGACTTCCTTCCCCCTTCCAGCAATTGTCAGTTGCCATTATTTATTCTTGGAGGTGTGGGGTCTCCTGAATCCCTCCCTCATCTTTGCTGAAACATTGACAGGTTCAGTCATGTACATCTGCTGTGAGTCCCTGAATGTCGTGTATGTGTAGAATCCAGAAGGCAGCGTTCCACAGTACACTTGTCATCTCCTACCTTACATTTTGTTTTGTTTTTTATTTTAGAGAGCGAGAGACAGACAGACTTGCCGCTCCAGGGCCTCAGCCACTGAAATCGAACTCCAGATGCTTGCACCACCTAGTGTTCATGTGCAACCTTGTATTAGCCTCATCTTTGTGCATCTGGCTAATGTGGGATCTGGAGAGTTGAACATAGGTCCTTAGGCTTTGTAGGCAAGTGTCATAACCTCTAACCCACCTCTCCAGCCCTTCTACATTACTTTTTTTTTTTTTTTTTGGAGAGAGACACAGAGAGAGACAGAGAAGGAGAGGGAGACAGAGAGAGAATAGGCATGCCAGCAGCCTCTCAGCTGCTGTGAATGAACTCCAGATACGTGCGCCCCCTTGTGGGCAAGTGCAGCATTGCGCCCTTGCATCACTTTGCATCTGGCTAAACGTGGGACTTGGAGATTAGAACTGGGTTCTTAGGTTTAGTAAGCAGGTGCCTTAACTGCTAAGCCATCTCTCCAGCCCCCTACCTTACATTTTCTGTGTCTCCTCTTTTGTGACTTTCCTTGAGCCTTGGAGGGTGTGGTTTAGATGTTATATTTAGGGCTGGGCATAAACTAGTCATTTATTCTTGGTAACTTTGTCATCTGTGGATGTCTGCAATCACCTTTGCCCTTTGCATAAAGAAGCTCCCGTATTCAAAGCTGTGAATAGTGCCAGTCTATGGGAACAAACATAGGCATTTAGAAGCTAGATTGACATACTGTCAAATTAGCGAAACCACAATGTGAGTTACCCTCTAAGGCCTTGTCCCAAACCCCAGACTTGTGGCCAGATTTACAGTGTTTTGCCACTACCGCACCAGTGGACACATCTTGCCTTATATAGGTTGGTTGTGAAGTACACAGAGTCCACAGCTGGGTAGAAATGTCAATGGCCTTTCATTTGCAGCTTGTTATTTTTTTAAAGTCCTATAACTGAAACGGATAATGTCTTCAGTAATAGGGACTTACTGTCTAGTTTTGGTGGGCAACCAAGTGCAAAAGTAGCAAATATTGTTGTAGGGGCCTCTGTAGCTTCCCTGACCAACAACTCATTGAGAGGAATCTCACCCTGGGCACTGGGATTCTTGATTAATACCCCATAGCTTCTGGAAGCAGCCCTATTCATCCAAGTAGGGATCCTTCATTTAAACACTTTAAAAAATGTTTGAGCTCTCTCTTGGCTGGCTCCTGAACATAGATGTTCTGGTAATCTTCCCACCTCTTGGCATAGCTGGGCAGAGACAATGGGAGAGCTCCCCTTATTCCCACATGGGCTTTAAGCCCCTGCTGCCCTCCATAGGGCAGGAGCTCTCTGCACTTACTTCTCTTTCCTTCTCTTAATTTAATAAAGTCTCCCTAAGCCTTAAAAAATGTTTTGTATTTTAAGTTGGCTTGCCAAGTATGAAGGTGGCACATTTATGTCTGTGGTTAAGGGTATTGTACCTTAACATCATGGTGTGCAGGTTGCCATAGTTGACAGAACCAACTAGGCATCCTGTTCCATTGCCCTCTGCCCATTCAGTATCTTAGTTGAGTGTGCATGTCAGTGCATGTGCACAGGTTGGAAGGAGTGGGGAAAGTGGAAACAGACAGTCCATGTTCCCTGAAGCAGACACAGAGAGATAACCTCATGCTCTTGGCAAGCAGAAGCTGAGTCTGAGTGTCAGTGTGGCTTTGGGTCATTCTCCCGGTCCACAGGCTATTTCTATATTAAACTCGAACTTCACTGACCACCAAATAACACAAAGCAAAACAACTTTTGTGTGAGTTAAGTGTAAATGAGTAAGAGGCAGAGAGATTAAAATTTCCCTCAAATAAACATGGGTTTAAAAAATTATAGTCTCCAGAGAGGCTGGCTCCTTGAGGCTGTAGTTTCTGCCAAGTCAGCACATTGGAGAAAGCCTGTGTCCCTCGGCCAAAACCCCAAGTAGTACTGGCCTCCTTATGCTGAACCAGGGAGGAATCCATCTTCCTAAATCCCTGCTGTCTGTCAGAACTGAGGGCCCATTTCTGTGCAAATGATTCATTGTTATAATTTGCATCACCTCCTCACAGTTTCAGGGACTTTACCTCAGCCCCTATGTAGTATTTCAACATGCCTCTTTTCCTCCCCTTTATGTCTCCCTTCTGTCCTTGCACTGTTTCTTTGACAGCACATTCAAAACAGGAGGCAGCGACAGGCTTTCTTTCAGTGGAGCACACTCTGCCTCTGGCAGTCTATTTCTGACAGGTGCAGAGCAGGCAGGTGAAATGCAGCATCATGGAGCATGCCGGCAAACAGAGCTCTGCCAATCATCTCTCCTTCTGCTTGTGTCCCTTTGGGTTACACTGACGTCACCTTTGGGAACAGTTTCTGTTCTTTTATTTGAACAGAGAAATCACTGAAGCTATTACCCTCCAGTTCCATTTATTTGAGAATATTTGAGAACAATTAGAAAAAGAATTGAAATGCGTCTGAGTGCCCAGATATTTCTCATGACAGACACTCGCAGTAAGATTTGTTGTCGTTGCAGTGCAGCTGCAAAAGTGAAGGTGCACAGGACCAGCCCAGTGTCCCTAGTTCAGGCAGAGAGATGGCCTTGATCAGGGGCAAGCAGGCTGACAGTGCAAGGAAACTGCACACAGACTGGAGCAGCGAGTTCTGAGTTGCACAACTGCAGGCAATTCCAGTTTCCAGGTGGGTGCAATGAATGATCCAGAGTCAGGAAAATAGACCTCTTCCCTTTGCACTTGTAACACCAATGGATACAGTTTCCAATTCCACACCAGGACACTTGTCAATTGCTTTGCATCTGGCTTAGGTTTTAATGAGCACCCAGACTGTCACTGGCTTTCACAGGCTATTCCTCAGGAGGGCTACCCTCGAGGAACCCATGACATGCCCACCTGTGACATTCCAGAGGGTTTGTCCACTCAGGCACTGTTTGTTCTGTGGTTCCTGGCAGGCGATTGGATCTGAGAGAGGAACAGCTTTCAGAGAACATGCACTTCAACCTGTCACACGTTCTGCTGTGTTGGTGGCATATGCGACTTAGAACAGGGCCCATTTAATGGCCTGCGTACAGCTCAGGAAAGCTTGCAGCCCACCCCGACACTGAACCGTGTGTGTGGAAGCTGTGGTAAAGTTGAACAGCAGATGGAAAACTCCTCCGAACCCTTTATTGGCCATATGTCATTTTTGAGTGTTGGCCAACAAACTAAATTTGTAGCTAATATATAATGATTTAAACAGCAGAAAAGAGCAGCTGCACTTTGTTTTCTGACACTGCTCCTCCAGGCTCCCCTAACTCGCTGAGCTCCTGGAGCTACTTCCTTTAGCCTCATGCTGTCACCCTGAATCTTCACCAGGTGGCACCATTTCCAGCACTCCCATGAGCCACCTTCAGCTTAGCTGTCTTCACACCCCCGCTTCAACCTCTTAGGCGGAATCGGCTAATTTTTGTTATTGCGATGATTTTTCTCTTTGACAGGAAATGCTACAAAGCTTCAGTGTTCTGCTTCTACCTGCCTGGCAGTGCTTCCTATTTTTAATGCCTCATGAGTATAGGGATTGGGCTCTCCTTTTGGGGTGCTTGGGCTGGCCTTCTGTTTACCCCATAAGGCCTGTCCTTGGAGTACACTTGCGGGAGGGCAGGTCATGGTGATTTATGAGGACATGACCTGGGAGGGAGCTCTCCTGGAAAAGCTCCACTGTTTTACTGTCAGAATCAGCTAGAAATAAGTGATGGATGTCAGAAATAAGGAGAAGAGGCCACCTTCTGTCTCTTACTCTCTTCCAGCTCTTCTGTTCAATGTGTGAAAGTGCCAAGTCTCCATTTCCAGCTGCGATGAACATGCTGGCTGTCTTCGTGCTTGAGACCTCCTGGAAGAAGGGGCTCCTTGTCTGGGGTTGGAGGGTTGGGATTAGGCAGGGCAAGAGAAGAAACCATAAGAATTTAAATTTACATGACTGCCAACTACTAAGTCAATAATTCATTTTGGGAATATACGATTGTTGAGGCGCTATAATCATAAGATGACTCTAGATTTGACATTAACCAACCTCAACTCAGAAGTCTGCATATTAATTCCCACAGCATTCAGCCATCTTTCCTAATGTTTTTCAAAAGACTTTGAACAGCACTGTGAATAAAAATTAGATTATATAAAACTCAAAGATTTCTGGAACATCTGGAGCAAAGCACATTAAATGGGGAATAAAATTCACATTTATCATGGCCATTTGGGCTTGTTTTCTGTTTTTGTAAAGAGAGAAGTATGAAACATGTTTCCTGTAGAGGTTCTCAGTGATCTGTTCTGGGTTCACCTGGACACCTCACACAGAGTGATACCGTTAGTGGATGTGTTTGCAGTAGATGGTATAGGAGATTTTCTCCTACAGAAATTTTGTTTTGGGTGATTTATGCTAAAGATAAAACTGCTATTTGAAATGACAGGTTCACATGGCTAACCATTCCAGCTTTCTTTATAAAAGCAGAAGATTGGAAACAACCCAGAAGTTCATCAATAGAGAACAAAGTCATGTCATGTTCATACAGCAGAATGCAGCTCTATAGAACTATGATTGTCTCTATACACAGAGAAGGAAAGAGCTCCAAGATTTGTTAGTTGAAGTCAGGTTCAGACAGCGTGTATGGGGGTATATATATATATATATATATATATATATATATATATATATATTATACTTTGTCAGAAAAAGGCAACTCCAGTATAGTACAGTCAACAGAAATTCTGCTGTTCAGTAGCCCTGTGTGCCTGGGAGGGAGCTAAGATTTCTGAGTGCCTGCCATTTTTGCATTGATATCTCTCCTAACCATTTCAATAGTTTTGTGAAAGAGGTGCTGTTATTATCCCCAGTTTCCAGAGGAAGAAACTGAGGCTGAGAGAGGTTAATCAACTTAACTTGAGTCATGTAAATCTTAAGTATTTTATGTCAAGATTCAAGATTCAAGAATCGGCCTTAACAGTAATCTCTAATGTAAGTTTATCAGAGCATTTTGTGAATGGGAAATACAGCAAAGGTTTCCCACCCCTTCTGCCTTCTCTCCTCCAGGATTCTGCACTGGCCTATTTCTTCCACATTCTCACTGCTATGGACACCTTCCTGGTGTTTCTTTCTTCTTCAACAAGGGTGTCTCTTCCCTAACCCTCATTTCCCTAGTCCTACTCTCTATCTTCTCAGAAAAGTCCCAACTCTTATCCAACTGCTTTATTAAGCCCATGCTTATATATTCATACATTCACTTCTACTTGCTTGATGGACATTTCCACACGGACACCATGCTGACACCTCAGGCTCAACATTTCCCAAAGCAAAAGCATGATCTTTCTGCTTACAAAATGCATATTTATCTTCTTTTTCTTTCTTGATAATACCACTGGTCCAAACTCCTATCCCTTAAGCTCGGACCTTTAGGAAGGTTTTGATTTCTCTTTTTGTTCTATTTTCCAATTTCTAATAAGAAAAGTATTCTACTGCATTGACTTCTTCTGCCTTCAGGTAACTCAGTTATTCATTAAATCTTGCCTGGGATGTCTTTTCTTCACTGGCAAGCCATCCCCATGCCCTGGTTCGTGGCATGTATTTTTGTATGTATGTATGTATGTATGTATGTATGTATGTATGTATGTATGTATGTATGTTCTCTATCTTTCTTGTTTATTTTTATTTATTTGAGAGCAACAGACAGAGAAAGAGGGAGAGAGAGAGAGAAAAAGAGAGAGAGAGAGAGAGAGAGAATGGGTGCACCAGGGCCTCCAGCTACTGCAAACGAACTCCAGATGCATGCACCACCTTGTGCATCTGACTTACGTGGGTACTGGGGAATTGAGCCTCAAACTGTGGTCTTTAGGCTTCATAGGCAAGTGATTAACTGCTAAGCCATCTCTCCAGCCCCAGTTCTCTCTATCTTTCTATCACCTGTTTATTATCTATCATCTATCTATTATCTATCTATCTATCATCTATCTATCTATCTATCTATCTATCTATCTATCTATCTATCTATCATCTATGTATCTATCTCTATTTATCTATCTATTCTATCCATCTATCTCTATTTATCTATTCTATCTATCTATCATCTATCTATCATCTATCTGTCATCTATCTATCATATATCTCCCCATTATCTATCATCTTATACTGAGGATGGACCCCAGTGCTCTACTACTGAGCTACTTCCCCAGATACCACCTTTTACATTTTTTTTAAAATTGATGCAAAGTATGGAAGATCACAGAACTAAGCCACCCTAACTGGCTCTCCCCCAGTCTTGTTCCTCTCCTAGCTAGTAAATATCCCTCTCTTATTATGGCACACTTGTGATCAATGTAAGGAACACTATCAAAGGCTGAGGTATGCAACAAGAGACTTCATAAATGGAATGTTCAGGAACACAAGATATTATAAAGCTTCCAACTCTCCATAAATTAATCTATAAATGCAATAGGGTCCTAATATGCCAACAGAGTATTTATTTTAAATATTGTTCTATAATCAAACAAGTTAATAGGGCTGGAGAGATGTCTTAGTGGTGAAGGCACTTGCTTGGGAAACCTAGGAACCCAGGTTCAATTCCCCAGTACCCACATAAGTCAGATGCAAAAGTTGGTGCATGTGTCTGGAGTTTGTTAGCAGTGGCTAGAGGCCCTGATGTGCCCATGCTTTCTCTCTCTCTCTTTTTCTGCATCTCTTTCAAATAAATAAATAAATAAATAAATAAATAAAATAATTTTTTAAAAGTTGGCAGAGGAGCAAGCATACTGTAATAACTAGGAAAATTTACAAAAGGAGAAAGGAAAAAAGTAACCCTACTACATAGTAAAAGCTGATAATCACTGGTGTCATTCATCTGTGCATCAATCAGCAAGCAGAACCACAGGAGCAGCAGGCTCAGAGTGGGCCTCAACACTACTGAGTATTTAGTGTTTGATAAAGGCTAAATATCTCTATCTGTGGAGAATATTTTTACAGGTCAATAAATAATGTTGGGACCATTGGGTAGCCATCTGGAAAATAATAAAGTTGTATTTCTCCTAACTCTTTCCACCAAAATGAGTGCCAGATGGACTATCAACATGAAAGTTAACTATCAAGGGTCTCGAAAAATTTAAAGATATTTCATGGTCTTGGAGTTGAGAAAAAGTCTTTGTAAGCATAATAAAATTCAGGAGCTATAAAAGGAAAGGCTAATATTCAGCCATAAAAATTAAACATCTCTACATGGTAGGAAACATGAGAAAGTCAAGAGACAAACCAGGAACAGGTAGAAATATTTGTAAGAAATATGTCAGATCAAGGGCTAAATTTGCTAAAATGCAACAAGTTTCCAGAAATGTATAGAAAATGACTAGCCCTCTGATAGAACCATTGAGAGATGATATGGACCCATAGCTTACAAAAGGAGATGCAGTGGTAGTTAGATGTTTGAAAATGTGTCTATGTTCCATAAACCAGATGCATGAGTTAAAACCCCATTTTCACCTGATAGCACAAGATTTTTTAAACTTATTTTCATCACCCAGTTTTGATAAGAGTGTAGGGAAATGCACATTGGTACATTAATTGATACAAATTCAAAAAATTTCAGAATAGCTATCAAAATAAAGTGTGCAGGCCCTTTTATAAACCAATTGCATGATGAGAATTTCTTTTGCCATTGTATAAATACAAATAAACTTGTGCCTGAAGAAGTGTATAAAATTTTTCTTTTTTCTTTTTTTTTTTGTTTTTTCAAGGCAGGGTCTCACTCTAGCTCAGGCTGACCTGGAATTCACTCTGTCTTCTCAGGGTGGCCTTGAACTCACAGCAATCCTTCTACCTCTGCCTCCCAAGTGCTGGGATTAAAGGCATGTGCCACCATGCCCGGCTTTTTTTTTTTTTTTTTAGTAGGGTTTCACTCTAGTCCAGACTGACCTGGAATTCACTATGTAGTCTCTCAGGATGGCCTTGAACTCATGGTGATCCTCCTACCTCTACCTCCCAAGTGCTGGGATTAAAGGTGTGCGCCACCATGCCTAGCTATTTATTTATTCATTTATTTTTATGAGAGAGAGAAAGTGAGAGAGAGAAGGAGAGAGAATTGGTATGCCAGGGCCTCCAGTAACTGAAATTGAACTCCAGATGCCTGCTCCATCTTGTGCACATATGCAATCCTGCATGGTTTTGTCACCTTGTGTATCTGGCTTGTGTGGGATCTGGAGAGTCAAACATGAGTCCTTCAGCCTCACAGGCAAGCCCATTAACTGCTAAGCTATCTCTCCAGCCCTGAAGGAATATATAAACTTATTCCTTGCAACACTTAGTATAACAGTGTGTTTTAACATTAAAAAAAGAGAAAAATAATTTAAAAAGATAAAAACAATAAACTACAGAGCCTGCTGTGTCACCTTCTGCTAAAATCCTTTAATTTGTTTTCTATCAACTGTAGTCATTGCTGTCATCTAGCCAGTCTATCTTCAGTGTTCTAAGTCTTGCTTCTCTATACTCTTTACATGCTGGACAAATGACCATGTTGCTTGCCTAGGATGTTCCCATCAGAGCACATCTCAGTGCCGACCCTGTTGCCTGGCATGCCCCTGTTTCCTCACCCCTCCTCTTCATCTATCAGAACCCTTACTGGAGTCCCATGCTGCCTCCTTTTTTTTTTTTTTAACATTTTTATTTATTTATTTTTATTTTTAGTTGTTTTTTAAGAGTTATTTTTATTTACTTATTACAGACAGGGAGGGAGAAAGAGAGTTAGAATGTGCACACTAGGGCCTCTAGCCACTGCAAACGAACTCCAGACACATGCCCCACCATGAGCATCTGTCTTACGTGGGACCTGGAGAATCAAACCTGGGTCCTTAGGCTTCACAGGCATGTGCCTTAACCATCTCTCCAGCCCCATTTATTTATTATTTATTTATTTATTCATTTATTTATTTGAGAAAGAAAGGGAGAGACAGAGAGGCAGATAGAGAGAGAGAATGAGTGCACTAGGGCCCTCCAGCTACTGCAAACAAACTCCAGATGCATGTGCTCCCTTGTGCATCTGGCTCATGTAGGTCCTGGGGAATGGAACTTGGGTTCTTATGCTCACTGCCTCCTTTTGAAGGAATCCCTGAGCCCTCCTGAACTGCTCAGCCTAAGTGCAAGTCTACCTGTTTTAACTTTTGCGGGGCCCTTTTGCCACAGCTTTCTGGGGTGGTCTCTCTAATGGTGATATGCTGATGTTCTTTCTTTGACACCCTACAACCTACATATGACACAATTAACTTACATTTTGCCCCAAAGTAAAAATTTCTTCTTTGCTTTTTAATTATATAAACAACACACATACTTTACAAAGTATAAAACCTCAGAGCTAGCTCCCATATATGTGCATGTGTGTAAAGAGTAGAACAAAAATTTTGAAGAGGAATTCCCAGTAAAAGAATATACTTATTATAAAAGTTAATATGTATTATCAAACTGATATGTGGAAAAATTCATAATTCACTCAATAAATTTTACTGCAACTATAGCACTTGTAAAGAACTATGAAATAGATTCTTAGCATACAATGGAAAATGATGCCAGATATGTTCTTGCCTTTGTGGAGCCTGGTGTGATATTAAGAAAAGATATGGCTGGAGAGATGGCTTAGTAGTTAAGGGGCTTGCCTGTGAAGCCCAAGTACCCATGTTTGACTGTCTAGATCCCATGTAAACCAGATGCACGAGGTGATGCTAATGTGCAAGGTTGCATGAGATGGGGCACGTGCCTGGAGTTCGATTACAGTGGCTGGAGGTACTGGTGCACCAGTTCTCTCTCTTTCTCGCTCTCTCACATAAAAAAGGCCAGTCTGTTGGGCTTGTCTCAAAAGAAAGAAAGAAAGAAAGGAAGAAAGAAAGAAAGAAAGGAAGAAAGAAAGACAGACAGAAAGAAAGAAGAAATAGTAATACTGTTGAGTGTGGTAGAGAGGATTAAACTCAATTGGAAGTTCAAAGATGATTAACTGGAGAAAATGGCGTTAAAGGTAAGGCCTGAAGATTAACCAGGAATTAACTAGACTAATGAGAGAGGTAAAAGCTCTTCAGCCATAGCTCATGTAAATGCAGCTGGACAGGAATGTAGGAGTTTGGCTAATGAGGCTGGAGATAAGGATGAAGAGAAGACCACAGGTGGATTTGGAAGTCATATTAAGAATCCTATTTTGGGGCTTAGCGGTTAAGGTGTTTGCCTGCAAAGCCAAAGGACCTCGGTTCAATTCCCCAGGACCCACATAAGCCAGATGCACAAGTGTGCATGCATCTGGTGCTTGTCTGCAGTGGCTAGAAGCCCTCTCTTCCCCCCAGCTGCTTTCCCTCTCTCAAATAAATAAATAAAAATAAAATTATTTTAAAAAATCCTATTTTGTTTTCAAAGGAGGAAGAAGTATAAGCAGGGTTCAAAGATCACCTTTAAGTCTTGAAAAGATAATTTGGGCTCAGTAGAGACAACTGAAAAACAGAGGCAAGATGGAAGACCAGTGACAAACTAGGAGGTAATAGCTCAAGTGACAAGTAAATACAGCTTGAATTCTAAGTTACAGCTTGGACCAAGATGGTCAAGGCCATTCAGAAAAACAAATAATTTAAATTTACCAATTCAGATAATCAGGAGTCACTATCTTTGATTGTTATTGCTTTTGCCAATCCAATGCTATGTACCTATGTCTATAACATATTTAATATATAATTTGTAACATCATATGTATAATTTCCCTTTTTAAAAATTTTATTTATTTATTTTATTGACAACTTTCTTAATTGTAGACAATATCCCATGGTACTGCCCTCCTTCCCCCGACTTTCCCCTTTGAAATTCCACTCTCCATCATATCCCCTCCCCCTCTCAGTCTCTCTCTCTCTCTTTTGTTTTTATGGAGTCGGGGGGGGGGGCGCAGATAGAGAATGGGTGTGCCAGCAGCCTTCAGCCTCTGTGAATGAACTCCAGACACATGCACCACCTGGTGGGCAAGTGCGGCATTGTGTCCTTGCATCCCTTTGCATCTGGCTAAAACATGGGACCTG